>CP106723.1:62229486-63723861 GCA_025506655.1 Gossypium rotundifolium | reverse complement strand
TGGTAATGGTGCATGAGTGAATGCATGAGGAGAGAGGTTCGAATCCCCTAGCTAGCAAGTGGAAGAATTTTAATTTTTTGTTTTCTTTCCTATAGTGTTGGCCAAGATTATTCTAGAATGGATGGTCATCTTTTTATTTTTGGTTAGTAGACCATATGTAAAAGGCAAGCTAGAAGTTATGGCATGAAATCATGAAGTTAAGGTAAGATAGGGGGACAAAAGGCTTGAAGAAAGGATAATGTTTTGGAAGCTTTTTCATGGTCATTTGACCATGAACCTAGTCGGCTTTAGGGGCTAAGGGAGGATGGTTTAATTGTGTTTGGAATCAAGGGATTGATGGGGAAGAAATGAGGATGAAAAAGGGGATCATGTTGGTAAAGGTTGGCTGAATTTTTGCATAGGCATTAGGGGGATAGTTGGCCAAAAACTTTAACCAATTTGTGCATCATTTCTTTTCTCTCCAAAACCTTGTTCTTAGCCGATTGCCTATTACACAAAAGAGAAGCCTTTTCTCTTCTTTTAGTCTTTTACAATTTACCATTTCGATTTTGTGAAGTCTTTCTAGTTCCTATTCTTCAAAACATAATATCTTTCTCTTCTCTTTGTAACCAAAAGTACCAAAGTTCAAAGACCTATTTTTCTTCACTTTTCCCTCATGGCCGAATGCACATAAACTTCTAAACCCATTTCTTTTCTTTTGATCATCATCATCTTCTTCTTCTTCACTTTCAACCGAAATCATCTTCTACCAAAAATCAAATCATCTCTTTCTCTCAAATTTCTCTTCTAATTTACCTTACTAAGGCCGAAACTTCCATCTTCTATTTTCATCTTCTTCTTTCTTTTCTTTTGTTGAAAACCCGAAACCAACATAGCCAAAAACACCATATTTTTCTCTTCTTTTGTTCAAGCCGAAATCATCATTTCTTTTCTTCTATTTTAACAAGGCCGAATCTTCAAGTGGTCAAGTAAGGATTTTTTTGTTAAGTGTTTTCATTATCTTCTTTTAGAATAGTCGATTTAGAAACATAATTCTCTCATTTTTCTCCTAGGCTGAAATTTTGGAAGGGATTTTAAGGATCCTTTTTGGTAGCCAACGTTTAAGGAGAGATCTTTCGAAATCATCCAAGTTAAGGATTATCAATTTTCGGTTATATCATTTCTTTTAAATAGTTTATTAGTTGATTTTATTTTAGGGGAGAGTTTGAGACGAATAAGATAGGTTCGAAAAGAGCGGTAAGGAGTGTTTGGAAGAGGGGAGGCTCTGTAATACCCTCAAACTTCAAACGAAGGGTTGTATCGGTGATAAGAGACTTTCCACCGGGTTGTGGACCCTCTGCTAACGAAGATCGTTTATTCGAAGTCGTGCGTACAATCGAACCACTTTTCGTTAGTGGGTTGTCATCGAATTTTGATCCATCTACCGGAGAGAAACCACATATAACGGTTGTTCGAGATTAGAGGTAAGGATTTAGATCTCTCATCAATAGTGTAGATTATAAGTATTAGTGTATTCTAATCTTGTGTGATAATTAACTAGGTGTTGACTAGCGGAAGGTATCGTTCTTACTGTCATAAGGTGTGTAACATTATACTAAAATCTCCTAGATCTATAAAAAATGTGATTTGTATGAAAATATGTGTAATAATGGTTGGGTACCATTCGGTGGTATCACGATATTGGTATATTTAACCCCAATATTTTGTTAATTTTGCTATATGCCTAAATGTGAGATAAATATGATTTTACTATGATTTTGGGGTAAAAGGCATGAAAACTAAATGATATGTATGTGCATGGGCATATGGGTGTTATTGATAAAGGGAAGTATTCGGTGGTTTTACCACAATATCCGGTGACTTGGTCACATATGTGAATCTGGTGACTCCGGTCACATATTTGAAATCTGGTGACTTCGGTCACATATTTGAAATCCGGTGACTTCGATCACAATTATCTGGTGTCCATGCCATAAAATTATAAGGGCGATGTGCATGTTGACTGCAGCAACTGCCTTCGATGGTGTGTAGCAGATGGAGGGTCAATTTAGTAATCCCCACGGTGTGATTGGTTGGTACGGGTGGTGTGTAGCGGATGGATATTTAGGTGGGCCGGGTTTGCATTTCATTATATATATATATCCATGTGATTTTCAAGTAATTTGTATTAAATGGGCTTATGGCTAAATCTGACTTAAATGGGCTTATGGCTATATGTGTTGTTAAATGGGCTTAAAGGCCATGATCAATTGGGCTTTTAGTGTTTTTGTTACACATTGAGTTTATGACTCACCCCTTTTGTGGGATAATTTTTTTTAGATGACTCTTAGCATGATGGATCAGGTCAGCGGGGACTACGTGGTGGCGATTGCTCAACAAAAGTATTTCGGATGTTTCTCTTAATTAAACCTATTAAGCGTATTTTTATTACTTAGAATTTATTATAGGTTTTGCTATTTTTGTAATAATGCCACTATGAACTGTTTTTAATTTTTGCATTTGGATTTTTATTTTGCCATGAACAATATTTAATTAAATAACTAAATGGTTTTAGTTAAATAATTTAAAGCTGTTTTTGACACTAATATATATATATATGTTTTTACAATAATAAGTAAATTTTTTTAAATTTGATTTTCTTTTAACCTATAAATTTTCTTTAAAATAATGAAGATACATATTTATTTAAATTCAATTTCAACCTGAATATTAAGTTAATCTATTTTATACAAACTCATCAAGTTTTTCTTAAACAAAACGAGAAAATTGCTAAAGTTTTATTCGAGGAACATATCAAATCTGGTCAGGCTTTTTGGGTCGGGTTTGGGGTGTTTCAACTTGGTATCAGAGCTCAGTTTTAAACTCTCGGCCTTAGGTTTTAAAGCCCACAACGTTTTCAACATCAGGCCCAAATGACTTTTTGGAATTTTTTTTAAGTTAAATGGTTTTAAAGAAGCATGACACCCGAGTTCTCGGCCCAGGTCCATCAGGTAAGTACTTTTATTGAAAAAGTGATGTGAATGTATGATGAGCCTAAAGAAACTATACTTTAGAGACATGGACCCTAGGTGTATGTGTACTACTACGGAAAAACCACTGAATAAATATTTATTACATAAAACTTTCTTTTAATAAGAAGTGAAAAGACTTTAATGCATAAGACTTTTTCGTAAAAACAGATAAGGCGCATAGTAGACATGAGTTCTAGGGGCGTGGTCGTCGTGGGACATGGTAGAGGAAGAATGGCTATGTCGGAACCAATTAGATCTGGTCAAGGTTAGAAAATGAAGTTCCACCACCCATTTGTTGGGGTGGAATTTCAAGAGCAAAATGGAGGAGGTGGCCTTGATATCACAAGTGGTGTCTTTGCGAGTTTTGGAGCAGTAGCGAAGCTAATCGGAAATGGGTTCGAAAGTCGATGGTGAGAGACTTAGATCAAATGGAGTGAGGTTTTAGGGAGTATTTGGAGTAGCTCGAATGTGGCGAATCTTGGTTGGAGGCGATCGAGAGGATCATGGGCGATTTAAATTGCCTTCTTGAAGAAAAGTTGAAAGGTGCTATTTCACTACTACGTGATGAGACCTACGGTGGTGGCTCACTATCAAGGAGAGTACCCCTATGGATCGAGTGGATTGGGGTATTTCAAAGTTAAATTTGAAGGAAATATGTTGGAGCTAGCTACATTGACTCGAGAGAAAGGCGTTTGAATTTAGTACAAGGAAATAAGTCAATAGTGAGTATGAAGCGAGTTCTTGTGACTTAGGCGATATGCGGAGGATAGTAGCTCTTGAATATGAGTGGTGTGTCGATTCGAGGATGGGTGAGAGATGAGCTGCGAGTGTTGATTACTCAGACGGAAAGAGACTTTGCAGTCTTAGTGGATAGGGCAAGGATAGCCAAAGAAGTTAAGCGGATTGAAAGACAGAGAACCAGGACAGAGGCCAGAATAAGAATAAGAGGAGCTTTGGGTCTTGAGGTCATCAAGAATTTTAGAAGAAACCAAGAGTTGATGGGCTGCGAGATCAGATGACTGCAACGGGAGGACAACATCGTGCTTGTGCTCAATGTGGGAAGATACACACGGGAGAATGTTGGAAAAAGACCGGGGGATGTTTCAAGTGCAGGTCTAAAGATCATATGATCAAGGATTGCCCGATGAATTCAGATAAGAATCGCCCAGCAGGACAGGGTGTTAATCAGGCTGGCAGAGGTGGACAACAGCCGATAAGGGGTTGTGGTCCAAATGGAAGAAGTAATGGTTCTGGTAGAGGTTGTGGGACTTCAGGCAGAGGCAGTGATAGCTCTGAGGCGAGACGGCTAGGTGCGGTATATGCGATTCGTCATAGAGAGAAGATAGTGACTCACGATGTTATCATGGAGTGCGTTTCTAATTTTGGGTTGCCTTTATTGCTTTGATAGATATAGGGTCAACTCATTCATACATCGCTAGTGAAGTATCGGAACTTTGCATGTGACTTACGAGGCGTACCTAGGAAGATGGTCTGTACTTAGTCCTTTAGGATGAGCGGTAGTAATAGAAAAACTCTTTAAGGAGGTGCCTTTAGAAGTTCAAGGGCGCAATTTTCGGCTAATTTAATGGAGTTGCCATTGAAATTCGACACGATCTTAGGCATGGGTGGTTAGTGAAATATCGTGCAAATATAGATTGTCTTTGCTAAGCGGATGTCATTAAGAACTATTGATGACAAAGAAGTTGTAGTGATGGGCGAGAGGCGGAACTACTTATCAAATGTAGTATCCGCTCTTAAGGAAAAAAGATGGTTAAAAGGGATGTGTGGCTTTTACGATGTTGGTTAGTGCCTTGGAGGCTAAAAAGCAAGCTATTGAAGGATCGGGATCGTAAGAGAATTTGAAGATGCTTTTCTAGAAGCGCCGGGATTGCCTCCGGATCGAGAGGTAGAATTTGGGATTGACTTATTGCATGGAGCGGCACGGCTTCTATTGCTCTGTATAGAATGTCACAGAAGGAGTTGGTTGAGCTTAAGGCTCAGATCCAGGAGTTGCTTGATCGTGGTTTTATCTGACCTCGTGTTTCTCCATGGAGAGCACCGATCCTATTCGTGAAAAAGAAGGACGGATCGATGCGGATGTGTATAGATTACCGCGGTTGAATAAGCGACCATCAAGAACAAGTATCCTTTGCCGAGGATCGATGACTTGTTCGATCAGCTTAAGGGAGCTGCGGTATTCTCAAAGATAGACCTAAGGTCGAGGGTATCATCGACTTAAAGTGAAAGAAGCGAGATATCCATAAGACGACTTTTGAACTAGATATGGGCATTATGAATTTACGGTAATGCCATTTGGATTAACGAACGCCCATTCGTTCATGGATATGATGGACGGGTTTTCCAACCCTACTTGGATCAATTAATCGTGGTATTCATAGGCGACATCCTAGTGTATTCTAAGTCAGAGATAGAGCATGATGAGCATCTCCGGATTGTATTGCAAGTTTTAAGGGAGAAGAAACTATATGCCAAATTCAGCAAGTGTGAAATTTGGCTGAAAGAAGTTGCATTTTTAGGCCATGTGGTGTCTGCGGAAGGAATAAGGGTGGATCCTCGGAAGATTGAGGCTGTACTAGATTGGAAACCACCTAAGTCCGTATCTGAGGTTCGTAGTTTCTTGGGATTAGCAGGCTACTATAGAAGATTCATCGAAGGATTCTCATCGATAGCCGCACCTTTAACAAAATTGTTGAGAAAGGAAGTACCTTTCGTGTGGGCTGATAAGCAGCAAGAGAGCTTTGAGAAGCTCAAGAGGGTTTTATTGAAGCTCGGTTTGATTCTTTGAGGCAGGAAAGGATTTCATCATGTATTGTGGCGCTTCTCACAGGATTAGGATGTGTTCTAATGCAAGGCGGAAGGTAGTTGCGTATGCGTCTCGGCGATTGAGACCACACGAGGTTAATTACCCGACGCATGACTTAGAGTTGGCAGCGGGGGTCTTTGCTCTTAAAGTTTGGAGACATTATTTATACGGGGAAAAGTAAGTGATATACATGGACCACAAGAGTCTAAAATATCTACTGACTCAGAAGGAACTGAATTTGAGACAGCGAAGGTGGATAGAGTTGTTGAAAGACTACGACTGTTCTATTGAGTACCACCCGGGCAAGGCAAATGTGGTGGCAGACGCTCTAAGTCTGAAAGTGGTGTTAGATCTAAGGGCGATGTTTGCACATCTTAGTCTTTATAACGACAGAAGCTTGCTGGCAGAATTACAAGTAAAGCAGACGTGGTTAAGTCAAGTGAAAGAGAGACAATTGGTAGACGATGATCTGAGTACTAAACTTCGGCAGGTGCAGAGTGGGGAATTGGAAGATTATGGTATTAACAGCGATTGTAACACCCCAAACCCGGCCCATGAGCCCTGATCAGATCTGGTATGTCACGGAGTAAAAGCATTTTGAAAGACATTGATTTTCTGGTGAAAACTTGTTAAAATATGGCAAAGGTTTTTGAAACGGTGTTTGAAAACTTAGTTGGGCTTATTATAATCATGGTTGTGTTGAAAGCCTTTGAAAACATTTGATCATTTAAAATTTTAAAATCGTCAAGGTTATAATTGACTTGGTGAATTTTCTTACCCGATGGTAACATCTTTGAAAAATCCGTAGAAGTTATTAAGTTGGAGAAAGTTACTTTTAACCGGTTTACTTAACATTTGTAAATTCATTTGTGTCATAACATAAGTAAAATAAAATAGCAACCAAAGAATAAATACTTGACCTCATTACAATCCCAAAATAAAAAGACTTAGAAGTAAATATTATTAACTATAATAAAATAAATTCAAATTCATCGATAAGCATGGGCCTCGAGTCCTCTTGGCTCCATCTCATGATCTACTCATCGCAAAATGGTAATGGAAGGGGTGAGTCACCAAGACTCGATGTGTAAATCCCCACAGAAAAAATACAACTCACACACAATTTATTAATAAACATGCACATGCAACTCATTAACCATCCATACTCCTTTTCTACCCGTGTGGTCAAAACCCTTTGGTGGTCAAAACCATCGGTGACTAGTGTCACAAAATAAATGATGGGGCCAACCCATCGTGTGGTCAAAACCACTGGCGACAGTCCATAAAAATCATCCCCCTCCTCTCATCAATCCCACCATCATCATGCTCACATATCAATTATCATATATCATGTATTTAGGCATGGCATTTAACAACATGTGATGGCATACAAAATCATATATCAAAGATTATGTATAGGGGACTTACCCGGAGTCCATGCTTAAGCCCACAAGCATATATCATAGATCACTATCATATTTATTAATAAGGCAACAAAATAGTCATGTTATTAATAAAGTGTGTAGTGAATTTTTACACACCTGTTTCTATCGAAATTCCTAGATCCCGAAGATTCGATCTACGATGCTAGATCTCTTGACCTATAATCGGCCAACAATCATGGTTAGGGACATTAGGCCTATTCGGCCAAACCAAATAATCCCGAAGGATTTGTTGCACTTGAAATAACACCCACCTTGGTTGCCGATTTGGTTTCCAACCAAATCCCGAAGCCTTAATTAGCCCCTAAATCCATGGCACATATTAGTTTCGGTATATATAAATTTCTTTAACAAATGGCCCTTGGCCGAATGTGACTTATTCACTTACCCTACTTACCAAAATCCCGAAATATCACTTGAGTCTTCAAAATCCCTACCAAAACACATGTTAAAAATTGGCTTGCACAATCACTCATAATCAAGGCCTATGGCGAATGTCACTTACCTCTTTACCTTAGGAAAACAAATCAAAGCTCCTTCAATCGGCTATGGCCTCCTACAATCGGTTTAATCATATTAGTAAGAGTCTTAGGCCATTCGCCATAACCTTGTACCTAAAAGAGGTGATTACCTTACCTTAATGATTATTTAGGCCCTAAACACCACAAGTCGGCACCATTTGGTGTTGTGAGGAGGTTTAACTACTCTTGAAGAGGAGAAAAGAACCGAAAGTGGAATGACACCTTTCTTTAAGGGATTCGACTCAAGAGAAAGAAGAAAATAATGAGAAGGGTGATATGGTTTGAAGAATTTGGCACTTGTGGATTAGAGAGGTTCGACCAAAAGAAATCAAGAGGGAAAGAAAAGAAAAAATTCATGAATTTGGTGGCCATTTCTTTATCATAGTCGAATGTAGATGGCCCCAAGGAGTCCCAAAGTTGGCCATTACCTCTCCCTCTTTGTGATAATTCATCTTTTAATTATCACCCAACATTACATTTATCTTTAGCCTTTATCTCTTAGCCACTCTTCCTACAATTTAAAAGCAAATAAACTACTAACTACTATCCCTTCCAGCCGATTATAAGCAAAAATTTAAGCTTAATCTCATCACTTAAAGAGTCCATAATCGGGCCATCACCTCCCCTCTTCACATGACTTCAAAAAAAATAAAAATCGCCTTCTTTGCTTTTTTGGTTCGAACAGTGACCTCCTTTGCCATGACCCTCTCTTCAACGCCTTGCTATCTTTCCCATTTGACTTTCATGTCATGAGCCCTCTCCATTTAATTTTAAAGCCTTCATACAGCCCCTTTCCTTCTTGAAAAGCCCAAAAATAAAATGCTCCTTACGTCCATCATGTCTCGAACCCGAGACCTGCCACCACTAAGCTCTTAAATGGCACCCCAAGCCACTCCACCGAAAGCCTTTCCTGTCCAAACCTTGCCTACAAAATCATTTAAGGCCTTTCTAATTAGCCCCTTTCTTTAACGTCCCAAAAAGCCCAAAATAAAACACATCCCCTTGTTACACTCGAGACTCGAACCTCCTCTCTTGAAGCTCCCTTAACGCATCAAGCCAACACGCCAATTACATATTTGTGACCAACTTTTCACAAAATTCTTCTTAAGCCCTATCTCCTAGCTCCTTCCTTTTAGATACTTAAAAAGAAATTTTTAGTTCTAAGTCAGGCCTAACTCGGGGTTATTTCTAGACCCTAAAACATGTCAAATGATCATAGAATTTAATTCTTCAAGCAGACACATGGGAAAAATAATTAAATTTTATACAGCCCCAAATTTAGGATGTTACAATTCTACCCCTTTAAAAAGAATTTTGGCCTCGAAATTACCTAGATCAGAAGATTTGGGGTATTCTTTGACATCACATCCTCGGGTTCCCATGTGGCCTCCTCCGTACCATGATTTCGCCATAACACCTTCACCAAAGGCACTGACTTCCTACGTAGAACTTTGACATCTCGATCCAAGATTTGTCTTGGCTCCTCCTCGAAAGACAAGTCCGAGTTCACTTCAATTTCCTCAAGCGGCACAGCGTGTGAGGGATCGATCGATAAGCGCCTCGATCGAAACATGGAAGACATCATGGATCGGCTCAATTCTTTGGCAACTCAAGGTGGTAAACTATCGGTCTCACACGTTTCAACACCGTATGCGGTCCGATGAATCTTGAGCTTAGCTTGCCCTTAGGCCAAACCTCAATTACCTTTTCCAAGGTGATACCTTCAAAAGACCTTATCACCCATGCATATTCAACCTCTCGCGCTTAAGGTCGGCATAGGATTTACACTGTCAAGCGCCTCCTTAAAACGAGCCCAAATTACTTTGACCTTATCCTCTATCTTCGCAACTACCTCGGACCCAACATCCGACGTTCTCCTAGTTTCGTCCAACATGTAGGAGTACGACATTTCCAACCATATACCGCCTCATACGGTGCCATCTGAATACTAAGCAGATAACTATTGTTATAAGCTAACTCATCAAAGGTAGGTACTCCTCCCAACTACCACGGAAATCCAAAACCTGACCCCTCAACATGTCTTCCAACACTTGGATCACCCTCTCAGATTGTCCATCAGACTGCGGATGAAAAGCCGTGCTAAAATTCAACCTCGTGCCTAACTCCTGATGTAAGGCCTTCCAAAATCTCGACGTGAACCGAGGATCCCGATCGAAGATAATGGACACCGGTACTCCATGTAACCGCACTATCTCAACGATATACAACTTAGCTAGCCTTTGGAGTGAATAGTCAACCTCTTCTTGGTATGAAATGAGTGACTTAGTCAACGGTCTACTACCACCCAAGCGGTATCTTTCTTCGACGGGCCCACCACGAAATCCATAGTAATCTCTTCCCATTTCCACTATGGGATCTTTCTACCATTTATATGACCACGATGGCAATTGATGCTCGGCCTTAACTTGATGGCATGTCAGACACTTGCCTACCAACTCGGTCACTTCCGCTTAAGACTCGGCCACCAAAACTGCTCCCTTAAATCCGATACATCTTGCTACTCTCGGGTGCATAAGCGTACGCACTGTTATGAGCTTCTTTAAGGATTCACTGCCTCAAATCATCATCCTTAGGCATGCATACTCTCCCCTGAAAGTACAACACTCCATCACTGCCCAAGCTAAATCCTTCGGCCTCACCATTCTGTACTTGTAATTTTTGAGTAAGCAAAGCTTTGTCGGTCATCTACTTTTCCTTGACCTCATTGATCCAAGATGGCTTCATTTGTAATTTCGCCAAAAGGCTCTCATCCTCATAAAGACTTAGATGAGCGAACATAGCTCGCAAATTCGCTACCACCTTTCAGCTCAATGCATCAGCTACCACATTAGCCTTCCCGGATGGTATTCGATTAGCGATCGTAGTCCTTCAACAACTCAATCCACCTTGTTGCCTCGATTCAAATCTTTCTAAGTCGAGGTACTTGAGACTTTTATGATCTGTGTACACCACCGACTTCTCCCGTCTGGTAGTGCCTCCAGATCTTGAGCAAATACCACAAAGACCAATTCAAGTCATGTGTCGGGTAGTTAGCCGTGAGGCCTCAATTGCCGTGATGCATAGCGACCACCTTCCCTTCTGCATCAACACACACCTAAACCGTTATATGACGATCACAATATACGGTGAACTCCTTTCCGCCTCAAAAGTGAATTAAGGCGGTGCTTCTATCGAGATCCTCTTGACTTATCGAAACTCTCTCTTGCTTCTTAGCCCACACAAATGGAACTCCTTTCCTCAACGACTTAGTCAGCGGTCTACGATTAAGGAGAAATTTTCCACAAATCTCCTATAATATCCACGCCAACCCAGAAAACTTTGAATTTTCATGCAGACTTTGGTGGCTTCCACTCCAACACCGCCTCAATCTTACGGGATCCACCTAATTCCTTGGTAGAAACAACAATAAAGAAAGGTTACCTCCTTAGCTAAAACTCACACTTCTTTGAATTTGGCATACAATTGTTTCTCCTTAGAACTTGCGAACCACATGAAGATGTGCGTCATGCTCCTCCTCCGACTTCGAGTACACCAAAATGTCGTCTATAAAGACCACGATGAACCGATCCAGATAGGGTTGGAAAACCCAGTTCATCATGTCCATAAACACTATCAGTGCATTCGTCAGACAAAAGGCATTACCGAAACTTCGTAGTGGCCATACCGAGTACGGAATGCCGTCTTGTGAACATTAGCCTCCTTCACCTTAAGCTGATGGTAACGACCTAAGGTCAATCTTAGAGAACACCGATGCCCTTTGAGTTGATCGAGCGGATCGTCAATCACAGGCAAAGGATCTGGTTCTTTATTGTCAACTTATTCATTGTAGATAGTCTATACACATTCTCATTGTCCCATCCTTCTTCTTGACAACAACCTTTGGAGCTCCCCAGGCGATACACTTGGTCGGATGAACCTCTATCCAACAATTCTTGAATCGTGCCTTGACTCTACCAATTCTTTTGGCACCATCCGACACTGAGCTATAGATCTTGGCGCTGTTAAGATATGAGATCTATCCCAAATTCAACCTCGCGGTCCGGAGGTAGACCCAGAAGTTCCTCTAGAAACACATCAACGTAGTCCCTTATAGTTCGGACATCTCCCACAACAACATACTTAGCTTCCAAGGCACATCGTGCACCACATAAGCTTCACAACCCTTCCTAACCATCCTTTTCGCCTTCAAAGAAGAAACCAAGTTAGATAGGTAATCCCTCCTTTTACCTATCATCACCACCTCTTCACCTTTCATGGTCTTTAACACCATGCGCTTAGCCTTGCAATCTAGATTAGCTTGATACTTTACTAGCCAATCCATCCGAGGATTAGGTCAAACTCGAGCAGTAGTTCCATCAAGTCGACCAAGAACACGACCCTTGGAGTTCTAGAAGTGCGTCCTATAAAGTTTTCTTACTTCTCTGAGTGACCTAGGGGCTTAATACAATCATCTTCCTAGAAGTAAGCTCGAGTCTAGATCAGAGTTTCCACTACGCTACTAGCAATGTCTGAGTGGGTTGAGCCAATGTTAATCAAAGTATTATAGGGCACACCAAAGATCAAGAACGTACCGGTTATGACGTCCGGTGTATCGCCCTCCTCTTGACACCTCGCGGTATAGACCAAACCATGTTGTCTAGCCTCAGTACCACCGGTATTTCCCCTTGGTGCCCACGACCTCGCCGGCACCATTACCTCCCTTCCGCACCACGACCCTACGAGGTGTTGGTTATCCCTTCTATTCGGTGCACAATCCTGACCTTCAGATCTCTGTCTAGCTACTTTCTTAGGACAGTCTCTAACTCGATGCTCCATAGACCCACATTCAAAGCATCTCCGATTACCATTCCAACACTCCTCTTGTGAGACTTACCACACCGAGCACAAGTGGTGGCCATTGAGGATTAGCGGAAGAAGAGCCTAGCGATTTGATTCCGCCCATCAAACCTTGTCCTCTTCTGCTGATTACCCAAAAACTTTAAAGGTGCAGAGCTCCTCTTATTCAATTCGATCTTGGTTCCGTCTACCGATTGTCTTACTCCTTGACAACCTTGATTTCTCCACTAAGATCATGCGAACTCTCATTCCTGTTGTAGAGCTATCATCATCCTCAGTTCATCTCTAAGCCCATCTTCAAATCTAACACAGCGTTCATGTTCTGTACCCACAATACCACAAGCATGTCTACTCAACCATAGGAATTCGGCCTCATACTCAGCCACCGTCTTATTTCCTTGAACCAGGTTCAAGAAAGCCTTCCGCTGTGCATCCATGTAGCTAGTTCCGATATACTTCTTTTGATAAGCATCTCTGAAGAATTCCCAAGTGAGATTTTCTGCCACCGTTCCATCCCTTACAGTGAGCCACCACTGATATGACTCATCCCGAAGTAGAGAAATTATACCCTTTAACTTCTCCTCAACTGTGAAATCCAAGTCACCCATAATCCTTTCAATGGATTCCAACCAATACTCCGCCGCACTAGGCGCCACTCTAGAAACTCCTCTGAATACTTCTGCTCTGTTAGCCCGGAGTCGTTCAACCACAGATTTACGGGCTCCTACACCCGCGCCTGCCTCAGCAACTCGTTCCAACACTCGTAGCACCGTTTGGGATACCACGTCGTTACCACCAGTCTGATCTTGGAACTTAGTCTCCGTCACCGGCAGATCCGGCATCTCATTTCCAGACCCGTGACCAGACCTTGCTAGCTCCGACAAGGTCATCCTACCCCTGCCACGGCCACGCGGCGGACGTCCACGACCTCTTGAACTCATTCTAACGATTGCGTTTATCTTTTTAAAAATTTTATGCATTAGTACTTGTTTCACTGGATTATCCGCGAAGAAATTTTATGATAGAAGTTTTAGGAGTGGTTCTTTCGTATCATACATGCACACAGTTTTCCATTCATTCATTCAAAGAGACGTTGTTGATTTCGTTGTGATTGTTTTCCACTACCCAGGGGTATTTTCGTAATTTGTCCTACAGGGGTATTTTCGTAAATTTCAAAAATAAAAATTTTTGGATGATTTTGTCAAAAAGTATTTTGAAACTCTTAAATTCACGGAATACTTTGGAAAATTTTTGAAAACCGGGGGTATTTTAGTGATTTTGAAGCTCAAGGGCATTTTGGTAATTTTTCACAAATCGGGGTGAATTTATAAAATTTAGCAAATCAGAGATATTTCAAAAGTTGTAAAACTTTGAAGGTTCTTTCTAAGAATTTATTTTTCAGATTGATGGTATTGTAAAAATTTTTGAAATTCAGGGTCATTATGGTAATTTTGTCGGTTAGGGACAATTTTGTAATTTTCTAAAATCATGATGTTTTTGCAATTTAAGGTTTTTGGGCACTTTTTATGTGATGAAATTTTTGATTAAAATCGTGGGTATTTTGGGAATATCCTAAATCAAGGGTGTTTTCGTAATTTTACCCTAAGGGTATTTTAGTAATTTCACATAATCGGTGTTTTCACAAAATGATTTTCAAAAGTTAGGTTCTAAGTGATTTCACAAAGGAAGGATATTTTGGAAATTTTACATTTGGAAATTTTTCACATGGAGGTATTTTGGAAATTTTCAAGCCGAGGTATTTTAGTCATTTTTTAAAACAAAGTTTTAGTTACTTCAAAACAAAATGACTAGTCCCTTCGGGTTTTAGTTATCAAGTTTAGCTTTGTGAGTGTGTCATCTCAGCTAGGATGAACAGATTACTATGCACCGGTAGGATTCAAGTGAGTAGGAGGTGAGTCAGATGCTAAATACCAAGCCCCATCGAATCCAATCCTAGACATGCGTATAACGATTGCCACATCCTTGCTCGTTGACAACTCACGGGGTTGTTTAGAAATAATTAAATCTTATGTTGTTTGTTGGGGTATGCTAGAGGGTTCAACAATTTCTATTCTAATAGTCTCGTTCCTTATTTACCCTTCTACCCCTCATCAAATATTCACAAAATGGATAGAACGAGACTCGGTGCCATCTTTGTTCAAACCATAAAACAGTTTCAAAACATTCTCATAAGGCCTACTAACATAAACAAAACATTTTGGGCCTTGGGCCCTCCACAATGAGTTTTGAACTGGCTTTGATACCAAAATGTAACACCCCAAACTGGCCCATGAGCCCGACCGGATCGGTATGTCGGGAGTAAAAGTGTTTTGAAAGACATTGATTTTCGGTGAAAACTTGTTAAAATATGGCAAAGGTTTTGAAGCGGTGTTTGAAAACTTAGTTGGGCTTATTATAATCATGGTTGTGTTGAAAGCCTTTGAAAACATTTGATCATTTAAAATTTTAAAATCGTCAAGGTTATAATTGACTTGGTGAATTTTGTTACCCGATGGTAACATCTTTGAAAAATCCGTAGAAGTTATTAAGTTGGAGAAAGTTACTTTTAACCGGTTTACTTAACATTTGTAAATCCATTTGTATCATAACATAAGTAAAATAAAATAACAACCAAAGAATAAATAATGACCTCATTACAATCCCAAAATAAAAAGACTTAGAAGTAAATATTATTAACTATAATAAAATAAATTCAAATTCATCGATAAGCATGGCGCCTCGAGTCCTCTCGGCTCCATCTCATGATCTACTCATCTGCAAAATGGTAATGGAAGGGGGTGAGTCACCAAGACTCAGTGTGTAAATCCCCCACCCGGAAAAATACAACTCACACACAATTTATTAATAAACATGCACATGCAACCCAGCTAACCATCCATACTCCTTTTCTACCCCGTGTGGTCAAAACCACTGGTGGTCAAAACCACTGGTGACTAGTGTCACAAAATAAATGATGGGGCCAACCCATCGTGTGGTCAAAACCACTGGCGACAGTCCATAAAAATCATCCCCCTCCTCTCATCAATCCCACCATCATCATGCTCACATATCAATTATCATATATCATGTATTTAGGCATGGCATTTAACAACATGTGATGGCATACAAAATCATATATCAAAGATTATATATAGGGGACTTACCCGGAGTCCATGCTTAAGCCCACAAGCATATATCATAGATCACTATCATATTTATTAATAAGGCAACAAAATAGTCATGTTATTAATAAAGTGTGTAGTGAATTTTTACACACCTGTTTCTATCGAAATTCCTAGATCCCGAAGATTCGATCTACGATGCTAGATCTCTTGACCTATAATTGGCCAACAATCATGGTTAGGGACATTAGGCCTATTCGCCAAACCAAATAATCCAGAAGGATTTGTTGCACTTGAAATAACACCCACCTTGGTTGCCGATTTGGTTTCCAACCAAATCCCGAAGCCTTAATTAGCCCCTAAATCCATGGCACATATTAGTTTTGGTATATATAAATTTCTTTAACAAATGGGCCTTGGTCGAATGTGACTTATTCACTTACCCTACTTAGAAATCCCAAAATATCACTTGAGTCTTCAAAATCCCTACCAAAACACATGTTAAAAATAAAACTTGCACAATCACTCATAATCAAGGCCTATGGCGAATGTCACTACCTTTTACCTTAGGAAAACAAATCCAAAGCTTCCTTCAATCGGCTATGGCCTCCCTACAATCGGTTTAATCATATTAGTAAGAGTCTTAGGCCATTCGGCCATAACCTTGTACCTAAAGAGGTGATTACCCTTACCTTAATGATTATTTAGGCCCTAAACACCACAAGTCAACACCACTTGGTGTTGTGAGGAGGTTCGACTACTCTTGAAGAGGAGAAAAGAATCGAAAGTGGGATGACACCTTTCTTTAAGGGATTCGACTCACGAGAAAGAAGAAAATAATGAGAAGGGTGCTATGGTTTGAAGAATTTGGCACTTGTGGACTAGAGAGGTTGACCAAAAGAAATCAAGAGGAAAGAAAAGAAAAACTTCATGAATTTCGGTAGCCCCTTGCTTTATCATAGCCGAATGTAGATGGCCCTCAAGGAGTCCCAAAGTCGGCCATTACCTCTCCCCTCTTTGTGATAATTCATCTTTTAATTATCACCCAACATTACATTTATCTTTAGCCTTTATCTTCTAGCCACTCTTCCTACAATTTAAAAGCAAATAAACTACTAACTACTATCCCTTCTAGTCGATTATAAGTAAAAATTTAAGCTTAATCTCATCACTTAAAGAGTCCATAATCGGGCCATCACCTCCCCCTCTTCACGCATGACTTCCAAAAAAATAAAACCCCACTTCTTTGCTTCTTTGGTTCGAACCCACGACCTCACTTTGCCATGACCCTCTCTTCAATGCCCTTGCCATCTTTCCCATTTGACTTTCATGTCATGAGCCCTCTCCATTTAATTTTAAAGCCTTCATACCTGGCCCCCTTTCCTTTAACGCCGAAAAGCCCAAAAATAAAATGCTCCTTGCATCTATCATGTCTCGAACCCGAGACCTGCCACCACTAAGCTCTTAAGTGGCACCCCAAGCCACTCCACCGAACGCCTTTCCTGTCCAAACCTTGCCCACAAAATCATTTAAGGCCTTTCTAATTAGCCCCTTTCTTTAATGTCCCAAAAAGCCCAAAATAAAACACATCCCCTTGTTACACCTGAGACTCAAACCTCCTCTCTTGAAGCTCCCTTGACGCATCAAGCCAACACGCCAATTACATCTTTGTGACCAACTTTTCACAAAATTCTTCTTAACCCCTATCTCCTAGCTCCCTCCTTTTAGATACTTAAAAAGAAATTTTTAGTTCTAAGTCAGGCCTAGCTCGGGGTTATTTCTAGACCCTAAAACATGTCAAATGATCATAGAATTTAATTCTTCAAGCACACACATGGGAAAAATAATTAAATTTTATACAACCCTAAATTTCGGATGTTACAGCGATGGGGTATTGTGTTTCAAATGTAAAATCTGTATGCCAGAAGGATCAGGAGTTGAGGCAAAAGATTCTTCAGGAATCGCATGGTAGCCCCTATGCTATGCATCCTGGAGGAAGTAAGTTATACTGAGATTTGCGAGATCAGTTTTGGTGGCCTGGACTTGAGCGGGAAGTTATGAAGTTTGTAGGAAAGTGCTTAATGTGTCAACAAGTCAAGGCTGAACATCAAGTACCTTCGGGATTGCTACGGCCGATAAAGATTCTGTAGTGGAAGTGGGAGAGAATCACTATGGACTTTATTAGTGGGCTTCCTCCTCGCCTACTAAGAAAGATTTGGTATGGGTGATAGTAGACCGATTGAATGAAATCTGCATTTATCCCGATTCAGTTGATTACTCTTTGCGAAATTGGCGAAGATATATATGGTGAGATTGTGAGATTGCATGGAGTCTTGGGTGTCAATTATTTCAAATAGGGATTCGAGGTTTACGTCTTAGTTTTGAAAAACATTGCATCGGGCTTTGGGCACAGATTGGACTTGATGGCATTTCATCCACGGTTTGACGCCGGTCTGAGCTAGTAATTCAAGTCTTAGAGGATATGTTAAGGGGATGTGTGATGGATTTTAGAGGAAGGCGGGATGAGTTCTTCTGAGTTAGCGAAATTGCGTACAACAATGATTACCAAGCCGATGATTCGGATGGCACCACATGAAGCACTATATGGGCGGAAGTGTCGCACTCCTACGTGTTGGGCGAGAACTAGGGAGCGACATGTTTTGGGTCCGAAATAGTGGTGAATCAAGAAAAGGTTAAGGTAATTGAGCTCGATTAAAGAAGCATCGGCAGATAAAAGTTGTCGCGGATCTTAAGCGGAAAGAAATAGAGTTTGCTGTGAGGGATCAAGTATTCCTGAAGGTTTCACCTTGGAAAAAGGTGATTAGATTTTGTCGCAAAGGGAAGTTAAGTCCCAGGTTCATTGGACCTTATCGGGTTTTGAAACGGGTCGGACCTGTGGCATATCAGTTAGAATTGCCTTCGGAATTGAAGCAAATACACAATGTGTTCCATGTTTCAATGTTACGTCGTTACCGGTCAGATCCATCTCATGTAGTGCCAGTTGAAGAGGTGGAATTAAGACTAGATCTGTCCTATGAAGAGGAGCCAATTCAAATCCTAGAGCGGGATGTAAAAGTGTTACGGAGAAAATCTGTTCCTCTCATCAAAGTGTTATGGCGTAATCATAGATCGGAAGAAGCTTCGTGGGAGCCAGAAGAAGCGATGCAATAGCAATACCCTCACTTGTTCTAGCCAGGTAATTTCGAGGTCGAAATTATTTTAAGGGGGTAGAACTGTAACATCCTGAATTAAGGGGTTATGCATCTTTACTTAATTAAATGTTGTTGCATGCCTAAGTATAATTGAGTGTGTTTTGGGAAGTTTTTCGAACTTCAAATATGTAAGTGAATGCTTAGAGAAATATTAAATTTTTAATAATTAAGATGGAGCTAAGCAAGATAGGCTTTAAGAAATATTGACAAGAGGTTTTAAGCATAATAAGTCAATTGGCAAGGTGGTAATGGTGCATGAGTGAATGCATGAGGAGAGAGGTTCGAATCCCCTAGCTAGCAAGTGGAAGAATTTTAATTTTTTGTTTTCTTTCCTATAGTGTCGGCCAAGATTATTCTAGAATGGATGGTCATCTTTTTATTTTTGGTTAGTAGACCATATGTAAAAGGCAAGCTAGAAGTTATGGCATGAAATCATGAAGTTAAGGTAAGATAGGGGGACAAAAGGCTTGAAGAAAGGACAATGTTTTGGAAGCTTTTTCATGGTCATTTGACCATGAACCTAGTCGGCTTTAGGGGCTAAGGGAGGATGGTTTAATTGTGTTTGGAATTAAAGGATTGATGGGGAAGAAATGAGGAGGAAAAAGGGGATCATGTTGGTAAAGGTTGGCCGAATTTTTGCATAGGCATTAGGGGGATAGTTGGCCAAAAACTTTAACCAATTTGTGCATCATTTCTTTTCTCTCCAAAACCTTGTTCTTAACCGATTGCCTATTACACAAAAGAGAAGCCTTTTTCTCTTCTTTTAGTCTTTTGCAATTTACCATTTCGGTTTTGTGAAGTCTTTCTAGTTCCTATTCTCCAAAACATAATATCTTTCTCTTTTCTTTGTGGCTGAAAGTACCAAAGTTCAAAGACCTATTTTCTTCACTTTTTCCCTCATGGGCGAATGCACATAAACTTCTAAACCCATTTCTTTTCTTTTGATCATCATCATCTTCTTCTTCTTCACTTTCAACCAAATCATCTTCTACCAAAATCAAATCATCTCTTTCTCTCAAATTTCTCTTCTCATTTACCTTACTAAGGTAAAACTTCCATCTTCTATTTTCATCTTCTTCTTTCTTTTCTTTTGTTGAAAACCCGAAACCAACATAGTCAAAAACACCATATTTTCTCTTCTTTTGTTCAAGCCGAAATCATCATTTCTTTTCTTCTATTTTAAAAGGCCGAATCTTCAAGTGGTCAAGTAAGGATTTTTTTGTTAAGTGTTTTCATTATCTTCTTTTAGAATAGCCAATTTAGAAACATAATTCTCTCATTTTCTCCTAGGCGAAACTTTGGAAGGATTTTAAGGATCCTTTTGGTAGCCAACGTTTAAGAGAGATCTTCGAAATCATCCAAGGTAAGGATTATCAATTTTCGATTATATCGTTTCTTTTAAATAGTTTATTAATCGACTTTATTTTAAGGGAGAGTTCGAGACGAATAAGATAGGTTCGAAAAGAGCGGTAAGGAGTGTTTGGAAGAGGGGAGGCTCTGTAATACCCTCAAACTTCAAACGAAGGGCTGTATCGATGATAAGAGATTTTCCACCGGGTTGTGGACCCTCTGCTAACGAAGATCGTTTATTTGAAGTCGTGCGTACAACCAAACCACTTTTCGTTAGTGGGTTATCATCGGGTTTTGATCCATCTACCAGAGAGAAACCACATATAACGGTTGTTCGAGATTCCGAGGGTAAGGATTTAGATCTCTTATCAATAGTGTAGATTATAAGTATTAGTGTATTCTAATCTTGTGTGATAATTAACTAGGTGTTGTGGCGGGAAGGTATCGTTCTCCTTGTCATAAGGTGTAACATTATACTAAAATCTCCTAGATCTATAATAAATGTGATTTGTATGAAAATATGTGTAATAATGGTTGCGGGTACCATTCAGTGGTATACGATACTCAGGTATGTTTAACCCCAATATTTTGCTAATTTTGCTATATGCCTAAATGTGAGATAAATATGATTTTACTATGATTTTGGGGTAAAAGGCATGAAAACTAAATGATATGTATGTGCATGGGCATATGGGTGTTATTGATAAAGGGAAGTATTCGGTGGTTTTACCACAATATCCGTGACTTCGGTCACATATGTGAATCTGGTGACTCGGTCATATATTTGAATCTGGTGACTCGGTCACATATTTGAAATCCGGTGACATATTTGAAATCCGGTGACAATTATCTGAGTGGCCATGCCACAAAATTATAAGGCGATGTGCATGTTGTTGCAAAGAAGCGCCTTCGATGGTGTGTAGCGGATGGAGGGTCGATTTAGTAATCCCCATGGTGTGATTGGTTGGTACGGGTGGTGTGTAGCGGATGGATATTTAGATGGGCCGGGTTTGCATTTCATTATATATATATCCATGTGATTTTCAAGTAATTTGTATTAAATGGGCTTATGGCTAAATCTGACTTAAATGGGCTTATGGCTATATGTGTTGTTAAATGGGCTTAAAGGCCATGATCAATTGGGCTTTTAGTGTTTTTGTTACACATTGAGTTTATGACTCACCCCTTTTGTGGGATAATTTTTTTTTAGATGACTCTTAGCATGATGGATCAGGTCAGCGGGGACTACGTGGTGGCCATTGCTCAACAAAAGTATTTCGGATGTTTCTCTTAATTAAACCTATTAAGCGTATTTTTATTACTTAGAATTTATTATGGGTTTTGCTATTTTTGTAATAAGGCCACTATGAACTGTTTTTAATTTTTTGCGTTTGGATTTTTATTCTGCCATGAACAATATTTAATTGAATAACTAAATGGTTTTCGTTAAATAATTTAAACTGTTTTTGACACTAATATATATATGTTTTTACAATAATAAGTAAATTTTTTTTTAAATTTGATTTTCTTTTAACCTATAAATTTTCTTTAATATAATGAAGATACATATTTATTTAAATTCGATTTCAACTTTGAATATTAAGTTAATCATTTTATACAAACTCATCAAGTTTTTCTTAAACAAAATGAGAAAATTGCTAAAGTTTTATTCGAGGAACATATCAAATCCGATCAGGCTTTTTAGGCCGGGTTTGGGGTGTTTCAAGAAGAGCCGCAAATGCTCGAGCTTTAGCGGTGCTTTTCTAAAAATGCCGCTATAGATCGAGCATTAGCGGCGCTTTTGGAAAAACGCCACAAAATGTTGAGCAAAACGACTTAGTTTATTATGGAGCTTTAGTGGCGTTTTTGATAAAAATGCCGCAAAAAAATTATTTTATTTTAAGGTTTAGGATTTAGAATTTAAGATTTAATGTCTATAATTTAGAGTTTTAGGGTTTATGGTATAATGTTTATTATTTTGGGTTAAGAGTTTATGTTTTAGAGTTTGGGTTTGGGGCTTAAGGTTTAAGGATACTGTTTGAAAATTGAAGAACATTTGGATTTTACTGGTATTCATACCATTTTGTACTATAGCCATATTATTTAATATAAGAATATAAAATACGTGTTTTGTTCTACACTAACATTGGCCACACGAATTCCCAAAAATATGGTTTATGATTATGGTTTAGGGTTTACAATTTAGAGTTTAGAATTTGGGTTTTATGGTTTATGATTTATGGTTTAAGGTTTATGGCATATTGGGGGTTGAATTTTGGGGTTTGGTGGTTCACTACGGGAAAACATATTTTTTGCGGCGTTTTTTTAGAGATTTGGGGTTTAGTGGTTCACTACATTATTTCTATTTTGTGGTTTCTGAGTTTAGTGTTTAAGATTTTAGGGTTTAGGGTTTAATTTTGGATTTGTTAGAATATATATCTAAATAAGATAAATATAAATTATTATTTTAAAATATATATATATCAAAATGGGTTAAATCATCCTTAGCATATATGAACAATGGTTTAATGTTCAATTGTATACATGAAATTTAATTTGATCCAGATCTTATAAAATATTAACCCAATTATTGATATAATTAACATCATTTTATATTTATATGTTGCATACATAAATATTTATATTTATTCAATATAAAATATATTGATGTATTTATTATTTAAAATGTGTATGATTAAATCAAAATTAAATTTTGAACTATACATTTAAGCCACAATTAGAATTTCACATCTACAATTACACATTAAACCGAAATTCATATATAATTACGAGATGTACCGCTATCCAAATTTAGGTGTATACATATAATTAAATGCCATTTATATAAAAATCTAAACAACTAATGCGGACCATACTTAAAAGAATAATGTTGATCATGAAAAAGAAAGAAAAAGAAATCCTTTCAACAATATACTAGATCATGCCTAAAGAAAAAGAAATCCTTTCAACAATATACTAGATCATGCCATACCCATCTATCAATTTAATTCCTAAAAGAATTGATCATGGTAATTAAATTTGAATTTTCAATATTTATATTTTTTATCAATTTGATTCTTATTTTTGAACCAAAACCTTCCACTTTTTAAAAAAATGTTAAATCGCATTTTTAATAGGAATGTAATTGTAAAAATAATTTTTTAATGATATTGACGTGAAAGCGTATAAGGTAATTCATATGACATGATACTATTTTTTATATGTTAATTTAAAAATTATAAAATCTTCAAAAATTTTAAAATTTAAAATTTAAAATTAAAACATAAAATTTAAATTTTAAATTTTAATATTTTAGTCCATATTTCAGTTAAAAGTTTATATTCAAAATTTTTAAAAATAAAAATTTCAAAAATGATAATCTCAGCACAAAAATTTTGAAAGAAAAAAATAGAAAAAAATAAGTTAAAAATGAAAAAAAATTAAAATTGAACAATAGTGGCGTTTTTTGTCAAAACACCATAAAAAGTTGAGCTAAAGTTTGCAAAACTTTGGAAAACGGCGTCGTTTTTATATGGTTTTTAGTGGCGTTTTGGTAAACGCCGCAAAATGATATGGATTAGTGGCGTTTTCATAAAAAAACGCCTCGAATATGTTCTTTGAGGCCGCAAAACGTTGCCATTTTATCTGGGTTTTAGTGGCGTTTTTACTAAAACGCAGCAATAGGATATGCAATAGTGGTGTTTTTTAAAAAAAAAATGCCGCAAATATGTTACAGAAGTTTCCAAAACGTTGCCATTTTAAACTATGATTGTGTCAGAGTTTTAATGTTCATTTTTATACTTATACTCGGTCAAAAAAAAGAATTACCTTATCAAATAAGGTGAATGTCTAATATATTTCTATTTTAGTCTTTGTATTATTAAATTGATCTATTTATTCATTGTGTTATTAAATAAATTTAAATTGAAATAGAGTTAATATTTACTATTTAAAATAATATTATTTCTTTTTTTTTCTTATAGTTTTGTAAATGAAATTTTTAATTGAAATTGGAATTGAAAAAAAATATTTTTATATTAATTACAAATGTTAATTCTAATACAATTAATATTTTAGATTTATTTCATTGGTTTTAAAAGTATAAAGGAAAAATTGATTTATTTAATCAATTTAAACAAATTAAATTTTATACTAATTAAGAATAAATTTGAAACTCAACAAATTAACAAATTAACATTATAATTTGACTCATTTGCTTTATACTAATTAAGAATAAATTTGTGGCGAACAAATTAACATTATAATTTGACTACTTTAATTTTTAGTGGCGTTTTTAATGAAACGCAGCAATAATTGTTTTAATCAAAACGGCATCGTTTGTTTATTTTTTAATGGCGTTTTATTAAAAATGCCGCAATAGGTCAGAATTTAGTGACACTACTCAAAACACAGCAAAATATTATTGTATTTTAATTAAAATGATATTTTTTATATTTTTTAATAGCATTTGCTGTTAAACGCCACAATATGTAAGTATTTAGCGGTGCTATTGAATAAACGCCACAAAGCTTAATTTGTTTTAGGCAAAACCTCGCCGTTTTGCTCTCCTCCATTTTCCTTATCCATTAAACCCGATTAATTTAGGGCCAGTTTGAATGGGCGGTGTGTTTACCTCCGGTGAGGTTAAAAAGCAGTGGCGGTGAGATTAGTCCTTTGTGGCGGTGAGATTGGACATTGTAGCGGTGAGATTAGAAGCAATGATTGGAGTGTGTGTTTGGATTCAAACGCAATTTGTATGAGTGAGGTGAGAATATAAAATGACTATTAAGGACATCGAATAGAATTGATATACAATAGAAGTTTTAAATTATTTTACTTATATAAAATTATTAAAATATGTGAATTTATAAATTCATTTAATAATATATTAAAATGTATCTTCCAATATTTTATTATAAATATTTTAATGAATTATACAATCAATTTGAATTATTTATTAGATAAAATGATTATTATTTTAATTTTCATAGTTAAATATTCTTTTATAACAATGATAAATATTATTTTCGCTAATAGTAACATTATACTTGGATCAAATTTTGAAGTATCTAAATGAATGATTTTTAATGAAAAAAATAGTAACATAAGACATAACAAGTTTCATTATTACTAGAAATTAGGTTATGATACAAATTTTTTTTACAAATATTGATTCATTAAACTATTTGCAATGGTTTCCTTAATATTGCAATTTGAAGGTCACTTTCACTGTTAGAAGAACTCGATTCACCTCTATCAAAATGGCTTGAAGAGATTGGCATGTCGAGTATATTCTCAAATTGTCGAAAATCCTCATCATTTGACCAAGCATGTCTCCGAATGTAATTATGCAAAACCATTGTTGCAATTAATATTAAAACTTGCTTGTCGAATGAATAGCTTGAATATCTCTTAATATTGGCCATTTTGTTTCCACACTCCAAATGTTCGTTCAATCACAGGCGTAATGAAGAATGGGCATGATTAAAGATTTCTTTTTTCTAGATGCTCGATGATTACCTCGACGAAAGTCGTAAATGATATCGTTCCCCTATATGGACCTAGAAAACACATCATTTGTGGATATCCACGAATCCACAAGATAATATTTTCCTACAAAAAATTAAAACATAATATCGGGTTTAAAAATAAATTAAAATTTTTAGTATTATTTTTATGTAAAGATTAATTAAAATTAAAGTTTGACACGGTGGAGGTGTGGAAACTTTAACTTGGTTTTCTAAGTGCTTGCAAAAAATTCTCTTGTCATGTGTTGTTCCTTCCCAACCATGAAATGCAAAATGAAGCACATGTTGAAGTCACAAAGCGCCATAATATTTTGAGTTGGTTCACCTTTCCATCCGATATAAGGTATTTGACAAGAAGGCGAAATGCATGCTTTTATGTGTGTTCCATCTATGGCCCCAATACAATCCTTTAAAATAAATACAAGTAATGAGATAAAAGTTAGAAATAGTTTATATTTTAAAATATAAAGATTGTGTAAATTTTACCTTAAAGTGAGACCAATATCTTGTATCATGTCGAATATGGTTCGGTACTTCCTCGAATTGACCTTCAGTGGGTTTAATCGTGTCTATTCCCATTCGAGCAAATATATGCAACATATCGGTAAAAATTGACTAATAGTTTCTCCGGATCTTTGAAATCGCTCTCTTTGCATTTGAATTTGATTCTCTATTTCCTAGAATATACAATGATAATGCTAACTTCTC
This sequence comes from Gossypium rotundifolium, assembly GCA_025506655.1. NCBI lineage: Eukaryota > Viridiplantae > Streptophyta > Magnoliopsida > Malvales > Malvaceae > Gossypium > Gossypium rotundifolium. Next base: position 63,697,286 of record CP106723.1, on the reverse strand, counting down.
CATCGCAGATACCTTCCCATGCTTTAAGCCATAATTTGTTTGCAAATCATGCAATAAGCTGTGAAATATATTTTTTGGCATCCTAAAACTATTCATGCAACGATCATCATGCCCATTTAATACTTCGTCCACCCACATTTGACCTATAAAATTTGAATTCATACACGGTTGCATAGTGAAATAAGTTTCATGGTGTACCAATACACTGCTTAACATTTGTTCTTCCTCTTCATAATAATTGTTGTGCTCAACTTGTGTAACAATTGTGGCTATTCTTCGTTGAGCTTCTTCACTCAATTCATGGGTATCATAATTCATATAAAAACTATTATATATATTGTTAAATTCATCCATAACCTGAAAAATAATAAAATGAAAATAAATTAATAACTTGTGACATTCTATACAACACAACAAAATTGAATAAAAGCATAGCATAAAAATATCATACATTAATTTTAATATAAAAAGTAGATCATACATTAGTTTTGCATATGAAAAAGTAGATCATACATTAGTTTTACATATGGAAAAAGAGTAGAAAAGTTATATTACAATAATAAAGCTAAGGAGCTTATGGTGGAGGTTGTGGATTGTATGGTTGGAAGGAAATGAGGATGTTGCTACCAAGGATGAAAATGATGCAATTGGATTTTGTTCTAAGCCTATTATTCCTCTCTTCTTTCATACTAACGATTGTTCATCAAGCCACTTTGAAGGTTGAAGTGAAACCCTAACATTTGGATCTAAGTTCAAAAACACTTCTCGTTCTTTTTCACAGTCAGCGTGTTCCCTAGTTATTCGGTGAGTTTTGGGATTTAGAACATTTTGATGGCAAAATAGTACAGTTCATCTTTTTTGAATTTCATCTTCCAAATCACATAATGCATCCATTGCACTTGAAATAGTATATTGAGATTATGATTAAAGTGAGGAAAAATAATTTCGATCCGGTCCATTCTCGTGGGCGGTGTGGAGTGTTCAATTTGGTATCGAGCCAGTTTCAAACCCTCGGCCTTGGGTATAAGGCCCAAAACATTTTTGAATCGAGTCCAAAAAGTTTCATGAAAATATTTTATGAAATAGGCAGTTATTCGGCATGGCACCTAAGTCTCAGACCCATGATCCACCGGTAAGTACTTCTATCCATTGTGTGATTTATGTTATGATTTGTAGAAGGGTACCAATGGAGCGTAGAATAGAGATTAAGTATTTGAACCACAGGACTAGTGTACTCCAACAATTACATAAATTAAGATTTACAAATTCACAGTTAATACCAAAATACCTCAGTTTCAAAATTTTCCAAAATACCCCGGAATGCAAAATTTCCAAGATACCTCATTGACAAAAACACCAAGGAACCTTGTTTCGATAAATTGAGAAAATATCCCTCTAGGACAAATTACGAAAATACCACGGTAGTGGAAAAACAACAACAGTGAAAACTAGAACATTTCTACGAATGAACTAAGGTTCATAATTGTTTGATGGATGAATGTAAAGGCTGTGCATGTATGAAAATGAAAGAACCACTATTAAACTCCTTTTCATAAAACTGTTCGCGGTTAAACGGTGGAACAAAGTACTGATGCATAAAACTCTTTAACCAGATTAAATCGCGACGTTAGAAATAAGTTCTCGGGAACGTGAACTTAAAAAAATAAATAAATAATGTGCCTAGGAAGTATGATGGCTCTATTAAGATAAGAGTGCGCAGCATAAGCGTAGCGCGGCGAGTTAAGATGTACGATTTTTCGTTAGTAAGTAATTTCGAGGACGAAATTATTTTAAGGGGGTAGAACTGTAACATCCTAGATTAGGGGTTATGCGTTCGTGCGTAATTCATGAGATAGTGGGATCAGTTGGTGTGTTGGATGTGTTACGAAGAGTTTCAAGAACCCTAAGATGAAATGAAATATAAGAAATGTAAGGAAATGAAAGGAAATGTAGGAAATGTAAGGAAATATAAGGAAAATGTAAGGAAATGAAAGGAAATGAAAGGAAATGAGAGAAATGTATGGAAATGTATGGAAATGTATGGAAATATATGGAAATGTAAGGAAATGTATGGAAATGTATGGAAATGTAAGGAGATGTATGGAAATGTAAGGAAAAGCTTTAGAAATGTTAAGTTTTGGAAACTAAACTAAAATAGGAAAGTGACCATTTGGAAAGCAAAGTAAATTAGGAAAGTGAACATTTTGGAAACCTAAGCTAAAAGAGAAAGTAAACATTTTGGAAACTAAGCCAAAATAGGAAAGTAAACATTTTGGAAACCTAGGAAATGTCAAGTTTATGAAATATGTGAAAATTTTGGAAACTTAAAAATGACCCGAAATGTCGAATTTTAAAGTTCAAAGGGAACTTAGGGCAGTGACCCTAAAATATAAAGTATGTGAAATTTGACCCATTAACGGACTTCCTTGTTTTCCTACTCCTACTAGGATTTCTAAAATGTTATATTTAACATGTGAAAAGTGATGTGAAAGTGAAATTAAATTTGATATGCATGATATGTATAATTTGGGGCATTGGGTTAATTGAGAAGGGAAGAATGTGTTGACTTGGTCTCATAGCGTTATATTTGAAGGTGTTGACTTGGTCTCACCAATGTTATATTTGAAGGTGTTGACTTGGTCTCACCAGCGTTATATTTGAAGGTGTTGACTTGGTCTCACTAGCGTTATATGGTGACTACGGTCACAAATATTTGAATTTGGTAACCCGGTTACACTATTTGAATATGGTGTCTAATGACACAAATTATATGGGTGATGAGCACGTCAAGCTGCAATGACGCCTTCGATGGTGTGTAGCGGATGGAGGTTGACTTAGTAGTCCCCACGGTATCTGAGGATGAATACGGGTGGTGTGTAGCGGATGGCTATATAGGTTTGGGTTCGGGTTTGCATCATTATCTTGAATTTTATATGAATATGATATGTATGGTGTGCCTATTTCTATTATGTTTTGGTGTTGGTTACACATTGAGTCTATCGACTCACCCCGTTGTGGGAACATGTTACAGGTGATGAGCAATAATGGACCGGGACGGCAGAACTTGTGGTGGCCATGTTCAACTTGAAGTTTAATTTTATTTTGAATCTTTATTTTATTTTTAGTACTATACAATTTTATTTTGGGTTTCAATTGATGTAATAAGGCCATAAGGCCCAGTGGATTTTCTTATTCTGCTTCACTTTAAATTATTATGTTACGAACTATTATGATTAAAGTTAAGTGTTTTTTAAAACCTTAAAATTATTTGTCACCTTAATAAAATTGGATTTAAAAATTTAACTAAATGGGTTTCCAATCTAAGCCGATCCACAACAACATTTTCTAAATATTTTTTAAATTTCTCTAAATCTTGAAATTTTTGAACAGGTTACTTGAGAAACATACAGATCAGGTCCATTCTCGTGGGTAGGGTGTGGAATGTTCGATAGACTTATGGTGGAGGTTGTAGATTGTATGGTTGGAAGGAAATGAGGATGTTGCTACCAAGGATGAAAATGATGCAATTGGATTTTGTTGACATACTCACGTCGAAGCCACCAAACCCTAACATTTGGATCTAAGTTCAAAACACTTCTCGTTTCACCGATATTTAGAACATTTTGATGGCAAAATAGTGCAGTTCATCTTTTTTGAATTTCATCTTCCAAATCACATAAAGCATAGCCATATTCTCACACAATTTCTCAATATGAGTAGCTAATGAATTTTTGATGATTTTCTATTTGAACTTGATTTTTTTCCTTTACTATGTACAACCCCAAGTGTTTCCTTTCTTCGATTAGGAGTTTCATGAGAAGGGTTTGACGGTACCTCATAAGTAGGGATATCTTCATTCTCATTACTATTTTCATCTGAATCACCAAATCCCTCATTAGGTGTATCATCTTTCATAGGAACCCCACTTGGAAGAACACCAGACGAAAGTGCCCATGCATTCTCTCCAGTGGCTACAATGCCACCAAACATTTGCCACATTAAATCATTCAATCGTGGTTCAATTCCTTTCTTCTTAAATCCTTTAAAATCAGGATTTTCCTACATAACATGTTAAATGTTAAATGTTATACTAAGATTTTTATATTTGTAAATTATTAATTTTAATAAAATTTATGCATTAGAATAATGATAAAGTTAACACTAACTGTATTTTTCAGCCCACCATTCTTGGTAGCATCAACCGTCTTTTAGATGGACACCATCCAATACTGTAGATTCCTTAAGCAACTCCTCCATAACCTCCATTCCTTTTTAATGTATCCCACTTATTTTTCAATTGAGGTTTTCCATAATTTTTTGTGTTTTGCTTGAAAAGAGCAATGACATTTTCCCATCCTTTTGAGTTTAGATGAGTTGTTGGCCTATTACTAGCATTGACTTCATTCACGCAGAGTTCACAAAATATCAATGTCAGCTCATCATCCCAAATAGCTTTTGTTGCTAAGGTACTTTCTCCTTCCACAAATTTTCGTGTCTTTACCATCTATTATATCTGATAATATTGAATAACTCAAACTTAAAAGCTAAAAAGTTTATACTATAAATTACTTAACAAGATAAAAGATTTTCATGCTTGTCTTATTCTATATGGGGAAAGGTATCAGTCCAGTTACTATAAGTAAACCACCATTGATGAGCTAGAGGCAAGCGACATTTAATTTAAGCATATAACTTAAAAAGCTTTTATATGTAAGAGGGTCAAACACTTTTAAAAAGCAATAAAAGCTCTCAAATCATTTCAACTAAACTAATATCATTTCAATAAATTTAAAATTCTATGCATTTTGTCAGAAATATAAGCAAAAAGACCAACCAAAACAATTTTTCTCTAAAAAGCAAACTTGGTATACAATAAGAAATTAGGAAGAATCATACCTTATGAACAAGGCCCCTCCAAACTATTTGATTTTATCCTCCAGACAAATAGATTGACTACTGCAGGACCAACAACAATCTTGATGACTACTGCAGGACCAAACGACGGAATATATAAGAAAATAAAAAGAATTTGGTAAGTTCATTTTGCATGTTCTCTATAGAAGTCTATGACAAGAAATTAATAAAAAATACCTTCAAAAATCAGATTATTGCAAATGAAAGTCATATGAAGTAATCAAATGCATAAAATTTATTCCACACTATATTTTTTCACCCTTCCGAGATTTACAGAACGTGGATAAATGTCAAGCCTAAAGATAGAGATAGAACAATTATATTTGGTAAAGGAAAGTACCAATGCGAATACAAGCGATTACACGATTGCCATAAGAAGTTAAAGCAGGCGTTCGGTGAGATACTGCAGCGTCATAATTTTGCAAGGACAATAAGAAAATGTCAAAATTAACAACAAACTGTTATATAAAGCATGAAACATAAGCCTCTTTATAAGCTTAGAAGAAAGCTGATTCCTAAAGAAACAAAACATGATCATTATTCAGTATACTAGTGGCATCATAAACTGAAGAGTTATGGCCACTAGAAACTTAATTCAAGCCCCCACATAATTTTTTTTTTAAAATTGAGGAGTTCAGACCACTGGGAATTTAAATCAGGCCACATATAAAGTAAAACTTCCAGATCTATTTTTTCAATTTTTCTTTTTAAATATATCCAAATCTAGTTCAAGTTCAAGGAAAGGGGTTGAAGTTCATTAATAAATTTAGTTCCTGAACATCCAGTTTTCCATTGAAATCCAAATCTGAAGACTAATCAGTAGGAACAAATTTTCACATAGTAAGCATGCAATTATGAGGAAATGTACAAAAGTCTTTCAATGCCATTATGGCTTCTGCTACAAATTCTAAAGTTTAAATCAAAAAAGACAAAGTGAAAGAAAAAAGCCTAAGATCTCAATTATGTCCTTAATGTGCAAATAGAAAATCAACACACCAGCTTAACCATATATTGATTGCAAGATATAATTAATAAATACACGTGGGTCCAAACTCCAAATTACCCCATCACCATACACTTCAATCTGAAGAAAACACTCATTGGAGCACACATGTTTTATATATATAAATAAAAGATAGCTTGTACATCTTGTAGTTTTCATGGCTTTTGAGTATATATAAGAATAATTTATTTTTAAAATCACCTTGCCAAGGATGCGTAAGAAACGCTTGCCTTCATTGGGCTTATTTCTTGCTACAAACCCCCAAAACCACAACAATTTAATTCCACAGTAAACAAACAAGTACGAGGTTTCGAGCTGGATTCGTTTCCAATTTAAAGGGCTTAAAATCATGTTCAAACCCCCATAAGATTATTCAAAATCCCCTGTTAGAAGTTCATAATATGGGGTACTTTTCTTAATTTCTCTTTATATATTTGGAATACCATGCCCTTGTGCCCATGTCCAATGTGTACAATTACAGAACATAGGTGTTGAACACAAGTAGTAAAGAAAAATGAATAATCTGGATAATATAGGTTACTTCTTATAGTATAGATGGGGCAAAAACACAAAGCAACAGGGAAATCAGAAACAGAACAAACTCACATCAATGACCAGCAAAAGGCTACAAATAAAATAACTTGAGTTGCGGTGATTGGTGCAAACACACCATGGAAGTCATTGAGAATGTTTAACTGCAATGATACTTACGTGGATGAAGTGTTTAATGGCCTAAGAGGCAAAACAATGAACTTCAAAATAGAATGAAATGTTACCAAGAACAGAAAAAGAATAAAACAATGAGTTAAAATGGATATGAGTGCAACACTTCAAAGTGATTGACATAGAATTCTAGTCCAATGGAGGTTGATAATTCTTATCAACAAAGACCAAAAAAAAAAAAAAAATTTAGAGCAAACATGAGGGTACTTGCTTATTAGCATTGGGATTTAAACAATAACTTATTTATGAGAAGAGGAAATGAGCAAGAATTCTATCAAGAACTCAATGGCAAGCGCACCTATAAAGGAGTCAACAATGATGTTGCAAGGAAATACATTTCCTTTAATTGAATAGAGAACTGAGGTTTGGCGTGATATGAAGGCTTATAGACATCAACAGAATGATGGGAAAGCAATACCAATTTAATGTTAAATCTTAAAATTCAACAACATAGACTAGCAGATCTCCAGTATCCAAAAGAATTCAATCTCCCTTTACTTTACGAGATGTGTTGGAACTTTAAACAAGAGTCAAAGAATACCAACCCCAAGAGATAAAAAGCTCAGAAAATGAATTGAGGTTGAAAAAAACAATTAAATTCAATAACAAACTCAAGTTCTAAGCTTTACATGGATTGGGAAAAAAAAGGACATCTGTTGTTCTAAATCCACATACAAACAGAACAAACAAAGAATAGCATATATTATGAAACTTATTATCTCTGTCCATGTAATCTGGTCCTTTTTCTGCATAATGTTATTCCCATGATGTAATAATTTATCAAAGCACATAAATCATACAGCAAAAGTATTGATTTTAGAAAAGGTTGAACATTTACATATACCTAAGGACTCAAAATCCTTGTTCAATTTTTTCTAAAAAATTTATATCCAAAAAGTTACTGGAGAAACAAGAACTCACTTGTAACTCCACAGTGATAGCAAGGTCTTTGCTTGCCCATGTCTTTCTCTTTGGATCAAGGGAAGAAAAATAAATTTAAAAATAACAAAGAGAGAAAAAAGAAAGAAAGAAAATTTTTATTATTGACAAAAACTTTGACCAATAATTGAAAACCTTTTTGAATATAAATTTGATTGGTTTCTTCAACCCTTATATGAAAAATTCAACTGGTATTAAAGACTTTTGTGCAAAAACCCAGAAAACAAGTTTAGTTTGTAGAACAAAGAAAAAGCTTAAAAATGAAAAAAAATACCCGGAAAAGAGTTTTTTATATCTATTTTAACAGTCCATGGAACATGAATCAATAAAAGCAAAAAAATCAAGAAGAAATGAAAATATACTGATATGCTACTACTGATAGAACCATGTATATTATGGTGGATTCATCTCATAGAGCTAACTAAGAACGATCCTAAGCGCTTTGTATGTGAAATAGTTGAGCAATTCTTGCAAATAGAAAAAATAGTCATCTATAAAACTTTAACAAGGAAAGCATGGTGAAACAGAAAACCTCGTGCTCCAAAACTCATTCTTCTTTAAAAAATTCTCACAAAGCTAACTTGGTGATTTATGTCTTAAACCCATCATCATCAAGTTTAAATATAAGCTTACAATAGACAACTCAAAAAAAAATGTAAATGATTTTCCCCAGAAAATGCTGCAAAGTTCAAGAAAAAAGGAGCAACTATCTTACTTCCTATGAAGGGTTTCGTTTTACAGTTACAGACACCGCAAGAAGAATTTTAACATAGAAACCTTTATCTACAGACAGATCAATTGCTACAACCAAGAACAAAGCAAAAAAAAAAAAAAAAAAAAAAAGAACAAAGCAAAAAAAGGGAGAAACGGCTGTTTTTTCCCCAAATCTGAAAACAAATATGGTTGGAAAAGAAATTAATCTAACTTTTAAGGACAAAATGGTAAAATAATAAATAAAAGTATGGGTATTTTTGGCACTTAAAAATACCAAGCCCTTATGATTTTTCACTTCTTCTTTGAAGCGACCAAGCGAGTTTTGACATCTTAGTGTGGTCAACATTTATTTTCACCGCACTAATACCCTAATCCAAACAGCATAGCAGTGAGGTTGGGGGCAGTTTTCTACCCCAACTGCACCTCACTGACTTCAAACGTTCTACCAAAGGGGGCCTTAATCATTTCTCCTCTTCTGAATTTCATTTTCCCTTTTTCGAAATCCCTAAATTTCACCTAAACATTGCAGAATTTCAACCTTTTTATGTTAAGCTTTTTTCCCCAACCTTTTCTCCCTATTATTTTTTCCCCTCAAAATCCCTAAGTTCAACCCAAATCAGCAGCCCCACTATTTTTCCCCAAATTACCAGCCTTGAAATTGGTATTGAAGTTTTGTTCTTGGCAGCCATGATTTGTTCTCGTGTCAGAAAATAGAACGAGCAAAAAATGTAAGCTCATTTTTAGTGTTCTAATAACTTCTCTAGTTACTGGTTTGTTGTATTTTTTTTATTGATCATCTCCTTTTCTTTTTTTTTCTTTTTATTGTTTATGTATTTTTCTTTTTCATTATCGTCGGTAAAGTTTAATGGATTCTGCTTGTTGAGTTTGGTTCGTCAATTATTTTCTCTTATTTCTTTGGACGTGGATGCTGTTGTGCTGTTTATAGATTTTAAGATTTTAGGTTGGTTTCTTTGTTTTGGTCTTAGAGAGGTTTTTTTCCTTTAAAGAGAGAGGGCGCTGCTGATTGATGTAAATGAACCCAAGTTTTATGTGATTTTATTGGGTTAAAACATGGACTAGCAAAGATGTTGATAATTATGGATTAAATTGAGTGCTGTGTTTTCCATATAGGATAATAGGAATATTTCTTTCCATTATGGTGCATATGGTATATGCGTGGTTTGTATGACTAGCTCGCATTCAGAATGCCGAACCTAAACAAGTTTTTCATATATTTGTGGGTCACATCATATGTTATTTTCTTTTTGGTTTTTCCCCGAGAATTTTAGGAAAATGTTGATTGATGGTAAACATGGATTGATATTGAAGTCTGTGTGCTGACAATTTAATATGGTTTTTCTTTTTTCTGTTGGGTACATAAAAAGGGGAAGGAATAATGGATTTTAGGCTTTTAGAAAGTGAGTTTTCGTTATATTTAAACAATCTTCTATTGATGGTCAATATGTTACTTTATGTAGATTTTTTTTACTAGTCAGCTTTACATGATTTTATCAATCATGTTGTGAACAAGGACTTGTGGACTGGAGGCCTGGCAATATATTAGTTGTTGTTTCTCAGATTCTCACAACTTGTTTCTTAAAATCCATTTTTAGTGTTCTAATAACTTCTCCAGTTATGATAATGAAGAACTTTAAACCTGTTAATAGACAACCAATTTACATGAAAGGGATATTGGTTTGAGGGAGTGCTATGTTGATTTTATTAACATTTTCATTAATTAGATTCTTCAATTTTGAAACATATTTAAAATTCATGGATCAAATTTTAAGTACTTATATAAACTGTCTGTATTGCTTGGTGTAAGGTGTTGAGTTATCCTTGAAGATAGTTCATTCTTCTAGTACAGTTATTATTACATGAATTATTATGGACTGGCTGCTGTTGAACAAATTCTTTAAATAGGCTACAACCAGGGCTTCTGGGCTGAAATTGGCTTCATTTGTGAACCAGGAAAGAAACAACCTATCTTTTAGATTGCGTCTTGTGCCTGCTCGCTTGTGGATATCTTGTGCTGTACGTTTCTCAATCAATTGAATGATTTTATTGAAAAATAAGTTCTTTTATTCCTGTTCAATGGGTTTTCTGTATACTGAAGCAGTTATATTGCAAAAATTGAATTACACTTTTGCTCAACCTTTACAATAGGCACGATATTCCTGTTCAATGGTTTTTCAACACTATGTTTATTTCTTCTGAGTTTGCTATCTGTTCTTTATTTCTATTAAAGGTTTCATTTGCTTGCTTTAGTTGTTCAAATGGTATAGATTTCTACGTTACTTTACTGCTGCTATTAGTATTAGTATATTTTTCTCTGATTTTCAAAGATTTGATGTATTTTGTGCATTGTATGTATAGGCTTATGAATTTTGAATTATTAATATCCTAAAATTTTAATATGATTAATATTAAATGAATATTTAACATGACATATGATAATCTCTACTAGCTTTGTGATTTTTTTTTAAAATGTATTTTCTAAAAACTAAGTAACATTTTTGGCCCTTTAATTTTGGAAATTTACATTTAGGTCATATAAAATTTAAAAAGTTTACAATTTGATTGCTTACGTTTGAAATTCTATTAAAATTTTGTTTTGGCATTACAAATATTTCATACTTGATTAATATTTCTTGATTTACTAATGTAGTTTGTAATAAATACTTAAACTTATTTGGATAAAATGGATATCAAATACTTCAAATAATGGTTTTAAATAGTTTTGATAATTGGATTTATTTATAACAAAGTAATAAATTGTTAATAAATTTTGCATAACAAAGTAACAATGATTATAAATTTCATCATTAAAATATCTAATTTTGCATAAATTGTTAATAAATTTTAAATAGTTTTGATAATTGAATTTATTTATAACAAAGTAATAAATTATTAATAAATTTTGCATAACAAAGTAACAATGATTATAAATTTCATCATTAAAATATCTAATTTTGCATAAATTGTTAATAAATTTTAAATAGTTTTGATAATTGGATTTATTTATAACAAAGTGATAAATTGTTAATAAATTTTGCATAACAAAGTAACAATGATATAAATTTCATCATTAAAATATCTAATTTTGCATAAATTGTCAATAATTTTTATACATTTACAAATCGCATCATTATTATAGTATCAATTTTGCAAGTTAAGTAACAAATAGTATATCATTAAATTGTTTCTTATAGTGAATACCATTTTAAGGTAAAATGGATAAATTTAATTCTTTATAAATAAAATTAATAGAAAATATAATAGCAAATATATAGTAAATTTCATAATTATAAAATTAATAATTGTAAAATGATGATGCATTAGTAATAAACCATTCCAAAACTACTAGTATATAATTGCCCAAATAATACATGATAATAACAAAGGTAAACTTCATACTTAAAATATAATAAAATAGTAATATATGATAAAAACATAATAACAAATCATAAGTTAATATTAGTAAATATTTAATAATAGCGAGGTAATGAATAGTAATAATTTTCATGTTAACATAATAACAAAATATTAATAATATTAATAAACCATTATGAATTTTAATGATATAATTCACATAACGTACATAAATTACATAACTTACATAACTCACATAACGTACATATCATAACTTAAATAAATCACATAACGTACTATTATTGTTGTTATTTGTTACTAAAATTTCAACTATTTTATGTGTATTGCAGGAAAAATGCATAGAAGAAGATTACGAAATTTAAGTATTGTCTAGAATACTCCAAATTCGAAAGAAGGAAATAGTGAACAGCAGACAGCTATTGGATCTTCGAATGTGCCGGAGACACTTGACGAGCTTGCAGAATTTCAAAGTAATGTAAGTTTATTTTACATGTGTCTTGACTTTTATTATTGCTCTTATTTCTCAATTTTAATATAATAATATATTATTTTCCAATGAAAGTGGTGGGACCTTGAGAGGTCAAGGACGACGCTACTTAAAGATTTATCGACTTAAATCACATCGGCGTGTCAAAGTAAGTAAAGCAATCATGGTCACTGTTGGATCGAAGCTCGACTTTTAGCAGGCTATTTGGGCATTATAGCACAAAATGCCAATATGTTGTCCATCAACTACGAATCATGGTATCACATGCCCGATAGCAGCAAAAATCAAGCTCTCGATAATATTAAGGTAACAAAACGTGAATGTAATTTATAATACTTTGGTTTAAGTTTCATTTATATTTACTTTTTAAACTTGTGTTTTTTAGGAGAGATTTGCTTTACAGTCTCAGATGCCTATATCAAGAAGGCATTGGGTAAAAAATGGAGAGATCATAAAAGCACTTTGAAAAAAGATTATTTTAAGAAAGACATAAGCCTCGAAGAAAAATTGCGAAATGTCCCATCAGGAATGCTGAGGTACCAATGAGAAGATGCAGTTAGATTCTGGAATTCAAAGAAAGGAGAGGTATTACGTACTTCCAAACTCTTATAAATTTTTCATTTATTATTATTTACTATATATGTAATAATAATTTCATTATGTAGGACCGTGAGCGAGTTGGAACAAGCAGCAAGCAAAAACAAAAATTCACGCACACGGCAGGGTCGAGAAGTTTTGCTTGTGTAGCTGAGGCTCAGTTATGAATTTATTGATTATGTCAAATATTAATGACTTTCTACTATTAAATAATATTTTTACTACTATATTGTAGGAAGTCTCGTCTGGTCAAAAAGTTGGACGCCTTCAACTTTTTGACATTAAACATAGGAAGAAAGATGGATCTCCGATGACATCCGAAGCTGGCGAAATTATGGTATATTTACTTAATAAAATTTAATTTATTATAAATATTTAAAATGTTTAATTATAATGGTTTAATTAAGTCTTTAATAGTTTTAAATAATGTTAAGTTATGTTGCATTCTTTTTTTATTATATATTTCATTTTTAACTCTTTAATTGATTTATTAGGAGAAACTAAAAGATAAGAAAGCGGAGTATAAAGCGATTACTTCAACTGATTGTTCTGTTAATATTGAGGACATTGATAACAGAATTATTAATGAAGTTTTGGATCTTGAAAGGTATGGTCAGGTTTGATTTCAAGGATCTGGTGTTAACCCGACCCAATATTTTGGATTCAGCTACATGCCTTTTGGGTGTTAAGTTCAAGTTGAAGTTCAGAGGTTAAGAAACCAGATAGCTCAGATGCAAGCTAGCACATTTGAGCAAATTTCTCAACTTAGAGCGGAGGCAGCAGCGAGGGAGACAGAGCAGAACAGAAAATATGATGAACTCCAGCTACAGCTTTAGACTATGATGAAGATGTTCCAGTAGTCGCAAATACCACCATCTTAGACATTTGTTTTCTTGTAACTTTAACTGTAACATCCTGAATTAGGGGTTGTTTGCAATTTAATTATTTCCATGTGCGTGCTTCAAGAAATATGTATACTATGATTTCTTGACATGTTCTAAGGTCTACTCATAACCCCGGGCTAGGTCTGACTTAGGGCTGAAGATTTCTTTCTAAGTGCTTAAGAGGGGGGAGGAGCTAGGTGAGATAGGGGTTAATAGAAATTGTGGAAGAAGCATGACACAAGGAAACAGGTGATAGGGTGGCTTGGGACACTACCTAAGGAGCTAGGAAGGGTGCGGCAAAGGAGGGTTTGAGCTACCGAATTAGCACCTAGGAGTTTTTATTTTTGCATTATGTGGGGGAAGTTGGGCTAGGAAGGCCCTAAAAATAAAATGGTAAGGTTTTCGGACATGAAAGTCAGACTGGAAAAAGTGGCATTGGGCACCACTTAAGGGCCTTGGTGAATGCCGCCCCAAGTAGATAAGGGGGGACTCAAGTTCGAGTCACGTTGGAAGCACAAGGTGTATTTTTTTTTTATGATTGGCGTGAAGGGAGAGAGAGCTAGTGGACTGCTCATGGACTCTCAAATGGATGAAGATAATCCTGTTGTTTGTTTTTAAAATTCTCTGGAAGTATCGGATAAACATTATTCTATTATTTTTATTTTATTTGAAGAAGTGATTAGATAAAAATTATCACAAAAGGGTGAGTGATGGCCGAATGAAGGATTCCTTAGGGACTTTCAAAATCGGTTGAGTATAGTAAAGGGGGGATGCCGAAATTCATCTAGCTTGTTTTCTTCTCAATTTGTTTCTTGGCCGATTTCTCCCTAGTCCTCATTGCCTAAAAAAATTCTTCAAACCCCTCTCTTCTTTTGGTGCAACTTGGCCAAACCTATCACCTCCTTTCTACTCAAACTCCATCTTCCATCTTGTGTAAGCCGAATGCCATAATCTTTCTTTTTCTCTCCTTTTTGTTTTGACCGAATCTCTATTGTTTCTCTCTTCTCTATGCCGAAATCTTCCTCTTTCTTCTATCCGAATATCAACCAAGAGTGGATCACTTTTTGGTTCTTCTCCAAATCAATTTTTGAAAAGGAGGCCTTTGGGCTTTGGAAGCAGTCGTTCTAATCATCTTCTCTCTATTGATCAAATATGGTAAGTGGTGGTAAGGACTCATTTTAGTAGGCCATTCTTTTTATTCTTTGAAAAGCCAAAGACTAACTATTATGTGATCTCAAGGTGTAGCCGATTACAAGTGGTGTGTGTGGCTTCGGGATTTGGTTGAAACCAAATCAGTTTAGGGTAAGTGCCACAAATGAGCCTTTGGGATTTAGTTACTATGGCTGAATAGGCCTTGGTAAGGTTGGCCGAATATGTATATGGTCCTAATATTATACCTTTTGTGTGCTATGATTTTAGGGGCTAATCGACAAAGGTTTCCGGGATTTCAATTTGCTTTGGTAAGTGATAATAAAGATTCGGCCTACGGCCATATTATGGTTATGGGTGCGATTAGTTCTTCGAGATTATTAGTTTAGCCGAATAAGGTTTTTTTTATACTAACCTATAGTGGACGAATGTAGGAGCAATACGGGAATATGTTTCGGGATTTTTGTAATATCGCATAGATTCGGGATTTCTCCTTAGATCTTCGGTTAAATAGGTGTGTAAAACTCTTACACACTTTATTAGTTGGCCTTGCTTATTATGTTACAGTTAACTATTGTGATAGTGATTTGCCTTGTGGGCATGAGCATGGATCCCGGGTAAGTCATTTGTGACTTTAAATATGTTCTATGAATGACATGATGGGTAAGATGCTATGCCATGACTTTTATGTATGATTTATGATAATATGTTAAGCATGTTGTGAGCATGTTGGTAATGGGATTGAAGAGAGGAGGGGGAATATTCTCTATGGACTATCACCAGTGGTTTTGACCACAAGATGGGTTGGCCCCATCAGTTTAATTGTGACTTCGGTCAACCAGTGGTTTTGACTACACCGTTGATATAAATCGTAACTAAGTCCCAGTGGTTTGGTACCACCAGTGGTTTTGACCACATATTGATAATTGTGACCTATGGTCATCAGTGGTTTTGACCACACGATGGGTTGGCCCCATCACTTGATTTGTGACTCTGGTCATCAGTGGTTTTGACCACCAGTGGTTTTGACCACACGGGGTAGTTAATGGAGTATGGATGGCTAGGTTTGGGTTGCATGTTTTGCATGTCTTACTAATACTTTGTGTATGAGTTTGCACTTTCAGGTTGGGGATTTATACACTGAGTCTTGGTGACTCACCCCTTCCCATATCATTTTGCATATGAGTAGATCGCGGAGATGGAGCCGGAGAGGACTCGAGGCGGCTATGCTTGTTCATTGATTTGAAATTTTACTTAGCACAGTTTAAGTTTATTTTTTACGAAATTTTGGTTTGGGTTGTAATAAGGCGCTAGTTATTATTTTGGATGATTAAGTAGTTGTTTTACTTCGCTTCTACTATATTATTAATGAATTTATAAATTGTTTAAATAACTCGGTTAAAAGTGATGTTTTCAAAATGGGAAATTTTACAAGTTTTCAAGGATGCCGCCATCGGGTAGCAAAATTCACCAAGTTAACAATAACTCTGATGGTTCTAATAATAAAAATGATCAAATTATTTTCAAAAGTTTCAACTCAACCATGTTTAAAAAAAAAAAACAATTCCACCTGAGTTTTTAATAGACACCGTTTTATAATCTCAGCAAATTTTCCAGATTTCTATCTGATAATCTAAATCTTTCAAAACGTTTTTACTCTGTGACATACCAGATCCGGTCAAGGCTCATGGGTCGGGTTTGGGGTGTTATATTAACATTATTGTAAGAAAATTTTGAATTATTCTTCATTTATAATTTATATCATATATCTTTCGTATAATGTTGTATCATTTAGGTTTGTTATTTTTGGTTGGATTTCATGCAGGAAGGGTTGGATATTGATGAAAAATGTATACTGCAAATCTGACCAAATTAGCGGCGTTTGTAAAAAGCGCCTCTAAAGACAATTTCTTATAGTGGCGTTTTATAAAAAATGTCGCTAAAGACCACGACTTATAGTGGCGTTTTTATAAAAGCGCCGCTAAAGACCATGACCTATAGTGGCGTTTACTATACAATTGGTGGCGAGGATAAATTTCAAGAAATTCTGAAGAGGCTTAATAACCTCGAACATAGCTCTGCTTGATCGCAAGTCCACACTCGGCCCCATTTAACGTTTGTCAATGCTGGTCATGAGAATGAAAGTTTGAGCTAGGGTGACCACCATGAGAATTCCTATGCTGAGGTAAATTATATGGGGAATAAGGGAAACAATCCTTACTCCAACACCTACAACCCGAGGTGGTGTGATCACCCTATCCTTAGGTGGGGAGGGAACCAAGGGGTTCCCTTTAATCAAGGAGTAAACAACTTCAATCAGCCTCGATGTAACAACCTATTTTTTAATGGTGTCGAAAATAGTAGTTTCGAAACCCTATTTTGATATTCGATTTCACAAAAATTATTATTTAATATTTACAAGGTTAGTATAAAGGTTAATTAAAGTTTATTCCCTTAATTTTTTTCAATTTGATAGTTAATTAAGGTACAAGCACTAAATTGTAAAAGTTGTAAAAGTTAATCACAATGGATTTTTTACTAGTATCCATGTAAAGTTAACATTTTACCTGATGCTTTGAGTCGAAAGTCTCTATTTTCTTTGAAAGAAATGAATACTCATTTGACTCTAAAACGTGACAGTTCCATTTTAGTCGAGTTGAGAGCTAAACTAGTATTCCTTCAGAGAATTTGAGAATTACAAAAACATGATCCAAAGTTGTTAGTAAAACAAAACCTTTTTGAAAGCAACCAGACTTTTGAGTTTAGTGTTGATGAAACAGAAATTTATTTTTTCAAAATCGATTATGTGTGCCTAGAGTTTCAGACTTGAGACGAGACATTTTACACGAGGCTCACAGTGGTACTTATTTGATTCATTCGGGTAGTATTAAAATGTATAATGATTTGAAATAGTTATACTAGTGGCCAAGAATGAAAAGAGAAATCTTAGAATACGTGAGAAAATGACTAGTATGCTAGCAAGTTAAATTCAAGCATCATGTTCTGTTAGGTTTATTACAGCCTATGACAATTCTAGAATGGAAATGGGAATGAGTTACAATGGATTCTGTATCGATTTTACCTTTGACATTGAAAAAGAAAGATGCAATCTGGTTAATAATTGATAGATTGACTAAGTCAACTTATGTTATTTTTGTAAATACATATTTCTAGCTTGAAAAATTAGCTAAACTATACATTTATGAGATTGTCAGGTTACACAGTGTGCTGCTATCTATCATTTCAAATCAAGACTCGAGATTTACCTCTAGGCTTTAGGGTAAGTTACACAAATCCCTAGGCACAAAACTAAATTTCAGTATAGAATTCCATCCTCAAACTGACATGCAATCAGAATGGATAATTTAGCTAACAATCTAGTATTGCTAGTAAAAGTGTTGTGGCCTCGCCACGGTACAGAAGAGGCTAAGTGGAATCCAAAAGAAACTATGAAATCACAATACCATAACCTTTTCTCAAGTAAAATTTTGAGGAAGAAATTTCTTAAGGGAGGAAGAATTGTAATAGCCCGTTCTTCAGTGGTGTTGAAAACGACAGTTTTGAAATCCCATTTTCAATGTTTGAGTCCATAAATATTATTATTTAATATCTACAAGATTATTATAAAGTTTAATTAAATTTTAGTCCACTAATTTTGTCAATTGGATAATTAATTAAGGTATAAGGACTAAATTGTAAAACTTGTAAAAGTTAATCGCTATGGAATTTTAATTAATTGAAGGACCAATTAATCAATTGAACTATTTTATTATAGCCAAACGGTGGTGGGGGCTAGTTGTAACCCACCAAATATATTAATTAAGTTTAAGTTTAATTAATTAAAGATTAATTAAGTTAATTATAATTAATTACTAAACTAATTAAGTATATCAAAAAATTGAAAAAGAAAAACAAAAATTGCTTCCTATTCACCTTATTCTCCATGAAAAAAAGAAAGAAAATTTAGGGTTAGAGCTTCCAAAATTTTGGCCTTTGGTATGTTTATTCAATTTAGTCATTTTCTTGTAATTTTTATATTTTTTAGGGCGTGAGAGCTTGATTTAGCTAGCCCATGTACCAATTTAAAAAATTGTTAAAGTTTCTAAAAATTGTTATTGATAAATTCTTAAATAAATTATGATAAATTGTTATATTTTAAGGTTAGATATGAAAAAGAACTACGTTGGGAAGTATAATTGCTAATTTTTGAACATAAGGACTAAAGTGTGTAAATTTTGAAACATGATGTTAAATTTCTATAATTATTGGTAATAGAGGGTTATATAATGATTTAATTAAGATCAGTTTCGAAATCGGAGCTCAAATCTAAAAGTTATGGTAATTTTGATTTTAGGAACTAAATTGAATAAAATGCAAAACTTAGGGAGCATTCGAAAAATAAAATTTAATTGACATATGCATATAATAAGATGATATAAGATTTTTTTATTTGATAAATTGAATTGATAGTTGATTATGACTGATCGAATCATATTAGTAGGAATTTGATTGATTATTGAGATAGATAACTAAATTGAATAAAATTGAAAATATTATAACTTGGTGAAATTATGAAATTGGCTTGGAATTGAGACACATCATGCTATGTTATGTACAAAATGATATCTTGATTGATGAATGACTGATATGTGAATTGTGCAAGTATACAAATCGAATCAAGTAATAAAGTGATAAGTGAGATCGTCTCCATAAGGACTGGTTAGGTATAAAATGGTCGAGTTATTATAATGAGTATGATTAACTTTATGACAAAAATAATGATAAGAATGCAGTGGTAATTTAAAGGAATAATGATGTGTGCAATATTTTTAACTGATAAATAATGGAAAATGCTATGACAAGACAAGAGTAAGAATGCAATGGCAAAGTCGAGAATAATTACGTGAATAATATGCAAACGAACAAGTAAATAGCTAAAAATGCTACGACAAAGATACTATGGCAAAGGATAGAGGGTCTATGATGTTGATTTGGAAGGTCAGGATTACTAAGAATTTACCCTTACTGACAGTAATGCCTCGACAAAACCATACTCAATCTACTACTCAGATGAGTTCTAAAATGGTCTATAGGCCTTTAGCACGGTACCCTGCACTATTATGTTTTCCTTCCATATGAACGCTGCTCTATGTTTAGAGGCTACAACAAGTATTCGGTTGAACACTTGCTCATATCATTCAATTTCAATCTCATTAACCTAACCTTGTCAGAATTAGATTAATTTAATGAACATATGTGTAACACCCCAAACCCGACCCAAACATTACGTCCAAATTTGGTTTGCTACAGAGTAAAATAATTTTGAAAACCCTTTCTAAACGATTCTATCTAAGGTAAAAGATTTTGTCTCGTTTTAAAACCATTGAATTGTATGAAGAATTGTTAAGTCAAAATTGTTACAGATTTTAATGTACACAATAAAACATTTTTCGTTTGATTTTGAGAAAGCATGTATACCCATTTAATTATCATTAAATAGTTTGAACAAATCATCCAAAGTACGAGGAAAAAAAAAACCAAAGTAAAGTATTAGGAGGCCTTATTACAACTTGAATAAAATAAAAATAATCCACGATAATTAAAATAAATCAAGGTCCATAAAATCCACATTTTTACTGCATGGCCACCTCGAGTCCTTTCTGCTCCTCATCCGCGATCTACGAGTCACCTGAAAAATGTTAAAGGAGAAGGTGAGTCACCAAGACTCAATGTGTAACCCTTCCCCCGGTTTAAAGCAATTTCATACACAATTTATAACAAATTAACATGCGCTAAATCATGCACCCAACCTAGCCATCCAAACACCTTTCTCTACCCCGTGTGGTACCAAACCACTGGTGGTGCCAAACCACTGGTGACTTAATGTCACAAATGTGATACCAAATCACTGGAGGTGCCAAACCTCTGGTGTTCGAAGACACAAATCAATTGATGGGGCCAACCCATCGTGTGATACCAAATCACTGGCGTCAATCCCATAATATAATCCGTGGGGCCAACCCACTGTGGTACTAAGCCACTGGGACGAGACGCTATGAGGTGCCAAACCTCTGGAGGTGCCAAACCTCTGGTGACCGTAGTCACAAAATGTGGTACCAAACCACTGGTGTCCGTCAACATGAATATTACTTCCCCCTCCACTCATTTATCCCATATCAACCAAGAATTTATATTTTAATAGAAATCATGCCAACATGCTCATTTAGCAACACATATAGAGTTTACCATTAGCCATAACCATATATACCAAATATGTCATAACATATCATGCTTCCCAAAAGCATCATGGAGAGAGTCATAACGACAAGGACTTACCTGAATCCTTGCGTATACCATTATGGTATTAATTCCCAAATCTACACAAGTCAGATTTAGCATACACAACAATTAGCAATTTAATCAGTTATAAAGTGTGTATGTACACACCTGTCACCAACGATCATTCTAAATCCTTGAAGAAACAATCGGCCACACAAGATTTCCTGGTCCTATATTCGACCAAACATGTAGTTAGTGCTATTGACCATTCGGCCAAACCAACATATATCCGAAGGGTTTATATTTGAACCCGAAACCTTACCTAAACGCCTTCAAGTATAACTATAGCACACGATTTGCGACTCCGCTTCACTTCTCTATAGTCGGCAGTCATTAGTATCACAAAAATAGCCTTTCAAATACCAAATAAATGGTTTACCACATCCTTACCACCACTTACCAAAATTGCTAACGAATGGAGGCTTCACGTGACTATTTCCAAAATCCGGAGTACCTAAAGTAATTGGTTTCAACAACGATTAGTCATCAATATAATTCGACCCTTTTGTTCATCCCAAATCGATGAACACAAGAGAGAAGAACAATAGGCATTCGCCAAAACACTTACCTTCTCAAATCGTTTGCCAAAGAAGATTCAAGAGATCTATCCCACTTAATATTCGCCAAGGTGAGTTTAATAAGAAGAAAAGAAATTTCGGTCACCAAGATAGAGAGTTGGTTCGGCTAGAGGGAAAGAAAATAAATGAAAAGAAGATAGGAGTTTCGGTAGCAAGGGTGGTGGATATTCGGCCAATGGAGGAAAAAAAAGAAAGAAAAGATGTAGGGGAAATCAATGGTGGTTTTCGGCTAAGTAAAAGAAGAGAAAGCTAGAAAATTTTGAAGGATTTCCTAGGGGAAATTCGGTAGCAGCAGAGGAAAAAGAAGAAGAAATAGTTGCTGGAATTTTTTTGGCACTTCTTGCTGTACAAAAATCAACTTTGAACAGCCACCAAAGAGTCCCAATGCTGGCCAATTCCTCCCCCTCTATGCTGATAATTTCAGCCACTAATTATCACTCAAGATAATAACACTTATCTTCTATCCTTTTCTTAAACAAATTAAATAAAAATAGAACACTAAGCTTCCCTCTTCCAGCCGAATTTGGGAGTCCAAAGTGCAGCCAATTTCTTCCCCACACGCCAGCAGCAAAAATAAAAGAAAAAATGCATTTGCTGCCCCTAAGGTTCGAACCTGGAACCTCCAGCCCCCCTCCAACGCCTTATGCCAATTCTCCCCTTTAGACTTTCATGTCAAATACCCTTTTCATTTATTTATAAAACCTTCCTCTTGGCCCTTTTCTTATAACGCAAAAAGCCCAAAATAGAAATGTTCCCTACATTCCTCGAACCCGAGACCTCTCTCTCTCAAGTGGCGCCCCAAGCCACTCCTACTACCTGAACTTTCATGCTATGAACCTTCACCATTTAATTTTAAGGCCTTCCTACTTAAGCCCATCACTTCCTAAAAAAAACAAAATGCAGAATGCTTCCTCTGCCACTCGAACTTGTGACCTGCACTCCCCCCGTCCCCTTCAACACGCATGGAACCACTTAGCCAACCATCTCCTTGTGTCAAGTTCCTTTTAGAAATTTTCTTAACCCCTAACTCACCTAGCTTCTCTCCTTTAAACACTTAAAAATAAATTTTTAACCCTAAGTCAGGCCTAGCTCGGGTTTAATTCTAGACCTTAGAATCATGCCAAATAAATCATAATATTAATTTCTTCAAGCACATACACACACATGGGAACAAATAATCTAATTTCAAATAGCCCCTAATTTAGGGTGTTACAATTCTACCCTCTTAAAAATAATTTTGTCCTCGAAATTACTTACTAACGAATAGTCGTACATCTTAACTCACCGTGCTATGCTTATGCTGCGTACTCTGATCTTAATAGAACTATCTTACTTTCTAGGCACAATCTCTAAGTTCACAACCGTGGTTTCAAGCACTTCCCTAGCAAAACAAGAAAATTCTACAATAATCAAAGCAATTAGGGTATTCCAGATTTAAGGAACATACCCGTTGTCACATCTGGCACATCTTCCTCCTCGCGACGGCCAACTGCATAAACCAACCTTGGTTGCCTCGCCTCTGCACCTTCAGCACCTCGGCCACACCTAGTACCATTTCCATCACCCCTAACTGCTCCTCGACCCCTCTGTGGTTGTTGGTTATCCCTTCTGTTTGGTGCACGATCCTGACCTTCTGATCTTAGTCTAGCTTCCTTTTTCGGGCAGTCTCTAACTCGATGCTCCAAGGACCCACACTCGAAGCATCCCCGATTTCCATGCCAACACTCCCCCGTGTGAGACTTGCCACATCGAGCACACCGTGGCGGCCATTGAGGATTAGCAACAGCAGTAGGCCTAGCAGCCTGATCTGACCCACCAAACCTCGTTCTCTTCTACTGATTATCAGAGAACTCTGAGGGTCCGGAGCTCCTCTTATTCCAATTTCTATCTTGATTCCGTCTAACCGACTGTCTCACCCCTTCAGCAACTTTAGACTTTTCCACCAGAACAGCGAACTCCCTTTCTGTTGTGGAGCTATCATCATCCTCAGCTCATCCCTCAGCCCATCCTCAAATCTAACACAGTGTTCATGCTCGGTACCCACAATACCACGAGCATATCTACTCAATCGGAGGAACTTAGCCTCATACTCAGCCACCGTCTTATTACCTTGAACCAGGTTCAAGAAAGCCTTGCGCTGCGCATTTTGTCGCTGTGCGTCCACGTAGCTAGTTTCGATATACTTCTTCTGATAAGCATCCCCGAAGAACTCTCAAGTGAGATTTTACACACGTTCCATCCATACGGTGAGCCACCACTGATAGGACTCATCCCGAAGTAGAGATGATACCTTTAACTTCTCCCGGGGTGAAATCCAAGTCACCCATAATCCTTTCGGTGGACTCTAACCAATATTTCATTGCACTAGGTGCCACTCAGAACTTCTCTCGAATACTTACGCTCCGTTAGCTTGAGTCGTTCACCACTGATTTACGGTTTCTGCACCACGCCCGCCTCAGCAACTCGTTCTAATACTCGTAGCACCGCCTGGGATACTATGTCGTTACCACCCGTCTGATCCTGAAACTCAGTTTTCGGCGTCGACAATTTGGCATCTCATTCCCGGACCCATGACCAGACCTCGCTGGCTCAGAAAAAGTCATCCTACCTCTACCACGGCCACGCGGCGGACGTCCACGACGTCTTGAACTCATTCTAACGATCGTGTTTATCTGTTTAAGAATTTTATGCATTAGTATTTCACTTGGTTAACCGCGAAGAAATTTTATGATAGGAGTTTTAGAAGTGGTTCTTTCGTAACATACATACACACAGTTTTCCATTCATTCATTCAAAGAGATGTTGTAGTTTCCATGGTGATTGTTTTTCCACTACCCAGGGGTATTTTCGTAATTTGTCCTACAGGGGTATTTTTTGTAATTTTTAGAAATGAAAATTTTCAAATGATTTTGTCAAAAATTATTCTAAAACTCTTAATTTCCCGGGGTATTTTGAAAAAATTTGAAATTCGGGGGTCTTTCAGTGATTTTGAAACTCAGGGGCATTTTGGTAATTTTTACAAATCAGGGTGAATTTGTAAAATTTGATAAATTAGGGATGTTTCAAAGTTGTAAATCTTTGGGAGTTATATATATATTTTTTAAGAATTTGTCTTCCACTTTGATGGTGTTGCAAAAAAAAAAAAATTGAAAACCAAAGTCATTTTGGTAATTTTGTTGGTGAGGGGCAATTTTGTAATTTTCCAAAATCATGACGTTTTTTGGAATTTAAGGTTTTTAAGCACTTTTTATGAAATGAAAATTTTGATTAAAGCTGTGGGTATTTTGGAAATTTCATGTTTCAAGGGCGTTTTCGTAGTTTTACCCCAAAGGGTATTTTAGTAATTTTTCATATTTAGGGCATTTTCACCAAAATGATTCCAAAAAATTGGGTTCTAAGTGATTTCACAAAACATGGATATTTTGAAAATTTCTATTTGAAAAATTTTCATACGGAGGGTATTTTGATAATTTACAAGCCATCTTTTTTTTTTCAAACAAGATTTTATTTTCCTAAAAAAAAAACGGCTAATCCCTTTTCGGGTTTTAGTTATCGAGTTTAGCCTATGAGTGTGTCGTCTCAGCTAGGATGAACCGTTACTACGCACCAGGTAGGATTTGAGTGAGTAGGAGGTGAGTCACGAGGACTGCTTAAATACCAAGCCCCCACCGAATCCAATCCTAGACATGCGTATAACGATTGCCACATCCTTTGCTCAGTGACAACTCACAGGGTTTGTTTAGAGAATTATTAAATCTTATGCAATTTTTTTGTTGGGGTATGCTAGCCCTAGGGTTCAATAGTTTCTACTTTAGTAGTCTACGTTCCCATCTTACCCTTTCTACCCCTCATCAAAAGAATTCACAAAAGTGGATAGAAGTACTTACCTGGGCGGATAGGTGCCGGAGACTTGGTGCCATGCTGTTCAAGTCACAAATAGTTTCTCAAAACATCATAATAAGGCCTATTATCAAAACCAAACATTTTGGGCCTTGGGCCCCCCACAGTCGAGTTTTGAATCGAGGTCCGATACCAATTTTGTAACACCCCAAACCCGGCCCAAACATTACGTCCGAATTTGGTTTGCTACAGAGTAAAATAATTTTGAAAACCCTTTCTAAACGATTCTATCTAAGGTAAAAGATTTTGTCTCGTTTTAAAACCATTGAATTGTATGAAGAATTGTTAAGTCAAAATTGTTACAGATTTTAATGTACCCGATGGCACAATAAAACATTTTTCGTTTGATTTTGAGAAAGCATGTATACCCATTTAAGTATCATTAAATAGTTTGAACAAATCATCCAAAGTATGAGGAAAAAAAATAACCAAAGTAAAGTATTAGGAGGCCTTATTACAACTTGAATAAAATAAAAACAATCCACGATAATTAAAATAAATCAAGGTCCATAAAATCCACATTTTTACTGCATGGCCACCTCGAGTCCTTTCGGCTCCTCATCCGCGATCTACGAGTCACCTGAAAAATGTTAAAGGAGAAGGTGAGTCACCAAGACTCAATGTGTAACCCTTCCCCGGTTTAAAGCAATTTCATACACAATTTATAACAAATTAACATGCGCTAAATCATGCACCCAACCTAGCCATCCAAACACCTTTCTCTACCCCGTGTGGTACCAAACCACTGGTGGTGCCAAACCACTGGTGACTTAATGTCACAAATGTGATACCAAATCACTAGAGGTGCCAAACCTCTGGTGTTCGAAGACACAAATCAATTGATGGGGCCAACCCATCGTGTGATACCAAATCACTAGCGTCAATCCCATAATATAATCCGTGGGGCCAACCCACTGTGGTACTAAGCCACTGGGACGAGACGCTATGAGGTGCCAAACCTCTGGAGGTGCCAAACCTCTGGTGACCGTAGTCACAAAATGTGGTACCAAACCACTGGTGTCCGTCGACACGAATATTACTTCCCCCTCCACTCATTTATCCCATATCAACCAAGAATTTATATTTTAATAGAAATCATGCCAACATGCTCATTTAGCAACACATATAGAGTTTACCATTAGCCATAACCACATATACCAAATATGTCATAACATATCATGCTTCCTAAAAGCATCATGGAGAGAGTCATAATGACAAGGACTTACCTGAATCCTTGCATATACCATTATGGTATTAATTCCCAAATCTACACAAGTCAGATTTAGCATACACAACAATTAGCATTTTAATCAGTTATAAAGTGTGTATGTACACACCTGTCACCAATGATCGTTCTAAATCCTTGAAGAAACAATCGGCCACACAAGATTTCCTGGTCCTATATTCGGCCAAACATGTAGTTAGTGCTATTGACCATTCGGCCAAACCAACATATATCCGAAGGGTTTATATTTGAACCCGAAACCTTACCTAAATGCCTTCAAGTATAACTATAGCACACGATTTGCGACTCTGCTTCACTTCTCTATAGTCGGCAGTCTTTAGTATCACAAAAATAGCCTTTCAAATACCAAATAAGTGGTTTACCATATCCTTACCACCACTTACCAAAATTGCTAACGAATGGAGGCTTCACGTGACTATTTCTAAAATCTCGAGTACCTAAAGTAATTGGTTTCAACAACGATTAGTTATCAATATAATTCGCCCTTTTGTTCATCCCAAATCGACTGAACACAAGAGAGAAGAACAATAGGCATTCAGCCAAAACACTTACCTTCTCAAATCATTTGCCAAAGAAGATTCGAAGAGATCTATCCCACTTAATATTCGGCCAAGGTGAGTTTAATAAGAAGAAAAGAAATTTTGGTCACCAAGATAGGGAGTAGGTTCGACTAGAGGGAAAGAAAATAAATGAAAAGAAGATAGGAGTTTTGGCAGCAAGGGTGGTGGATATTCGGCCAATGGAGGAAGAAAAAGAAAGAAAAGATGTAGGGGAAATCAATGGTGGTTTTCGGTTAAGTAAAAGAAGAGAAAGTTGGAAAATTTTGAAGGATTTCTAGGGAAATTCAAGAAAGAGAGGAAAAGAAGAAGAAATAGTTGCTGGAATTTTTTGGCACTTCTTCTTGTACAAAAATCAACTTTGAACAGACCACCAAAGAGTCCCAATCTTTGGCTAATTCCTCCCCTCTATGCTGATAATTTCAGCCACTAATTATCACTCAAGATAATAACACTTATCTTCTATCCTTTTCTTAAACAAATTAAATAAAAATAGAACACTAAGCTTCCCTCTTCCAGCCAAATTTGGGAGTCCAAAGTGCAGCCAATTTCTTCCCCACACGCCAAGAAAGAAAATAAAAGAAAAAACGCATTTCTCGCCCTAAGGTTCGAACCTGGAACCTCCAGCCCCCCTCCAACGCCTTATGCCAATTCTCCCCTTTAGGCTTTCATGTCAAAAACCCTTTTCATTTATTTATAAAACCTTCCTCTTGGCCCTTTTCTTATAACGCAAAAAGCCTAAAATAGAAATGTTCCCTGCGTTCCTCGAACCCGAGACCTCTCTCTCTCAGGTGTCGCCCGAAGCCACTCCTACTACCTGAACTTTCATGCGATGAACCTTCACCATTTAATTTTAAGGCCTTCCTACTTAAGCCCATCACTTCCTAAAAAAAACAAAACGCAGGATGCTTCCTTTGCCACTCGAACTTGTGACCTGTGCTCCCCCCTTCCCCTTCAACACGCATGGAACCACTTAGCCAACCATCTCCTTGTGTCAAGTTCCTTTTAGAAATTTTCTTAACCCCTAACTCACCTAGCTTCCCTCCTTTAAACACTTAAAAATAAATTTTTAACCCTAAGTCAGGCCTAGCTCGGGTTTAATTCTAGACCTTAGAATCATGCCAAATAAATCATAATATTAATTTCTTCAAGCACATACACACACATGGGAACAAATAATCTAATTTCAAACAGCCCCTAATTTAGGGTGTTACATATTGTACATCCATCTATGTCTAAAGTTTGCAAAGATGCAATTTTGTAAAAAAAAGAACAATTAAATGAAATAGTGTATTAAAGTAGATCTATGCTTCAGTCATTAAAGAAAATAAAAGTTTCATCAAGTAATCACAACCCTATGAGATTTAGCTCATTGGTTGGCAACTAAAATTCAAATCCAAAGTAACATTCAACATCGTTTTCATCAAATCAATTCATGAAGAGTAATCAAGAAATAATAGAAGAACTTCTAGAAGATAGCTTCTACTTATCCATCCACACTCCAGTGATGCAGTGTCTTATAGTGGCTGAGAGGAACTGCCTTTGTCTTCCTCTTCCCGTCTCTACTCAGCTGGTACCCTCTATTTTTTGCCTAAATTTTCTACCCCTTTTAGGTTTTCCTCCTTTGGCTTTTATAATCATTTTCCCTAGGGTAAATCAAACAGTCCATAATTTTCTTCCCTATTTTTTAGGTAGTTATATCTGGTACAAGTTCAATTGGGCCTAAGATTGGTTCACTTTGAATGCTGACTAGACATCTTTTCGACATTGCCATGGCATTCATCTGTCCAACCTTTTTCCCCGACAAACCTTCATTCCTTTACTTCTTGTTCCTCATCCTGCACCTACCAATCCACCACCACACACAACCCTTCCACAAGCAATTAAACATAACTAACATTTAAGTATAGTCCAAGCTCCAATTTAATGTTAAAAATACTAATGGAATGTTCTAAAATGCAACTAAATGTACCTTAGTATAGGTAATTAGCTAGATTTAAAGGCATAAAATATAACTCTTTTCAAGAGTTATCACTGACTGCTTATAAATGTGTTATCGTTTATAGTATGAGTATCACACCAACAATATAAAAAATTATATCGGCGGTGTCTGCAATTACACGGGTCAAATTGTAATATAGTAAAGTGTCACAATGAAACACATGGAAGTATTTCGAGGATCGTACCCAAGGGAGGATGAAATAAATCTATTGAAAATCTCTTTACAATAATAAGTCTAAATAGTAATATTTAAATCCTATTTTATGACGAATCATAAAATAAAAGAAGATTAGAAATTAAATAACTAATATAAATAAATAATAAAATAAACAAATGGTTAAACATATAAAACCAATCAAGAAGATTAACTCATTTAAGGGGTTTTAATTAACTTTGAATTAGGGTGTTGGGTGGATTAGCTATTAACTAACCAATATTACCTCCCGGCATCTAACTGATTAATTAATTGGTTGATACTCTCTTATCTCCCAATATCACTTTCTCAAACAAGATAAATTATGATTTATTCTGCAAAACTTATCTCCTGACCTCATTTAACCTATGATTACTTTCTAGGGTTGTTAAGCCTAGGGTTTAGGAACACGTAATTTAAACTAACTAATTTTATCGAGAAACCCTAAATCCTCTGTTAATCACGTCCCCATCCACTTGTTAATCTCCCTTAAGGGATTTAGATTTTCATGGTATTCATAATTTCAAACTCAATTGAATTAAGTAGTTAAATAGCACAAATAAATTGAAAGAGAAAAGATATTAGAATAATCCTAATTTGATGTTGATTGAAGCATGGAGTAATGAAACTCTTGATTGGAATAATCAAGTCTTGTCGCTTGCGAAAGAGAAATAAACTAAACACTTCGATATTATATAATAACTCTTGGATTAAATCCGATTCCAAGAGAGAAGAACAAAGAGTTCATAGAAAATAAAAGAAAACTTAATCTAATCCTACTCCTAAACTATGAGGGTTTTTGGATGTGTTTAAGACGACTTAGTTACATCAAACCCCTAAGGTTTTATTTAAGGGAGTGTTGGCAGCCCAAATTAGGTCTTCAACACATCCTACGTCTTCATATAAATTTGATTGTGCAGACGAAAATAGCCCCAGAATGCTTAGGCACCATGTTAGATCTATGTCACACCATGCAAGGCCTATGGCACGACATGACATATGTTTTGTGCCTCATTTGGTTTGTTTCATGCCTTATGGCTTGAGAAGCTTTTGTATCACTCGTCCCATGCTCCTAAGTCCATTAGGCCTATAATTCACCATCATACACACTAAATTACACCAATTAGAACTACCTAAGGCCTATTGAAAACAAGCCATAGGGGCCAAATAAATATGAAAGAGTTATCAAACTCAGAAATTATTGAAATGAAAATATGGATTTCAGCATTTATGTATTTAAAATGATATAATTTTGATATTGAATTGATTAAATGTAGATTGACTATGTGAATGGCATTGAAATGTTGATTATTGTCGTAACCATTTTTTTGGATAAAACAGAAAACGATGCAGTCGACTCGGGTTTTGAAAACGAAAGGGAAGAGAGTCGCCACCGATCTTTTTTGATAAGGTGTGATCGAGTCACCTCGTAAAACAGTTGTTTTTAATAAATAGTTTGATTTATCAAAACAACAATTTTGGTCTACGAAATCCAGAAAACGAGTTTGGGGCTAGAAACACACGCGCGTGAAAGTGGGGGACCAAAAAGGCAATTTTCTCATAAATTAAAATGCAGCATTTGAGGGAGGGACTGAATCGCAAATTATGTGAAATCTCTGGGTCAATATTGCAATAATGGAAAACTTGATTTTAGAAACTAAGAATACGGAAGGGCTGATTGCACAATTTCCCCCTCTGGTTAAAAAACATGCGGATCCTACCTGGAGCGGGTCAGGTTCGGGTCGGACCAGGTGAAACGACGTCGTTTTGGGGTTAAAGGCCAGCCCCTAAAACGACGTCATTTGAGGGGGCTATATAAGGCCCAAAACCTTGAAAAAAATTCATTTATGCTGAGAGTTTAAAAAAAAATTTCTTTTCTCTTTTTTTCTCTGCAGATCCTGAGGGGGGAACTCCGACGAGTCGCCGCCGCCAAACTTCACCGTCGCTCCGGCCACCGCCCACGGTGGCCTAAAAAGGGTAAAAAATTTATATTTTTTTATCTTTCTTTTCTTTACACAATATGTGTAACATCCTCAAAATGGGCCTACTCATTTATATGATAGTCTAATATGATAAGTTGGGATTGTAAAGGTTGGGCTGACTTTTTGATTAAATATATGGATTAGAGTTTAAATTAAGTGATATTTTGGGCTTTTAAAAAAAATTGGGTTAGGTGGCTAATAAATGGTGTTAGCTTATAATTTAAGAAGATGGTTAATTAAGTGACAAGCTGGGCTTGTGGCTCAAAGAATTAAAGTGCATTAAGTGGGCATAAGGTGGCACCATAAGGGGGGAGGAATTGGGGCCCTTGTGTGGCCGTTTGGGCCCTAAAAGATGGGTCAAATTCGGCACTTAAATGGGAAGGGGGTGGATGGAAATTAGGCTACCTTTTAGGAGTTATTTCTTTTATTTTAACTATTAAAAAGCTGATAATTAATAAGGAGGAGTTGGATTTAAGGTGGGCTCTCTTAAAGGTAAGATAAGGATTGAGTTATCAGATGAGATGAAGGCTATAAGGAGAGGGGAGAGTTGGCCAAAATTCCAACTCTATGTGTGTGGGTATGCTGAAATTTCTCTATAAATAGGGAGTAGTATTCTTCAATTTCGGAATTCTGAAACCCTATTCTTCTCTCATTCTCTGCTGAAATTTCCAAGCCTTCTCTACAATTTCTCTTTTTATTTTTCTAAAAGCCGAATTCCTTTGTTCATGCCCTCATCTCCCATAGCCGAATCTACAAGTGAGATCTCTGTTTTCCCGAAGGTGCACCATAAGCCACATACTCCTTAGTAACTTGGTAAGTTTCGGGATTTTATTCTATACGGTTTCACTCTTTCTTTTCATTCAAATCTAACCCAAAGCAGCTTATTTAAGGCACATCGATTTTCCCTCTCGCTTTTAGAGCGAATCATCTCATTAAAAGTATCTGTACGATTTGGTGGAAAAGCGAAGGTAGGAAGGTGACATTTTCTTAAGGATTTTGGGATTCGACAAATAAGGCTCTATGTTAGGGATAATAGATTTTCGCGGCAACGGTGTGTAATACCTCCCACCATCTAGATCGCCTATTATTGTATGTTCATGTGTTTTTTTTTATGTTTTGATAAATGTGAAATCTCGGTTTATTGATGCAAGCCCAAGGAGGAAAAAGCGGATCCTCGGGTTAGTAAATAACTTTGTTTAAATGTTATAAGTAAAATGCTTGTATGTGATTGCATGGGTTGGGTTGATGAAAGGAGAAAGTTATCGTTACATGTGTAGCGGCTAATGTCGTGAATCGTTATTATCTGAGCTTGACCATTAAATGTTATCTGAGCTTGGCTATTATATGTTATAAGGGCTTCACCATCATATGTGATTGAGCAAACATGATCGCCATCATGGTGTGTAGTGGTGTGGGTCGATTGTAGAAATCCCCAATGGTGTGAGCGGTTGAGTGCGGGGTGTGTAGCGGATGGAAATCTAGGCAAGCAGGTTGGGCCTTGCATATTAATTGCTATTAATTTTTATTATGATTATTACACTATTTATTTTGTTTAATGGGATTAAGGCCCAAACTCTAGTGGTGCATGAGGGTTGCACACTGAGTCTCGCGACTCACCCTTTAATTAACATTTCAGGTGATACCTAGTGATTCGGACCGGGCTGGAGAGGAACACAAGGTGGCCATGCGAGAAGAGTATGTAGATTTGGCAAAAGAGACACAAGTTTTATTTTATATTTTAATTAATGGACTTCAAACCTCGTTGTAATAAGGCCATGGGCTATTATGTTTTATTATGGGCTTTATTACTTTAAGTCGTTTAAGCTTTTTATTTTAATTAAAAGGCATGTATTTAAGTTTGGATTTTACTTTACTTAAGCATATTCTATATAAAACATATTTGGGCTTTTCCGAAAATGCGACATGTTTCAATAAAATTTTTCTTGGTGACATACCAAATCCGGTTGTAGTGTTTGGGCCGAGTGTGGGGTGTTACAATATGCATGTATGTGTGTGTTAAAACAAGAGAGGTGAAAACAAAAATTCAAAAATGGTAAAAATTTACCTTTTCGATTTACATTTACCTTTTAGATTTTCTTTTATGCTTTTGATGCCCACTAGTTTCGATCTTTGCTCTGTTGTTTGAATCTGTTTGTTTCCTTTTTGGTAATAAAAAAAAAGGTCCCTATTACACTGGTTTAAATCGGCTTATATAGCCCTTTTTTACAAACTTTTTGTCTTTTCTCTTTTAATGTTTGCAGGTGCTCTTGGCATGAGTGGCGGTGCTGGGCATGGGCGGTGGAGCAGGTGGCTTCGGCAGGGGCCAGGGCAAGTGGGTGTCGGGGCCAGAACAAGTGGATGTCAGAAAGCTGCGGCGCACCTAGGGGCTAGGGTTTCTATTTTTTTTTTTTTGGGTTTGGGCTGGTTAGGTTTTGGGCTAGGGTAAATGGGTTTTAGGATTAGGTTTTGGGTTTGGGCCGGGCAAAATGGGTTTGTACAGCTGCCTCTCTTTGCTCATTGTTGTGTAGCAACAATAGAGAAAAGACATAAGAAAGACCCATTTTGCCCGGTCTCGGTGGGCTTTAACTTCTTTGGTGCTCTTTTCTTCAGGTAGCCTCATTCAGTCCATCGCATCTTGTTGCTTTGATCCACTTTACTGCAACCTTGAAAGATGAAGTTTGTAGTTGTAATTGATTTAGTCCTACCTACTACAACTTCAGAGGTATAGGATTCGTTGTTTTAATCCGCTTCACTACAACTTCAGGGAGATAGGATTAACTATCTTTAGTCTACTCTACTGCAACCTCAGGGAGATAAGACTTGTTTTGATCTGCTCTCTACTGTAGCTTTAGATAGATAAAATCTATTTATTTGTAGCTTCCATTTGTTCCACTACAACTTTAGGGAAATAAGATTCGCTATTTTTAGTTTGCTCTGCTATGGCTTCAGGGGGATAAGACTTGCAACTTCAACCCGCTCCACTGCAACTTCAGGAAGATAAGGTTTGTTTTGAATATGCTCTTGCAACTTCAAGGAGACAAGATCTGCCATCTTTAATCTGCTTCCTGCAACATCAGGAATGCCAAATATATTATTTTCAATCTGCTCCCTGCAACATCAGGAACGCCATACTTTCTATCTTTGATCTGCTCCATTGCAAATCTTCGATCTGCTCCCTGCAACATCAGGAATGTCAAATCTGCTACTTTCAATCGATCCTTGCAAACTCAAGGACCGCCAGGTGATATCTTGATCGCTTCTCGCAACTTCGGAAGGTCAAATCTGCTATCTTCAATCGATCCTACAAACTCAAGGACCACTAGATCGATATCTTTGATCTACTTCGCGCAACGGGAAGGTCAAATCTGCTATCTTCAATCGATCCCCGCAAACTCAAGGACCACTAGATCGATATCTTTGATCCGCTTCTTGCAACTTCAAGAAGGTCAAATCGCTATCTTCAATCGATCCCCGCAAACTCAAGGACCACCGGTGATATCTTGATCCGCTTCCTACACTTCAGGAGACAAGATCGCCATTCCTCATCATCCCTATAGTGTCCTTTTGAGGACATAACACGCAGAATGAGTACATGCTCATGCCTAATGATTAGGATGCCATGATTGGAATGAGTTAAAATGTTATAAGTATGATTCCTATTCAAGGTGTTATCACTCATTTATCTGTCAAGGTTTTATCTTTATTTCCCTTGCAATAACCGTTTTCGCATGAATGACTTGCCCCTGTGGAAATTTCAAAGCCCATTTTAGGCCTCGGAACACGGGCCTGCATTGACTTCTAGCTGTCTTCCCTGGGAGTCACAACTCCTACTTGAAGAATACCCGCCTTGATTCATTTGGGATTAGTTCCTCAGCAATTTAGGATTTTTGAATCTTTCCCTATCAAAAATTGGCCTGTCATACTTTTTTTAAGTGACCAAGTTACATTATTCACCCTACCACAATTACTGAATCGGGCGAGAAACTTTGAAGAAATGGTCTCCATTAAGACCCCCTTTCTCCAATGTCTTTATCCTGTGTTCGTGGAAATTCTAAACAATTGTCCTGTTTCGGTTTCCTGTTTTATCTAGAGATTTCCAAAGTGATACGTGGAACTTTCCTTTGTGAGATCGTTAGTTCATCAATTATTGTTTCAATGCAGCATGTTAATGATGGGTAACAGTGGGTCGATTTCAAAGAGTGTTAAAATTAATTATCTATGAAACGAAAAAAAATTGACTGGGGACATATCCCTATTTTACGGAGAAAAAGAACTCAAAAATAGTAAAATAAACAACATGGATCAGATGCCCTAGACATTGCCAATTGGGCTTCTATATACAAACTTCAAGAAGACTGCTTTGAGCCTGTCATGTGTTTAGAAGACTCAAAGTATTTTGTCAATGCCCCGATATGCAACGTGCTTCCTCTTTCTTGATTCTAGCGCTGCAAGATCATGACATGTCTATTCAAAATTCGAGCCGCCTTTTCGGGTTTTCAACTCAAAAAGCCCTTTGGTCTCAAGATGCCCTTTTGCGGGTTTTCACTTTGGCCTCTTCCATTTCAAGCAAAGTACTTTTTAACTGAATCTGAATTCACGAGATTGGGCAAGCTTTTCTCGTCCATCTCAGTCAGAATTAGTGCACCTCCCGAGAAAGCTTTCTTTACCATGTATGGTCCTTCCCAGTTCGGCATCCATTTTCCTCTGTAATCCTTTTGTATGGGTAGGATCTTTTTCAGCACGAGGTCCCCCTCGTGGAATTCCCTTGGGTGAACCTTTTTGTCGTAAGCTCGCATCATTCGCTTTTGGTACATTTGACCGTGACGGATAGCCCTCAATCTCTTTTCTTAAATTAAGTTCAACTGATCATATCGAGCCTGGATCCATTCAGCTTCATCTAGCTTCACTTCTGACAATACTCGAAGAGAAGGTATTTCCACTTCAATAGCTAGAACTGCCTCTGTAACACCCCAAACCTGGCCCAAACACCACGACCGGATCTGGTATGTCACTAAGGAAATTTTTGTAAAACAAATCGTGTTGTCAGAAAGCCCAAATATAATTTATATAAAATATGCCTAATAATCAAATGCCTAAAACTGAATTACATGTCTTAGTTTTAAAATAAATAAAAATAAACAATAAAGGCCCATAACAAAACAAAAAAAGGTAAACTAGTGGCCCATGGCCTTATTGCAACGTATTTTGAATCCATAACATAAAATACTTTGAAAAAAAACTAATAAAGGAAAACTTTTCGCTGGATCCACATATTCTTTTGCATGGCCACCTTGCGCTCCACTCCGGCCCGGTCCAATGCACTAATCGTCACCTGAAAGGTTAGTTTAAAGGGGGTGAGTCGCGAGACTCAGTGTGCAACCCTTATGCACCACTAGATTTGGGCCTCATTAAACATAATAATAAATTCATTTACATGGAAACATATAATATGCAAAGCCCAACCCATTTGCCAAGGTTTCCATCCACTACACGCCCCATACCAACCAACACACCATTGGGGATTTCTACAATCAACCCACACTACTCTCCAAGATGGCGTCAAGTCGCTCATCAACATATATTGGCCAAAGCCCTTATAACATATAATGGCGAAGCTCAGATATAACGATTCACGGTATTAGCAGCTCACATGAGTTCACGATAAAAACCGTTACTCATATACATGTACATATAACTTCCTCCTTTCATCACCCACCCCATGCAACATGCACAATAATTTAAAACATGTACAACAGTTTACTTGTAACATATAATCGATTATTTACTAACACGAGGGTCCGTCGTTTAAATCGAGATTTGACTTTTAATGTAACATATAAATCTTGTGAACACATATACATATATATACATTTATTATTAATCGATCTAGATGGTGGGAAGTGTTACACACGATTTGCGACTAAGGCTTTTGCTATATCTACGTTACTATCACTTGAAACAACTACTATTGGCCCATGATCGACTTTGATTTTGGCCTACACCGTTAGCCAATCTCGCACTACCGAAACAGATCGCTTCTTGAATTTGGGCGACGGTTTTATAGATCCAACCTCCTCTGCTTGACTGTTAGTTGAGTCCATATCAATCCCTTAATCACTAAACCAAATAACGATAAGATCTAACTCATTAGTTAAATGTAACCTTTAAAACAAACACTTACCTAGTTATCCGAATCTCGAATATCCTTTAGAAATTGTCACCACCAACATTCCTACATTTGGCCATTCCCCAAATATTTAAACAAATCAAAAATCACAACCATTCTAACCTATATGTCATTCGACTAAATGGAAAGAATCATGGAAGACCATTCGACCATACTTACCACTTTACCTTCGATTTTTCCACCAAATCGACTTTAATGGGATAGTTTCGGCTTCTAGGAGTAAAGAGTATAATCGAAAGGACCTTGGAACAATGGTTTAGATTAAGAGTTTAATAAAAATAAGGAATCACAGTAAAAGGAAAAATCCCAAAACTTACCAGATTACTAAGGAGTATTCGACTTACGATTGCACCTTCGGAAAGCAGAGATCTCACTTGTAGATTTGGCTATGGGAGATGAGGGTATGAAAAAGGAATTTGGCTCTTAGAAAAGAAAAAGAAAATGTAGAGAAGGCTTGGAAATTTTGAGAGAATGAGAGAAGAATAGGGTTTGAATCACGAAATTGAAGAATCTGCTCCTATTTATAGAGAAATTTGGCATACCCACACATACAAAGTTGGAATTTGGCCAACTCTCCCTCTCCGATAGCCTTTAACTCTCCCGATAACTCAATCCTTATCTTACCTTTAGGAGAGCCCACCTTAAAACCAACTCCTCCTTATTAATTATCACTTTTAACACTTAAAAGAAAATAAATAACTCCTAAAAGGTAGCCTAATTTCCTCCACCCCCTTCCCATTTAAGTGCCAAATTGACCCATTTCCTAAGGCCCAATCGGTCACTCAGGGCCCAAATTCCTCCTCCCTTAAGGCGCCACCTTAGTCCCACTTAATGCACTTTAATCCTTTGGGCCATAAGCCCAGCTTGTCACTTAATTAACCATCTTCTTAAATTATAAGCTAACACCATTTATTAGCCACCTAACCCAAATTTTTAAAGCCCACTATTTCACTTTAAATTATCTAGAGCACTAACTTAACCCTAATCCAAATATTTAATCAAAAAGTCAGCCCAACCTTTACAATCCCAACTTAACATATTAGACTATCATATAAATGAGTAGGCCCTCTTTGATGATGTTACAGTTCTACCCTCCTTAAAGAAATTTCGTCCTCAAAATTTTCAGCTAACTAGAAATCATACAACCTAAGTCTCACCACTATGCTTTCGCTGGGCATTCTAATTCTAAAGCCAAAATAAACACTTAGTATATTATGGTAGGGTACGCACCATTATTCGCATTTGAAGCGTCTTCGTCCCCTTGTACTTATTCTTTCGATCGACGTTTATCTGATTAAGAATTTTATGAATAATTAATTCTTCCCACTTATTAACCGCGAACAATCTTATGTAAAATTATTTCGATAGTAGTTCTTTCGAATTCGAATTCTATCTACAGGTTTAGTTCTCAAGTCTATATTTCCTAATTCTAGAATTCTCATTCAATCATCAACAATCAGAACATCACATACACGCATCAACCACACAAGCAACATCCATGAACTCATATTCCTCTCCTAGGGGTATTTTTGTCATTTCACTACCCAAGGGTATTTTTGTAATTTTAACCTACAAGGGTATTTTCGTAATTTTCCAAAATATGGTTCCAGGTGATTTTACGAAGTAAGGGTATTTTGGTATTTTCCAACTCGGGGGTATTTCAGTAATTTTGCAAATCTGAGGGTATTTCGGTAATTTTTGTAAATCTGGGGTTATTTTAGTAATTTATGATAATCTGGGGGTGTTTCAGTAATTTTGCCAATCAGGGGTATTTTGGTCATTTTGCAAATTAAGGGTGTTTTGGTCATTTACAACTCAGGGATATTTTGATATTGTTGTTGTTGTTGTTGTTTTTTGTTTCCTATGGAAAGATTCTGTTGACTTTGTAAATCGGGGTATTTCTGCAAACCATAGGTATTTTTTTCAAAGTAAAGATATTCTAAAAATTTTTGTAAGAAAAACAGGTGGCTAGTCCCTTTCGAGTTTTAATTGTAGTTTTGGCACATCAACACGCACTCAGTAACTAGGGTGAATAGTCACTATGCACCAGGTAGGATTCTAGTGGAAAGGAGGTGAGTCACTAGGATTTGCTTAAGTACCAAGCTTTCCCTGAATCCACTCCTAGACATGCATATGCCTATTGCCACACCCTATCATGGCTAGAGTGAACAATCACTATACACCAGGTAAGATTTCGGCGAAGGGGAGGTGAGTCACTCGGACTGCTTAAATACCAAGCTCTTCCTCCTAGACATGCATATGCTTGTTACCACACTTTAGTCTTGTGACTTGTTTACAGGTTTTGTTTAATGAAGTTAAGTCTTATGGATTTTAAGAATTTGTTTGTCTAAGCCTAGAGTCCATCAAGTTCTAACCTAAATAGTCTACGTCCCATAAACCCGTTAAGCTCACATTTATATCACACAATGGTTTAGAGTACTTACAGCGAACTTGGCGGGAGGCGTAGGTGCCATCTTGAGCTAATAAACCTTTGCTAATAAAATCCATGTTTTAAAACCCATTTTAGAAAATTTTTGGGCCCAAAATCCCAAAGTCGAGTTTTGAGCAGGGCTCGATACAAATTTGTAACACCACAAACCCGCCCAAACACCACAATCGGATCCGGTATGTCACTAAGGAAATTTTTGTAAAACAAATCGTGTTGTCAGAAAGCCCAAATATAATTTATATAAAATATGCCTAATAATCAAATGCCTAAAACTGAATTACATGTCTTAGTTTTAAAATAAATAAAAATAAACATTAAAGGCCGATAACAAAATAAAAAAGGTAAACTAGTGGCCCATGGCCTTATTGCAACGTAGTTTGAATCCATAACATAAATTACTTTGAAAAAAAACTAATAAAGGAAAACTTTTCATTGGATCCATATATTCTTTTGCATGGCCACCTTGCGCTCCACTCCGGCCCGGTCCGATGCACTAATCGTCACCTGAAAGGTTAGTTTAAAGGGGGTGAGTCGCGAGACTCAGTGTGCAACCCTCATGCACCACTAGATTTGGGCCTCATTAAACATAATAATAAATTCATTTACATGGAAACATATAATATGCAAAGCCCAACCCATTTGCATAGGTTTCCATCCGCTACACGCCCCCATACCAACCAACACACCATTGGGGATTTCTACAATCAACCCACACCACTACTCTCCAAGATGGCAGTCAAGCTGCTCATCAACATATATTGGCGAAGCCCTTATAACATATAATGGCGAAGCTCAGTATAATAGTTCACGGCATTAGCCATTCTGATGAGTTCATGGTAAAACCATTACTCATATACATGTACATATAACTTCCTCCTTTCATCACCCACCCATGCAACATGCACAATAATTTAAAACATGTACAACAGTTTACTTGTAACATATAGTCAAATTATTTACTAACCTGAGGGTCCATCGTTTAAATCCGAGATTTCGGCTTTTAATGTAACATATAAATCTTGTGAACACATATACATATATATATACATTTATTACTAATCAGATCTAGACAGTGGGGAAGTATTACACACCTGATTTGCGTACTAAGGCTTTTGCTACATCTACGTTACTATCCCTTGAAACAACTACTATTAGCCCACGGTCTGACTTTGATTTTGGCCCACACCCTGTTGGCCAATCTCGTACTATCGAAATAGATCGCTTCTTGAATTTGGGCAACGGTTTCTGAGATCCAACCTTCTGCGCTTGATCGTTAGTTGAGTCCATATCAATCCCTTAATCACTAAACCAAATAACGATGATATCTAACTCATTAGTTAAATGTAACCTTTAAAGCGAACACTTACCTAGTTAGCAGAATCCGAATATCCTTTAGAAATTGTCACCACCAACCTTCCTACATTCGGCCATTCCGCAAATATTTAAACGAATCGAAAATCTCAACCATTCTAACCCATATGCCATTCGGCTAATTGGAAAGAATCATGGAAGACTATTTGGCCATACTTACCACTTCTTACCTTCGATTTTTCCACCAAATCGGCTTTAATGTGATAGTTTTGGCTTCTAGGAGTAAATTACCTTGGAACAATGGTTTAAATTAGGAGTTTGATAAAAATAAGGGAATCACAGAAAAGGAAAAATTTTGAAACTTACCGGATTACTAAGGAGTATTAAACATAGTCCACCTTCTGGAAAGCAGAGATCTCACTTGTAGATTGGCTATGGGAGATTAGGGTATGAACAAAGGAATTGGCTCTTAGAAAAAAAAAAAAAGCGTAGAGAAGGCTTGGAAATTTTAAGAGAATGAGAAAAGAATAGGGTTTGAATACCAAAATTGAAGAATATTGCTCCCTATTTATAGAGAAATTTGGCATACCCACACACAGAGTTGGAATTTGACCAACTCTCCCTCTCCTGATAGCCTTTAACTCTTCTGATAACTCAATCCTTATCTTACCTTTAGAAGAGCCCACCTTAAAACCAACACCTCCTTATTAATTATCAGCTTTTTAACACTTAAAATAAAAGAAATAACTCCTAAAAGGTAGCTTAATTGCCATCCACCCCCTTCCCATTTAAGTGCCAAATTTGACCCATTTCCTAAGGCCCAATCGGTCACTCAGGGCCCAAATTCCTCCTCCCTTAAGGCGCCACCTTATGCCCACTTAATGCACTTTAATCATTTGGGCCACAAGCCCAGCTTGTCACTTAATTAACCATCTTCTTAAATTATAAGCTAGCACCATTTATTAGCCACCTAACCCAAATTTTTAAAGCCCACTATTTCACTTTAAATTATCCAGAGCACTAACTTTAACCCTAATCCAAATATTTAATAAAAAAGTTAGCCCAACCTTTACAATCCCAACTTAACATATTAGACTATCATATAAATGAGTAGGCCCACTTTAAGGATGTTACAGCCTCCATCCCATAGACCAATGAGAAAGGCGTTGCCCAGAGAGGTTGAGACGGACATTCGATAAGCATAAACACGAACGGTAATTTTCATGCCAATCCTTGTAAGTCTCGGTCATCTTCCCCACTATCTTTTGATGCTTTTGTTGGCCGCTTCCTTTGGCCCATTCATTTTTGGACGTCTGAGGATGAATTGTGGTGTTTAATGTTGAATTGGCGCAAACTCCGCTATCGTCATTGTTGTTTAGGTTCAATCGTTGTGCGATATGATCCTCTCGGGCATTCCATATCGACAAATGATTTCCTTCTTCAAGAACCGACTGACCGCTAACTTAGTGACGTTAGCATATGAGGCGACCTCTAGCCACTTGGTGAATAGTCGATGACCACGAAGATGAACCGAAACCCATTTGAAGCTTTTGGTGAGATTCGTCCAATGACATCCATGCCCCACATGGAAAATGGCCATGGGGAAGTCATAACGTGTAAAGGTGAAGGAGGCACATGAATCTTGTCTCAATAAATCTAGCATTTGAGACATTTTTTGGCATAGTTGATGCAGTCTCCTTCCATGGTGGACCAATAATATCCAAACCTCATTATTTGTCTGGCCATTGTGAAACCATTGGTATGAGTTCCACAGACGCCTTCATGGACTTCTTCCAGGATTAACTTAGCTTCGGCGACATACATACATCTCAGTAGCACTTGATCTTTCCTTTTCTTGTATAGGACCTCTCCATCCAGGACGTATTCACAAGCTAGTCTTCTCAACGTCCTTTATCGTTCTCAGTTGCTTGGTCCGGGTACTCACGACTTTTCACGTACCGCAGTATATCGTGGTACCATGGTAGGCCAGTTTTCTCTTCTTCCTCAATATTGTAGCAATGGGCTGGGTCATGATGAATGCTCATTCGTATAGGCTTTATATCCTCATTTTCATTTATTCAAGCCATGGAGGCTAAGGTGGCCAGAGCATCAGCCATCTGGTTTTCGTCTCTGGGTAAATAGCGAAAGTAGCGTCATCAAACTCTCGATCAAATCTTGGGCCAATCTTTTATAGATGGCGACTTTGAATCCTGGTTTCCCATTCCCTTTAAGTTGATAAATTACGAGGCGTAATCTCCATATACTTCCAATACTCAGATTTTACGTTTGATAGCGACGCAGAGACCCATGATGCAAGCTTCATATTCAGCCATGTTATTAGTGCAATCGAAATCCAGTTTGCAAGCAAATGGGTAATGGACTCCTTTTGGGGATATCAGAACTGCCCCAATTCCATTGCCCACGGCATTTGATGCTCCGTCAAAATTCAGCTTCCAAGGATGATCTTCTGAGGCACCCTCTCCAGTGTTGGCCACATACATCAAATCTTCATTAGGGAAATCGACGTCTAAAGGCTTAATCTTCAAGGGCTCTACTGGCTAAAAAGTCCGCTATTACACTTCCTTTTACTGCCTTTTGGTTCACATAAACTATGTCGAATTCAGAAAGCAGAATCTGCCATCTGGCCATCCTTCCGTTCAAAGCGATAGACTCCATCATATATTTCAGAGGATCTAGCTTCAAGATGAGCCATGTCGTATGATACAACATATACTGCCTCAATCTTCGAGTTGTCTAAATTAAGGCATAACATAGTTTCTCGATTGGCGAGTACCATGTTTCACACTCAGTGAATTTTTTACTAAGGTAGTATATTGCCTTCTCTCTTTTTCCCGAATCATCATGCTGACCAAGCACACATCCCATTGAATTATCGAGCACTGTCAAATAAAGGATTAACGGCCTACTTGGATGAGGCGGTGTCAATACTGGGGCATTGGACAGGTATTACTTTACTTTTTCGAAGGTCTTCTGGCATTCTTCATCCCACTTGCCCGAATTACATTTCTTAAGAAGACGAAATATGGGGTCACATTTCTCAGTCAATTGTGAAATGAACTGAGCGATGTAATTTAGCCTTCCTAAGAAACCTCTAACTTCTCTTTGGGTACGTGGTGGAGGCAACTCTTGTATGGTCTTGACTTTATTTGGGTCAACCTCAATCTCCTTTTTACTGACTACAAA
Source organism: Gossypium rotundifolium (assembly GCA_025506655.1). Classification (NCBI taxonomy): domain Eukaryota; kingdom Viridiplantae; phylum Streptophyta; class Magnoliopsida; order Malvales; family Malvaceae; genus Gossypium; species Gossypium rotundifolium. The sequence continues at coordinate 63,652,536 of CP106723.1, read as the reverse complement.
TTTGAGCAACTTTCCCAAACCGAGCTCCGAAGATACACTTTGCTGAATTAAGTTTTAGCTAGAATTTCCTCAACCTCAAGAATAGTTTCCTTAGGACCTGCACATGTTCCTTTTAGTTTGGGACTTGGCGATCATATCGTCGATGTAAACCTCAATTTCTCTGTGCATCATGTCGTGAAATAGGGTTACCATGGCTCTCTAATATGTCGCTCCCGTGCATTTTTTAGCCCAAGTGGCATTACCTTGTAGCAAAACGTCCCCCACATGGTCACAAATGTTGTCTTATCCATATCTTCAAGATGCATCTTTATTTGGTTGTATCCTGAGAAACCATCCATGAAGGAGAACAACGAATAGCCCACCGTATTGTCTACTAAGGTGTCGATGTGAGGCAACGGGAAATTACCTTTCGGGCTAGCCTTGTTTAGATCCCTGTAGTCTACGTACATTCACACTTTCCCATCTTTCTTAGGGACAGGGATGATATTAGCCATCCAATCCGAATACTTAACCACTTGCAAGAATCCGACGTTAAATTGTTTCTCGACTTTTTCTTTTATTTTTAACAAAACATCCGGTCTCATTCTTGAAGCTTCATTGGGCGGGTTTGTATTCTTCTTTTATGGGCAGGTGTCTTTGTGATATCGCTTAATCGGGGCATATCTTGATCGACCATGCGAATACATCCTTGAATTCTTGGAGTAACTCGATGAGGTCTCGCTTGGCCTCTGCTGTGATACAAGCTCCGATCTTCACTTCTTGCCCTTCTCCCAGGTTCACCACTTCCACTAACTCTTTATGCGGTAGGATATGTTTTTCTTCTTGCTCTACCATTCTCAACAAATTTGGAGGCAAGTCATATTCTCTGTCACTTTCAAAATCCTGAGATTCCTCTAAACACAGGTCTTGCTCAAAACGGACCTCTGAATCTGTAGTATCGTTGCTCATATCATTGATGGCTAGGGACCTGTGATGGGTACCAAAGGATGTACAAAGAATGAATGTGAAGGATAACTATTCACATGATATGAATGAGAACAAGAAATGAAAAAAAGTTTGTTAGAATTAAAGATGCATTTTATTGGAACAAAATATCCGAACATGAGCCTGTTTCACAAAAGAAATCTCATTGTTTCTGGGCTTAAAAAAATGAGTGCGTTCTGAATATTACTCTATATAATCTCTAAAAACTACAGGAAATTCCTCTGCAGTCCAATTGTTTAAAATACTTCCAGGTTCGTACGGGCGAATGCCCAACAGGTTTCCTTGATTAGTTTCCTCATCGTGTATGGCATTGATGTGAGGAAGATTTTTCGGGTAGATTATTCCTCTTGACACGAAGGTACGGGATATGTGGGGGAATGTCATTGATTCCCACTTGACGTCCTCTCCGTTCAACCTTGCCCTTCTTCTTTCTTGTTTCCTCTCTATTTCCCTCCTCATTTGTTTTGCATCTGGTTTGAAACCCAAGCCAAAATGGTCTCTCTTCTCTTTCAACATCGAGATCTAAACTTGCCCTTGGAGATGTTTGCCCAATCCTTTTCCTATTAGAGCCCCTTTTCCAATCATCATTCGTAGGCCCATCCTTGTGGTCTTGGATAGCTTAGGCATCGGGACTTCATTCCCCTCTGAGATGAAAGTAGCATTTACGAACTCTAAGGATCAAAAGGAGCATTCAACGGCCTCCTCACTTGTTTCTAGATATGGCGCTTCATTGGTGACAGTTGCTATGATGTCTTCTTCAGCATTTATAGTTACCAGTCAGTTTTTTATTACTAGCTTCGGTTTACAGTGCGATGGCGAGGGCACAAGACACTGCGAATGAATCTGGGGCCTTTCCAACAAGCAGTTGTAAGAGGGCTTGATGCCCATGACTAGAAAATCTACTTCATATGTGTTAGGCCCGATCAATAATGGCACGTCCATTCTTCCTATCACTCTTCTTTCGGTGCCATCAAATGCTCTTACTATGTTACGGCATGCTTTCATGTGAGAGTCGTCTATAGGCAACCTCCTCGGTGTAGCCAAAAGTAAGACATTTAAAAGCGATCCATTATCTATTAACACACTCGGCAGAGTGTATCCCTTGCAACGAGTAGTTATGTGCAAGGCTTTTGTTGATCCTATGCCCCTTGGTGGGGTTTCATCATCACTGAACTAAATAAAATTGTCAGCACTTATGTTACTAACCAGACAATCCAATTTATTAACGGATATATCCTTAGTAACATAAGTTTCATTCAGTACTTTCATCAGTGTTTCACGGTGCACTTCTAAGCTTAACAGCAGGGCTAGCACGGATATGCGAGCTGGTTGTTTGCGCAGCTGTTCTACCATGCTGTACTCGCTGTGTTTCAAGAATTTCATGAATTCTTTGGCCTCTTCCTCTTTTACGGGTTCACTGACAGGGGCTTCGGGTTCCTTTTTCTGCCCAATCAGCATAGTCTTTGGTTTCACTAGTTCTGCTCCTTTGATCTTAGGGTCGTACCACTTTCTACTATGCGTATAGGACCCTTCATTCTTGACTTCCTTAGAAATGCTAGTGGAGCTTTCCACCCTTGGTATCATCACATTACATTGTAGTCCCAAGGTACCTTTTTACCGTCTTTGTAGGGAAAAGAAGCAGGTCTCTGAATTATAATCTTCGGCCTTCCCTACACCCTACCTTTCGTGTTTTGCAAGATGATGATTCTCGGGTAATTGACTCCAGGCTTCTTCAATTCTTCCTCGGTCACACATACATTCCTTTCCTCTACTCCTTCTTCATAAAACTCCAATTCCTTGTTGTCCATAAGGTTTTGCACCAAGATTCTAAACTGGGCACATTCTTGAATCTCGTGCCCTTTTGTTTTATGGAGTTCGCAGTAGTTTTTTATGTACCTCTAGTTTCCCGCAGGGTCTGAATCTGTCAATCCTCTCTTTCCCATTTCCTCCCAGACTACTCTCAATGGGGTTTTCACCTCCGTGACGTCCTTCCTGATTTTTCTCACCACCTCCTCACCAATCGTGTTTACCCCTCTACCCTTGTGATTGGGTAGTGGATTCCCCTTTTTTATCAAATCGTCGAGTGTTATGACCTCCATCTTTATTAGCCTCTCGACTACCTTTTTAAAGGCGAGGCAATTTTCTATTGAATGCCCCGTTACCCTTGCATGGTAATCGCATTGAGCATTAGGGTTGTACCACTTAGGGTATGGAGGTTGCAATGGTTGCAGATAGAACGGGGACATGATATGCTCATTGAACAAGGTCTGGTATAGCTCCTTGCACGTTATTGGATTTGGCGTGAATTGAATTTTTTGGGTATTCGGTCTAGTTTCCAATTCCTATTTTGCCGGACCTTGTTGTCTAAAGGTGACTGCCTTTGGTTGATTAACCGTGCTCGCCTTGTGTGTGCTCACGTTATTTACTTCACCGTCCTTCTTAGGAGCGGCCCTTCTAGCGCTTTCTCTTGCCTCGATCTTGCCCCTTATGGCATGTTCGATCATCTCTCCGCCATTACTATGTCGGCAAAGCTTTTAGTCATACTCCTATCATATGAGTTATGAAAGGGCCTTGTGGTGTTAATGAAGAGCTTGGTAGTCTCTTTTTTCTAAAGGGTGGTTGCACTGCATGGCGACCTCCCTCCACCTTTCTTGCTGTATTATCCGAAACTTTCATTTTGTCTTTTTCCATGCTTTGCAAAGTAATTCTATCCGGTGCCATGTCCGTAGCGTGGTGTAATGCTTTAGAAATGCTTGAGCGATTTCTCCGGGAACTAATATTGGCCGTCTAAGTTGGTTATACCATCTAGCAATTGCACCACTAAACTTTCTTGGAAGCAGTGGATTAAGAGTTGATCATTATTCACGAGCTGACCATTCACTTTGTAGAACATGGTGATATGAGCCTCTGGGCAGCTAGTCCCACTATATTTTTCAAATTCAGGTATTTTAAACTTTATTAGCCTCTCGACTACCTTTTTAAAGGTGAGGCAATTTTATATTGAATGCCCCACTACCCCTGCATGGTAATCGCATTGAGCATTAGGGTTGTACCACTTAGGGTATGGAGGTTGCAATGGTTGCAGATAGAACGGGGACATGATATGCTCGTTGAACAAGGTCTGGTATAGCTCCTTGTACGTTATTGGAATTGGCGTGAATTAAATTTTTGGGTATTTGGTCTAGTTTCCAATTCCTGTCTTGCAGGACCTTGTTGTCTAAAGGTGACTGCCTTTGGCTGATTAACCGTGCTCGCCTTGTGTGTGCTCACGTTATTTACTTCACCGTCTTTCTTCTTAGGAGTGGCCCTTCTAGCGCTTTCTCTTGCCTCGATCTTGCTGCCCCTTATGGCATGTTCGATCATCTCTCCCGCCATTACTATGTCGGCAAAGCTTTTAGTCGTACTCCCTATCATATGAGTTATGAAAGGGGCCTTCAAGGTGTTAATGAAGAGCTTGGTAGTCTCTTTTTCTAAGAGGGGTGGTTGCACCTGCATGGCGACCTCCCTCCACCTTTGCGCTTATTGTCTAAAACTTTCATTTTGTCTTTTTTCCATGCTTTGCAAAGTAATTCTATCCGGTGCCATGTCCATAACGTGGTTGTAATGCTTTAGAAATGCTTGAGCCAGATTTTTCCAGGAACTAATGTTGGCCCGTCTAAGATGGTTATACCATCTAGTAGCTGCGCCCACTAAACTTTCTTGGAAACAGTGGATTAAGAGTTGATCATTATTCACGAGTGACCATTCGCTCTACGAACATGGTGATGTGAGCCTCTAGGCAGCTAGTCCCACTGTATTTTTCAAATTCAGGCATTTTAAACTTATGAGGTAGCACCAAATCCAGAACCAAACTTAAATATTTTGCGTCAATCCCATGATGATGATCGATATTTTCTAGTGCCTTGAATTTTTCTTCCAGCCATTTGCAATGATCCTCTAACTGCCTTGAAGATTCTTCTCTCGACCCCATTTTCTCTGCCATATCTAAATTGGGTACAACAGGATTGGCCGGGTTATCTCCTGGTTGGGATCTGGAGCCTGCGTGGAAGCTTATGGGAGGTCTAGCGTCGTCCTGCCCTTGTTGGGGCCTGATCGCAACTGGTGGTATTAGGACATACTCCTCAGGCCTCGTTCTTGCATGTGGCGGGGTAAAACCCAGGGGGATGCCTTCACTACTTTCCTCGGACAGAGGCATAGGACCTTTCCCCTTATCCATTGCCCCGTTCATCATTTGGGCCATTTGGGCCACCATATTCCTCTGGGCCTCCAACATTTGGTTCCTCATTTCCTGCTGGAGTTTTAACATTTGCTCTTGCATTTGTTCCTGTATTTCTTTCTGGAATTGTCCAAACCTTTGATCCATTTTCCTAGTTTTAGCGCGCGTTCCGTAGTGATGTTCCGCTTCCAGATTTTTCCCTTTCACTTTCTTTTTCTCTCTCTTTCTCTTTCTGATAATTTTAGCTAATTAGGCCCATTTTTATAAACTTAAATGCATGTAATATGATACAATGGAAATGCATGAATGCAAGATGAAGACATCGATTTAGATCAATTTCATTTTAGAAAACTTTATTAAAAGGTAAAACCCTTTACATAAAGCAGATTACAAATATGATTTCGCCCTAAGGCCTAAGGTTTTGATTTTCCCAAGCAAAGAGATTAGCTCTTGATCATGACCCAGCGGTAGCTCATATCTCACGCTCAATATGTCAGCTTCCATAGCCAAAGTCTGCAAGTGATCAGCTACCTCTCGAATCTGGATTATCGCTTCACCCTTGAGGTAGTTCTGGCTTCTAATTTGCTCGCAAGAATGGCGAAGCTCCTCCTCCCAATGCCTTTCTCTTGTTTCCAAAAGCTCAATCCGGAGCTCACTACTGTGTAATGCCGATTCTAGCTCTTCAACCTTACCCTTCATTTCCTCGATTACATTGGACTTGACTTGAGCTTTGCTTTCCAAGTCTTGATTTGATAGTGGTGTAGAGACCACCCAAGCTCAGCTATTCTAGCTTTTATTCCCTTTTTCTCCTTTTGGTTTTCTGTCATGCCCTTCTCTAAGTCCTCTTTTTGCATTTGTATTTCTTGAAACTTTTTCTCCCAATTGCTAACTCTGGCTTTTTCCTCTCGGATCTCTTGTCGCCACTGCTTTGAAGTTTTCCCTAATCCAGCATTTTTTATCGTCAGACGCATCTTCTTGTATTCTGTCTTCAAGTTATCTCGGTCTTCCTCTACCTTCCATTTTTCTTTTCTAAGTTTCTCAGCCTCTGATTTTTGACTGTCCACCTCTAATTGGAGGAGCATCTTTTCTTCTTCCAGCTTTTCTATCCTTTTTCCAAGTTCTGAACTAATCCGTTCAAAATCTTGTCTCACAATCTCTAATTCTGACGGGACCACTCGCAAGCATTCTTCTCTCGATTGGGTGCCTTTTGGATTTGGCTCGGGAATGTTATCATTGATTCTCCTAGCCCTCCATTCACTGTATTTTGGGGTCGTCCTCGGGCCTACGGATAATCTTCTCATTCTGTGAATCTGATTCCAGGCACAAGAGATCTCTTTAACTTTTTTCTTATAGCTTCCCCCTTCGTATGAGAACTCGCATTGAGCTAGACCGTATGTCATTGGTACAAACTATCTTGAACTATACTGTCTTAGGACCCGACAAAGGGCATATCGTGGCACCCCAAATTCGATGAGGAACCCAATCGAAGTTTCCACAGCGATAAAGGACCTTGTCGGGAATCATCCAAGGAGCCTTCCACTCGATGTCGTCTTCTTGAAGGTTTTGGAGGAGTGCTATCCAGTTTTCTTCAGACACGTCTTCTGTCCTAGGTGTAGCTACTATCTCTTTCAACGGGGAACAATTCTCTGACAAAAATCAATAAGACACTTTATCCACCTTCTAAAAATGACTATGGAACCTGGCCAATAACAACTGCACACATCCAATAAACCTACCTTCACCTATTCTCTAACATGCATTCAAGGATCTGAACGTTTCAGCCAAGATAGTGGGAACAGGCATGACCCCTTTGTCTAATCGGCCAAATAGATCAATAACTGCTTCATCAATGTGTCTTAGAGCTTTTGGGAAGATTACCAAATCGTAAATACACAAGGCCAAGATGTCAATCTTTTTCTTTGCATCAGGATGCGTTAGGATCAAGTCCCTCAAATATATCCAAGGTATGCATTTACCCCCGTCTTTCTTCTGTATTCTAGCTGAGACCCATTGTTCGCTTATTCCCGTGATATTCATCAATTTCCCCGTAAAAGTCGGGCTATTAACTGCTTTGGAATAAGCTTTATCAACTTGAATTCTCGGACAAAGTAGTAAGGTCGTGTATTCCTCCACCGTGGGAACCAAATCTACTTTCTCAAATGAGAAACAGCTATAAGCAACATTCCAGAACCGAGTCCTTTGCTCGGAATAGGTGCTTATCTATTTTGACATCAGCGGTATAGTAGATCGTCGTAGGTACTATGGAACAACTGCTTTGCCTCGTCATCCCACTGGGTCCATATTTCTTTCAACTCCTGGAGTTCGTTCTGCATGACACAGATGTTGGTGAATTCCCGTAATTCTGACACATATCCCTCAGCTATGCTGTCCCCTCTTTCTAATTGGCTTTGCTCTGACCAGGTGAGAACGACCGCATTGTCCTCCACTTTATCAAGGAATTCGCTTTCCATAACCAGCTTTCTAACTTAGAAACAGACCGTAATCGATGCCTCTTAAAAATGGAAATGACATGTAGAGGAATAAAACATCATCAATTAGTACCACAGAATGAGATATAAAGCATGTAAAATACACAAACGCCTATCTGGGTAACTACTAAGTTTTGGCATTTTCGGTTTGGGATGGGTTCTTAGGCTCTTTACATGTGGTTGAGTTCTAAAGTTCAAGGTACCCGAACCAGCAGATTCCTCGATCCTCACCCATTATAGGCTCATACGGACCGAGTTCGGTTCAGGGGAATACATTTCCCTATGGCCATGCGAAAGTGAAAACTTCACGAAGACATAGGTACGGATGTATCCCGAAAGTAGTCCACTAGCCCATGCGGAGGTGAAAACCTCACGAAGGCATAGCTTCTCGCTCCCACTTAAAGGTGTGACCACAACGGTCGTGCAATGCAATGCCAAAGTATTTATGAGACCCAATATTGAAAGTGCATTAAAAGAAGCATGATTTTTCGAAACCATTTTCCAATTTTAATCAAAAGGACAAAAATCAATCAATCTATGGCCTGACCCTCGAGTCCCTAATGGAGTCGCCAAGCTGTCATAACCATTTTTTTGGATAAAATAAAAACGATGCGATCGACTTGGGTTTTGAAAACGAAAGGAAGGAGTCACCACCGATCTTTTTTGATGAGGTGTGATCGAGTCACCTCGTAAAACAGTTGTTTTTAATAAACAGTTTGATTTATCAAAACAATAATTTTGGTCTACAAAATCTAGAAAACGAGTTTGGGGCTAGAAACACACGCGCGTGAAAGTGGGGGACCAAAGAGGCAATTTTCCCATAAATTAAAAAACAGCGTTTGAGGGAGGGACTGAATCACAAACCGTGTGAAATCTCTGGGTCAATATTGCAATAATGGAAAACTTGATTTTGGAAACTAAAAATGCGGAAGGGCTGATTGCACAATTTCCCCTTTTGGTTAAAAAACACGTGGATCCTACCTGGAGCGGGTTGGGTTCAGGTCGAACCAGGTGAAACGACGTCGTTTTGGGGTTAAAGGCCAGCCCCCAAAACGACGTCATTTTAGGGGGCTATATAAGGCCCAAAACCCTGAAAAAAATTCATTTGTGCTGAGAGTTTTAAAAAAAATTTCTTTTCTCTTTTTTTCTCTGCAGAGCCTGAGGGGGGAACTCCGGCGAGTCGCCGCCGCTAGACTTCGCCGTCGCTCCGACCACCGCCCACGGTGGCCGAAAAAGGTAAAAATTTTATATTTTTTTATCTTTCTTTTCTTTACACAATATGCATGTATGTGTGTGTTAAAACAAGAGAGGGTGAAAACAAAATTTTGAAAATGGTAAAAAATTTACCTTTTCGATTTCTGTTTACCTTTTAGATTTTCTTTTGCATTTTTGATGCCCACTAGTTTCTGATCTTTGCTCTGTTTTTTGAATCTGTTTGTTTCCTTTTTGATAATCGAAAAAAAGGTCCCTATTACACTGGTTTAAATCGGCTTATATAGCCCTTTTTACAAACTTTCTATCATTTCTCTTTTAACGTTTGCAGGTGCTCTTGGCGCGAGTGGCGGTGCTGGGCATGGGCGGTGGAGCATGTGGCTTCAACAGGGGCCAGGGCAAGTGGGTGTCAGGGGTCAGAACAAGTGGATGTCAGAAGGCTGCGGCACATCTAGGGGCTAGGGTTTCTGTTGTTTTTTTTTATTTGGGTTTGGGCTGGTTAGGTTTTGGGCCAGGGTAAATGGGTTTTAGGATTAGGTTTTGGGTTTGGGCTGGGCAAAATGGGTTTGTACAATTATAATTGAATTGGAATGTTATATATTTGAATTACAATATGATACGGTTATATGTTGAACTCACATTATCAATATGTGGTTGTCATGTTTAGGAAAACTTGTCAAGCTAGTAGCTTATCATATTAAATTGTAAATTGAGGTAATTTATAGTTTAATGCCTATGAACTTACTAAGCATTCAATATGCTTACCCCATTTTTTTCCCTTTCCCTATAGATTGCCAACTTTTAGAACGTGTCAAGCGGATCATTGGGAAGCTCACACTATCCCGTTATTGATTTGGTGGTTTATTAATCATTTTAAAGTTCAGTTTTGTGACATGTATATAGGTGTTATGTATTTTTTACCTTTGAATGTTGACATAGCTTGGAACCTATTTTGTGCATGACTTTGCATAATGGCATTGCTTGTTGAAATAGTATGCTTTGGTAAATGGATTGAGATGTGTTTATGGAAAATGAAATGGTATAAGTGGATGTGTTTAGGCATGTTAAAAGAAGCTTGAAATAGGTAAAAGATTGGTAATTTTCAAATGGTTAAGTTTGAATGCCATAATATTGGACTGATATGTTTAATGGTTGAGTTGATAGCATAGGTTGATGTAAGGATGATTGTGGATGTTTATACATGTATTGGTATGTGTTTGGAACATTTTTGGTGTAGCAAAGATTGTGCAAATATGCACCATATGGTAAGTTTGATGGGTGGACATGAGAAAGGTGCCAAGTGGCTAAATTTGTACCAAGAACAGAGTCAACCTCGCTACGTGGAGGAATGGTTATCGCGATAAGCTCTGGACTTCAAGCCATAGCGTGACGAGGAACTCTATTGTTACAAGAAGGCCAAGTCATTATGTCACGTTACGACGAGTAACTCCTTCACGTAGTGACGTCAATTTGATGATTTGAAACTTTTACAAACTAATCCTTGTTCGATCTTGGGCTATCTCTAGAGTATATATAGGCTCATATAAGGCTTGAGAAAGTTTGTATATCATGTCTATGGTTTGAAATGTTTAAACTTTCATGTAATATGTTTTGATTTGAATGTTAAATGTTTGTAGTTGCTTTAGTAATAGATGTGGCATCTTGTAACTCGGACCCAAACATTAGGTCGGGCAAGGTGTGTTACACCCGACCTACTCCTCTATACCAATGTAACACCCCTAACTCGTCTCCATCGCGAAATTAGAGTTACGAAGTATTAAGTACAAATCAAAACATATAACTTCATACAGAAACAATTTTTTAAATTTAAATACTAACATTCACTTACGCATTTCATTTATAGCATAAATGCACTTACAAGCCTTAAATCGAGCTTACGAGGCCTTAAAAATAGTTTGAAAATAATCACGGACTAATTTGAAACAAAAAAATTTATAGAAAAATCTAAACATTTTGAAAACAGGGGTCACACGGCTATGTGGCTAGGTCTTGTGGCTCAGGAACATGGTCGTGTGGCTAACCAAGTACAATTAGAAGTATGGGTCACACTATTGTGTCCCAGCCCGTGTGCCATACCGTGTGTGTATTCAAAGTAATGTCACACAGTCGTGTTGCCAAGTCGTGTAACTCTCTAAGACCATGTGGACCAACCTGTATTTAAAATCAATAGGACACACGATAGTGTGAGGAGGCCATGTGTAGCAGACGACCATATAGCAACTCGTGTGCTACCAAAATGACCTCTAATGCAATTCAATTCAACAACCCTTTCTTACACACCAAGAAAAACTATTTCCAAACACTTCCACACATTAAAACACAATCAAACACACCTAAAACATGCCAAAATCAATCAACCTAGGTGCCTGACCAATATGGCATCACTTGTGATGCGATCCTGGTCGCATCATGGTTCGTCTCCATCCGACGCCATCGAGAGTGACCTAAACTTGAGGGGCCCAAGTGCAAGATGAAACATCTCATAGGCCTGATTGATTGTTGGGCCAATGTTTTTTTAAGGACTTTTAATTTAATTAAGTTTTTATTTAAATTAATAAGTTTGCATATTTTAATTTTAACTTGCACTTTGTGTTTTCAACATTCAATAAAGTAATGCATTATGTAACTTTCATGTTATTTTAGTATGCATCATAAATAATGACTTTCATTATGAAACTTCCATGTTAGTTTAAGTTTGCATTATTAAATTAGTTTTGCATTAAGTAACTCATTTTTCATTTAGTTTGCATTTCAAACCATGCATTTAAGCATTTTAGTTTAATAAATGAGTTGCTAGACTTCAACTCATCTTAGTTTAATTAATAAGTGTTTTTTATTGAACTTCATTTAATAAGATGCTTATTTAATTAATATAGTTACTAGGATAAATTAATGAAGCATGAGTTTAAGTTTATTTAATTTTGCTTCTTTAATTAAACTAGTTCTTTGCATTAATTGATGTCTTTGCTTTTATTTCATTTATTGAAGTCAAGTGTTTAATGTGTTTGAGTTTAATAAGTGTTAAAATGTGTTTAATAAGTTCATTTTATGGTGTTTATTACAAGTTTCTTTTTAGCTCACAACTTTACAATTCATGGGCTGTTACAACTTTAATGAAGTGACTTTTAAGTTGATTTTGGTTACAAATGAAGTGGCTGTTACAAGGATGTTTAACACATCAATTAAAGGAGTTTTAAGGAGCATTTTAACTCCTCTTAAATTGGCAGCAACCTCTTCACCTACCGCCAGATTTTTTGGCTCATTTAAATGATGAAAACAAGTATTCAAAACCATTTAGTTGTTGGTGACTTTTCAACTAACCAAGGGACAACTCAAGGGACATTTTAAAGCATTCAAGATGGACATTCAAGCTGATTTAAAGTGAATTCAACAAGGAGTTAAATTGTTACAAGAATACCAAGAGACTTGAGTTTAAATTCATTTTAATTAGCAAATTAAGATGTGACTTTTCAGCTAGTTTTTCTATCACTATAAATTTGTGTAATCAGCCTATTGTAAGACACTTTTTTTTATCTTTAATGAAATTTTCTTATTGTGAGTTATCTACTCTCATTATTCTTCAAGGTTCAAATTGACTTATCTAGTAGCTAGTGGCATCAATCTGACTTTGTTTTGAACTTATCATCCATTCGGGTGTGGCGTTCAAACCTTTATACCGAGGTTCCTATCTTGCTAGATAATGGGTCGAGGTTTTTATCCAACTCAACCATCCCTTTGAAACATATAAGATTTGGGTCCTTAATCTTTTATTAAAGGTTCTTTCTTATTTCGACCTTCATTCCATTTCTCTATCTCCACCAAATTATCTTAATACATATCCTTATTATTTTTATTAAACCGATTCCATCCATTATATCCTTCTTCCTTGTTTACTTCCTAGCCGAACCTATCTCCATCACTTAACCAATTTTTGAACCTTTTTGATAAGCTTCCGCCACTTTAGCCTAATTTCACCCTTTTTCTGACAATTTTTCAATTACTGCTCGTAGACAATTGGGCATCTTACATACGACTCGAATCACTCCCGAGGCGGATCGTATCATTTGGTATCAGAGCTAGAAAAAAAATTAAAAAAATTAAAAAATTTCAAAGTGTTCTATTGTACTTAAATTTGTGCATTTGAAGTGAAAAAAATATATACGAAAAAATATTAAAAAAAGTAAAGTTTGTGATCTTGTTAGTTTCTCCATTCTTCTCCTCAATTTTTGAGTTTTTGAAACCAATAATTTTCATATTCCTACCCCGATCATTCAAGAAGAATTTTAACCATCATTTTGTACCATCTGTTCAATCCCAACGCCACCATCCCTAACATTTTATTTTTCTATTCAACCTACCTTTACCCAAAATGGTTTTTCCTTTGTTTAAACCCCTTGAAGCCGACCTACAAGTTGCTAATAAGTCTAAAGTAACCTTCCAAAATTTTGAGAGGTGGATTCGAGTGGTAAAAGGCACTAGTGACTCATTAGAGAAAAAGTTGAAATTGAGTGAAACACGAGTGTGAGTGCTCAATATTTTTTTTCTTTCGGAGTGAACTTGTGAGGATTTTGTAGTGAGGACTTTATTTTACTTAACAATTTTCCTTTTCAGCGATAACAATAATGTCTCATGAAGAATTTACCGAATCGAAATACCAATACTTGGTGCAAGAAATGAAAAGAATGGTGAATTCCAAGTTTGATAGACTACACGAAAGATTAGATCATGTGGAACAAAGAGATCCACGAAAATGAGTGTCATCAAATCAGAAAGCAGAATCGAGAACTTCGCAAAGATACACTTTTAACGATTATTCGAGACGAGATTTTGATCGAGATTCTTATTCATCAAGGAACTCGAGGTGAAGAGAAGCCAACTTTGATTTTTACTCCCTCCAAGAAGACGTGCGAGTTGATCGGTAAAATCGTTCAGGAACTTCCAAGAAAACATCCATAGAGTATTCTTCTCGAAGAAATGTTCGTAAATCCAATGTAAAAAAAATTTTCTTCTTTTGGAAATCCTTATTATTATTATGATTCTTTTGTAACGTCATGTAATAGAAACGAAATAAAAAAGAAAAGAGAGAAAAGAGGAAAGAAAGAGAGAAAATGAGCAAGTCCTGAGAGAGCTTGAAAAAGCCATTGAGAAGGTTTTTGAAAAAGAGAAAGAACAAAAAGTTGAAATAGAAGTCAAAAAGAAATTTCAAAAAGAAAACGAGAGTGAAGAAAAAGAAAGTGAAAAAGAAATTGAAAAGAAATGTGAAAACAAAAACAAAATTGAAAAAGAAAGAAAAGAACCCGAGATAGAAAAAGAAACAAAAGAAAAGAACGAGCAAGAAAAAGTGAGGAGTGGTTCAACTAACCCCTTGAAGTTTGCTCTTGTTCTATTTCTACTTTTCAGGTTCCCGAAAGACCAAAAGATGTTTTTCAACTACAATACTTTCCGGAAGAATGACGTTTTCGTATGATCAGCCAAGGTATAGTTGAAAATAAACCACAGGAACCCAAAGGTAAGCGAGGTAAGGAACTTTTAAACGAGTCACGACAATCTGATTTGACATTTGTCAAAAAAATCTTCAATGACTTAGTTATAAAAAGACCCCCTTATTCTCATCTGATTGATTTCTATTCTTTGAATGTGGTTGACATTATTCGTTCCGATCGACAATCCAAAAATTTTATCTTGTGTAACACCTCAAACTCGGTCTAAACGCTACGACCGAATCTGGCGTGTCACTGTAGGAAAACCACTTTGCAACTTGGTTGAAAAGCAAAACTTTTGCGTAGTTAATTAAAACATGTTTGATTTGGGAGTATCGTTAAAACATTATGGAGCTTATTTTTTTTTCGTGTCTGAATTACCTTGTTGTTTATCATTCATTCGATATATATCTTTTCAAAAACTCAGGAAATTATCTTAAGTTTATAAAAAACGATCATGTCACAAATTACTTGGCTTGCCTTTTTCGTTTAATAATAGTTTAAGGAAAAAGAAAGGAAAGAAAGAAAAATAACAAAATCCCAAATAAAGTTTAAGCGGCCTTATTACATACTGAAACCCAAACTTAAAGGAAATAAAAAAACTAAATTCAAATTAAATAGTGAAATTAATTATCGAGCATGGCCACCACGAGTCCACCCCGGCTCCGGATCCACGATCTAAGCATTATCTGCAAAATGTAACGGAAGGGGTGAGTCACCGAGACTCAGTGTGTAAATCCCCATCCCAAAAGATGTTATGCTCTCACATAGATTCATATAATATTATGGAAATCATGCAACCCATTGCCTAATTATCCATCCGAATCTCCCAAATCTACCCCTTGTGGCACCTAGCCACTGGTGGTACCTAACCACTGGTAACTGAAGTTACAAATATTCATGTGTGGGGCCAACCCACTTGTGGTACCTAACCATTGGTGACGATCCCTTTAATCGATATGTGGGGCCAACCCACTGTGGTACCTAACCACTAGGACAAGTCACAAAATAAGCACATGTGGTACCTAACCACTGGTGGTTCCAAACCACTGAGACTTAGTCACAAAATCATGATATGTGGGGCCAACCCACGTGTGGTACCTAACCACTAGTGACAGTCTGATATTTCATGCCTTCCCCATCCTTTCATCATACCCATATGCTATGCATGTGTTTCTCAATACGACATAATCATGCTTTATGCAAAGGAAGATACAACATGGCACCACAGGTTTCACATAGATCTAGCACGATATTCACCATAATGGACTTACCCGGGGTCCTTGCTTATAAGGGTAACGTAATGTTTCCCACTGTTAATTCGGCTTTCAACAAACACAACATTTAACATAACACATATAAAGTGTGTAAGAGTTACACACCTGATTCTCGTACTATCACACTCACTGCTTTGACACTACCGTCACTTGAGACTACCACTATCGGCCTACGATCTTCCTCCGATGTCGGCCCACAACCCGGTGGCCAATCCCGCACTCCTGATATTGCTCGCTTCTTATATTTAGGGGCTGGGTTAACCGATCCAACCCTTCCTTTTGTTTGGTTGGCATTCGAGTCCATGAACACACCTTGATCACTAAATCGAATTTAAATGATAAGATCCAATCTAAGAGATAAATGTAGCACTTAAAACGAACCCTTACCTAGATTATCGAATCCCGAAAATCCTCAAGAAAGCGTCGCTTTCCTACCTACATTGGGCCAAGCATCCACCATTAAACCATCACGATTACTGCACCTACACTTGATGAGATCCGAATAAAAAGAGAAAGGGTAAGGAAGTGGCCATTCGGCTGAATCCTACTGCCATCACATACCTTCGACTTTCCTCACAGTTTGGCACGAGAGATCACAGCAAGAAAGGTTTGGTTCCTATGAGTAAAGAGTGAGAACCGACAGGATCTTAGAGAAGTGATTCGATTTAGAAACTAAATGAGAAAAAGAGAAATAGCAAGGAAGAAAACCACGGAAAACTTACCAATCTTGAAAAGATGATTCGGCTATGGTGTAACTTCGGGAAAGGAGACTGATCTTGAAAGTTTCAGCTATGGGAGAGAAAAGTATGGCAAAGAGGGTTCGTCTTTTAGGAAAATATCAAAGAGAAGAGGAGAGCTAGGGATTTGCAGCAAAGAAAGAAACCCACAAGAGAGAAACAAAGAATTTTGGCTAAGAGAGAAGATGAGGAAGAAAAGAAAAAGATGAAAAGTGATCTCTTGCCTACCAATTTCGGCATAATCAACCCCCTCCCAGAGTTGGATTTTTGGCCAACTCTGCTGTCACCTGATAACTCTTATCCAACTTGATATCTTTAATCCATATCCTCCCTTCAAGAGAGGCCTTCTTGGCACCAACTCTTCCTTTCCTATTATCAGCATTTAATCAAAATAAAAGAATTAAATCCCTTATTTTGGTAGCTAGTGTGCCATCCAACCTCCCCCCTTGAAGTGTCGAATTTTAGCCCAAAAGCATTGGCTCTAAGAGGCCTACTTAAGCCCAATGTTTCCCTTAATGATGCTGCCCACTTGCTCCCTTACAGCACCACCAAATTTTTGGGCCACAAGCCCACCTTGCAATTTAAACATAGATGCCCACTTTATTATGTCTTGTAGTTCTTTATTAGTAAATTAACCCAGGTCTCAGCCCAAACCTGAGCCCAATTCGCACCTCTAAACCTCAAGCTAACACTTTAACCCTACAACACATAAAATGCACAGACCCCCTTATTCAGGATGTTACAGTTCTACCCCCTTAAAATAAATTTTGGCCTCGAAATTTACCTGATCAAAAGAGTTAAGGGTACTACTGTCGCATAACATCCTCCAGCTCCCATGTCGCTTCTTCTGAATCGTGGTTTCCGCCATAATACCTTCACTAAAGGGACTGATTTCCTATGCAATACTTTGACATCCCGATCCAGGATCTACACTGGTTCCTCCTCAAAAGACAAATCTGGGTTCACCTCAATTTCCTCTATTGGCACAACATGAGACGGATCCGAGCGATAGCATCTAAGCATGGAAACATGAAACACATTATGGATTTGACTCAATTACGGTGGCGATTCGGTGATAAGCTACTAGTCCCACTCGCTTCAACACCCGATAAGGCCCGATAAACCTAGGGCTCAGCTTGCCCTTCCGGCCAAATCTCAGCACTTTCTTCATGGCGATACCTTCAGGAAAACCATGTCACCCTCTGCAAATTCTATATCCTTCCATTTAAGATCGGCATAGGACTTTTACCTGTCCGAAGCTTCCTTCAGACGATCTCGAATCAGCCTAACCTTCTCTTCTATTTCAGCCACCAACTCTGGACCCAACAACTGCCGTTCTCCCAACTCCATCCAACACGTAGGGCTACGGCACTTTCGACTATATAATGCTTCATATGGTGCCATCCGAATACTTTCCTGGTAACTATTGTTGTATGCGAACTCTGCCAGCTGCAAAAATTCTTCCCAACTACCTCTGAAATCCAAGACACAACCTCTTAGCATATCTTTCAAGATCTGAATTACCCTCTCCGACTGCCCATCTGACTGGGGATGAAATGCTGTACTAAAATCCAACTTTGTTCCCAAGGCCTGGTGCAACGCCTTACAAAACCTCGACATGAACCTAGGGTCCCTGTCGAGATAATCGACACTAGCACCCCATGTAATCTCACAATTTTTGCCACATATAACTTAGCTAACCTCTGGAGAGAGTAATCAACCCGAATCGGTATAAAATGTGCCGACTTTGTTCAACGGTCGACGATCACCCAAATCGAGTCTTTCTTGGTAGGCGTGAGGGGTAGCCCACTAACAAAATCCATCGTGATCCTTTCCCATTTCCATTACGGAATCTTTATTGGTTGCAACAACCCTGAGGGTAACTGATGTTCAGCTTTGACCCGCTGACACGTCAAACACCTACCCACAAATTCAGTTACTTCTCGCTTAAGGCCTGGCCACCAGAACTACTCCCGCAAATCTTGGTACATCTTACTACCTCCAAGATGCATAGCGTATGGACTGCTATGAGCCTCCTGAAAAATCTTCTGCCTTAACTCCACGTCGTTAGGTATGCAAACTTTTCCCTGAAAACATAACACTCCATCACTGCTCAAGCTATACCCCTCCAATTCACCAATCTGTACTTGCGAACACCGAGCGCTTAAGACTTCATCCAATAGTTATTTTTCCTTAACCTAGTTTACCCATGTTGGCTTCACTTGCAGTTTCGCTAACAGACTTCCGTCATCATACAGACTAAGGTAGGCAAACATGGCTCTTAGATCTACCACAACTAGTATGACTCAAGGCATCAGCTACCACATTAGCCTTTCCCGGATGGTACTCAATCGAGCAATCATAATCCTTCAATAACTCGACCCACCTCCTCTGCCTTAAATTCAATTCCTTCTGAGTAAGGAGGTATTTCAAACTCTTATGGTCTGTGAACACGATAGACTTCTCTCCATACAAGTAATGTCTCCAAATTTTTAGGGCAAAAACCACTGCAGCCAACTCTAGATCATGCGTTGGGAAATTTACCTCGTGAGTCTCAATTACTGGGAAGCATACGCTACCACCTTCCCTTCTTGCATCAGCACACATCCTAACCCTGTGTGCGACACATCACAATAAACCATAAACTCCTTCTCATCTTTAGGTTGAATCAGTACCGAAGCTTCCATCAAAAACCTCTTCAGCTTCTCAAAACTCTCTTATTGCTTATCTGACCACACAAACAGGACCCTTTCCTTAGCAACTTGGTTAACGGTGCTGCAATCAAAGAAAATCCCTCCACAAACCTTCGGTAATATCCTGCTAAACCTAGAAAACTTCGAATCTCTGCCACTGACCTCTGTGGTTTCCAGTCCAATACAGCCTTAATCTTTTGAGGATCCACCCTAATCCCCTCAGCCGACACCACGCGTCCCAAAAAGGTAACTTCCTTCAACCAGAACTCGCACTTACTAAACTTAGCAAACAACTGCTTCTCCTTCAGAATTTGCAACACCACACGAAGATGCGCATCATGCTCCTCCTCAGTCTTGGAGTAAACTAGTATATCATCAATAAACACTACAACGAACCGATCAAGATATGGTTGAAACACCCGATTCATCATATCCATAAACACTGCTGAGGAGTTATTCAACCCAAACGGCATCAGCAAAAATTCATAGTGACCGTAACGAGTACGAAAAGTCGTTTTATGGATATCAGCCTCCCTGACCTTAAGCTAGTGATATCCTGACCTCAAATCTATCTTGGAAAAGACTGAGGCTCTCTTAAGTTGATCGAACAAGTCGTCTATCCTCGGTAACGGGTATTTGTTCTTAATTGTCAACTTATTCAGCTGATGGTAGTCAATACACATTCGCATTGGCCCATCCTTCTTCTTAACAAA
The DNA here is from genome assembly GCA_025506655.1 of Gossypium rotundifolium. Taxonomy (NCBI): domain Eukaryota; kingdom Viridiplantae; phylum Streptophyta; class Magnoliopsida; order Malvales; family Malvaceae; genus Gossypium; species Gossypium rotundifolium. Next base: position 63,632,714 of record CP106723.1, on the reverse strand, counting down.
AAGCACAGGTGCTCCTCAAGGCGATACACTTGGCCGGATAAAACCCCGATCCAACAACTCTTGAATTTGCACTTTCAACTCCACTAACTCCTTCGACACCATCCTATATAGGGCAATAGACACTGGCACTGTTCCTGGTAGAAGGTCTATACCAAACTCCACCTCGCGATCCAAAGGCAAACCCGGAAGCTCTTCTGGAAATACATCGGTAAATTCTTTCACCGTTCAGACATTTTCCAAAGCTGATTCCTTAACTTGCAAGCACAAACATAAACCACAAATGCCTCACATCTTTTCCTCACCATCTTCTCAGCCTTCAGAGTGGATACCACATTTGATAGGTAATTCCTTCTCTCACCTATCATCACCACCTCTTTACCCTCGACCGTTCTCAGCACCATGCGCTTAGTTGTACAGTCCAGACTTGCCTGATACTTTGCCAACCAATCCATTCCTAAGATTAGATCGAACTCCCCGAAGGGAAATTCCATCAAATTAGCTTGAAACACTACCCCTTGAAGTTCTAGGGGTACCTCCTATATAATTTACCTACTACCACTGAGTGTCCTAGAGGGCTAATTACCGTCATCTCCCTAGCAGAAGTCTCATAGGCTAAGTTTAAAGTTTCCACTATACTACTAGCAACATAGGAGTGCGTTGAGCCAGCATCAATCAAAGCAGTATAAGGCAACCCAAAAATTAAAAACGTATAGGTTATGACGTCCGATGCGTCGCCCTCCCATGGCGCTTCGCTGCATAGACCAATCCAGGCTGTCATGCATCCGTATTTCTAGCACCCCTGCTTGGTGCCCCACGGCCCCATCCGTTTCCATTACCACCCCTGACTGCACCTCGACCCCTTTGCAATCGCTGACAATCTCTCCCAAATTGGTTACGCCCTTGGTTCTTAGTATGCGTCCTAGCCGGCCTCCGCAGACAATCCCTTATCCGGTGATCCATTGACCCACATTCGAAACATCCTCTATTGCCTATCCAACACTCCCCCGAATGGGACTTCCCACATCGGGCACACTGTGGTGGCCATTGAGCAGCAGCAGCTGGCCTTGCAGCTTGATCCCGTCCACCGAAACTAGATCTTTTTTTAGAACTCCTAGCAGATCCTGAAGGCCCATAACTTCTTTTATCCCTATTCCTATTTTGGTTTTGCTTCTTAGTTTGCTTCACCTCCTCAACAATCTTGGCCTTCTCCACAAGAACAACGAATTCCCTTTCTCGTTGTGGGGCAATCAACACCCGCAGCTCGTCCCTTAGACCGTCCTCAAATCTAACACAGCGCTCATGCTCCGTAGCCACAATACCTCGAGCATACCTACTTAATCGTAAGAATTTTGCTTCGTATCTGGATACCGATTTACTCCCCTACACCAAATTTAGAAATGCCTTTCGTTGTGCATCTATATAACTAGACCCAACGTACTTCCTCTGGTAAGTCGCCTTAAAGAAATCCCAAGTGATGTCATCGGCCATCGCACCTTCCTTGACCGTAAGCCACCACTGATAAGACTCATCCCGAAGAAGAGACACTATCCCTTTCAACTTCTTCTCCGCCGTGAAATCCAAATCATCCATTATGTGCTCTGTCGCCTCTAACCAATACTCCGTGGTGTTGGGAGCCACACCTGAAACTCCCCTAAACACCTTAGCTCCATTCGCTCAGAGTCGTTCGGACATAGATTTTTGAGTCCCCGTCCCTACACCTGCTCCAGCAACTCTCTCTAAGACTCGTAGCATAGCTTGCGATACTGCATCATCACCACCTTTGCTGCTCACGATATTGGTGCCTCACAATGGTGGTGGTGACACCTCATTTTTGACCCATAATCGGACCCTACCGGTTTAGACACAGTTGTCCTACCCCTACCACGTCTGCGCACAATACGCCCACGACCTCGAGTGCTCATTCTACCATTCGTGATTTAATCTGATTTAAAGAATTTTATGGGTTAATAACTTTTTCTTTCAATGATAAACAACGAACAGTCTTATGGAAGGAAGTTTTAACAGTGGTTCTTTCGAGTCTGAACCATGTCTACATAGTTCAGTTCTTAACTCGTATTTCTAATTCCAAAAAAAGAAATTCACATCCAAACAACATCCAACAGGGCACCATATACAGGTTTCACGCACAAGTACATCCACGAACCCACGTTCAATGCCTGAGGGTATTCCTGTCATTTCACTACCCAGGGGTATTTTCGTAATTTTAACCTACAGGGGTATTTTTGTAATTTCCCAAAATAAAGTGTCTTGGTGATTTTTCAAAATAGGGGTATTTTAGTAATTTTACAATCTGGGGGTATTTTGGTAATTTTACAATTTGAGGGTATTTTGGTAATTTTACAAATTTTGATAACTTACGTAAATCGAGGGTAATTTGGTAGTTTCTCAGACAAAAGCGCTGTGGTAATTTTCCAAATAGGGTTATTTTAGTCCTTTCACAGAAGCAAGAGTATTTTGGTCATTTACCTCAACCTAGGGTATTATGGAAATTTTTACAAAACTCAGGGTCATATAAGTAATTTCTCAAAGATAGGTACTGGTCCCTTTCGGGTTTTAGTTAAAATTTTGGCCTGTTAACCAGTCTTCGAGGCTAAGGTGAATAATCACTATGCACTAGGTAGGATCCCAGAGAAGAGGAGGTGAGTCACTAGGACTGCTTAAATACCAAGCTCTTCTTGAATCCACTCCTAGACATGCGTATGCCTGTTACCACACCCTAGTCCCCTCTGACTTGTTCACAGACATGACTATTTAAGGAAATTAAGTTTTATGACATTTATAAGTTGGTTGAGCTAAGCCTAAGGTCCACAAGCCCTGGTATAACTATCTACGTCCCCATAACCCATTAATCTATCATACATATATATATATCTATCACAGCAAAGGTTAGGATACTTACCTGGGTGGATCAGTGCCGGAGATTCAGGTGCCATGCTTTCCGAAGTAGGTATTTCGGTCAAATCATTTTTTAGACCCTTTTTTAAAACATTTTGTGCCTTATACCCACAGCCGAGCTTTTAAACTGGGCTCTGATACCAAAATGTAACACCTCAAACCCGGTCCAAACGCTATGATCGAATCTGGCGTGTCACTGTAGGAAAACCACTTTGCAACTTGGTTGAAAAGCAAAACTTTTGGGTAGTTAATTAAAACGAGTCTGATTTGGGACTATCGTTAAAACATTATGGAGCTTATTTTTTTCGTATCTGAATTACCTTGTTGTTGATCATTCATTCGATATATATCTTTTCAAAAACTCAGGAAATTATCTTAAGTTTATAAAAAATGATCATGTCACAAATTACTTGGCTTACCTTTTTTCGTTTAATAATAGTTTAAGGAAAAAGAAAGGAAAGAAAGAAAAATAACAAAATCCCAAATAAAGTTTAAGTAGCCTTATTACATACTGAAACCCAAACTTAAAGTAAATAAAAAAACTAAATTCAAATTAAATAGTGAAATTAATTGTCAAGCATGGCCACCACGAGTCCACCCCGGCTCCGGATCCACGATCTAAGCATTATCTATAAAATGTAACGAAAGGGGTGAGTCACCGAGACTCAGTGTGTAAAACCCCATCCCAAAAGATGTTATGCTCTCACACAGATTCATATAATATTATGAAAATCATGCAACCCATTGCCTAATTATCCATCCGAATCTCCCAAATCTACCCCTTGTGGTATCTAGCCACTGGTGGTACCTAACCACTGGTTACTGAAGTTATAAATATTCATGTGTGGGTCCAACCCACTTGTGGTACCTAACCATTGGTGACGATCCCTTTAATCGATATGTGGGGCCAACCCACTGTGGTACCTAACCACTGGGACAAGTCATAAAATAAGCACATGTGGTACCTAACCACTGGTGGTTCCAAACCACTGAGACTTAGTCACAAAATCATGATATGTGGGGCCAACCCACGTGTGGTACCTAACCACTAGTGACAGTCTGATATTTCATGCCTTCCCCCTCCTTTCATCATACCCATATGCTATGCATGTGTTTCTCAATACGACATAATCATGCTTTATGCAAAGGAGGATACAACATGGCACACACAGGTTTCACATAGATCAAGCACGATATTCACCATAATGGACTTACTCGGGGTCCTTGCTTATAAGGGTAACGTAATGTTTCCCACTGTTAATTCGGCTTTCAACAAACACAACATTTAACATAACACATATGAAGTGTGTAAGAGTTACACACCTGATTCTCGTACTATCACATCACTACTTTGACACTACCGTCACTCGAGACTACCACTATCGGCCTACGATCTTCTTCCGATGTCGGCCCACAACCCGGTGGCCAATCTCGCACTCCTGATATTGCTCGCTTCTTGTATTTAGGGGTTGGATTAACCGATCTAACCCTTCTTGTTGTTTGGTTGGCATTCGAGTCCATGAACACACCTTGATCACTAAATCGAATTTAAATGGTGAGATCCAATCTAAGAGATAAATGTAGCACTTAAAACGAACCTTTACCTAGATTATCAAATCCTGAAAATCCTCAAGAAAGCGCCGCTTCCCTACCTACATTCGGCCAAGCATCCACCATTAAACCATCACGATTACTGCACCTACACTTGATGAGATCCGAATAAAAAGAGAAAGGGTAAGGAAGTGGCCATTCGGCCGAATCCTACTACCATCACATACCTTCAGCTTTCCTCACGGTTTGGCACGAGAGATCACAGCAAGAAAGGTTTGGCTCCTATGAGTAAAGAGTGAGAACCGACAGGATCTTACAGAAGTGATTTGAGTTAGAAACTAAATGAGAAAGAGAGAAATAACAAGGAAAAAAACCACAGAAAACTTACCAATCTTGAAAAGATGATTCAGCTATGGTGTAACTTTGAGAAAAGATACTTGAAACACCCCAAACCCGGCCCACGAGCCTTGACCGGGCCTGGTATGTTCCCAGGTGAAAACCGTTTCAAATTCTTTTGTTACTTAGGAAAAACTTGTGTGTTTTTAAAGAAAGATTGTTTTGGGTTGGGCTTGAGTTGAAAACAAGTTTATTTCTTTACTAAAAACCTTTACTTTAGATGACAAAATGTTTAGTCTTGTTTTAAAATAGATTTATTTAATCTTTTAATAAATAAAAGTTTGCAATCTTAATAAATAAAAGCAAAGTAAAGTAGTGCTACTATGGCCTTATTACATCAAATAATTCCCAAAATTTAAATTCAAAATACTTAAATTAAAATAGTCCAAGTAAAAATAGATGAACTTCTTGCTGGGCATGGCCATCCCTAAACATCTGCCGGCCCAGTCCATCACTGATCGTCACCTGAAAAGTAATCCCACAACGGGGTGAGTCAACAGACTCGATGTGTAACCAACACTAAAATTTAATAATTCAGGCATACATTATTATACATGTTCATAAACAAAAAAAAATAATGATGCAACCCGAACCTAAACCTATATGCCATCTGCTACACATCATCCGTACCATCCTGCACACCGTGGGGACTACTAAGTCAATCCTCCATCCGCTACACACCATCGAAGGCAGTCGCTGCAGTCGACGTGCTCATCGCCCTTATAAAATTCGTGGTCTTAGGTGACCACATTCAGATATCGTGGTCTTAGGTCACCACATTCAGTTATCGTGGCCTTAGGTCACCATATTTACTTCCCCTTTTCACATAACCCATATGCACTATATCATACATATCATGCACATCATGCCTTAATTCACATTCTTATCACTTTTCACATGTTACATATAACATATATTCATAATCCTAGTAGGAGTAGGAAACGCGTTTTAGTACTTTGTACCATTGTATGGTACCTTAGCCATGCTTTTCACATTCTTATAACACATTTAATTTAAAACATAGCCATGAACATATTAAAACTTAGGGTAGGGTACACTCGATTCGCTTAACAAATTCCTTTGAAATCCCAAATCGATCTCGCCTTAGATCTTTAACTCCCTACATTCGGCCCATATTAAAGATTTAATGAAAACCCATTCGGCCACAAAACTAAATCCTAGTAGGATTAGTACACTAAAAACCTACCTTGTTGCCGATTGACTTAAGAATCAAGTCCCAAAACTTTGTTGTATTCCTTCTTGCATTCGGCCAAACATCAAATCACATCACAGGTTAGTTTCGGCTTTTTAAACAATTATGAAAGAGATATAGTTATCAAAACAGGCCTATGGCTGATTATATTTAGGCACATACCTTGCGATTTTCAAATCCCGAAACTCACCGAATAACTAGGGAACACGCGGCCTATGGTGTACCTTCGGGAAAAGAACTTCTCCTTCCTTGTAATTGGCTGATCCTTAGATCTATTAACTTGTTAGTTTTGGCTATTTGAATAAATATGAACTAGATCTAAAACACCAAAAATAGGCTTTGGCCGAATATTCACATGGACTTACCTTGAAATTCTCAAATCCCGGAATCCTTGTATACCTCTGTCGAAATCCCTATAGATTCACACATTAGATCTGATTTTTAATCACTTAAATATGATAAATGGTCTTTGACCGATTCACTCACCTTAGATCCTTGAAAGTCCCGAAAGATCTCTTCTTTGTAGTTGATAACTACTAAATCCTGAAGCCTCCCTTCCATAATTCAGCCAAGAATAACAATAGGGGTTAATCCCTAAATTTTGACAAGTCAACAAGAAAAGGGATGGAAATCGAACATCATTTGGTCTTACCTTAATACTACAGTCGACAACACCTTTGCTTAAACCACAGAGATTCGGCCTGAGACTTAAAGAATAGTCGGCTATGAGCCCCTTGTATATTCGGCTTCAACAAGAGTAAAAAGAGAAAGGTATAAGGCCTTAGGGAGAATCAACAATAGTGGTCCTTTAGGAAAAGATTTTGGCTAGAACAAGTTAAAAGAAAGAGGAAAGAAAGTGATGTGTTTTGGAGAGAAAAGAGTAATGAAGGAGAGGCTAAATGATGTTATGAAATTATTACTCCTCCCTCCTATTTTTGGCTGAAAATACCAACCCAAGGAGTCCCCCAATCGGCCAACTCTCCATATCTTGATAAATTTATCTTTTAATTATCGCCTTACGCAAATTAACAAAAGAATTAATCCCAACAATTTATCCCTTGTCTAGCCGAATTCTAGTAAAAATAAAACTCGTCTTGTAAGTGTCCTCTTGCCATCTACTTCTCCCTATCTTGTAGCAAAAAAAATAATACTTTTTTTGCTTTCCTTGTGGCTCGAACACAAGCCCAATTGCATATATAGGTGGCGTCACATGCTAGGCCCTTAAGTGGTGCCTTATAGCCACTTTTCCTAAGCCCAATTGTATGTCAAATTTCTTTTATTAATTTTCTTAAGGCCACCTTGTTTTAGTTTCCTCTTTTAAACTTAACATTTCTAAAACATTTCCTTACATTTCCAAGTTTCCAAAATGTTCACTTTTCTCTTTTAAACTTAACATTTCCAAGTTTCCAAAAATGTTCACTATACATTCATAAGACATACCATTTCGTATAATTAAATTAAAAATGCATAGGCCCATTTTCAGGGTGTGACAAGACTGATCTTGAAAGTTTCGGCTATGGAAGAGGAAAGTATGGCAAAGAGGGTTCAGCTTTTAGGAAAATATCAAAGAGAAGGGGAGAGCTAGGGATTTGCGGTAAAGAAAGAAACCCACAAGAGAGAAACAAAGAATTTCGGCTAAGAGAGAAGATGAGGAAGAAAAGAAAAAGATGAAAAGTGATCTCTTGCCTACCAATTTCGGCATAATCAACCCCCTCCCAGAGTTGGATTTTCGGCCAACTCTGTCGTCAACTGATACCTCTTATCCCACTTGATATCTTTAATCCATATCCTCCCTTCAAGAGAGGCCTTCTTGGCACCAACTCTTCCTTTCCTATTATCAGCATTTAATCAAAATAAAAGAATTAAATCCCTTATTTTGGTAGCTAGTATGCCGTCCAACCTCCCCCCTTGAAGTGCCGAATTTGAGCCCAAAAGCATGGGCTCCAAGCGGCTACTTAAGCCCAATGCTTCCCTTAATGATGCCGCCCACTTGCTCCCTTACAGCACCACCAGATTTTTGGGCCATAAGCCCACCTTGCAATTTAAACATAGATACCCACTTTATTATGTCCTGTAGTTCTTTATTAGTAATTAACCTGTCTCAGCCCAAACCTGAGCCCAATTCGCACCTCTAAACCTCAAGCTAACACTTTAGCCCTACAACACACAAAATGCACAGACCCCCTTATTCAGGATGTTACATCTTGTGTGCAAACGATTTTTCACAAAAAAATGCTTAATTTGTTTGAACATGATTAACGAGCACCCACTCAAGTTTTGTGAGAAATCTTTGAACTTGTGAAAATTTGTTTTGAAGCATAAAAAGAGATTTGAATTTTTTTTTGAGTATGCACAAGTTCTATTGGTTTAACATGATTGATTTAGTGAAACCGTTGTTATTTTTTACTTTAAATAAACAAACTCATGTTTTTAAGCTGGGAATTTGTGTTGATTCATTTTGTTGGAAAATCAAGCCACATCGATTGTGTGCGAACCATTTCTATTATTTTGATTTGTGGTCTTTGAATAAGGTAACGAAAATTTCCCAATGTGTTTTCAATTTATATTCGTTCTTTAAACAATTTCTTTGGTTGTCCATGAAGTTTGCAATCTGTTTGGAAAAGATTAATTCGACCGTGAAACTTCAGCTATGCTATACCCCTGAGGAGCGAAGATTTGTGATGGGCGAGCAAGGTAAATTCGATATCTTGTTTTTCTGCTCTTGAAGACAAGCAAGGTAAGATTCTCAAAAGCTTTAAAACACTTTTTTTTCCTCGGAAGATGACCATCACATTGATTATTTCATTTTTATAAAGTCCTTAAATCGTGATGTGCTTAATTGTTCTATTCTGTTTGATTATGTTTTATCGATTTTAGACATTGATAAAAAGACTCTTGTTTTGATAATTGGCATGATGCATTTGTTAGCGAGCATATGTCCAAAGCTCAATTGCAAGGATTGATTGTACGAGCTCATGAATTATGTGAATATGTTCTATTACTTGTTGGTGACGATTATGTTCAACTTTTGACCTACTACTCACATTTCAATTTGTGGAAGCAATTTAAGTTGGTTGAATGCTTTGATCCTTATGTAATTCTGTTTCAAACATTTGATAAGACATTATTTCTTTTGTATGATAAGTTGATCTTGTCCTTCCACATGCGACATGCTTGTGTTGCTATGTTTATGCATGGATTGCAAATTTGTTTGAAGCAATACTTGTTAATTCACGGCTATTCTTTCCAAGTGTCTTGATTACCATCCTCCCCATTTGAATGAGGAAAGCCAAGCAAAAGGAATTCTGTTTGAGAGAACCATCAGCTCAATTCGAGGATGAGTCGCTTTAAAGAGGGGGTATGATGCAATCCTGGTTGTATCATGGTTCCTCTCCATTCGACGCCATCGAGAGTGGCCTAAACTTGAGGGGCCCAAGTGCAAGATGAAACATCTCATAGGCCTGATTGATTGTTGGGCCAATTTTTTTAAGGACTTTTAATTTAATTAAGTTTTTATTTAAATTAATAAGTTTGCATATTTTAATTTTAACTTGCACTTTGTGTGTTCAACATTTAATAAAGTAATGCATTATGTAACTTTCATGTTAGTTTAGTATGAATCATAAATAATGACTTGCATTATGAAACTTCCACGTTAGTTTAAGTTTGCATTATTAAATTAGTTTTGCATTAAGTAACTCATTTTTCATTTAGTTTGCATTTCAAACCATGCATTTAAGCATCTTAGTTTAATAAATGAGTTCTTTGGACATTTATTCAACTCATCTTAGTTTAATTAATAAGTGTTTTTTTATTGAACTTCATTTAATAAGATGCTTATTTAATTAATCTAGTTACTAGGATAAATTAATGAAGCATGAGTTTAAGTTTATTTAATTTTGCTTCTTTAATTAAACTAGTTGCTGCATTAATTGATGTCTTTGCTTTTAGTTCATTTATTGAAATTAAGTGTTTAATGTGTTTGATTTTAATAAGTGTTAAAATGTGTTTAATAAGTTCATTTTATGGTGTTTATTGCACGTGTCTTTTTAACTAACAATCGTTACAATTCATGGGCTGTTACAACTTTAATGAAGTGACTTTTAAGTTGATTTTGGTTACAAATGAAGTGGTTGTTACAAGGATGTTTAACACATCAATTAAAGGAGTTTTAAGGAGCATTTTAACTCCTCTTAAATTGGTAGCAACCTCTTGGCACCACAATTCATATACCAAATCAATCCAAACTCAAAGTCACAAATCCATATCTTAAACATACACCACACACACCATTTAACCACTCAATTAACATTCTAATATACCGTAAGCCATCTATATTCACAAGGCATTCACAAATGACAAAAAACACATATTTACATGTACATTTATAAGCCAAAATCAAAGCATATAGACAAGTAAGCTCAAACCACATCACATTAACAAAATAGCATAAAACTCCTATTACATGCCATTCATATCCATCAACAAATTAACCAAAAACTACCAAATTGATGGATGGATAGTGTGTATGTGTTCCGACGAAGTTCCAACTGATCGAGCTTTCTGATGCTCAACAAAACAAAGAAAAAAACTACATAAGCAACTACTGCTTAGTAAGCTAGTATAATCTTAAACATAAACTTACCATTTTAAAACTCAATTTATATAACTTGGTGTATAATTTCATTATCATACTCATGAATTTAAGAAACCCTATACACATCATAACTCCCACATGTTAGTGAGCTCAAAAAAGAAAAACATATAATCTCATCATGTCAAAAGAACACATAATAGTAACATGTCAATATACCTGTCATTCATCATAATGCCCATTTGCATAACTCATCCAAATCAAAACATTATGCCAACATCTTCCATTTCAACTTTCATGATCACTTAACAATGCATATAATTTAGCTTACTCTTTTGAGTCTTTATTACCTGTTGAACCAAATGAAACAACGTTAAATACATGGGAACCATGCTCACACAAAGTGTACCTGTATATGTAACCATAACCATATTTATAATGCTTACATGAGATGTGAAGTGGGCTTGCTCACACGAGCTGTGGATCGGGATGCTAAGCTGCACGATGTTCTTTGTACAAGTTGTGGAGAATCCACAACAAATGCAGAGACCTCAGTCATCGGTAGGACATCTCAGACCAATACTTGAAACCGTATAACCCCTAATGTCCTGTCATTTGTATCCTAGGTATTCACAAGGTTCAAATGGGACACATTACATATTCTTTAATTCCTTTTTCGATATAATATTTCATATACATATTCCTGAAATTTACATTTTCCACAATTCATCAATTGATCACCATAACCATTTAATCGCATTAAGCATAGAACACATAGTAGTCATTTAAGATATATCTAACATAATTACTCATTAACATTTACACAAATCCACAAGTAATGAATTAACCATTATACGAATTTACCTCGACTAAAACAGCTGCAAAAACAGAGCCAACGACTAGTTCGATACTTTAGTTTTTCCTCGATTTAAATTCGATTGATTCATTTCTTGATCTAGATAATAATTTTTATTCAATTAAACAATTCAAATAGATTAAAATAATTAACTCAAGCCTATTTTCCTCATCAATGTGATTTTGCAAAATTACGCCAACATTTTAACCTTTATGCAATTTAGTCCCTAAACCTAAAACTTACAAATTAACCACAATTAACTAAATTTCATGCTAGTCGAGTTTCATGGGGTTTCTAAACAACCTATATTCATCAAAATTTCACATTAACTCTAATGAATTTTACTCTTTTAACAAATTAATCCTTTGACATTAAAATTACTAAAAACTATTATACAAAATAAGTTTATTTATCAACCAAGCTTAATATTCTATCAATTAAGTTCACAAACATGCTTAAACCATTCATGCTAAGTCCTTAAACTTTTAACATTTTTATAAATTAACCCTCGAGTTAGCTAGATTAAACTAAAATTATCACTAAAACATAAAGACCATTAAAAACAGACCTCAAAATCTCACACATGCATTGAAGAGAGCTTGGTCGAACCTCCTTTTCCCAAAAATGGTGTTTTGGCTAAGAATTTTGAAGGAACAAGATGATAGCAATTGTTTTACTATTTGTTTATGTTATTTTTTACTAAATTACCATTTTACCATTAAAACAATATATAATATATATAAATTGTATGTATAAATTGTACACTAAACAACCAAAGGTCAATTTACCCAATAAATCCTCCACTCTTATATCCTTATTAATTTAACAATTTTTACTTATAGGAACTAACTTTTGCAACTTTTACGATGTAGCCTTTTTTACTTAATTACTAATTAAACGTTAAATTTCTTAACTAAATTTTAATATGACTATAATACTTGCTCTAAACATTAAATAAATAATAAAACACTAACTCTCTTATTAGAATCATGGTCCCGAAACCACTGTTTCTGACACTACAAAAATGGGCTGGTACAACCAACCTCCGCAACCATTTAGGCCACAAGAAGCGGAACAGAAGCCCACTTTTAATAGTGACCCCCTATGCCTATGAGAGTTAGTAAACTCAAAGAAAGGATGCATTCAATGAAAGTGAATATGTGTGAAATGCAAGGTTAACTTGACCAAATCCTTCAAGTGTTGTAAACAAATGTTACCTTAAGTATCCTTAGCAACACCGATCCTAACCCAAAAGGGGAAGGGAAAGAGCTTGCTAAGCCACCACTATAAGATCTAGAATGGTGATCAAAGAATCTATAAGACCTTTTAATGTTGAAACAGAGAAGATGGAGCACTCCTAGTGTTAGAGATGGGGTAAAAGAGAGCGTAGAGAAGGAAATAGAGCTGATGGAGTTTAACCCCAAGGAAAAGCTAAGCAAGTCATCTAGCCCAAACATTATTCCATTTTTGGCTAGGCTAGAGGAAAGGAAAGAGAGAGATAGTGAGGAATTCTTGAGTTTTTTTCAATATGTTTAAAGCTTTGAATGAGAACCTACCCTTGCTAGAGCTCATTTAGAAAATGCCCAAATACACCAAGTTACTTCGGGAAGTCATGTCAAGGCATAAAATAATAGGAAATGAGGGACATATAGCTTTGAACGTTGAGTGCAGTGTTGTGATATCTAGGAAGGTCCCACCTAAACTTAAGGATCGCGGTATCTTTGCAATTCCTATTAAAATAGAGGGTAAATTTTGGCAAGGCCCTTTGTGACCTTGGAGCTAGCATTAACCTTATGTCCTTGCCCATCTAGTATAGGTTGGATTTAGGAGACCTCCAAGAGAATTCAAGCACCTTATAATTAGTCGATTGATCTTTATTCCCTATTCGAGTTAGAGTAAGGTAATTTGTAACACCTCTAACTCGTATCCGTCATCAAAATAGGGTTAAGAGGCATTACCGATCAAATCATAACATTTAACCTTCATTGTTCATACATCATAAAACCATAAACAAATAATATCACTAAGTCCCTTATTAAAGTCTACGAGACCTTAAACAAGCATTAAGAAGGGGTTGAGACTAAACCGAACTCATACGAAATTTTTCAAAAAACTTAACATTTTTCAAAGCTATAGAGGTCACACGCCCGTGTGGGTAGGCCGTGTGCCTTACACGCCTCAGACACACCCGTGTGTCCAAACCGTGGCAAAATAGGGGATACATACTTACTTGTCCACATGGCCGAAGACACGCTCATGTACTTTACCCGTGGTCGACACTGACTTATTTCACACGGCCAGTCACACGCCCGTGTGTCCAGCCCGTGTGCGAGTTTGACTTGAATCAAATTACAAACTTAAGAGACACGGTTGAGCCACACGCCCATGTGCTTAACCGTGTGGGACAATATAGGCCATTTGCAAGGCCAATTTTCCACCCACACTTTGGGTCACACCTACAAGCATCAAACCATAAAATTTCATACCCCAAATGGCATCCAAACATACCAAGACATGCTCAATTTAACCTCTTAACATCATCATTTATCTCCTATACAAATTCAACTCAACATACCATCACAAAGTATCAATTACACATTCAAAAGCATATAATTTATGCATCATTTAATCCATACCATTTCATAGCATGAACATACTACCTCCATATCACCAAAACATATCATAAAGATCATTCACATACACACATACACTTATTATCCATCCTTTTTACACATCCATGGCCTATACCAAAATCATTAAACTATCAAGCCATATCACATGACAAGATTTATACACTTCAAAACACACCATAATCACTAACCTATACATGCCATATACCAAATATACAACTTCCAAAAGTTCCAAAATAGATGGCCAATAGTGTGATTGAGTCGCTGACGATCCCCGGATTCAAGCTAGCTTTAATGACATAGTAAAATAGAGATAAACTTCACACAGTAAGCTAAAAAGCTTAGTAAGTTCGTAATATAACACAATTAACTCAACAATTCAAATTTAATATACAAAATTTATCAACACCTAGTTCAATTAACCTAAAAAATCAATTCTCATCCATAACAATTCATTCACATAACTATCAATTTATCTCAAACACAATATCATCAACCACATAGGTTATGTACGTACCTGTACCGTTACATATTCAATTTCAACATTTACCATTCAATGCTCCAATCCATCACTTATTCAATCCTCTTTAAACATTCGATAAATTCACACACTTAGTGTCGTATAATTAGCTGAAGCCACAATATTATCGTACATTTAGTGCCATCACAGTAAACCGATAATGTCTCGGTATTGTACACACAGTGCCAACTAATATAATTAATACTTTCTTTAATTCGCACACTTAGTGAAATGCATCATAGTATCGATTCTGATTTCGCACACTTAGTGTCACATCTCTCAAATCCACATTTAGCATTACTAACTCATCAACCACATTTTCATTCATTACTTAAAATATAAAAATAATTAAATCAATTCGCATTATACACGAACTTACCTCGGATGTCAAAATTACAAAACAAGTCGATAAATCGAGCACTTTGTCTTTGCCTCGGTCTCGATCCAAATCTCTATTTTCTTGATCTATATAATATTAAACTCAACTCATTCAATCACCAATTCATTCAATTTAATCCAAACACACATATTTAGGGCATTTTACAAAATAGCCCTCACATTTTCACATTTCGACATTTAAGTCCCTAATTCATAAAATCATCAAATACACATAATTTCACTTTATACAAGCTTAGCCGAATTTTCCCCTAGCTCATACAAGCCCACATATTTCATTTATTTCACATTTTATTCCTCCAATTTCTCATTTTCACAATTTAGCCCAAAATACTCAAATTCATAAAAAATTCAAAGACAAAATATGATAATCTATCACATATCTTTCATATTTCATCATCAACTATCACAAAGCTCAAGCATTCATCAATGGCACATCTCAAAATCACCACCAAATTCTAAAATTAAGACATGAGCTAGCTAGAACACAAAACAACGATCACAAAAATGTAGAAATTATCAAAACCGAGCTCAAAACATACCTTGATTGAGCTATGAATGTGCCGAAATAATGGACGCTTCAAATCCTTAATTTTATTTCTCAATTTTGGCAAACAAGGATGATAATGGCTTCCAAATTTCTTTTATTTTAATTATAATAACTTTATTAACCAAATTACTAATTTGTCCTTAATGAATTAACATAAAAATTCATTTAATACAAGCCCCTTTATGACCATTTCACTATCAAAAGTCTAATTACAACATAAGGACTTCTCATTTAAAAAGCCATGCCAAATAAGAACAATAACAATCAGCACACAGCTTTTGTATTTTATGCAATTAAGTCCTTTTTGCAAATTAAGCACACAATCGATAAAATTTTCAAATAGAATTTTCACACATGCTTAATCACATACTGTAAGCACTAAAATTAATATTAAAATATTTTTTTGACCTCAAATTTATGGTCTCAAAACCATTATTTCGACTAGGGTCTAAACTAGGCTGTTACAAATCTCCTCCCTTAGGGATTTTTGTCCCCGGAAATCTTACCAATGAATAGATTTAGATATTGCTCTCTCATAGCATCTTCAGGCTCCCACGTAGCCTCTTCAACACCATGTTTGTGCCGTAACACTTTCACTAAAGAAATTTTCTTATTCCTCAACTCTTTGATCACACGTGCTAGAATTCGAATCGATTCTTCATTATACGATAAATCAGACTGAATCTCAACCTCAGTAGGAATAATCACAAGCGATGGATCAGATCTGTATTGTCGAGCATCGATACGTGAAACTCATTATGAATATTTTCTAACTCAGGTGGCAACAACAATCTATAAGCAACCGGTCCTATACGTTCAATAATCTCATACGGCCCGGTGAACCTTGGACTCAATTTGCCTTTTCTGCTGAAGCAAAGTATTTTCTTCCACGGAGATACTTTCAAAAACACTTTATCACCAATCTCAAATTTGATATCTTTTCGTTTCAAATCTACATAAGACTTCTGACGATCTGATGCAGCTTTCAGACTGTCACGAATCACTTTCACTTTCTGCTCAGTCTCTTTAATCAAATCAACCCCATGAATCTTATTTTCACTAAGCTCAATCCAATATAATGGACTTCTGCATTTACGACCGAAAAGAGCCTTATATGGTGCCATTTTAATGCTAGCTTGAAAACTATTATTGTACGCGAATTCAATCAACGACAGATGATTTTCCCATGAACTTTCAAACTTAAGAAAACAACATTTCAACATATCCTCAAGAATCTGAATGATCCGCTCGGATTGACCATCTATTTGCGGATGAAATGCAGTACTGAAATGTAGCTTCGTACCTAAAGCCTCTTGTAGTTTCTTCCAAAACTACAAAGTAAACCTCGGATCTCTGTCAGACACAATGGATAATGGTACCCCATGCAATCTCACAATCTCGGAAATATATAATTAAGCTAGCTTATCAAGTGAATAATCTATTCTCACTGGAATAAAATAAGTTGATTTCGTTAATCTGTCAATTATCACCCATATTGCATCTTTCTTTCTCGGAGATAAAGGCAATCCCTACACAATGTCCATTGTGATTCTCTCCCATTTCCACTTAGGAATCATGATCGATTGTAACAAACCTAATGGTACCTGATGTTCAGCTTTGACTTGCTGACAAACTAAACATCTCGAAACAAACTCTGAGATATCTCGTTTCATACCATGCCACCAATAAAACTGTTTTAAATCATTGTACATTTTCGTACTTCCGGATGAACAGACATACGACTTCTATGAGTTTCATTCAAAATCAACTGAATCAACTCTGAATTTCTCGGAATACAAATCAGATCTCAGAGTCTCAAACATCCATCATCATCAACTCAAAATCTTGAATCAGAATTCAAACCACACTGAGCTCGTTTTACCATCTCAACATCACATTTCTAGGCGTCATAAATCTGACATATAAACATTGGTCTCACTTTCAACTCAGGTAAAATCAAACCATCATCACACAGATCTATCTGAGTACTCATTGCTCGCAAGGCACATAAATACTTTCGGTTCAAAGCGCTAGCAACAACATTAGCTTTCCCCGGATGATAATCAATTGCTAATTCATAGTCTTTTAGCAATTCTAACCATCTTCGTTGTCTCAAATTCAATTCTTTCTTAGTCATCAAATATTTCAAACTCTTGTGATAAGTATAAATGTGACATTTCTCACCAAATAAGTAATGACGCCAAATCTTTAATGTGAATACAATAGCTGCTAATTCAAGATCATGCGTTGAGTAGTTCTTTTCATGCGGTTTTAACTGTCTCAAAGCATAGGCTATAACTTTGCCTTCTTGCATCAACACACAGCCTAAACCATTCAACGATGCATCACTATAAACTATGAATTCTTTACCCGGTTTAGTTTGAACTAACATTGGTCCTTCTGTCAACAATACTTTCAACTGTTCAAAACTCTGCTGACACTTTTCTGACCACTCAAATTTAACATCATTCTGTAGCAATTTCGTCAACGGAGTTGCAATCATCGAGAAGCCTTTCATAAACTATCTATAATATCCTGCTAGTCCTAGAAAACTATGGACTTCAGACACATTTCTCGAAGGTTTCCAATCTAAAATTGCTAAAATCTTGCTCGGATCAACTTGTATTCCGCAGTTGATACTACATGTCCCAAAAAACCAACCTCACGCAACCAAAACTCACATTTACTAAACTTTGCATAAAATTGCTTCTCACTTAGAGTTTGTAACATGATTCTCAAATGCTCAGCATGTTACGTCTCATCACAAGAATAAATAAAAATATCATTAATGTATACAATGACAAATCGATCCAAATACGGTCTGAATATCCGGTTCATCAAATCCATAAATACTGCAGGAGCATTCGTTAGCCTGAAAGGCATAACTAAGAATTTATAATGTCTGTACCTCATTCTGAAAGCAGTTTTCGATACATTAGAGTCTTTGAATTGTAGCTGATAATAGCCTGATCTCAAATCTATCTTAGAAAACACTATTGCTCCTTTTAGCTGATCAAACAAATCATCAATACGTGGCAAAGGATATTAATTCTTTATAGTCACCTTATTGAGTTGTTTGTAGTCAATGCACATTCTCATAGTTCCGTCTTTCTTTTTCACAAACAATACAGGAGCACCTAGGGCGAGAAACTTGGTCTTGCAAATCCTCTATTTATCAACTCTTGCAACTGAGACTTTAATTATTTCAATTCTATTGGTGTCATTCTATACGGAGCTATTGAGAAAGGAGACATCCCCGACACTAAGTTAATACAAAACTCTACCTCTCAGATAGGTGGCAAACCCGGTAGTTCTTCAGGAAATACATCAGGGAACTCACAAACAACTGGCACAGATTCAACTTTATTTTCTGTCACTTTTGTATCTATCACATATGCAAGATAGGCTTCACATCCCTTTTTCACATAATTCAAAGCTTTCATCGAAGATATTACAGCCAGTATCCCATTCAAATCACTGGATTCAAGTCAAACTATTTCACCATTCTGACTTCTCAAATCAATACTCTTTTGTTTACAATTCACAATAGCATGATGTAAGGTTAGCCAATCTATACCCAGGATTATATCAAATTCATCAAAAGGTACCAGCATCAAATTAGCCAAAAAACAATTATCTCGAATCATCAATGGACAATTATTGCATACTTTATCAACAAGAACATACTTGCATAAGGGGTTTGATTCTCTAATTACAAACTCAGTAGACTCAACAGGTAGAGTCTTACTAGATACTTTATTCACACACACATATGAATGAGTAGATCCTAGATCTATCAATGCAATCACATCATTATCGAAAAGAGTAAAAGTACCAGTAATGATGTCTGGAGATGACACTTCTTTACAAGCGCGAATAGCATAAGCTCGGGCAGGTGCTCTCACCTCAGATCTCACAGCCGTGTCTGCTGTTCCTCTCGGCTACTACTTATATTTCCAGTGTTTCTGGGTGGTCTACCTCTAGCTCTCGTATTACTCGGTCTCGCACTCTGAACATTATCTTTCTCAAATAACTCTGGGAAATCCCGAATAAAATGATCTCGTGATCCACATTTATAGCAAGCTCTATTATTATACTTGCCCCAACAGTCTTTGATATAACGTCTTCCACATTGTCTACACTCAGGCTTATTACTTCTGACACTGCCAACACTCGATTCAATTAGAGTTTAAGTTTTAGAACTTGTATTTTGTTTCACACGATCTTTACTCGAATGTCCAAACCAAACATTTGAGCGATTGGTTGCATCTTTGAATCTCTTTGACGAAGAATGATACAACTTGCTCATTGGCCTTTTTCTTTCATCTCTAGCCCCTAAATCTGCTTTCTTCTTTTCTTTACTAAGCTCCTCGCTTTGCAGGCTCTTTCAACCAATACTACAAATTCATTCAAATCAAGAATTCCAACCAACAATTTAATGTCTTTATTCAAACCTTCGACAAAACGTTTACACATAATATTTCTATCGAAACACACTCTCGAGCGTACTGGCTCAATATCACAAATTCTTGTTCATATTCTGTAACAGTCATTCGACCCTGTTTCAGCTCAAGGAACTCTTTACGTTTTTGATCTATAAACCGTGACTGATATATTTCTTTCGAAATTCAGATTAAAAGAAATCCCAGGTGATTTCTTCTCTCGAAACCACAGATATCAACATTTTCCACCAATTATATGTCCTATCTATAAACACATTTTAGGCATTCATCAGGAGTCAATGACATTTCATCAAACACTCAAATTGTATTCTCGAGCCAAAACTCAGCTCGCTCAGCATCATCATCAACTGTGGCCCTAAACTCTTTGGCCCCGTATTTTTGAATTTTATCCACAGAAGGTTTACTCAATTAGATCGGATCTGAAACTTGTGGCACCATAGGAACTTGTAGGGGTAGAGGTTGTTGAGCAATAGGATTCATTCGAACGAACTCCGTGAACCACTCACTCATTACTTGGAAGAAGGCTTGCTTTGCCTCTCCCTCATGACTACTAGCTATCGGCCTTGATTCAGTCGACGCTGTCCCTTGAGTAGGAGTAGGTGCATTACTTTCGACATCGTCAGCTATTGCTCGAAGACATGCCCGTGTACTTTACCCGTGGTCGACACTGACTTATTTCACAAGGCCAGTCACACGCCTGTGTGTCCAACCTGTGTGCGAGTCTGACTTGAATAATATTACAAACTTAAGAGACACGGTCAAGCCACATGCCTATGTGCTCAACCGTGTGGGCAAATATAGGCCATTTGCAAGGCCAATTTGCTACCCACACTTTGGGTCACACCTACAAGCATCAAACCATAAAATTTCATACCCCAAATGGCATCCAAACATACCAAGGCATGCTAAATTTAACCTCTTAACATCATCATTTATCTCCCTATACAAATTCAACTCAACATACTATCACAAAGTATCAATTACACATTCAAAAGCATATAATTTATGCATCGTTTAATCCATACCATTTCATAGCATGAACATACTACCTCCATATCACCAAAACATATCATAAATATCATTTACATAGAACACACATACAATTATTAACCATCCTTTTTACACATCTATGGAATATACCAAAATCATTAAACTATCATGCCATATCACATGACAAGATTTATACACTTCAAGACATACTATAATCACTAACCTATACATGCCATATACCAAATATACAACTTTCATAGGTACCAAAATAGATGGTCGATAGTGTGATTGAGTCGCTGATGATCCCCGATCCGACTAGCTTTAATGACACTGTAAAATAGAGATAAATTTCACATAGTAAGCTAAAAAGCTTAGTAAGTTCGTAATATAACACAATTAACTCAACAATTCAAATTCAATATACAAAATTTATCAACACCTAGTTCAATTTAGCTCAAAACTCAATTCTCATCCATAACAATTCATTCACATAACTATCAATTTATCTCAAACACAATATCATCAACCACATAAGTTATGTACGTACCTGCACCGTCACATATTCAATTACAACATTTACCATTCAATGCTCCAATCTATCATTTATTCAACCCTTTTAAATATTCGATAAATTCATACACTCAGTGCCGTATAATTAGCCAAAGCTACAATATTATCGCAGACATAGTGCCATCACAGTAAACCGATAATGTCTCGGTATCGCACACACAGTGCCAACTAATATAATCAATACTTTCTTTAATTCGCACACTTAGTGCAATGCATCATAGTATCAATTCTGATTTCTCACACTTAGTGCCACATCTCTCAAATCCACATTTAGCATTACTAACTCATCAACCACATTTTCATTCATTACTTAAAATATAAACATAATTAAATCAATTCATATAATACATGAACTTACCTCGGACGTCAAAATTACAAAACAAGTCAATCAATCGAGCAATTTGTCTTTGCCTCGATCTCGATCCAAATCTCTCTTTTCTTGATCTATATAATATTAAACTCAACTCATTCAATCATCAATTCATTCATTTTAATCCAAACACACATATTTAGGGTAATTTACAAAATAGCCCTCACATTTTCACATTTTTGACATTTAAGTCCCTAATTCATAAAATCATCAAATACACATAATTTCACTTTATTCAAGCTTAGCCGAATTTTCCCCTAGCTCATACAAGCCCACATATTTCATTTATTTCATATTTTATTCCTCCAATTTCTCATTTTCATAATTTAGCCCAAAATAGTCAAATTCATCAAAAATTCAAAGATAAAATATGTCAATCTATCTCATACCTTTCATATTTCATCATCAACTATAAAAAAGCTCAAGCATTAATCAATGGAACATCTCAAAATCACCATCAAATTCTAAAATTAAGACATGGGCTAGCTAGAACACAAAGAAATGATCATAAAAACGTAGAAATTATCAAAACTGAGCTCAAAACATACCTTGATTGAGCTATGAATGTGCCGAAATCATGGAAGCTTCAAACCCTTATTTTTCTTTCTCAATTTCGGCAAACAAGGATGATAATGGCTTCCAAATTTCTTTTATTTTAATTATAATAACTTTATTAACCAAATTACTAATTTGTCCTTAATGAGTTAACATAAAAATTCATTTAATACAAGCCCATTTATGGCCATTTCCATTATCAAAGGTCTAATTACAACATAAGGACTTCTCATTTAAAAAGCCATGCTAAATAAGCACTTTAATAATCAGCAAATAGCTTTTGCATTTTATGCGATTAAGTCCTTTTTGCAAATTAAGCACACAATCGATAAAATTTTCACACATGCTTGATCACATATTGTAAACATTAAAAATAATATTAAAATATTTTTTTGACCTTGAATTTGTGGTCTCAAAATCACTATTCCGACTAGGGTCTAAATCGAGCTGTTACATGATTTATCCTCCCACTAGATTTTATAGTTTTGGATTTCGAGGAAGACTTACTGATTCCAATACTATTAGGGTGACCAGGTTTAGCTACCTCCCAAGCCATAATTGATGTAGGTAAAGGGGAACTAACAGTGGAGATTGATGGGGAAATAGAGGTTTTTAAATGTGTTGATACCTATAATATCCCAAGGGATGTACCACCCTCTCTAATGTATGACTGCCAAGTCATTATCTTGTTATCTTATCACACTGTTGATGTTGTGAATTGTTTGATGTGGTACAAAGATGTAGGTTTGAATTCGAAGCCGAGTAGGATCTTGATTATGAGGAAGGTAATGATATATAGGAGATCCTCAAAAAGCCTCATTCTATTGAAGAATAAGAAGTGCATTCGAGTGTCGAGAACACCATGCCAACACCACTTCGGGGGCATAACATATCACTCGAAAAATGATTTCAGAGTTGTCATTAGAAATTACAAATATTTTGTAAATAATTAAATTATTTCAATTGAGACTCCATTTATTTTTTTTTTGTTTAGTTTATAAACTCATTCCATGCTTAGGTTTAAAATTTTGTAAGTGTATTTTTGTATAAATAGGAGTTTATGGTGAAAAGCCACGGAATTGGTGCATACCACAATGGTATCGCGACACTGCGGACAATTTTAAATGGAGAAAAACCATTTTTTTAGTGTTGCAACATCGACCCCCTGATGTCTTTTTTTGGAAAGCCGGCACCCCCATGGCACAGCGAAATAAAATTAATCCCGACAATTCAAACCATGAATCCATGTGTGAGGAATGAATAGGGGTGAAATAAATGTTTCAAAGTTACCAAAATTTCAATCTGAGTAGACAGCGACGCCTCGGCAACAAGAGTTCTGATCTACTGTCGAACCAAGCCGCAACCTTTACGATGTTGGCCTCTACGTAATCCACCAAGTTTGACTATGAACGGCAGAAATCTCTAAAAACTATTTTTCGAGGTTTTATTTGCTTGACGGTTGCTAGACTTTTTACAAGCAAATTCTTAGGGTTTTTTTTAACAAGTTTTTTATCACTTATTACCTTTTATAATCGGTATATCTTTTATGAATTATAAAATTAAATAAATATAATAATGTTTTAACTAAAAATTATAATTACATTAATTATAACATGCATTTCGGTAACCTATATTTATTTAAATTTATATATGAACCAAATTCACATATTAATTCTCATTATGTTTACAACATCCTTGTATATATAATATATTCAATATTTGATTGCCCAATTAAATTAATTCTTAATTAATTTAATTCATGTGACAATCAAACACAATACCAACTATGTTTCATTCCGCTCATTTCAACCATAGGGTGTGACCTCAGAGGTTCTTGTAACGTTAGCAGTAATACTAGAACGATTCTAATGTCACAAACAATGAGTGGCATCTAGCAATGCATCATTGCAACCTAAGTTACAAGAAGTCATGATTCGACATAACCTTTTGTGATTAACCTTTCATGCATTAATCCTTAAGTCCTTTATCTCTGGAATGGATACAAGTCATGGAATAGTCACACTTGCATAGTCCATCCCATGTTTCTTGATATCTTGAGTAGACTATGATATACAAATTAGTATGACATCTCATGTCAACTTATTTGAGCATGGCCATGCATTTCTAGTCTCACTCAATCAAGTGGCCTAAGATATTACTCCCATTATGTAGGAGGGACTTATCCTATATTGATCAACAATATCCCTCTACATTGATTGTGGTATATCCAACATCAGCCTTTATAGAACAACCAGTTACGGTGTACGTTTGACTGTATTAAAATATACGACTCATGATGTTGGGATAATGATTATCTCAATTCTAAGGATCATATACATATTAATTAATATTAGTAATGTTGTGACAATTACATAATAATCCAAGAAACATACTCATAGCGGGTCAGCCCAATATGTTGTTCTCTAACACACATATTCATGCATTGATTTTGACACTCCATATCAATGACAACTGTTTATCATCAATCAACTACATGTTAGTCTTAATGCATTATTGTTGTCCTAGTCAACAATAATACTTGACTAAGGATATTTTAAGAATAATCATATTATTCTCAGGACATTATTATAAAACAGTTTATTTGTACACACAGAAGGAAAAACTGAAATAATAATGACAACGCTTTATATTAATAAACATGGTAAATCAAGTATGTTATTACAACCATCTCATGATTGATCTTTGGGCATACTCTTACACTGATGTCGCAACACCAAAAATAGATGTAAAGATTATTTATGGTTCTAAAGCATACAGGGGTGTCTCGACTTCAATGAGTGGATATAGCGGCACTGGGGTTAATTTTCCTCTGTGTTGCAACACCCTTTCAAAACCCATTTGGATATCGTGACTCACTCTATTTTTATCCTATTTAAATAAAAAACTCACCCTCCAAAACACCAATTCTTCTTAGTTTTAAACCCTAAAACCTTTATTCCTTATTTCCTTTCACTTTTTCTCTCAAGTTATTCATCTAATCTTTTCTCCTATTTCCATTTTTCTACAATTATTGTGTTCTTCTTCTCACATTTCTTAGGTCTTCTCTTGAGTTGGGGAACTACGACACCACAAAGGAAGAAATCAATTTTGTTTTCAACAAAAATAATCCAAATAAGGTTAGAACTTCCAACTCTCTTGTTTTTCAATTTCTTGTTATATATTGAAAAATAACATATTGCATGTTAGATTTTGAAATATTTTTACTTATTGCATGTGTTGAGTAGTTAAAAGACTTGGTTAGTATAAAATTTGAAATTTTTGTTGTTGTGGCAAGTTGGTTAGAATTATTATCGAACTTGTTGTTTGATTGAATAGAGGAAAATATAAACAATGCTGCTTAGGGTCATCCTTGAACGCGATTTTGACCAAGCCTTATCCTTATGTGACAAAATTTAGGATTTGGTCCAGTTCCATAGGTGGAAGAACTTTTGCCTCTTGCCAAAACACCTGCAGTTATACCCATTATTTTGGAGTTTTACTCTAATTTAAAATTTATTGAGAAAAACGGGTGTATGTTTGACACCAAAAAGTGGACATTTCTTCTAAGGAAATTTGTGATTATTATGGTCTTCCACTTTATGAGGAAAATGACATTGCTTCACTTGATTTGAAAAATTTTCACAATGTCAACGTGGACACCATGATGACCTATTTAACTAAAAATAGATGAGAATGGAAATGAAAAGCACACACTAACTATCCTCTTTCATTCAATCAAGCCACTATGTTCCCAATTGTGAAGATATGGATGCAACTAATCTATACCAGTGTTAGCTCTACGCTTAACACTAACAAGGTTAATGTTTTTTGAGCTCTTTGTTGTATTCTATTTTACAGCGTAAACGTATATACATAGGGAAATGGATCAATAAGCAAATGAAAAAATGTCTGGTTGGAGGCAAGGTTGAAATCTACTTTCTGCACTTGGTTATGGATTTATGCCATAAAGTCGGGTTGGATATAGAACCAGCAATTCCATCGCCCCATCCAAAGCAAAATCAATGATTCAATGCTCCAACAACTTAGAGAGTTGCTGCAAAAGTAAATCCAATAGTGGAATCAACATTGCAAGCAAAAAATAGAGATGCATCCAACCATTCCAAAGAAGGCATTCGGGGGCAAGCAAATCCAGGTAGACAAGTTGATCGAAGCTATGTGGTACATCATTTAGTGGATGCCAAAAATACAGTCATACATTGACCATTACATGGTGCGACATGGGTTGTGCAACTCGCAATGTTCGATAAAGCCACGTGTTTCACTTTTCCAAGGAGAAGTAGAGCAAGAGGAAGGAGCCAATGAGGAGAAGGAATATATGATGGAGGACGATGATCCTGAGCCCTATATTGATGACCTAGTGATTGTCGCCCGACGTGTGAACGTCGGGGCTGGAAAATACTATAACTAAAGATATGTTAGGTTGTAATATAGTTTTACAATGAAACATGAAAGTGTTCGAGGATCGTGCCCAATGGAGCTAGATTAAATGGTAATTAAATCCTACACTAACAAGTCTAAATCGTAATTAATTGAAGCATAGTATGATAGATCATAATAAAAATAGTCTAAAGTGAATTATGCGAAACAAGAAAATAACAGAAACAATCGTAAATCACTCAAATAAACAAACAAAAAACTAAATCGTTTCAATGTTCATAATTAACTATCATCAATTTAGGGTTTTAAGTAATTCAACTAGTTATTACCTCTCAGCCTCTAACTAAATTAACTAGTCGGAGGAAGTACTTATCTCTCGACCTCATAGTTGAAACTGGGAAAAGTTGGGGGATGCTTAGTAGACAATTATTTTTGTAACATCCTGTATAGGGCCTATGCATTTCCAGTTTAATTGTATGAAATGACAAGTTTCAAGTAATATGAATAAAATTTTTGATACTTTTGGAAATCTAGAAATGCATGGAAATGGAAATGAAAATGGAAATGGAAATGGAAATGAACATTTTTGGAAACCTAGACATTTTTGGAAACTTAGACATTTTTGGAAACATAGACATTTTGGGAAACCTGAACATTTTGGGAAACCTGAACATTTTGGAAACTTGAACATTTAGGAAACTTGAACATTTAGGAAACTTGAACATTTTGGAAACTTGAACATTTTGGAAACTTAGACATTTTGGGAACCTTGAACATTTTGGAAACCTGGAAAATACAGAGCCGCGCGAAAATTTTAGGAAACTTAAAATTGACCCTTAATGTTGAATTTAAGAGCCCAAAGGGAACTTAGGCCAAGTGACCCTAAAAATATAAAGCATGTGAAATTTGACCCAACAACGGACTTGGAAATATGGCTCAAGATGCCACCAAAGGCTTTAGGAAATGGCCCAAATACAAGAGGCTTTTGGGCTCGAGTTTGAGACATCCAGAAGCAAATAATGAAGGCCTTATTTTGCTTCCAAGGCTAGGAGGTGGGACGGCACAAGCATGTTGAATAAGAGGAATTTTACTTGGTCAAACTCGTTTAATTAAGTGTTAAGTAAAGGAATTTCTTTTAATAAAATAAATAAGGAGATAAAGGATGGATAAAGTACTCTAATTTAATTAAAGTGATAATTAAATGATAATATTATCACTTGTGGGGAGTGGTGGCCAAGTCAAGGACTCTTGGCATATCAATTTCAGCTTAAAAGAGGAAAATCAAGGCCATTCTCTCATCTTTCCTAGAGTGTGCCGAAATTTGCATAGCTTTCCTCTCCTCTCTTTGTCAATTCTCCTTGAACAAAATACCATCTTCTTTTCTTCTCTTTTTCCTCTGTTTCTACTATCAAGGCCAAATCCTCGCCGATTCTAAGTAAAGGAGAAGTCGGTTATAACATCAAAAGGGTAAGATCTAAGATCAATCAACTTCTATTCTTTTCTTTTTCCAAAAATTTGGATACTAACTCCTCCTCATGTTCATGGTCGAATAGCATAAGGGATTTTTCGGATTCAAAAGGAGGTAAGTACATCAATGTACATTCGCTAAGAGATCCCTTTCATAATCAAACAATAGATCTAATCTAACAAGTGATTTTGGCAGAATTTGGAATAAAGATCAACTTCGGATCTAAGGTAAGAAAGTCTATACATTCGCCAAGGTTCATGTGATTACCTAGATTAGATCCATAATTATTAGAAAGTCGAAAACTAATTTTGTGAAGTTTTAAGGTTGGTTAACAACAAGTAAAGGAAAACGAAGTTTTCGGATTTGTGTAAACACCAAATCGGCAAAGATGAGTTTTTTTACAAATCCTACTAGGATTTGGTTTTGTCTAAAAGGGTTTATTAATGTGTTTTAATTGGTGGGCGAATATAGGAATTAATAGATCTAAAAATTAGATCGGGATTCTCGAGATATCAAGGAACTTATTAAGTTTAAAAAGGTGTGTACCCTTACTATCCTTCGATATTTTATGGCTAAATATTTTAAGTATACGATATGAATAATAATGTGAATGTGGCTATGTACCACAAATGTGGCAAAAGTACCTGTGCACGCTTCCTACCTCGATAGGATTGTGTTAAAATGTTATTTCAATAACATGCGAATATATGAATATGAACATGTAATTAAGTTATGCAATATATATGTTTTGGGGCATTCGGTTTTATGTGAAAGGGGAGGACAGTGTTGACTTGGTCTCACCAACGAAGGTGTTGACTTTGGTCTCACCAACGAAAAAATGTTGACTACGGTCACATTATGTAATTTTGGTAACTTTGTTACAACAAAGGTGTCTAATGACACAACGCTTAAATTTGATTATAGTGTCTAAAGACACAACGTGGAGAGTAGCGGATGGAGGGTTGACTTAGTAGTCCCCACTTGTGTGAGTTGGTAGTGGGAGTGTAGTGGATGGCTAATTAGGATTGGGTTTGGGTTGCATCATAATCTCATTTTATATGGATCGATGTTTTGAACATGAATGCCCGATTTATTGATTGATAGTAATGTGTGCACATTGAGTCTGTTGACTCACCCCATTGTGGGAATTATTTTTCGGTGATGAGCAAAGGATTGACCGGTAGGTAGAGACCATGAGGAGGCCATGCATCACTTGAAGAATTTATTCTAATTTGGACTTTATTTAATTTTAATATTTAGTTACTTTTATTTTATTTTGGGTTACTTGATGTAATAAGGCCATAAGGCCCAAGTGGATTATTCTTTGTTTTTACATTACTTTTTAATATTTTGCTAAGAACTATTTTGGGACATGTTACATCAAATTGGATTTACAAGACTAAATAATTGGGTTTTCAATCTAAGCCCAACCCAAAATAATAGTTTTTCTAAAATCTACAATTTTCTAAGTATCGAATTTTTTTTTTGAGATCGATTTACTTTAGGAACATACCAGATCCGGTCCATTCTTGTGGGCCGTGTGGGTGTTCGATTTGGTATCGAGCCCGTTTTAAACTCTCTACTGTGGGCTCAGCCCAAACGCTTTCAAAGCGAGCCAAATGATTTTCTTTGAACTTAAGGTGCTTTTGGCATGGCCCCTAAGTCTCCGATCCATGATCCACCGTGTAAGTACCCTAACTATATGTGTGATTCGTGATTTATATAAGGGTAGGAAAGGCATGGAACGAGAATAGAATGATAGGAACTTGAACTCTAGGATTAGTCTACTCAAACACGTATACATAAGACTTAATACACCGAACCAACCTATGGCTAAGTCATTGAGCTAGTGGTGTGGTAACCCTTGTACGCATGTCTAGGATTGGATCCCAAGAGCTTGGTATTTAAGCAGCCCTAGTGACTCACCTCCTCTTCGCAGAATCCTACCCAGTGCGTAGCTTCTGCTCACAATAACTCGGAGGGCTCAGTGGTGTGGCAACCTCTCACGCATGTCTAGGAATGGTTTCGTGGGAGCTTGGTATTTAAGCAAGTCAGCGTGACTCACCTCCTCTCCACACGAATCTTGCTTGGTGCGTAGCTTTGGTTCACCCTGACCAAGAGGGCTCGGTCATAGGCTAAACATAATGACTAAAACCCGAAAGGGAACTAGCCATGTTTTTTTTTTTAAAAAAAAGAATAGAACAAAACAACAAACCCTAGTTTTTCAAACCTTTAAAACTTTTCTTCTAAATATGAGAAAATTATTTTTACAACATTTTCTGAAAAACTCTTGATTTACGAAAATTACAAAAATGCCCTTAGCAGTAAAATTACCAAAACGCCCCTGGTTTGTAAAATGACTCAACTACTCAACAACATTATCAAAATTTCATGATTCCATAAACATTCAAAACCCTAATTTGTAAAATATGAAATACCATGATTTTGGAAAAATTACAAAATTACCCCTAACTTACAAAATTACCAAAATGACCCCGACTTCCAAAATTTTGCAACATCCCCATTTTTGAAGGAACACTTTTCAAAAGAACCTCAAAGTTTTATAACTTTTGAAATACCGAAATTTATTAAATTTTACAAATTTACCCCGATTTGTGAAAATTACCAAAATACCCCCGAGGTCAAAAATTATCGAAATACCTCTGACTTCAAAATTTTTCCAAATTACCTCGAGATTTTGAATTTCCAAAATAATTTTGACAAAATCACCAAGGAACCCTACTTTGACAAATTACAAAATACCCTCAGAGGACAAAATTACGAAAATACCCCGGGTAGTGGAAAACAACAACAAACAACAAAACTACAACGTTTCTTTGAATGAACGGAAGTTCATACTTGTTTGATGAATGAATGGAAGAATGGAAAAGACTGTGTGTTGTATGATACGAAAGAACCACTCTAAAATCCCTTCTCATAAAACTCCTTCGCTGATAAATAAGTGGAACAAATAACTAATTCATAAAACTTCTTAATCAGATCCCGACGCTAGAAAATGAGCTCTAGAGGACGTGGTCGTCGCAGTCGAGGAAGAGGAAGGATGACAGGTTTGAACCCGTTAGGTCGGGTCAAGGGTCCGATAATGAGATGCCACCGCCACCACCACCCCCACCGTTAATGTTGAGCAAAGAGCTCGGACGGGGAAGAGGTCATGTCGCAGTATTCATGAAGTTTTGGAATTGGTGGCGGCAGGGAGGAAATGGAAGAAATCGAAAGTCGGTACCGAACGGCTCCGAGCTAATGGAGCGAAAATGTTTCAAGGAGTATCCAATGTGGCACCTAGTACAAATTGAAAATCTTGGTTGGAAGCAACGAGCGATAATGGATGAGCTTGATTTGATTCCAGAGGAAAAGCTAAAAGGAATGGTGGCGTTGTTACGCGATGAAGCGTATCAATGGTGGTTGACTGTTCATGATGGTACCGTAGCTGAAAATCTGACCTGGGAATTTGTTAAAGAGGCCTTTCAGAAGAAGTATGTGGGAACCAGGTATACAGATGAGCAGAGGAAGGCTTTTCTAGGGTTAGTCCAAGGGAGTAAGTCCGTCGCAGAATATGAGGCGAATTTTGAGGTTGAGCCGTTATGCTCGAGGGTAGTGGCAATCGAGCATGAACGCCAGGTCCGCTTTGAGGACGGGTGAGAGATGATTTAAGATCGTTGATAGCACCGCATCGAGCGGGAATTCTCTGCTTTTGGTTGAAAAGGCCAAGGTGGCCGAGGGATTAAGGATGCTACTAAGGCACAGTAGATAAGAATAAGGCCAAAAGAGGGTTTGGGTCGTCGTGAAAGGGTTACAAGAGGCCTCGGGTTGATGGGCCACGAAATCAACAAAGTTGGTTCAAAGTGCGATTCGACCTTGTGAGTATTGTGGAAAGAGGCATCCAGGGAGTGTTGGAAAAGTTAGGAGCATGTCTTAGGTGTGGGTCCAAGGACCATATGTTTAAGGACTGTCCCAAACAATCGATGAGAATCGACCAGTAGTTCGAATGCTAGCTGACCGGTAGAGGCGATGACAAGAACCTCAACGGGTCATGGTTCGAGTAACCGTGGTAGTGGTACTGTGCAGAGGCCGTAGGCACATGTGGTCGAGGTACTAATGCTAATATTGATGCAAGACAACCGGTTTGGTTTATGCGGTTCAAGGGAAGATGGAGACGCACGGACGTAATAACCCAGACGTTCTTTATTTTGACAAACCCTACTTTGCTTTGATTGATGTGGGCTCGACCCATTCCTATGTTGCAAGTAGTGTAGTGAAAACACTAGGCCTAGACTCGAACTCTCGATAGGCGATGATCGTAGTAAGCCCATTAGGCCAAACTATAGTGGTAGACAAGAACTTTGGAATGTACCCTAGAGATTGTGGAGTGAACTTTCGAGCGGACTTAATGAAGTTACCCTTCGAGAGTTTGAGCTCATACTCGGAATGGATTGGTTAGTAGAACACCGAGCCATGTTAGATTGTGCGGCTAAACGTATGGAACTAAGAACCCCGGAGGATGAAGTGGTAATAATGATCGGAGAAAGGAGGAATTATTTATCTAATGTAGTTTCGGCACTAAAGGCTGAGAAGATGGTTAAGAAAGGTTGCAAAGCATTCTTAGCTTTTGTAAGTGCGATAGGTGGGAAGGAGGAAGGTGTTAATGGAGTTAAGACTGTGAGGGACTTTGTGGATGTGTTTCCAGAGGAGTTACCGGGAATACCCCTAGACAGGGAGGTCAAATTTGGGATTGAATTATTACCGGGGATAGCTCCTGTGTCAATCGCTCCATACCGAATGGCACCAAAGGAGCTAGTGGAGCTCAAGGCTCAGATACAAGAGCTGTTGGACCGTGGGTTCATCCGACCCAGTGTGTCTCCGTGGGGAGCACCGGTCTTATTTGTGAAGAAGAAGGACGAGAACTATGCGATGTGCATAGACTACTGTCGATTAAATAAGTCGACCATTAAGAACAAGTATCCTTTGCCAAGGATCGAGGACTTGTTCGATCAGCTGAAGGGAGCCGCAGTGTTTTCAAAGATCGATTTACGGTCGGGATACCATCAGTTGAAAGTGAAGGAGGCTGATGTCCATAAGACCGCTTTTAGGACAAGATATGGTCACTTCGAGTTTGTGGTGATGCCGTTCGGGTTGACGAACGCCCCAGCCGCGTTCATGGACATGATGAATCGGATTTTCCAACCCTACTTGGATAGATTCGTTGTTGTGTTCATCGATGATATTTTGGTGTATTCGAAGTCGGAGGAGGAGCATGATGAGCATCTCCGAGTCGTGTTGGAAGTGTTAAGAGGAAAGAAGCTTTATTGCAAATTTAGCAAGTGCGAATTTTGACTTAAGGAGGTGGCATTCCTAGGACATGTGGTATTCGCAGAAGGAATAAGAGTGGATCCTAAGAAGATCGAAGCAGTGTTGGATTGGAAACCACCTAGGTCCGTGGCTGAAATCCGAAGCTTCTTAGGCTTGGCAGGCTATTACAGAAGGTTTGTGGAAGGATTCTCGTCAATAGCCGCGCCTTTAACCAAGTTACTAAGGAAGGAAGTACCTTGAATGGACCCATAAGCAGAAGAGAGCTTTGAAAAGCTTAAGAAGGTGCCGACAGAGGCTCCAGATTAATTCAAATTTGAGGGTGAAAGGAATTTATGGTGTACTATGATGCTTCGCACACGGGTTAGTCGTGTGTTAATGCAAGATGGCAAAGTGGTTGCTTATGCGTCTCGGCAGCCTAAGGCCTCATGAGCTTAACTACCCAACTCATGACTTAGAACTAGCAATGGTGGTTTTCGCCTTAAGGTTTGGAGGCACTACCTTTATGGAGAAAGGTCGATTATCTACATGCACCACAAGAGCCTTAAGTATTTATTAACTCAAAAGGAGTTGAACTTGAGGCAACGAAGGTGGGTGGAATTGTTGAAAGACTACGACTGTTCAATAGAGTATCATCCGGGCAAGGCGAACGTAGTAGCCGATGCCCTAAGTCGGAAGGTTGTATCGGATCTACGGGCTTTGTTCGCTCATATAAGTCTCAGATGATGATGGAAGCCTGCTAAGCGAGTTGCAAGTCAGCCCACATGGCTAAAGGAAGTAAAGGAGGGACAGCTATGATGATGACTTAAGTATTAAGTTGCAAAGAAGCACAAAGAAGGGGATTAGAGGATTATGATGTCAACAATGAAGGAGTATTGTGCTACAAAGGTAAAGTCTGATGTCAAGAATAAGGAGTTGAGATAAAGGATTCTTCGAAGCGCATGGTAGCCCTTGTGCTATGCATCCGGAGGTATCAAGTCGTATAGAGATCTAAGGAACAATTTTGGTGGTCCGACCAAGCGAGAAGTGACCGAATTTGTGGGAAAATGTTTGACATGCCCGCAAGTTAAGGCTGAACACCAAGTCCCATCAGGATTGCTCCAACCAATCGAGATTCCCCAATGGAAGTGGGAAAGAATTACCATGGACTTCGTTAGTGGGCTTCCCCTTACGCCTACTAAGAAGGACTCGGTATGGGTGATAGTGGACCGTTTGACCAAGTCCGCGCACTTTATTCCAGTCAGAATGGATTATTCTCTTCAAAAGTTGGCCAAGTTGTATGTGGCGGAAATTGTGAGATTACATGGAGTACCAAAGTCGATCATCTCTGATAGAGACCCAAGGTTTACGTCTCGATTTTGGAAAGCACTTCATCAAGCTTTAGGCACTAAGCTAGACTTCACTACCGCTTTTCATCCACAATCGACAGGCAAATCGAACAGGTTATACAAGTGTTGGAGGATATGTTGAGAGGTCGTAATGGAATTTCGAGGAAGTTGGGAAGATTACTTGCCTTTAGCTGAATTCGCCTACAACAATAGCTATCAAGCCAAAGATTCGAATGGCACCGTACGAAGCATTATATGGAAGGAAGTGTAGAACACCTACTTGTTGGACCGAGTTAGGAGAACGCCGAGTTTTGGGTCCAGAGTTGGTGGCAGAAACTGAAGAGAAGGTTGAGTTAATTCGGGCACGGTTGAAGGAAGCCTCTGATAGGCAAAAGTCGTACGCAGACCTTAAGCGAAAGGAAATAGAGTTTGAAGTGGGAGATCAAGTGTTCTTGAAAGTCTCACCTTGGAAGAAGGTAATGAGGTTTGGCCGAAAAGGGAAGCTAAGCCCAAGATTTATAGGGCCTTATCAAGTACTAAAGCGAGTTGGGCCAGTGGCATACCAATTAGAGTTGCCACCAGAATTGCAGCAAATGCATGACGTATTTCATGTGTCCATGTTACGTCGCTATCGATCGGATCCATCCCATGTGGTACCGGTTGAAGAGGTGGAACTAAGGCCAGACTTGTCCTATGAGGAAGAATCGATTCGGATCTTGGAACGTGATGTGAAAGTACTACGAAAGAAGACAGTTCCCCTAGTCAAAGTGCTATGGCGCAATCATGGAACGGAAGAAGCTTCGTGGGAGCCAGAAGAGGCGATGAGACAAAGAATACCCTCAACTATTTTAGTTAGGAAATTTCGGGACGAAATTTTGTTTAAGGGGTAGAATCGTAACATCCTCAGATAGGCCTATGCATTTCCAGTTTAATTGTATGAAATGACAAGTTTCAAGTACTATGAATAAAATTTTTGATACTTTTGGAAATCTAGAAATGCATGGAAATGGAAATGAAAATGGAAATGGAAATGGAAATGAACATTTTTGGAAACCTAGACATTTTTGGAAACTTAGACATTTTTGGAAACTTAGACATTTTGGGAAACCTGAACATTTTGGGAAACCTGAACATTTTGGAAACTTGAACATTTAGGAAACTTGAACATTTAGGAAACTTGAACATTTTGGAAACTTGAACATTTTGGAAACTTAGACATTTTGGGAAACTTGAACATTTTGGAAACCTCGAAAATACAGAGCAGCTAAAATTTTAGGAAACTTAAAATTGACCTTTAATGTTGAATTTAAGAGCCCAAAGGAACTTAGGCCAAGTGACCCTAAAAATATAAAGCACAGAAATTTGACCCAACAACGGACTTGGAAATGTGGGTGAAGATGCCACCAAAGGCTTTAGGAAATGGCCCAAATACAAGAGGCTTTTGGGCCTGAGTTTGAGACATCCAGGAAGCAAATAATGAAGGCCTTATTTTGCTTCCAAGGCTAGGAGGTGGGACGGCACAAGCATGTTGAATAAGAGGAATTTTACTTCGGGTTAAACTCGTTTAATTAAGTGTTAAGTAAAGGAATTTCTTTTAATAAAATAAATAAGGAGATAAAGGATGGATAAAGTACTCCTAATTTAATTAAAGTGATAATTAAATGATAATATTATCACTTGTGGGGGGAGTGGTGGCCAAGTCAAGGACTCTTGGCATATCAATTTCAGTTAAAAGAGGAAAATCAAGGCCATTCTCTCATCTTTCCTAGAGTGTGCCGAAATTTGCATAGCTTTCCTCTCCTCTCTTTTGTCAATTCTCCTTGAACAAAATACCATCTTCTTTTCTTCTCTTTTTCCTCTGTTTCTACTATCAAGGCCAAATCCTCGTCGATTCTAAGTAAAGGAGAAGTCGGTTACAACATCAAAAGGGTAAGATCTAAGATCAATCAACTTCTATTCTTTTCTTTTTCCAAAATTCGGATACTAACTCCTCCTCATGTTCATGGTCGAATAGCATAAGGGATTTTTCGGATTCAAACGAGGTAAGTACATCAATGTACATTCGCTAAGAGATCCCTTTCATAATCAAACAATAGATCTAATCTAACAAGTGATTTTTGCAGAATTTGGAATAAAGATCAACTTCGGGATCTAAGGTAAGAAAGTCTATACATTCACCAAGGTTCATGTGATTACCTAGATTAGATCCATAATTATTAGAAAGTCGAAAACTAATTTTGTGAAGTTTTAAGGTTGGCGAACAACAAGTAAAGGAAAACGAAGTTTTTGGGATTTGTGTAAACACCAAATCAGCAAAGGTGAGTTTTTTTACAAATCCTACTAGGATTTGGTTTTGTCTAAAAGGGTTTATTAATGTGTTTTAATTGGTGGGCGAATATAGGAATTAATAGATCTAAAAATTAGATCGCGATTCTCGAGATATCAAGGAACTTATTAAGCGAAAAAGGTGTGTACCCTTACTATCCTTCGATATTTTATGGCTAAATATTTTAAGTATACGATATGAATAATAATGTGAATGTGGCTATGTACCACAAATGTGGCAAAAGTACCCAGGTACGTTTCCTACCTCTGATAGGATTGTGTTAAAATGTTATTTCAATAACATGCGAATATATGAATATGAACATGTAATTAAGTTATGCAATATATATGTTTTGGGGCATTCGGGTTTTATGTGAAAGGGGGAGGACAGGTGTTGACTTCGGTCTCACCAACGAAGGTGTTGACTTCGGTCTCACCAACGAAAAAAATGTTGACTACGGTCACATTGCGTAATTTTGGTAACTTCGGTTACAACAGTGTCTAATGACACAACGTTTAAATTTGATTATAGTGTCTAAAGACACAACGTGGAGAGTAGCGGATGGAGGGTTGACTTAGTAGTCCCCACGGTGTGCAGGTTGGTACGGGGGAGTGTAGTGGATGGCTAATTAGGATTGGGTTTGGGTTGCATCATAATCTCATTTTTATATGGATCTGATGTTTTGAACATGAATGCCTGATTTATTGATTGATAGTAATGTGTGCACATTGAGTCTGTTGACTCACCCCATTGTGGGAATTATTTTTCGGTGATGAGCAAGGATTTGACGGGCCAAGAGACCATGAGGAGGCCATGCATCACTTGAAGAATTTATTCTAATTTGGACTTTATTTAATTTTAATATTTAGTTACTTTTATTTTATTTTGGGTTACTTGATGTAATAAGGCCATAAGGCCCAGTGGATTATTCTTTGTTTTTACATTACTTTTTAATATTTTGCTAAGAACTATTTTGGGACATGTTACATCAAATTGGATTTACAAGACTAAATAATTGGGTTTTCAATCTAAGCCCAACCCAAAATAATAGTTTTTCTAAAAATCTACAATTTTCTCTAAGTATCGAATTTTTTTTTTTTGAGATCGATTTACTTTAGGAACATACCAGATCCGGTCCATTCTCGTGGGCCGGGTGTGGGGTGTTTCAATTTTGACCTCATCTACCTAGATAACTTCCTAGGGTCGTTAATCTTAGGGTTTAATTACACTCAACATAATCCAACTAATTCTAAAATAAACCCTAAAACATTCGTTAATTAATCCCACATCCACTCATTAATCTCCCTAGGGCTTTAGTTACACATGGATCTAAATGTAAATGTCTTTAATTTGATTTCAAATATTAACAATAAATATTCAAAAGAGTAAATCCAAAGATATCGATTACATGTAGAAATGTAAAATCTCGTAATGGATGTTGAGCGATTGGAAATTGGATGCAAAGAACACTAATGATTGAGGAAATACACTAAACTAGAATTGAATTTGAAGTTAACAAAGTTTGAATAGAAAAATCCCAAAATAACAAAGCCTAATCTAACACTGGAAAGTAAAAACTAAGAAAAATCACTCCAATCACGTCCTGAGCAATAACGTAAGATTTATGTTAGATGACTTATTTAAACCTAATATAATTGACTAATTATAATTGATTGAAGTTAACCCTTAGCAAATTAAGTGGCCTCATTGCAACTAGTGTCATGACAACCTCAGTATAACACCCCAGTTCTGGTGAATTCAAGGTTTTGGCGCATAGTCTCAAAGTAGTCTATATGGCAAAGTAGTATCCGCCAAATTGTTTTTGTTGGGCGTATAAGATGGGAGTATTCCAATAAACATTTAAATTAGTGATGGTTCTTTATCAGATTACTATGTTAATTGGATTATAATGATAGCAAAGTAAAAAGGTAGTTATGGTATGTGTTCACCCCAAAAGTATTGCACGTTTGTATATCTAAAGTACTATTCAAGTTATGCTACAAGGTAATCTAGTTAGAAGTCAACAAGATTGTATCACTGGGTATTTAAAATAATAGATTTTCATTTATTTCATTCTCAAATACTATAGGCCATTATGAAAGTCAAGCTCTGAATTCATGTCACATGTGTTCAGCTATTGTAAGTGAGATTGGACTATATATATGTGTATAAGATTAAAGGGGGAGAATTGTTCTTCTTCTTCCTTATTCTAAAATGTTACTATCTGATTCTTTCCAAACCAAAAGCATTTCTTTCTTCTTTAAGTTGGAAACAATAATTCTAGATCTTATCAGCATTTACTACATGTCTGGGTAAGTTATATGACTTTGCATGTTGAGTTTTGAAAGTGTAAGCATGTTAGAAGCGGTTGAATAGTAAGATAAAGATATAAGGCCTTGCATGAGGATTGCCAACGTTAGTGATGATGGTAAAATGTATATGAACAGGTTTTAATAGTGTTTCTATGCTCTGTGGCGGTGTTTATTACTAATTTGCTTAATGGGTGTTTGGTTTGGAGTAAAGCGACTGTAAGTGAGTGTCAAGTGAGTTCTATGTTAACTCCTGCATGTATATTGTTTATATCAAGAATTACCTATAGAAAATTGATTGAACTATGAATTTGAAACCATGAAAAGTATGGCATCTGTATTTGATAAGGAATATGATAAATTCAAGTATATGATGATTGGTGAATGAGTACTGAAACGTTGAAGTATGGCTGTATATGTATGTTTGGGATTTATGCTATGATATGTGTGTTTTGTTAGGTGCATGTTAGTGAATTAAAATGATGGGCTTATTTTGTGCCAATCTATGAAGAGTCTATAAAGTGAGCCTGGGTCTGTTCAAAGTAGTGGTGTCTGATGAAGTCCATCAGGATAGAAAACACGAACTCTGATATGAAACTTTGAAGGAAAGTCCATGGCCATGGTACCCTTTAAACAGGAACTAACAAATGGTGATTTCCCAATAAGGTTCTTTACGTGTCCCAAAACGATGATGGACAAACCTCACAAATCCATATCATAAACACGAAAACTAAGGAATGACTTTACGGCATATTCTAAAAGAAATGCCTTTGTGGCAAATTCTGAATGGAATGCCTTAGTGGCGTACTCTATATGATTGCCTGTGTGGCATGCTCTATTAGGCTTATGTGGCGTAAATTTTCAGGGATGTCTAGTAAGATATGAATCTAAATGTCTAGCTCTATTGTAATATATGAGTATATTCTTTTAGTTTGTAATAAGAGATGTGTATCTGTATGTTAAGAAGGGTATTCGTCATTATGATCTACAAGTATAAAAAGTGAGTGGTGTCATATCTTCTTCTAAAATTATTCTGAATCTGAGTAAATGTTAGCTCGAATTATGGAATTCGATATAGCACAATGTGGAGTGCATTTGAATGGTCTATGCAATGATTTATTAGTATGAATATGTATGGTACTGAATCCAGTGTTGTCTGAGTGTAAATTCTGTGTAAGTATTCACAAAACATTTTTGAGTATCCGCCCGTGATAAATATCAGTGAACAACTATTTGAAATAAGAATATGGGTTAAGGCATGGATTGTTAGAAGTGTTTTTGAGGGTATGTTCTGTTAAGAAAGTATTACGGAATAAGAGATTTATGAAATGATTGGAAGGATTCCTTAGTTAACTAAATATGAACGATTAAGTATAACAAGGGTATGATAACTAACGTATTGATCTTCCATGTGACAAATTAGGCTTTTCCAACACACTTAAGGAGCTTTTTCTTGAGCAAAATAGAGTTTTTAGCCTAGTTTTTCATTTTTTTGTATTTTTATATTTTTTGGGTAATAACTAAAAATCTCTCATTTTTATCTAATTTTTTATCCAAATTGGCCGATAGTGCCATCGGGAGGTCTAACATGTGTTTGAGTGATGTAAGGACGTGTCAGAGGTCGAAAACAAGCAAGAATGACATCTATGGCAAAGTTATTGCAATAGCCAAACCTTGGAATCATAATACCTCCAGTAGTATAGAAGACCAAAGAGACCCTTCAGTGGTATCGCGACATCGTACTTAGGTATCATGATATCCACTTCTCAAGGAAGACCCCCAAGCTCAACATTTCCTGAGAGTTCGCGATATCCTCTTCTAGGTATCGCGATATTGCCTTAGTTAAATGGACAAACTTGGACAAAAAGGGCAATCTTTGTCTACCCAATCCACCAATCACACAAGGCCCATATTGGGGCAATTTAAGTTAGTTAACACTTTAGCTACGATTTATTTACATTTCCAGTCACTATACCTTATTTTCAAGACTCTTTAAGCTTTAGTTTAACGTATTTCAATTTATTTCACTTCAAATTTGTTAAAGCTCCTTCCTTTTATATTTATTTCTTTAGATTTCTTTGTTAAATGCTTTTAGGTTCATGCTATTTAAGTTTTCTTGAATAAAAATATCAACTTTCACATTTTTCTTAAGTTTTACTTTTATGGCTGCTTTGTTTTCCATTGTTATGTTTATTTTCTTGACTTTGAGCATGTGTATGAACTAAAATATTTGGACAAAGGACTAAATCGTAACAATTTAGACTAATTTGAGTAGAACTAAGAACTTAGGTAATGACGCCCATAAGGGAATATTAAGATAAAGTAAGATTGAAAGGTAATCTTGTCGTGCACTCATTTGTTAGTCTCGGATTAACAGGTGGGATCGGAAGATAAACCAGACCTAATATGTCTAAGCCAGTAAAATTGAGATCGGAAGATAAAATGGAGCCACTTGGTAATTTACGCGATTTATGTCCCTAGTATGAGATTTAGTGAGCCACATCGAAGTCAACTATAACACTGGGTTTGTGCAAGTGTACACAACTATTATCAAGTAATAAGTATAAGAGTTATCGTCTCTATAGGGACTATATATGTTAATTAATGTTAATTATCTAGATTCAAGTTAACCTAAATGCAAATTAACCTAAGTGTGATGAATAATTAAAATGTATGAGATTGATTTAGCAACAAATTCGCAAGCTTTAACAACAATAACATGAATAGGCTAAATTCATTACAACATTTTACTTGGTTCATTTGCATCATGTTCATAATGTTCTGGAAAATGTTTCATGGAAACTCGATCTTTCATTAACTTTGAAACCAACATTAAGTCCTTTCGGAATCTTTTACTTAGACAAACATGAATACTAACATGATCACATTTAACTAAGGGTTTCTTAGAGTTTATGTGAAGTAATAGGGACAGATTAGGTTTGAAACAATTTAATCACACAAATCTAAAATTTATGCAAGGTAATAGAGCTCTCTCGAGTTATTACGAACCTTTGATTTAATCGGGCTAGGATCTAATTAAGCATGCGCCTTTCAATTATTGCATCCATTAATCATTATTTGGCTAGGATTGATCAACTAATTCTAATGCATTCAATCACATTTTACTGAGTGAAATACATGAATGATTTTAATTAAAAGCATGGTCGATTGAAACTCATCAAATTGCAACAATACTTACTAATGTAATTATTCTAGCTAAATAAAATTAACCTATCATTATTAATGAAAAAACAACAAAGCAAATTGCAAACATGTTGAATAACAAGAACAATAATAAAGACTAAGGAAGAAGAAACTCTGAATAATTTTAGCAATCCTTTGGAGATTTATCGCGATGGCTTTTTTCGATCCTATTGCTCCTTTTCAAGATGCTCCTCAAAATGGCCAGCCAAGAGAGAATTTCTCAAGGAATTTCTGGCTAAATGGAAGGGAAAAATGGATGCTTTATGCGTGAGAGGGAGAGGAAAGGAGATAAGAGAAAATATGATAGAATGTGAAGTGAGGGATTAAGGGATTATTGAATGATAAGGGGTTAATGAATGGGAAGTAAAGGGTGGTATTTATAGTAGAGGGATGGCTAAGAAGTTTACAAAAAATAGCTTGAATATCCCTTAGGTTTCTCCTTTGCTTGGCCGACCATGAATTGTAAAGAGAGGAGGTTGTTGGTTGCTTGATTCATGCATAAATCATGCAATAAGGTAGACGATTTTTGGGGAAAAAGTTGAGAGCTGATTTTTAATTGTTTTACAAGTGTAAGTGACCTCTGAATAAATATTCCATAAGCTAATTTTGGGCTGGTCATATGCCCTTGTTGAATTGGGCTTCTTTCTCCCTCACTTGGATGGTTTTTATAACCAAATTACTTTTCAGACTTGCTCTTCAATTAAATTAACTTTAACTGGATTAAAGTGACCTTATCTTGACCTAATTTTGCTTGCCTTTTTCATCCAACTAAGGTGGAATACAGCTCATGTCCATGTATAATTGAAATAAGCTTCTCAACTTAATAATTCCTTGGTCCCACTGCAATAATTAAATAAAGGAATTTATTGTGTAACATTAAATAATTAAAATTATGCACAAATTTAATACATAAATGCAAAAAATTGCATACTTTACTAAATCATGCCCATTATCTCAATGTAATGCCCCAAATTTGGGCCTAGTAGAATTGGGCCCATTGGGCCTTGGACATGGGAGCAGTTAAAATTTTTGAGAACAAGAGAACGGCACTAATGCAAGTTGGATTTATTAGGTGAGTGATTTTGGAATGCTAGGAGGCTTCCATAAAGTCTTGGGTTCAAACCTGGGCTTTAGGAAAAATTTTGGTTTTAGGTGA
Source organism: Gossypium rotundifolium (assembly GCA_025506655.1). Lineage (NCBI taxonomy): Eukaryota > Viridiplantae > Streptophyta > Magnoliopsida > Malvales > Malvaceae > Gossypium > Gossypium rotundifolium. Next base: position 63,588,630 of record CP106723.1, on the reverse strand, counting down.
ATGAAACTCTAGGAGTAAGTAAGTAGGCTTTAAGAATAAATTGTGGAAAAAAATGACACAAAAGGAGTTGTGGTCTAGTGGAAAATAACGCCACATGGGAAGCAAGGAAGTGACGCCATAGAAGAAGCAAGGAGTCCAAGGTTCAAGTCTTCGCGCTTGCAGTTCATTTTGATTTCTTTTTAAATGAACTTAGACTTTGGCCCATAGGCTTATATTTAGTTGCGCATGTTTTAAGTCACAAAAAGGAGCTTGTGTTGTGGTGGCATGTAGCATCTGAAGCATAGGAGAGGGCAAAGGTTCGAATCCCATTGCAAGCAAAAAGGGATATTTTATTTTGCTAAGTTAGGGCGACTGGTGGTTGTGATGGAATTAAACTCTGCTGAAGGAGGGATCCCATATCGGGAAGTTAGCACGAGGGAAGGTGAGAAGCTAGCTTTAAATAGAGAAATCTATGAGAAGAGTAAGATACCTTGGTTGGCATTTGGGCATAAGAGTGTTCGGAGCGCAGATTAACTCTAGATTCCTATCAGGTGTGTATTTCGCATTACTCTAGTTGTAGAGCGGCAAATGCCGAAATGCCGGTCACACGACGATGGTAGCCACACGAGTGTGCGAGCGCACGTGTGGGAGCTTCGACGCGATAGTTGAGGCCATCATGAGTGTTCATGTGGGTTTAGGCTGTTTGGGCCACGATGGGCTAAAAGGGGCCAAGTGGGCCCAATGGGCCCATAAGCCCATATGAATAAATTGTATGATTCTGTAGTAGATATTGGACTGGTCAATGTGAATCTCATATTTGTAGCTAGATTTGGGCTAAATGGGCCACACGAGCGTGTGGGCTCATTGGGGCTGAGAATTGGCCTTAGGCCCATTTGCATCGTTTCTCTATTTAGAATATCTTGGTTTACAAAATTACCGAAATACCTCCGAGGGGTGAAATTACCATTTTACCCCTAAATGACAAAATGACCGTTATACCCTTAATGGTAGTTTAAATGATGTTATGTATTTATATAATTGTATATTATTGTGATACACTGCATATATGACATATTGCATTGGGATGTGTTTTTATGGTTTGGAGGAAGTACTGTTATAGTGGCATCGTCACATTTTCTGATGTAATACCCCAAACCCGGCCTAGAAGTTAGGCCCGAATTTGGAATGTCACATTAAAGGCACAATTCAAAACGGTTTTGCTAATTAAGAAATTAAGGCCCAAAAGCCCAAAATCTAATAGACTTATTAATTAAAGATAAAAAAAACCCAATTTATTATTTTAAGCATTTAGTAAACCAAGTTTGAACATAAGAGCTTACTTAGGTTTAATAATTAAATAAACATTTAATCTCAAAACCCAAATTAAATCCGAAGTCAAAATGGAGTACAAGGTCTTATTATGTCCACTAAAAATTAAGTAAATAAAACATTTATTTTGAAACAAATAAATGGAAATTCAAGCCTCTTATAGTGTGGCCATCTCTGAGTCCTCTCCCACGTCGAGTCGTCTATTCGAGATTACCTGAAACATTAAATTAAAGGGGTGTGAGTTTCGAAACTCAGTGTGCACAACCCTTGGAAAGCAAATCACTTACAAATATCCACATTGGGCCTAAGCCCTATCAAAATCGGTGGTCTTGGGCCTTATCCCACAAAGACCTCATACCATATCATATCGTATCATTCATAAACAAATAATGCAAAACCCACCCCAAAAATCCATCCGCTATACACACCGTTTCCTTTCCAACCTTATGACTCTTGTGGGGAATTCTAGCTCGACCCACCCCTCCACTACACACCAAGGGTAGCCCGGTTGCGGTACTACCGAACGTTGCAGCAAAGATGCTAATCAAATATTAGGCTTAAAGCCTCCAGTGGATCCATACCATACGGCCATGCGATCCTCAAATATTGACACAGAGTCATCAATATATATATATGTTAGGCACATAGCCACGATAAATATGATTGGCACAAAGCCATAATAACAGCACAAAGCCTTCGGTATTGGCACAAAGCCCATAATTACAGACGAAGCCCATATTAATGGCACACGACCCTCGGTAACATTATCGGTGCAGCATGGCTACTCAGTGGCTAAAAGCCTGCGGTGGATCCATACCATACGGCCATGCGATCCTGATCCATACCATACGGCCATGCGATCCTCAAATCTTCCTCCTACCATAATTCCCACCCATATGCATCCTAAGCAGAATATCATATGAATGCATCAAACACAAAAGCAACATCCACAAACTCATATTCGTCACATAGGGGTATTTTTGTCATTTCACTACCTAGGGGTATTTTCGTAATTCTACCTTACATGGGTATTTTGGTAATTTCACAAATCAGGGGTATTTCGGTAATTTTACAAATTAAGGTATTTTGGTAACTTCACAAATTAGGGGTATTTCGATAATTTTGTAAACTGGGGGTATTTTGGTAAATTCATAAATCGGGAGTACTTCGGTAATTTCGCAAATCGGGGGTACTTTGGTAATTTCATAAACTAGGGGTATTTTAGTAATTTCACAATTCGGGGGTATTTCGGTAATTTCATAAGTCGGGGGTATTTTGATAATTTTGCAAACTAAAATTGGGGGTATTTTGGTAATATCACAAATCGGGGGTATTTCGATAATTTCACAAATCGGGGATATTTTGGTAATTTTGAAAAACATGGGTATTTTGGTACTTTACCAATATAAGGGTATTTTAGTAATTTAACAAATATAAGGGTTTTGGTCCCTCTCAGATTTTAGTTACGATCTTTGTCCCATCAACAAGTCCTCGCGGCTAAAGTGAACAGACACTTCGCACCAGGTAGGATTCCAGAAAATAGGAGGTGGGCCACTAGGGCCGCTTAAATGCCAAGCTCTCCCTAGATCCAATCCTAGACATGCGCATGCCCGTTGCCACACCCTAACCCAGCGACTTTTTCACAAACATGTTTAATTAGAAAAATTAAGTCTTATAGAATTTAAGAGTTGTTCAAACTAGACCTAAGGTTCATAAACCCTAACATACATGTCTACGTCCCCATAAGCCCATCAAGCCCAAATCACTCCTTTACGACCCATTAGGCCCAAATCTCATCATATGGCCTATTAGGCCCAAAACAAATCCAATTCATGTATCATGCATGACTAATTCAATTCGTATAACCAACCAAACCATTTCATCAAACTTAGCCCCAAGGCCCACCGGGCCCATTTAGCCACTTTCGACTTTTCGGCTTTTTGGCATTACCGATTTCGTGTGTGTAGTGTTTGTACACACCTGGTAACCACGCGTGCTGCAAACCCCTTAGTCACGAACCTACAATCAACATCACCTAACGATTAATCATGACTTAATATACACTTATCGGAAACCAAAACCTCACCGTAACCTTACCGTGTACCTCACGTTCTAGTAGCCCTTCCTTCGCTACTATTGGCGATACCAAGGTATATTAACTCTCCTCATAGAATGCTCTATATATAGCTAGCTTCTCATCTTCCTTCTTTGTATCTTACTGATGTGGGATCCCTCCGTTAGCAGAGTTTAAATCCAAATCAAACTCTTCTCATCCAATCCGCAAAATAAATACTCCCTTGCTTGTCATGAGATTCGAACCCAAGCTCCCTTACACCCCTAATGATGCCTTGCCACTAGACCACTCACTTTCTTATGTCTAAAATCATGCGCAACTAAATATAGCCCTATGGCAAAATTCTAGAGTCCATTTAAAAAGAAATCCAAAATGCAAGAGCCAAGACTTGAACCTTGGACCTTATTCCTTCCTTGTGGCGTCTTCCCCTTGCCCCTTATGTGGTGTCACTTTGCCACTACACCACACACTCCACTTGTGTCATTTTTCTCCACATTTTATTCTTAAAGCCTACTACTAACTCTCAGGGTTTTATTCACCTAAAACCAAAATTTTCCTAAAGCCAAAGTTTGAACCCGAGACTTCATAGAAACCCTCTAACCTTCCAAAATCACTCACCTAATAGGTTCAACTAGCACTAAAGCCGTTCTCTTGTTCTCAAAAATTTTAAGCGCTCTGTGCCCAAGGCCCCATGCCCAAGGCCCCATGGACCTAATTCTTCTAGGCCCAATTTCGAGATGTTACAAATCTACCCTCCTTAAAGAAATTTCGTCCTCGAAATTTCCAACTAACTACTAAATGTACCACTCAAGTCACACCACTATGCTTTCGCTATGCACTCTGATTAAGAATTTTATGAAATTAGCACTTAGCTCCACTTGTTTAGGGCACATGTCTTATGTAAGTAACAACAATTTCTTAGAGTTATTCCGCAGTCGAGAATCCACTACAGGCTTAAGTTTCCTATGGGCTTTAGTCTCTAAAAGCCTATTTTTAAGTAGCCCATTATCTATACAGTTCAATAATTCAAACAATAACAGAAAACTTACTTGGCTCAATGTCGAGGGCTCGATGAACCACACTTCAAGAATCTTGCCAAAACTTTTTAAAAAAACCCAAAATCTAAGGCCCATTCACAGCCCGAGCTTTGCAACCTAGGCTCTGATGCCACTAAATGTAACACCCCAAACCCGGCCTAGAAGTTAGGCCCGAATCTAGAATGTCACATTAAAGGCACAATTCAAAACGATTTTGCTAATTAAGAAATTAAGGCCCAAAAGCCCAAAATCTAATAGACTTATTAATTAAAGATAAAAAAAACCCATTTTATTATTTTAAGCATTTAGTAAATCAAGTTTTAACATAAGAGCTTACTTAGGTTTAATAATTAAATGAACATTTAATCTCAAAACCCAAATTAAATCCGAAGTCAAAACGGAGTACAAGGTTTTATTACGTCCACTGAAAATTAAGTAAATAAAACATGTATGTTGAAACAAATAAATGGAAATTCAAGCCTCTTGTAGTGTGGCCATCTCCGAGTCCTCCCCACGTCGAGTCGTCTATTCGAGATTACCTAAAACATTAAATTAAATGGGTGTGAGTTTCGAAACTCAGTGTGCACAACCCTTGGAAAGCAAATCACTTACAAATATCCACATTGGGCCTAAGCCCTATCAAAATTGGTGGTCCTGGGCCTTATCCCACAAAGACCTCATATTATATCATATCGTATCATCCATAAACAAATAATGCAAAACCCACCCCAAAAATCCATCCGCTACACACACCATTTCCCTTCCAACCTTATGACTCTTGTGGGGAATTCTAGCTCGACCCACCCTTCCACTACACACCAAGGGTAGCCCAGTTGCGGTACTATCGAACGTTACAGCAAAGCTGCTAATCAAATATTAGGCTTAAAGCCTCCAGTGGATCCATACCATACGGCCATGCGATCCTGGATCCATACCATACGACCATACGATCCTGGATCCATACCATACGGCCATGCGATCCTCAAATATTGACACAGAGTCATCAATATATATATGTTAGGCACATAGCCACGGTAAATATGATTGGCACAAAGCCATAATAATAGCATAAAGCCTGCAGTATTGGCACAAAGCCCATAATTACGTCACGAAGCCCATATTAATGGCACACAGCCCTCGGTAACATTTCGGTGCAGCATGGCTGCTCGGTGGCTAAAAGCCTGCGGTGGATCCATACCATACGACCATACGATCTTGGATCCATACCATACGGCCATGCGATCCTCAAATCTTCCTCCGTACCATAATTCCAACCCATATGTATCCTAAGCAGAATATCAATGAATGCATCAAACACAAAAGTAACATCCACAAACTCATATTCGTCACATAGGGGTATTTTCGTCATTTCACTACCCAGGGGTATTTTTGTAATTCTACCCTACAAGGGTATTTTGGTAATTTCACAAATTAGGGGTATTTCGATAATTTTACAAACTAAAGGTATTTTGGTAATTTCACAAATTAGGGGTATTTCAATAATTTCGCAAACTGGGGGTATTTTGGTAATTTCGTAAATCAGGGGTACTTCGGTAATTTTGCAAATCGGGGGTACTTCGGTAATTTCATAAACTGAGGGTATTTTGGTAATTTTACAATTCGGGGGTATTTCAGTAATTTCACAAGTCGGGGGTATTTTGATAATTTTGCAAACTAAAACTGTGGCTATTTTGGTAATATCACAAATCGGGGATATTTTGGTAATTTTGCAAAATATGAGTATTTTGGTACTTTACCAATATAAGGGTATTTTAGTAATTTAACAAATATAAGGGTATTTGGTCCCTCTCGAATTTTAGTTATGAACTTTGGCCCATCAACAAGTCCTCGCGGCTAAAGTGAACAGACACTTCGCACCAGGTAGGATTCCAAAAAAGAGGAGGTGGGCCACTAGGGCCGCTTAAATACCAAGCTCTCCCTAGATCCAATCCTAGACATGCGTATGCCCATTGCCACACCCTAACCCAGCGACTTGTTCATAGACATGTTTAATTAGAAAAATTAAGTCTTATGGAATTTAAGAGTTGTTCAAACTAGACCTAAGGTCCATAAACCCTAACATACATGTCTACGTCCCCATAAGCCCATTAAGCCCAAATCACTCCCTTACGGCCTATTAGGCCCAAATCTCATCATATGGCCTATTAGGCCCAAAACAAATCCAATTCATGTATCATGCACGACTAATTCAATTCATATAACCAACCAAACTATTTCACCAAACTTAGCCTCAAGGCCCACCGGGCCCATTTAGCCACTTTCGGCTTTTCGGCATTATCAATTTCGTGTGTGTAGTGTTTGTACACACCTAGTAACCACGCGTGCTACAAACCCCCTAGTCACGAACCTACAATCGACATCACCTAATGATTAATCATAACTTAATATACACTTATCGGAAACCGAAACCTCACCGTAACCTTACCGTGTACCTCACGTTCTAGTAGCCCTTCCTTCGCTACTATTGGTGATACCAAGGTATATTAACTCTCCTCATAGAATGCTCTATATATAGCTAGCTTCTCACCTTCCTTCTTTGTATCTTACCGATGTGGGATCCCTCCGTTAGCAGAGTTTAAATCCAAGTCAAACTCTTCTCGTCCAATCCACAAAATAAATACTCCCTTACTTGTCATGAGATTCGAACCCAAGCTCCCTTACACCTTAATGACGCCTTGCCACTAGACCACTCACTTTCTTGTGTCTAAAATCATGTGCAACTAAATATAACCCTATGGTAAAATTCTAGAGCCCATTTAAAAAGAAATCCAAAATGCAAGAGCCAAGACTTGAACCTTGGACCTCCTTCCTTCCTTGTATGCCACCCCTTGCCCCTTATGTGGCGCCACTTTGCCACTACACCACACACTCCACTTGTGTCATTTTTCTCCACATTTTATTCTTAAAGCCTACTACTAACTCTCAGGTTTTTATTCACCTAAAACCAAAATTTTCCTAAAGCTAAAGTTTGAACCCGAGACTTCATAGAAACCCTCTAACCTTCCAAAATCACTCACCTAATAGGTCTAACTAGCACTAAAGCCGTTCTCTTGTTCTCAAAAATTTTAAACACTCCGTACCCAAGGACCTATGGGCCTATTTCTTCTAGGCCCAATTTCGGGATGTTACATCTATTTCTAGTGGCTCAGCCACGTATACTGATATTAGCAGCTGGCTGCACCATTGGAGAGTTTGGCTGGGTGGGTCGACATGGTCCCCACATGGAGAGATTGGTTGGTACGGGTGGAGAGTTTGGTTGGTATGGGTTGGGTTACATGCCCATTGCATTGATATGATTTTAGGACTTAGGCCTAGGTTGTTACCGAATAGGGCTTAGGCTTAGATTGTTACTGAATAGGGCTTAGGCCCAGATTGTTACCGAATAGGGCTTAGGCCCAGACTGTGACCGTAGTAGGGGATTACACACTGAGTTTTCATAAACTCACCCTACTTTTAACTGTGCAGGTAACCTTCAGCCTTAGACGGATCGGAGCTGCGAGGGACTCGGAGAAGACCACACACTACTTATGCTTGCGGTTTTGATTATTTACTTTTAAATATTTTTATTTGGGTTGTAATAAGGCCTCTCTATTTTTAACTTATTATTTGTGATAATTATTTATGATGTTTTCTAACTGCTAAAAGTAGAGTACGATTTCCAAAACGATAACTGTCTTCAAAACACTAGTTTTTCGCAACGTTTTCAAAATGCTTCTGCAACTCAATTTTTAAACATCACCTTTTCGTCAATTGTCTATTTTAAATATGCTTCCGCAACAGATAAGGTTTTAAAAGTAATTACGTTTTAAGTGGATAACAATTGCTTAAGTTTTTTGAGTTTTAACAAAGAAGCTTTAACTCTCAAACAAGTTTTAACAACAAGAAATATGGTTTTGAAAAACACTTCCATGTGACACGCCAGATTCGGACCTAACCTCTAGGCCGGATTTGGGGTGTTACACTCAATATGAAAAAAATTCACCCCATTAACGATCAAATATTCGGGATTAACATAATTTTTAAGTAAAAAGGTGTCATAAACAACTATAAACAAATCTATATAATTTTAGAGTTTACACCAACCAACCCCTAATAGTCATTTTCTAGATACTCCATCTAGTTTACAATTCTTGCAATTTAGTCCCTAGAGTAGAATATTTAATTTTCTTGCAAAATTATCTTTTATGAATCGTCGTAATATAAAATCGTATTATTAGCCACTTAGCCTTTGTTGTGTATGTTAGTTATTGCTCAATTGTCTTCTCCTTTGGGTTCGATCCTTGGAATCCTTCGTGTTTTTATTGAATACCATAAATATTACAATTGACCTGTATGCTTGCAGTAAAATCAAACTTTAAAAATTATTTCATAAATTAGTTATTTTAGTTCACACGCACGTATCCAGGCATGTCTACAAGAGTGATAAGACTGTATGATATCAGCTGAAGTAAATGATGTAGGGAAATAGTTAACTCATAGCAATTCCTACAAGATTCCAAAGCATCCATCAAGGTATGGTTAATGAGCTCACTAAGTACTCTTGTACTTACAAGATTTGTTATTTATTTTTAGGTAATTGAGAAAGGACTTTTTCTGGAGGAACAACGTCAGTAGTGCGCCAAGTTGGTGGCGAAGTGGGTTATTATGCATACAGTGGAATTGTGGCGTAGTCTAGGAATACGCCCTTTCGAGTCTATTTTTGATAAACTTCTATTTTGTAATGATTTCTATCAAGATTTACGTAGCAAACTGTTGTAATATACTCCCATTGTTTTCATGTAATAAGTTTTCAATTGAAATTCCATAGAATATGTTTTAAAGAAGTAAGAAATTGTAAATTGTTTTTGTTGCATGGTCAAGTTTTTTGTGGTAACACCCGAGATCCAGACTCGGTGAATTGGGTGGGGAGGAGGGCATATGTTGGAAAAACAGGTTTGAAAAATGCAACGGAAAATAAATTTAGGGAAAAACCAAAGTTTTAACTTTTTTTCCAAAACAAGATCTTGATTGTGATATCTAAAGTAACAAACACTTAATCAAAATTGGACCTTATCGATTTGTCTAAGATGAGCACCTTTGACCGAGTAGTCTTCTCTGCTACCCTCAAGCTCACTTCTATCGAGAGTGGGCTCGCTTTGAATCAAAAAAATTTTCAGAAAAATTACCAATGGGGTATTTTTATAATTTCTCTAAACTTTTGAGTCAAGTTTTAAATCAGAAAAATATCTCTAGAAATGTTATGGAATAATCTCTTCAGAGAATTTTCTCTCGACAACTTTCTCTTGAATTCAAGTGTGTGTAAATAATGACCCAATGCTCTCTTTATATAAGGAGATTTTAGAGAATTCAACTATAATTAAACTTAATCACTTTAATATTAAATTAATATAATATTTATCAAGATAAATATTAAATTAAATTTAATATTAAATCTTATTAAAATAATAGAATATTTATATACAAGAGAAACATTAAATTAAATTTAATATTAATATAATCATTTTAATATTAAATTAATAATATAATATTAAGATAAGTATTAAATTAAATTTCATATTAAACTATTGAAATAATATTGTTTTTGAATAATTAATTTGAAATCAAATTCTCCGGTAGAATTCCAATAGGAGTGTAACTCTTCCACGGCTCAACCACCAATGACCAATCGCCGCCGGCCACCAGGACGCCGCCATCGCAGCCACCAGCACCGCCGTGTTTAGTGATGCAGGTGCGACACCCTTACAGCACCTCGAGCCGATTCGGCTGCTGCCAGTTCAATCGAGGTCAATTACAACTCAATTGTTTCGGTCTAGCCACTGATTGGATCATCAGCCTGATTTCACATACCGAGCCTAATTCGACCAATTTTTGGGTCTTGGTCTCTGTTTTGGGCTCACGGGCCTAATTTACCATCTTAGGTCTAATTTTCAAGTTCAATTACCCATTGGGTCAATTGTCTGACTTGAAAATTAATTTTCAATAATTCTAATTAATTTGATTAATTTGATTATACTTGATCAAAATTAATTTTCCTAAAAATAGCTTAGATTTTCCAAATTAAATTTTCAAGAAAATTATTTAATCGAATTCTCTAGTTGAACAATTCTTACGACCACCTAATTTAATTCCACATCAAACAAATTGACTCAATTAATTTATTTCCAAATTCATAGAATTTTCTTCTGATTCAAATGCAGTTCGATCGAGCTTTTGTTGAACTAGCGGAGGGACCAATCGACCATATACAATTAGGCTCTAGTGATTGCAATTATGTCCAGAAGCATCATTCCAATAATTCATAATTACTTAATCATGGAGTCAATCTACAAGAAGTACCATGATTGAAAACTCCTTATTGTATACTCTTTACGAAAGCAATTCATCCAACTACTTTGTCCAATGACCTTGTCATGTGTGTGTTACCCTCATATGATATCCTTGATTTCTTTAAGTTAAATCTGTTCACTCAATACAATCCTATTTTATCTCATTGTTAGAATTGTGTATTCTTAATGATTAATATGATCACTATCAACAAATGACTGTGATAAATTGCTCATTCGAGAACAAGCAACTCGTGGCCGTATTCCATATTTATCAATCCACACACTGCCAATGAGAAGATATCATTAAATCTTTAAATGATTTATGAATTCCAATGTTTCTAGTAAAGTCATTGTATCCAATACGAGTAAGGTCCTCCCTAGAATACTGATAAATCGTAAAAGTAACATATTTTAATCCCACATTTAGTATGCTTTTGGATGATTTATCCCTGATTTATGTAAAAAGGTGCTGTTAATCCTTTCTTTTCATGTCTTATACTCGTGAAAGCACCTAAGGATAAAAAGAACGAAACGGGCTTAAATGGACCAAATTGGCTAACCCAAGAAATTGACACGGCTCGGACTTCAAGCCACACTACCGCGTTCTCGCCATTTACTTCACACGGCCATGCCACGATTTACACGGTCGTGCCCCAATCGACAGAATCGAGACACGGCCTGAAGTTGACTTACACGGGCGTGTGCCATGGCTATGCCCTTGCTATGGGAATGAGCAATTTCACTGGGATTTGGATGCTTGAAGCCAAAGAAACATGCTCCTAAGTCCACTTAAACATCCTAGGAGGAATTCTACTTGAATTAGGATACTTAGGAGCCAAGTAAAGCAACTCAAAGCCTATATAAACACCCAAGGTAGCAACTAAAAGGAGTTAGTAGAATGAAATAGGGGCGAGTTTTTCGCGAGCTTTTATTCAGGAATTACTCAAGATAGCCAGTTGATCCATCTCAAGAAGCGAGTTCTACCCAAGACGGAGGATCTCTCTTCAATTCCTCTGGGGTTTTAGGGATTTCTTATGTTTTGTTTTATCTTTTCTCTTGAGATGTTTTCTCGCTTTGTTATGAACTAAACCCCTTAGATACCTGAAGGGGATGAAACCTATGATGGATTTTCTTATTTGATTTCTAAATATGAGAAGTACTTAGTTTGTTCTTAATTATGTTGCTTAATTTCATCTGATGTGCTTAGGTGGAGGAGGAATAGACCCTACCTAAGAGTAGATCTAGCATAATTGAGCGGAGTTGATCGGGCACCTAGAGATAGGGTTACGAGATTTTGCCGGATTAGGGTGAAACCTAATATGGGAATCCATTGATCGATTTACTGCTTCCTTAAGGTGTTATTATAAGAGAATGAGAGTTCCACTAATTAACCTAAGGTTAGACGTTATTCGCCTCGAGAGAGGGTTTAATATAGGTTAGGGAGTCTCACGGATCAAGCTAAGTAAAGAAATCATATGGTTTAGGGATAAATAATAAGTGAAGTCATAGGTGGAATCTTCTTGAGGGTATCGTCTTCATCAACTAAGTTTTCCTAAAGTCTTTCTCCAATTCATTCTTTTGTCTTTGCATCTAGTTTAGTTTTTCATTTGTTTCATAAACCAATCACTCCATATTTTAAGCTAAATAATAGAAAGAAAGTGAGTAGTAGTACTTTTAGGTTCCTTTGGGTTCGATAAAATAATCTTGCCTAAACTATACTACTATTCGATAGGTGCACTTGCCTCTATCATTGTCATAGTTAGTCTACAGGTTCGATCATTCTTTTTATAAATATTAAAACTCAACTGTTTGACACGATCAAATACACAAGCATATAATCCCTGGTTCTTTTAAGATACCTTAATATATGCTTCACAACTTGCCAATACCTGAGATCTGGATTCCCATGATATCAACTAATCGTTCCTACTGCGAAATAGATATGTGGACAAGTGCAAAGCATCGCATACATAAGGCTTCCAAGTACCAAAGCATATGGAACCTTACTCATATGCTCTCTTTCTTCCACTGTCTTAGGACAGTCATGTAACACCCCCAACCCGTATCCCTCGTCGGAACTGAGTTACAGAGCATTAGTGAAGTTTATAGATCAAACGACAGAATTTTCAAACATTTCATATTATCAAAATAAGTCATCAAAGCATCATTTTAATCCAAATTATAATCATACCAAATCCAAATCAATTTGCCTAGTTCATGAGCACTTAAACATAGAATTAAATTCACATGCACCTATCTAGATTTAGTTCAATTTATCATGCCATAATATGATTTCAAAATAAACACATATTTATATCTATAAAACCAATAAATTAAACTTATAACCTCATTTATAATCAAACCACAAAATAACTATTATTTAGACACCCTAGGTACATACCGACACAAAGGATAAACATCACCACATTTGAGTTCGGGATCATTGTTGGATGCTGAATCAGCGATAAAAAGTTAAGTACCTAACATGCACACGGGAAACAAAACCATACGCTGAGTAAAAACTCAATGGCATTTCTATAATTTGAATATTTAAAGATAAGAAATTTCAAATATGCTATTGAAATATAAACACATATTAATATTTAATTATTTCAACAACCATATCATATTTCATTTGTTTCATAATATCTCAATTCTCATACTTGTTATATAAATAGCTTTTCACAATTTATTTCACAATTAATTATACAATTGCATTATCCATTCCATATTCATTTCATGAGTATATAACTCATATATTCCATATATTTGCAACATATTTCACATTCTATTTTTAATTCACTATTTCACTTCCATTTCTCATACCATGCCATTTCAATATCAATTATAAAACTTTATTATTCATTTACCCTTATTAACACAACTCAGACTCGGACGGATACATGGATCTAACCAAAACACACCAATTTGGCACCCAATCCCTCATTGGATAATTTGATGTAATAATTTGACACCTATTGTCCCATCGGCTAAACCGAAGTAAATTAGCACCCAATGCCTCATCGAATTAATCTGAAGTAAATTGACACCCAGTGTCTCATCGACTCGAAGTCGAAGAAATCCCTGAACTCTTCCAATTCTATGGCATGCCATCTATATCCGACTCAGCTAGATATAGTTAATAGGGTTTAATTTCACTTTCCAAATACAACCAATATTCAATTATCATATTTGCACATATATATTCATTTCAATTCAGATAATCAATTCAATCCATTCAATCAACTTTTAATTCAATTCAATGTCAAAGTACCGAATGCTTACCTCAATCACTTACAATAAAGATTAAATCAAATTACAACAATTAATAACTAGATTCGGATTATAGAAATACAAACCAGGAATTCTGAGCTATTCCACGTCGTCTTTATCTTTCCCCTTTTTAGTCGAGGATTCTGGTATGACGTTAGCTACATAATTAAAAAAATTAAAATTCACCAATACAACATAATTTAATTTCATATTAAAAATTTCAATTTTTACTCAATATTTGCCTAATTTCCAATTTAGTCCCTAGACCGAGACTAATTTCATTTCTTCACAATTTAATTCTTTATTTTCATGCAAATTCCACTTTAGACTAAATTCAACTCCATATTTTCACATAAAATCCTAAATTTCAAAATTTTCACAATTTAGTCCCTATTACACAAAATTTACTATTTGTTCTACAATTTAATCCTTTTCATTTCTAGCTTAAAAATCTATCAATTTAATCCTAATACTCAAATTATTCAACATTAACAATATTTAAAAACTCAATAATTGCTAAAATTTTGACATAGATCGGGTAGTACTTAACACTAGGATTCCAAAAACATAAAAATTACAAGAAAATGGACTAAATTGACTAACCAATTGAACTTTGAACAATTGAAGCCCCTAAGGCCGTGGCTTTCTCCTTTCTTTCTTTCTCTTTTTCTATTCTGTTTCATTTGACTCTCTGTTTCTTTCTTTCTATTTATTTTTCTTTTTGTTTTATTATTATAATATAATATAATATATATACTTAACATTTAAGTTTTAATATTATAATATTATAATATATATTATAACTTTAAAATTTTATAAATATCTTCATCCTTATGTCGCCTCATTTAATGCCAATGGCATAATTACTTATTTAGTCCCTTAAATTTTTCTATAATCTATAATTCAACTTTCACCCTATATGCAATTTAGTCCTTATACATAATTACTTTTAATTCAAGCAAATTCACTTAATCGAAACCTAATTAACTACACAACTAGCTTCGTAAATATTTATTAATAATATTTACAAGTCTGAATTACGGGAACGGAGTCTCAGGAATGCATTTTTTTAATTTGATCCTTTTTAATTAATTAACCATCGAAACGTTAAAATTTCTTAATGAAACTTTAATACCACCTTAATGACACTCTGTAAATATTTATAAAAATATTTAAGGCTTAGTTTATAAGAACAAGGTCCCGATACCTTATTTTCTAAAACCACTTGAACCTAATAAATCACTTATACCTTATTTTCTAAAACCACTTGAACCTAATAAATCACTTATATAACATAAATTATCAAATCAAAAACCTTTTTTAAAAAAATCACATTTGACTCGTAAATATTAAATAATAATATCTACGAACTTACTCGTCAGATTTGGTGGCTCCGAAACCACAATTTTTGACACCACTAAAAAACGAGTTGTTACAAGTCATCTAAAGAAAGATGAAAACCTGATGCAGTCGGCTGAATGACTGACTTTGCATCGGTCATTACAAAATGTTCCAGTACCTTATCGATGTATGAAACTTGAGATAGAGCTATCATTTTCTTCTTTCGATCCCTAAGGATTTAAATTCCAAGAATATAACTAGCTTCACCCAAGTCCTTCATGCTAAACTATTGAGTTAACCGAAATTTAACAGATGACAATTCTCTTACATCATTTTCAATAAGTATAATATCATCGACATACAAAACGAGGAATATCACCTTTTTGTCCTTTATACACTTATAAACACGTTCATCAATGTTTTTCTCAAATATCCAAAAGTCTTGATTGTTTGATCAAATCTTTTATTCCATAAGCGGGATGCCTACTTAAGTTCATAAATGGATCTTAGCAGTTTGCAAACTTTTTTCTCCTTTCCTTTGACAACATAGCCAATGGGTTGAGCCATGTAAATTGTATCATCAAGATAGTCATTCAAGAATCCTATCTTGACATCCATTTTTCAGATCTCATAATCGAGAGCAGTGGCAATGGATAAGAGTATGCGAATAGACTTGAGCATGGCTACTGGAGAAAAGGTCTCATGGTATTCGATACCTTCTTTCTATGTGTAGCCTTTCCCTACAAGTCTAGCTTTGTGTGTTTCCACTTTGCCTTTCACATTTCACTTATTCTTGTATATCCACTTACATCCTATGGGTTTAATCCCAATCGATAAGTCTACAATTCCCACACCGTATTGGATTTTATATAATCCATCTCGGCATCCATGGCCTATTTCCAAAGCTTGGAATCAACGTCCTTCATAGCCTCCTCATAAGTGAGTGGATCATCATCCTCATGATTAGCTTCCGTATTATAAATACTAATATCATAGATGAAGAAGTCTAGTTTTTTAGAAACTCTTCCACTATGACGGATTCCCCTATGATGTTGATCGTTTGCAAGTTTTTCTACAACTTTCTCGAGAATTAAACTTGGCGATTGTTCTACCACTCCTAAAAGTTGCTCGAGTACCACTTTACTTCGAGGCTTAAAGTATCCATGTAGCCTTCCTCAAGGAAAGTGGCATGAGTAGAAACTTTAATCGTATTATCTTTCAATTGTAGAATAATCCTTCCTTTGTTCCTTTTGGATATCCTACAAACATGCACAATTCTATCCGTGCATCCAACTTCTTTGCATGGTTTCTTTCCATGCCATAGTTCATAAAGAATCTTATAAGAAGACTTGGTTGACACATCATTCAAAATATAGCAACTCGTTTGTATCACATATCCCAAGAAGGAAGTAAAAAGTTGTGAATAGCTTAACATTTAACGAACCATCTCAAGCAAGGTTCCATTCCTTCTCTCAACTATGCCATTCTATTGTGGAGTGCACGATATAGTCAATTGGGATAAAATCTCATTCTCTATGGGGTATCCTAAGAAATCATCGGACAAGTATTCCCAACCTCGATAAGATCAAAGATTCTTTATGGATAAATCTAATTGCTTTTCCACTTTCACACAAAAATCTTGAAATTTATCAAAAGTTTCACTTTTGTGATGCATTAAATACACATATAAATATCGAGAATAGTCTTTGATAAAAGTCACATAATAATAGTAACTTTCTCAGGCACTAATGCTCATGTGACCACATACATCTGTGTGCACAAGTTCTAAAGGTTGGTTAGACCTTGTACCTTTTGCATTAAAAGACATCTTAGTCATTTTACCTTCCAAGCAAGATTCACATTGTGGAAGACTAACTTCCTTAAGCATACTTAAGGACCATCTTTCATGAGTCTAGTGATTCTTTCTTGGCTACTATGACCAAGTCTTAAATGCCATAGGTACCCCCATTAGAGTGAGAAGTTTTAAGATTTTTATTCACTATTTCAGTTTGAAGCATCGAGTAGTTATTTGGTTTGATAAAGTAGAGATTGTTTTTCATCCATCTATTACAATTAAAGAACGATTTGTGTGAATAGCAATCCGTTATTGAATGTCATGATATAAACGTCATAAAATAAACGTGCTACAGAAATTAAATTCTTCTTAGAATGAGGTACATAAAAATGTTCTTTAAAATAATCTTCCTAAAATGATCAAAGTGTAAAATAAATTCTCCCACTGCTTCAGCTGAAACGTAGCTCCCATATCCGGTCCGCAACAAGAGGCTGCAGATTCATTTCGTTGAACCATTGTAAAGAAACACACACATGGTTAGTGGCTTTAGAATCAATAACCTAGTGGTCAATTGATTCTTCCACTAAGCAAGCTTCAACCACAAAGAGTTCCATACATTTGCCATTTTTGGCTAGCTAATCCAAATTCTCATTGCAATTTTATTTGAAATGCCATTTTCTGTTTCAGAAGAAACATTTGATCTTTTTAAGATCTTTTGAATTCTAAGCCTTATTCCTATCCACATGAGATGGAACCGAAGACTTAGTCAATTTCTTTTTTCCCCTATCTTTCTGTTTCCCCTTAGAGGATGAGAAACCCACAACTAAGTTTGCCTCAAGTTTCTCCTGAACCGGCTTACCACCATTCAGCGTCAACTCATAGGATTGTAATTCCTTCATGAGCTGAGTCAAAGTAAGTTTCTTGTTCCCCAAGTTTTAAGCGTCCCTAAGACAAACAAACTCCTTAGTTAAGGATTTGAACACTATTTCAATTTGAGCGTTCACATCTAGTTCAACCCTATTGTCTTTCGCTTTGGCAAGGAATATCATAAGCTTAAGCATATGTTCTTTGACCGAAGTGTTGATTTTTTGTTAAGAATTCATCAAATTTGTAATAGTAGATTGTCAAGCCAATGGGACTTGGCCTCCGAGAAAATCCTCCAAATTTGTCATGATCTCTTTGGTAGTATGGACTTTCTTGTGTTGCTTTTGCAGCACTAATCATGCTCGCTAACATATAACATCAAGCAATTGAGTCAGAATCTCTCCAGTGATTTCTCGTTTTGGGCTGAGCTTCAGGAAGGTACATTTCGTCAAGAACGAATTTGTGTTTCTCATAGCTAAGAACTATCAGCAAGTTCTATTTCTATTCTAGAAAGTTGTCCCCATTTAATTTTTTCTCGGTAAGAATGCTAATAAGAGGAGTAGGAGACATATTTGATCTGAAAAAATAAAGATTTCACTAATTACTATCTTTGTATTACGCAAATATTTTTCATTTCAGCAACATATCAAGAATGCAATATGATACATGTGTTATGTATTGAAACCTTGAAAAAATTTTCGTTGCTACAATCATTCTCACACCCATCAACCATGTCGCATTGGGGTCCCCTGATTAACTAGCAAGAACATGAATTACATCCAACCAATTCGTGAATCTTAATTTTTAAGATTCCACACAAACTAACGACCGTTTAATGTTTGGCCATCATCTCTAGCTTAAATATCATTTCTTGGGAAACAATTTCAAAAGAGATGATCTTGAGTGTGTAACCATTTACTCAACACCCATCATGAACATGCTTTAGTCTGTGAGTCATCTTGGAACAATCTCTCTGAAAGTCATGCATGACTAGTTGTCCTTAAAAGGAAATCTCATCTAGTGAACCCACATGACAAAGTTTACCTTGGCATGCGGCCAGGGTAGGAACCAACTGAAACTTTATCATGCTATCACTTAGGGACCATCGATGGAGGTTGAAGGTCTTTTTCAAGGACCTTCTCCCAGTCAATATTTTAAAAACATGCAAGGTTTTTATCCCAAATTTCAAGAATGATCATACAATAGTCCTAGTGGCATTCTTACTTAATATAAATGGCATGCTTCCAATATATGCATGGCATGTTATGGCAATAATATCCATTCGCAATAATCAATCAATCTTAAAACAAATAATTTTGGTTCTCCACAATTTTTCTTTTAAGGAAAATCGATGAAGTGAATGCAAACCGTGCACCAAGTAGGGTCCTAGGAAAAGGAGGTGAGTCAAATTTGACCTCTTAAAAACCAAGTCTTTCCTAGCTAGAGTCAATCCTTAACATGCACCTTATCATTATCACACTTCTCACATTTATCGAATAACCTAAAGAAGTGAATAGAACAATACAACACATGTATTTTCTCATTACCATACTTCTTATTTTTAATCGATCAATTGTGAATCATCTCATATATATATATATATATATATATATACAATTATAACATTTCATAGTTTAAATATTATAAATAATTATAAAACAGATATATAATGATATAGGTAATTAAAATAAAATTGTCAGGTAATGTAACACCCCAAACCCGCCCAAGCGTTAAGGCCAGATCTGATATGTCACATGAGAAAAATGCTTTTAAGTCCTTTTCATTCATACGTAAATAGAGGTTGATTTAAAATTAAGTAAAACAAATTTCCCATTTAAAAATCTTGACAAAGTATTACTGAATAGAAGATTGATTGATAAATCGGTAAATTTGAACTAATAATTTTACAACCATGTCTTTTGAAAAGTGTTGATGAAAATTTAGGAGAAGATTTCTGAGTTAAAAATATTTATGAAAGTTTATTATGAAATCCATTTGTATATCCATTTTAGAAAATGTTTATTTAAGTTTTAGAAAATCTCATTTAAAGTAGTTAGAGCAAAATATAAATATCGTCAAACATAAAACAAAACAAAAATAATCCGAGGCCTTATTACAACCTTAACTCAAAATAGTAAAGTAATTAAGTGTACTAAAAAGAAATCCAAAGTCCAAATAAAATCGTTTTTGTAGTATGGCCTCCATCGAGTCTTCCAGGCCCAAGTCCAGATTCATCGAGCATTACCGAAAGGAATAAGGAAGCGGGTGAGTTACTAGAACTCGATGTATAACCCCTTACTGATTGTCCACCGGGCCTGAAACCCATTTAGCAATATCTTAGGCCTAAGCCCCTTTTTACAAAATAATGTATCAATTATATATCATATGAATGTAAAGAAATCCCAAACCAACGTAATAATCCATCTGCTACACACCACCCATACCATCCATCACACCTATGGGGATCAAGTCAACCCACCCCGCCAAACACACCAATCGCAGGCATTTAGCCATTTATAATATATTCAAATTGTGGACAAGCCATCAAAATCATAGTGAATCAAATTATGAAACATATAAGTGGCAGTGCCACCAGAATCTCTTCTCTTCAACATTTTCCCATCCCATGCAAAGTCATGTAAATGCATCATACATAGCAAATCATGATATTTACAAATATATCAACAAAAATTAATTTAGACAAAATTTTGGCCCATTAACACTTTGCAAATCAGCCCATTACGACAATTTATCAAATCAGCCCATTAAGCAATATATTAATTCTGCCCATTAGGCAATATATCAATTCGACCCATTAAGCAATTTATCAAATCGGCCCGTTAAGCAATGTATCAAATCGAGTCGATAAGCAATATATCAATTCGGCCCATTAAGGCAATTTCGTAATTCGACCCTTTAAAGGTATTTTCGTTATTCGCACAATGATATTACCGACTTTGTCAATTTTATCAAAATAGTGTATCTTAGGCCAATTTTTTCGATTTACGCCCTATTGCATTTTTATTCATAGCTATTTATTTCTAATATGATATCAATCTTAAAATCCTCAAAAACGGTGTGAGATTACACACCTGATTATAGTAAGTACTAGACTTTCTTGATCTTCGACACCTAAGATATCATAACGCTCGATTAGTTGACAAACGCGATTTAATTAATCGACTCTAAAATAAACGATCTAAGGTTTTTACCCTTGGAATCGAGAACGACCACGATTTTTCTATTTTCTCCTGATGACGGTCCACAACCCGGTGGAAAATCTCGAAACAATCTAAACCGCCTTCGTTTGAATTTAGGAGTAGGGATCGTAAATTCGCCTTTTGTGATCTCCAATCGCTATCCCTTTCGATTCAATATTCCTTGTCTCCATTGAAAACAAATCTTAGTCAAAACTTATATTACGTTGATATGAACGATTGATTAAGGAGAAAGGTCGTATCGATATTGGACCCGTTGTTCAACGTTCAACTTAAGACTAGAGTGATGTTCGGCCTCCCACTAGGATACTACAAAAGGGAAAATGATCACGTAGAGAGAAAAAGAAAATGATGATTAGGTTAATAGAACCATCCCATGACAAGGACATATATTCGCCATCGAAACGTGGAACACGTCGTGAATCGACTTAGCTCTGCGGCAACTCTAAGGCGATACGCTCATCGCCCCACTCGTCTTAGTACCTTATACGACCCAATAAACCTCGGACTTAGCTTGCCTTTCCTCCCGAACCTTAACACTTTCTTCCACGGTGAGACCTTCAAGAAAACTCGATCTCCCACAGCAAATTCAATATCTCTCCGCTTAAGATCGGAGATAGACTTCGCGGTCCGAAGCTTCTTTCAATCGAGCTGAATCAACTTAACCTTGTCTTGGTCTCAAAGAACCAACTCGCCCCAACAACGACGTTCACTTAACTCTCGCCCAACAAGTAGGTGAGCGACACTTCCTCCGCATAACGCCTCATATGGTGCCATCTTGATGCTTGCTTGGTAACTATTGTTGTAGGCGAACTCACTAACGGTAGATACTCCTCCCAACTACCCTCAAGTCCAAAACACACCCTCGTAGCATGTCCTCCAAGATCTGATAACCCTTTCCGATTGCCCATCGATCCTGCGGATGAAATGCCGTCTTTGAAATCTAACAGCGTACCAGGCTCGATGCAACGCTCTCGTAACCTTGACGTAAATGGGATCCCTATCCGAGATGATCGACATCGCACCCGTGCGCCTCACTATCTCGACACATACAGCTTTGCCAACCTCTGCAGTGAGTAATCCACCCTCACCGGAATAAAGTGGGCTGATTTAGTCAGCCAATCCACGATTACCCAAACTAAATCCTTCTTGCTCGGTGTAAGAGGTAATCCACTGACGAAATCCATAGTTATCCTTTCCCACTTCCACTGAGGAATCTTCACCGGTCAAGCAACCCGACGGAATCGATGCTCACCTTGACTCCGACATGTCGACACTTCCCTACAAACTCTGCTACTTCCTTTTCGGACGGCCACGAATCGCTCTCTCGAGATCCCTATACATTTTGCTACCTCCAGGATGCATAGCGTAGGGGCTGCTATGTGCATCCTGAAGAATCTTTTGCCTTAACTCAGTGTCTCTCGGCATACAAGCCTTCCCCTGAAAACACAACACCCCATCACCGGACAATCAGTAACCTCTAAACCATCATTCTCGCACTTGTGTCCTCTACGCGCTCAAAACCTCATCCAACAATCTGTTTTTCTCGATCGCTCAACCCAAGTAGGCTTAACTCAGTAGCTCTGCCGAGAATACTCCGTCGTCATACAAACTCAAGTGGGCAAACAACGCCTTAGATCCGAAACAACCTTACGGCTCAACGATACGCCACAACGTTAGCCTTGCGGATGATACTCAATTGAGCAATCGTAGTCTTTCAGACTCAATCCATCTGCATGTCTCGATTCAAGTCTTTTGAGTCGAAGGTACTTCAGACTCTTATGGTCCGAATAGACTATCGATCTCTCTCCGCATAAGTAATGCCTCCATATCTTTAAGGCAAAGACTACGGTTGCAAGCTCCGGATCGTCGTTGGATAATTAACCTCATGTGGCCTCATTGCGAGAGACGTAAGCCACAACCTTCCCTTCTTGCATCAAGACACAACCCAAACTCAGTATGTGATGCATCGCGAAGATAATGAAATTCCTTACCAAACCTCAAAGTTGAATCAACCGAGCTTCACCAAAATCTTCTTCAACTTATCGAAGCTCTCCTGTTGCTTCTCGGTCAAATGAACGGAACCCTTTTCTCAATAATTTAGTCATCGGTCTTTGCGATCAACGAGAAACCCTCTACAAACCTTCTAGAGATACTTGTTTTGATCGTCACTTATTCGGGCCATGTAGTCTATACATCTGCATAGTACCGTCTTTCTTCGACGAAGAGCACCGGCGCTCCCCATGGCAAAACACTTGGCACGATAAAGCCTCGGTCCAATAACTCCTAGATCTGAGCCTTAAGCTCCACTAACTCTTTAGGTGCCATCCTGTACGGAGCTATGGACACTGGCGCAGTTCCAGGTAACTGATCTATCCCGAACTCTACCTCACGATCTGGTGGCAAACCTGAAAGCTCCTCAGAAACACATCAAGAAATTCCTAGTCTCGAACTGCTCCACAGAGACTCTTTAGCCTCCAAGGCATACATTTGAACCACATATGCTTCACAACCTTTCGACCATCTTTTTCACTTTCGAGCGCAGATACCACATTGGACAGATAATTTCTCCTATTACCGATCAGAACTACTTCATCACCCATAAAAGTTGAGAACCATGCGCTTAGCCGCGCAATCTAACTTCGCCTGGTACTTAACTAGCCAATCCATTCCGAGAATCAGATCGAACTTCCGAAAGGCGTTCCATCGGATCACCACGAATACTACCCCTTGGAGTTCTAGAGGTACGCCTCTATACACTTATCACAACTACTGAGTGACCTAAAGGGCTTATTACGGTCATCCGCCCTGAAGATATCTCGAGTCTAACTCCATGGTCTTCACTATGCTACTTGCAACATATGAATGTGTTGAACCCACATCAATCAAAGCAAATAAATGGAGAACCAAAGATTAAAACGCACAGGTGATGACGTCCGTCGTCGCGCCTCCTCTCGGCGCCAAAGATACACCAACCCCATTGTCTGGACTCAAGACTACTCGCACCTCCGCTGGTGCTCCACATTGACCAAAACCATTACCTCCTCGCCATTACCTCGGCCCCTCTGCGGTGGTGGTCCATTATTCTCAGTCTTGAGTACGGCCCCGATTCTCCGATGAATCCTAGCCAACTTGCGCGGACAGGTCCCTCACTGCAGTGGTCCAATGAGCCACACTCAAAACATCCTTTACCATCACCCAACATAGTAATTTTAAAAGGCCTTTTACAAACCAAAATAAAACCAAATAGAAATAAATAAGCTAATGTACCAAATTTTATAAAGTCTACGCAATTCCTTATTTAAGCATGGCATGAGCACCTCGAGTCCATCCGGCCCATGTCCGCGTCTAAGTGTCACCAAATGTCAAAGGAGAGAGTGAGTCGCAAGACTCGGTGTATAGATCCCTCTCCCGATCTCCAATCGCTATCCCTTCGATTCAATATTCCTTGTCTCCATTGAAAACAAATCTTAGTCAAAACTTATAGTACGTTGATATGAACGATTGATTAAGGAGAAAGGTCGACACCACTAAAATCGTATGATCACAAGTCGATAGATCGAGCGATTTAGCCCCTAAAACATGAAGTCGATTATTTCAAATTATTACTCCTTAAGCAATCAATTGAATATTAAGTTCTATCAATGATCCATAATGAGTTCTTACCGTATCGATATTGGACCCGTTGTTCAACGTTCAACTTAAGACTAGAGTGATGTTCGGCCTCCCACTAGGATACTACAAAAGGGAAAATGATCACGTAGTGAGAGAAAAAGAAAATGATGATTCCGGTTAATAGAACCATCCCATGACAAGGACATATATTCGGCCTTAAGAGAAGAAATTAAAAAGAAAAATTATTACTCACCAATTCGTCAAGAAGATAGTGTCCAAACACGAAAGAAAAAGAGATAGTGGAGAGACAAGTTGTTATTAGATTCGGCTATGGAGAGAATGTATAAAAGAAAAGGATTTGATCAAAATGAAGTTTTGTTTTTTTAAGAAATGGAAGAAAGATTGAAAAGATAATTAAAAGAAAAGAAAAGGAGAGAATAGGTGCTAACTAGTTTCGATTTTTCAAGAGAAGATAAGAGAGGATGATTTGGTCTCAATGGTTTGGTACATTCAGCCAACAAGAAACAAAATGAAGAAACAAAAATGCTCACCAAGGCTTGGAGATTCGACATGGAGAGGAAGAAGTTTGGAGAGAAAGAAAAATGACACAAAATGATGCTAAAGTAGTTTTTGACCAAAACAAGAACTAACGTTTCTACCAAAAGGCAAAGCAAAATTCGGCTATACTCCCCCTCACCTAAACCGTACATACCTTGGCAAAAAGGTCAGACATTTGCCAACCAAGACTTTCCAAAACATCTCCCTTGAAAAAGGCCAACATGTTCCCTATACTTTCCCTTTTCTTTTGATTTCTTTCCCCACCTTCATCCTTTCCTAATTTCTTTAGCCACCTTGCCAAAATTAAAAAGTCCACCTTGCCTTATTTACTAGCTTGGCCGACACTTAGGGAAAGGATACAAAAAAATTTGTCAAAAATTGTACATTATGGGATTTGAACCTCCTTCCTCAAAGTCCATCATGTGGCGCCATAGCCTTTTTACCAATAGCTCATTTATGCAAGTATATTACTCATTTATTTCTATAAGCCTTGAACCTACTTACCATCTCTCCTTAATAGACTTAAACACAGAATTTTTACTAGGACCCAAATAAACCCGAGCCTTCTCAGAACCCCTAACATACACCATTAATAATTTATCGAGCTTAATACAAGCAATAATGCAACAATTAAAATTTCAAATTTTGGGATGTTACAATTCCACCCCCTTAAAGAAAATTTCATCCTCAAAATTTACCTTATTAAAAGAGGTGATGATATTACTGCCGAATCGCGTCCTCAGGCTCCCATGTAGCTTCCTTCGCTCTGTGATTGCACTATAATACTTTGACTAACGGTACCGACTTCCTTCTTAGCACCTTAACGTCCCGATCTAAAATTTGCACTGGCTCCTCTTCGAAAGACAAGTCAGGTCTTATCTCAACTTCTTATATGAGACGAATCCGATTGATAATGCCTTAACATTGAGAAATGAAATACACTATGTATCTGACTCAACTCTGGAGGTAGCTCAAGCTGATAAGCCACTGGCCCAACACGCTTCATTACACGGTACGGTCCGATAAACATAGGGCTCAACTTGCCCTTCTGTCCAAATCTAAAGATCTTCTTCCAAGGTGAAACCTTTAGAAAGACCTGATCTCCCATTGCAAACTCAATATCCATACGCTTCAGATCCGCATACAATTTTTGTCTATCTGAAGCTTCCTTTAACGATGCCCGGATTATCTTTACTTTTTCCTTCGTCTCTGATATCAGCTCAGGACCCAATAACTGTCGCTCCCCCAGTTCAGTCCAACAAGTAGGAGTACGAAACCTACGACCATACAAAGCCTCGTAGGGTGCCATCTGGATGCTGGATTGATAGTTGTTGTTGTATGCAAACTCTGCCAACGGTAAGAAATCCTGCCAACTGCCCCTGAAGTCGATCACACAGCCTCTTAACATGTCTTCCAGAATTTGGATTACTCTCTCCGACTGACCATCTGTCTGAGGATGAAATGCCGTGCTGAAATTTAACTTTGTTCCTAAAGCTTCATGTAACGCTTTCCAAAACTGTGATTTAAACCTAAGGTCCCTGTCCTATATAATAGACACTGGTACCCCATGTAATCTCACGATCTCTGCTACATACAACTTGGCCAACTTCTGCAATGAGTAATCCATACGAACAGGTAGGAAATGAGCTGTCTTCGTCAACCGATCCACTATTACCCAAACGAAATGTTTCTTAGTAGGCGATAAGGGTAACCCACTAACAAAATCCATTGTTATCCTTTCCAATTTCCATAATGGAATTTTCACCGGTTGTAGCAATCCCAACGACAATTGATGTTCTGCCTTCACTTGCTGACATGTCATGTAACACCCTAAATCGGCCCAAACACCACGATCGGATCTGGCATGTCACTAGGGAAAACAGGTTTGAAAAGTTTTTAAGTTTTGGAGAATTGCTTTAATAAAACCAAGTTTCATGGCTCAATTGAAACTCATTATTCAAGTTTTTAAAGTTAATTAGCTAAGCCTAGCGTTTAGGCGATGTTTGAAAAACTTAGCGATTTTTTTCTTTTTCTGGTTTATGGAATATCAATAAAAATTTTTAGTTTCATAGGAAATGTGTGTTAAATAGGTTGTGAAGAAAATTTTTTTTATCTTGATAAAAACGTTCCATCAAGTAGTTCGTAATTAGTGTGTAACAACACAGACTTTAAATCCAAAATTTACCCAACTTGGGTAACTCAATCACCATTGCCGCTATTTTCGGCTTTCAAACATAACACATACTTATTTATGAAATTAAGGAAATAGTGTGATAATTATACACCTGTAAACCTGAAGAACTAAACTATCGATCTTGCTAACGTCCTCACTCGTAGGGATCACAGCGATCTGCTTATACCTTTCAAAAGCCGGCCCATACCCCGGTGGCCAATCTCAAACTGCCGGTACTACTCGCTTCTTAAACTTTGGAGTCGAAACCAAAGGTTTGTTCCCTTCCCCAACTTGAACGTTTCTTGTATCCATTAAAAGTCTTGGTCAATAAATTGCTACGAAAGAGATGATGGTATAACCACTCAACTAGGTTAAGGCAATGAACAACGGATAAATAGACTAATAGAATACTAGAGAGAAATCCCTTACCTTACAATCCCGATAAAAGAGAGACGGGGTTTAGAGATTAGTCGCTCCACAGACTTAGAACCTAAATGGTTCACTAACGATATTTCCTAGATGAAACACCCTTCACAACCAAACCGAAGAATGATTCAAAGTAGATGCCTAACACTTTGTCGCCCTATTCGCTGTAACACTGAGAGAAAGAAGCAGGTTTAAGTATTGATCAAGACAGGTTCGGCCTTACCAAGAAAAGAAGGAATACGGGTTTAATCAAGGGGAAAACAAAAGGGAATGATCTTACCTTAACACAGAGGATTCGAACAACACCCAAGAGAATTCGGTACACCCACAATAGTAGAGAAGATTCGGCAATGAACAAGAGTGGAAGAGAATAAGATGAAAGAACCAAAAATTAAAATAGGAGAGCTTCAATGAAGGCCTAAGAGTTTCGACAACACCAGAGAAACCAAAAAGAGAAGAAAGGTTGGGAGAAAAGAATGATAAGGGGAAAAATAGGGAAAGAAGAACAAAGGTTTCGATTTAAAAGAGTAGGTAGAGAAGAAGAAGAAAACAAAAGATTGCAAGGGACAAGTGTGATACTTTCGGTAGTGGAGTTTTGAAAATGAGTAGAGAAAAGAAGATGAGAAGAAATATGCACAAAATGGTCTCTTTAGTTTTGGCTATAAGTCATAGTAAAAGAAAATAATGGGAATTGACTAGGCACTTTTCGGCAAAAGAGAGCAAGAAAAGAACTAAAAGAAGAGCACACCCAAAATGCCGAAAAAAAGAAACCCTTAACACACAAAAGCTATTAAAACCTATAAAAATTTTAGCACCAACTCCCCTTACCAAAACCGAAAGCCTCACCCCCTACACTAGTCAAAAATTCGCTTACAACCCCTTCTCACCTTAATCCCCATGCCGTCCCTTGAAACACTCCTTAGTTCCCTCTCTTCCACTTATTCAAACTAGTTTGAATAATTCAAACTCCCTTAATCACTCTCCACCATCCATTGAAATATTTGACCAAGTCTTGTCTCTCTCCTCTAGAGTTTGATTACCATCCAGCTACCTCCTTTGCCTGAACCAAAAATAATACTCCCTTGTGCTGCTTGAGAGTTTCGAACCCTCTCCCTCTCAACTTCTCCTTGTGACGCCATCTCCCTGCATTTTAGGTGGCGTCTCCTTGCCACTCTTCTGCACCTCTTGTATAACCAAACACAAACAATAACCCTTAAGTCCTACTCCCAATTAGCTTCCCCTAAAATTCCCAAAACTAAAATTATACCAAGGCTTCTGCTTAACCCTGAGTCTTTCCGAGGCCCCCAAACACATCTAAACAACATGCATAACTCAACAAATGCAGAAAAACATAAAAGATGCAAAGCCCCTAAATCCCATATGTTACATGTCAATCACTTACTCACAAAATCAGTAACCTTCCATTTCAACCCTGGCCAACAATACTGCTCACAAAAGTCTCGCACATTTTATTTCCCCCAGGGTGCATAGCATAAGGGCTACTATGCGCCTCACGTAGAATCATTTGTCTCAATTCTGAATCTTTGGGCATACAAATTCTTCTGTGAAAACACAATACTCCATCACTATTCAATCCAAAATCCCCTATCACACCACCTTCCACATGCTGAAGTAAGGAAACCAACCTTTCGTCTAATAACTACTTTTCCTTAATTTGGCTTACCCACGCAGGCTTTACCTGAAGTTTGGCTAGCAGATTACCATCTTCATACAGGCTGAGATGAGCAAACATCGCTCTCAAATCCGATATCACCTTACGACTCAACGCATCTGCCACCACGTTAGCCTTTCGGGATGATACTCGATTGAGAAGTCATAACCTTTCAACAGTTCTATCCACCTCCATTGTCTTAATTCAACTCCTTTTGGGTAAGGAGGTACTTTAAACTCTTATGATCCGTATAGATGATCGACTTCTCACCGTACAGATAGTGTCTCCAAATCTTCAAAGCAAACACCACTGCAGCCAACTCCAAATTATGAGTAGGATAATTCACTTTGTGCGGCCTTAACTGACGAGATGCATAAGCCACCACTTTTCCACCTTGCATCAACACACATCCCAAGCCCGTGTGTGACACATCACAGTAAACAATAAACTCTTTTCCAGCCTCAGGTTGAATCAATACTGGTGCTTCCGTGAGAATCGTCTTCAATTTCTCAAAACTCTCTTGCTGTTGATCTGACCACACAAATGGTACTCCCTTGCGCAACAGCTTAGTTAGGGGTGCAACAATCAACGAAAACCCCTTAACAAAACACTTGTAATAACTAGCCAACCCTAGGAAACTAAATTTCAGCCACTGACTTTGGTGGTTTCCAATCCAACATAGCCTCTACCTTCCGGGGATCAACTCTAATTCTTTTGGCAGACACAACATGCCCCAAAAGGTCACCTCATTCAGCCAAAATTCACACTTACTGAATTTGGCATAAAGTTGCTTTTCCTGTAATATCTACAATACTACCCGCAGATGTGAATCATGCTCTTCTTTATTCTTCTAGTATACCAAGATGTCATCTATGAACACCACCACAAATCGATCTAAATAGGGTTGGAAGACCCGGTTCATCATGTCCATAAATGCAACCGGTGCATTACTCAACCCAAACGGCATCACCAAGAACTCATAATGCCCATAACGAGTTCGAAACACAGTCTTATGAATATCCGTCTCCTTGACCTTAAGTTGGTGATAACCCGATCTCAAATCTATCTTTGAGAAAATCGAAGCTCCTCGTAATTGATTAAACAGATCATCAATTCTAGGTAACGGATACCTATTCTTGATCATCAACTTATTTAACTGTCTATAATCAATGGACATACGCATTGACCCATCCTTCTTCTTGACGAACAAGACCGGCGCTACCCACGGTGACACACTCGATCAAATGAATCCCCGATCCAACAACTCTTAAATTTGAGCTTTAAGCTCCGCTAACTTCTTCGGCGCCATTCTATAAGGAGCAATGGACACTGAAGCTGTTCCTGGCAACAGCTCAATACCAAACTCTACCTCTTGATCCGAAGGCAATCCTAAAAGTTCCTTAGGAAATATGTCTGAAAACTCTTTCACCGTTCTAACACTTTCCACCGACAATTCCTTAGCATCCAAAGCACTAATAAGAGCTAGGTAAGCTCCACACCCCTTTTTCACCAACTTTTCTGCCCTTAAAGCAAATACCACATTAGATAGATAGTTTCTTCTTTCACCTATCATCATTACTTCTTTATCGACCGAAGTTCTTAGTATCATCTGCTTTGCAGTACAATCTAAGTTTGCATGGTGTTTCACCAACCAGTCCATGCCCAAAATAAGGTCGAACTCACCGAATGGTAGTTCCATCAAATCTGCCAAAAATATTTCTCCTTGAATTTTTAAGGGCACATTTCTAAACAATTTATTTACTACCACTAACTGTCCTAAAGGACTAATTATCGTTATCTCTCTAGTAGAAATCTCAAATCTAATGTTCAGATTTCTAGATACAGTATAAGCAACATACGAATGGGTGGATCCGATATCTATCAAATTATTAACAAGTACATTAGATATGAAGAACGTACCAGTTATTACATCAGGTGCATCGTCATCCTCTCGGCGTCTAACTGCATTGACCAACCCTGGCTGCCTCGCCTCCGCGTTACCTCTATTACCAGTACCTCTACCCAATGTACCCTGACCTCGTCCTATGCCATTACCACCTCGACCTGGCCCACGGCCTCTCGGTGGCTGCTGAACGCCTCTAGCTAGCTGTGCATCATAGTTATGAACATCTTGAGTCTGAGCAATCTATCGAGGGTAATTTTTAAGCGGATGGTCCTTGGAACCATATTTGAAACAACCACCGGTTCTCTTCCAGCATTTACCCGTGTGTCATTTTTTGCAATTTGCACATGGCTGTAACTGATTGGTAGCAGCTGGTACTCTAGCTCGAGGTAGCTCCTCATTCCTAGGTCTCTTTTGCTCCTGCCCCTATCCTTGTCTCGGTTTTGTCACTCTAAGTGCTTAGCCTCTTCAGCTATCTTAGCTTTCTCCACTAGTATGTCAAAATTTCTCTCCTTTTGTGGGGCTATCAGTACCCGTAACTCATCACACAACCTGTCCTCAAAGTGCACACAGTGTTCGTAATCAGTCGGTACTATTCCACGGGCATATCGACTCAGACGTAAAAATTCTGCCTCGTAAGCTGCCACAGTCTTACCTCCTTGGACCAGATTTAGGAATTCCTTCCTTCGGGCATCCACATAGCTAGCTCCGACATACTTTCCTTGGAATGCCGTCTTAAAGAAATCCCAGGTGCTACGATCGGCCTAAGTGCCTCCCGAACAGTGAGCCACCATTGATACGCCTCGTCTCTCAACAAGGACACAGCTCCTTTCAATTTTTGCTCAGTAGTATAATCCAGATCGTCCATGATCTACTCCACAGCCTCAAGCCAGTACTCCGCTACATTTGGGGCTACACCCGAGATACCCCTAAAAACTTTAGCACCATTCGATCTGAGTCGTTCTGAAATTGACCCAAGAGCTATCGGCCCAGTTCTTGCCCCAGCAACCCTTTCCAAGACTCACAATATTACTTGGGACAGAGCGTCATCCTCTCTCATACGATCATGTGACCCAGTTTCAGTTATAGGTGACGCAGGTGCGTCAATTTTTGGTATATGTCCTGACGCCTCAGACACAACTCTAGCGCCTCGGCCTCTACCACGGCCACGTCTACCGCGTCTATGTCCTCTAGTGCTCATATTGGCTAATTCGATTTAATCTGATTAAGAGTCTTATGAATCAGTATACTATTTCAGTGTTTATTAAACAATATTTTATGAAGTATAAGAAGTAAAGTCGTTTTCGCAAGCGCATCCTATAGTCTCAATCTCTATAGTTTCAACACCTAAAACTAAAAGTTTCTAGAGTATTTCTACAGTCATATCACAATAATCATAATCATACAATAATAACATATACTTACTTGACTTGGTGTCGGATACCTGTGGTGCCATACTTCTTTTAAAACATGCATTTTAAATTTAAAATTCAAAATAGCTTTGGAAAATATTTTGAACCCAAACCACAACTGAGTTTTAAAATGGGCTCTGATACCATAAAATGTAACACCCTAAACCCGGCCCAAGCGTTAAGGCCAGATCTGACATGTCATATAAGAAAAATGCTTTTAAGTCCTTTTCATTCGTACATAAATAGATATTGATTTAAAATTAAGTAAAACAAATTTCCCATTTAAAACTTTTGACAAAGTATTATTGAATAGAAGATTGATTGATAAATCGGTAAATTTGAACTAATAATTTTACAACCATGTCTTTTGAAAAGTGTTGATGAAAATTTAAGAGAAGATTTCTGAGTTAAAAATATTTATGAAAGTTTATTTTGAAATCCATTTGTATATCCATTTTAGAAAATATTTATTTAAGTTTTTAGAAAAATCTAATTTAAACTAGTTAGAGCAAAATATAAATACGTCAAACATAAAACAAAATAAAAATAATCCAGAGGCCTTATTACAACCTTAACTCAAAATAGTAAAGTAATTAAGTGTACTAAAAAGAAATCCAAAGTCCAAATAAAATCGTTTTTGTAGTATGGCCTCCACCGAGTCTTCCATGGCCCAAGTCCCCGTCACTGAGCATTACCTGAAAGGAATAAGGAAATGGGGTGAGTTACTAGAACTCAGTGTATAAGCCCCTTACCGTTGTCCACTGGGCCTGAAACCCATTTAGCAATATCTTGGGCCTAAGCCCATTTTTTACAAAATAATGTATCAATTATAAATCATATGAATGTAATGCAATCCCAAACCAACCTAATAATCCATCCGCTACACACCACCCGTACCATCCATCACACCCGTGGGGATCAAGTCAACCCACCCCGCCAAACACACCAATCGCAGGCATTTAGCCATTTATAATATATTCAAATTGTGGACAAGCCACCAGAATCATAGTGAATCAAATTATCAAACATATTTGTGGCAGTGCCACCAGAATCTATTCTCTTCAACATTTTCTCATCCCATGCAAAGTCATGTAAATGCATCATTCATAGCAAATCATGATATTTACAAATATATCAACAATAATTAATTTAGACAAAAGTTCAGCCCATTAACACTTTGCAAATCAGCCCATTAAGGAAATTTATCAAATCGGCCCATTAAGCAATATATCAATTCGGCTCATTAGGCAATATATCAATTCGGCCCCTTAAGGCAATTTCGTAATTCGGCCCTTTAAAGGTGTTTTCGTTATTCGCACAATGATATTACAGATTTTGTCAATTTTATCAAAATAGTGTATCTTAGGCCAATTTTTTCGGTTTATGCCCTATTACGTTTTTAGTCATAGCAATTTATTTCCAATATGATATCAATCTTAAAGTTCTCAAAAAACGATGTGATATTACACACTTGATTACGGTAAGTACTAGACTTTCTTGATCTTTGACACCTAAGATATCATAACGTTCGATTAGTCGACAAACGCGATTTAAATAATCGACTCTAAAATAAACGATCTAAGGTTTTTACCCTTGGAAATTTGACCCTAATCGGAACGGTGGTTTTGGGACCACGAATCTGAGCTCGAGAAATATTTAAATATTATATTTAGTGTTTATTATATATGAATTTATGTGTGTGAAATTTTCGTAGAAAGATTTTATTGTTTAAGTATTGAATTTGATAAAAGGACTTAATCGCGTAAAAGGTAAAAGTGGCATTCTAAAGTGAAATGTGCTAATTTGAGCATGGCTTTATAATATGAAGTATTAAAAGGGTAAATAACCCATTTTATGAGTTAGTGGCTGGTCATGGACAAGTTTGTCCTTAAGATATAATGTTTGGTTATTTTATTATAAAGGTTAGTTAAGTAATTTAATAATAATTTAATATATGTTAAAGTAAAACAAAACAAAAGGCATTTTTTCATTCATCTTTGTTTGGCGAATGTTTGCATGAGAAGAAGGGTTCAAAGTCCTTGAAAATTCAGCACCTTGAAGCTAAAAATTGAAGGTGAGTCCTTAGTCGGTTTTAGATAATTTTTACGTTTTGAGATCGTTGCTTCATATATTACCCGACCCATGCTTGAATTTTTGAAAATCATGTGTTCATGAGGTTTGACCATGGATGAATTCTTGAGGTTTTTGATGTTTGATGATTTTAAATTAAAGATATGTTAAGGATTTATGTTTTGTATTAGAAATTTTAGTGAATTTTAGTATTTAGGGCTAATTTGTAAAAGTAAATTTTTAGAGGGGCTTATTTGCAAAATAAATGAAAGAAATGGACTCATAAGGCCCTTGTGAATATTCGGCCCTTACATAGTCTTAGCAAATTTTATGTATTTTATGTTTTGTATAATTAGGACTAAATAGTAAAAGTAAAAATGTGAAATCTTAGGGGCAAAATGGTAAATTGCATGTTTATAAATGTACTTGAATGAGCTGAATTTAATGTGTTCTAGATCAAGAACAAAGAAAAACGAGCTTGGATCTGGGAAAAACGAAAGTTGTCGACTAGCCGGTTAACGTTGTCCGTCGAAAGTTGAGGTAAGTCCTTAAGCTAGATTATATTAAAGAATGAATTATGAATGTGTTTAATGACAATGTTCGATAAATTTGGGCATGTTTTTATGTGATAGCCGAATGTAAAGGTAGTATATCGAATTGGATATATTTTGTTAATACCTTGTAAAGGTGTATAATCGATATGATATGCGGAGTATACAATGATGTAATGATTTTATTTAGAAAATGTGAATAAGTTAGTTGAGTTTGAAATGTGACAGAATTATGAAATTTAAGTGATTTAATTGGATATGGTATTATTGAAATGTGCATTGGAATGTTGAAAATGTTGATATTTCGGGCTATTGGCCCAGCAGGCCTTGTGCCGATGTTACTTATCAGGCTTTGATGCCTAGCGTGTCTTGTCTTTGGTGTTACTTATCGAGCTTTGATGCCTAGCGGTGCTTAGTGGTGACATATTAAGCTTCGTGCCTAGCGTGCTTAGTACGGTGACATATTCAAAGCTTTGTGCCTAGCGAGCTTAGTGCCGGTGACATATTCGGGTTTCGTGCCTAGCAGGCTTCGAGCCGGTGACATATACAAGCTTCGTGCCTAGTAGGCTTAATGCCGGTGAATTGATATAATGGGAAATTTGAGAATCGAATAAGGTAAGTTATATTTAATGTTTGGTGTTAAAAGCTCGGGTAAGAGTTGGCATATTATGTTTATAAGGATTGAAGTGAGTAAAGTTCTTATTGTTTTGAATCAAATTCGATGTGTTGAAATGGTCAATTGCACAAGTACTATATTTTATAATGTTGAATCCTTTTATTAAAATGTATATACATTGTTTATATGTGAAGTTGATAGTGTATATGTACATGATGACATAGAAACAATAATTAATACAAATGTGACATTAGTATTTGGCTAAGTGTATTATATATATATATATATATATATATGTATAGAAATATTTATATACAATATTATATGTGCTTAAGACTTACTAAGCCAGTGAGCTTACTTTGTGTGTTTTCGCTGTTTGTTTTATAGATCTTGGTCAAGCTACAGGCTCGAAGGATCGTTAGTGAAGTCAACCACACTATCATCCTTTTTTGGTACAATCCAGTTAGTTGATTTTGAATTTAAGGCATGTATAAGCTAGATTAATGGTTGAATGATTTCCTAACTTCTATAATTATAGCCATGCGAAAATGGCTATGTAACAGACCAAATCAGACCCTAATCGAAACGGTGGTTTTGGGACCACGAATCGAACACGAGAAATATTTAAATATTATATTTAGTGCTTATTATATATGAATTTATGTGTGTGAAAGTTTTGTAGAAAAATTTTATCGTTTGAGTATCGAATTAGACAAAAAGGACTTAATCGCGTAAAATGTAAAAGTGGCATACTAGAGTGTAAAGTGCCTATTTGAGCATGGCTTTTAATATGAAGCATTAAATGGGTAAATAACCCATTTTAAAGTTAGTGGGTGGCTTTTGACAAAAATATCCATAGTATATATATTGGTTTTATTTTATATTAAAGGTTATATAAGTAATTTAATAAATTTCTTTATGAAAGCCATGATATCATCCATTCTCTTAAGGCGAAAGTTGAGAAAGATAAAAGGGTTTTTTCTTCAAATTTGACAATTTGAGGCTTGATTTCAAGGTTAGTTTGATTTCGATTTTAGTAATTTTTACGTTTTGAGATCGTTGCTTGAGCCGTGCCAGACCCATGTTGTAATTTATGAATATAAGTATGCTTGATGTTCGCCATTGTTGTGTTCATGTGGTTTTGATATTTGATGATTTTAGATGATAGTTAGGTTAAAATTAGTATATTATGTGTTGGAAGTTTTAGTGAATTTGTGTTTTAGGGCCAAATTGTAAAAATAAAAATTTAGAGGGCTTAATTGCAAAATAAATGAAAGAAATGGACTTGTATAGTCCTCATATATATTCGCCCTTAAGAAGTATGGGGAAATTTGATATATTTTGAGTTTTATGCAAATAGGATTAAATTGCAAAGTATTGAAATAGTAGGGTAAAATGGTAATTTTCTTATTTATGTGCTTAGGGACTAAATTGAGATGAAATGTACTTGAATGAGCTAAATTTGAATGTGTTTTAGATCAAGAGCAAAGAAAAAGCAGTTTGGATCGGGGAAAGCGAAGGTTCTCAAATAATGATTTGCACGGTCTATCGACAACCGAGGTAAGTCCTTAAGCAAGTGTATACTATAAGAATAATTGTGAACATTGCATATGATAAAGTTAGGAAATTTTAAGTATAAAAATGTGTATTGGCCGAATGTGGTAGTATAACTTGATAGTGAGTTTTAAATTGTTAAATGTGATGTAAGTATGTAAGTTTGGTTAATGAATGAAAATGTATGAAGTATATAAGTTGTGGTGATTTCAGTATTAAGTAAAGTGTATTGAAATGTTAAATGTGTTGAATTGGGCTAAATGCCTAGCTAGCCTAGGCCTAGTGTTAGGTGATATATTCTTGGGGCTTAGTGCCTAGCGAGCTTCGTCTTAGGTGACATATTCGGGCTTAGTGCCTAGCAGGGCTTCATCTTGGTGACATATTTGGGCTTAGTGCCTAGCGGGCTTCGTCTTTGGTGACATATTCGGGCTTAGTGCCTAGCGAGTGCTTAGTCTTAGTGATTTATTTCGAGCTTTAAAATGCCTTGCAGGCTTTATGCCGGTGAAACGCTATAAGTGGAGATTCTAAATATCAAATAAGGTGAGATGTTTATATAGTGTTAAGTGGTACAAGTTCAGGTAAGAACTAACCTACTATTTTAGTAGAGAATGAAGTGAACTAAAATTCTTTTTGTATAGTTAAAGATCAGTGATGAGTGTGACAAAAGCGCTTGTTCTTGTGTATAAGTAGAAATAGAAGATCGATGCCTAGATTGGTTTATATGGAACAATAATATTATGCAGGTTTATGATGTCATAGCAATGATGTTTAAGTAAAGAGCATTTCTATTATTGACCATCAAAATTTTACATAGTGAAATAATTATGTTTCATATTACAAGCTTAGATTTTAATATGTTTGAATGCATGTTCATTATCTTGATATTTGCTTGAGACTTACTAAGCTAGTAAGCTTACTGTGTGTGTATTTTTGTCTACCTCTATTTTATAGATCTTGAATCGAACTACAGGCTTGAAGGATCATCCGTGAAGTCAACCACACTATCGACTTCTTTTGGTATTGAAAACTTGGTTTGTTATTTGAAAGGGCATGTATAGGCTAGACTAAACCGTTTAACCAATGTTTGTAATGGTGTAAATATGCTAGCCATGCGAAAATGGCTATCTATTTTGAATAACTTGTTTTGTGTTTTGAGGTTATAGTTTACTCTTGCCATGAACTATTAATTATGCTTGATTATGGTTTAATCATGTGTGGGAGTGGTGCTATTATTTATGCATGTTAGGTTATGACATGAATGATTTATAAAATAATTCATGATGATGAGCTTATTATATGATATATATATGTTTATAATGTTGGATTTATGATTGACAATGAATAATGGTAAGTTTGGTGTGATATTAGGTTTAGTCAATAAAGTAAGCGATGGATGTATATTGAAGTTATAAAATGTGAGATATAGGTGTTAAATAATGTTATGGCATGTGTATATTTGAATTGGTCATTTGATAGATAAACATTAAGTTCAATAATGTATGGTTGTATTGGGCTATTTGATTCGGTTTGTGTAAGTGAGTACATACATATATTATTCTTGGTTAGTTGTATATTAGGTTCGAACTTTTGATTAGTTTATTGAATGTTAGAACAAATAATGTTTAGATATGATATGTTTGTTATGTGATTACTTATATGAGATTTGATAAACCTTTTATATGTGAATAAGGGTGGTAGTTTTGTGAGCTAGATTAGGACTCGGTGCATATTATTTGGAAGTGTAAATTAGAAGCATGAGTTAGCCTTGTAAATTATGCATTTAGTAACGAGAGAATATTAGTGAATTTGGTAAGTGTGTTGAACAATGAAATAATGATATGAAAATTTTGGAATTGAATCTTAAACGTGTGTATACATGACCATGTATATTCACCACCTAATTAATATATATACGTGATGTTATATTATGATTATAGAGCTTGAACATATGGGTGTATTATATTTGGTTATAAAATGACATTTTGGTTTTGCAAGTTGAATGAAAATTTGTTATTTTAAATATATGAGCATTCATTTGAAGTAGCATTTGGTATGAATAGTGCATGCAAAAGAAATAAATAAGTTGTTTAAATTTATGTGGCTCAATTATGCATATGTTAACAAATTTTAGGTTTGCATTGGTTCAATTAAGTGATTGATTAAAAGTTGTGATTTAATCGGTAATGCCTGTAACCATAATCCGTGACGGATCTTTGGTTAGGGTGTTACATTTATTAGTATCGAGCTACGGTTTAGTCGATTCTAGGACTACCGTAGTATGTAAGAGTCTAGCTATACATGCCTTTAAATTGTATATATGATAGTGTGGTGACTTGACTATTTCGATTGTATTTTATATAGTAAATGGATTACGATCACGATAGAGCCGTGGCCGATGATGTGGAGAGTGTCGCTGGTCTCGCACATGGATCGGTGCCACTAGACTCTCAACCGATTCACGGGTAACCACGAGGAGAGGCTAAACAAGCCTTCTACCAAATGATGAATGAATGGTTTACCCAGTTTGTTCGAATAATCCATTGTACAACAACCTCCACCCCGAATAATCCGACTCAGATACCTTTGGCAACCCAGATGATAGATCCAATGAGATCTAGTAGGCCTCCTGTTGATAAAATTAGGAAATTTTGGTAGAAGAATTCAAGGCTAATGATAATGATGATGCGAGCGAGCTGAAATGTGGCTTGATAACACTATTGGTACTTGATGAGTTATCACGTGCTCAGGATGAATGTTTAAAATGTACTATATCATTACTTGGGACACCGCCTATCACTAGTGGATTACACTAGTATCGATGGTTCCAAAAGAAAAAGTGACATGGGATTTCTTTCGAATGAATTTCGCAAGAAATATATCGATCGAGAGGTTCATTGACCGAAGCGTAAAGAATTTCTTGAACTAAAGCAGGGCAAATGGCGGTGGTGAATATGAGCGAAAATTTGTCGATTGAGCCGATATGCTTGGGAATGTGTATCAACAAAAGCCATTATGTGCAAAAGGTTTGAAGATGGTTTGAATGAAGATATAAAGTTCCTTGTTGGCATCCTTGAAATTCAAGAGTTTGTGACATTAGTTGAGCGAGCTTGCAAAAGTGAAGAGCTCGGGAAGAGAAGAGAAGGTTGAGGCGAAGTTAGAGACACTCGAAAGAGATCGTCGGGTAAAATTTCCATTCCTCATCTAAGAAGTTTAGAGATGACTTGATCGACACAAAGCTACTTGATTCATTTAGGCGTGATCGACCTCCGGTGGGCTCCGAGCTACCTCGATGGCGGTGTTGGTAACGTTCCACAAAATCGAGTTGAATGCAAACATTGTGGAAAATGGCATTACGGGAGTTGTAGAGCTCGTGGATCGGTCTTGCTTTAAAT
Organism: Gossypium rotundifolium; assembly: GCA_025506655.1. Classification (NCBI taxonomy): domain Eukaryota; kingdom Viridiplantae; phylum Streptophyta; class Magnoliopsida; order Malvales; family Malvaceae; genus Gossypium; species Gossypium rotundifolium. The sequence continues at coordinate 63,547,431 of CP106723.1, read as the reverse complement.
GTGGATCCTCGGATCATTTTATTCGAGAGTGCCGATGTTAGGTGGTAGAATCTGACGAGAACTCTAGGCCGAGTAGTGCATCGATCTTGGGCAAACCACCGAGCATTACGGCAATGTAGGTGGTAATCGAGAGAGGGACAAAGAACACAACAGATCGATTCGAGGCTAGAGCTCCGGCTAGAGCTTATGTTACTCGAGCTAGAGAGGATGCTTCTCGGATGTCATTCTGGTACTTTCACTCTTTATAATACTACTATGATTGCATTAATTGATCTGGTTCGACCCATTCATATGTATGTGAAACTACGGTATTCAAGAAGACTCGCCGATTGAGTCTCTTGAGTTTGTGATTCGCGTATCCAATCCTTTGGGTAGATGTGTGTTTGTTAATAAAGTGTGTAAAGTTGCCCATTGATGATTCGGGATTTTGCTTCCAGATTGATTTAATGTTGTTGCCTTTCGATGAGTTTGATATAATTTTGGGAATGGATTGGTTAACCGCATGATGCAATGGTGAATTGCAAAAGAAAGCTTATTAATTTGAGACACGAGCGGTGAGATCATTAGAATTGAATCCGATGATTCGGTGGGTTTTCTGAGTTATATCATCGATGTTAGCGAAAGTATGTGAGAAAGGGTGTGAAGCTTATTTGGCTTATGTCTTTGGATAATAAATTGTCGAGAAAGCATTGAATCTGTCTGGGTGTATGTGAATACTCGGATGTGTTTCTGAAGAACTACCGGGTTTACCCCTATCGAGAGATTGAGTTTGGCATTGAATTAGCTCAGGAGCGACTCGATCTCAATAGCTCCATATCGGATGGCACCTCTTGAGCTAAAAGAGCTGAAAGCACGATTGCAAGAGTTAACAGATAGGGGCTTTGCACGACCAAGTTTCTCTCCTTGGGTGCACTAGTTCTTTTTGTGAGAAAGAAAGATGGAGCGATGCGAATGTGTATTGATTATCGGTAACTAAATAAGGTAACTATAAAGAATAAGTACCGTTACCTCGGATTGATGATTTGTTTGACCGGTTGAAAGGGCTTGATATTTTCGAAGATAGATTTGAGATCGGGTTATTATCGATTCTTGAGTCGAGAGATACAGATGTGCCAAAGGCGCATTAGGACGAGGTACGAACATTTTGAGTTTTGGTAATGCCTTTTGGGCTTACTAATGCACTGCTATTTTATGGATTTGATGAATCGGGTTTTTAAGCAGTTTTGGATCGATTTGTGGTGGTATTTATTGATGACATATTGATCTACTCCAAAGATGAAGTTGAATACGCTAAACATTTGAGGTTAGTGCTACAAACTTTGCGAGATCATCAGTTGTATGCGAAGTTTAGTAAGTGTGAGTTCGGATGAAAGAGGTGACTTTTGGGACATGTGGTTTGACATCGGTATTCGAGTTGATCCGAACAAAATCTCGGCTATACTTGATTGGAAGCCATAGAAAAATGTTTTTGAGATTGAAGTTTTACGGGACTTGCAGGTTACTATCGACGATTTGTGAAAGATTTCTCTATGATAGCAACCCCGTTAACAAAGTTACTGCAGAAAGATGTTCGGTTTGAGTGGTCAGAAAAATGTCAGAAAAGTTTTGATCAGTTGAAAGCCCTTTTGACAGAGGCTCCAGTATTAGTTCAGACTGAATCGGGTAAAGAATTTGTTGTGTACTCTGATGCTTCTTTAAATGGTTTGGGCTGCGTTTTGATCTGAGGAAGGCAAAGTTGTAGCCTACGCTTCAAGACAATTGAAGCCGCATGAAAGAAATTACCCGACGCATGATTTAGAGCTTACAGCCATTGTGTTCGTTTGAAGATTTGGCGTCATTACTTATTTGGCGAGAATGTCATGTTTACTCGGACCACAAAAGTCCGAAGTATCTAATGACTCGAAAGACCTGAATTTGAGACAACGCAGTGGCTAGAATTGTTGAAAGACTATGAATTGGTGATTGACTATCACGGGAAAAGCTAATGTTGTTGCGGATGCATTAAGTGAAATCATTATTTGCTCTTCGTGCAATGAATGTACTGAGATGGCTATGTCTAGTGATGGTTCGATCATAGCCGAAGTTCTGAAGCAAGACCAATGTTTATCCAACAAATTTGTGATGCACGAGAAAGTTGACAAGAATATGATTGCTAAACGAATTCGATGTGAAAAGGTGTAGAGTCGATTTTGATTGATGCAAATACTATTTGAATTTTAAAAGCCGATTGTGTGTTCCAAAGAACTCGATTTGATCTGAGATGATTTTGAGTGAGGCTCATAGTGGCCGACTATCGATACATCCGGGTATACGAAAATGTATAACGACTTGAAAGCAGTTTTATTGGTGGCACGGTATGAAATGAGATATATCGAATTTGTTTCAAAGTGCCTAATTTGTCGACAAGTAAAAGCCGAGCATCAAATGCCTTACGGGTTGCTTGGTGATCATGATACGAGTGGAAATGGGATAAAGTTACAATGGATTTTGTATCCGGTCTTCCTATGACAGAGTAAGAAAGATGTTGTATGGGTGATAGTTGATAGGTGACTAAATCAGCTCATTTTGTGCCGATCGCATAGATTATTCACTTGATAAACTTCTTTGAATTATGCGTATCACAGATTATGAGATTGCATGGTGTACCAGAGTTCCATTGTTTGACGAGACCCAAGATTCACATCACGGTTTTGGAAGAAGTTGCAAGAAGCTTTAGGTACTAAACTTTATTTTAGTCTGACCTTCCATCCATGAACAGACGGTCGGTCCGGCGAACTATTCAAATACTTGAGGACATGTTGAGATGTTGCGTTCTCGAGTTTGAAGGTGCGTGGGAGCGATACCTACCTTTGATTGAATTTGCTTATAATAATAGCTTTCAATCAAGTATCAAAATGGCACCTTTTGAAGCCTTATACGGTGAAAATGTCGAACACCATTATCTTGGGTGAGCTCGGTGAAAATAAGATACACGGGTTGATTTGATTAAAGAGACCTGAGAAAGTGGCCATAATCAAAGATAATTTGAAAGTCGCATCGGATCGACAAAAGTCTTATCTTGATATGAAATGTAAAGACATCGAATTTCAAGTAGGAGATCGTGTATTCTTAAAAGTTTCTCCGTGGAAGAAAGTACTCGATTTGGTCGAAAAGGCAAGTTGAGTCCAAGATTTATCGGACCGTATGAAATCATTGAGCGTATTGGGCTGTTGCTTATAGATTGAAGCTACCCTACGAATTAGAAAAGATACGATGTATTTCATGTTTCTATGCTTCGTAGATCTGGATCGGATCAAATCACATGTGATTGCTCAAATCGAGATTGAGATACAATCGATATGACGTATGAGGAAAAGCCGATCCGTATTCTAGCTCGGTAAATGAAAGAGTTAAGAAACAAAAGATTTCCTTAGTGAAAGTGTTATGGAATCGACACGGAGTTGAAGAGGCAACGTGGGAACTGAAGATTCAATGAGGCAACAATATCCGACGTTGTTTAACGGTAAGATTTTCGGGACGAAAATCCTTAAGAGGAGAGTTATATGAGACCGAATCGGACCCTAATCGGAACGGTGGTTTCGGGACCACGAATCCGAACAGAAATATTTAAATATTATATTTAGTGCTTATTATATATGAATTTATGTGTGTGAAAGTTTTGTAGAAAAATTTTATCGTTTGAGTATCGAATTAGACAAAAAGGACTTAATCGCGTAAAATGTAAAAGTGGCATACTAGAGTGTAAAGTGCCTATTTGAGCATGGCTTTTAATATAAAGCATTAAATGGGTAAATAACCCATTTTAAAGTTAGTGGGTGGCTTTTGACAAAAATATCCATAGTATATATATTGGTTTTATTTTATATTAAAGGTTATATAAGTAATTTAATAAATTTCTTTATGAAAGCCATGATATCATCCATTCTCTTATCATCGAAAGTTGAGAAAGATAAAAGGGTTTTGTTCTTCAAATTTCGCAATTTGAGGCTTGATTTCAAGGTTAGTTTGATTTAGATTTTAGTAATTTTTACGTTTTGAGATCGTTGCTTGAACCGTAAGCAAACCCATGTTGTACTTTTTGAATCTAAGTATGCTTGATGTTCGGCCATTGTTGTGTTCATGTGGTTTTGATATTTGATGATTTTAGATGATAGTTAGGTTAAAATTAGTATATTATGTATTGGAAGTTTTAGTGAATTTGTGTTTTTAGGGCCAAATTGTAAAAATAAAAATTTAGAGGGGCTTAATTGCAAAATAAATGAAAGAAATGGACTTGTATAGTCCTCATATATATTCGGCCCTTAAGAAGTATGGGGAAATTTGATGTATTTTGAGTTTTATGCAAATAGGATTAAATTGTAAAGTATTGAAATAGTAGGGGTAAAATGGTAATTTTCTTATTTATGTGCTTAGGGACTAAATTGAGATGAAATGTACTTGAATGAGCTAAATTTGAATGTGTTTTAGATCAAGAGCAAAGAAAAATGGATTTGGATCGGGGAAAGACGAAGGTTCTTGAATAAGCCAGGTTGTACGGTCTATCGACAATAGAGGTAAGTCAAGTAAGCAAGTGTATACTATAGGAATAATTGTGAACATTGCATATGATAAAGTTAGGAAATTTTAAGTATAAAAATGTGTATTGGCCGAATGTGGTAGTATAACTTGATAGTGAGTTTTAAATTGTTAAATGTGATGTAAGTATGTAAGTTTGGTTGATGAATGAAAGTGTATGAAGTATATAAGTTGTGGTGATTTCAATTATTAAGTAAAGTGTATTGAAATGTTAAATGTGTTGAATTGGGCTAAATGCCTAGCAGGGCCTAGTCTTGGGTGATATATTCGGGCTTATTGCCTAGCGGGCTTGTCTGACGGTGACATATTAGGGCTTAGTGCCTAGCGGGCTTCGTCTGCAGTGACATATTCGGGCTTAGTGCCTAGCGAGCTTTGTCTTAGGTGACATATTCGGGCTTAGTGCCTAGCAGGCTTAGTGCCGGTGATTTATTTCGGGCTTTAAAATGCCTAGCAGGCTTTATGACGGTGAAACGCTATAAGTGGAGATTCTGAATATCAAATAAGGTGAGATGTTTATATAGTGTTAAGTGGTACAAGTTCAGGTAAGAACTAACCTACTATTTTAGTAGAGAATGAAGTGAACTAAAATTCTTTTGTATAGTTAAAGATCAGTGATGAGTGTGACAAAAGCGCTTGTTCTTGCGTATAAGTAGAAATAGAAAATCGATGCCTAGATTGGTTTATATGGAACAATAATATTGTACAGGTTTATGATGTCATAGCAATGATGTTTAAGTAAAGAGCATTTCTATTATTCAGCCATCAAAATTTTACATAGTGAAATAATTATGTTTCATATTACAAGCTTAGATTTTAATATGTTTGAATGCATGTTCATTATCTTGATATTTGCTTGAGACTTACTAAGCTAGTAAGCTTACTGTGTGTGTATTTTTGTCTACCTCTGTTTTATAGATCTTGAATCGAACTACTGTGCTTGAAGGATCATCCGTGAAGTCAACCACACTATCGACTTCTTTTGGTATTGAAAACTTGGTTTGTTATTTGAAAGGGCATGTATAGGCTAGACTAAACCGTTTAACCAATGTTTGTAATGGTGTAAATATGCTAGCCATGCGAAAATGGCTATCTATTTTGAATAACTTGTTTTGTGTTTTGAGGTTATAGTTTACTCATGCCATGAACTATTAATTATGCTTGATTATGGTTTAATCATGTGTGGGAGTGGTGCTATTATTTATGCATGTTAGGTTATGACATGAATGATTTATAAAATAATTCATGATGATGAGCTTATTATATGATATATATATATATATGTTTATAATGTTGGATTTATGATTGACAATGAATAATGGTAAGTTTGGTGTGATATTAGGCTTAGTCAATAAAGTAAGCGATGGATGTATATTGAAGTTATAAAATGTGAGATATAGGTGTTAAATAATGTTATGGCATGTGTATATTTGAATTGGTCATTTGATAGATAAGCATTAAGTTCAATAATGTATGGTTGTATTGGGCTATTTGATTCGGTTTGTGTAAGTGAGTACATACATATATTATTCTTGGTTAGTTGTATATTAGGTTCGAACTTTTGATTAGTTTATTGATTGTTAGAACAAATAATGTTTAGATATGATATGTTTGTTATGTGATTACTTATATGAGATTTGATAAACCTTTTATATGTGAATAAGGGTGGTAGTTTTGTGAGGTGGATTAGGACTCAGTGCATATTATTTGGAAGTGTAAATTAGAAGCATGAGTTAGCCTTGTAAATTATGCATTTGGTAACAGAGAATATTAGTGAATTTGGTAAGTGTGTTCGGCTTAATGAAATCATGATATGAAAATTTTGGAATTGAATCTTAAACGTGTGTATACATGACCATGTATATTCGGCCACCTAATTAATATATGTACGTGATGTTATATTATGATTATAGAGCTTGAACATATGGGTGTATTATATTTGGTTATAAAATGACATTTTGGTTTTGCAAGTTGAATGAAAATTTGTTATTTTAAATATATGAGCATTCGGCTGAAGTAGCATTTGGTATGAATAGTGCATGCAAAAGAAATAAATAAGTTGTTTAAATTTATGTGGCTCAATTATGCATATGTTAACAAATTTTAGGTTTGCATTGGTTCAATTAAGTGATTGATTAAAAAGTTGTGATTTAATCAGTAATGCCCTGTAACCATAATCCGTGATCGACATCTTGGTTAGGGGTGTTCTGTGCTAGATTTTTATGCTTGAGTTTTATTATGGCTAATTATGGTTTAAACTCATTCGGTAAATATGCTATATGACGTGCATGAATGGTGTTTTGATTAGACAATATGATTTGTATTCATTTATGTGATTGAGGATTTATGATTTTGACTTAGACTATATGGTAGATGATTAATGCTTGATGATTTATGACAAATGACATATAAATTGATTAAGTGGTGTTTATGTATATGTTCATGTAATTGATTCGGTTATTGTGGGATAACTAGTAGGTGGTTTAATGTATGAGTATATTCAGCTATGCTTCATCATATATACATGATCATAGTATGCTAATTAGGCATGTATGGTTTAATATAAATGTTCAAAATAACACAATGGATATGGTCTTATATACATAAAATATGTAATAAGAAAAGATGTATAATTGATTTAGTCTTAAAGTCCTTTGTATGTGTGTTATAAAAGAATAAGTGTATATGTCTTGTATGCCGTGTATGCGTAAGAAAAATGTTAGTAAACTAGGTATATTATGAACTTATCTATTGGGACCGAAAATGGTGGTTGGTATATTAGTCAAATGGATGTGAATTAACGGTTAAGTTGATGGTTACTTTATTATATAGTAAATGGTTAATGATGAGCATGATTGTGGTTAAAACTCGACTGATGTTTTGGTTATGCATTTGTATTTGAGTAGGGTAAGTTAGTATGTGATTTGAGCGTACTTTTAATTATGATAGTGCATCGAAATGATTTAAATTGATATGGTCATATACGAATGGTCTTATAATTATGAACGGGGTATGTTTCAACTTAAATTAATGTACCAATCATATTCGCTCATATTGACTAATATCAAGGTTGCTTGGGTAAGAAATATTTAAGTTGTGTGATGTGGCTCATATAGTTTTGAATGAGCATGGGTGAGTAAGAAATGGTACATTGATATTTGATGATCAAATAGATATATGAAATGTATTAATATATGTTTGCATGTGAATAAGTATGCGATATAAATTTTGAAGTAAATCAAACTTTGATTATTTGAATGTTATATATGATTGATGGTGAAGTTTTAAAACATGTGAATTATGATTGTCTGAGATGTGTTTTGGTCGGTAATGCCTCGTAACCCAAGTTCGGCGACGGATATGGGTCAGGGGCGTTACAACCCGTACCATCCATCACACCTGTGGGGATCAAGTCAACCCACCCCGCCAAACACACCAATCGCAGGCATTTAGCCATTTATAATATATTCAAATTGTGGACAAGCCACCAGAATCATAGTGAATCAAATTATCAAACATATTTGTGGTAGTGCCACCAGAATCTATTCTCTTCAACATTTTCTCATCCCATGCAAAGTCATGTAAATGCATCATTCATAGCAAATCATGATATTTACAAATATATCAACAATAATTAATTTAGACAAAAGTTCAGCCCATTAACATTTTGCAAATCAGCCCATTAAGGAAATTTATCAAATCGGCCCATTAAGCAATATATCAATTCGGCTCATTAGGCAATATATCAATTCGGCCCCTTAAGGCAATTTCGTAATTCGGCCCTTTAAAGGTATTTTCGTTATTCACACAATAATATTACAGATTTTTTCAATTTTATCAAAATAGTGTATCTTAGGCCAATTTTTTCGATTTATGCCCTATTATGCTTTTAGTCATAGCAATTTATTTCCAATATGATATCAATCTTAAAGTTCTCAAAAAAAGATGTGATATTACACACTTGATTACAGTAAGTACTAGACTTTCTTGATCTTCGACACCTAAGATATCATAACGTTCGATTAGTCGACAAACGTGATTTAAATAATCGACTCTAAAATAAACGATCTAAGGTTTTTACCCTTGGAATTGTGAATGACCACGATTTTTTGATTTTCTTAGTATGACGATCCACAACCCGGTGGAAAATCCCGAACCGTTGAAACAACCCTTCATTTGAATTTAAGAGTAGGGATCGCAAATCCACTCCTTTTGCGATCTCCAATCGCTATCCCTTTCGATTCTATATTCCTTGTCTCCATTGAAAATAAATCTTATTCAAAACTTATATTACATTGATATGAACGATTGATAAAGGAGAAAGGTCGGCTTACCACTAAAATCGTATGATCACAAGTCGATGGATCGAGCGATTTAGCCCCTAAAACATAAAGTCGATTATTTCAAATTATTACTCCTTAAGCAATTAATCGAATATTGAGTTCTATTAATAATCCATAACGAATTCTTACCGCATCGATATTTCACCGTTCAACTTAAGACTAGAGTGATGTTCGGCCTCCCACTAGGATGCTACAAAAGGGAAAATGATCACGTAGTGAGAGAAAACAAAAATGATGATTCGGTTAATAGAACCATCCCATGACAAGGACATATATTCGGCCTTAAGAGAAGAAATTAAAAATAAAAATTATTACTCACTGATTCATCAAGAAGATAGTGTCCAAACACGAAGGAAAAAGAGATAGTGGAGAGACAAGTTGTTATTAGATTCGGCTATGGAGAGAATGAATAAAATAAAAGGATTTGATCAAAATGAAGTTTTGTTTTTTTAAGAAATGGAAGAAGGATTGAAAAGATGATTAAAAGAAAAGAAAAGGAGAGAATGGGTGCTAACTAGTTTCGATTTTTCAAGAGAAGATAAGAGATGATGATTTGGTATCAATGGTTTAGTACATTCGACCAACAAGAAAGAAAATGAAGAAACAAAAATGCTCACCAAGGCTTGGAGATTCGACAAAGAGAGGAAGAAGTTTGGAGAGAAAAAAATGACACAAAATGATGATAAAGAAGTTTTTGACCAAAACAAGCACTAAGGTTTCTACCAAAAGGCAAAGCAAAATTCGGCTATACTCCCCCTCACCTAAACCGTACATACCTTGGCAAAAGGGTCAAACATTTGCCAACCAAGACTTTCCAAAACACCTCCCTTGAAAAAGGCCAACATGTTCCCTATACTTTCCCTTTTCTTTTGATTTCTTTCCCCACCTTCATCCTTTCCTAATTTCTTTAGCCACCTTGCCAAAATTAAAAAGTCCACCTTACCTTATTTACTAGCTTGGCCGACACTTAGGGAAAGGATACAAAAAAATTAGTCAAAAATTGTACATTATGGGATTTAAACCTCCTCCTTCAAAGTCCATCATGTGGCTCCATAACCTTTTTACCAATAGCTCATTTATGCAAGCATATTACTCATTTATTTCTATAAGCCTTGAAACTAGTTACCATCTATCCTTAATAGACTTAAACACAAAATTTTTACTAGGACCCAAATAAACCCTAGCCTTCTGAGAACCCCTAACATACACCATTAATAATTTATCGAGCTTAATACAAGAAATAATGCAACAATTAAAATTCCAAATTTTGGGATGTTACAATTCTACCCCTCCTTAAAGAAAATTTCGTCCTTGAAATTTACCTGATTAAAATAGGTGAGGATATTACTACCGAATCGCATCCTCAGGCTCCCATGTAGCTTCCTCCACTCCGTGATTGTGCCATAATACTTTGACTAATGGTACTGACTTCCTTCTCAGCACCTTAACGTCCCGATCTAAAATTTACACTAGCTCCTCTTCGAAAGACAAGTCAGGTCTTATCTCAACTTCATCTACCGGTACTATATGAGATGAATCGATCGATAATGCCTTAATATTGAGACATGAAATACAATATGTATCTTACTCAACTCCGGAGGTAACTCAAGCTGATAAGCCACTGGCCCAACACGCTTTATTACACGGTACGGTCCGATGAACCTAGGGCTCAACTTGCCCTTCTATCCAAATCTAAAGATCTTCTTCCAAGGTGAGACCTTTAGAAAGACCTGATCTCCCACCGCAAACTCAATATCCTTATGCTTTAGATCCGCATACAATTTTTGTCTATCCGAAGCTTCCTTTAACCGTGCCCGGATTATCTTTACTTTTTCCTCTGTCTCTGATATTAGTTCAGGACCCAATAACTGTCGCTCCCCCAGTTCAGTCCAACAAGTAGGAGTAAGACACCTACGACCATACAACGCCTCGTAGGGTGCCATCTGGATGCTGGATTAATAGCTGTTGTTGTATGCAAACTCGTTATGGGCATTACGAATTCTTGGTGATGTTGTTTGGGTTGACAAATGCACCAACTGCATTTATGGACATGATGAACCGATTCTTCCAACCCTATCTATACCAGTTTTTGGTGGTGTTCATAGATGACATCTTAGTGTACTCAAAGATTGAAGAGGAACATGATTCGCATCTACGGGTTGTATTGCAAATATTAAGGAAGAAGCAATTGTATGCCAAATTTAGTAAGTGTGAATTTTGGCTGAAGGAGGTGACCTTTTTGGGGCATGTTGTGTCTATCGAGGGAATTAGAGTTGATCCCCGGAAGATTGAGGCTATTTTAGCTGGAAGCCACCGAAGTTAGTGGCAAAAATTCATAGTTTCTAGGTTTGGCTGGGTATTATAGGCAGTTCGTTGAGGGGTTTTCATTGATTGATGTACCCCTAACTAAGTTATTGCGTAAGGGAGTACCATTTGTGTGGTCAGATAAGCAGCAAGAGAGCTTTGAGAAATTGAAGAAGATTCTGACAAAAGCGCTAGTATTGATTCAACCTGAGGCAGGTAAGGAGTTTATTGTTTATGGTGATGCGTCACACACGGGCTTGGGATGTGTACTGATGCGAGAGGGGAAAGTGGTGGCTTATGTATCTCGTCAACTAAGACCGCATGAGGTAAATTATCCCACTCATGATTTAGAGTTAGTTTAGTGGTATTTGCTCTGAAGATATGGAGACATTATCTGTATGGGGAGAACTCGATTATCTACATAGACCATAAGAGTCTGAAATACCTCCTTACACAGAAGGAGTTGAACTTAAGACAGCAAAGGTGGATAGAATTGTTTAAAGATTATGACTACTCAATTGAGTACCATCCAGGTAAAGCTAACGTAGTGGCAGATGCATTAAGTCGTAAGGTGATATTGGATTTGAAAGCAATGTTTGCTCATCTCAGCCTTTATGAAGATGGTAGCTTGTTGGCTGAACTTCAAGTGAAGCCTGCATGGGTAAGTCAGATTAAGGAAAAGCAGTTGTTAGTTGAAAGTTTAGGTTCTCGACTTCAACAAGTAGGAAGTGGCGAGATAGGGGACTTGGATTAAATAGTTATGGAGTATTATGTTTCCGCGGAAGAGTTTGTATGCCCAGGGATTCTGAATTGAGACAAATGTTTCTACGCGAGGTGCATAGTAGCCCATACGCTATGCACCCTGGGGAAACAAAATCTACCGAGACCTCCGTGAGTAGTATTGGTGGCCAGGGTTGAAACGGGAGGTCACAGACTTCGTGAGCAAGTGCTTGACATGTCAGCAAGTGAAGGCGGAACATCAACTGCCTTCAGGGTTGCTACAATCGGTAAAAATCCCACTATGGAAATGGGAAAGGATAATGATGGACTTTGTTAGTGGGTTACCCTTGACACCTACTAAGAAAGATTCAGTATGAGTGATAGTGGATCGGTTCATGAAGACTGCTCATTTCCTGCCTGTTCGTACGGATTGTTCAATGCAGAAGTTGGCCAAGTTGTATGTAGAAGAGATCGTAAGGTTGCATGGGGTACCGATGTCTATCATATCAGACAGGGATTCTAGGTTTACATCACAGTTTTGGAAGGCTCTACATGAAGCTTTGGTAACAAGGCTAGATTTCAGCACAGCGTTCCATCCGCAGACTGATGGTCAGTTAAAAAGAGTAATCCAGATTTTAGAAGACATGTTAAGGGGATGTGTGATCGATTTTAGGGGTAGTTGGGAAGATTTTCTACCATTGGCAGAGTTTGCATACAACAACAGCTATCAATCCAGCATCTAGATGGCACCCTACGAGGCGTTGTATGGTCGTAGGTGTCGTACTCCTACCTACTGGACTGAGCTAGGAGAGCGACAGATTTTGGGTCCAGAGTTGATCTCAGAGACAGAGGAAAAAGTTAAGGTAATTCGTGCTCGGTTAAAAGAAGCATCAGACAGATAGAAATCATACGCGAATCTAAAGTGGAAGGAGATAGAGTTCTCAGTGGGTGATCAGGTCTTTTTGAAGGTCTCACCTTGGAAGAAGGTGCTGAGGTTTGGACGAAAGGGTAAGTTGAGCCCTAGGTTCATTGGACCATACCGTGTACTGAAGTGTATTGGGCCAACGGCTTATCAGCTTGAGTTACCTCCAAAATTAAGTCAAATCCATAATGTATTCCATGTCTCGATGCTAAGGCATTATCGTTCGGATCCGTCTCATGTTATGCCAGTGGAGGAAATCGAGACAAGACCTGACTTGTCTTTTGAAGAGGAGCCAGTGCAAATTCTAGATTGGGATATTAAGGTGCTGAGAAGGAAATCGATTCTATTGGTAAAAGTATTATGGCGTAATCACGGGTCAGAGGAAGCTACTTGGGAGCCAGAAGACATGATCCGGCAGCAGTACCCTCATCTCTTTTAATCAAGTAAAATTTTGAGGCCTAAATTTCTTTAAGGTGGTAGAATTGTAACATCTTGAAATTTGGGATTTTATGTTTTGCATTATTACCATGCATTAGGCTAGTTAAATGTGTTCGTTGTATGTGTTTGGAGGCCCAAAGAAGGCCTGGGGTTGAGCTGGAACTTGGTAGAATTTTTGAGTTTAGGCACTTAAGGAGGAGAAAGTAAGTGGCATCAAGGCTTAAAGAAATGAGTGTGTATTTTTCTAGCACAAGAGAAGCTAGTAGCAGGGTGGTGAGGCGTCACATGAAGGGGCTTAAGGGGTGGAGTTCGAATCTCACCTATTGTAAATTTTGGATTTAATTTTTGTGCTAATCAATGGTAAGTGTCGGCCAAGACTCTAAACAAGGAAAGGAAGACTTATTCAAAAGATGGAAAGAACACTAAGGAAAAGAGTAAGGAGGAGGTCAAGGGCAAAATAAGGAAAGAAATAAGGATAGTGATGAGGGGGATATGTTGGCCGAATTTTGGGAGGTACTTGGGGAAACAAATTTGGTCAACCATGATCTTTTTGGTAAGGGGTACACGATTTTGGTAAGCGGGATATTGGCCGAAATTTTGAGATGTGCATGAGGGAGAAGTGTCAATCAAAGGTGGTCTCTTGGGTGAGGAGTGTATTTGTTTTGGTAAGGGGTTGATATGCCGAATTTTTCTTAGGCTCTTTGAGTAGTTTTTTGTTCCATTTTGAAAGTTATTTTCTTTTGACCATTTGGATACTTCCTTTCTTGCCTAAAATCGTGACCTTAAGTGATATTTTCTCTTCTTTTTTCTCATCTTTTTCATAGGCTACTTTTCTTTTCTTTTCACCGTTTCTTCAACCTTTCATTCTTCTTCTTTTTTCTTCTTTGTCCCTTTTTTTCAAACCGAATCTTTAACACTTACTTTCTTCTCCATCTTGTGTGTTGGACACTTTCTTCTTTAGCAGAATCGGGTAAGTGGTTTCATTCTTTTCTTTTCATCTTCTTTTCTTTCCTCCATGGCCGAATATGTGCCCCTTATCATTGGATGGTTCTATACACCGAAACATCACTCTCTCCTAATCCCTCACATCGTGTTCTCCATCTTTTTGTAGCATTAAAGTGAGTAGGCCGAATCTCATATCTTTGCCGACTCATCCGTAGCCATAAGCCCAATTGGTGGGAGTCAGATTTATCATCAAGTAAGGTAAGGAGTCTCTTCTTGGTCCATTCGATATCACTACTCGGTTATTTTGCTAATTGATTATTCTAGGGACTAAATCACTCATTTTCCTCTACTCGTTGATTCTTCGGAGGTAGTGGTAAGCCGAAACCCTCTCCTTAGATAATTACTTTATCTCATCGTAATATTATTCTGACCGAGACTCTTCCAATGGAGGCACGTGGTAGTGATATTAAAGGAAAATCGATAGAAGGTCAAAAGGAGTGGACTTGCAATCTCTACTCCCAAGTTCAAACGTAGGGCGGTATCGGCAGTTCGGGACTTTCCACCGGGTTGTGGGAGGGAGCCAACATTCGGTGAGAATAGACAGATTGTAGTTGTTCGTGGTGGTGAGGGTAAGTGTGATAAACCGATTGTTTAGATGTGGATTAAGAGACTCTTTTTGTTAGTTAATCAAGTGTAATGGTGTCATAGGTGCCGACGATCAAGAAGGTTTAGTTCTTACCATAATCAGGTGTGTAATCTCACACCACAATCCCATAGTTTCACGATTTACCACAAAATCGGTATAATAAGACGCCATTGCATAAAAGTTTAATAATCGGAATATAGCATGAAATCGATTAATGTGCTCAAACAATATTTGTACTCAAATCTGTTGTAAATATGTTAATAAGCTAATATATGAAAATGCCCTTATGGGTTGAATTTACAAAAATGCCCCTGTGGCCCGAATTTATGAAAAGCCCAACTGTGCCGTTTTATGGAAATGCCCTAATGATTTGATTTATTACATGCCTAATGGGCCGTATTACGAAAAAGATTTACTTAGCTAGTTTACTAAAATACCCTCGTTGGGATGATGCTTAATTTACATGTGAATTCTTTAATATGTATACATTTATGTTGCACTTTATCATATTGCATGGGGCAGGAATTGAATGAAGAGCAGTGTAGCCTGGTGGCATAGCCACAATTCATGTATTTATATGCTTAACTATGTTACTAGTGGCTCAGCCACAAAATATACTCTATGATAGAAGCTTGACTGGATATTGGTGTGAGCGGGGTGGGTTGACTTGATCCCCACAGGTGTGATTGGCTGGTCGGGGGTGTGATTGGATGGATGGGTTGGGTTGCATTCATTTCATTTAAATACTATTATGTAAATGGGCTTAGTCCAAGATGTTGTTATTCGGGTTCAGGCCCAATGGATGAAGGTAAGGGGATTATACACTGAGTTCTTGTAACTCACTCCTTTTTCTTAATCCTTGCAGGTAATGCTCAGAATAAGGACTTAAGGCCATGGATGACTCGGTGGAGGCCATACTTTAGAAATGATGTTATTGAACATTAGTAAACTTCTTTTCCGCTTTATTTCATTACTTTTACTGTTTTGGATTTAAAGTTGTAATAAGGCCTCTAGGATATGTTTTAATTTGCTTTATGTTTTGATGAACTTATTATCTTCTATGAATTGTTTTAAACGGGGATTTTCTGAAATCATAAACAACGGTTTTTCCAAAATAGATTAACAAATGGAGTTCATAACAAATATGTACAAATAATTTAACTTGGATTCTCCTTCGAATTATCAACGTTATTTTCAAAAATCACGTTTTAAAGTTCACTAGTTTGATTTTCGTTTCATCAATCAACCTCTCGAGATTAGTAGTATTTTTATCGAATATTTATAAACTAAACTTGTTTTCTTAACTGTAACCAAATGAAGTCAACTTTAGAAAGAATCACAAATTCTTTATACACTTTCTTCATGTGACATGCCGGATCCGATCATGCTGCATGGGCTGGGTTTGGGGTGCTACATTTTCGGAGCCCCTATTTTATTTTTTTAAGGGTCTTTAAAATGATTTTTTGGGGGGCTAATTTTTGCTTATATAGGCCATCCATACGATGCCGTTTTAGGGGTCACCATTAAAGGCCAAAATGACGTCGTTTAAAGGCCAAACCCGCGCGTTGACCCGATTCCCGGGGAGGATCTGCTTGTTTTAACAAAAGGGAAATTTGCCTCTTTGGTCCTTCTACAATTTTATTATTTTTAATTTAGTTCAATTTAAATTTTCTTTTATTTTTAATTCAGCCCTAAAAATTTGCCTTTGTTTCAATGGGGTCCCTAAGGTCATTTTAAAGACAGATGATGGAACGACGCCGTTTAGGAGATAGGGCATAATTGCCCAATAAGTCCCTATAGTTTGGCGCGCGTTACAACATCATCCTTTTACAATTTTATTTTAGTTTTTTCTTTTTTCTTTGATTTTTAAATCTTTTATTTTCATTTTGATTCTTATTTTTAATTATTTTAGTATTACATATGCATTAAATTATTACTATTTATTATTTATACTAGGTTATTTTATTAAGTTTAATATTATTTATATATTACATATTATTTTAAAATGTGCACATTAGTTATTATATTACACCTTTTATTTTGTATATTATATATTATTATATTATATTATATATAACATTTAAATCATTTTATCCTTAGTATTGTATAAAGTTTTGTATATTGTATAACATATATAGTTTATATTGTTTATATTATAAATATGTAGTCTTTATGGTTATTGTATTATAGATATATTTTCATTTAATGTTATATATTATTTACTTAAAACTGCTTTTTATCACTTATTATTGTTTATATTTATATTTATTAATTTATTAAATTATATATTTATTATAAGTTATCCTTTATATTTTTTCATATATTTTAAGTTTTATATCATTCATTTAAAATATATTGTTTATACATATTAATAGTTTTAGAATTTGTCATATCTTTTAATTTTTTGTTATAATATTTATTCGGTGTTTAAATATATCATCAATTTATTTACTTTTATATTTGATCTTGTTTGTAGAGTTTAATATTCATTTCTTAATTTTTATCTTTCACATAGATTTTTAATTGTTGTCGCTTATTTTATATCTTGTATTTGCTTATTTATGTTCTTTTATTTGCTTATTATTGCTTTAGCATAGTCTTTTTATTACATATATCATTTTCTATGTTACGTTATTCTTTGTTTAATTGTTTATATTAGTATTAATTGTTAATATGACTTGTAATTATGGAGAATTGCTATTTGGTATTTATGTTTTGTAATATATTAATGCAATGTCTTACTCAAACCATTTTTTATAAAAAAAAATGTTTTGCTAAATTGTCGCATCTTATTCAAAAGTTTTTTTAATACAACGATACATGATATTTGGCGACTTCGGGAAAAATTATACCCTAACTCACTGGGTTTTAATTTTTCTCTTGGAACTTAAGGTATCAAGTATCTTTTCTTTAAAAACCCATAAACTTCAAATTAAAACTTATTCTCGAAAATTCAAAATGTTATATCTTAACTTATTAGATATAATGTTTTGTATCTCGAGGTAAGGATTTTCTACAAATAAAGGCAAGCTTAATTTCGAAGTCTTGAGATGTTACACCCTAACTTATTGGGTGTGATATTTTATTTCTTTGAGATAAGTGAGCTTTTAGCTTTCTTTCAAATAAAAGGATCGTATTTTAAATTTTTTAAATTTTCAACATTAGGACATGATTTTATCAATTAGGTACTAATTTTTGGGCGTTACGAGTGTGCTAACCCTTCCTCATACGTAACCGACTTCGAACCTATTTTCTTGAATTTCGTAGGCCAAAATTAATTTTTTAAACAAAATATGTTTTATAAGGTGATTTGATCACACCTAAGCAAAAAAGATCGGTGGTGACTCCCGTTTTCGTTTTTTAAAGTCGATTCCCCTTTTTAAAAAAAACATAAGAATGGTTTCGACAGCTTGGCGACTCTGCTGGGGAGATAATAAGAGAGTCAAGCCATAAAATTGATTATTTCCTGTCCTTTTGTCTAAATTTGAAAATCGAATTTGAAAAATTATGATCCTTTTTATTGCATGTTGTTCTAATCTTGTAAAGTATTTCTATATTGCATTGCATGACCGTTGTGGTCACGGAGTGAGAAGCTACTCCTTCATGAGGTTTTCACCTTCGTGCAGGATAGTGAATAGCTTTTGGGATACATCCGTACCTATGTCTTCGTGATATTTTCATCTCCGTGCAGCCATAGGGAAATGTATTCCCCTGAACTGAACTTGGTCCGTATGAGCCTATAATGGGTGAGGATCAAGCAATCTGCTGGTTCAGGTACCTCAACTTTAGAGCTAAACCACATGTAGAAAACTTAAGGGCTTACCCTAGGTAGAACTATACCAAACCTTAGCGATCACCTAGATATGTGTTTGCTTATTTGCTTTATGTTTTATTTCATGTTACTAACTATTTGTGTTTTATTTTGGTGCATGTCATTTCATATTTTAAAAGGTATCAATTCACGGCAGTTACTAAGTTAGAAAGCTGGTTATGGAGAACAAATTTCTTGATAAAGTGGGAGACAATGCAACTGTCTGTAGGTGGTCAGAGCAAACACAATTAGAGAAAGGGGATAGCCTAGCTGAAGGGTACACATCAGAATTATGGGACTACACTCGCATTAGTGTGACACAAAACAATCTCCAAAAATTAAGAGAAATATGGGATCGGTGGAGTGACGAGACCAAGCAGTTGTTTTACTGCAGCTATGGGGATTTGCCGTACTTGTTCGAAATTAAGGTAGATGAACATTTGTTTCGAGTCATCACCCAATATTGGAACCCAGCGTATAGTTTCTTTACTTTTGGAAGGGTTAATTTGGTACCCACGGTGGAAGAGTATACAGTTCTATTGCATTGTCCCAAGGTTCAAGTTGATAAAGCTTACTCAAGGGCTGCTAGTGTTCCAACTTTTTCGAAGAAATTGATGAATATTACGGGGATGAGCGAACAATGGGTCACAGTCAAAATCAAGCAAAAGGGTGAGTGTAAGTGCATCCCATGAAAGGTTCTAAAGGATTTGATTCTAGTGCATCCTGATATGAAAAAAAAGAGGCGATGTTTTCACTTTGAGTATATACGAATTAGTGATCTTCCCTAGGGCGTTAGGATATGTTGATGAAACAATTTTAGATATTTTTAATCGACTTGACAAACAGGTCATACATGTTCCTGCAATCTTGGCTGAGACATTCCAATCATTGAATGCGTATAAAAGAGCTGGGGAAGGCAGATTCATAGGATGTACGCAGTTGTTGTTGGCTTGGTTACAACAGTCATTTATGGAAGGTGGATAAGGTTTCTTATTGGGTCTTCTCAAAAAATTACTCCCCATTAAAAGAGATAGTGGCTACCTTAATGAGAGATGACATATCAAAAGAAAATTGGATAGCGCTTCTATGAAATCTCCAAGAAGAGAACGTTGAGTGGAGACCTCCCTAGATGGTTCCCGATGAAGTGTTGTACCGGTGTGGAAGTTTTGATTGGGTCCTTCTACTTGGAATTTGGGGAACCATTGGATATGCACCCTTGCTTGTACTGAGACAATACAGATCAAGGCAGTTCATACCAGCTACACATGGGTTGGATCAATGTGAGTTTTTGTATAAGGGAGATAGCTACAAGAAAAGGGTTAAGGAGATTTCTAATGCCTGGAATCAGACCCGTCATATGAAGAGAGTGGACATATGTCCAATGACGACCCCAGAGTATAATGGATGGTGGAGTAGAAGAGTCAATGACAATATCCTTGTGCCAAGATTAGAAGAACTCGATCTATCGAAGAGTATTAAAGAGTGGTCCCATCAGAGCTAGAGATCATAAAACAAGATGTGGATGTTCAGAAATCAAAGGTCAAAAAATTAAGAAAAGGGAAGAAAAGGGTCGAGGAAGATCTGGATGGTCTAAAGACAGAATATAAGAAACTACGTCTATCAATGAAAAATGCCAGATTGGGGAAGACTTTGAGATAGTGGCAATAGGAGATTCAAGAGGAGAAGGCCAAAGCTGACCATTGGGAGAGGAAGTTCCAAGAAATGCAGATGCAAAACGAGGCCCTAGAAAGGAGTTTGGCAGAAAGCTAGAAGGAGAAATGTGGATTAAAGGCTAGAGTGGCTGAACTCTGACGATCTCTTCATCACCATCGAAGCCGTAATTCTACAATCAAGCTAAAATCAAGTCTGAATAAGTTTGAGGAAATGAAGGGCAAGATCGAGGAGTTAGAATCGGCATTACAAAACTGTGAACTCCAAATTGAGCTTCTTGAAGTAAGAGAAGGGCGTTGGAAGGAAAAGCTTCATCATTCTCATGATCAAGTTAGAAATAGGGATTATTATGGGTGAAGCCGTAGATCAGATTTGAGAGGTAGTGGATCATTTACAGACTTTGCAGTACAGGCCGGTACGCTGAGCATGAAGTATGAATTACATTCAGACTGGGGCCAAGAGTTAGCTTTTTTGTTTAGGAAAGTTAAGACTTTGGGCATCAGGGCGAAAGTATATTTGTAGTCCGTTTTATGTAAAGGATTTTGTTTTCTAATAAAGTTTTCTAAATGAAATTGAATCTAAATCGATGCCTTTTTGCATTATGCATTTGCATTACATCACATCATATGCATTTAAGTCCACAGAAAGATCCTAATTAGTTAAAATTATTACACACACAGAGAGAGAGAGGGAAAGAAAGAAAAATTTGGAAACTAAACACCGTTATGGTACACGTACTAAGACAAAAAATATGGATCAAAGACTCGAATAGTTCCAGAGAGACATGCAAGACCAGATGTAAGAGCAATTGGCAAAGCTCCAACAAAAGATGAGAGACCAAATGCTGGAAGCTCAAAGAAATATGATGGCTCAAATGGCTTAGCTACTTAATGGGGCGATGGACAAAGGAAAAGGTCCCATGACTAATACTAAAGAAGATAATGAGGACTTTCCTCCGGGTTTTACCCCACCACATGCACAAACACAACCTGAGGTGTATCCCCAAAGGCCATCTGTCACAATTAGGCCTCAATAAAGGCAAACTGATATTGGGGTACCCATGAACTTCCAAGTTGGCACAGGATCTAACCCAGGAGATAACCCTGCTAATCCTATTATCCCTGATTTAGATATAGCAGAGAAGGAAGAAACAAGATTGAATCCTCAAGGCAGTTAGAGAATCATTGTAGATGGTTGGAAGAAAATTTTAGGGCCTTGGAAAATGCTGATAATCACCATGGAATTGATGCTAAAGACTTGAGCTTGGTTCCAAATTTGGTGCTCCTTCATAAGTTCAAAATGCCAGAATTTGAGAAGTACAATGGGACTAGTTGCCCTGAAGCTCACATTACCATGTTCTGTAGACGGATGAATGGCTATGTTAATAATGATCAACTCTTGATTCATTGTTTCCAAGATAGTTTGGTGAGGGCAGCATTTAGATGGTACAATCAACTGAGCCGTGCTAGGATTAGCTCTTGGAGGGACCTAGCCCAAGCTTTTATGAAGCAATACAATCATGTCACAGACATGACGCCTGATAGAATCACTTTGCAGAATATGGAGAAGAAGTCCTTCAAGCAGTATGCGCAAAGATGGAGGGAGGTTGCCATGCAAGTTCAGCCACCGCTCCTAGAAAAGAAAACTACAATGCTTGTTATCAATACCTTGAAGGCTCCATTCATTACTCACATGATAGGAAGTACCACCAAGAGCTTTGCAGATATAGTGATGGCAGGAGAAATGATTGAAAATGCCATAAAGGGTGGCAAGATTGAAGTAGGGGAAACCACTAAAAGGTCTGCTCTCAGGAAAAAAGAGAATGAGGTGAATAACACGAGTGCATACAATAAAGGGTACTCGAAGGTAATCACTGTTAGCCAGCCAAAAGTAATTACTGCTGGGAAACAAGGGTCAGGAAGACAGAATCGGGCACAAGGAAAAACTTTGAAAAGCTCCAATTTACGCTAATCCCAATGACGCATAAGGAGCTATATCAAAGTTTATTTGACGCACACGTGGTGTCCCCATTTTATCTAAAACCGCTACAGCCCTCATATCCCAAATGGTATGATTCAAACGCTCAATGTGATTATCATGCGGGAATATTGGGGCATTCAATAGAAAACTGCACTGCCTTCAAAAAGGTAGTCGAAAAACTCATCAAGATGGGGATTGTGAAGTTTGATTATACACCCAGTGCGGAGAACCCATTACCTAACCATGGAGATAAGGGGATAAATGTCACTAGTGAAAATATCGTGAGAAGGATCAAGGAGGATATTACGGAAGTAAAAACCCCGCTGAGAATGGTCTTAAGAGAAATGGTAGGAGAGGATTGGTAAAATTAGATTCTGTGGGAGGATGCAAAGGAGTAAGAGACTACTGTGAGTTCCACAAAGCAGAAGGGTATGAAATCCAAGAATGTGTTGAGTTCAGGGACCTGGTGCAAAGCCTTATGAAAAAGGTTTAGAGGGAGGAAACATATACGCAATAGAAGGGGAGTTGAAAAAGTAAAAAGTTAATTACCCGAGGATCATTATCTCCCGACCAAAAAGTACGAAATATGGAATACAAGTGACACCAAAGGTCGTAATCCAGAAACCTATTTCCTTTCCTTACAAGGATAACAAGATGGTACCTTGGAATTACGACTATAATGTGACAATACCGAGAGGGAAAAACTTAGCTAGCACTTCTAAGGAGGTCCAAAGTGAAGGATCTTACACACGTAGTGGAAGGCATTACGACTTAGTAAATGTCAGAACTGAGCCTGTGAAA
Source organism: Gossypium rotundifolium (assembly GCA_025506655.1). Lineage (NCBI taxonomy): Eukaryota > Viridiplantae > Streptophyta > Magnoliopsida > Malvales > Malvaceae > Gossypium > Gossypium rotundifolium. The sequence goes on along the minus strand of CP106723.1, from coordinate 63,524,278 downwards.
GCAAAAACCTTGGTAGTTGAGCAATCGAAAGGGGCTGAGGCACTTATCAATGAACCTGTAAAGGAGGAAGAGGCTAAAGAATTTATGAAATTTTTGAAGCACAGTGAATACAACGTGGTAGAGCATCTGCGCAAACAATCGGCTCACATATCAGTGCTAGCCTTGCTTTTAAGTTCAAAAGTGCATCGTGAGGCATTGATGAAAGTGCTGAATGAAACTTACGTTACTAAAAATATATCCTTCAACAACCTAGATCGTCTCGTTAGTAATATAACTACCGACAACTTCATTTATTTCAGTGATGATGAAATTCCACCTGGGGGCATGGCATCAACTAAGGCTTTGCACATCACTACTCGTTGCAAAAGATATACTCTACTAAGCGTGTTAATCGATAATGGATCGGCTTTGAATGTCTTACCATTGTCTACACTGAAAAGATTGCCTATAGATAGTTCTCACATGAAGACATGCCAGAACATAGTGAGAGCGTTTGATGGCACTGAGAGAAGAGTGATGGGAAGGATTGACTTACCGTTGTTGATTGGACCAAACACATATGAGGTGGATTTTTGGTGATGGATATCAAGCCCTCCTAAAATTGCTTGTTGGGAAGACCCTGGATTCATTCGGCAGGGGCAGTGCCCTCATCACTGCACCAAAAATTGAAACTAGTAACAAAAGGTCAATTGGTTACTATAAATGCAGAAGAGGACATCATAGCAAATGTTATCAATGACGCGCCATACTTAGAGGCAAATGAGGAGGCCACTAAGTGTTCTTTTCGATCTTTAGGGTTTGTGAACGCAATATTCATTTTGAAAGGGAATGAGGTTCTGGTGCCTAAGATATCCAGGACCACGAGAATAGGCTTACAAATGATGGTGGGGAAAAGAGCCTTATTGGAAAAAAGACTGTGTAGACATCTCCAAGGAGAGATTCAAGTTCTGATGCTGAAAGAGAAAAGAGACCGTTTTGGCTTGGGTTTCAGGCCAGATGCTAGACAGAGGAAAAAGGAAATAGAGAAGAAGCAAGAAAGAAGAAGGGCACGGCTGAATGGGGAAGAAGTCAAGTGGGAATTGATGACATTCCCTCATATATCCCAGACTTTTGTATCAGGAGGGATAATTCACCCTAAGAGAGGATCATTGGAAATGAAAATCTTCACATCAATGCCATACATGAGGAAGGAATTGAGCAAAGAAACATGTTGGGCATTCATCCTTATGAACCTGGAAGTGTTTTGAACAATTGGACTGTAGAGGAACTTCCTGTAGTATTTAGAGATTGCACAGAGTAATGTTCAAAACACACTTGTTGCTTTAAAGCCTAGGAGCAATAAGATATCTTTTGTGAAATAGGCTCATGTTCAGACATCTTCTGTTTCAATAAAATACACATTTAATGATCAATTCGAGCAAATATTCTTTCATTTTTTATATTCTTTTGATCTTCTAATTTCATTCCGTTATTCTCATTCATATCACGTGAATAGTTGTTCTTAAATTCATTTGTTCTTTGTACATTCTTTTGTGCTTACGACAGGTCCCTAGATATCAATGACATGAGCAACGATACTACAGATTCAGAGGTCCTTTTTGAGCAAGACATATGTTTAGAGGAATCTCAAGATTTTGAGGGTGACAGAGATTGTGACTTGTCTCCAGATTTGTTAAGAATGGTAAAGCAAGAAGAGAAACAGATTTCACCCCATGAAGAGGTGGTAGAGAATATAGTCTTAGAGGAAGGAAAGGTTGTGAAAATTGGAACGACATAGCCGAGGAGACGAAGCAAAACCTCGTTGAGTTATTGTGGGAATTCAAAGATGCCTTTGCATGGTCATACCAAGATATGCCTGGGCTAAATACTAATATTGTAGTGCATCGCCTTCCCATAAGAGAAGAATACAAACCAGTTCAGCAAAAGCGAAGGATGGGGTCTGATGTGGTGTTAAAAATAAAAGAAGAAGTCAATAAATAGTTTGATGCTAGTTTTCTACAAGTGGTAAAATACTCAGAATGGGTTGCCAATATTGTTCCTGTCCCAAAGAAGGATGGAAAGGTTCGGATGTGTGTAGACTACAGGGACTTAAATAAAGCCAGCCCAAAAGACAATTTCCTTTTGCTCATATTGATACATTGGTGGATAATATGACGGGATACTCACTATTTTCTTTCATGGATAGTTTTTTGGGATACAATCAGATCAAGATTCCCTGAGGGTATGGAGAAAACTACTTTCATAACATTGTATGGTACCTTTTGCTATAAAGTGATGTCGTTTGGGCTAAAGAATGCAGGAGCAACATATCAAAGGACCATGGTAACCTTATTCCATAACATGATGCACAAAAAGATTGAAGTATATGTTGATGACATGATTGCCAAATCTCGAACGGAAAAGGAACACATTGAAGTTTTGAAGAAGTTGTTTTTGAGATTGAGAAAATTTCAATTAAAGTTCAACCCAGCAAAGTGTACTTTTGGAGCTCGGTCAGGGAAATTACTAGGTTTCGTAGTCAATGGGAGAGGAATCGAGATTGATTCAGATAAGGTCAAAGCTATACAAGAATTGCCTCTACCACGCACTCAAAAAGAAGTTCGAGGTTTTCTTGGAAGATTAAATTACATTGCTCGGTTTATTTCACAATTAACTGAGAAATGTGATCCCATATTTTGTCTTCTTAAGAAACAAAACCAAGGCGCATGGGACAATGAGTGCCAGAAAGCTTTTGACAAAGTCAAACAATGTCTGTCAAATGCCCTAGTACTATCTCCGCCTAATCCGGATAGACCACTAATACTGTATTTGTCAGTGTTCAATAACTCCATGGGATGTGAGCTTGGTCAACATGATGAGTCAGGAAGAAAAGAAAAGGCGATATACTATCTCAGTAAAAATTTCATTGAATGTGAAATGAGATATTCGTCAATTGAGAAATTGTGTTACGCCTTGATTTGGACAACTCAGAGATTGAGGCAGTATATGCTATATCATACAACCTGGTTAATTTCAACGCTTGACCCATTAAAGTATATAATGGAGTCAACTGCTCTGATGGAAGAATGGCAAGGTGGCAGATTCCACTTTCTGAATTTGATATAGTCTATGTGAACCAAAAGGCTATAAAAGGGAGTGCAATAGCCGAATTTCTGGCTAGCAGGGCTTTGGAGGATTATGAATCTTTGAACTTTGATTTCCCCAATGAAGAGCTAATGTATATGGCAACCATTGAAGAGTGTCCGTGGAAGCTAAATTTTGATGGAGCATCAAATGCTGGAGGAAATGGAATTGGGGCAGTCTTGGTATCCCCTAGTGGTGATTATTATCCATTCACATGCAAATTGGATTTTGATTGCACAAACATCATGGCAGAGTATGAAGCATGCATCATGGGAATTCAAGCAGCTGTAGAGCATAAAATTAGAGTGCTAGAAGTATATGGAGATCTTGCATTAGTAATCTACTAGCTTAAAGGAGAATAGGAGACAAGAGACCCTAAACTAATCGAATATCGAAAAATAGTTCTGGGACTGACTGAGTAGTTTGATGGCATCACTTTTAATTATCTCCCACAAGATGAAAACTAGATTGTAACACCCCTTACCTGTAATCCCTGCCAGAACCGGACTCGAGGCGTTACCATTCTAAAACCACATGATCGCCACTTAGGCTCATCATGACTACTCTCTTAAGTCACCTCAACAACTTCATTTTCGAATTACGAAACCTCACTCAAACTCACGAGGGATCTCGAGACCTTATCGGAGACTTCTACGATTTTTAAAGTTTCTCCACCTAAACAGGGACTACACGCCCATGTAAGGTGAGACACGCCCGTGGAAGTCACCCACGCCCATGCCCTCAACCCATACATAAAAACCCAAGCATACTGCCAATGCCCCACGGCTAGGGCACACGCCCCGTGCTCACCACCCGTGGTGAACACTGACTACACCACACGGCCTGAAGTCTAAACACATGCCCATGTGGCTAGCCAATGGCCTATACTGCTTGAAACTGTCAAAGAGACACGGCCCAAGCACACACCCGTGGGCTGGCCGTGTGTCACACATGGCCTAGACACATGCCCGTGTGTCTATCCACATGGACAAGAACAAAGCTATGTGCTAAGCTCTTCTCACCTCTCAAGTTCATACAACATATACTCATTCAACTCATTCATAAATACCTCAAACACAAACACAATCTTACATGGATAACTACATCATTCCATATAATGAAATAGCCAACAACTATGGAATTATACAAAATATATTATCCATCTAAAGGCCAACACATCTTAGCCAATACAACAAAATTCACTAACTTGTCTAGCCCCTATACAAAACACTTAGTCTAATGTACCGGAGTGTGCTGATAGTGTGGGCGATCTTCCTGTATGATCCACATATCTTGAATCAACCCTTTTTCTCTATAAGACAAGGGGAAAAGAAAAGAGTAAGCCTTGAGCTTAGTAAGTTTACATATAAAAAATTTAAGCATTCTAGTATAAACTAAACAACAATTAGCATTATACTACCAAATAAATTCACATCCATATTTATGCTTACTCTTTCTATCCCTTACCACATTTCCAACACATCATAAGTCACATACTCATAATCATTAACATGCACCCCTGCACTCAATATCACATTTACTCAAAAGTACAACACATTATTTTATCACACTAATACATCCACACAGCTAAATTACTCGGTGGTTTCGTACTCAGCCCACCACAATCAGATAATAAGGTAGTATCGCACATAGCCTACGAAGAGGAAATCATAATGGTTTTGCACATAGCCCATTAAATAATATACTTGACTATGGTATAACACACAGTCCATCGTTGTTTAGTATTAAGGTGGTATCGCACTTAGCCCACAATCAAGCATTATCACTACACATTCACTTATCTACTTGTAATTCATTCATCCATTCACAATTTCTATCTTATTCATTCCTCTAGAATCGCATAGGTACTCAATCATGCTACACACTAGCTAGCATTAAGAATGTAAACGCATATATGCATCAATTATACGTAAACTTACCTCGGTACTCAAAAGTATTAAAACGTGCAATTTAGTCCACCACATTGCTCTTGCCTCGGTTTCGATCCGGGCTTTGTCTTTCTTGATCTATAATGAATAAATGAACTTATTCAATATACACATTGACTAAATTGACCCTTATCTCATACTTTAGCAAAATTACCATTTTGCCCTAAAACTTTCTCATATTTACACTTTTGGCCCAAGGCTCGTAAAGTGACTTTCATTCAACTTTCTAGCCTTTCATGCATAGCCGAACCATTTACTCAACTAAAGCAATCATCAATTCTCACTAAATCACACATGTATGGCCAAATTCAAGACTTTCACAAACTAGTCCCTACATGCATTTTTCATGGAATTCACTTAGCAAAAGATGTTTCTACTACATCAAGCTTTCATATTCTTCCATAAAACATCAAAATACATGCATGTCATACATGGGCATATTTTTGAACATCCATCTTAGCTCAACATATAGCTAAAAATAGCTTACTCATGCTACTAGGACTTCAAAAATACGAAGAATATAAAAAACGGAACTAGAATACACTTACTAGCTAGCTTGAAAAGTTGAAGAGCCCTAACAATGGCTTCTCTCAATTTTTGGTAGCTTGGAGAAGAAGATGAATGAAATTCTATCATCTTTTCCTATTTTAGTTAATTAATTGTCAAATGACCAAAATGCCCTTTTTGTCAAACTTTCAAACCCATTCATGCCCAATTTAGTCCAAAAATTAGAATTTGGGAAAATTACTATTTAAGGACCTCTAATTGATAATCCAAAACTATTTCACACAAATAGCTTCTAGAATTTCACATTTTGCAACTTTTTCAATTTAGTCTTTTTTGGACAATTCAACCGCAATTTAAAAAAATTGCTTCATAAAACTTTCACATTAACATGCAAACATGGCATAAACCTCAAAAACTCATACACATACCTTGAATTTTTGGTCTCGTACTACTATTTCGACTAGGCCCTAAATCGAGATGTTACAACTCTCCCCCCTTTAGAGATTTTCACCCCCGAAAATCTTACCAGTAAAGAGGTTTGGATGTTGCTCTCTCATAGCTTCTTTCGTCTCCCACGTAGCCTCTTCCACACTATGTTTTTGCCACAAAACTTTTGCTAGGGCTATGTTCTTATTCCTCAACAGTTTCATTTCTCGAGCCAAGATCTTAATCAGGTCTTCTTCATAAGACATATCCAGTCTTATCTCAATTTTCGTTGAAGGAATCACATGTGAAGGATCGAAGTGATATCGTCGCAACATCGACACATGGAATACATTATGAATCTTTTTAATCCCACCGACAATGCCAAAAGGTAAGCCACTGGTCCAATTCTATCGGTAATTTCATATGTCCCTATGAATCTTGGACTCAATATCCCTTTTCATCCAATTCTCATGATCTTCTTCCATGGGGATACTTTCAAAAACACTTTGTCATCCACATCAAATTCAATTTCTTTTTGTTTCAAATCCATATACGACTTCTGTCGGTCCGAAGCAGCTTTCAGACTATCACGAATCACTTTTACTTTCTCTTCAGTTTCTTTCACTAGATTGACCCCATGGATTAGCTTTTCACCAAGCTCGGTCCAATACAAAGGAGTCTGACACTTACGACCATACAAGGCCTCATACGGAGTCATTCGTATACTTGATTGATAACTGTTGTTGTAAGCAAATTCGACCAAAGGTAGATATCTCTCCCAACTACCTTCAAATCCTAACACACAATATCAAAGCATATCTTCAAGGACTTGAATCACTCTTTCAGGCTGACCATCAATTTGCGGATGGAACGCAGTATTGAAATTTAACCTCGTACCCATGGCTTCTTGCAACTTCTTTAGAACCTCAAAGTAAACCTCGGATCTCTATCCAATATTATAGACATAGGCACACCATATAATCTCACTATTTCTGCCACATACAATTCGGCTAACTTATCCAATGAGTAATCAACACGATTGGAATAAAATGAGTCGACTTTATCAATCTATCCACAACAACTAGCACAGCATCTTTTTTTTGAGTCAGAGGTAACCCCGTCACAAAATCCATGGTAACCCGATCCCATTTCCATTCGAGTACCATCACAGGCTGAAGTAATCCCGAAGGCACTTGATGCTCAACTTTCACCTCTTGACAAATCAGACATTTTGCCACAAACTCTGAAATGCCTCTTTTCATACCCGGCCACCAATAAAACTTTCTCAAATCATTGTACATTTTCATACTACCTAGGTGTATTGAAAAATAACCACTATGCGCCTCATACAAAAATTTTCGGATTAACTCTTCATCTTCTGGTACACAAATTCTGCCATGGTACATCAAACAATTATCCGAACCCACTCAAAAATCAGATTCAATTCCCGATCCACACTTAGCTCTCTTAGCTTGCATCTCACTGTCTTTTCTCTGAGCCTCACTTATCTGTTGGACAAATAGTGGTCTAGCTCTCAACTCGGCCAAAATAGTCCCATCATCAGACAATGTCAGACTCATGCTCATGGATCTCAAAGCATATAAGGATTTCCTACTCAGAGCATCTGCAACCATATTTTCTTTTTTCGGGTCGTAATCAATGACTAACTCATAGTCTTTCAATAACTCGAGCCACCGCCTCTATCTCAAATTCAAATCCTTCTGATCCATTAAATACTTCAAACTCTGGTGATCCGTAAAGATTCAGCACTTTTCCCCATACAAGTAATGTCACCAAATCTTTAACGCGAAAATAATTGCAGCCAACTCCAAATCGTGAGTCAGATAATTCTTCTCGTGCGGTTTTAACTGCTTCGAGGCGTAGGTGACTACCTTACCCTCTTGCCTCAACACGCAACCGAGACCATTAAACGACGCATCACTATAAACCATGAACTCTTTTCCCGATTCTAGTTGAACCAAAACTGGTGCCTCAGTCAACAATGTTTTCAACCTCTTGAAACTCTGTTGACATGTCTCAGTCCAATCAAACTTTACATCCTTATGTAACAGTTTTTTATCGAGTAGCAATCACAAAAAATCCCTTTATGAAACATCTGTAATATCCTACTAAACCCAGAAAGCTTCTAACTTCTGATACGTTCCTCGGCTATTTTCAATCCACAATAGCTGAAATCTTGCTCGGATCAACTCGGATACCATCACCCGACACAATGCGTCCTAGAATCCAACCTCTCAGAGCCAAAACTCACTCTTGTAAACTTAGCATACAACTGCTTATCTCTCAAAGTTTGCAAGAAAATTCTCAAATGTTCTTTATGATCATTCTTATTTTGAGAATAGATCAATATGTCGTCACTGAAGATAACCACAAACTTGTCCACATACGGTCTGAAGACACGATTCATCAGATACATAAAAATCGCAGTGCATTCGTTAAACCAAACGGAATAGCCAGAAACTCGTAATGGTCATACCTTGTTCAAAATGCAATTTTCAACACATCTTGCTCTTTCACTCTCAATGATAATAACCAGACCTTAGGTCTATCTTGGAGAACACTGAAGCTCCCTTTAATTGATAAAAAGATCATCAATCCTTGGTAAGGGATACTTATTCTTCATTGCCACTTTATTGAGTTGCCTATAGTCTATGCACAACCTCATAGACCCATCTTTCTTCTTCACAAATAATATCGGAGCACCCCACGATGAGTAGCTCAGTCTCACAAAACCTTTATTTGTCAACTCTTGCAACTGAACCTTCAGTTCTTTCAAATATACAGGTGCCATCCTATACGAAGCAATTGAAATGGTGTCGTTCCTAGAATTAACTCAATCCCAAACTCGATCTCTCTCACTGGAGGTAATCCGGGTAATTCTTTAGGGAATACATCCAGATACTCACATACCACCGGCATTGATTCAATTTTCACCTCAAATTCTTGAGTATTCAATACAAATACAAGATAGGACTCACATCCCTTTCTCAAGCATTTCTCAGCCACTAAGGAAGAAATCATCACTGGTAGACTATTCGATCCACCTGATTCAACTTGAATAACATCTCCACCCTCATATTTTAGCTCGATAAACTTACTACCAAAGTTCACTAAAATACTATGTGTAGTCAACCAATCATGCCAAGGATTAAATCAAACTCATCAAATGGCAACACATTAGGCTTGCCGAAAAATAATGACTCTCAATCATCAAAGGACAATTCTTACACACCTTGTCCATTAACACATGCTTACCTAACGGGTTTGACACCTTAACCACAATGGTCCGTAGACTCAACGGTCATACTTAAACTAGATGGCAATCTCATGCAAATATAGGAATGGGTAGACCTTGGGTCAATTAAAGCAATAACAAAGGTGTCATGGAGAGAGAAAGTACCGTTATCACATCTAGAAAGGATGTCTCTTCGCGAGCGCGAATGGCATACATCCTTGCATGCGCTCGACCCTCCAGTCTTGCAACAGAATCTCGTGACGCACCTCTACCACTAGTTCCCCCTCTCGGGTTCTTTGGTGGCCTACCCCTCGTAGGTATATTGCTAGCTCTTATCTCTTGCTTCTCTTCCTTATCATCCCTCTCAAGGCAATTTCGAATAAAATGGTCGGGGGAACCACACTTATAACAGTTTCGACTGTTACCCCAACACTCTCCAGTGTGATATCTGCCACAACTTGGACACTCCGATTTGTTATTCGGATTGCCCACACTTTCCATCGAGGTGGCTTGGACCCTTGAACCTGAACGAGTGTTGTCTTGATCTCAAGGTGAATATCCAACTAATGTAGTTGGTCTGAGGATTCACCTCCTTGGATCTTTTCGATTGAGCTTTGTGCGATTTGCTCATAGGTCACTTTCTCTCATATCGGGCCTCATTCACCACCCTTATCTTTTCCTTACTCAATTCTTCGACCTTACTTGCCCTATCAACTAACACTACAAACTCTTTAAATTCCAAAATACCAACTAGGAGTTTAATATCCTCATTCAGTCCATCTTCGAACCTTTTACATAAAACGATCTCCGTCGACACATATTCTTGGGTGTATTGCTAAGCTTAACAAACTCGCGCTCATATTCTGCTACTGACATTCTTCCTTGCTTCAACTCAAGGAATTCCTTCCTTTTTCGATCAGTGAATCGTTGGTTTTCAAAACTCTTCCAGAAAGAAGTCCCACGTCACCCGCTCTTTCGGGACCACTAACGTTAATCTTTTCCACCAATGGTATGTTGAGTCCCTCAGCAAAGATATGGCACACTTCAAACTCTCTTCGGGTGTACATGAGAGTTCATCGAATACCCTCAATGAGTTCTCTAGCCAGAACTCTGCCCTTTCAGGGTCATCATCTACCTTAGCTCTAAACTCTTCAGCCCCGTATTTCCTAATCTTATCTACCGGGGGCTTCGTTACTCTCACTACTTCTATATCTTGAGGAGCCACTGAGACTAGTTGAGGTATAGGAGGAGGTGGAGGAGGTTGAGCATTAGGGTTTGCTCAAACATACTCTGAGTACCAGTTACTCATCATCTGGAGAAAGGCTTCCCGAGCCTCGTCTCTTTGACCCCTAGTCTCAGGTTCACTCTGCATAGGCGCGGTCCCTTGCTCGGGAGCCGACGCATTACTAGTTCGTCATCAGTAACCGATTGATCGAGATCCATACACTATAAAAAACAAGTTTAAAAACCACACTATTATTATACGCTTATAGCATGTATAGCTAGACTCTTACACCTACTATGGTAGTCCTAGAACTGACTAAACTATAGCTCTGATACAACTAAATGTAACACTCCTTACCCATAATCCCTGCCAAATTAGGCTCGAGGCGTTACAGTACTAAAACCACATGATCGCCACTTAGGTTCATCGTGACTACTCTCTTAAGTCACCTCAACAACTTTATTTTTAACTTACGAGACCTCACTCAAACTCACGAGGGCTCTCGAGACCTTATCGGAGACTTCTATGATTTTTAAAGTTTTCCACCTAAAAAGGGACTACACGCCTGTGGAAGTCACCCACGCCTATGCCCTCAACCCATGCATGAAAACCCAAGCATTCTTCCAATGCCCCACGACTAAGGCACACGCCCGTGCTCACCACCCGTGGAGAACACTGACTACACCACACGTCCTAAAGTCTAAACACACGCTCATGTGGTTAGCCCATGGCGTATACTACTTGAAACTGTCAAAGAGACACGGCCCAAGCACACGCCCGTGGGCTGGTCTTGTGTCACACATGGCCTAGACACATGCCCGTGTGTCTATCCACATGGACAAGAAGAACAAAGCTATGTGCTAAGCTCTTCTCACCTCTCAAGTTTATACAATATATACTCATTCAACTCATTCATAAATACCTCAAACATAAACACAATCTTACATGGATAACTACATCTTTCCATATAATGAAGTAGCCAACAACTATAGCATTATACAAAATATATTATCCATCTAAAGGGCAACACATCTTAGCCAATACAACAAAATTCACTAACTTGTCTAGCCCCTATACAAAACACTTAGTCTAATATACCAGAGTGTGCTGATAGTGTGGGCGATCTTCCGTATGATCCACGTATCGCGAATCAACCCTTTTTCTCTATAAGACAAGGGGAAAAGAAAGAAGTAAGCCTTGAGCTTAGTAAGTTTACACATAAACAATTTAAACATTCTAGTATAAACTAAACAACAATTAGCATTATACTACCAAATAAATTCACATCCATAATTATGCTTACTCTTTCTATCCCTTACCACATTTCCAACACATCATGAGTCACATACTCATAATCATTGACATGCACCCCTGCACTCAATGTCACATTTACTCAAAAGTACAACACATCATTTTATCACACTAATACATCCACACAACTAAATTACTCAGTGGTTTCGCACTCAACCCACCACAATCAGATAATAAGGTAGTATCGCACATAGCCTACCAAGAGGAAATCATAGTGGTTTTGCACATAGGCCAATAAATAATATACTTAACTATGGTATCACACACAACCCATCATTGTTTAGTATTAAGGTGGTATAGCACTTAGCCCACCATCAAGCATTATCACTACACATTCACGTATCTACTTGTAATTCATTCATCCATTCACAATTTCTATCTCATTCATTCCTTTAGAACCATATAGGTCCTCAATCATGCTACACACTAGCTAGAATAAAGAATATAAATGTGTATATGCATAGTTTATATGTAAACTTACCTCGGTACTCAAAAGTATTGAAACGTGCAATTTAGTCTACCATATTGCTCTTGCCTTGGTTTAGATCCGGGTTTTGTCTTTCTTAATCTATAATGAATAAATGAACTTATTCAATACACACATTGACTAAATTGACCCTTATCTCATACTTTAGTTAAATTATCATTTTTCCTTAAAACTTTCTCATATTTACACTTTTGGCCCAAGGCTTGTAAAGTGACTTTCATTCAACTTTCTAGCCTTTCATGCATGGCTGAACCATTTACTCAACTAAAGCAATCATCAATTCTCACTCAACCACACATGTATGACCAAACTCAAAACTTTCACAAACTAGTCCCCATGCATTTTTCATGGAATTCACTTAGCAAAAGATGTTTCTACTACATCAAGCTCTCATATTCTTCCATAAAACATCAAAATTCATGTATGTCATACATGGGTATATTTTTGAACATCCATCTTAGCTCAACATATAGCTAAAAATAGCTTACTCATGTTATTAGGTCTTCAATAATACGAAGAATATAAAAAACGGAGCTAGAATACACTTACTAGCTAGCTTGAAAAGTTGAAGACCCCTAACAATGGCTTCTCTCAATTTTCGGCAGCTTGGAGAAGAAGATGAATGAAATTCTATCATCTTTTCCCATTTTAATCAATTAATTGACAAATGACCAAAATGCCCTTTTTGTCAAACTTTCAAATTTTAACCCATTCATGTCCAATTTTGTCCAAAATTAGAATTTGGAAAAATTACTATTTAAGGACCTCTAATTGATATCCAAAACTATTTCACACAAATAGCTCCTAGAATTTCACATTTTATAACTTTTGTAATTTAGTCTTTTTGGACAATTCAACCGCAATTTAACAAAATTGCTTCATGAAACTTTCACACTAACATGCAAAAATAGCATGAACCTCAAAAACTCATACATATACCTCAGATTTGTGGTCTCGGATCACTATTTTGATTAGACCCTATATCGGGATGTTTATAGATGGCGGATGCTTTGGCAACCCTGGCTTCTATTATCAAAGTAAACAAACCAGAGTATATGAGACCTCAGATGAGTATTTTTGAAGTTTCAGCTCATTGTTATAACATGGAAGAGGAAGAAAAGGATGACCACCCTTGGTATCATGATGTATTGCGATACGTAAGAAATCATGAGTACCCTGATCATATAACGAAGAATGACAAAAGGATGTTAAGAAGATTAGCATGTGACTATGTTTTAGATGGGAATATCTTGTATAAAAGGAGAAAAGATCAGGTACTATTGGGATGTGTTGACACTGTTGAAGCTAGGAAAATCCTGGAAGAAGTTCATGAGGGTGTTTGTGGAACACATACTAATGGGTTCACAATGGCTAGACAAATAATGAGATTTGGATATTATTGGTCCACCATGGAAGGAGATTGTATCAACTATGCCAAAAGATGCCATAAATGTCATATTTATGGAGAAAAAATTCATGTACCACATTCATCTTTGCATGTTATGACTTCTCCATGGCCTTTTTCCATGTGGGACATGGATGTCATTAGGCCGATCTCACCGAAAGCTTCGAATGGGCATCGATTCATCTTTGTGGTTATTGACTACTTCACGAAATGGGTAGAGGCTACTTTATATGCCAGTGTTACTAAGTCAGCAGTTAGCCAATTTTTGAAGAAAAAATTATATATACATATGGAATGCCCGAGAGGATGATATCAGATAATGCGTTGAACTTGAACAACAGCACGATAGCATAAGTCTATAGTCAATTCAAGATCAAACACCATAACTCGTCTCCATATCGTCCAAAAATGAATGGGGCAGTGAAAGCGACCAATAAAAATATCAAGAAGATAGTATGGAAAATGACTAAGACTTATAGGGATTGGCATGAGAAATTATAATTTGCACTCTATGCTTATCGGATGTATATCAGAACCTTCTCTACTGGGGCAACTCCTTTCTCATTGGTCTATGGGAAGGAGACAGTTCTACCTATTGAAGTAGAAATACCTTCCCTTTGAGTTTTGTCAGAAATAAAATTGGATGAAGCTGAATGGATGCAGCCTCGATATGATCAGTTGAACTTGATTGAGGAAAAGAGGCTAAGGGCTATTCGTCATGGTTAGATGTACCAAAAATGAATGATGCGAGCCTATGATAAAAAAGTCCGCCCAAGAGAGTTTCACAAAGGGGACCTTGTACTGAAAAACATTCTTCCCATACAGAGGGATTTTAGAGGAAAATGGATGCTGAATTGGGAAGGAACATATGTGGTGATGAAGGCTTTCTCTGGAGGTGCAGTGATTTTGATCGAAATGGATGGGAAAAGCTTACCCAATCCTGTGAACTCGGATTCAATCAAAAAATATTTTGCTTAAAAAGGAGAGGAGGCCAAGGTGAAAACCCACAAAGGGCACTTTGAGACTCCAAAAAAATAAAAAATAAAAAGGAGAGGCCAAGGCAAAAACCCACAAATGATGCCTTAAGACCAAAAGGGTTTTAAGTTGAAAACCCGAAAGGGTGGCTTAAATTTTGAAGGGCATGCAGTGATCTTGTTATACCTGAATCAATAAGAAATTAAGTATGTTACATATTGAGGCATCAACAAAGTACTTTAGATCTTCTAAACGCATGTTAAACTCAAAGTAGTCTTCATGGAGTTTGTATATAGAAGCCCAATCTGCAATATCTAAGGCACCTGATCTTTGTCCTATCCAAATTAATTCACTATCTTTAGATTCTTTTTTTTCTCAAAGATATATTCCTAGTTACCCTTGTATTTTTGATAATTTATTTAACTCTAACTATCCTTGAGATCAATTTATTTGTTACCCATTATTCATAAGCATGTTGCATTGAAATAATGATTGATGAACTAATAATATTTTCACAAAAGAAGTTCTGTATATTACTCTAGAAATTTCTAGATAATACAAGAAACTAAAACAGGACAATTGTTTAAGAATTTCCATGTGTAAGGATTGGAAGTCTAGATTAAGACTATTTCTTTGAATTCTTTGTCTAAATGGTGATTGGACAAAATAATAAGTTGTTGCGACAAAAAAAGAAGCAATATTAATCCTAAGAGAAGATCATTTTACAAGCATTCTCATTGGGTCATAACGTTCGGGGAATGGTATGACAAACCAAGTTGACGGGAAAAGATTCAAAAACCCTAAAATGCGGTGGAATGGATTGAGGTTGAAATAGATCCTGTAGAAATGGATTAAATCATGTAATCTTGGTGGGATGGCTTGAAGGCGGTATAAGCCTTGTGTCCCTAAAGTTCAAGTAGAGTGAGCCCTAAAATTTCCATGGGGCAAATTATTTGAGCAAAATATGATACTTCAAGAGGAACAAAGATGAAACCTTGACGAATAAATGAGTGATAACACCTGAGATAGGAATCATTCTTATAACATTTTTGCATTCATATATCATAGAATAGGAGCATTTGACTCATTTCAATTAGGGCATCCTAATTATTAGGCATAAGCATATACCCATTCTACAGGTCATGTCCTCTATAGGACAATGTAGTAGGGTAAATCGACACTTTCAGCTTTGTCTCCTTGAAGTTGCAGTGGAGCAGACTGAAAACAACAGATCTTACCTTCCTGAAGTTGCAGGAAAAAGATCAAAAACATTAGCCTTGTCTCCTTGAAGTTACAGCAGAGCAGACTGAAAACAACAGATCTTACCTCCCTGAAGTTGCAGGAAGAAGATCAAAAACATCAGCCTTATCTCCCTGAAGTTGCAGTAGAGCAGACTAAAAATAGCAGATCTAGCATTCCTGAAGTTGCAGTGAAGCAGATCGAAGATATTAGTCTGGTCTCCCTGAGTTTGAAGTGGAGCAGACTAAAAATAGCAGATCTGGCATTCCTGAAGTTGTAGTGAAGCAGATCAAAGACATCAAATCTTGTCCCCCTGAGTTTGCAGTTGAGCAGATTAAAATAGCAAACCGGCATTCCTAAAGTTGCAGTGAAGCAGATCAAAGACATCAGTCTTATCTCCCTGAGTTTGCAGTGGAATAGACTAAAGATAGTAGATCCTATTTTCTTGAGATTGCAGCGAAATGGATCAAAGATACCAGTTTGGCATCCCTGAGTTTGCAGCGGAGCAAACTAAAGATAGCAGATCTTGTCTTCCTGAGATTGCAGGAAGCAGATCAAAAATACCAGTTTGGCATCCTTGAGTTTGCAGCGGAGCAGACTGGAGATAGCAGATTTTGCCTTCCTAAAAATTGCAGCAGAGCAGATCAAAGATGCCCATCTAGCATCCCTGAGTTTGTAGCGAAGCAGATTAAAGATATCAAATATTGCCTTTCTGAAGTTGCAGTGAAGCAAATTGAAGCCATCAGACTTATTAGAACAGATAGTCCCATACTTCTAAAATTGAAATATTTACAAAGAAGTAAAGATGAAGTTCCAATACCTCTAAAGTTGCAGTTGGGTTGGAAGCCATTTGGAGAAGATGAGGACCAAGAAGTCAAATCTTGACAAGACCAGGCAACATTGGTCCTTTTATAGTCTTTGCTCTATTCCCGTTACACGACAATGAGCAAAGAGGGGCAGCTGTAATAGCACATTTGTGCCTGGGCCCATATCAAATAATAAAAAACCAAAAAGAAAAAAATATAAAAGTCCATCTTTTTTTTTTATAATAAACGGGCTTAAAACCCAAACCCAAATGCTAACCCAGAACCCGATTACACCAGTGGCCCAATACTAAACCTAAACCCAGTGGCCCAAACAAGTTTGCAGCCTCAAGAAACCCTAGGTTTCCATTGCACCACAAGCACCCAACAGAGGCCCCTCTTTAAGCTGCAATCGGCGCGCGGATCGCGCCCCATTGCCGAACTTCTCGTCGTTTGCCTGCAAAAAGGAAAGAAAAAAACACATCAAAAGCAACAAATATGGATAGAATATTTGTATTTATTATTTTTGGGGCTATAAAAACCCTAGCACAATCTGTAAAATGAACAATATACACGCATATATACACAGAGAATACAGAGATTAAAAAACCTAATAGCAGAGGTGATTTCCATTTATCCTATTTCATTTAATCTTTTTTTTTATTTTTTTTATCTACGCAATTATATATATATATATATATACAGTTTAAAATAATAATAAAAAGGACTACCTTCGATTCGGCTTCAAAATGGAGAAATTTGGCTTTCGACCGCCGTCTGAGGTGGCGCGTGCGATGGTCCGTTCACCGAGTCCAGTCCAAATTCTGGCCTTAGGCCGAGGAGAAGAGAGCTTTTCGGAGCCCCTATTTTATTTTTTTTAAGGGTGTTTAAAATGATTTTTTTGGGGGGGGCTAATTTTAGCTTGTATAAGCCATCCATACGAAGTAGTTTTGGGGTCACCATTAAAGGCCAAAACGACGTCGTTTAAAGGCCAGACCCGCGCGTTGACATGATACCCGGGGAGGATCCGCGTGTTTTTATAAAAGAGGAAATTTGCCTCTTTGGTCCTTCCGCAATTTTATTATTTTTAATTTAGTTCAATTTAAATTTTCTTTTATTTTTAATTCAGCCCTAAAAATTTGCCTCTGTTTCAATTGGGTCCCTAAGGTCATTTTAAAGACAGATGATGGAATGACGCCGTTTAGGAGATAGGGCATAATTGCCCAATAAGTCCCTATAGTTCGGCGCGCGTTCCAACATCATCCTTTTTACAATTTTATTTTAGTTTTTTTCTTTGTTTCTTTGATTTTTAAATCTTTTTATTTTCATTTTTATTCTTATTTTTAATTATTTTAGTATTACATATGCATTAAATTATTACTATTTATTATTTATACTAGGTTATTTTATTAAGTTTAATATTATTTATATATTACATATTATTTTAAAATGTGCACATTAGTTATTATATTACACTTTTTATTTTGTATATTATATATTATTATATTGTATTATATATAACATTTAAATCATTTTATCCTTAGTATTGTATAAAGTTTTGTATATTGTATAACATATATAGTTTATATTGTTTATATTATAAATATGTAGTCTTTATGGTTATTGTATTATAGATATATTTTCATTTAATGTTATATATTATTTACTTAAAACTGCTTTTTATCACGTATTATTGTTTATGTTTATATTTATTAATTTATTAAATTATATATTTATTATAAGTTATCCTTTATATTTTTTCATATATTTTAAGTTTTATATCATTCATTTAAAATATATTGTTTATACATATTAACCGTTTTAGAATTTGTCATGTCTTTTATTTTTTATTATAATATTTATTCAGGTGTTTAAATATATCATTCATTTATTTACTTTTATATTTGATCTTGTTTGTAGAATTTAATATTCATTTCTTAATTTTTATCTTTCACATAGATTTTAATTGTTCTTTGTTTATTTCATATCTTGTATTTGTTTATTTATGTTCTTTTATTTGCTTATTATTGCTTTAACATAGTCTTTTTATTACATGTATCATTTGCTATGTTACATTATTCTTTCTTTAATTGTTTATATTAGTATTAATTATTAATATGACTTGTAATTATGGATAATGACTATTTGGTATTTATGTTTTGTAATATATTAATGCAATGTCTTACTCAAACCATTTTTATAATAAAAAAACATTTTGCTAAATGTCGCATCTTTTTCAAAAGTTTTTTTTAATATAGCGATACATGATATTTGGCGACTTCGAGAAAAATTATACCCTAACTCACTAGGTTTTAATTTTTCTCGTGGAACTTAAGGTATCAAGTATCCTTTTTTTAAAAACCCATAAATTTCAAATCAAAACTTATTCTCGAAAATTCAAAATGTTATATCTTAACTTACTAGATATAATGTTTTGTATCTCGAGGTAAGGATTTTCTACAAATAAAGGCAAGTTTAATTTCGAAGTCTTGAGATGTTACATCCTAACTTATTGGGTGTGATATTTTATTTCTTTGAGATAATGAGTTTTTAGCTTTCTTTCAAATAAAAAGATCGTATTTTAAATTTTTTAAATTTTTAACATTAGGACATTATTTTATCAATTAGGTACCAATTTTTGGGCGTTACGAGGGTGCTAACCCTTCCTCGTACGTAATCGACTCCCGAACCTATTTTCTTGAATTTCGTAGGTCAAAATTAATGTTTAAACAAAATGTGTTTTATAAGATGATCTGATCACACCTAAGCAAAAAGATGGTGGCGACTCCCGTTTTCATTTTTTAAAGTCGATTCCCATTTTTAAAAAAATATAAAAATGGTTTCGACAATAGCCTTATGTGGAGATGATAGTCCGTGGTCTATTTCCTAAGAATCGCAATGTCGACAAAAAATAATAATATAAAAAATATATAATATTGCATCCATTCCCATATATAACTCAAAACATGCATAAGATCTAAAGAAAGTCGGTTTTATGTAATTAAATTATTCAAGAAGAAGAGAAATTTATTTTGATTATCCATTTATACTTTTAGATAGAACACAACCTGGCTTATGATACAAATTGTTAAAAAATAAGTTTTAAAAATTCAACGGAAAATAAATTTAGAGAAAAACTAGAGTTTTAAAAAAAATTTCCAAAATAAGATCTTTGTTGTAATATCTAAAGTAATAAACACTTAAACAAAATTGTACATTTTTTTTGTCTAAGATGAGCACTTCGACGGAGTAACCTTTTCCGGTATCCTCAAGTTCACGTCTATCGAGTGTGGGCTCCCTTTGAATCAAAAAAATCTTTACAAAAATTACCAATGAGGTAATTTTGCAATTTCTCTAAACTTTTGGGTCAATTTGTAAATCAAAAAAATATGTCTAGAAATTTTATGAAATAATCTCTTTAGAGAATTTTTTCTCTACAACTTTCTCTTGAATTCAAGTGTGTGTAAATAATAACCTAATGCTCTCTTTATATAGGAGAGTTTAAAGAATTCAACTACGATTAAACTAAACCATTTTAATATTTAATTAATATAATATTTATCAAGATAAATATTAGATTAAATTTAATATTAAATATTATTAAAATAATAGAATGTTTATCTATAAGATAAATATTAAAATAATCACTTTAATATTAAATTAATAAAATGCTATTAAGATAAGTATTGAATTAAATTTAATATTAAACTATTAAAATAATATTATTTTTGGAATAATTAATCTTAAATCAAATTCTCCGTTAAAATTCCAATAGAAGTGTAACTCTTCCACCACTCAACCACCGATGACCAACCGTCGCCGGTCACCAGGATGTCGCTATCGCAACCACTGGTATCACCATGTCCGGTGATGCAGGTGCAACACCCTTACGGCACCCTAAGCCGATTTGACTGTTGCTGGTTCAGTCCGGGTCAATAACGACTCGACCGGTTTGGTCTAGCCACCAATTGGACCTTCAGCCCAGTTTCACATATCGAGCTTGATTCGACCAGTTTTTGGATCTTAGTCTCGGTTTGGGCTCACGGACCCAATTTACGATCTTAGGTCCAATTTTCAAGTTCAGTTACCCATTGGGTCAATTGTCTGACTTGAAAATTAATTTCCAAAAATATCATATTAATTTTAATTAATTTAATTTTACTTGATCAAAATTAATTTTCCCAAAAATCACTTATATTTTTAAATTAATTTTTCAAGAAAATTCTTTAATCAAATTCTCTAGTTCAAAATTCTCACGACCATCTAATTTAATTCTACATCGAATAAATCGACTCAATTAATTTTTTCCAAAGTCGTAGAATTTTCTTCTGATTCAAATACAGTCCGATCGAGCTTTTATTGAGCTAGCGGAAGGACCAATCGGACATATACAATTAGACTCTGGTGATTGAAATTATGTCCAGAAGCATTATTCCAATAATTCATAATTATTTAATCATGGAGTCAGTCAACAAGAAGTACAATGATTGAAAACTCCTTATTGTATACTCTTTACGAAAGCAATTCATCCAATTGTTTTGTCTAATGACCTTGTCATGTATGTGTTACCCTCATATGATATCCTTGATTCCTTTAAGTTAAATATGTTCATTCAAAACAATCTTATTTTATCTCAGTGTCAGCATTGTGCCTTCTTAATGATTAATATGATCACTATCAACAAATAACTGTGATAAATTGCTCATTCGAGAACAAGCAACCCGTGGCCACGTTCCATATTTATCAATTTACACAATACCAATGAAAGTATTATCATTAACTCTTTAATTGAGCTATGAATTCCACTGTTGCTAGTAAAGCCATGCCATACACAAGTGATGTACCCAACATACCAGCTATGGGCTCGATCATCTTTAGAGCTTAAGCCTCCACTTATATTAAAGCACATGAGTTGTAGACGCATGGACAGTGATTAACTCAGGATTCAGGTAAATCACACCATGAACGTCACAAGTGTATTAATTCACAAATGGATTCAGAATTAATTTATCTCAGGTCCAGTCTAATGTATCATTCTACCAATGAATACATCTGTCTCTACTCGTAGAATCAACTGCCCCGATAGCCAAGTCTAGCCATCTCTCCAGTTCAAATTGTAGATGATATAATAATCCTTCTTAGTATTTGAATCAAATGCTCACTTTGATTCTTTTACGGGATTACGAACTCATTTAGATTATCTACTAAAGTAAGTCATTTTTCTCGTAATGTAAACGTTCTTTACAATGCCACTTATCTTTAGTTTGAACTTTAACAATCAATAAGCTAATATTTGTTTGTCACAATTTTGCTATGCATGCAAAATATAAAAGACATAATAGTGAAATGTGAAATTAACTTTATTTATTTATTCATAGTTCAAAGAAATAGAAAACAGTTATATGTTTACTACAATATGGGCACATTTCCCAACACGTTACACTCACGCTGGTGTCATGACATCAAAGGTAGAATAACCATTTCCACGTCCATGATGAGTGTCACGACATGCTCCTTAGGTGGTCTTGAGTTGGTGTTGCAACATTAAGGTTAGTCCACTGACTCCTCTGAATTAATATCATGCACACTTAATCAGCATGTTAGTCTTCTGTTAGGCCCAAATTGGCGTAAAAGGTCATAAAACACTCAAAATTTCTCATTTTATTAACCAAGTGCTCAAACAAAAAACTATCTAAAACAACATTAAATTGCTAGAAAACAAGTTCCCACAACAAATTGTGGCAAATCACCTAGATAAGGCATTCATTCCCCAGTGTCCCTCAACCAAAGAGGTTGTCTTTCATAGTTCTGATGAAGACGAGTCACGTAGCTAACCAACTTAGCATGTGTACAAATTGGCGCGGTGAAGGGAAAAGGGAAGTAGATCATGGAATCGAATTCACACTCCGATGATGAAGTTTAGTTACATTTCTTTGTGTTTTTTTTATTTTTATACTGAATGTAACTATTAAATACTAAATTATTTTGAACTTAACTTGATTTGGATGATTTTTATTTTTATTTATTATTTGCATATTGTATTTGTGTGTTTTTCTGTGTAGGCCACCCACTCTAAGATTACACTACAACTTCGAGCTTTAAAAAGAAAGTGGACGACCCTAACTTGCTAGCATGAGCCTTCAAGACATTCAAGGAAGTCCGTTAACCCTTTTATCTTTGTTTGGGGATACACATTGAGGACAATGCGAAATTTAAGTGTGTAGGGGGGAATTCATAGAAAACTTTTGCATGCTTAATTATTTTTATGGTTTGTGCTTGTTTTCTCTTTTTGTTTCATTTATTGCATGGTACTTAAACATTGTATGATTGACAATTGATTGAATGTGGTATGATATTGTGTAATAGATTCTTTGATTTATACAAAATTTGAATGATGCTTGATGAATTTTATTCTTTGAGAGTTAAATTGTTTAGCTTAATTAGTTACATTGCATAATAGAATAAAGGTAGTCAAAATTCATGAATTTTTTTAAAATTTGTAACCAAATGATGAATAAGTGTGTAGATAAAATAGATAGATTGGAATTTAACATTCTTCATGGAAACAAGTAGAAGCATGTTTTTGTTTTGCATATATTGAGATGCTAAGGGATGACTTAAGGCCATGTTTGTTTAGCCAAGAGCCTAAATGACTAACCTATAGGCTATACACATCCCTAGTTCCCTGATTTTGTGTAACATCCTAGATTAGGGGTTATGCGTTTGTGCATAATTCATGAGTAGTAGGTTTTGGCAGTGTTTGGAAGTGAATTAAGGGTTTTTAAAATCCTAGGATGGAAGAGAAAGCTTTGGACAATTATTGGTTTTTAAGCTAAAAACAATAAGTGATGTGGAAAAGTGGCAAGGGACGCCACCTAAGGTGCAAGGGTTATGGCATCAAGTGAGGTACTTTGAGGGAAGAGGTTCGAATCCCATTGTGTGCATTTTTGCTTAATTTTATGAAATAGCATGTTTACTGTGATATGTGGTGTGCATTTTTAGAACCTTGGAAATGTAAGGAAATGTATGAAAATGTATGGAAATGTAAGGAAATGTATGGAAATGTAAGGAAGTGTATGGAAATGTATGGAAATGTATGGAAATGCAAGGAAATGTATGGAAATGTAAGAAAATGTATGGAAATGTATGGAAATGTAAGGAAATGTATGGAAATGTAAGGAAATGTATGGAAATGTATGGAAATGTATGGAAATGTATGGAAATGTAAGGAAATGTAGGAAATGTAAGGAAATGTAGGAAATGTCACGAAATGTAAGAAATGATTTAGAAATGTTAGGTTTCAAAAAGAGGAAAGTGAATATTTTTGGAAACTAAGAAATATAAGGAAATGATTTGGAAATGATTCAAAAGAGGAAAGTAAACATTTCGGGAAACTTGGAAATGTAAGGAAATGTCAAGTTTAAAGAGCCAAACGAAAATTTTTGGAAACTTAGAAATGACTTAGAAATGTCGAGTTTTAAAGTTTAAAAGAGGAAATTAAGGCAAGGTGGTCTTAAGAGAAAAAGTATGTGAAATTTGACACACAAACAGGCTTGGAAAAGTGGCCTGAAGATGCCACTTAGGGCCTCTGGAAATGGCGCCACATGCAAGGATGTTGGGCCTGAGTTCGAGTCACATGGGAAGCAAATAAAAGAAGTTTTATTTTTGCTTCTAGAAGAACAGAGGTGGACGGCACAAGGCTATAAGTTAAGAGCTGTTATTCTTTTTATTTTAAGAAATAAATAGATGGATAAATGATGATTTATTTTAGATTATTTTCAAGAGATAAATGAGGAATTATTCTTTAATTAGGAAAATAAGGGAGAAGTGATGGCCAAGTAAAGGACTTTAAGTTTAATAATTTCGACTAAGTAAGGATAGTTGCTGAATTATCTTTTATTTTAGGTGATAATTAAAGAGATAAAGCTATCAACATAGAAGAGTGATGGTCAAGTAAGGGATTCTAAGTTAGTAATTTTGGCTATAAAAGGAAAAGAGAGGCCATTCTACATTATTTTCTGTTCTTTGAAAGCCTCTACCGAATTCTCTTCACCAAATCTTCTTCTTCTTTTATTTTTGCCAAGCCGAAATATCTTGTGTTCTAGCCGAATCCTCCATCTTTATTCTTCCTTCTCTTCTTCTTTCATAATCTTCCAAAAGTCGAAAGTTTGCTAAAATCAAGGCCATATCCGAATAGTTTTGAGACTTCAAACAAGGGGTTGTCGACTTCTGTATTAAGGGTAAGAACTAGTTATCATTCGATTTTCATCCTTTTTCTTTTAAGATTTGTCGAAATCTAGGACTAACCCCAATAATATCTTGTTGCTGAAACTTTGAAGAGATCTTTTCGGGATTTGTTTAAGTCAACTACAAGAAGGAGAAGTTCTTTTCCCGAAGGTACACCATAGGCCGCGTGTTCCCTAGTTATTCGGTGAATTTCGGGATTTAAAATCCACAAGGTAAGTACATAGGTATGTTCGGCCAAGGCCTATTTTGGATATCTAGATCTATTTCATAATTGTTAAAAAGTCAAAACTAACCTATGTAGAGATCCAGTGTTTGGCCGAATACAAGGAGATGAATAACAAAGTTTTCGGGATTTGAGTAATAAGCAAATCGATATTAAGGTAAGTTTTAGTGTACAAATCCTACTAGGATTTGGTTTTATGGCCGAATGAGTTTTTCATTAAATCTTTAATATGGGCCGAATATAGGGAGTTAAAGATCTAAGATCAAAATTCGGGATTTCAAGTGAAATCGTTAAGCAAATCAGGTGTGTACCCTACCCTAAGTTTTAATATGTTCATGGCTATGTTTTAAATTAAATGTGTTATTAAGAATGTGAAAAGCATGGCTAAGGTACCGTGTGTACCCCACACTAATCTTAATAGATTTATGGCTTTAACTTGATATATGTGTTAATATGAAAGTGTAAGAATGTGGCTAAAGTACCATGTTATGGTACAAAGTACTCAGGTATGTTTTCCTACTCCTACTAGGATTATGAAATATGTTATACTTAACATGTGAAAAGTGACATGAATGTGAATTTAAGTATGATATGCATGATATGAATAATATGGGGCATTCGGGTTATTTGAGAAAGGGGAAGTGAATGTGATGACTTGGTCTCACTATCCGAATGTGGTGACTTGGTCACATTATCGAATGTGGTGACTTGGTCACATTATCGAATGTGGTAACCGGTTACATTATCGAATGTGGTGTCTCATGACACAATTATCCGTGGCTATGCCACGAATTTTATATGGGCGATGAGCACATCATTGCATGATCGCCTTCAATGGTGTGTAGCGGATGGAGGGTTGACTTAGTAGTCCCCACGGTGTGCAGGATGGTACGGGTGGAGTGTAGCGGATGGCATATAGGTTTGGGTTCGGGATTGCATCATTATCTTGAATCATTAATTGTGAAATTATGATACGTATGAATATGATTTGTTATGCCTGAATTTGTTAAGACTTAGTGTTTGTGTACACATTGAGTCTGCTTTGACTCACCGTCGTGGGAACATGTTTTGGTGACGATCGGTGATGGACCGGGTTCGTGAAGCTTAGGGATGGCCATGCACACTTGAAGTTTTATTTAATTTGGACATTTTATTTTATTTAAGTACTCTTCAATTTTATTTGGGTTTTGTTTATGTAATAAGGCCATAGTGATGATTTTATTGTTGTTTTAATTACTATGTTTGAATTTATGTTATTTAGATATTAAGTCAATTTAATTTAAAACAAACCTTAAATATTTTGTCACTGAAATAAATGGGTTTTCAATATAAAATAAACTGTTTTCAACTCAAGCCCAACCCAAAACAAACTTTCCTTCAAAACGCTCAAGTTTTTCCTAAATACAAAAGAATTTGAAATGGTTTTCACCGGGGAACATACCAGATCCGGTCCAAGCTCATGGGCCGGGTGTGGGGTGTTTCAATTTGGTATCAGAGCCTAGTTTTAAACTCTCAGCCTTGGGTTTAAGGCCCAAAACGTTTTCAAAGTTAAGCCCAAAAGGGATTTTGTGAATTAAGCAGGTTTTTCTAGCATAGCCCACTAAGCCTCCGACCCGAAGTCCACCAAGTAAGTACTCTGATATTTTGTGTGATTTATATTATGATTTATAGAAGGGTAGAAATGGAACGTAGAATAGAGATTAAGTACTTAAACCCTAGGACTAGTGTACCCCAACAAAAACATAAGACTTAAATGCCTAACTAAACAAACCTGTGGTTAAGTCGCCGAGTTAGGGTGTGGCAACCATGGTACGTATGTCTAGGATTGGTTTCGGTGGGAGCTTGGTATTTAAGCAGTCCGCGTGACTCACCTCCTCTCCACTCGAATCCTACCTAGTGCGTAGCCTCGGTTCACCCTAACCAAGAGGACTTATACACGGGCTAAACCCCTAACTAAAACCCGAAAGGGACTAGCCGAATTTTTATGGAAACCCTAGTTTCAAAATTTCTAAATTACCCTCTTGATTTGAAAAGATTATTTTTATGAATTTTCCTGAAATATTTCTGATTTACAAATTTACTAAAATACCCCTAGTGGTGAAATTACAAAAATACCCTTGGTTTATAAAATGTCCAACTACTCAACAGTTTTGCCAAAATTTCATTATTTTATAAATATTCAAAAACCCTAATTTGAAAACTATCAAAAAAATACCTTGATTTTTGAAAAATTACAAAATTGCCCCTAACTTACCAAAATTTCCAAAATGACCCTGATTTCCAAAATTTTTGCACCTTCATCGTTTTGGAAAGTACAATTCTCAAAAAGAACCCTCAAAGTTTTACAACTTCTAAAATATCCCTGATTTATTAAAATTTTAGAAATTACCCGGTTTATGGAAAAACTACTAAAATACCCCCAAGATCCAAAATTACCGAAATACCCCTGGAATTTCCAAATTTACCGAAGAGCCCCGGGACTTTAAAATTTTTGAAATACTTTTTGACAAAATTACCAAGGAACCCTATTTGACAAATTACAAAAAATACCCCTATAGGACAAATTACGAAAATACCCCTAGGTAGTGGAAAAACAACAACAATGAAAACTACAACATTTCTCTGAATGAACGGAAGTTCATAATTGATTGATGGATGTATGAATGTAAAGACTGTGTGCTTGTACGAATACGAAAGAACCACTCCTAAAATTCTTTTCATAAAACTTCTTCGCGGTTAATCAGTGAAGCAAAATTTTTTAATACATAAAACTTCTTAATTAGATTAAATCGCGATGTTAGAAATGAGTTCTAAGGGACGTGAACTTAGAGATTGTGCTGGAAAGTATGATGGTTCTATTAAGATCGAGTCTGCAGCGTAAGCATAAGTCGGTGAGAAGGATTGTCTGTTGTTAGTAAGTAATTTCGAGGATGAAATTATTTTAAGGAGGGTAGAAGCTGTAACATCCTAGATTAGGGGTTATGCGTTTGTGCATAATTCATGAGTAGTAGGTTTTGGCGGTGTTTGGAAGTGAATTAAGGGTTTTAAAATCCTAGGATGGAAGAGAAAGCTTTGGACCATTATTGGTTTTAAGTTAAAAACAATAAGTGATGTGGAAAAGTGGCAAGGGACGCCACCTAAGGTGCAAGGTTATGGCATCAAGTGAGGTACTTTGAGGGAAGAGGTTGAATCCCATTGTGTACATTTTGCTTAATTTTATGAAATAACATGTTTCTTGTGATATGTGGTGTGCATTTTAGAACCTTGGAAATGTAAGGAAATGTATGGAAATGTATGGAAATGTAAGGAAATGTATGGAAATGTAAGGAAGTGTATGGAAATGTATGGAAATGTATGGAAATGTATGGAAATGTACGGAAATGTAAGGAAATGTATGTAAATGTAAGGAAATGTATGGAAATGTATGGAAATGTATGGAAATGTATGGAAATGTAAGGAAATGTAGGGAAATGTAAGGAAATGTAGGAAATGTCACGGAAATGTAAGAAATGATTTAGAAATGTTAGGTTTCAAAAGAGGAAAGTGAACATTTTGGAAACTAAAATATATAAGGAAATGATTTGGAAATGATTCAAAGAGGAAAGTAAACATTTGGAAACTTGGAAATGTAAGGAAATGTCAAGTTTAAAGAGCCAAACGAAAATTTTTGGAAACTTAGAAATGACTTAGAAATGTCGAGTTTTAAAGTTTAAAAGATGAAATTAAGGCAAGGTGGTCTTAAGAGAAAAAGTATGTGAAATTTGACACACAAATAGGCTTGGAAAAGTGGCTGAAGATGCCACTTAGGGCCTCTGAAATGGCGCCACATGCAAGGATGTTGGGCTGAGTTCGAATCACATGGGAAGCAAATAAAAGAAGTTTTATTTTTGCTTCTAGAGCCTGCAATTAGGTGGGCACAAGGCTATAAGTTAGGAGTCATTATTCTTTTTATTTTAAGAAATAAATAGATGGATAAATGATGATTTACCTTAAATTATTTTCAAGGAGATAATAAGGGATAAATAATGGATTTATTTTATATTATTTTCAAGAGATAAATGAGAAATTATTCTTTAATTATGAAAATAAGGAGAAGTGATGGCCAAGTAAAGGACTTTGAGTTTAATAATTTTGCTAAGTAAGGATAGTTGTTGAATTATCTTTTATTTTAGGTGATAATTAAAGAGATAAAGCTATCAACATAGAAGAGTGATGGCCAAGTAAGGGATTCTAAGTTAGTAATTTCGGCTATAAAAGGAAAAGAGAGGCCATTCTGCATTATTTTCTGTTCTTTGAAAGCCTCTACCAAATTCTCTTCACCAAATCTTCTTCTTCTTTTATTTTTGCCAAGCCGAAATATCTTGTGTTCTAGTCGAATCCTCCATCTTTATTCTTCCTTCTCTTCTTCTTTCATAATCTTCCAAAAGTCGAAAGTTTGCTAAAATCAAGGCCATAGCCGAATAGTTTTGAGACTTCAAACAAGGGGTTGTCGACTTCTGTATTAAGGGTAAGAACTAGTTATCATTCGATTTTCATCCTTTTTCTTTTAAGATTTGTCGAAATCTAGGACTAACCCCAATAATATCTTGTTCTTTGAAACTTTAAAGAGATCTTTTCGGATTTGTTTAAGTCAACTACAAGAAGGAGAAGTTCTTTTCCTGAAGGTACACCATAGGCCGCGTGTTCCCTAGTTATTCGATGAATTTCGGGATTTAAAATCCACAAGGTAAGCACATAGGTATGTTCGGCCAAGGCCTATTTTGGATATCTAGATCTATTTCATAATTGTTAAAAAGTCAAAACTAACCTATGTAGAGATCCAGTGTTTGGCCGAATACAAGGAGATGAATAACAAAGTTTTCGGGATTTGAGTAATAAGCAAATCGATATTAAGGTAAGTTTTAGTGTACAAATCCTACTAGGATTTGGTTTTATGGCCGAATGAGTTTTTCATTAAATCTTTAATATGGGCCGAATATAGGGAGTTAAAGATTTAAGATCGAAATTCGGGATTTCAAGTGAAATCGTTAAGCGAATCAGGTGTGTACCCTACCCTAAGTTTTAATATGTTCATGGCTATGTTTTAAATTAAATGTGTTATTAAGAATGTGAAAAGCATGGCTAAGGTACCGTGTGTACCCCACACTAATCTTAATAGATTTATGGCTTTAACTTGATATATGTATTAATATGAAAGTGTAAGAATGTGGCTAAAGTACCATGTTATGGTACAAAGTACTCAGGTACGTTTTCCTACTCCTACTATGTAACACCCTAAAAATCTGAGTATTGATATATTGCATGATTTGGTGTTTAGATTATGAAGGAAAACTTTCTTACTTTTATTTTTGTGTTTATTATAGTCCGAAGAAGAGTATAGCATAATTTGGGCAAAGAATAAATTTTATATTTGAGAATTTATTGAAGAGAAGCAAGTGTCATTAATACTTAAGTTAATTTAAGTGTTAGTAAGTGACATAAGATGAGTACATGGCATGGTGGTGTTGGCGCATGAGTTGTAGCATGAGGGAGAGGTTGAATCCTTGTTTATCATCTAGGTAAATTTTATTTTTAAATTTTACGCACATGTATAGCAAGTGTCTGCCAAGCATAAATATGGTAAGTGTTGACCTTGTTATTTTTGGTTAGTATATCAAAGGAATAAGGTAAGTGTAAACATATGGTATGGAATCAAAAACTTAATGAAAATTATGGAGACATGGGGCAAGTATCAAGGAGAATGTTTTGGAAACAAAATCATGGCCATTTGACCATGCATTTGATGACAATATGGTCTAGGGAGGAGCCAAATTTTTGTGTTAGTTTGGCTAGGATTTGAAGTCTCTTTTTGGTCATTCTTAGCATATGTGCAAAGTTTTGCAATCCTTTCTCAACTTTTCTCCCTTGGCCGAATTTGTGCATTTGGTAAAGCCTAATTCTTTTGACCATTTGGTCATTTTTGTTCATCTTTTGAATTTTCTCTTGTGTTTCTTCTTAGTGCCGAAATTGTTAGTACCAAAAAGACCATATCTCTCTTTTTGTTTTCTTTCTCCATTGCCGAATGAACCTTGCTCTCTAATACATCTTTTCTTTTCTCTTTTCTTCTCTTTGAAAACCGAATCTTCATTATCATCTCTTCTCTTATTTTATTTCTTTTCACTCATCTTTTCTCCATTGTTTTTCTCCATGGCCGAATGTTAGTGAGCCATAGCCGAATCCTCCATCACTTAGAGACATCATTTTCAATCCTTTCTTTTCAACCTTGGACAAAAAGGGTAAGAATTCTTTTTAATTTCGTTTAGTTAGAAATAGTCATGGCCGAATTTTAATGGTGGTAAGAGGATCTTTTGGATCGAAATTTATTATTCCTTCTATTAAACGTTTCCAATGGTTATATTTTAGTGCGATAACGGAAGATCGGAAATCAAGTGGTCGTGAGTGACATAGAACGCTTGGATCGATTCTCCTTGTGGAACAAGAATATTGTGGTAAGGAAATCTCGTTCTTTAAAACCTTTAGTCATAATCGATATAAATATTTTTAGGACGTGCTAACAATCTTTTGATCTTGAAGACTTTCAAAATAAGGAAGAAAAGGGCGGTGTTTAGTCTTCGTAAGAGGGAAGATCCACTATTCCCCTAAGTTTAAGCGGAGAGGGTTTGGCGATCCGGGATTTTCCACGGGTTGCGGACCATCTTAGAAGGAAGTCAATTATTTGAAGTAGTAAGAACTCCGAGCCTTTTATGCGTTAGTGGATTCTCGCGACTAACGAACCAATAAACGAGGAGAAACCGAAAATCGAAGTGCTTCAAAATCAAGAGGGTAAGATTTTGGATCTAATATCGATAATGTATTTTTATACAAAATAGTGTTCTAACGGATCGAAATATGTTTTAGGTGTCGAGGAGCGAGAAGGATTAGTACTCTCGATATCGAGGTGTGTAACTTCACATTTTTTTCTTGGGTTTGGATGCTATTACGGTATTGAGTAAAATCGTAAAAACGACTAGATCGGCTTAAAACGTAATAATTGGTATTTCGGCGAAATTACATGAAAACGACAAAATTGTAGAAATTACGAAAATGCCCTCAAGAAATTCGTTGTAAATATGTAAAATTGTATATCTCGTAATAATTGGGCCGAAATCTCATTAGATCGATAATTGGGCGAAATCTACATTAGATCGATAATTGGTGAAATCTCTATTAGATCGATAATTGGGCGAAATCTGTTAGATCGATAATTGGGCGAAATCTACATTAGATCATAAATGGGCCGTAATCTACATTAAATTGTTAAGCGGTGAAATCCTCGCTAGATTGATAAATGGGCCAAATTCACGCTAAATCATAAATTTGGGCATAAGTTGTTAAATTGTTAATTGGGCCAAATGTTATTTTTGGGCCTTAATAAAATTGGAAATATTGACTCTTGTTAATGGGCCTTTTGATTAAATCATTGTATAATCACAGTTTACTTTGCATACATATTGCATGGGTTGGGAAAATGATGAAGAGAAGAAGGCTGTTGCCAAAATCTAGTTCGGTGGCTTTGCCACAAAATTATGGCTATTTGCCTCTAGTTAGGTGGCTCGCCACAAAAGTAATAAATGGCTATTTGCCTCTAGTTCGGTGGCTCGCCACAAAAAAATAATTGGCTCAATGCCTTTAGTTCGGTGACTTTGTCACAATCTAGTTCGATGGCTCGCCACAAATATAAATTGGCTTAATGCCTACGATTGGTGTGATGGCGGAGTGGGTTGACTTGATCCCAGGTGTGATGGTTGATGCGGGGTGTGTAGCGGATGGAATTAGGTTTGGGAGGAAAAATTCATTTTACATGCATGTTATTAATTATGTTATTCATTATGCTATTAATTATGTTATTAATTATGTTGTTAATCCCTTATGGGCTCAAGGCCCAAATCCATAATTTGAAAATCGCCCGATGGAAAAAGTAAGTGAGTTATACACTGAGTTCTAGTAACTCACCCCTCAAATTTTTCCATCTCGGTAATGGAAATTGATGTGGACTTGGGCGAGGATGACTTCGTGGAGGCCATCTTTGCAAAACATGGGTTTATTAAACTCGAACTTTTTAATAAGTATTTTACTATTTTGGGTTAATGTAATAAGGGCCTCTATTAATAATTTATGGATTTTTATGTGTGATTGGTTTTAAACTATATTTTGGACATTTAAATATGGACTTATGATTATATGATGTTTTTATCAAAATAAATTGGGTTTTCAAATATATGAAATTCCTTTATAAATATTTTATTATTGTTAACTCTTAATTAAATTATCTAAGGGTTTTGATAATACAAAGTTAATAATGTTTTTCAAATAATGTTTTCTAATATACATCAAATTTAAAATACTCTTGATTTTATTAAACCTTGTAATTCCCAAAAAATAATATTGTAGATTTTCAACTCATTGAAGATTTTAAAATAGCTCGATTCATGTAACAAACCAAATCTAGTCTTTATCGTGAGCCGGGTTTGGGCGTTACATTTAATAGTATCGAGCCGTTTAAAAACTTCGACGTGGTTTGGGTTCATAAATAATTTACGTATGAAATTGTTCAATTATATTTTAAAGATCGTTATGGCACCACAAGCATCCGGCAACAAGTCAAGTAAGTATTTATTGCTTAATGATTACTATGATGATTATAGGAACACTCTAGAACTTCTAGTTTTAGATGTGAAAAATCGTAGAGATTGAGACTATAGGATATGTTGCGAAAAACAACTTTACCTCTCAAATCTCATAAAACATCGTTAATAAACACCGAAACAAATTTTCTGATTCATAAAACTTGTAATCAGATAAAAACGAACAAGCCATCATGAGCACTAGAGGATGTGGTCGTGAGCGCAGAGATGTGGCCGTGGTAGAGGCCGAGGTGCTAGCTGAAGCACCAAATCATATGCCGAAATGGGCCTTTTCGTCAATTGAGAGTGAGACAGGATCACGCGATCACATGGAAGAAGATAATGCATTGACTCAAGCAATGCTGCGAGTCTTGGAAAGGGTCACGGAACTAGAATTGGGCCAACAACTCGTGGGTCAATTTGAACGACTTAAGTCCAATAATGCGAAAATTTTCGAGGAGTTTCGGTGTAGCTCTCGAATGTGGTGAATCTTGGCTCAAGGCGTGGAACGGATTATGGATGATATGGAATGCACTTGTTGAGCAAAAGCGAAAGGAGTGTATCCTTGTTAAGAGATGAGGCGTGTCGGTGGTGGCTCATTTATTCGAGAAGGCACCAAGTCGACCGATTAATTGGGAATTCTTTAAAGCTTCCTTCCAAGGAAAATGCGTTGGAGCGAGTTATGTAGGCGCTCGAAGGAAAGAATTTTGAATCTTGTACAAGGGAGTAAAAGCGATAGCAACATATGAAGTGAGTTTTACATCGAATCTTGTACAAGGAGTAAAAGCGATGGACATATGAAGTGAGTTTTACGTCGAGCCGCTATGCTCGAGACAATTGTATCAACAGATCATGAGCGTTGTGTGCGTTTGAGGATGGACTTAATGATGAGTGAGGGTTACGATTGCTCCACAAGAAGTTAGAACTTTTTCCACTCTTGTGGAGAAGGCCAAGATAGCCGAGGAGGCTAAGAACTCGAGCGGCGAATCGAGAAAGATTCGAAACAAGAGAGACACGATGATCCGGTTCTTCAAAGAGATTCGAAGAGACCTCGAAATGATGAACCAATTCAAGGTAGGACACCGATAGCAAATAATCGAAGTCGAGATTGCGCTGAGTGTGGGAATAGACATTTTGGAGAGTGTTGGAGGAAAACGGACACATGTTACAAATGCGGTTCAATGGATCATCAGTACAAAAATTATCCTCGACGTATGGATCGACTCAAGAAGTTCGTAATAATGATGCACTGACCGGCGGAGGTAATCGGTAGCCACCGAGAGGTCGTGGACCAGTCATGGTGGTAATGGGGTGGGCGTGGTCAAGGTGCACGGGATGAGGCAATAGTCCCGGAGGAAGCGCGGATGCAAGGCGACTGGGCTGGTTTATGCGATTAGACGCCATGAGGACGGCAATGCACCGATGTGATAAGCGGTACGTTCTTCATCTTGATGTACTGTTATTGCTTTAATAGATATCGGCTCTACCCACTCATATGTTGCTAGTGCCATATCTGAAACACAATTTAGAATCAAATTACCGATAGTAGGATGCGATGAATTAGTCCTTTAGGACGATCGGTGAATTGTAAATAAAATGTTTAAAGACGTACCTTAAAAATTCAAGAGGAGGTATTCGTGGCGAACTTAATGGAACTACCTTGGTGAGTTCGATCTCATTCAGGCATGGATTGGTTGGTTAAACATCGAGCGCAATTGGATTGTCTTTGAAAAATGAATGTCGATAAGAACCTCGGATGATAAGGAAATCATAATGATTGGTGGCGAAGGAACTACTTGGCAAATGTGGTATCTGCATTAAAAGCGGAGAAGTTGGTTCGGAAAGGATATGGAGCATTCCGGCCTTTATCATTCTTTGGATGCCAAAGAGTTATCTGTGAATGATGTGAGAGCGGTGAAGGAATTTCACGATGTATTTCGAAGAACTTCCGGTATACCTCGGATCGGAAGTAGAATTTGGCATTGAGCTTTTGCACGGGACGACTCCGGTGTCCATTGCTCCTTATAGAATGGCACCAGAAGGAGTTGGTGAGCTTAAAGCTCAAATTCAAGAATTTTGGATCGGGATTTATTCGACCAAGTGTGTCTCCGTGGGGAGCACCGGTTTTGTTCGTCAAGAAGAAGGATGGATCGATGCGTATGTGCATTGACTACGAGACAATTGAATAAATTGACGATCAAGAATCGGTATCTCTCGTCGAGAATTGATGACTGTTTGATCAATTAAAAGGAGCTTGATTTTCTCAAAATTGATTTGAGGTCGGGTTATCACCAGCTCAAGGTGAAAGAAGCGGACATTTATAAGACGGCATTTCGGACACGTTACGGACATTATGAGTTTGTAGTGATGCCGTTTGGATTAACCAATGCACCAGCCGCATTTATGGACATGATGAACCGAGTCTTTCAACCATATTTAGATCGGTTTGTGGTAGTGTTCATAGATGACATATTGGTTTATTCGAGAAATGAGGAGGAGCATGACAAGCATTTGCGGATAGTATTACAGCTACTTCGTGATAAGCAACTGTATGCCAAATTTAGTAAATGCGAATTTTGGCTAAATGAAGTGACTTTCCTTGGTCATGTGGTATCAGCCGAAGGAATAAGGGTGGATCCTCGAAAAATTGAGGCTATTACGGATTAGAAACCACCAACATCGGTGGTGAAATTCAAGTTTCTTGGGTTTGGCTAGATACTATAGACGCGTTTTGTAGAGGGTTTTCGTTGATTCTGCACCCTAACTAAAGCATTGCGGAAGGAGCTCCGTATATTTGAATTGAAAAGACAAGAGAGTTTCGAGAAATTAAAGAAGATCTGTGAGCTCAGGTTTGATTGACCGAGTGGAAAAGAATTCCTTATTTATTGTTATCGTCTCACACAGTGCAGGTTGTGTGTTGATGCAAAATGGAAAGGTGGTGGCCTATGCTTCTCGTCAATTGAGACCGCATGAAGTAAACTACCCTACTCATGATTTGGAGTTAGTGCTGTGGTCTTTGCTTTAAAGACACTATCTCTATGGTGAGAAATCTATAATCTACACGGATCACAAGAGTCTTAAATACCTCCTTACCCAAAAGGAGTTGAATTTAAGACAAAGAAGATGGGTAGAATTATTAAAGGATTATGATTTCTCAATCGAATATCATCCTGGAAAGGCTAACGTGGTAGTACGCGTTAAGTCGTAAGGCGAGATTCGATTTGAGAGCATTGTTTGCCCTTTGAGTTTGTATGAGGATGGTAGTTTGTTAGCGAACTTGGTGAAGCCTCCGTGGCTAGAACAAATCAAGGAAAAACAGACATCAGATGAGAAGTTGGGACCTTTACTTCAGCAAGTTGAAAATGGTGAAATCGAGGATTTTGGAATAAACATGGAAGGTGTGTTGTGCTTTCGAGGAAGAGTATGTATGCCTAAGGACTCGGATCCGAGGCAAATGATTCTACGGAGGCGATGGTAGCCCTTATGCTATGCATCCGAGAGGAAATAAGATGTATCGAGATCTCCGTGAGCGATATTGGTGGCGGGGTTGAAGCGGGAGATTTGAGTTTGTGGGAAAATGTTTGACTTGTCGACAAGTGAAGGCGAACATCAATTACCGTCGGATTGTTACAACCGATAAAGATTCCTCTTTGGAAATGGGAGCGGATAACTATGGATTTTGTTAGTGGGTTACCTTTAACACCTACTAAGAAAAATTCCGTTTGGGTAATCGTTGATCGTTTGATGAAGATCGCTCATTTCCTACCGTTAATACGGATTATTCATTGCAAAAGTTGGCAAAGTCGTACATATCTGAAATCGTGAGGTTGCATGGGGTTTTGTATCTATTATATCGAGCGGAGATCCCGATTTACATCACGATTCGAAAGCTCGCATGAAGCCTTAGGGACAAAGTTGAATTTCAGTACGGCTTTTCATCCTCAGTCTGATGGTCAGTCGGAGAGGGTAATTCAGATATTGGAAGATATGTTAAGGGGATGTGTAATCGACTTTAGGGGTAGTTGGGAGGATTATCTACCACTGGCAGAATTCGCGTATAACAACAACTATCAGTCTAGCATTCGGATGGCACCTTACGAGGCATTGTATGGTCGTAAGTGTCGTTCTCCTATTGTTGGACCGAGTTGGCGAGCGACAAATGTTAGGTCTGAGATGATATCAAAGCAGAGGAAAAGGAAAAAGTTATTCGAGCACGGTTGAAAGAAGCCTAAGATAGACAGAAGTCGTATGCAGACCTGAAGTGAAAGGATATCGAGTATGTTGTGGGGGATCAGGTTTTCTTGAAGGTCTCACCTTGGAAAAAGATCTTCAGGTTTGGAAGAAAGGGCAAGCTAAGTCCTAGGTACATTGGACCTTATCGTGTCTTTGAAGCGTGTTGGTCGATGGCTTATCGATTGAGTTACCTCGAAATTGGATCAAATTCATAATGTTTTCATGTTTCCATGTTGAGGCGTTATAGATCGGATCCTTCGCACATTATCTGGTAGAAGAATTGGAGTTGAATTGATTTGTCTTTTGAAGAAGAACCGGTGGAAATCTTAGACCGAGATGTCAAAGTGCTAAGAAAGAAAACCGTGCCATTGGTCAAAGTTCTATGGCGTAACCACGGAGTGGAGGAAGCTACGTGGGAGCCTGAGGATGCAATTCGGCAACAATACCCTCACCTCTTTTAATCAGGTAAATTTCGAGGATGAAATTTTCTTTAAGGAGGGTAGAGTTGTAACACCCTAAAAATCTGAGTATTGATATATTGCATGATTTGGTGTTTAGATTATGAAGGAAAATTTTCTTACTTTTATTTTTGTGTTTATTATAGTCCTGAAGAAGAGTATAGCATAATTTGGGCAAAGAATAAATTTTATATTTGAGAATTTATTGAAGAGAAGCAAGTGTCATTAATATTTAAGTTAATTTAAGTGTTAATAAGTGACATAAGATGAGTACATGGCATGGTGGTGTTGGCGCATGAGTTGTAGCATGAGGGAGAGGTTGAATCCTTGTTTATCATCTAGGTAAATTTTATTTTAAATTTTACGCACATGTATAGCAAGTGTCGGCCAAGCATAAATATGGTAAGTGTTGACCTTGTTATTTTTGGTTAGTATATCAAAGGAATAAGGTAAGTGTAAACATATGGTATGGAATCAAAACTTAAGGAAAATTATGGAGACATGGGGTAGTATCAAGGAGAATGTTTTGGAAACAAAATCATGGCCATTTGACCATGCATTTGGACGGCAATATGGTCTAGGGAGGGAGCCGAATTTTTGGTGTTAGTTTGGCTAGGATTTGAAGTCTCTTTTTGGTCATTCTTAGCATATGTGCAAAGTTTTGCAATCCTTTCTCAACTTTTCTCCTTGGCGAATTTGTGCATTTGGTAAAGCCTAATTCTTTTGACCATTTGGTCATTTTGTTCATCTTTTGAATTTTCTCTTGTGTTTCTTCTTAATGCCGAAATTGTTAGTACCAAAAGACCATATCTCTCTTTTGTTTTCTTTCTCCATTCTTAGAATGAACCTTGCTCTCTAATACATCTTTTCCTTTCTCTTTCTTCTCTTTGAAAACCGAATCTTTATTATCATCTCTTCTCTTATTTTATTTCTTTTCACTCATCTTTTCTCCATTGTTTTCTCCATGGCGAATGTTAGTGAGCCATAGCCGAATCCTCCATCACTTAGAGACATCATTTTCAATCTTTTCTTTTCAACCTTGGACAAAAGGGTAAGAATTCTTTTTAATTTCGTTTAGTTAGAAGTAGTCATGGCCGAATTTTAATGGTGGTAAGAGGATCTTTTGGATCAAAATTTATTATTCCTTCTATTAAACGTTTCCAATGGTTATATTTTAGTGCGATAACGAAAGATCGGAAATCAAGTGGTCGTGAGTGACATAGAACGCTTGGATCGATTCTCCTTGTGGAACAAGAATATTGTGGTAAGGAAATCTCGTTCTTTAAAACCTTTAGTCATAATCGATATAAATATTTTTAGGACGTGCTAACAATCTTTTGATCTTGAAGACTTTCAAAATAGGGAAGAAAAGGGCGGTGTTTAGTCTTCGTAAGAGGGGAAGATCCACTATTCCCCCTAAGTTTAAACGAAGAGCGGTTTCGGCAGTCCGGGATTTTCCACCGGGTTGCGGACCATCTTCCGAAGGAAGTCAATTATTTGAAGTAGTAAGAACTCCCGAGCCTTTGTACGTTAGTGGATTCTCAGCGACTAACGAACCAATAAACGAGGAGAAACCGAAAATCGAAGTGATTCAAAATCAAGAGGGTAAGATTTTGGATCTAATATCGATAATGTATTTTTATACAAAATAGTGTTCTAACGGATCGAAATATGTTTTAGGTGTCGAGGAGCGAGAAGGATTAGTACTCTCGATATCGAGGTGTGTAACTTCACATTTTTTTCTCAGGATTGGATGCTATTGCGGTATTGAGTAAAATCGTAAAAACGACTAGATCGGCTTAAAACGTAATAATTGGTATTTCGACGAAATTACATGAAAACGACAAAATTGTAGAAATTATGAAAACGCCCTCAAGAAATTCGTTGTAAATATGTAAAATTGTATATCTCGTAATAATTGGGCCGAAATCTCTATTAGATCGATAATTGGACCGAAATCTACATTAGATCGATAATTGGGCGAAATCTCATTAGATCGATAATTGGGCGAAATCTACATTAGATCGATAATTGGGCGAAATCTGTTAGATCGATAATTGGGCGAAATCTACATTAGATCATAAAAGGGCGTAATCTCATTAAATTGTTAAGCGAATTTGAAATCACGCTAGATTGATAAATGGGCCAAATTCGCTAAATCATAAATTTGGGCATAAGTTGTTAAATTGTTAATTGGGCCAAATGTTATTTTTGGGCCTTAATAAAATTGGAAATATTGACTCTTGTTAATGGGCCTTTTGATTAAATCATTGTATAATCACAGTTTACTTTGCATACATATTGCATGGGTTGAGAAAATGATGAAGAGAAGAAGGCTGTTGCCAAAATCTAGTTCGGTGGCTTTGCCACAAAATTATGGCTATTGCCTCTAGTTGGTGGCTCGCCACAAAAGTAATAAATGGCTATTTGCCTCTAGTTTGGTGGCTCGCCACAAAAATAATAATTGGCTCAATGCCTCTAGTTCGATGACTTTGTCACAATCTAGTTCGATGGCTCGCCACAAATATAAATTGGCTTAATGCCTACGATTGGTGTGATGGCGGGGTGGGTTGACTTGATCCCACAGGTGTGATGGTTGGTACAGGGGTGTGTAGCGGATGGAATTAGGTTTGGGAGGAAAAATTCATTTTACATGCATGTTATTAATTATGTTATTCATTATGCTATTAATTATGTTATTAATTATGTTGTTAATTCCTTATGGGCTCAAGGCCCAAATCCATAATTTGAAAATCGCCCGATGGACAAAGTAAGTGAGTTATACATTGAGTTCTAAGTAACTCACCCTCAAATTTTTCCATCTCGGTAATGGAAATTGACGTGGACTTGGGCGAGGATGACTTCGTGGAGGCCATCTTGCAAAACATGGGTTTATTAAACTCGAACTTTTTAATAAGTATTTTACTATTTTGGGTTAATGTAATAAGGGCCTCTATTAATAATTTATGGATTTTATGTGTGATTGGTTTTAAACTATATTTTGACATTTAAATATGGACTTATGATTATATGATATTTTATCAAAATAAATTGGGTTTTCAAATATATGAAATTCCTTTATAAATATTTTATTATTGTTAACTCTTAATTAAATTATCTAAGGGTTTTGATAATACATAGTTAATAATGTTTTTCAACTAATGTTTTCTAATATGCATCAAATTTAAAATACTCTTGATTTTTATTAAACCTTGTAATTCCC
This sequence comes from Gossypium rotundifolium, assembly GCA_025506655.1. Classification (NCBI taxonomy): domain Eukaryota; kingdom Viridiplantae; phylum Streptophyta; class Magnoliopsida; order Malvales; family Malvaceae; genus Gossypium; species Gossypium rotundifolium. The sequence goes on along the minus strand of CP106723.1, from coordinate 63,482,525 downwards.
AAAAAATAATATTGTAGATTTTCAACTCATTGAAGATTTTAAAATAGCTCGATTCATGTAACAAACCAAATCTAGTCTTTATGCATAGACCGGGTTTGGGGCGTTACATACTAGGATTACGAAATATGTTATACTTAACATGTGAAAAGTGACATGAATGTGAATTTAAGTATGATATGCATGATATGAATAATATGGGGCATTCAGGTTATTTGAGAAAGGGAAGTGAATGTGATGACTTGGTCTCACTATCCGAATGTGGTGACTTGGTCACATTATCGAATATGGTGACTTTGGTCACATTATCGAATGTGGTAACCGGTTACATTATCTCGAATGTGGTGTCTCATGACACAATTATCTGAGTGGCTATGCCACGAATTTTATATGGGCGATGAGCACGTCATTGCAATGATTGCCTTCGATGGTGTGTAGCGGATGGAGGGTTGACTTAGTAGTCCCCACGGTGTGCGAGGATGGTACGGTTGGAGTGTAGCGGATGGAATATAGGTTTGGGTTCGGATTGCATCATTATCTTGAATCATTAATTGTGAAATTATGATACGTATGAATATGATTTGTTATGCCTGAATTTGTTAAGACTTAGTGTTTGTGTACACATTGAGTCTGTTTGACTCACCCGTTGTGGGAACATGTTTGAGTGACGATCGGTGATGGACCGGGTTCGCGAAGCTTAGGGATGGCCATGCACGACTTGAAGTTTTATTTAATTTGGACATTTTATTTTATTTAAGTACTCTTCAATTTTATTTGGGTTTTGTTTATGTAATAAGGCCATAGTGATGATTTTATTGTTGTTTTAATTACTATGTTTCGAATTTATGTTATTTAGATATTAAGTCAATTTAATTTAAAACAAACCTTAAATATTTTGTCACCTGAAATAAATGGGTTTTCAATATAAAAATAAACCTGTTTTCAACTCAAGCCCAACCCAAAACAAACTTTCCTTCAAAACGCTCAAGTTTTTCCTAAATATAAAAGAATTTGAAATGGTTTTCACCGGGGAACATACCAGATCCGGTCCAAGCTCGTGGGCTGGGTGTGGGGTGTTTCATTTTGAGCCTTGTTGATCCTTTCTTGATGAACCAATATTTTGGAAACATGGAGCCTAAACTGAGTTAAAACTTCAACCCTTCTTAGTCCTTGATCTTGAAAAGCACTATAGAATAGACGTCAAGCCACGAAAATTGAGGGTTAGGTAGAAATAATTTAGAGGTTTTAAGTGAATAGTGAATAGATGGTCTGATATAGAGTGTATAGACTCTTACAAAATGTGCATATAATGAAAAATGTGAGCTAACAAAAGCATTGTGAGAGTAAAAAAAAAGTGAGTGAATAAAAAATATGATTAGAGATAAAAGAACTGTTAGTGAAAAGAGAAAAAAGTTGAAAAATATGCTCAAAATGATAAATCAAATGAGGAGCTCAAAATGAGTCGTTCATTATCATAATGCACAAGTACTCACTAAGTTGTTTGCACTAGCTAATATTGAACCATATCTTGCACATTGTTGGAGATAAAATGAAGAAGAGAGAAAGAGAAATAAAGAGGTGAGGTTAACGATTACATATGGGGAAATGGGAACAATGCCATATGTTATATTGTTCTTAGTGCTTGAACCATTTTGAGCTGGTATTTCCTTTGAACTCATACCAACCTAAGCCTTAGAGCATTACAAGCCAAAAAGCCCTATGTAACCTTAACATCTTTGTTGGAAAATCCAAAATTTGCAAAACTTCGAGAGAAATGAATAAGTTGAATTCCTTCATGTATTAGCACATCATATCTATATATCATATTTTTGTGGATTAATGTGAAGAATTGTACTTTTATGGGATTACCTCTATATCTATATACTTTGTAACTTCGTGAACTAATTTGGTTTGCTCCCAATGTTGTGAATTCACAATGCATCATTCTTAAGTTGTAGAGAAGAAAAATTAATTACACTATACATAATCGTTAATTAATTGTCAAATATGGTCATTGTTCAAGGGTTGTCTATGTTACATGGGTTTTAGGTGTTTGCTTGAGGCAAGCAAAAAGTTAAGTGTGGGAGAGTTTGATATGTCATAATTTGATACATCCAATCTCAAGAAAATTAAGTGTATTTTCTATGATTTTGTTGAATTCTATATTTTATCATTAATAAACATTTTTGAGTAGTTTTGTCCTTATTGAGGCCTAAATTGGGAAAGTTGTGCCATGGGGAATCTAAAAAGGTGTAGGAAGACAATGATGGCCCAACCTCGAGGAAAACATCTTTCAGAGTGGGTGCTACGACATTGATGCTATGGGTATCGCGACACAGAACCCCTTTACCTTGAAGATGCAAAACTTCAACTCAAAATCAACTTGGAGCCTTATAATAGCCCGATTTCAGTTGTATCAAAAATGGTAGTTTTGGAACCCCTTTCTCCAATGATTGAGTTAGTCTAGTCTATGTTAGAGTTAATATTAAATTTTGGTCCGATAAATTTGATGATTGAATGATTAATTTATGTAGAAAGACTAAATTGTAAAAATGTTAAAAGCCAATCGCTATAAAGTTTTATTAGCTTAAGGACTTATTTAATAAATAAGTTAGGGTCTAAACATCAATTAGACCATTTTTCAAAGTGAATGGATGATAAATGGGGATTACTTTAATTAAAAATATAATATATTATAATTTATAGCAATATTACAATGTATAATGGTTAAAATAACGAAACAAAATCTAAAACCATTTTCATTTTACCTTGGTCATCATCTTCTTCTCACAAACACTAAAAGGAGAGTTAGGGTTTGGCTTCAAAACTTTTGATCCTTGATTGGTAAGCTAATTTTAGTCATTTTCTTATATTTTTATGTTTTTCAGATCCTAGGAGCTTGATTTAGCTAGCCGGGGACTATTTTGTGAAACTGTTAAAGTTTAGAAAAGTTACCATTGAAGGATTCTTGAAGTTTTTGGTGTTAATGGCTAGCATGTTAAGCTTAATTATTAGTAGGACTAAATTGTAAGTGAGATTTTGATAGTTTAGTCATCTAGGGATAAAATGTGAAATTTGTAAAAAAGGGGTACAAAAAATTATATGTTATACGATGCTGGTATGTTAACTAAGGATGTGTTTGAGATCGATTTTGAAATTGAAGCTCAAATTTGAAAGTTATAGTATTTTCAGTTTTAGGGACTAATTGTAGTAAATGCAAAACTTGAAGAATTGTTGTATAGATGAAATTGAGTTGTTATTTAACTTCAATATATTGTTAAATGATATTTAGAATAGATGGTTGAGTTAAATTATGGTTTAGACTAAGAATTACAGCAACTAGAGGATTTACGAGGAAAAGGGAAAATTGTCGAATAGTCCCTATCATCTAAACCGTTATTGTTTTGTCAGCTAAGTTCATACAGTATAACTGAGCTCATATTATTGTTATATTATGCTTAATTATGTAATGGTGTTTTGTGAATAATTATGAATTGTTATATTAATTGAGGCTAAATCCTGATGAACTTAGTATAAGTCTTGTATACGAGGTTACGGGTTAATTCTTGATGGTACCAAGCTCCAGCATTTATTGTAGAATTGAGGATACATGTATATTAATCCCTGGTCAGGCTAATTGTTGTGTAGGTTTAACCTGAATGGGTAACCAAGCACTATTCTTTATAATTAGCTAGAATGAGTAATTGATATTTGTTGTGTTGGTTTAACCTTAACAGGTAACCGATCACTATTATTTTCACCTGTGCACTGAGTTCTTTAATGATGTTTCATCAGGTAGAAATAAAATATGGAAATGTGAAGTTGTGTAATTGGTATTGGAAATTAAATGTTTAAGATATGGATATAAGGTGTAAATTGACTTGTGATGGAAAATGTTCATTTGAGATTATATGTATGGTTTTAAGTTCAAAACCTTACTTATTTCGTGATGTTTTGCATAATTAATTTTATATGATAAGTAATTAAGGTAAGTAAAAGTTTATATTGTATAAGCTTACCAAGTATTTAAAATACTTACCCGCATTACTAGTTTTTCTGTAGATTTTGGACTTTTAAAACGTGTCAATCGGATCAACAAGAAGCACACACCTACCGTCTCTCGATTCAATAGACTTTTGATTGTTTAAACTTGGTTATTGTGGCATGTACATAGGATGGTTAAACTTGTACAAGTTGATGAATGTGTTTTAGCTTGGTTATGCATATATAAAAGTTTATATGGTAACTTGTTATATGATGCATGGTTTGTTGCCAAGTTTGGTATTTAAAAGGTTAATGGTAATGACAAATTTTATATGTTGGTATGAATTTGAAATAGAATGTGGTATGAAATGGTTAAGGGCTTTAGTTTAAATTTAATGACTTGATTTTAATGTTGTGTTGATGCCAACAAGGGCATATTGGTTGTATGTTTAGGAAAAGAGTTTATCCTATGATATATCATGAATTTATCAAGTTTTGGGACATATTTACATTGGTTATTTAATGCATTATAGGTAAATTTGGAAAGGGTGATTTATGATATGCCTTAGGTGGTTTATAATGTCATAAACGGTCTAACACACAGCCATGTGTAACACAAAGGCAAGTGACATAGTCGTGTGTTCTATATTATCAAGGTGGTTTTGGGTAAACATAGTCACAGTCACTCACACAGCCTAGCGACATAACCGTGTGAAGGTTTATAAATTTTACATTTAAGTCCACACAACTACAGTTTGTTACACGACCTTGCGAAACGATCTAGTGACTCAGATTTACACAGCCATAGTCTATAGCACGATTTGAGGACATGACGGCTATGTGATTCAGCACCACACAACCTCAACTTGTCACATAGTCATGTGACCCCCTGTTTTGCAATTTTTGCCCTTTTTTTGTAAAAGTTTAAAAATAATCCTAAATTGATTCTGATTCGGTTTAAGAGCCTTTGTAAGCTCAAATAAGACTCAGATTTGTTTAAAATTCATATTAAACATAAGAATTGATTTATATTTATTGATTTATTGAATATTATTGATGAAAATGTATGTATTTGTTTCTTTTTTCTATTGTAGCATCCTATAGCTCAAGTTTGATGACCGGATCGAGTAAAGGTTGTTACAAGCCTACTGTCAAGAGATTCATGACACCAAAGGTAGGATGTCACAACATCGAGCCAATGTTGTGATACCTGTAATGCCCCGAATTTGGGCCTAGTAGAATTGGGCCCATTGGGCCTTGGGCTTGGGAGCATTTAAAATTCTTGAGAACAAAGGAAAGGCACTAGTGCAAATTTGACCTATTAGTGTGTGATTTTGGAGTGTTTAAAGGGTACTATGAAGTCCTGGGTTCAAGTTAAGCCATAGGAAAAATTTTCGTTTTTGGCCTTTTAGTGGAGAGGACTGTTGGAAGCAGGACTTATGTAAATTAAAGTGTGTTTTACTAGCACAAGTGAGCTAGTGGCAAGATGGTTGTGGCGTCACTAGGGGACAAGGGGGAGTGGAGTTCGATTCCCTTGGCAAGCAAATTAAGGCATTTATTTTATGCTTTGGGAGAGGAGGAAGCAGTGTTGGGATCAAACTCTGCTATGGGAGTTGGAGAATTGGTCAAACTTTTCAAACGAGTGAAGGAGAGCATAACTAGGAGGAAAAGGTGGAGGAAATCAAGGGATAGGGGAGTGCATGAGAGATGGCCGTAAGTGGGAGTGTGTGGTAGGAGGAGTATCGGCTAGAGAGGGGTCTTGAGTGGCATATTCGGCCTTGTGAGAGGGAGATGCCGATTTTCTCAAGTTTTCTTTTGAAAGAGTTTTGTTTCTTGTGTTTTCGACTATAGCATTTCGGGTCCTTTTCTTTTCAAGTCTTCTTTGCCGAAATTCTTAACTTCTTTCTTCCTCTTCTTCTCATTTTTTTTCATACATCTCTTTTTTCTTTGCTTGTTACCTAAACATCTGTTGGCCGAAACTCTCCTTTCCATCTCTCTTCATCCATTCTTTCCTACTTTCCTCTCATCTCCTTCTTTTGTTTTTCTCCATAGCCGAAACTTCCTTTTCTCTTATTCTCCAATTGGCTTTACTTCTTTTTTTTCCTTATCATTGGACTTTCATTTTGGTTTAACCCTCATAGCCAAACATGTTCTTATTGTTCTTTCTATGCTTCTCTTTGGTCCTTGAAGTTAATTTCGGTGCGGTCGAATATCCTCCATCACTTCGATGGGCACACCAGGGCACCCAATTTGTTGCAAGTGATGAGCTCGAATCATCGAGACCAAGTGCCGTAGAGCTCGTGTGCATTTTGTTCACTTCCAAATTGAGTAGGATTAGCTCATGCCACTCAATTCGAGCTCCTCGAGCTCATTTCACTCATCGGTGATTGCTTAAATTTATTACTTTTAATAAATTGAATTTTATTTTATTTATTTTTCCTAAAGCATTTTAATGCATCCAAAACATTTTAAATTGGTTGAATTTAATTTGTTTTAGTTCAAATTAATTTTATTACATTTTATTACATGTTTTAAAGTTGTTTTAAATAAAAATTAAAGTGCAGATTTTTCTATTAAATAGGGGTGCCAAATTTAGTATGTGTGCTAAATGTGTATTTAAGTTGTCCTAAGTGTCTATTAAGATGTCATGAACGTGTTTAATTTATGTTCAACTGATTTGGAGTGGATTTAATGTGTGATTCATGCTCTTGTAGGTACAGTAGAATCTTACATGAAGCATTGATGAGGTTCATGCACCTTGGTGCAATGTACTTGGCCGAATTCATCAATGAATCTAGAGGTGCATGGAACGGCTAGAAGCATGCATTATGACAGCCAACTTTTTCCATTCAAGGCCCCCCCATTCAGCTGGAAAGAAGACTAAGTGCATGGGTTAAATCCATGAAGATTTTTAAGTGAAATTAAAACAAGACAATGACTTATTTAATTTCTTTGGGGTTGTTAGGTGCAATGCAAAGGTCAAGGGATTTCAATGGCTGAATTAAACACTTGCAAGCCATTTAAAGACATGTTTAATTGCTAGAAATATTTCAAACAAAAGGTGCAGCTCATTCTCCATGTTGGCGAACCTAGACAAGCCTTTTCGGCTCCTTTGCTGTCCAAATTCGTTTGGCCATTTCCTTCTTCATTAAGATGCCTCCAAAACGTCCCAAATGGCTGAATTTACACATCTAAGAGAGCTATTCATCTTCATCATTATTGATGGTTATTTTTCAGCCAAAAGAAGGCTAATTAAGAGGTCACTTATTGCATGGGACGTACCTAGCTGCTGCATGCATTTTCAAAGTGTCCCAAAATTCATTTCTCTTCTAGAAACATGATTAATGATGTTCCAAAGGCTGCACATGGACTTGGACGAATTTCTTCTTCATGAAGCATGGCTTTTGACGTTCCAAGAGGCTGAATTTGGACTTGTCCTTTGATCTCCTTCAAGCAATCATCCACCAAGTTAATTGCTCCATCTAGAAGTCATCCACTTGACTCCCATTCAGCCGAATCGCCCATAGCCACTTGATGAGTTTATTCCAGATTTTGCAGCTCAATTAAGCCTTCTAGAAGAGGCCATTGACGTCCTCAATGCATGGGAAACTACAAGGAAGCCTTCTCCAAAATTCTGGAATTTTGTGTTTAATTTTGCTTAGCCATCAAGGCTTCCTAGTGATTATTCACTAGCCTATGTTAGCCTATAAATACCTTGTTAGTTTTCATTTGTGATAGACAATATAGACAATTTTATCATTAATCAAGTTACATGAACTTTTGTTCTTCGAGTGAGCTAGTCTCCTCTTCAATTTCGTGCAAGTTTCCTAGACTTATCAAGTTGCTTGTGGCGTCTAGACTTGTTCTTTTCATCCAATTATACCATCGGTTCTTATCTACCTAGATAACGGGTCGTGGTCCACCTTCGATTCCATTTTCCACCTTAAACAACATAGAACCCGGGGTGACACTTCTTAGTGTCGAATCGATTCTTTGTTTAAGTTCCTTCATCCAGCTCCATCAAAAATTATCCTTTTATCTATTTATTTTTTTTATTATCTCTTTCTATCAAACCGAACCATCTACTATTCAATTAAAGCTTCCGCAAACTCATCCATATTTTCCAATTATTTTTCAAAGGCTGAATCTCTCCTCGTAGACGATTGGGCAACTAGCATACATTTCGACTCTCCCCGAGGCGGACTGTATCAACTTCTTGTTGGGCATATTCATGACATCTTGTGAATTAGTCCGTAGCCAAATCGTAGTTCTGTTCTTCTCTAGTACGGTTTCACAAGGAGTTGGCAGATTGGTAAGTGGTAGTTCTCTCTTTATCAATAACGTAACTCTTATTCGATTTCTTCCTTGACAACCGTAAGTTCTTTCTTGCACTTGGTGGCTAAAAGTATGTTCTTTTCTGTGCTTTTGGCCATCGTTGGGCTTAGAGGTTGCAACAAGGCAATGAGGAGCAAGAGTTCTTCATGGAGGCAAGGAATTGCCAGTCTGAGGGGGGATCAGGAAGAGTGCCCAATGGATATGGACTCGTAGCCCATGCTCCCAAGTTTAAGCAGCGTAGGGTTTCAAAAGTTCAAGACTTTCCGCCTGGATGCGAAAGGGTGTCGGCATCTAGTTTAACAAGGCAAATCGCAGTTGATCGCTCTAATGATAGTGACGACGATCATGAGTGTATAGTACTCTACGTGATCAGGTGTGTAATCTCACACCATTATTTGTGATAATGTGATGTTTTGTGATTTGGTCGTAAGCCGAAATGCTAGAAAGTTAAAAATCGACAACTGTAATCACTCAAGCGTGCAGCGTTCTGTAGTGATAAATCGAGCCACTAATGATGGCGATAGATCGTTAAGCGTGTCACGAGCACTCTCGTGAAACTGAGGCCGTAACAGGCCTTATCGAGCCAAAACAGGCTAAGTGGGCCTAATGGGTTAACGGGCCCACATGAGCAAAATTGATGGAAAATTTTCGCATGACTGATGCGACTGCGAAGTCTGTAAACTGAGATTAGAAACGAGCAGAATGGGCCACACGAGCATGTGGGCCCGTTTGGGCCAAAATTGGGATTTAAACCCAACTGTAACATCCTTAAAACGGGGCCTCTGCATTTTTCATGTGTTGCTTGTGTTGATCTGTCTGCTGTGCTAGTTTAGCATAATTTGGGGTCTAAGCATGACCTCGGGTTAGGCCTGAGTCATGGTCAAACATTATTGTTTTTGTACTTAGTAAGAGAGAGCTAGGAGAGTTAGGGGTTAAAAGGAATTATTGGGAGTTTTAGACATAAGAAGTGCCTTGGTAAAGTGGCAAGGAGGCGCCACTCAAGTCACAAGGAGGTGACGCCACAAGGGGTAAGGAGGACCTTGGTTCAAGCAGCAGAAATCTTCCTTTCTGCTTAATATTTTGATGCCACAAGCAAGGAGGAGGAGTGCTCAGGAGGGACTCTCTTGAATGGATGAGGATGTGATCATCAGATTTGAATTGGATAGATGAAGGTGAGGAAAGTTAGGAGCTTGAATCTTATCAAACTCATTTGGGAAGAGTTGGCCGAATGGTGGACTGTGGGCAAGGGGGCTATCGGTTTTGGGGAGCTTTTGGTGTAGCCGAATGTCCCTCTAAGCTCTTTAATTTGATTTCTTTTTTTCCTTCTCAAAGTGCTTGGCCGAATCTTCTTCTCCCCTACCTCGCTCTCTCTCTCTTTTTCTTCTTCTCATTCTTGCACAAAGCCGAAACTCAATACCCTCCCTTCTTTTCTTTACCTTGTGGGTCATTCATTGTTAGCCTATATTGCCGAATCCACCATCTCTATTCACCTTTTCTCCTTCCTATTTTGCTCTAGCCGAAATCAACTTTCTTATTTTCCATTCGGTATCTTCTTCACTCTTTCAAAACCTTTTGTGCCGGAACCCCTCTCAATCACCCTTTCTTTGGATCTTTTCTCCTCCATTGCACTTACCCTTCATCTTAAACACCTTGAGCCGAATCTAATTCTTCCTTTTGGGGTTGTGGCGAATCTCTTGGTAAGTAATATCTTTTCTTTTCTTGGTGATTTGTGTAGTGACCAAACTCACTTCTCTTTCATCTTTTTCCATTTTAGATTTAAGTATTAAAACTCTATTCATGTTCATTTAGGGTGTGCCGATCCTTGGTGATAGGGGCCGAATCAGTTGTAAGGTAAGGATGCGACAACTTCTTGGTTTTGAGATTTATGCCATGGCCGAATGGCTCTATGATTCATAATGATGTGTTAAAGCTGATGTAGGGAGAAGTGCAGTCTAACGCAGTGGATCTTTGGGTTTCGATTTCTGATCCAGGTAAGGGTTTAACGTTTAGATCTATTCCTTATTCGTTCAAAGGCCGAAGGATAACCATTTGTGTGTTCTAGTGTCTGGCCGATTGCAAGGGGGATCATTACGTAGCTCCGGGATTTGGTTGGAAAACAAATCGGTATTAAGGTAAGTACTACCTTCTTGCGACATAATTTCGTGGATTTTGTGAGTGTCAATGGCTTCGGATCTAAAGGGTGATGTTGGCCGATTACAGTGCGATGAGGGCATACGTTTGGGATCTCGTAGTATCGTATAGTTTGAGATTTAGCATTAGATCTACATATAGTCAGGTGTGTAACGCTTACACACTTTATTAGTATAATATGCCTATTATGTTATTGTTATAGCCAATGAAATCGGTGATTATGCCTTGTGGGTATGAGCTTGGATTCCGGGTAAGTCCCCTGTTATGTGATTTTTGATATACATCATCATGATATTGATATATGCTATGCTATGCGTTATTGCATGATACATGATATTATGACACATATGATATGGACATGATGATGGGATTGATGAGAGGAGGGGGAAGAAATATTTGGACTGTCACCAGTGGTTTTGACCACACGACCGGTTGGCCCCGTCTTGATATTATATTTTGTGACTAAGCCCCAGTGGCTTTGACCACCAGTGGTTTTGACCACATATGAATATTGTGACTCGTTCCAGTGGTTTGGTACCACAATGGGTTGGCCCCACATGTTGATTATGGGATTGTCATCAGTGGTTTTGACCACACGATGGGTTGGCCCCATCACTTGATTTGTGACTTCGGTCATCAGTGGTTTTGACCACACCGTTATATATATTTGTGACTACGGTCACCAGTGGTTTTGACCACCAGTGGTTTTGACCACACGGGGTAGTTGAAGGAGATTGGATGGGTAGGTTATGGGTTGCATGATTTGCATGATTTGCTAATGATCTATGTAAATGCGTGCACTATCGGGTGGGGATTTACACACTGAGTCTTGGTGACTCACCCCTTCCCTTATATTTTGCAGATGAGGCGTAGATTGCGGATACGGAGCTAGGGAGGACTCGAGGCGGCCATGCATGTTCGATTAGGTTTTGATTTCTTTTAGTTCTACTTCAATTTTATTAATTCTCTTTAAATTCGGTTTTGGGATTTGTAATAAGGCCGCTAAATATTATTTTAGGTTTTTATTATTTGCTTTTATTTTGATTATATTATACCTATGTTGGATATATGGACTTGTTAAATTAATCGGTAAAAAGTAATGTTTTCAAGACTATAACTCCTTCGGGGTTTTAAACGTTACCATCAGGTAACAAAATTCACAAGATGACAACAAAGGTAACTTGGATGTTTTCTTAAACTTGAATTTTTTTAACAACTTCAAGAACAAAAGATTTGAACTTGTCTACGCTCAACTCACTCAATTGTAATAGTTATCTACAAATTTTTATACTCTAAAACGATAAAGAGTTTTCAATCAAATTTAACCGGTAACTCGTTTCTTTAAAAATGTTTTCACCCCGTAACATACCAGATTCGGTGGTGGTGTGCTGACTGGGTTTGGGGTGTTACACCAACTACGTCGTTTTGACCAACAGGGGTCCCGAGTCGCTCGAGGCGACGGAAAGGCCGTGAGATGGCTAAATTATCGAAATACCCCCTAGAGGGTAAATTACCGAAATACCCTCGATAGGTAAAATTATCGAAATACCCCCAATGGGGTGAAAATTACCGTATACCCTTGGTGACAAAATGACCGTTATACCCTTGATTATGGTTAAATATCGTATATGTGATTTTATTTATATTGTTTATATTTATAATACATTGCATTCATATCATGTTGTATGGGCTGGGTTTGATGATTGGAGGAAGTACCGTTTTTGGTGGCTCTACTACATACCGTTTTAGTGGCTATGCCACATACCATTTTTAGTGGCTCAGCCACATATACCGTGATTAGCAGCTTGACTGCAATATTGGTGTGGATTGGTAGGGTGGGTTGACATGACCCCCACATGGTGTGATTGGTTGGTACGGGTGGAGAGTTAGACGGCTGGTAGTATTGGGGTAGGCACATATCCATATACATTGAGACGATTTTGTGGCTTAGGCCCAAACCAATACCGTATAGGCTTAGGCCCAGATAGTGACCGTTTTAGGGGATTACACACTGAGTTCTCGTAACTCACCCCTTTATTTTAACCGTGCAAGTAATCTCCAGCGTTTGAGGGTTTGGAGCTGTGGAGGACTCGGGGTGGCCATACGCCGGATTTGCTTCTTAACGGAACCTAGAAATTTGGTCTTAATTTATTTTATATTATTATTTTTGAGTTAATATTTTGTGTAATAGGGCCATTGGATTTTCTTTTCTTTTTAAACTTTCATTTCAGCTAGTTACAAATTGTTAAACGATTAAACACTGGTTTTTAAAACGATAATAACCGTTTTCAAAATATCATGTTTTCATAATTCTTTAAGCCAGACTTCTGTAACAAACAAAGTTTAAGATAATAACATATTTACAAGAATACACTTTAAGCAAATCTTGTTTTTCTCAAACAACGAAATTCGGAGTTTCAAAAAGGATACAAAGTTTTTAACGAACGCATAGCTTTTAAACAACCTTTTGGTGTGATATGCTAGATCCGGCCATAACGTCTAGGCCGGGTATGGGTGTTACATTTTATGGTATCAGAGCCCGGGTTGCAAAACTCAGCTGTGGAATGGATTTTGAAATTTTTCCTTAAGTGTTTAAATTTTTAACTTGGAAAGTGATAGTGTTACTGGAAGTATGGTACACTGAGTCTCCGGCACCAAATCCGTAAGATTCTTGATCTTAAACTTTGTTATATGCTGAAATGACTGTATATTTTGTATTTATTTTGTGTGCATTTTGCTTGGATGTGATGTTTGAATATAGAAATTGTATGCATGTGTGATAAATATCTGTTTGTTTTTATGGTTAGATGGTCGATTGTGTGTAAGAGGTTTCAAGATTAAGTTAGAAGTGTTGTAGTGTTATTGGGATGAGAGTGCACAGCGGAAGCATAGTGGGGAAACATATGTTGTGCGGCTATCATATAGTTGGAAATTTCGAGGACAAAATTTCTTTAAGCGAGTAGATTTGTAACGCCCCGAATTTGGGCCTAGTATAATTGGGCCCATTGGGCCTTGGGCTTGGGAGTGTTTAAAATTCTTGAGAACAAGGGAACGGAACTAGTGCAAATTGGACCTATTAGGTGTGTGATTTTGGAGTGTTTAGAGGGTACTATAAAGTCTCAGGTTCAAGTTAGGCCATAGGAAAATTTTTGGTTTTTGGCCTTTTAGTGGAGAGGACTGTTGGAAGCAGGACTTATGTAAATTAAAGTGTGTTTTTGTAACACCCCAAACCCGGCCCAAACATTACGACCGAATTTGGTTTACTACCGAGAAAACATTTTGAAATCTTTTTAAAACCGTTATAAGTTTTGTCGAAAACCTTCTGTTTTCAAGTCTCTTGTTAAAAACCATACTTAGTGTTGTTTAGAAATATTTATTAAGTCGGGTTGTTTATAGATTTCGAATGTGCCCGATGACACTTAAAACATTTTACATTTAATTTGAGAAATCATGTGAACCCGTTTTAACATCATTAAATAATTTAAACAAAATATTCTAAACATGTAACAATAATAAAATAATTCTAGGAGGCCTTATTACAGCTTGATTAAAATCAAACCAATAATAAAATAAAATAAGCCAAAGTTTAGAGTTCATTTATATCAAATATCCACTGCATGCCACCTCGAGTTCATCCGACTCCACATCCGCGATCTACATGTCACCTGAAAAATATTAAAGGAAAAGGTGAGTCACCAAGACTCAGTGTGTAACCCTTTTCCCAGTTTAGTACAACAACATACACAATTTATAATCAATAAACATGCACAAAAATATAATACCCAACCTAGCCATCCAAACGCCTTTCTCTACCCCGTGTGGTACCAAACCACTGGTGGTGCCAAACCACTGGTGACCTAAGTCACAATAATCGTAATTAAATGTGGTGCCAAACCACTGGTGGGGCCAACCCACGTGTGATACCAAATCACTGGCGTCGATCCCATAATACAATTCGTGGGGCCAACCCACTGTGGTGCTAAGCCACTGGGACAAGACGCTATGAGGTGCCAAACCTCGGAGGTACCAAACCTCGATGACCGTAGTCACAATGTGTTACCAAAACACGGTGTCCGCCGACACTAATATCACCGCCCCTCCACTCATATATCCCACATCAATCCATGATATACAATGATTTCATGCCAACATATAATTAACTCACATATACCAAATATGTCATGCTTCCCAAAAGCATCAAATAATATCTCATATTGACAGAGACTTACGAACCATCGCTTATACTGTTACGGTATCAAATCCAAAGCTACAAAAATCAAATTTAGCACACACAATATTTAGCACAGTTAATCAATCATAAAGTGTGTATGTACACACCTGTCACCGACGATAATTCTAAATCCCGAAAAGTCAATCGGCTACACTAGCCTTCCTTGCCCTATTTTCGGCCATTAACAAATGTTAGTACTAAGGCCATTCGGCCAAACCAAAATAATCCAAAGGGGGTTTCTGCTTGAATACGAAGCCTCACCTCAAATGCTTTCGAGCACTAGCCAACACACTCCAAGTGTGAATCGGTTTCACTTCCCTACAATCGGCACTTATCCAAAATTAGTAGCCTTCGGCTTTGAACACTAATTAAATACCATAATAAAAATAGATCCTTACCACCTTGCCAAGCTGATTGAAGAAAAGAAAGAGGAGAACACCCTTGCTTTGATATTCGGCCAAGACTTCTCAAAGTAGGGAGAAGAGAATTCGGCTATTGTTGATTAAAATAATAAACAAGGTTCGGCTTATGTGAAAAAGAGGAAGAATAAGAAGTAGGAAAAGATGCTGGAATTTTTTTCAATAACAGTAGAGGAAATTTGGCAGCAAAGTGGTGGATTATTCGGCCAATGGTGGAAGAAAGAAAAAGGAGAATAAGTAGGAGAAATCAAAGGTGGTTTTTGGCTAAATAAAAGAAGAGAAAGCTGGAAATTTTTGAAGGATTCCCTAGGGAATTTCGGCAGTAGCAAAGGGAAAAGAAAAGTAAATAGTTGCTGGAAATTTTCTTTGCACTATTTGCTGTACAAAAATAGCTCCCCAAAGAGTCCTAATGCTGCCAAATTCTCCTCTCTATGTTGGTAATTAAACTATTAATTATCACCTAAGATAATAGCACTTTATCTCCTATCCTTGTTTAAACAAATTGAATGAAAATAAAATACCAAACTTACCTCTTTCACCAAATTTGGGAGTCCAAAGTGCAGCCACTTCTTTCCCCACACGCCAAAGAAAAAAATATGAGAAAGAAAGGAAAAAACACATTTGTCGCTTGTTGGACTTGAACCTGTGACTGTAATGAAGAAATTTCTTCTCTAACACGCCTGTGCCACTACTCCTCACTTGACTTTCTTGTCAAATCTCCTTCGATTTATTTATAAACCCTTCCTCTTGGCCCTTTCCTTATAACGCAAAAAGCCCAAAATATCACTCTTTGCGTCTCTTATGTTTCAACTCGAGACCATGCACCAAGGTCTTTTAAGTGGCGACCCAAGCCACTCCACCACCCGACTTTCATGCCAACAACCCCATTATTTAATCTTAAGACCTTCCTTTCGCCCCTTCTTTAACGCCCAAAATAGAAACAAAATGAATTCTCCCTTTCCAAGATTCAACCCAAGACCTCCTTGCAAGCCCTTAATTCACCAAGCCAACACGCCAATAACAATCTTGTGTCAAATTTCTCCTAAATTTTATTTAAGCCCTATCTTTACCTAGCTCCTTCCTTGTACACACTTAAAAGAAATTTTTAATACTGGGTCAGGCCTAGCTCGGGTTATTTTTAGACCCTTAAACATGTCAAATAAAATTATATTTATTTATTTCTTGAAGCCCACATGAATTTTTTTAAATTACAAATAACCCCTAATTTAGGTGTTACAATTCTACCCCTTAAAATAATTTCGTCCTCGAAATTACTTACTATCGTCCCAATCAGATATCCTTAACTCATCACACCACGCCATCACTGCACACTCGATCTTAAAGAACTATCATACTTTCTACACATTCCCTAAGTCCATAATCCAAGTTCCATACACTTTACTAGCAACATAAAACGAACTAACATAACTACAACCAAGGCAATTAAGACTATTCCGAAAATAAGAAACTTACCCGTTGTCGTATCTCGCACATCTTCCTCCTCGCGACGGCCAACTGCATAAACCAACCTTGGTTGTCTCGCCTCTGCACCTTCAGCACCTCGCCACGCCTGCTACCATTATCATTACCTCTAGTCGCACCTCGACCCTCGTGGTGGTCCTTCATTTCTAACTCGAGCACGGTTTTGACCTCCGTTGATTCTTAGCTAACTCCCGGGACAGGTCCCTTACACGGTGATCCAACGATCCACACTCAAAGCACCTCTACTTCCTCGCCAAACATTCTCCGAGTGAGATTTCTCGCATCTAGCACATCGAGGTGGCCACCGAGTAGGCTTTGTGGCTCTTTCGATTCCCCAAATCTAGCCCTCTTCTCCACATTATCGCCCGATCCAGCGGTCCAAAGCCTCTCTTCATTTATTCTTTTCGTGATTACGTCTTACGGACTCCTTGATCCCTTCGGCTTCCTTAGCCTTTTCCACTAGGACTGAAAACTCACGCTCTTGTTGTGGAGCAATCAAGAACCTTAGATCATCCCTAAGTCCGTCCTCAAAGCGGACACAGCTGCTCAGGTTCGCTGACACAATTCCCGAGCATAGCGGCTCAAATTTTAAAAATTCGCCTCATATCCCGATTAATCGACTTATTTCCTTGTACTAACCCTAGAAAAGCTTTCCTCTGAGCATCAGTGTAGCTGGTGCCCACATACTTCTTCTGAAAAGCAGCTTTGAAGTAATCCCATGTAAGATCATCTGCCGTGGCACCATCTCGGACCGTGAGCCACCACTGATACGCTTCATCCTTGAGCGTTTACATCGCCCTTTAACTTCTCCTCATTAGTCAGTCAAGATCGCCCATAATCCTTTCCGCTGATTCTAGCCAATATTCCACGACCGGGTGCCACTCCCACACACACCCGAAATACCTCACTCAGTTAGATCGAGTCGCCGAATAGATTTTTGAGCTCCCAAATTTCCACTAGCCCCACCACCAACTCAAGGACTGCAACACAACAGGCAAGCATCGCCTCACCTCCCGTCGATCCGCTCCTCACTCTAAAAATTGGGGTGGTGGTGGCGGTGGTACCCATTCTCCGATTCCTGACCCGACCTCACGGATTTTGACACAGTTATCCTGCCTCTACCGCGGCCACACGGCGGACGTCCACGACCTCTTGAACTCATTCTAACTATTGCGCTTTAGTCTGATTACGTAATTTTATGGATTAGTACTTGTTTCACTAATTATCCACGAAGAAGTTTTATGATAGGAGCTTTAAGAGTGGTTCTTTCGTATCACACAAACACACGTCTATCATTCATCCATTCAAAGAGACGTTGTAGTTTCGTTGTGATTGTTTTTCCACTACCTGTGGGCATTTTCGTAATTTGTCCATGTGAGGTATTTTGTAATTTTCAAAATGAAAATTTTCGGATGATTTTGCCAAAATTATTTTAAAACTCTTAATTTCTCTGTATTAAAAAATTTTAAATTGGGGTATTTTGGTAATTTTAAAACTCGAGGGCATTTTGGTAATTTTCACAAATTAGGTGAATTTGTAAAATTGATAAATCAGGGATGTTTCAAAAGTTGTAAAACTTTGAGGGCTCTTTTTGATAATTGTACTTTCCAAAATAGTGATGTTGCAAAATTTTGAAAGTTAGGTGTATTCTGGTAATTTGGTAGGTTAGGGGTAATTTTGTAATTTTACCCCTAAGGGTATTTTAGTAATTTTACGTAATCAGGGTGTTTTCTCAAAATAATTTCCAAAAATTGGGTTCTAAGTGATTTCACAAAAAGGAGGATATTTTGAAAATTTCTATTTGAAAATTTTCATACGGAGGATATTTTACAAACCAGGGGTATTTTGGTCATTTTCAAACTGAGGGGTATTTTGTTTTTTTTTTTAAACTAAAATTTTAATTATTTCCAAAGCAAGATGGCTAGTCCCTTTCGGGTTTTAATTATCGAGTTTAGCCTGTGAGTATGTCATCTCGACTAGGATGAACCGTTACTACGCACCAGGTAGGATTCAAGTGAGTAGGAGGTAAGTCACGAGGACCGCTTAAATACTGCACCCCACCCGAATCCAATCCTAGACAGGCATATAACGATTGCCACATCTTTTGCTTAGTGACAACTCACGTGGTTTGTTTGAAGAATTATTAAGTCTTATGCATAGTTGAGGTATGCTAGCCCTAGGTTCAACAGTTTCTACTCTAATAGTCTACGCTCCCATTTTACCCTTCTACCCCTCATCAAAAGAATTCATAAAAATTGATAGAATTACTTACCTAGGCGGATAGGTGCCGGAGACTCGGTGCCATGCCGTTCAAGCCAAAATAATTTCTCAAACATTATAATAAAGCCTACTATCAAAACAAAACATTTTGGGCCTTGGGCCCCACAAATGAAGTTTTGAATCGGGCTCGATACCAATTTGTAACACCCAAACCCGCCCAAACATTACGATCGAATTTGGTTTGCTACCGAGAAAACATTTTGAAATCTTTTAAAACCGTTATAAGTTTTGTCGAAAACCTTGTGTTTTCAAGTCTCTTGTTAAAACCATACTTAGTGTTGTTTAGAAATATTTATTAAGTCGGGTTGTTTATAGATTTGAATGTGCCCGATGACACTTAAAACATTTTACGCTTAATTTGAGAAATCATGTGAACCCGTTTTAACATCATTAAATAATTTAAACAAAATATTCTAAACATGTAACAATAATAAAATAATTCTAGGAGGCCTTATTACGACTTGATTAAAATCAAACCAATAATAAAATAAAATAAGCCAAAGTTTAGAGTTCATTTATATCAAATATCCTTTGCATGGCCACCTCGAGTTCATCCGACTCACATCCGCGATCTACATGTCACCGAAAAATATTAAAGGAAAAGGTGAGTCACCAAGACTCAGTGTGTAACCCTTTTCTCGGTTTAGTACAACAACATACACAATTTATAATCAATAAACATGCACAAAAATATAATACCCAACCTAGCCATCCAAACGCCTTTTCTACCCCTGTGGTACCAAACCACCGGTGGTGCTAAACCACCGTGACCTAAGTCACAATAATCGTAATTAAATGTGGTGCCAAACCACGGTGGGGCCAACCCACGTGTGATACCAAATCACCGGCGCCGATCCCATAATACAATCCGTGGGGCCAACCCTTGTGGTGCTAAGCCACTTGGGACAAGACGCTATGAGGTGCCAAACCTCCGAGGTACCAAACCTCCGGTGACCGTAGTCACAATGTGTTACCAAAACACCGGTGTCCGCCGACACGAATATCATCGCCCCTCCACTCATATATCCCACATCAATCCATGATATACAATGATTTCATGCCAACATATAATTAACTCACATATACCAAATATGCCATGCTTCCCAAAAGCATCAAATAATATCTCATATTGACAGAGACTTACTCGAACCATCGCTATATCATTATTACAGATCAAATCCAAAGCTACATAAATCAGATTTAGCACACACAATATTTAGCACAGTTAATCAATCATAAAGTGTGTATGTACACACCTGTCACCGACGATAATTCTAAATCCCGAAAAGTCAATCGGCTACACTAGCCTTCCTTGCCCTATTTTCGGCCATTAACAAATGTTAGTACTAAGGCCATTCGGCCAAACCAAAATAATCCAAAGGGGTTTCGCTGAATACGAAGCCTCACCTCAAATGCTTTCGAACACTAGCCAACACACTCCAAGTGTGAATCGGTTTCACTTCCCTACAATCGACACTTATCCAAAATTAGTAGCCTTCGGCTTTGAACACTAATTAAATACCATAATAAAAATAGATCCTTACCACCTTGCCAAGCCGATTGAAGAAAAAGAAAGAGAAGAACACCCTTGCTTTGATATTCGCCAAGACTTCTCAAAGTAGGGAGAAGAGAATTCACTATTGTAGATTAAAATAATAAACAAGGTTAAACTTATGTGAAAAGAGGAAGAACAAGAAGTAGGAAAAGATGCTGGAATTTTTTTCAATAACAGCAGAGGAAATTTGGCAGCAAAGTGGTGGATTATTCGGCCAATGGTGGAAGAAAGAAAAAGGAGAATAAGTAGGAGAAATCAAAGGTGGTTTTTGGCTAAATAAAAGAAGAGAAAGCTAGAAATTTTTGAAGGATTCCCTAGGGAATTTCGGCATTAGCAAAGGGAAAAGAAAAGTAAATAGTTGCTGGAAATTTTCTTTGCTCTATTTGCTGTACAAAAATAGCTCCCCAAAGAGTCCTAATGCTGCCAAATTCTCCTCTCTATGCTGATAATTAAACTATTAATTATCACCTAAGATAATAGCACTTTATCTCCTATCCTTGTTTAAACAAATTGAATGAAAATAAAATTCCAAACTTACCTCTTTCACCAAATTTGGGAGTCCAAAGTGCACCACTTCTTTCCCCACACGCCAAAGAAGAAAAATATGAGAAAGAAAAAAAAACACATTTTGTGCTTGTTGGACTTGAACCGTGACTGTAATAAAGAATGATTTCTTCTCTAACACGCCCTGTGCCACTACTCCTCACTTGACTTTCTTGTCAAATCTCCTTCGCATTTATTTATAAACCCTTCCTCTTGGCCCTTTCCTTATAACGCAAAAAGCCCAAAATATCACTCTTTGCGTCTCTTGCGTTTCGAACTCGAGACCATGCACCAAGGTCTTTTAAGTGGCGACCCAAGCCACTCCACCAGCCCGACTTTCATGCCATACAACCCCATTATTTAATCTTAAGACCTTCCTTCCTGGCCCCCTTCTCTTTAATGCCCCAAAATAGAAACAAAATGAATTCTCCCCTTTCCAAGATTCGAACCCAAGACCTCCCTTGCAAGCCCTTAATTCACCAAGCCAACACGCCAATAACAATCTTGTGTCAAATTTCTCCTAAATTTTATTTAAGCCCTATGTTTACCTAGCTCCTTCCTTGTACACACTTAAAAGAAATTTTTAATACTGGGTCAGGCCTAGCTCGGGTTATTTTTAGACCCTTAAACATGTCAAACAAAATTATATTTATTTATTTCTTGAAGCCCACATGAAATTTTTTTTTTAAATTACAAATAACCCCTAATTTAGGGTGTTACAGTTTTACTAGCACAAGTGAGCTAGTGGCAAGATGGTTGTGGCGTCACTAGGGGACAAGGGGAAGTGGAGTTCAATTCCCTTGGCAAGCAAATTAAGGCATTTATTTTATGCTTTAGGAGAGGAGGAAGCAGAGTTGGGATCAAACTCTGCTATGGGAGTTGGAGAATTGGTCAAACTTTTCAAACGGGTGAAGGAGAGAACAATTAGGAGGAAAAGGTGGATGAAATCAAGGGATAGGGGAGTGCATGAGTGATGGTCGTGAGTGGGAGTGTGTGATAGGGGGAGTTTCGGTTGGAAAGGGGTCTTGAGTGGCATATTCAGCCTTGTGAGAGGGAGAGTGCCGATTTTCTCAAGTTTTCTTTTGAGAGAGTTTTGTTTCTTGTGTTTTTGACTATAGCATTTCGGGTCCTTTTCTTTTCAAGTCTTCTTTGCCGTAAGTCTCAGCTTCTCTCTACATCTTCTTCTCATTTTATTTTTTTCATACATCTTTTTTTCTTTTCTTGTTACCTAAACATCTATTGGCCGAAACTCTCCTTTCCATCTCTCTTCATCCGTTCTTTTCTACTTTCCTCTCATCTTCTTCTTTTGTTTTTCTCTATAATCGAAACTTCTACCCCTTTTCTCTTATTCTCCAATTGGCTTTACTTATTTTCTTTCCTCCTCATTAGACTTTCATTTCAGTTTAACTCTCATAGCCGAACATGTTCTTCTTGTTCTCTCTATGCTCGTCTTTGGTCCTTGAAGATGATTTTAGTGCGGCCGAATATCCTCCATCACTTCTTGTTGGGCATACTCACGACATCTTGCGAATTAGTCCGTAGCCAAATCACAGTTCTGTTCTTCTCTAGTACGGTTTCACAACGAGTTGATAGATTAGTAAGTGGTAGTTCTCTCTTTGTCAATATCGCTACTCTTATTCGGTTAAGTTCTTTCTTGCACTTGGTGGCTAAAAGTATGTTCTTTTCTATGCTTTGGCCATTGTTGGGCTTAGGGGTTGCAACAAAGCTGGGGGAGTAAGAGTTCTTCATGGAGGCAAGGAATAGCCAGTCTGAGGGGGGATCAGGAAGAGTGCCCAATGGAAATGGACTCGTAGCCCCTACTCTCAAGTTTAAGCGGCATAGGGTGTCAGCAGTTCGGAACTTTTGCCTGGATGTGGAAGGGCGTCGGCAGTTAGTTTAATGAGGCAAATCGCAATTGATCACTCTAATGAAAGTGACGGTGATTGTGAGTGTATAGTATTCTACGTGATTAGGTGTGTAACCTCACACCATTGTTTGTGATAATGTGATGTTCTGTGATTTGGCCGTAAGCCAAAATACCAGAAAGTCAAAAAATCGGCAACCGTAATCACTCAGCGTGCGAGCGCTCATAGTGATAAATCAAGCCACTAATGATGGCAGTAGATCGTTGAGCGTGTCAAGAGCACTCTCATGAAACTGAGGCCATAATAGGCATTATCGAGCCGAAACGGGCTAAGTGGGCCCAATGGGCTAACGGGCCCACATGAGCAAAATCGATGGAAAATTGTTGAATGACTGATGCGACTGCGAAGTCTGTAAAATTGAGACTAAAAATGAGCAGAATGGGCCACACGAGCGTGTGGGCCCGTTTGGGCCAAAATTGGGCTTTAGGCCCAACTATTTCTTTTTTACCAACAGGGGTCTTGAGTCGCTCGAGGCGACGAAAAGGCCGTGAGATGGTTAAATTACTGAAATACCCCTAGAAGGTAAATTTTTGAAATACCCTCGATGGGTAAAATTACCGAAATCCCCCAATGGGGTAAAAATTACCGTTATACCCTTAGGTGACAAAATAATCGTTATACATTTGATTGTGGTTAAATATCGTATATGTGATTTTATTTATACTGTTTATATTTTTAATATATTGCATTCATATCATGTTGCATGGGCTGGGTTTGATGATTGGAGGAAGTGCCTTTTTAGTGGCTTAGCCACATATATCGTGATTAGCAGCTTGACTGCAATATTGGTGTGGATTGGCGGGGTGGGTTGGCATGATCCCTACATGGTGCAATTGGTTGGTACGGGTGGAGAGTTAGACGGCAGGTAGGATTGGGGTGGGCACATATCCATATACATTGAGACGATTTTAGGGCTTAGGCCTAGCTTGTTACCGAATAGGGCTTAGGCCCAAACCGATACCGTATGGGCTTAGGCCCAGATAGTGACCGTTTTAGGGGATTACACACTGGGTTCTCGTAACTTACCCCTTTCTTTTAACCGTACAAGTAATCCCCAGCGTTTGAGGGTTTAGAGCTGTGGAGGGCTCGGAGGTGGCCATACATCGGATTTGCTTCTTAACGGAACCTAGAAATTTGGTCTTAATTTATTTTATATTATTATTTTTGGGTTAATATTTTGTGCAATAAGGCCATTGGATTTTATTTTTCTTTTTAAACTTTCATTTCAGCTAGTTACAAATTGTTAAACGATTAAACACTGGTTTTTAAAATGATAATAACCTATCATATTTCCGCAATTCTTTAAGTCAGACTTCTGTAGCAAACAAATTTTTCGAAGATAATAACATCTTTACAAGAATGCACTTTAAGCAAACTTGTTTTCTCAAACAACGAAATTCAGAGTTTCAAAAAGGATACAAACTTTTTTAACGAACACATAGCTTTTAAATAACCTTTTGATGTAACATGCTAGATCCGGCCATAACGTCTAGGCCAGGTATGGGGTGTTACAATACCGAACCTTCAAACTCGTGATATCCTTAAAGGTGTTGAAATGAAGAAATTGAAGCCAACACCAGTGATGTCACAACATTTGGACCCCCCACAACCATAAGTGTGCCACTATCTAGGGTGCCACGACATCAAGGCCTGGGTGTTGTTACACAGCTAACTGATGAGGATAAAATTTCTCTAGGGGTAGTCTTTTGTCCAACGCCATCTTCAATCAAAATAAAGCTTCTAGTGGCACTTTTATCCAAATTTTGGGATTGTAATGAGCTGATAAAAACACCCTTTGGTTGAACACTTAAAGGAGCCAACTTTATTTTACTTTCTATCATATTTTTAGCTAAGTAGTTGTCTTCTTCTTTATTGTTAGGTTTAGGGTATTTGCTTTTTTGAACTTAGCTGGGTTGTTAGTTTAGTTAGTTTTTAGTGTAGAGTTTTTTTTTTAATTTTCTTTACAATCTAGTCCTCAAACTCACTCTGTATTTGATTTAACTTGAAAGTCTTCAATAAATTACAGTTCTATGTACTCTATAAAGCATAAAAAATCCAAACTTTATTGGTATTTTCACCTCCATTGTTCTTATCATCATCTTCCCCAAGCAGTCATCAAAGAAATCCATAAGATTTTTCTTACCCTTACTTTCATGCTTATTTTAATGAATGATTTGAATATTTGTTGGGCTGTTGTATGTGTAAAAATGATGTGCGGTAACTATATTATGGTGGTTGGTAGATAGAAGTATTGTTGGTTAGGTTTTTGGTACAAAGACTAAAACATAAAAACTGGACTAAATCAAACAGACTTCAAAACTTAGAATTGATGCCACTAAGTGAACATATAGATAGACGAGACCGAGAGCAGATCCTATTGAGCACCAATTTTGTTGTCCCGAGTTAGTTGTGAAGTCAAGAGATAAACTTTACTAAATCATCTAATTTGGTAAAGTGGTGACCGAGAGGTAAAATTAAGTCAATTAGAAGTTTAAGCCTTTTAAATCCCCAAACCAAGGACTAATTAACAACATAGAAGTCAACCAATCGCTTGTGTGTCTTGAATTGTTAATTGCGTAATTTTGCATGTGTTACAATTTGATCCTTCTTAGTGTTAGGTAGTCGATTAATGTAATTTACCCTTGATTATGAATTATCGTAATATAGTACTTAGCGAGTAGTTAGCTAGACTTCCTATTTGCATGCTTATTGCTTAGGAATCACTTTATCCCCGAACTCTCTTAGGTTCAATCCTTGGAATACTCAGGTGCTTTATTGTAACACTATAAATATTACAACTGACCTGTCACACTTGCAATATACTTCTAGATATCTAGAGATAATTGTGTTGATTTACAACCCCGATGCATGCATGTTGGGGTGCGATCAAACTTCAAAGAAGCCTCACCCATATTTGAAAACAAGAAAACGAAATAGTTTATTAGAATGAAGAATTAAGCAGAATAAAAATTATTTTGTAACAAAAAGATTCAAAACTATAAGAAAAGAAAAGAACTATTTTTAAATGATTCTTGATGTAGGTGGGAGAACGTCTTTTCTTAATGATTATGACCTGGAATCAAATAAATCAAATATCATAAACAATTAAACAAGACAAAACAAAACAAAAAGAAACGATAGAAAAAAGATGGAAATGGTGTGTGGAAAGTCCTAAGGAGCCTTGGAAACAAGATGAATCCACAACCTCCCCTTCAAAAGACTTTGATTTCCCCTCCAAGAAAGACTAATTGGTAAGAAAAAGCTTGAAAATGATTCTTGAAATCTAAAAAGATTGTTAAAACTCATCTAAACGAAAACTCAAGAGAAATTATTTAAAAGAAAACTCAAAAAGAATTTCATTAACTGAAAAACAGATAATCAATGAATGAATACAATGGGTCACACCCTATTTATAGCCTATCAACCTCTAACTAATCTCCTAAATTTAAAGAATGTGATATAAGTATGTCAAATAAGCTTGACAACTATCAAGTAACTAACTAATTAACATGTGAAAATAAATCTAAGTGTAGAATTGCATGGGAAATTCATCCAAGGGTCTAAATGGGCTCCTTGGGCCAAAATTTTACATGTTGATCCACTAACTAAGTAAAGTTAAACAGAAAAAATTAAAATGTTTAGAAATTGGGCCACTTTAACAATTTGGCCTGATATTCAGTTAAGTCTTTGTCCAAATGCCAATTAACGGAAAGCAATCGATTAGAATAGATTTGAAAGAATAACGATTAATACCGAATGAAATCAATAGAAAAGATCAAAATAAGATTTGGCCAACCAAGAACATTGAAAACCAGGTGTTTGAAATGATTTGGGACGTTCTTGATGGTAGAGAAAGTTGTAGAATGGATATCTAAACAAAAGAAACAAAATAGATTAGTAATTGAACACAATTGAATGAAAAAGAAACCTAAATTGAAAGAAAAAAAGAAAGAGGCAACTGGAAATGAGTCCAAGAATGATCAAATTAGGGTTTCTCAATTAAGAAAAAATCATTCTTGAACTTCAAAGAAGTCCTTAACTAGGTCTGAAAACAAGAAAACAAAATAGTTTTTTAGAATGAAGAATTAAGCAAAATAAATGTTGTTTTGTAACAAAAAGATTCAAAACAACAAGAAAAATAAAAGAATTCCTATTTTTGAATGATTCTTGTTTTATTAAGGTGAAAGAACATCTTTTCTTGATGAATTATGACTTGGAATCAAATAAATCAAAGATTAAATTCAATTAAATAAGACAAAAAAAAAAAAAAAGAAAGAAAAGAGATGGAAAAGATGTAGATGACGTGTGGAAAATCCTGAGGAACCTTGGAAACAAGATGAATATGAAACCCCCTTCAAACAACTCTAATTTTCTCTCCAAAAAAGACTTATTGGAAAGAAAAAGCTTGAAGATGATTCTCCCAATATGAAAAGATTGTTAAAACTCATCTAAAAGAAAACTCAAGAGAATTTCTTTAAAAGAAAACTCAAAGAGAATTTTATCAACCCAAAAGCAAATAATCAATGAATGAATATAAGGGGAAAACCCTATTTATAGCCTGCCAACCTCTAACTAATCTCCTAAATTTAAGGATGTGATAAGTTTGTCAACTAAGCATGAGAACTCATCAACTAGCTAACTAATTAACATGTGAAAATAAATCTAAGTGTGGAATTGCATGGGAAATTTGTCCAAAGGTCTAAATGGGCTCGTTGGGCTGAATTTTTACATGTTGATCCACTAATTAAGTTAAAAAGAAAAACTAAATTGTTTACTAATCGAGTCACTTTAACAGTTTGGCCTGATGTTTAGCTAAGTCCTTCTCCAAACTTCATGATGGGCTTGTGGAAATCCCGATGGGTCTATTTTTAATAACTTGGACTTGTGATTGTTCGTTCTCGAAATTGGCTTGTTGAAGCTCGTATATGTAATCCATCGCGCATCGACTTCAAGGTTCGATTTCTTGGACCAAGAATTCCAAGATTTGAAATATTGATTTTCTTTATTCTTGAAATCACCTGACATAGCAAAATTGGACCAAGAATCGGTTTCTTGATTTTCTTGAAAACAAGAATGTGAATCTTGATTTTCTTTTCTCCTTGTATGTGCTTCTAAGGCCTTTGTAACGAAGTCTTGTATGGTCTCATTCAATCTTACTTTGATTCCTTAGACCTTTGACCTTATTATTGAGCCTTGAGGTATTGTAAGCCCATCATATCTAAAGGCCTGAGATTGAGCCATGAGCCTCGCATAAGTTTGGCTTGATATTCCCTGAAATTATTGTCAATGTTTTTATTATTTTTTTATAAATTCTAATAATTCTTCATATTTTTTTATAAATTTATTTCAAATAAAAGAGCAGGGGTCAAATTGAATAAATGTGTAAAATGTTGAGGGCTAAATTTGTTTTATCCTTTATATATAAACACCAAAAGGTATAATGACTTATTTGGCCCTCCAATTTTAGAAAAAAAAAAGCTATTTTAGCCCTTTATTTAATTTTTCACCTTTTATAGCTCTTAAACTTGTGTTTTTTTGTCAATTCACCCCAAAAATGGAAAAATTAACATTTTTTAATTTTGTTAATGTGTATCCACGTGGGTTCCCACGTGGATGACACATTGACCGCTGCCAAACGTGCAAATGTTTGATTGGAAAATATTACATCAAAAATATAAGAAATAAAGCAGCTATGTCCACATGTATATGGGTCAAATTGTAATATAGTATTGTGTTTCAAGGCAGGATGATTTAAACCTATTGAAAACCTCCTTACAAAATAAGTCGAAATAGTAATAATTAAATTCTATATTACGATAAATCATAAAAGAGATAAATATCATAAACTAAATAACTAAAATAAATAAACAACAAAATAAACAAACAACTAAACCGATTAAGCCGATCATGAATATTAACTTGTTTCAGGGGTTGTAATTAACTTTGAATTTGGGGTTTCGGACAAATTAGCTATTGACTAACCAATTATTACCTCTCAGTCTCTAATTGATTAATTAATTGATTGATACTCTCTTATCTCCTGACTTCACTTTCTCAACCAAGATAAATTACGATTTACTCGTCAAACTTATATCCCGACCTCATTTAACCTTTGATTACTTCCTAAGGTTGTCAAGTCTAGGGTTTGAGAATGCATAATTTATACCAACTAATCCTGTAGGAAACCCTCAATCCTTCGTTAATCACTTTCTCATTCCTCATCCACACGTTAATCTCCCCTAAAGGAATTAGCTACTCATGGTATTTATAATCTCGAACTCAATTGATATAAACATGTAAGTAACACGAATAAACCTAAAGAGAAAAGAGATATAGAATAATCCTGATTTGTATTGATTAAGAGTGGAATAACGAATCTCTTAATTAGGGAAACGAGTCTCGTCGCTTGCAAAAGAAAGATGAACTGAATAACTCCGATTGCATAAAAGAAATCTTTGATCGAAATCGATTCCAAGAGAAAAGAACAAAGTGTTTAAGAAAATAAAAGAAAACTAAATCTAAATCTAAATCCTACTCTTAAACTACGAGGGTTTTTGAATGCGTCGAAGACGACTTAGTTACATCAAACCCCTAAGGTCTTATTTATAGAAGTGTTAATAGCCCAGATTAGGTCTTTAGCACGTCCTAGATCTTCGTATAAATTTGATTGTACAAATGAAAATAACCCTGAAAAGCTTGGGCTCCACGTTGGTCCTATGTTGCGCAATGCACAAGGCATGGCGTGACACGACATGTAATTTGTAGTCTTATGGTTAGTGTCCTACTTTAGCGGCTCTGAAAGCTTGTGCATCACTCGTCCCAAGTTCCTACGTTTATTGGGCCCTAAATTCAGCATCCTACACACTCAAATTAACAAATTAGAACTACCTAAGGCTCGTGTCGGCCTAATAGGTCACTAACGCTAACAAAATGTGTTAAAGACACTTATTTTATTAACTTCTACTACATAATTACTAATTACTAAAAATGCAATAAATAATATTAAAATAGCTAGAAAACAACTCTTTTAAGTGTAGAAATATACCAAAATGACTACTATATTTGACATTAGGTCACACATTAGTATTTAATTAATTTTTTAAATTTTTAAAAATTCAAAAATATTATAAAATTATTTTAAATGCAAATTAAAATCATTAAAATTATTTAAAAAGTATAAAAATTTAAATATTTTAATTTTTTTAATTTTAAAAAATTAATTAAATGCTGATATGTCATTCACATGGCAATCCATGTGTATGTTATGTCAGCAAAGTTAATTAATATTAACTTTTCTATCCATTTGGGGTGATCCGACAAAAAGTATAAATTCAATAGCTAAAAGAGGTAAAAATTAAATGAGGGCTAAAATAATATTTTTATAAAATTAGAGGACCGAAAAAATTATTATGCCACACAAAAACAAAAATTTAACGGTTCAATTTTAATGAATGAGTTGTTTTGCTCACTCATCTAGTGTACAAGAGCCAATTTGTCCATTTATTAATGGAGGGACTAAAATGCAATCCAAAATATAGTAAGGGGAGCTCTATGGTACTTTTACCCTAATTACACCCTAATTTTTTTGTTAATTTATTTGGGAAGTCTCTTCTCTTGCTACTATCGTCATCCACCTGCCAACAATCGCCCCTCTCTCTCTCTCTCGGCTTTGCAAATCAGTTTTTTTTTCTTCTCTCCCATCTCAGTTCTCACCCACCGCCGTGTCCACTGGTTTTTGCCCGATCAGACCCGTATTCCCGTGTCGACACGGGTACTGAACCCCAAATTGCCGAGTCCGGGTAATGATGCATATGATTGTGGTGACAACCTTAAATTTCCTGAATGACTAGATTGTCTTTCATGATTTTGCTCCTTTTATCTGACTAGGATTATCTTGGCTTGCTTTTCATTTTATTATGCATCAACTCCATATTTCCTGCCTTATTTTGGATGCCCATTAATCCTTAGTACTCGAAACTTGCCACCTGCAAAGACAAGGCAGGCTTTCTTATGTAGAATATCGGTGGTATTGTCAATTGGAAATTTGCAATTAACTGCTGAAACATTTGATCTGTTTTGCTTCGACACACTGATTTTGTGTGTGCTCAGTTTGCAGTATATGGCCTGTCAAGTGGGAAGAATCAATTTGCAAGCAGGTTTATCAATATCGGAGAATGATTTCTTTGCAAGTTCATGTCTGACGCTTGCTACTTGTGCAATCCAGAGGTGGAGCAATGAGCTTAGTTTAAGTGGACAATCTTCGAAGATTGGTTTAAAGTCTTTAACGTTCCCCAAAAAGAGGTAACTTCGAACTTCATTAAAATTTTGAGCTGCCGAAGGCCTTCTATTCTCAGAAGGATGCTGTTAATGATTGTAAGCTGATACCTGATTGTTTGCTAGCTAATTGAAATTGTTAGATGCTCTTTTAAACAACCCATATTATCTTGCTCACCTTAAAACAGTTCTTCAACAAAAAGACATGGTTGGAAAATAGCATTGGCCTTAGACACTGGTGGGGTGCCTGGAAATGGTGAAGATAGTCTCAACAGCGACAGCTCTAATCTTGGTGGTACTCGACTGGGCAGGATAGTAAGTGCAGGTGGGAGGCAGCTATTAGAGAAGTTGAACTCGGTAAGAAAGAACTTCCCCATGAAGATATTCCTCCTCCTTTTGGGCTTCTATACTGCAAATGCTTTGGCAACTATTCTTGGACAAACAGGTGATTGGGATGTATTAGTTGCTGGGGTTGTTGTTGCTGCAATCGAGGGGATCGGTATGCTTATGTACAGAAAGTCCCCTTCTTTAAAAACTGGAAGATTGCAGTCGATTGTGGTAATGGTAAACTATTGGAAAGCTGGAGTGTGCTTAGGTCTTTTTGTTGATGCTTTTAAATTAGGTAGTTAACTTGAACTTCTGCTATTGGGTTGGGGCTTCCTTTTGAATGTATTTTACATCTCTTATAATAGCCCTGGCTCTATCGATAGATTGTCAACTAGGTGAGAAATGTATGACAACCATTGCCCATGTATTTTGCAAATAAAAATTCCCTGTTGGTTAAAGAAGCCATGCTGTTCTTCCCAGCCTCATCATCCCCCTTTCGCCCCTTACCCATTTCTGTTGCCCTTGGAAATTTCGATCGAGTTGCAGGCAGCAAATAGGTTTAACTAAATCAACTGTCTATTGCCTACTGAGTTTTCATGGACATACATGTAGATCATGTGCTTCCATCAATGCTTTATGTGCAAAAGTTTTAGTGATTGGACTTCAGGAACATTCCCAATGAAGACGTTGAAGTTATGTCTGCCGTTGGATTCAATCTTTGCCTTTGTGTTGCTTTGAACGAAAATTGTAATGGCATTAACCTCTTTCTTCTATTCCTTTCTTTTTGGCTCAAATGTCCTTATTATGAAGAATTGTTTTGCACGTATGTTTTCTAAGGTGAATGAGGACATGGGATTTTTCTCCAGTAGCCCACAGGCAAGGCAAGGATAATAATGAACACATCATGTCATGTACACACTAAATCATCCCTTTTTTTTTTCAAGGATAATAATGAACACCAGGAAAGCTCTCCACTTTTTTCAACTTTGCCAAATCAAATATCCGAGTATTTACGTTTGATGTTTGTTCTCCAATTTCTAGTGTCTTTCCAACAAAGGAAATTTACCTTTATTTGGACAGAAATCATCATGTAGACATCTAGCTTAGTTCTTTCCTATATTTAGATCTGCACACTGTATTGGAAATGCTGTATTTGGTATTTGATATTTGATACCCTGATGAAGTAGAGTGTGTGAATGACTACTTAAGTGACACTATAACCACTGAATGACATCACATCATAATACCAGAAGAAAACAAAATTCATGAAAAAGCAAATGAAGGAACTTTTAAGTTCCAATACAACATTCAAATCCTAAATAGTGTCATTGAATAACCAAAAAGGACTCGAGTGATTAGTAGGTTGCAGTTAAAGAGGTAAAAAACAGTTAATTGCATCAATAGCCCAACTGAGAACATGGTATTTAACTTGGGTTATGCAAGGCTCAAGGAACATCTCTAGTTAGCCAAAATTTAGAGACATCTCAAAGTATTTAGAAATAATGCACGGGGGCACAAATCCCATGTACCATCATCATCGTATAAAGGTACAAAGCTTGTGGTTTTCTTCAGTATTCAAACTGAATTTGGTGTGCATCAAGTGCCAACAGAAAAGTATACATTGTAGCAACAAGACAATAATGAAAAACATTACAGATGAAAGTAACAACTGTTACTGTTCCATCATTATTAACCTGATACTCATTATTAGTTGCATTATCTAACCCCTCACCACGAATATCATTATCAGCTAAAGCATCTAACACTTTATCACAAGTATCCTTGCAAGTGTTTTCAATTCCAACATGACTATTAACTTCGATCTCCACTGCCATGTACG
Organism: Gossypium rotundifolium; assembly: GCA_025506655.1. Classification (NCBI taxonomy): domain Eukaryota; kingdom Viridiplantae; phylum Streptophyta; class Magnoliopsida; order Malvales; family Malvaceae; genus Gossypium; species Gossypium rotundifolium. Next base: position 63,449,182 of record CP106723.1, on the reverse strand, counting down.
ATAAAAACTAAAGCATTAATTTCATTCTTATTTAACCTTTTCCACTTAGAAATTAAGAATTTCTAAGTTCATTTCACTAAAAAAAACTACAAGAAGTACAAGTTCAAGCCTTCAAGATTAGGTTTTAGTCCTCTACTTTTTTATAAGCAACAGTTGAGTTGGTTATATCTGTACGAGAGAATTCTAGAGATAGTGAAGGGAAGAAATATTCAATATGGAATTAATAAAAATTTTTTTTACGTCATATTCTCTTTATCTCACAATGGTTTCATCTTTTACAACCCTTACATAGAGCATCCAATCTGAGATAGAGCCAACAATAGAATTGATTATCGAACACAATAAGTCAAATACTGAATTCTTGCTTTTACCAATATCGTGTGTAACACTCTTTATCCGTATTCAACGCTGGAACATGGTACAAGGCATTACGGACTTACATCGCAAGTAAACATACAAATCGAGTTATAAATTTGCGTCCAACTTAAAACCATTCATAATCAATTATAAAGTCCCTAATACGAGCCTATGAGGCCCAAAACATGCTTTAGTAGTGGTTCGGAACCAAACCGAGCACTTAGGAAATTTTTACAAAACTTAGAATTTTTTGCTAGAAATAGGGGTTACACGCCCGTGTGGTTTTGGGACACGCCAGTGTGGGCAGGCCGTGTGATTACACATGCCCGTGTCCCGAACTCGTGTAACTCTCTGTTTGTAACTCATGAACAAATTGAAGTCACATGGCCAAGCCACATGCCCGTGTGTTACGTCGTGTGGTCAATTTAATTTTCATGATTTTTTTCATAAAATAGGTGCAGAATTCACACGCCCGGGACAAACGCCCGTGACTGAGGCCGTGTGAGGACACACGCCTGTGTCTCTGCCTGTGTGCTCAATTATAAGCATTCTGTTTCTCAAAATTAAGGTGCAGGGGACACACGGCCGATACACACGTCCGTGGGGCAAGCCGTGTGTCGCACACGGCCTAGAAACACGCCCATGTGTCTACCCGTGCGGACAAAATAAGCCTATTTACCAAGCCTTTTGCCACCCTTCCATGCACATACTTACACAACATCATATAATACCAATTCAAGCATACTTAGGCAACCAAAACATCCACAACCAAGGTATTAACATGACATCCACATGCTAACATCTAACATGCTTTAGCATCAAGTCTCCACATTCATGAATGGTATCAACATATAATGATACTCATAACCAACATTAGCCAACTTTCATGGCCATATACAAAATGAAATCTTTACCCATTATAAGCCAATACATTTGGCCACATTACCAATGACACATATATCAAAATGACCAAGTCTCTATACATGCCATAACTCAAAATATTGACATTTCAATGGTACCCAAAAAAATGATTGATAGTGTGAATGGATCTCCGACGATCTTTGATCCTGAGCTAGCTTGGTGACACTATAAGATAAGGGAAAGAAAGGGGGTAAGCTATATAGCTTAGTAAGTTTATATACAAATAATAAACAATATTAATTATACATTTATCATATGCATAACATAACATGGATCAACATAAATGTCATTAAAAATTCATGAACATAACATACTCAATCATATTCTTACCAATAGTTCATCATATACCTGAATCTATTTCCTTTGAGTTTTTCGTACATGCCTGTACTAACTCGTAACATAATCACATACTTCCTCGTCTTTGACATACCCATTGAACCACTTGGAATACTATCGGATACACGGAAGATTTGCACATAAGTGCCACATATGTAGCCAATGCTACCACAAATCTCATAACACATATAGGCTCGCTCTCAAGCTATCCACGGGCTTGTTCACACAAGCTGATGCTGCTCACACAAGCTGTCAAATATCCGCAACATATGCCGGTATACCTAGCCACCAGTAGGACATACGGGACCAGCACCCGAGTCACATAATCACATAATCACATGGATTCCTAATGCCATGTCACTTGTATCCTAATCTATCCCTAAGGTTCAACCGGGATTTCTCTCTTGCCGGAACTTTGTCGAATATGCTCATAGAATTAATCATACAATCCATGAAATATCAAAACATTAAAATACAAATATAACATTGCATTATTAACATACGAACTTACCTCAGTACAAAAATAGTGAAAATGGACCTCATCTTCAAATTTTTTTCCCCCGATCTAGGTCCGAACCTTCCTTTTCTTGATCTATAATAGTAAATTTAACTCATTTAATACTCACATTATTCAATCCAGTCCAAAAATCACATTATGGAAAAATTACATTTTTACCCCTAACTTTTCAACATTTTACACTTTAGTCCCTAGGCTTGTAAAATGAAATATAGTCAATTTCTTCAAAACTCAAGCCTAGCCGAACCATTTTCATACTCATAACAGCCCACATTTTTCATTAAATCACACTTCTACTACAAATTTTACAACTTTTACAAATAGGTCCTTTTTAACATTTTCATCAAAAATCACTTAGTAAAAGTTGTTTATCCAACATCAAATTTGAATAATATACCATTAAACATCAAAATACACAAATTTATAACATGGGTAAAATTTTATACTTTGACATCTTTCCAAATTAGTCCTTGAAATAGTAAGATTAGGTTGTAAGGATCTCAAAAACATAAAAATCATTAAAAACGGGGGCTAGAACGGACTTACAATCGAGCTTGGAAGATGAAAAAGCCCTAGCTATGGTCTCTCCTAAAATTTCGGCACTAGGGGACTCAATTGAAGAAGATGACATCTTTTTATTTGTTTTATTTTGTCATTATTTACCAAATGACCCAAATGCTATTAATGCCTAACTTCAAAATTTCACCTAACCATATCCATTTTTGTCCATACTAAAATATAATGGTCTAATTATCATTTAAGGACCACCAATTTAAAATTTCATAGCAATTAGACACCTCTGGCTTCTAGAACACACATTTTGCACTTTTGCAATATAGTCTCTTTAACTAAATTGAGTGCCCAAACATCAAAATTTTCGAACAAATTTTCACGAAATCATTCCATAAAACTGTAGACCATAAAAATATAATAAAAATAAATTTTATTGTGTCAGATTTGTGGTACCGAAACCACTGTTTCGACTAGACTCAAAATCGGGTTGTTACAACTCTCCCCCTTTAGGGATTTTTGTCCCCGAAAATCTTACCGGAAAAGTAGTTTGGGTACTGTTTTCTCATAACTTCCTTGGGTTCCCACGTGGCCTCTTCGACCCAGTGTCGTTGCCACAAAACCTTCACTAGGGCTATGCTTTTATTTCTCAACTGTTTGACTTCCCGAGCCAAAGTCTTGATCGGTTCTTCACCATAAGTCATATCGGGTCGAATCTCAACCTTTGTCGGAGAAATCACATGTGAATGGTCTGATCAATAATGTCGCAACATTGACACGTAAAATACATTGTTAATCCTTTCCAACTCCGTCGGCAAAGCTAACTGATATGCCACCGCCCTATTCTTTCAACTATCTCATACGGTCTAATGAAATGCAGACTCAACTTGCCTTTGCGACCAAATCTAAGAATTTTCTTCCACGGAGATACTTTCAAAAATATTTATCACCAATTTGAAACTCAATCTCTTTTATTTTAAAATTCGCATACGATTTCTGTCTATCTGAAGCTGCTTTCAAACAATCACAAATTACTTTTACTTTTTCTTTGGTTTCTCTAACCAATTCAACCCCGTGAATCTATCTCTCACTAAGCTCGATCCAGTACAACGGAGTTTAACACTTTCGATCATACAATGCTTCATACGGTGCCATCTTAATACTTGATTGAAAACTGTTGTTATAAGTAAATTCGACTAAAGTTAGATATTTTCCCCAACTACCTTCGAACTTGAGAACACAACATCAGAGCAAATCTTCGAGAATCTGTATCGTTCTTTTAGATTGACTGTCGGTTTGCGGATGAAATGCGATACTAATGTTCAATTTTGTACCCAAAGCTTCTTGCAACTTTTTCCAAGAATGCGAAGTAAACCTCGGATCTCTATTCGAAATAATAGAAATAGGCACCCCGTGCAATCTAACAATTTTAGCAATGTACAAATCAGCGAGCTTATCAAGTGAATAGTCGGTACGTACTGGAATAAAATGAGTCGATTTCGTCAATCTATGAACAATGACCCAAACTGCATCTTTCTTTTTTGGAGTCAAAGGTAAACCTGTTATGAAATCTATTGTAATTCTGTCCCATTTCCATTTGGGTACCATCACTAGCTGAAGTAAACCCTAAGGTACTTGGTGATCGGCTTTTACTTGTTGACAAATCAAATATTTTGATACAAATTCAAAGATATCTCGTTTCATACCTGACCACCAATACAGTTTCTTCAAATCATTGTACATCTTTGTACTTCCCGGATGAACAGATAAACAACCATTATGCACCTCATAAAGAATTTTTGAATAATCTCATTATTTTTCGGTACACATACTCTATCTCAAAACATTAAGCAATCATTAGAACTGATCCGAAAGTCTGAATCACTAATCGATTCACACTGAGCTCTTTTGGCTTGCAATTCACTATCACTTTTCTGAGCTTCACAAATTTGCTGAAGAAATATCGGTCTAGCTCTCAACTTAGCTAGAATCGAACTATCCTCAAATAAAGTCAACCTCGTATTCATAGCTCTCAAGGCAAACAAGGACTTTTTGCTCAAAGCGTCTGCGACTACATTCGCCTTTTCAAGATAGTAGTCAATTACCAACTCATAATCTTTTAGTAGCTCAAGCCATCTCCATTGTAGCAAATTCAAATCCTTCTAAGTCATCAAGTAATTTAAACTTTTATGATCCGAAAAGACATGACATTTCTCACCATACAAATGATGTCTCCAAATCTTCAAAGCAAACACTATGACTGCTAATTCTAGATCGTGTGTCGAATAATTCTTCTCATGCGGTTTCAACTGTCTCAAGGCATAGGCTATCACTTTGTCCTCCTGCATCAATACACACCCTAACCCATTCAGTGACGCATCATTATAAATCACAAACTCTTTTCTTGATTCAGGTTGCACTAAAACAGCGCCTCAATCAATAAGGCTTTCAACTGTTCAAAACTCTTTTGGCATTTCTCAGACCATTCAAACTTAACATATTTTTGCAATAGCTTAGTCATAGGAGTAGCGATCATCAAAAAACCTTTAACAAATGTCTATAATAGCTGGCTAATCCCAAAAAGCTTCTAACCTCTAATACATTTCTCAGCAGTTTCCAATCAACAATTGCTGAAATCTTACTCGGATCAACCCGAATACCATCTCCAGAAATAATATATCCCAAAAATTTGACTTCTCGGAACCAAAACTCACTTTTACTGAATTTAGCAAATAATTTATTATCTCTCAAAGTCTGCAATACAGTTCTTAAGTGCTTGGCATGCTCAGTCTCATCTTGAGAATAAATCAGAATATCGTCAATAAACACAACCACAAATTTATCTAAATATGGTCGAAAGATATAATTCATCAAGTCCATAAAAACAGGAGCATTAGTTAGTCCGAAAGGCATGACAAGAAATTCATAATGCCTGTACATTCTTTTAAAATTGGTTTTTGGTACATCCGACTCTTTAACTATCAACTGGTACTAGCCAGACCTCAAATCAATCTTCGAGAACATTGTTTCCCTTTTCAACTGATCAAACAAGTCATCAATTTTGGCAAAGGATACTTGTTCTTTATCGTTACCTTGTTGAGCTGTCAATAATCGATACAAAGTCTCATAGATCCTTCTTTCTTCTTTACAAATAAAATTGGTGCACCCTAGGGAGAAAAACTCAGTCTTGCAAAACCCTTATCTGTCAACTCTTGCAACTGAGCATTTAATTCTTTCAATTCGGTCAGATCCATTCTATATGGAGAAATCGATATCGGTGAAGTCCCTGGCACTAAATCAATACCAAATTTATCTTCTCTAATGGTGGCAACCCAGGCAACTCTTCTGGAAACATCCAGATATTCACAAACTCGATACTGATTCAATTTTTAATTCAGACACTTTTGTAGTCAACACATAAGTAAGGTAAGCTTCACAACCCTTTCTCATGTATCTCTAGGCAGACATCGAAGAAATTACAACAGGTAACTCACCCGACTCATCTGAATCAATCCAAAGAATTTCACCATTTTCACATTTCAATTCAATAAATTTTCGTCTACAATTCACTACAGCATCATGCAGTGTCAACCAATCCAAACCCAAAATAACATCAAACTCATCAAATGGCAACAACATTAAGTCAGCCAAAAAACAGTGACCTCGAATCATCAAGGGACAATTCTTGCAAACTAATACATGTTTGCCTAAGGGGTTTGACACTTTAATCACAAATTCAGTAAACTCAACAGGCAAGCTCTTACTAGATACCAAATTTAAGAAAATATAAGAATGAGTTGATCTAGGATCAATCAATGCAACTACATTAGTATTATAAAGAGAAAAATTACCAGTGATAACATTGGGAGATGTCACTTCTTCGCGAGCACGGATAGCATAGGCTCTAGTAGGTGCTCCAGCCTCGGATCTTATAGTTGAATCTTTAGTTACACCTTTACTACTGGTCGCATTCCCCGTATTCCTCGGGGGTCTCCCTTTAGCGGCAGTGTTGCCCGATCTTGCATTCTGAATCTTGTCTTTCTCAGCCATCTCAGGGCAGTCCCGAATAAAGTGGTCTTGTGAGCCACACTTAAAGTAAGCTCGGCCATTCATTCTACATTCATCGGGATGTCACCTACCACAGTGTTGACATTCAAGTCGATTGGATCTAACATTACCAACACTCGCTATCGACGTCGTTTGGGCTTTAGTACCCAAATATTGTTTCCCACAATCTCTGTTGGAATACCTAACTGACACACTCGAACGAGTATACAAATCTCTCGATTTCTTAGACTGAGATTGAAATAACTTACTGATCGGCCTCTTTCTCAAATCTCTAGTCTCAATTTTAGCTTTTCCCTTGTCCTTGCTTAATTCTTCAGCTTTACAAGCCCGATCGAATAGCACTACAAATTCTTTTAGCTCAATGACTCAAACTAACAATTGGATATCATCATTCAACCCGTCTTCGAACCTTTTGCACATGATAGCCTTGATGGAAACACAGCCTCGACAAATAGGATTATAGGCATCCGGCCTAGTTTTAGCTCTAAAAACTTCTTACATTTGTGATCAATGAACCTTTGACTGATATATTTCTTCCTAAACTCATCTTGGAAGAATTCACGTTAACCTCTCTCTTGGTACTCTCGACACAAGAGTTTTCCACCACCAAGATATCTTTGAGTGTAACACCCTAACCCGTCGACGTCATGGGATTAGGGTTACAAGGCATTACCAAACATAGCACAGTCATAACAATTAGTCCTATTTGAATGCAACATGTTTAATACACTTCCATGGCATGTTTAAACAACATCGTACATATCTTAAAAACCATTATCCAAATTCATTTATAAGCATTACATAACTAATAATGAATGTTACCATTCAATTGGTCATTACATCACATTGACCTAATATACACATGTTCTTTATTAACCTACTAAACAATTTAGCAATTATTAATAGCTAAACATATATATATATATATATATTTATATATATATTTATTTATTAAGAGTTTTGCTTATTCAATTCATAATATATCAATATTATACATTCCAAATACTATACCTATAATTTCATCACTTAGCCGAATATACCATCCAAGATTTAAAATAATTTCTAAGTTGATTTGTATTTTACATTATGCATTTCATTAATAAGTATTTATCAACCATAACCCAAGCATATTCTCAAATCCTTAAACATTTTATTCTTTAAACTTATGACATTGAATATAAATATTTCCATAAATAAATTTTGTGATCAATGAACCGTAGTATAAACATATATTACATGAATCACATGCTCCAAGTCACATAGGGACAACATCCATATCAACTATATTATGACATTCAAAGTCTTTTCACTCTTAGCATTTCTACTTGTAACCGAACCTCCCAAAATAGTACATTTAAGCTCAAATTCTATCTTATACCATTCATACACATCGATCAATAAGCTCAATCACACATAACACCATTCTTAACATAATATTTCAACTCAAGTAACATTAATCACAACTTACCTTATTTCTGATTAATTTAATGAGACTTAAGCTTACCTGAGTTAAACATATAGTCTATCATTGCCGAACTCCAATACCTCATTTAACTTAACATTTATCACTATTTTGCCTTTAACAAATAAATTACCATTTCGGCATAAGGTTCAAATGGAAAATATCAACTTTCAACCATCTACTCATTACATATGCATATCATTCAATAAGGCCACATAAATGAACATATATACACTTGTCCATTCAACAGTCACATTCTTGCCCAACTAAATTCACATATATGCTTATCTATTTGATCGAACATAGAAACTCAATTAAATAACTCATAGGCACTTACGTATGGCGTAATATAAATAACTTGTATTATCAACACACTTACTCAATAAACACATCATGATGTAGTCTCATAAACCACAAGTTGATATTTCATCATCGGTATAAAACACCGCTAAGCACGAGCCGAATATATCACCAAGACTAAGCTCGTAGGCACGCAAGCCTCTGAATATATCAACGGCACTAAGCTCAAGTAGGCATCGAAACACCCACACCGCCCACGAGCCTGAACCGGATCTGGTATGTTCCTAAAGTGAACCGATTTCAAAATCATTCGTTACTTAGAGAAAATTCGTAAAATTTTTTTTGAAAATGTTGTTGTGGATTGGGCTTAGATTGGAAACCCATTTTATTAAACTTGTAAATCCAATTTGATTTATTACGTCCAAAGTAGTTCTTAGCACAATATTTAAAAGTAAAGTAAAAGTAAAGAATAATCCATGGGCCTTATGGCCTTATTACATCAAATAAAACCTAAGAGAAATATAATTAAGGGTACCAAATGTAATTAAAGTCCAAATAAAATAAAATCTCCAAATGTAGCATGGCCACCTCAAGGTCCACCGGCCGGTCAAATCCAACGCTCATCACCGAAAATAATTCCCACAATGAGGTGAGTCAATGAACTCAATGTGCACACAATACTAACATTCAACAATTCAGCATTCATGTTCAAATCATCGATCCATATAAAATGAATTTATGATGCAACCCAAACCCAATCCTAATGGTCCATTCACTACACACCACCCGCACACGCCATTCACACCGTGGGACTACTAAGTCAACCCTTCATCCGCTACACACCATCGAAGGCAAATACCATATATCGTTGTGTCATTAGACACTATAGTCAAATTTATCGTTGTGTCATTAGACACTATATTCAAATATTGTAACCGAAGTTACCAAAATTTCATAATGTGACCGTAGTCAACATATTTAGTTGGTGAGACCAAGTCAACACCTTCGTTGGTGAGACCGAAGTCAACACCTACTCTCCCCTTTCACATAAATCCCGAATGCCCCAAAATTTATATATTATGCATAACTTAATTTCATGTTCATATACATATATTCGCATGTTATAAAATAACATATTTCACAATCCTATCGTAAGTAGGAAACGTTCTCGGTACTTTTGCCACATTTGTGATACATAGCCACATTCACATTCTTATTCATATTCATATATTAAAATAATAGCCATAAAATATCGAAGGTTAGTAAGGGTACACACCGATTTGCTTAATAAGGTTCCTTGAGATCTCGAAAATCCCGATCTAACTTTAGACACGTTAACCCTATATTCGCCATCATATAATACACATTAATAAGCCTATTTGGCTTAAACAAAACCAAATCCTAGTAGGATTTGTATTACTTACCTTGTTGCGAATAGAAAGATTGTAAATCAAATGCCGAAAATTGACAAGATTCTTCCTTAAATCGAAGAATTAGCCACTAAATCGTAATTATGTCAGGTTTCTAACTTTTGAGTAAATGGAAAATAATACCAATATAACCCTAGGCCGATTGGATCTATGTACTTACCTTATAGTTTCCAAATCCCAAAAGTTTCCTTGTCTTGAATATCCGTCGAAATCCCTATAACTTCATGTCGATTTATTTTAATATTGAGACATAATCAAAACCTTGACCGAATATTTATATTCCTTACCTTAGATCCTTGATCCTTATATTCGTAATTGTAGAAACCTTGATGCCTTTAATCGATTGCTTCCTTGCCTAGAGTCACGAGATTCGCTATGGAGATTTAACAGGATCAAAAGAAAAGGGTTTTGGCTTAACAATGAAAAAGGAGAGGAGAAGAAAATAGAAGAAGAAGAGATGAATTTTGCTTAAAGAGAAATTGCAAAGAGGGGAGAGAGCAAGGGATTTTCGCTACTTGGAAAGATGAGAGAAAAGACCTTGGGTTCTCCTTTTATAGCTAATTTGCTAGGCCAAGAGTCCTTGACTTGGCCACCACTCTCCTTAAGATAATATTATCTCCTTTATAAAAGCATTTAATCCATCAATTATCTCCTCGATAATCCAAATTTAAAATCCTTATTTATCACTTATTAATCAAGTTTTAACCAAATAAAACTCCTCCTCTTAGATTCCCTTGTGCCGTCTAACTCCCCACTCATGGAAGCAAAATAAAACTTTTTATTTGCTTCCTAGATGACTCAAACTCAGCCCAAAACCTCTTGCATTTGGGCCATTTCCTAATGCCTTAGGTGGCATCTTCAGCCACATTTCCAAGTCCGTTATTGGGTCAAATTTCATGTACTTTATATTTTAGGGTCATTTGGCCCTAAGTTCCTCTCTGGCTCCAAAATTCGACATTCCGGGTCATTTTAAGTTTCCAAAATTTTCATGCTCAGATTTTCCAAGTTTCCAAAATGTTTAGTTTCCTATTTTGGCTTGGTTTCCAAAATGTTTAGTTTCCTATTTTGGTTTGGTTTCCAAAATGTTTAGTTTCCTATTTTGGTTTGGAATTTTGGTTTGGTTTCCAAATGTTTAGTTTCCTATTTTGGTTTGGTTTCCAAAATGTTCAAGTTTCCAAAATGTTCAGTTTCCATTTTTGATTCATTTCCAAAATGTTCAAGTTTCCAAAATGTTCATTTTCCTATTTCCAACATAAAATTTCCATGCATTCTCGTGTTTCCAAAAATCATTCCAAATTTATTCCAAAACACATAAAAGATGTCTTTTGTACAATTAGGCCAAAATGCATAGGCCCTTTTAGGGATGTTACAGCACGAAGCTCGAATATATCACCTAAGACTAAGCTGCTAGGCACGAAGCTCGAATATATCGCCAAGACTAAGCCCGCTAGGCATTTAGCCCGATAAATAACACCCAAGACGAGGCCTACTAGGCTTAAAGCCGAAACAACCACATAATTAATCCAATCTTTCAATACACATATTTAAATACTAATTTCACTAACACATTATATATATATATATATATATATCTCATATTACTTTCACATATCATATCAAATACAATTATTCATATCACATTTACAAAATGTATATTCAATCCAATTCAACACTTTTACGTTCGGCTAACTCATAGTTTTATACTCAAGATTATCAAATATCATTATTTAATATATTCATAATTAACTCTTTAATAGATATTTGCTTAAGGACTTACCTCGATTGACAACGAATGACTTAAACCTATTATTTCAAACCTTCGTCTTTCCCGATTCAAATCCGATTTTCTTTGCTCTTGATCTAAACATATTTAAAATAAGCTTATTCAAGTACATTTCATCTCAATTTGGTCCCAAAATACATAAATGGGCAAATTACCATTTTGCCCCTATTATTTCACATTTTACAATTTAGTCCTATTTGCTTAAAACACAAAATACACACAATTTGAATAAATACCTTAAGGGCTGAATATCTATAGCATTCATACAAATCCATACATTTCATTTATTTCACATTTAAGTCCCTCTAAAATTTAATTTTCACAATTTAGCCCTAATTATTTAAATTTATCAAAATTCAAGAACAAAATGTGTTCATCTAGCACCTATCTTTCATTTAACATCAATAACCATCAAAAGCTTAAAATATCATCAATGGCATATCATACAAACATTATCAATTCACAAAATTAGTACATGGGTTTGATAGTTTTCAAGCAACGATTACAAAACGTAAAATTATCAAAACCGAACTCAATTACTAACCTTAATTTAACATGCAAGTGTCGAATGTTTTGAGAGCTTAAACTTCCTTCTTTTCTCTTTTGTTTGGTTGAAGAAAGATGAACATGCATGTGTTCTCTTTCTTTTATGTCTTATTTATTATATGATTATAATATGATTATAATATATTATAACATAACATATAATTTAAACATATAATTTCATTATGAAAATTACATGTTGTCATTCCACTATCCCATTAAAATGGACAATTTTAAACATAGGTCCTCTCTTATATAAAGACATATTAATTTAACCACTCAATCAAGCAATAAGGCTACTTTTACCACTTATGCGATTTAGTCCTTTTGTTAAATTGAACATACAAATGATTGAATTTTTCTACTAAACTTTCACGACATTAATTCACTTATAATAAACACGAAATATAGTATTTAAATATTTCTAACTCAATTCATGGTCCCGAAACCACCGCTTCGATTAGGGTCAAATTCGATCATAATCGAGTCTCTCGAAGTGACACAAAGATATTTCGTACATTTATCCGGTGTGCAAGGCAGATTCATCAAATAACTCGATAGAGTTTTTGAGCCAAAACTCAACTCTTTTGGGATCATCATTGACATTAGCTCTGAAATCTTCAGCCTTATGCTTTCAGATCTTATCAACTAGAGGCTAACTCAATCTTACAAATTCCATACCTTTTGGAGCTATGGGAACCGGCTGAGGAATAGGTGGGGGTGGAGGGGGTTGAACAGTCGACCTTGTTCGAACAAACTCTGTATACCACTCGTTCATCATGTGGAGGAAGGCTTCCCTAGCCCCTTCCTCTTGATCAATTGTCACTAGTCTACTTTAAGATGGCAAGGTCCCTTAAGCGGGAGGAATAAGGTACGAGGCATTACCGGATTTATATCGCATGTAAACATACAAATCGAGTTACAAATTTGCGTCAAAATTAAAACCATTCACAATCAATCATAAAGTCCCTAATACGAGCCTATGAGGCCCAAAACATGCTTTAGTAGTGGTTCGAAAGTAAACCGAGCACTTAGGAAATTTTTACAAAACCTAGAATTTTTTTGCTAGAAATAGAGGTTACACGCCCATGTGGGCAGGCCATCTAGTCACACACGCTAGTGTCCCTAACTCGTGTAACTCTCTGTTTGTAACTCATGAACAAATTGAAGTCACACGGCCAAGCCACACGCCCGTGTGCTAGGCTGTATGGTCAATTTAATTTTCATGATTTTTTTCATAAAATAGGTGCAGAATTCACACGCTCGTGCCTGAGACCATGTGAGGTCACACGCCCGTGTCTCTGCCCGTGTGCTCAATTATGAGCATTCTGTTTCTCAAAATTAAGGTGCAGGGGACACACGACCAATACACAAGCCCGTGGGGCAAGCTGTGTGTCACACACGGCCTAGACACACGCCCGTGTGTCTACCCGTACGGATAAAATAAGGCTATTTACCAAGCCTTTTGCCACCCTTTCATCCACATACCTACACAACATCATTTAATGCCAATTCAAGCATACTTAGGAAACCAAAACATCCATAACCAAGGTATTAACATCACATCCACATGTTAACATCTAACATGCTTTAGCATCATAATTTATCGACACAAATCATGCAAGTCTTCACATTCATGAATGGTATTAACATATAATGATACTCATAACCAACATTAGCCAACTTTCATGGCCATATACAAAATGAAATCATTACCCATTATAAGCCAATACATTTGGCCACATTACTAGAGACACATATAACAAAATGACCAAGTCCCTATACATGCCATAACTCAAAATATTGACATTTCAATGGTACCCAAAATAATGATTGATAGTGTAAATGGATCTCCAACGATCTCTGATCCCGAGCTAGCTTGGTGACACTATAAGATAAGGGAAAGAAAGGGGATAAGCTATATAACTTAGTAAGTTCATATGCAAATAATAAACTATATTAATTATACATTTATCATATGTATAACATAGCAAGAATCAACATAAATGTCATTAAAAATTCATGAACATAACATAATCATATTCTTACCAATAGTTCATCATATACCGAATCTATTTCCTTTGAGTTTTTCGTACATGCCTGTACTAACTCGTAACATAATCACATACTTCCTCGTCTTTGACATACCCGTTGAACCACTTGGAATACTATCGAATACACGGAAGATTTGCACATAAGTGTCACATATGTAGCCAATGCTACCACAAATCTCATAACACATATAGGCTCACTCTCGAGCTATCCACGAGCCTGTTCACACAAGCTGTCAAGTATCCGCAACATATGTCGGTATACCCAACCACCGGTAGGACGTACGAGACCTAGCACCTGGGTCACATAATCACATAATCACATGGGTTCCTAGCGACATGTCACTTGTATCCTAATCTATTCCTAAGGTTCAATCGGGATTTCTCTCTTATCAAACTTTGTCGAATATGCTCATAGAATTAATCATACAATCCATGCAATATCAAAACATTAAAATACAAATATAACATTGCATTATTAACATACGAACTTACCTCGGTACAAAAATAGTGAAAATGGACCTAATCATCAAACATTTTTTTTTCCCGATCTAGGTCCGAACTTCATTTTTCTTAATCTATAACAGTAAATTTAACTCATTTAATACTGAAATTATTCAATTCAGTCCAAAATCACATTATGGAAAAATTACATTTTTGCCCCTAACTTTTCAACATTTTACACTTTAGTCCCTATGCTCGTAAAATGAAATATAGTCAATTTATTCAAAACCCAAGCCTAGTCAAACCATTTTTATACTCATAAAAGCCCACATCTTTCATTAAATCACACTTCTACTACAAATTTTATAACTTTTACAAATAGGTCCTTTTTGACATTTTCATCAAAAATCACTTAGTAAAATTTGTTTATCCAACATCAAATTTGCATAATCTACCATTCAAAATCAAAATACACAAATTTATAACATTGGTAAAATTTAAACTTTGACTTATTTTCAAATTAGTCCTTGAAATAGTTAGATTAGGTTGTAAGGATCTCAAAAACATAAAAATCTTTAAAAACGGGGCTAGAACGGACTTACAATCGAGCTTGGAAGATGAAAAAATCTAGCTATGGTCTCCCCTGAAATTTTGGCACTAAGGGACTCAATTGAAGAAGATGACATCTTTTTATTTATTTTATTTTATCGTTATTTACCAAATGACCAAAATGCTCTTAATGCCTAGCTTCAAAATTTCACCTAACCATGTCCATTTTTGTCCATACTTAATATAATGGTCTAATTACCATTTAAGGACCTCCAATTTAAAATTTCATAGCAATTAGACACCTCTAGCTTCTAGAATACACATTTTACACCTTTTACAATAAAGTCTCTTTAACTAAATTGAGTGCCTAAACATCAAAATTTTTGAACGAATTTTTCACGAAATCATTTCGTAAAACTTGTAACACCCCAAACCCGGCCCAAACACCACGACCGGACCTGGTATGTCACTAAGAAAATTTTATAAAACAATTCAATTTATTAGAAAACCCAAATAAAATAAAATAGGTCTTTACAATTGAAAGCCCAAAACTTAAAGAGAAAAAAAAACCTTAGTTTAAACGAAGTAAATATATAAAAAAAAAACAAAGCAAGCCCATTATAAAACCAAAACATAAACTAGTGGCCCATGGCCTTATTACAAAGAGGTTTAAAGTCCATAAAATAAAACATCTTATAAACTATTTAGTGGAGACTTTCCGCCGGATCCACATATTCTTTTGCATGGCCACCTTGCGTTCCTCTCCAGCCCGGTCCGGAGCACTAGGTATCACCTGAAATATTAATTAAAAGGGTGAGTCGCAAGACTCAGTGTACAACCCTCATGCACCACTAGATTTTGGGCCTTAGGCCCATTAGACAAAATAAACAGTTTAATACTCATAATAAAAATTAATAACAAATAATATGTAAGGCCCAACCCGTTTGCCTAGGTTTCCATCCGCTACACGCCTGCACCAACCGCTCACACCATTGGGGATTTCTACAATCGACCCACACCGCTACACGCCAAGATGGCGGTCATATCGCTCATCCACATATGATGGCCGAAGCCCTTATAACATATAATGGTCGAAGCCCATATAACAGTTCACGGCATTAGCCGCTACATCAGATCACGGTGAAAATTGCTACACATATAACGTATAACTTCCTCCTTTCATCAACCCAACCCATGCAATCACATACAAGCATTTTACTTATAACATTTAAACAGATTATTTACTAACCTGGTGATCCGCTTTTACCCTCCTTGGGCTTTCATCAATAAACCAAGATGTTGGCAATTATCAAAACATATAAATCTTATGATCATGCATTTTATGATTAGATCTAGATGGTGGGGAAGTATTACACACCTGTTATCACGAAAATCTATTATCATTAACGTAGAGCCTTATTTGTCGAATCCCAAAATTCCCTAAGAAACGTCACCTCCCTACCTATATTCAGCCACCATCAAAACAAATATCAAACCAACCGATACACACAACCATCCTAACCCAAATAATATTCAGCCAAAGCAAAAAGAATCATGGAAGGCCATTTGGCCAAACCTACCACCACCTACCTTCGGCTTTTCCACCAAATCGGCTTTAATGGAACAGATTTGGCTTCGAGGAGTAAAAAGTATAATCGACGGGGCCTTGGAAACAATGATTTAGATTAGGAGTTGATCAAAATAAGGGAATCACAGAAAATGGAAAATCCTGAAACTCACCGGATTAAAGAGGAGTATACGGCTTACGGTGCACCTTCGGGAAAACAGAGATCTCACTTGTAGATTCGGCTATGGGAGATGAGGTTATGAACAAAGGAATTTGGCTCTTAGAAAAAGAAAAAGAGAAACTGTAGAGAAGGCTTGGAAATTTCGGCAGAGAATGAGAGAAGAATAGGGTTTCAAAATACCGAAATTGAAGAATACTACTCCCTATTTATAGAGAAATTTTGGCATACCCACACACACAGAGTTGGAATTTCAGCCAACTCTCCCCTCCCAGAGTTGGATTTTCAGCCAACTCTGCTGTCATCTGATACCTTTTATCTTCCTTGTTATCTTAATCCCTTATCTCCCTGAAAATAGCCCTCATCTTTCTCTTCATTATCTTTGTATTTATCAAGAAAATAAAAGAATTAAAATCCCTATTTTGTAGCTAGTGTGCCATCCACTCTTAAGGCTCCTAAGTGCCGAATTTGACCCATTTCCTAAGGCCCAATCGGTCACTCAGGGCCCAAATTCCTCCTCCCTTAAAGCGCCACCTTATGCCCACTTAATGCACTTTAATCCTTTGGGCCACAAGCCCAGCTTGTCACTTAATTAACCATCTTTTTAAATTATAAGCTAACACCATTTATTAGCCACCTAACCCAGATTTTTAAAGCCCAATATTTCACTTTAAATCATCCAGAGCACTAACTTTAATCCTAATCCAAATATTTAATCAAAAAGTCAGCCCAACCTCTACAATCCCAACTTAACATATTAGACTATCATATAAATGAGTAGGCCCACTTTGAGGATGTTACAGTTCTATCCCCTTAAAGAAATTTCGTCCTCGAAATTTCCAACTAACTAGTAATCATGCTACCTAAGTCTCACCACTATGCTTTCGCTGTGCACTCAAATTCTAAAGCCCAAATAACCACTTAGTATACTATGATAGGGTACGCACCATTATTTGCATCTGGAGCATCTCCGTCCCCTTGGTGTTGCATTGCATAGACCAAAGTCGGTGCGCTTTGCCTCAAAGATAACTTGCACATTGGCCTAGTGCTCCATGGCCTCGACCGAACCGTTACCACCTCTAGTCGCCCCCACGACCCTTGGTCCAGATCGATCACCTTCCTAGTCCGATCGAACCTCGCCCACCGACCGCTCCCGATCCATCCGAGGACAATCCTTGATCAGATGTTCTGTGGATCCACACTTAAAACAACCACCGGTTCTGACTGTGCACTCTCCTGGATGGGTTCTCCCACACGTAGAACATGCTTGATTCTGGCCCGCTGGAGCACGAGCTGGCCCATCAGTCCTATGTCTCTTCTGAAAATTCCCAGATGGTCCTAACGGCTCAAAACTTCTCTTATCCCGATCTTTATCCCTATCCTGTCTCTTAGCCCATTTCACTTCCTCAGCTATTTTAACCTTATCCATCAATACTGCGAAAACTCTCTCTGTCCGTGGTGCAATCGAATCCTTAACTCATTTCAGAACCCATCCTCGAACCGAACGCATCGTTCATACTCATTGCTACTATTCCTCGGCGTAGCAGCTCAAGCACGTAAACTCAAATTTCATACTCACCACGCACTTACTCCCGCACCAAATTCAGAATGATTTCCTTTGAGCATCCATATAACTAGCCCAAACGCGTACTTTCCTCGAATGACTCCTTAAAGAAATCCTACCAATCAGTCCATAGAAGTACCTTCTTTCACCGTGAGCCACCACTGGTAAGCCTCGTCTCGAAGAAGAGACACGACCCCTTTCAACTTCTCCTCCACCGTAAAATCTAAGTCATCCATTATACGCTCAGTCGCTTCCATCCAATACTCAGCTGTGTTAGGGGCTACACCAGAAACTCCCCTAAACACTTCTGCTCCATTGGCCTTAAGCCGTTCTGGCACAGATTTTGAGCTCCTGTGCCCCTGCCTACTCCAGCAACCCTCTCTAAAACCCTCAACATCGCCTGAGATACAGCATCATCTCCGGGCGCCTCATCTCAAAATTCTCCTTCTATAATGATAGGTTTGACATCTCGTTTCTCGACCGTGGCTGGACTCGATCGGCTCGATGCGGTCATTCTACCCTACCAAGGCGTCCATGCGTGGACGCCCTCGACCCTTGAACTCATTCTTTCGAGTTGCGTTTATCTGATTAAGAATTTTATGAATAATTATTTCTTTCCACTGATTTATCGCGAACAATCTTATGATTAATAGTTCTAAAAAGTAGTTCTTTCGAATTCATACACACACTACAGTCTCAAGTTCATTCATTCAATTATCAACATTCATGAACTCGCGTTCATTACGGAAAAGTGTTGTGGTTGTCATTGTTGTTGTTTTCCACTACCCAGGGGTATTTTGTAATTTTTCAAAATAGGGTCCTTGGTGATTTTGTGAAATAGGGGTGTTCTGGTAATTTTGTAATCCCAAGGGTACTTCAGTAATTTTGGAAATTTAGGGGTATTTCGATAATTTTAGAAATCTGGGGGTATTTTGATAATTTTAAAAATATAGGGGTATTTCGATAATTTTGAAAATCTAGGGATATTTTGGTAATTTTGGAAATCTGGGGGTATTTCGGTAATTTTAAAAATCTGTGGGTATTTTGGTCATTTTTGCCAAGTAAGGGTAGTTTGGTTTTTTTTTTCAAACAGGGGTACTTTTAAAAAAAACTAATTTCATGGTCTGGGTTATTCTTGTAAACGTGAGATTTTTGGGTAAATTTTCGAAACATAGGTATTTTATAAGTTCATGGTTGATCGAAAATTTTCACAAATCAAATATGTTTTGAATTTTTTTTTCAAAACCTTGGAATTTTTTTTTCAAAATAGAGTGGTTGGTCCCTTTCGGGTTTTAATTATAAAGTTTAGCCCATTAATAAATCCTCGCAGCTAGGGTGAATAGTCACTACGCACCAGGTAGGATTCTAGCGAAGAGGAGGTGAGTCACTAGATCGCTTAAATACCGTGCTCTTAGGATCCTTCCTAGACATGCGTATGATAGTTGCACACCCTAGAGTTAACGGGTTTGTTCAGTGAAATTAAGTTTTATGAATTTTTAAGAAGTAGTTTGTACTAAGTCTAAAGTCCATCAAGTTCTAATTCTAACTTAGTCTACGTCCCATAAAGCCCATGAAGCCCACATAAATATATCACACAATGGTTCGGAGTACTTACCTGGTGGACTTGGGCCAGAGACGCAGGTGCCATGTCGAGCTAAAAACCTGTTATTATTTAAAAACATGTATATTTCAAAAGCCCATCTTTAGAAAATGTTTTGAGCCCAAAAACCCCTAGGGCCGAGTTTTGAACCGGGCTCTGATACCAATTTGTAACACCCCAAACTTGGCCCAAACACCACGATCGGATCTGTATGTCACTAAGGAAATTTTATAAAACAATTTAGTTTATTAGAAAACCCAAATAAAATAAAATAGGTCCTTACAATTGAAAGCCCAAAACTTAAAGAGAAAAAAAAAACCTTAGTTTAAACGAAGTAAATATATAAAAAAAAAACAAAGTAAGCCCATAATAAAACCAAAACATAAACTAGTGGCCCATGGCCTTATTACAACAAGGTTTAAAGTCCATAAAATAAAACATCTTATAAACTATTTAGTTGAGACTTTCCGCCGGATCCACATATTCTTTTGCATGGCCACCTTGCGTTCCTCTCCAGCCCGGTCCGGAGCACTAGGTATCACCTGAAATGTTAATTAAAAGGGTGAGTCGCGAGACTCAGTGTGCAACCCTCATGCACCACAAGATTTTGGGCCTTAGGCCCATTAGACAAAATAAACAGTTTAATACTCATAATAAAAATTAATAACAAATAATATGCAAGGCCCAACTCGTTTGCCTAGGTTTCCATCCGCTACACGCCTGCATTCAACCGCTCACACCATTGGGGATTTCTACAATCGACCCACATCGCTACACGCCAAGATGGCGTCATCTTCGCTCATCCACATATGATGGTCAAGCTCAGATAACGATTCACGGCATTAGCCGCTACATCAGATCACGGTAAAAACCGCTACACATATAACGTATAACTTCCTCCTTTCATCAACCCAACCCATGCAATCACATACAAGCATTTTACTTATAACATTTAAACAGATTATTTACTAACCTGGTGATCCGTTTTTACCCTCTTTGGGCTTTCATCAATAAACCGAGATGTTGGCAATTATCAAAACATATAAATCTTATGATCATGCATTTTATGGTTTGATCTAGATGGTGGGGAAGTATTACACACCTGTTATCGCAAAAATCTATTATCCTTAATGTAGAGCCTTATTTGTCGAATCCCGAAATTCTCTAAGAAACGTCACCTCCCTACCTATATTCGGCCACCATCAAAACAAATATCAAACCAACCGATACACACAACCATCCTAACCCAAATAATATTCGGCCAAAGCAAAAAGAATCATGGAAGGCCATCCGGCCAAACCTACCACCACCTACCTTCGGCTTTTCCACCAAATCGGATTTAATGGAACAGATTCGGCTTCGAGGAGTAAAAAGTATAATTGACGGGGCCTTGGAAACAATGATTTAGATTAGGAGTTGATCATAACAAGGGAATCACAGACAAGGAAAAATCCCAAAACTCACCAGATTAAAGAGGAGTATACGACTTATGGTGCACCTTCGGGAAAACAGAGATCTCACTTGTAGATTCGGCTATGGGAGATGAGGTATGAACAAAGGAATTGGCTCTTAGAAAAGAAAAGAGAAAGCGTAGAGAAGGCTTGGAAATTTTGGCGGGGAATGAGAGAGAATAGGGTTTCAAAATACCGAAATTGAAGAATACTACTCCCTATTTATAGAGAAATTTTGGCATACCCACACACGAGTTGGAATTTTACCAACTCTCCCTCCCGAGTTGGATTTTAGCAAACTCTCATTGTCATCTGATACCTTTTATCTTCCTTGTTATCTTAATCCCTTATCTCCCTGAAAATAGCCCTCATCTTTCTTTTCATTATCTTCGTATTTATCAAGAAAATAAAAGAATTAAAATCCCTACTTTGTAGCTAGTGTGCCGTCCACTCCTAAGGCTACTAAGTGCCAAATTTGACCCATTTCCTCAGGCCCAATCGGTCACTCAGGGCCCAAATTCCTCCTCCCTTAAGGCGCCACCTTATGCCCACTTAATGCACTTTAATCTTTTGGGCCACAAGCCCAGCTTGTCACTTAATTAACCATCTTCTTAAATTATAAGCTAACATCGTTTATTAGCCACCTCACCCAGATTTTTAAAGCCCAATATTTCGCTTTAAATTATCCAGAGCACTAACTTTAGTCCTAATCCAAATATTTAATCAAAAAGTCAGCCCAACCTTTACAATCCCAGCTTAACATATTAGACTATCATATAAATGAGTAGGCCCACTTTGAGGATGTTACAAAACTGTAGACCATAAAAAATATAATAAAAATAAATTTTACTGCGTCGAATTTGTGGTACCGAAACCACTGTTTCGACTAGACTCAAATTCGGGTTGTTACAACTCTCCCCCTTTAGGGATTTTTGTCCCCAAAAATCTTACCGAAAAAGAGGTTTGGGTACTATTTTCTCATAGCTTCCTTGGGTTCCCACGTGGCCTCTTTGACCCCGTGTCGTTGCCACAAAACCTTCACTAGGGCTATGCTTTTATTTCTCAGTTGTTTGACTTTCTGAGCCAAAATCTTGATCGGTTCTTCACCATAAGTTATATCGAGTTGAATCTCAACCTCTGTCGGAGAACTCACATGCGAACGCTCTAACCGATAATGTTGTAACATCGACACATGAAATACATTGTGAATCCTTTCCAACTCCGTCGGCAAAGCTAACCGATATGCCACTGGCCCTATTCTTTCAACTATCTCATACGATCTAATGAAACGCGGACTCAACTTGCCTTTGCGACCAAATCTAAGAATTTTTTTGCACGGAGATACTTTAGAAATACTTTATAACCAACTTGAAACTCAATCTCTTTTCTTTTCAAATTCGCGTACGATTTTTTTCTATATGACGCTGCTTTCAAACAATCACGAATTACTTTCACTTTTTCTTTGGTTTTTCTAACCAATTCAACCCCGTGAATCTTTCTATCACTGAGCTCAGTCTAGTACAATGAAGTTTGACACTTACGGCCATCAATCTTCATATGGTGCCATCTTAATACTCGACTGAAAACTGTTGTTATAAGTAAATTCGGCTAAAGGTAGATATTTTTTCCAACTACCTTCGAACTCAAGAACACAACATCGAAGCAAATCTTTGAGAATCTGTATCGTTCTTTCAGATTGACTGTTGGTTTATGGATGAAATGTGGCACTAATGTTCAATTTTGTACCCAAAGCTTCTTGTAACTCTTTTCCAAAATGCGAAGTAAAACTTGGTCTTGCAAAACCCTTATCTGCCAACTCTTGCAACTGAGCTTTTAATTCATGAAATTCGGTCAGAGCCATTCTATACGAAGCAATCGATATCGGTGAAGTCCCTGGCACTAAATCAATACCAAATTCAACTTCTCTAATCAGTGGCAACCTACGCAACTCTTCTGGAAAAACATCCAGATATTCACAAACTACTGGCACTGATTCAATTTTTAATTCAGACACTTTTGTATTCAACACATAAGCAAGGTAAGCTTCACAACCCTTTCTCACGTATCTCTAGGAAGACATCGAAGAAATTACAACATGTAACTCACCCGACTCATCTGAATCAATCTGAAGAATTTCACCATTTTCACATTTCTATTCAATAAATTTTTGTCTACAATTCACTATAGCATCATGTAGTGTCAACCAATCCAAACCCAAAATAACATCAAACTCATCAAATGGCAACAACATTAAGTCAACCAAAAAACAATGACCTCGAATCATCAAGGGACAATTTTTCAAACTCTATCAAATAATACATGTTTGCCTAAGGGGTTTGACACTTTAATCACAAACTCAGTAAACTCAACAGGCAAGCTCTTACTAGCTTCCAATTTCATGCAAATATAAGAATGAGTTGATCCAAGATCAATCAATGCAACTACATTAGTATTATAGAGAGAAAAAGTACTAGTGATAACATCAGGAGATGTCGCTTCTTCGTGAGCAGGGATAGCATAGGCTCTAGCAGGTGCTCCGAGCCTCGGATCTTATAGTTGAATCTTTAGTTACACCTTTACTATTGGTTGCAGTCCCCGTATTCCTCGACGGTCTCCCTCTAGTAGCAGTGTTGCCCGATCTTGCATTTTGAATCTGGTCTTTCTCAACCATCTCAAGGCAGTCCCAAATAAAATGGTCTTGTGAGCCACACTTAAAGCAAGCCCAATCATTCATTCTACATTCACCGGGATGTCGCCTACCATAGTGTTGACATTCAGGTCGATTGGATCTAACATTACCAACACTTTCTATCGACGTAGTTTGGGTTTTAGAACCCAAATTTTGTTTCCCACGATCTCTATTAGAATACCTAATGAAGCACTCAAACGAGTATACAAATCTCTTGATTTCTTAGACTGAGATTGAAATGACTTACTCATCAGCATCTTTCTCGAATCTCTAGTCTCAATTTTAACTTTTCTCTTCTCCTTGATTAATTCTTCAACTTTACAAGCTCGATCGAGTAGCACTACAAATTTTTTCTCTCAAGGACTCCAAGTAACAATCGGATATCCTCACTCAACCCGTCTTCGAAACTTTTTCACATGATAGCCTCGATGGAAACTCATTCCTAAGTGTACTTACTGAGCCTGAAAAACTCTCGTTCATACTCGTTTACAAACATTCAGCCCTGTTTCAGCTCTAAAAGGTCCTTACATTTTTTATCAATGAACTGTTGGCTGATATATTTCTTCCTAAACCTATCTTGAAATAATTCCCGGTTAACCCTCTCTCTCGATACTACTGACACAAGAATTTTGCACCACCGGTATGCTGAGTCTCTCAGAAGTGACACGACATATTTCAGACATTCATCTGTTGTGCAAGACAGTTCATCAGAGCTAGAACTCGGCTCTCTCAGGATCACCATCGACATTAGCTTTAAAATCTTCAACCTCATACTTTCGGATCTTATCAATCGGAGGCTTACTCAATCTTACAAATTCCATACCTTGTGGAGCTACAGGAACCGGCTGAGGAATAGGTGGGGGTGGAAGGGGTTGAGCAGTCAGATTTGTTCAAACAAACTCCGTATACCACTCGTTCATCATGTGGAGGAAGGCTTCCCTAGCCCCTTTCCCTTGACCAATTTTCACTGGTCTACTTTCAGATGGAGAGGTCTCATAAGCAAGATCCGATACATTACTCTCTATGTCATCAGCCTCAGCTCGATTGGTATCCATTTACTATATAAAAACATAATTTAAAGTTGTCAAGAGTCATCACACTATCACGGTTTATTTATGGCATGTATAGCAAAACTAGTCCGAGAATCGACTAAACTATAGCTCTGATACCATTAAATGTAACACCCCTTACCTATTTTCAATGCCAGAAAAGGGTACGAGGCATTAGTCGGTTTACATCACAAGTAAACATACAAATCGAGTCATAAATTTGTGTCCAAATTAAAACCATTTATAATCAATCATAATGTCCTTAATACGAGCTTGTGAGGCCCAAAACATGCTTTATTAGTGGTTCAAAACTAAACCGAGCACTTAGGAAATTTTTACAAAACTTAGAATTTTTTCTAGAAATAGGGGTTACACGCCCGTGTGGTTTTGGGACACGCCTGTATGGGCAGGCCATGTGGTCACACAAGCCTGTGTTCCTAACTCGTGTAACTCTCTGTTTGTAACTCATGAACAAATTGAAGTCACACGGGCAAGCCAGACGCCCATGTGCTAGGCCGTGTGGTCAATTTAATTTTCATGATTTTTTCATAAAATAGGTGCGGACTTCACACGCCCGGGACACACACTCGTGCCTATAACAGCTCGATTTTGGGGTTAGTTAGAATTGTAGTTTTAAAACCATTAATTCGAGGTTGGATAAATTAGTTTTAATATTATTTTATGTGTTATGGCTAATTATAGGGTGCATGAAAATTTTGGTGCATTAAATTTGGTGATTGCATGTTTAATTGCAAAAAGGACTAAATCGCATAAAGTGCAAAAGTTTCATTTTACAAGCTAGAGGTGTCTAATAGCTATGTAATATTAAATTGGAGGTCCTTAATGTGCAATTAGGCCTTCCTAAATGTGATGGCCGGCCAAGGGGGGACAAGAGCATTAATTGGTCAATATTTGGTGGCATTAGGTGTCTAAATGAATAAAATAAGATTAAATAAAGAAAAGGCTATCATCTTTTTTTTTCATTTATATTCTTCTTCCACCAATTTTTGCACTCAAAAAGGGTCTTGGGGAGCTTGAAATTTTATCAACTTATTCTTCTTGATAGTAAGTGATTTTAGTGGTTTTTCTTGGTGATATTTGTAATTTTGGAACTCCTAAAGCTTAAACTAGCTAAAGAGGGGACTATTTTGTAAAATGATTGAAATTTTATAGATTTTCCATGTGAGAGCTTATGTTGTTTTCTGAGTTTTTATGGAAGAAAATGAATTATAGTTGTTAAATAAACAACTTTTGTGAAAGGTGTTTCTATGAAAACACCTAAAAGGACCTATTTGTAAAGGTTGTAAATTGAGTAGTAAATGCATGAAATGATTGGTATTATGAATTGTTATAAGAGTAATAAATGTTCAGCTAGGCTTGCTTAATGAGGAAATGTGATGAAAAATGATTTACGAGCCTAGGGGCAAAATTGTAATTTTGCCAAAGTATAAATGGAAAACGGTCATTTTTCCAAAGTAGAAATTTTGAAGTGTTTTGATTTATGTAGTTATTAAGTGAGAAAATTTTATTATTATAGATCAAGAAGAACGCGGAAACAACCTTGACTGGGAAAAAGGCAAGGTTTCAGACTAAGCCACAAATTAACATATTTTGCACCGAGGTAAGTTTATGTGTAAATGATACATTCCTATTACGTATGTTTTAACTATTAATTCATTGTGTGGATGTAATTAATTATCGGTGAGAATTATTGAAATAATAGAAAATGTGAAAACTCTTGGATGAACCTTCGAAAAGAAATATGTGTACGGATGAATATCCGTAATATGTAAATTTTGGTGGGCTGTGTGTGATACCACCTTGTTATTTATTAATGATGGGTTATGTGTGATATCATCGTAGTTATTATCATTTTAATGGGTTGTGCGCGATACCACTGTAACTATTATTATTAGTGGGCTATGTGCGGTACCACCCTATTATTGATTAATGGTGGGTTGTGTGCGAAACCATCGAGTATCTTGTATCATTCCGAAGGGTTCATCGAGAGATTTGTCTAAGTGGAATTAAATTTGGTTTGTGGTGACAAGTGCAGGGCATAAGTAAAAGTAAATGTGAGCAATGTATATGATATGTGGTTGGGATGGGGTAAGAGTTGAAATGAGTAAGCATGATTATGAGAATATGAATTGTTCTTATATAGTATGTAATGTTTTTGATTGATTAGCCTATAGTATGATGCTTATTGTTTACATATAAACTTACTAAGCTTAAATCTTACTCCCTTCTCTTTTCCCTTGTTTCATAGTGTTAAAGAGCCAGCTCGGAATATGGAGATAAGCAAAGGATCACCCACACTATCAACACATCTTGGTATAGTTAGACTTAGTATTTTGAGTATGGCATGTATAGGGACTAGACTTAGTTGAATGTCATACTATTTTGGCCAAATGTTTTGGATTATTCAAAGATGAACTCTTTTGTACAAGGCCATAGTTAATGGCACTTTCTCATGAATATATGAGAAGATTATGTTTGTATGAGTTGGGGTGATAGAAAGAGCTTGCAAATAGCCTTGTTCTTGTCACACGGGTAGACACACGGACGTGTGTCTAGGCCGTGTGTGACACACGGTCAACCTCATGGGCATGTGGTTAGGCCGTGTGTCCTCTTTCATGCTAGGTTTACAAGTCAATATGCTCAGTAGTAAACACACGGGTAGAGACACAGCCGTGTGTCTCAACCATGTGGAAGACATGACCATGGACATGGGCGTGTGCCTAGGCCATATGAAGGCTGCACCTGAAATTAGGAATTTAATTTACCACGAGGTCGAAGGACACGGGCGTGTGCCTTGGCCATGAGACATTTATGGGGTGATGACGTCAGAAATAGAATGCCAAGGTTTTTGCACACGGGCTAAGACACGGGCGTGTCGAGGCTACGTGAAGGACACGGGCTTGTTTCTGGCTGTGTGAAAACCCTTGTAAGTTTGAATTGAGAACTAATTCCACATAAGTGTGGGACACGGGCATGTGATATGCCACACGGGCGTATCCCTTCCTCCACACGGGCGTGTGGACTGTTTAGTAAAAATTTTCTAAGTTTTCTATAGAGATTCAAAAGATTTGATTTGATCTCGAACCATTCCTAAAGTGTGATTTAGGCCTCGTAGGCTGGTTTAAGAGGTGTTATGAAAAGTTTTAATTTGGGGTGGAGAGTCATGTCACTGTAAAGCATAATTGTTTGTGTATAAGTCTAGTAATGCCTCGTACCCAGTTTCGGTGTTGAATACGGGTAAGGCGTGTTACAGTTCTGAGTTTGTTACAAAGTGTTTGATCTGCCAACAAGTGAAAGCCGAGCATCAAGTACCTTTAGGATTACTTCAGCTAGTGATGGTTCCCGAGTGGAAATGGGACCGAATCATGATGGATTTTGTAACGGGGCTATCGATGACTCCGAAAAATAAAGATGTTGTGTGGGTTATTGTTGATAGATTAATGAAATCGACTCACTTTATACCGGTGCATGTGGATTACTCACTTGGCAAGTTGGCTGAGCTGTATATTGCTGAGGTTGTGAGATTACATGGGGTGCCTATATCCATTATCTCGGATAGAGATCCAATGTTTACTTCGAGGTTTTGGAAGAAGTCGTAAGGAGCCTTGGGTACGAAATTGAATTTTAGTACCGCGTTCCATCCACAAACCGATGGCCATTCGAAAGAGTGATTCAAGTTCTCGAGGATACGCTTCGATGCTGTGTTTTAGAGTTTGAAAGTAGTTGGGAAAAATATCTACCTTTTGTTGAATTTGCCTACAACAATAGTTATCAGTCGAGTATACGGATGGCACCGTACGAAGCATTATATGGTCGCAAGTGCCAGACTCCTTTGTATTAGACTGAGCTTGGTGAGAAACAAATTCACGGGGTTGATCTAGTTAGAGAAACCGAGGAGAAAGTGAAAGTGATCTGGGATAGTCTAAAAGCTGCTTCAGACCGACAAAAGTCATATGCAGATTTAAAAAGGAAATAAATTGAGTTCTAGGTGGGCGATAAGGTATTCCTGAAAGTATCCCCATGGAAGAAAATATTGAGATTTGGACGAAAGGGTAAATTGAGTCCGCGATTCATAGTGCCGTATGAGGTTATTGAAAGGATTGGACCAGTAGCTTACCGGTTGGCCTTGTCTACAGAGTTAGAGAGAATACATAACGTGTTTCAAGTTTCAATGTTGCGATATTATCGTTCCGATCCTTCGCACGTGATTCCTCGACCAAAATTGAGATACGACCAGATATGACCTATGAAGATGAACCAGTTAAGATTTTGGCTCGAGAGGTTAAACAGTTGAGGAACAAAAGTATAGCCTTAGTGAAAGTGTTGTGGCAAAAACATGGTGTAGAAGAGGCTATGTGGGAACCAAAAGAAGCCATGAGAGAATAGTACCCAAACCTCTTTATCGGTAACATTTTCGAGGACGAAAATCTCTAAATGGGGGAGAGTTGTAACAACCCGATTTTGGGGTTAGTTAGAATAGTAGTTTTAAAACCACTAATTTGAGGTCGGATAAATTAGTTTTAATATTATTTTATGTGTTATGGCATAATTATATGGGTGTATGAAAATTTTTTGTATTAAATTTGGTGATTGCATGTTTAATTGCGAAAAAGGACTAAATCGCATAAAGTGCAAAAATTTCATTTTACAAGCTAGAGGTGTCTAATAGCTATGGAATATTAAATTGGACGTCCTTAAAGTACAATTAGGCCTTCCTAAAGGTGATGGTGGCCAGGGGGACAAGGGCATTAATTGGTCAATATTTGGTGGCATTAGGTGACTAAATGAATAAAATAAGATAAAATAAAAAAAGGCTATCATCTTTTTTTTTACATTTCTCTTCTTCTTCCACCGATTTTTACACTCAAGAAGGGCCTTGGGGAGCTTGAAATTTTATCAACTTATTCTACTTGATAGTAAGTGATTTTAGTGGTTTTTCTTGATAATATTTGTACTTTTAGAACCCCTAAAGCTTAAGCTAGCTAAAGAGGGGACTATTTTGCAAAATTATTGAAAGTTTAGGGATTTTCCATGTGAGTGCTTATGTTTTTTGCTGAGTTTTTAAGGAAGAAAATGAATTATAGTTGTTAAATAAACAACTTTTATGAAAGGTGTTTCTTTGAAAACACCTAAAAGGACCAATTTGTAAAGGTTGTAAATTGAGTAGTAAATGCATGAAATGATTGGTATTGTGAATTTTTATAAGAGTAATAAATGTTCAGTTAGGCTTGCTTAATGAGGAAATGTGATGAAAAATGATTTACGAGCCTAGGGGCAAAATCGTAATTTTGCCAAAATAGAAGGGAAAAAGGTCATTTTTGCCAAAGTAGAAATTTTGAAGTGTTTTGATTTATGTAGTGATTAAGTGAGTAAATTTTATTATTATAAATCAAGAAGAACGTGGAAATAACCTTGACTGGGGAAAAGACAAGGTTTCAGACTAAGCCGCAAATTAACATATTTTGCACTGAGGTAAGTTTATGTGTAAACGATACATCCCTATTATGTATGTTTTAACTATTAATGCATTGTGTGGATGTAATTGATTATCGGTGAGAATTATTGAAATAATAGAAAATGTGAAAACTCTCGGATGAACCTTCGAAAAGAAATATGTGAACGGATGAATATCCGTAATATGTAAATTTTGGTGGGCTGTGTGCGATACCACCTTGTTATTTATTAACGATGGGTTATGTGCGATACCATCGTAATTATTATCATTTTGGCGGGCTGTGCGCGATACCACCGTAACTATTATTATTGGTGGGTTGTGTGCGATACCATCCTATTATTGGTTAATGGTGGGCTGTGTGCGAAACCACCGAGTATCTTGTATCATTCTGAAGGGTTCATCGAGAGATTTTTCTAGGTGGAATTACATGTGGTTTATGGTCATAAGTGTAGGGCATAAGTACAAGTAAATGTGAGCAATGTATATGATATGTGGTTGGGATGTGGTAAGAGTTGAGATGAGTAAGCATGATTATGAGAATGTGAATTGTTCTTACATAGTATGCAATATTTTTGATTGATTAGCCTATGGTATGATTCTTATTGTTTATATATAAACTTACTCCCTTCTCTTTTCTCTTGTTTTATAGTGTCGAAGAGCCAGCTCGGGATACGGAGATAAGCAAAGGATCACCCACACTATCAGCACATTTTGGCATAGTTAGACTTAGCATTTTGAGTATGGCATGTATAAGGACTAGACTTAGTTGAATGTCATACTGTTTTGGCCAAATTTGTTGGCTCATTAAAAGATGAACTCTTATTTACAAGGCCATAGTTAATGGCACTTTCTTATGAATATATGAGAAGATGAGGTTATTCATGAATGTGTAAGTTGCGTGATTGGTTTACTTAGTTTATTTATGCATGAATGGGTTGAAGGTTTGATATGGTTTATGTTTGTATGAGTTGGGGTGATAGAAAGAGCTTGAAAATAGCCTTGTTCTTGTCCACAAGGGTAGACACACGGATGTGTGTCTAGGCCGTGTGTGACACACGGTCGACCTCATGGGCGTGTGGTTAGGTCGTGTGTCCCCCTACATGCTAAGTTTACAAGTCAGTATGCTCAGTAGTAAACACACGGGCAGAGACATGGCCATATGTCTCAGCCGTGTGGAAGACATGGCCATGAACATGGGCGTGTGCCCAGGCCTTGTTAAGTCTAGACCTGAAATTAGGAATTTAATTCACCACACGGTCAAAGGACATGGGCGTTTGCCTTGGCCATGTGACATTTATTGGGTGATGATGCCAGAAACAGAATGCCAAGGTTTTTGCACACGGGCTAAGACATGGATGTGTCGAGGCCGTATGAATGACACGGGACAGGGACATGGACGTGTGTCCAGCCGTGTAAAAACCCTTTTAGGTTTGAATTGAGAAATAATTCTACAAGGGTGAGGAACACAAGCATGTGATATGCCACACGGGCGTTTCCCTTCCTCCACACAGGCGTGTGGACTGTTTCGTGAAAATTTTCTAAGTTTTTCTAGAGAGATTCAAAAGAGTTCAATTTGATCCCGAACCATTCCTAAAGTGTAATTTAGGCCTCATAGTCTGGTTTAAGAGGTGTTATGAAAAGTTTTAATTTGGGGTGGAAAGTCATGTCTCAGTAAAGCATAATTGTTTGTGTATAAGTCTAGTAATGCCTCGTACCCTATTCCGGCGTTGAATGCGGGTAAGGGGTGTTAGAGTGCCTAAGGCCGTGTAAGGACACACGCCTATGTCTCTGCTCGTATGCTCAATTATGAGCATTCTATTTCTCAAAATTAAGGTGCAAGGGACACACGACCAATACACACTCTCGTAGGGCAAGCCGTGTGTCCCACACGGCCTAGACACACGCCCGTGTGTCTACCCGTGCGAACAAAATAAGGCTATTTACCAAGCCTTTTCCCACCCTTCCATGCACATACCTACACAACATCATATAATACCATTTCAAGCATACTTAGGCAACCAAAACATCCACACCCAAGGTATTAACATCACATCCACATGCTAATATCTAACATGCTTTAGCATCATAATTTATCAACACAAATCATGCAAGTCTCCACATTCATGAATGGTATCAACATATAATGATACTCATAACCAACATTAGCCAACTTTCATGGCCATATACAAAATGAAATCATTACCCATTTTAAGCTAATACATTTGGCCACATTACCAATGACACATATAACAAAATGACCAAGTCCCTATACATGCCATAACTCAAAATATTGACATTTCAATGGTACCCAAAATAATGATTGATAGTGCGTATGGATCTCTGACGATCTCCAATCTCGAGCTAGCTTGGTGACACTATAAGATAAGGGAAAGAAAGGGGTAACCTATATAGCTTAATAAGTTCATATGCAAATAATAAAACATTTATCATATGCATAACATAACATGAATCAACATAAATGTCATTAAAAAATCATGTACATAACATACTCAATCATATTCTTACCAATAGTTCATCATATACCGAATCTATTTCCTTTGATTTTTTCGTACATACCTATACTAAGTCGTAACATAATCACATACTTCCTCGTCTTTGACATACCCATTGAACCACTTGGAATACTATCGGATACATGGAAGATTTGCACATAAGTGCCACATATGTAGCCAATGCTAGCACAAATCTCATAACACATATAGGCTCGCTCTCGAGCTATCCACGGGCCTGTTCATACAATCTGCCAGTCAAGACGTAGCTACGCGGTGCTGCTCATACAAGTTGTCAGGTATCTGTAAAATATGCCTGTATACCCAGCCACCGCTAGCACATACGGGACTAGCACTTGGGTCATATAATCACATGAGTTCCTAGTGACATGTCACTTGTATACTAATCTATTCCTAAGGTTCAACCAGATTTCTCTCTTGCAAGAACTTCGTCGAATATGCTCATAGAATTAATCATACAATCCATGCAATATCAAAACATTAAAATACAAATATAACATTGCATTATTAACATACTAACTTACCTAGGTACAAAAATAGTGAAAATGGACCTAATCGTCAAACACTTTATTTTTCCCCCGATCTAGGTCCGAACTTCATTTTTCTTGATCTATAATAGTAAATTTAACTCATTTAATACTTAAATTGTTCAATCCAGTCCAAAAATCACATTATGGAAAAATTACATTTTGCCCTTAACTTTTCAACATTTTACACTTTAGTCCCTAGGCTCGTAAAATGAAATATAGTCAATTTCTTCAAAACCCAAGCCTAGCCGAACCATTTTCATACTCATAACAGCACATATTTTTCATTAAATCACACTTCTACTACATATTTTATAACTTTTACAAATAGGTCCTTTTTGACATTTTCATCAAAAATCACTTAGTAAAAGTTGTTTATCCAACATCAAATTTGCATAATCTACCATTAAACATCAAAATACACAAATTTCTAACATGGTTAAACTTTTAAACTTTGACATCTTTTCAAATTAGTCCTTGAAATAGCTAGATTAGATTGCAAGGTTCTCAAAAACATAAAAATCATTAAAAACAGGGCTAGAACCTTGGAAGATGAAAAAACCCTAGCTATGGTCTCCCTTGAAATTTTGGGACTAAGGGACTCAATTGAAGAAGATGACATCTTTTTATTTGTTTTATTTTGTCTTTATTTACCAAATGACCAAAATGCCCTTATTGCCTAATTTCAAATTTTCACCTAACCATGTCCATTTTTTCCATACTAAAATATAATGGTCTAATTACCATTTAAGGACCTCCAATTTAAAATTTCATAGCAATTAGACACCTCTAGCTTCTAGAACACACATTTTACACCTTTTGCAATATAGTCCTTTTAGCTAAATTGAGTGCCCAAACATCAAAATTTTCAAAGGATATTTTCACAAAATCATTACATAAAATTATAGACCATAAAAATATAATAAAAATAAATTTTATTGCATTTAATTTGTGGTCCTAAAACCACTGTGTCGATTAGACCCAAAATCGGGCTGCTATATCTTGTCCATCTCAACAGGAATATGATCAGTGTCAAGTCATAACTGATAAGGTAAGTTGTGCTAGCCTATCTCAATTAGCTTGTAATTTTTCAACCGAATTCTAAGGAGGTTCCCTAAGCATAAATATTTTTGCAAAAAAAAATAGTTCTTAATTCGACACTTTAAAATTTTAAAGACCTTCAGAGTTTTAGGTTATTTACTAAGATCAGAATTATAAATATAGATGGAGTTTCCAGTAAACCAGAAGATATCCTTAATGAAATATCTATACCAAAAAGGGGACTTAGAGTTAAGGAACTTAGAAGGTATCCATTCCATACTTGAACCACACAATGGAAATACTAGCCAATTGAAAGAAATGACCGCAGAAAGATTGGCCTGTTGTAGTAGGAATAAGGTGTCAATTGAAAATATAACGATAAATTTTCTGGAAAATTTTTGTAATTCCCTGATATTAGAAAATGTTTTAGGCTTAATCAAGGTCATCAATAAATCGAGGGGAGAAAAATTGAAAGAAAAGTATATCATTCGGATAACCTATAAGAACAAGATTACAAGAGGTTCAGGGATCTTTGAGTTACAAAATTCTTATAACTTTGGATAAGTGTTTCAATTTGAGAAAGGTATTTGTTGTGATAAAAGCAAGACCAAAGCATCTAATTAAAGAATGAGACAAGTGAAAGAAAGTGGAGTGGCACGACAGATGCTGGAAAAATATATATAAAAATAATTCAAGTAAAACACCCTCATACACATTATTGGAACTGACAGATGAAACCAGCAGTAAAACTTAATAGTTCTAATTAAACTCTAATTTTATATATATTATTGTATATTTCACTAACTACTTAACCTAGACTGTAATTTTTATTAACATTGTGTTTTATAGGATCTGAGACACTTTGGAAGCGAAAATGTCTCAAAACAAAGTCGATGTCGCAACATGAAATCTCCGTGTCGCAACACCACGTCCAGAATCAAAACATCAATAAAATCAACACGATGTTGTGACAAAGCATTTTTGTGTCACGACACAGAAAACGGTCTACCCAGGATTCCAAATATTCAGAGTGTCGCGACAATGATAAACTGCCAGGAGTGTCATGACACAGAACCCCTATGTCGCGACATCACTACAATTTTCTACAGGGTTAACCCAATCCAATTTCACAACCCAGTCGATTAAACTTTATTCTTACCTGGGTTTTAGTCTCAAAATCCCTATTTTAAAACTTAAAAACACTTTAACCCTACATTTCAACTTCTCTCAACCCCATTAAGCCTCTCAAAATACTCTCAACTTTGATAAAAATCCAAAACCCCTTTTCATTGAATCCCTAAAATCACAACCATTTTTTCTTTTTCTATCTTGAATTCTATTTGGAGTAGGTGACGAATCAAACATTCACAAGGTAACTCATTATCACCATTGGAATAGAAGCAACAAAGACTCTAAAGTTAATGTTAAAAGTTCCAAAACTTGAATTTATTGTTCCATTGCTTTTGAAATATTGCTCATTGTTGTTAGTATTTATAGTGAACATTGTAGCAACTATGCCTCCTAGGAAAACTAGAAATACCATTGCAAAAGAAACTTCAATGGTTTTGAATCCTCAAAAATTTCAAAATGTAAATTTCGAGAAATATCTTCTCAAATTACAAAGGAAAATGTTTATTCAAGA
Source organism: Gossypium rotundifolium (assembly GCA_025506655.1). Lineage (NCBI taxonomy): Eukaryota > Viridiplantae > Streptophyta > Magnoliopsida > Malvales > Malvaceae > Gossypium > Gossypium rotundifolium. Next base: position 63,412,596 of record CP106723.1, on the reverse strand, counting down.
ATGAGGATTCGAACCTTCAATGGTTTTATGTAATGAGATTTGGACATTGGTCTAGTATCATCAATGGGAGCAACTTTGTGTCACTCCTAAAGAAAATGAGATTATTTCGGCAGTTCAAGAATTCTATGCCTTTTTAGAGATCGAGAGATGAGAAGACCATATGATGAAATATGGGAAACCGTTAAGATAAGAGGTAAGAAAGTACGGTTTACTCCTTGAGATATATGTGAATTTTACAATGCCTCATACTATGTAAATGACTTCCTAAATAACACAGATTTAAATACATTTAGGAATATAAACATGGATGACATTGAAAAGTACTTAACTCAAGGAATAGGCAAATGAAACCATAGATTAGATACTAAGTTACCGACCAATTTTAATCAGGAAATTATATTCCCAGTTACTAAGATGTGGATGCAACTTATTTGTACTAGAATAACCCCTACATTGAATGCCTCTAATGTAAATACTTTTTGAGCTATCTTATTGTACGGTATTTTGTAGAAAAAACATATGTGTCGAGAGATGGATACATCAAAACATGAAGCAATGCATTAGTAGCCAAAAAGTTGGGGTGTTCTTTCCTCACCTTGTGACAGCCTTATGCAAAAAGGCTAAAGTTCCAATGGAAGATCATGAGCAATTTATGAGGCCAACAAAGAGTTTGATTGGAGATTCCCTATATACTCAATATGTTGAGGTTTAGAGAAAGCAAATTGTAAATTTGAACCAAAGAACAAAGAATAAAAGGGACGTTTTGACATCATTAAAGAAAACAACAACAAAGGCTCAAAAAGAAATAACGAGTGAGATCACAAAGATAAATTAGATGATCCATTAAATGGTAAAAACAAGACCAGTAATTCAGGAATTTGTGCGGCAAAACAATATCAGAGAACCAAACTACCCACCAAATTTGGATTTATCCGAATCCTTCAACATTGGATTCGAAGAGACAAGGAATGAGGAAGAAGAGGACGAGCCTATTAAGCGAGACTTTCAAAGGCAATAGGACAATTATGAGGTAACATTCCAGTCACAATATTCCACGCCAAAAGGTCCTATCATTTTTAGCCCAACCCAACATGCAAATCCGTCGGGTGGCAGCTCCTCCCAAGGATATGTTTTAGGGAAAGGAAAAGCACCTATGGAAAGGGGGTGGTCACCCCATTTTGAGGATTCAGATTGTAACAGCCCAATTTTGGTGAAATCAGAACAGTGGTTTCGGGACTACAAATCCGAGTCGAAAATAAAATTTATTTTTATTTTATTTTATGGTCCGTAATATGATAGAAATGCCATGTGAAACATTTGATGAGAAAATTTTACCAATTATGTGCTTAATTACAAGGACTAAATCGCATAAAATGTAAAAGTTAAATTCTAGTAGCTATAAGGATTATATAGCTATGGAATTCAAAACTTAAGATCCTTATATGGTAATTAGACCATTAAAGAAAAGTATGTAGATATTATGGTGACTCATTCTTGGAAATTTAGAAAAAAGGTAAGGACTAAATTGGAAAGTGAAATATTTTAGTTAATTAAAAGATAATAAAAATAAATATCATCTTATTTTATCATCTTCTTCCCCAAAAATACATGGAAACCCTAAGAGAGAGAGAAAAAACTTTCATGGCCAAATTGGGTAAGTTTCCTTGTCCCGTTTTAGTAATTTTGATATTTTTGAAATCAGGATAGCTTAATCTATCTATTTGGGGGATTATTTGAGAATTTATCAAAGGATGGAAAATGGGTCATGGATGTATATGCTGAAAATTAGAAATTTGTGGTAGAAAATGAAAGCTTGTTGATAGATAAACAACTTTTACAAAGTGATTTTAGATGAAAACATGATTTAAGGACTATGTAAAGTTGTGAAAATTGATGAAAAAGTCTGAAATTTATAGAAAACATGTGCTGTAAATTTTATGATGGAATTTTGGTTAGGCTTGGAATAGGGAGTAAATTGCATAAATTTCATTTTTCGAGCCTAAGGACGAAATGGGAATTTATGGAAAAGTTAAGGGCAAAATGGTAATTTTTTCTAGGATGAAAATTGAGTCCACTTGAATATGAAATGTAATAAATTGATGTTAAATTTGCTCATATAGATCCGGATAGACCAAATTCAGAGTTAAAATGAGGAAAAGAGGAAAATGTCAGATTAGTAGATTTTACGTACACGAACAATTATCGAGGTAAGTTCGTGTAACTAAATTGTGTATTTTATATGCTTGAATTAGATGTTGTGTTTGTGAATTGTATAAATATCATATATGTATATGATATTGAAAATATACCTGACAAAACCCGGTCAACGATAATGCCCGATAAAGGAAAAACAATAAAAATGTTACTTTTATGCTTGGAATGAATATGGAATGTGATCATTTGGATTATAAGAATGTTATAGATGTATGAAATAATCACATGTCAGAAAATGCTTGAAAATGTTAAATCTCGTTTGAATAAATGAAAATCGATAGATATGTGATTTACCGAAATGAATGAGGTCCTGCATTTGTCACTGACGGGATTTAGATCGGACAAGTAATCCTATTGATGTCATTTATGAAAGGATTTAGCCTGGACGGGTAATCCTAATATAAGTCCTCTCGAGCATATGTTATGTATTGGATTTAGCCCTAACGGGTAATCCAGATCAAGCACTTTAGAGCATATGTCATAAAAGGATTTAGCCTGGACTGGTAATCCTGACTAAGCTCCATTGAGTATATATTGTAGATAGGATTTAGCCTGGACTGGTAATCCTGTTGTTTATATATATGTGGCTTGAGAGTGTACTCTCTAAAATAGTACCCTATGGGTATCTTTGAATATGAATTGACGGATCCTGATTTGTACACCACGAATGTACTACATGTGTATCCATCGATATTCTAGATAAATTCAACGGGTAAAAGTTCTTGACATGAGAAGATATGAATAAGAAATGTGTTATTACTCATATTGGCCTGAAATACGTGAAAATGACGATACGTGATAATTGATTTATAGAAATATGAAATGATTATATTGTACATGAAATTTATTTGATGAGTATGTACATCCTTGATTATAGACTTGTACATCTTGAGTGTACTAATCATGACCTTGATATTCCAAGTAATATGGGTAAAGTTCTGATATGAAATGATCTAAACTCGAGATGAACTATTATGAAATTATACTTGTAATATAAAAAGATGATTTATATATGTTAAATGAATAAATGTTGTAGAAAGCATATGTGCATGGAAACTTGATTGTTGTTGAGCCCATATATGTTTGTGATGTTATTATGGAATATATGACTAACAAGGGTAATGAGGATATCTGTAGGGCTTGAGGGCAAATTGATTGAATATGCCTTACATAGTTACCTCAAAATAGAATGAATGGTAAGTTAAGTACCATGTTATACGAACTTACTAAGCATTTTATACTTACTTAGTTTTATTTACCTATTTTAGAGTAAATCGAAAGCTCGTTGGATTTGAAACTTAGCAGAGATCACTCACACTATCCATCAGCCTATCTCGGTGTATATGGTAAATAAATTATGGTTATAATGGCATGTATAGGTTGTATTGGTCATATTGGCATGTAAATGTAAATGATTATTGTAATCTAGCCATTGAAATGGCTAGTGATGATTATGTTTTGGTACATGTATATATGTATTTAAGTTTATCTTATGAAGATAACATAAGTTTTTATTATTGATTGATTGAGAAAGGTTAAATGAGTATCCTTATAAAAGGTAAGATTTAAGTATGAACGCATGTAACAATATATCATGTTAGATGTTATAAATTGCTTGGATTCAATGCTTGGATTGGTTGGTATTTGGATGTAAGTTAGTATAGGAACTTGGTGAAAAATATTGGGTGAGAAATGAAGCTAGAAATGGTTTTATTTTGTCCACACGGGCAAACACACGGCCATGTGTCTAGATCGTGTGTGACACACGGCCATGTGTCTAGACCGTGTGTCTTGGCCATGTGAAACTTGCACCTAATTTCAAAAGGAATTAATTAACCACACGGCCTAGCACACGGGCATGTGGCCGGCCATGTGGCATAAGTCAGTAGGCTACCTAGTTTCGAACACGGGCGTGTCCCTTGGACCACACAGGCATGTGAGCCTTGCATCTTGGAAAAATCTTAAAATTTTGCGAAAAATTCTTAGAGTTTTTGATTTAGTCCTGACCCAATTCTAATGCTTATATCGGGCCTCGAGGGTCCATTTAAGGGACATTATGAATAATCTCGAAAAATGAACAGTGATTGACATGATTTATCTGAAAATGTTTTGAAAGTTTCAGTAATACTCCGTAACTCTGTTTCAGCGACAGATACGGGTTTAGGGTGTTACACAGATGATGATTAAATTGAACTTTCATTTTTGAAAAACTATAATTAATTTTAGGATAATATTGATGTTTTATTTTAGAAATAAGAGAAACAGTAGAATATTATTTTTTTATTTTTCTATTTTTGAATTTTCTGTGTAGGAACCCCACATGAAAAGAGCACAACACTTTTGAATAACACAACAATAAAGAATGAAGTACCCACCATTAGATGACCAACCTACCACGATTAACCAGGTAACTTCTTTCGTTATCTTTTCAGGGCTACACATTGAGGATAATTTGTTACCAAAAGTGTGGAAGGGTAACATAGAGCATTTGTTTCAATTTTTATATTTTCTTTAATTTTTATTATCAGTTGTGTGCTTGAGCTTTTAGAAGTACAAGTAATTGGTTTGGAGCATGTATATAGGTTGATTGTATTTACTATAAAATTGGCATGATAGTAGATGATTTTAATTTTTTATTATTAGGCTACTAAGTTTTATATATTACACTATAAATAGGCATTGAGCAATTAAATGTACCATATGATACAAAGAATACAAGAAAATGAACATGCTAGTATAAGTGATAAATTGTTGAAATTGTAATTGTTTGGGTAATTAAATTTGTGAATATTGAAATACCTAGGGATGGTCGAAGGCTTTGTTTGGTATACACCCAGAACAAAAAAGCTAACCCCTATTTATTCATCCTTAATAACTATATTTGAGCCAGAAAACACTTCTTGATGACTCTTCAGGCCAACCCGAGCTAAAAATGTTAATTTTTATTTACCCTTTTTCTTTCATCCTGAACTGCACAACTATATACATCTAGTTATACGTATTGAGGGTTAAGGAGATACATTATGGTGGAATTTTGTAAAAATAGAGTGGAATAGGAAGGATCATCGTGATAGAGTGATTATAGGTTAGCCAATATGTGTAGCAAAAGAAAATCAAAACAAGTAGAAAAAGTTCTTAAAAGTAAAAGCATTTGTGAATGAGAAATGTATTGAAAAAGAAGAAAAAAAAGTGACAAAGTCACCAAAAATAGAAAGACTCATTCATTAGTGCACAAAAACTCGTGAGGTAGTCGTAATTACTCTATTATGTTGTGATTTCCTATGTGGAGAAATAATGAATGTGAGAGAAGGAGAAATAAGGCGGTGAGCGGGTAAGGGTCGCTAAAGGGAAGAATAGGGAACAATACGATGTGCCAAACTATTTTTGTGCTTGAAACTATTTGATGCTTACTGTTCTTGAATTACATACCTGTCTTAAGTCTAATAACGTTACAAGCCAAAAATCCCTATGTGAGCTAGGTAAGCTTATTTATGAATTGACATCATACTAAATAATAACATTTATGACTATCTGTATTCTGCTAGGATAATCAAATTACTTGTATACTTTCTTGATAGATCCCTACATTTGAAACCTTTAATGTTTATGTGCTTTGTAATATACTAAACTTAGGTGCCTAATATCAAACGTGGTAAGTCAATTGTATATCATGCCAATATTATGTGTAAATATGAAATGCCTAGTTATGTGCTCCAAAGCCAACATTTGTACCATATTTTCTTAAGGGTCGTCTTTTAATTACTATTTTTGTTTGCTTTGCTTGAGGGCAAGCAATGACTTAAGTTTGGGGGAGTTTGATCTACTGTAATTCGGTGTAGCAAATTAAACTAATTTTTACATTAGAGGAGCTTGAATACAAGCATTTTTACTAAATGTTAGTTGAGCTTTTAGAATTTCATTTACATTCAATAAAAAGTGTAATTTGAGTCTTTTATTGACCTTAGGGTCTAAATGAGGCCTAAGGGTGAGTTAATATACTTTGTGAGTGTGTAAGAGACCATTAGAAGGTGTATCAACTCAAAATTGGTTGTTTTGTTGCAACACGGGGAGTTTGATGTCACAACATAGGGAACAGAGCACAAGAATTCCAAGACTACCTTCAGTGTTATGACACAACCAAGGGATGTCGTGACACACCCCTGAAGCTACCCTGAGTATGAGCTTACTACCTTTGATGTCGCGACACAGGTACTAGGGTGTCGCAACATTGGTCCTGTAAGAGAAATACTTATGTGCTGGGGCGTTTTGGTCTGCACAATCAAATGCTTAACACGAGAGCGTCAACTGACCTAGAGTTGAGGACAACACAACCCTAAATCTATAAATAGGCTCATTAAACACTTATTATGGACAGCTTTTCATATCTTGTAATTTCAGTTTTTATTTTTTTCCTTTTTCTTAGGCTTTAGGTTATTTTCAATTTTGCATTTTTTGAGAGATCTGGTTTGTGGAACTTGACCAACTCTTTGTGGATTTTGTGCTTCAATTAATACAATTCAAGATTCTCTTAAACCTTTATTTCTTGATTTTTTATTAATGTTCATCTTTTACATCAAGTTTATTATGTTTTTGAGATCCATGAGGAACTAATCATTTTATGGGGGATTACCGAGTAAAGGTATGGTTAATTGATTGTTGTGCAGGGCTTTCTTAGTGGATCAGCTCTTTAAGAGAGGAAAAACTGAAACCCTAGGCTTAAGGACCCTAAGGAGTCATCTAGGTGGGATTTAACCCCAAATTGGTATGGCATAGTCATGAACACCTTAGCCCCAAACTGGTCTAGATTGTGAGGTCGAGGGATAAGTAGTTCTTGCCAACTCATTAGTCTAGTGGGAGATTGAGAGATCCTGCTAAGGTAACGACTAGTTGGTTAAACAAGGAACCCGAAATGATAGTTAGTCATGATTATCGAAGTGAACTAATCACCCATGCTTAGATCTAATTCAGTTTCTATTTCAAATTTCCCAAAGTCTTTTCTTTTATACTATTTTATTCTTTATTTATGAAAATACCAAAAATCTTTCTTTATGTTTATTCGTAATATAATTTATTTAAAGTACTTATTTGTGCTTAGGTTAAGATTAAGTCAATACTCTCCTCCCTTAGGTACGATCCTCAGAGTACTCACCTACTTCGTTGTAACTATATTACAACATGACACATATACTTGCGGACACTGCTTATTTGATATATTTTGTTCTAGACGTTGGTACGTTCGGAGGCAGTCAATAACTGACATGAAAATGTATAAAATGTACCACATGATGAATAAAAGATACGAATCCTTGAAGATAAAAAAATTGAATTGCTAATTGTTCGTTTAAGTAGATGTATGCTTAATAGAATTGTTGCTAGGTGATTAATCTGGGAAGGACCTTGGCATTGTTTGTATAGCCTTGAGCCTAAAAGACCAACCTTAAACACTATATCATCCCTAGTTCATGAATTTGAGTCTTACATTGCCTTTCTTAATGAGCCTCTATGTTTGAAATCTTGAGTCAAAATTGAGTTCGAAACTTAACACTTCACAGTCCTTGAACTTTTAATGCACCATCAAATTGACTTTAGGCCAGGACATCGAGGGTTAGGCATGAACATTGTGGAAGTTTCTTACAAAAGTTTACTTGAGTGATTAGTGAAGAGGGATTGAATTAGCTCGTAATTGATTCTTGCTAGAAATTATGCATGAAAAGAAAAGAAAATGTGACAGAAAGAAAAGTGATAATCAAAAGCATTATGAGAGAAAAGAATAAACAAATGACAAAGATTCTCGAAACAAGAAAAAGAATAGAGCATAAAATAGTCTCGAAATCATAGTGCACAAAAATAAGCTAATATCAACCACTATCTTCCACATTGTTGGAGAAATAAGGAATGTAAGAGAAGGAGAAATAAGGTGATGAGATGAAACGACCACATTTTTGGGGAATTGGGAACAATGTCATGTATTATACTATTCATAGTGCTTGAACAGTTTTTAGATAACTTTTCTTTGGATCCATACCAACCTCAGCCTCAAACTATTACAATCCTAAAAGACGTTTGGAACCTGAATAAGTCGCCAACACTTTAATTTGTATATATCTTGAATTTGTTAGAACAAACATGAACAATTCTTTTTAAATATCTATGAGCGATCCATATAATTTATTTTGAGGGATAACATTTATTCATATGTTCATTTACATTGCCTCTATCTCTATTGACACTTTAACTTTTTGAACTAATAATGTTTGTATTAGGAATAATTAAATTAGTTAGATATCATTCTTGAGTTGCATGTGAAGTAATTCTTATACAAATTTGATGTTTTACCGCTATGTAACTTAATTACCTAATTTAGTTAAAGAGTCGTCTTTTTCCATGTTTTATGTATTTGCTTGAGGACAAGCAAAGACTTAAGTCTGGGGGAGTTGATTTGCAAGAAATTGATGTGGCAAATTATCCTTTTCTGACGCACTTAAGGAGCTTTTCTCAAGCAAAATAGCGTATTTAGCGTAGTTTTTCATTATTTTTGTATTTTTAGATAAATAAGTGAAAATGTCTCATTTTGTCTATTTTGTGACCCAATTTAGCCGATAGCACCATTGGGAGGACTAACGTGTGTTTCAGTGATGTAGGGACATTTTGGAGGTCGAAAATGAGCTAGAATGGCACCAAGGGCAAGGGTATTGTAACGGGATTTCTGTGCAAGTGTACACAATCGTTTAAATAATAAGTAAAATTAGTTATCGTCTCTACAGGGACTGTGTATGTTAATCAATTATTTGTAAAATTATAAGTTAACAATTTGGTGGTAAAAACACAATATTTTGAGTGGTGAAAGATTAAATTAAATTATCTATATGCAAGATGATCTCTATGCAATTAAATCTAAATGCAAATGATCTAAATGTATGAATGGATTTTAGCAAAAAAAAAAAAACACAATTTCAACAATCAATAACATGAATAGGCTAGGATAAGCATATTAATCGATTCAATTCATTTTCATCATGCTTAACAGTGTTTGGAAAACATTCCATGGCAACTTCGATCTTTCATGAGTTTGGAAACCAATTTAGGTCCTCTCGAATCTTTTACTTGGTGAAACATGCATTTTACTGATCATATTAAACTAAAGGTTTCTTAGTATTTTTGCAAGTTAACAAGGACAATTATGTTTGAAACAATTTAATCACATAAACCCAAAAACTATACAAGATAATAGAGCTAACTAAAGATATTATGAACCTCTAATTTAGTTAGGTTTAATGATCTAAATTGAGCATTGCACTTTTCAATTATGCATCTACTAGTCTTCGTCTAGTTAGGATCGTTCAGCTAATCTAAATGCATCCAATCACATATGAATGAAACACATATTGATTTTAATTGAAAACATGATCGACTGAGGCATAAACACGTTAAAAATGAATCAAATGAATATTATTGAATTAACATAATCATCCTAGCTAAACAAAATTAAGCTGTTATTGTTTACTACAATATCAATAAACACTTAGCAAACATGTTTAAATTAAACAACAAGGAGGAAAAAGTAAAATTAAACAACAAGGAGGAAAAAGTAAACTCTAATTCAATTCAGCAGCCTTTAAGGTCTTTCTGACTGAGGTTTTCCTCCGATCTACCCGTTGGTCCTTTGCTAAGGGTTTCTCAAGATGGTCGGCCAAGAGATGATCTTGACAAGGGGTTTTTTGGCTAAAACGGAAGGGGAAATGGAATGGAAATGAAAAGAACAAGAGAGAATGAAAGGATGTTATGAAGAGTAATGAGGGATTAAGGGATGCTTTGAAAGGTGAAAAGTGTGTGGTATTTATAGGTGAAGGTAAGGGTAAAGTTTACTAAAAATAGAGTTTTAAAATCCTTCATTTCTCTCATGCTTGGTCAGCCACAACATGTGGAGAAAGAGGTGGTTTGGTTACTCATTTTGAATTCAAATCCTTGCTATTATTAGCCATGAAGTGGACGGTTTCAAAGATAAAGTTGGTGTGTCAATTTCTGATATTTTTCCAACTGCAGGGACCTCCAATAAAATATCCCTAAGCTGACTTTTGGGCAGCCATATGCTTGTGCTGAAATTGGGCTTGACTCCTCCTTGTTGGATGGTTTCTTAGTCCAATAATTAATCAGACATGTCCATCATGTAGCAATACTTTTATTGGGTCAAATTAACATCCTTATGACCTAGTTTTTTATGGTCTTGCCATCCAAACATATTGGATGTGTGCATGTCCATGCAACATTTATATTAATCTCATCTTCCATGGTCCCACTACATAGTAAAAATTAACATATTAATAATTAACATGAAAATAATATAAATTATGCATAAAAATCATGTAATAAAGCATAATTTCACATACTTCATAAATTCACGTCCAATATTAATATTTAAGCAAAATCCACTTAATTTCTTAACAATTACTCAAAATTAATATAATTATTAATTCAAAAAGTGGTAAAATTGCTAGAAAAATCTTATATAATTTCGAGTTTACACACTCCCAAAGTTAAACCATTGCTCGTCCTGAGTAATGCAAAGAAAAAATTTAAATAGATCATTCTTGCAATCATTTTAAATAAAATCATTAAGTAACGTCAACTTTTGCACATAAGCATACATCAACAAAATCATTCCCACAAAAAAGTGATCAAAAAAGTGAAAAAATAGAAATATATAAAAAAAGAAATATATTTTGTGGATTGAATTTTGGTCCGAAAATTTTCAGGATCAAATATACAATATTTAAGAAGGGTCCAATTTAAATTTTGTGATTTTTGGAAATCAAGAATACCTCGAACGAACTTTGTCAAGTTGCTTCGTAATTTTTTAGGTTTCAACAATTATGATTGACTCTTAGACTTAGGTTTCCCTTTTTTTTTTTTTTTGCTTTTTATTGTTTCTGTACTTATTCTAACACTTTATTGTTTCTTGTGTTAGTAGGTTAAAGTACATTGCACATTCCTTCCTCTAGGCAACACAATTCTTTGGTGTTTAGCCGATTTTGGACTCATAGTGCTATTAGGTTTGCTTTGTTAGTTGATACTAATACATTCTGATTGATTGACATAAACACTTTTTAAAGACTCACAAGATTAATTCTTACCTCATTGAGAATTTTATTTTATTTTTGAGTGCATAAAGGTGAGGTTTGCTTAATTTTTCTTTTGAGTGTTGTGTTTTTCTAGGCTTTCACAATGACTCGTGACACTTGTAACCGTAAAAACCATGATGAGATACCATCCAATGACAAAGAACAAGACGTTATATTTGAGAATATTGTGGAGATGATAAATTTTAACATCAACAATTGAACAAGGTACGTGATACATTTGATGCCAATTTGACTAAGTGTCAAATGGAACTACAAGCCAATTTGACTAAGTGTTCGAATGGAGTTACAAGAGAACATTAATCAGCTTACCAATCAATTTCAAATGCTAACTCAAGTTGTTTATCATTTGGAGACTTCTTCGAACTGACGGTCTTGTGCTCATGATAATGATAATGATAGGGACAATGAACAACTTCGTTTTCGTTCTAATACTGGTAGATGAGGATATTGTCACATTGATGAAACTTTGGGTATTCCTGATCGAGGCCAGCCTACTGTAGCTAAACCAAAGTTCAACATTCCACCATTCCGAGGGAAGAATGATACAGATGCATATTGTGATTAGAGGCTAAAATTAACATCATGTTCCATTGTTATAAATGTTCGGAGGAGGAAAAAGTTCCATTGGCTACATTGGCATTTTTAGATTATGCATTAAGTTGGTGGACTCAACTTGTGTTGAACCACCAAAGGAATCGTGAACGAGATGTTGATTCGTGGGACCAGTTGACACAAATCTTAAAAAATGTTTTATCCAACCTCACTAATATAGGGATATTAAGCGACAACTTCAACGCCTCGTTCAAGGTAATCGATTTGTTGATGAATACTTTAAGGAGATAGAGATGCTTATGCGAAGAGAAAATGTAAGAGAAGATAATGAGACTACCATGGTGCGATTCGTAGATGGCTTGAACATTTTGATGGCCAATGCTTTTGATCTTCAAACCTATATTGATCTTGAGGATGCGATATACAAGGCCGTTGAGATTGAGCAGTAATTTCAACAACATCAATCTCGTCCATTTGGTGCATCATAATATTAATGGTACGAGCTCTAATTCTACTTTCAAGAATTCAAAACCTCCTTGTGCTATTGATAAATTGCTACTAAAACATGATGAGACTAAACCTTTTGAGTGGAAAAGTGAAGCCCTACAAAACCTTCTTCTACATCCTCTAAGCAGCCCATTTTTACTACTTTTTCACCACAACAACAAAGAACTCATGAAATTGAATGTTTTAAGTACAAAGGGCATAGACACTATAGTCGTGATTTTGCCAACACGAAACTTTTTTTTGACAAAAGAATATGGTAAGTATACCTCTAATTTAGATAAAAAAATCAGATATGCCTGAATTAATTGATGATGTCGATGATGGAGGTGAGTTTTATGGTGAAGAAGAGTTGGTGGAACCACTAACTCATTCCATTTGTCTAGTTGTGAGGCGCATCCTCAACATCCAGTTGAGGGATGATCATGATCTTCAAAGGAGTAATATATTCCATTCAATGTGTTTGATTAAAGGTAAACTTTGCTAATTTATCATTGATGGCTTTGCCATGTAGCAAACACCCTACACCGTACCATCTTTAATGGCTTAAAGAAGGTTTAGAGGTCTGTGTGGTAAAATAGTGATTGATCACTTTTAAACTTGGGACTTACATTGATGATGTTTGGTGTGATGTCGTTCTCATCCATGTTGCCCACTTGTTACTTTGTAAATATGGCAGTACGATCATGATGTTATTCATCATGGTAAATTAAATCGATATTCCTTTGTTTTTTATGGAAGAATTACACTTTCACCCCTTTGAATCCAAAAGATGTTCACAATGATCAAATCAAGATGATGAAGTTCTATAAGGAGGTTATAGGAAGTAAGACACAAAATTGAAAAAAGGCTAAGAGAAAAGAGGCCTCTAATGAAAATAGCCTCTAATGAAAAAAGGCTAAGAGAAAATAGGTTATTGGAAGTAAGACACAAAATTGAAAAAAGGTTCGCATTTTTTATGCAAGTGGAAAAGATGTGTGACAAGCCTTACTCACTAAACAGCCTTGCATCATTGTTTGACTTAGGCAAAATTGTTTATCTTTGACTAAACTTCACGAGTCTTTACATAGTGTTTTTGTGTCTCTTTTGCAAAAATATGAAGATATTTTTGAAGAGGCACCTAAAGGATTGCCACTTTTGAGGGGTACTGAGCATCAAATTAACTTAGTACCTAGGTCAACAATTCCAAATCGACCAGCTTATCGAAGCAATCCTAAGGAGACGAAAGAGTTACAAAACCAAGTGGATGAATTTTTGGCGAAAGGTCATATTCGTGAAAGTTTAAGTCCTTGTACGATGCCAGTAATTTTGGTGCCACAAAAAGATGGTATGTATAGAATGTGTGTCGATTGTCGACCAATTAACCAAATTACTTGTAACATCCTGAAAATGGGCCTATGCATTTTTGATTTAATTATACGAAATGGCATGTCTTATGTATTATTAATGTATGGTGAACATTTTTGGAAACTTGGAAATGTTAAGTTTAAAAGAGGAAAGTGAACAATTTTGGAAACTTGGAAATGTTAAGTTTAAAAGAGGAAAGTGAACATATTTGGAAACTTGGAAATAAAAGGAAATGTTTTAGAAATGTTAAGTTTAAAAGAGGAAAGTGAACATTTCTGGAAACTTGGAAATGTAAGGAAATGTCTTGTCTTGGAAATGTAGGGAGATGTCCAGGAAATGCTTTAGAAATGTTAAGTTTAAAAGAGGAAACTAAGGCAAGGTGGCCTTAAAAAAATTAATAGGAGGAATTTGACACAAGAACAGGGCTTGGAAAAGTGGCAAGGAGGCACCACTTAAAGCCCAGTAAATGATGCCACCAACATGTGTGCAAGCTTAGGTTCGAGCAGTAAGGAGAGCATTTCTGAGAGTGTTTTTGCGTCTGAATTGGGCTTGCGGCCCAATTCGTTATTAAAGCTAAACTAATCATAGGGAGGCGCCACTTAGGTGGATAATTTGGGCCTCGTAATGGCCACAAGGAGTCCAATAGAATAAGTTTAAATTGGGCTCATCAAGGGAAGGGGTGGACGGCATCTAGCTAAGACTTTAAGTGATTTTTATTTAATTACTTAAAGAGGAAGCAATAGACAGTAATAGGGACTCTTAAGGAAGAGTTTAATTCTCCTTAAAACTTCGGCTAAATAGGTGGATAAATGATGATTTATTTTAGATTATTTTCAAAGAGATAATTGAGGATTATTCTTTAATTTTTAATTAAAGAGATAAAGATATCAAAATAGAAGAGTGATGGCCAAGTAAGGATTCTAAGTTAGTAATTTGGCTATAAAAGGAAAAGAGGGCCATTCATTCTTTCTTCTAACTCTCTCTCTGCCGAATTCTCTCTAGCAAATATCTCATTTCTTCATCATTTTGCCAAGTCGAAAATACACCTTGTGTAGCCAAAACTTCATTACCAAATTGCTCAAACTCTTTGCTCTTCTTCTTTCATAATCTTCCAAAAGCCGAAAGTTCGCTAAAATCAAGGCCATAGCTGAATAGTTTTAAGACTTCAAACAAGGGGTTGTCGACTTCTGTATTAAGGGTAAGAACTAGTTATCATTCGATTTTCATCCTATTTCTTTTAAGATTTGCCGAAATCTAGGACTAACCCCATTAATATCTTGTTGCCAAAACTTTGAAGAGATCTTTTGGGATTTGTTTAAGTCAACTACAAGAAGGAGAAGTTCTTTTCCGAAGGTACACCATAGGCCGCGTGTTCCCTAGTTATTCGGTGAATTTCGGGATTTAAAATCCACAAGGTAAGTTTTAGTGTACTAATCCTACTAGGATTTGGTTTTATAGCCGAATAGGCTTTATGCTAACATACTAAGGTTGGCCGAATGTAGGGACTTGAGATCTAAGGCTTTAGATTGGATTTTTGGGATTTCAGTGAAATTGTTAAGCGAATCAGGTGTGTACCCTACCCTAAGTTTTAATATGTTCATGGCTATGTTTTAAATTAAATATGTTATTAAGAATGTGAAAAGCATGGCTAAGGTACCGTGTGTACCTCACACTAAATCTCAATAGATTTACGATTTTAATTCATTATATGTGTTAATATGAAAATGTAAGAATATGGCTAAGGCACCGTGTGTACCCCACACTATATCATAATATGTTTTATGGCTACGTTTAATTAATATATGTGATATTAAGAATATGAAAGTGGCTAAGGTACCATGTTATGGTACAAAGTACTCAGGTACGTTTCCTACTCCTACTAGGATTATGAAATATGTTAATTGTAACATGAGAATAAGAATAAGAATGTGAACTCGCATATTTATGCATATTACTATTATATGGGGCATATGGGTTTATTTTGGGGAAGTGAATGTGGTGACCTAAGACCACAAACACGGTGACCTAAGACCGTGATATCTGAATGTGGTGACCTAAGACCACAGTAATCTAAATGTGGTGACCTAAGGCCATAGAAATCTGAACGTGGTAACCTAAGACCACGAATACGGTGACCTAAGACCGCGATATGGAGTGTAGCGGAAGGAGGGTTGACTTAGTAGTCCCCACGGTGTGCAGGATGGTACGGGTGGTGTGTAGCGGATGGCATATAGGTTTGGGTTTGGGTTGCATCATATTGTTTAAATGCTTTATGAACATGTATGACATTGTATGCCTGAAATATTAAATTTTAGTGTTGGTTACACATTGAGTCTGTTGACTCACCCCATTGTGGGATTACTTTTCAGGTGACGACCAGTGATGGACCGGGCCGGCAGATGATTAGTGGAAGCCATGTGAAGTTCAGATTTCTTTTATTTGAACTATTTTATTTTAAGTATTTTGAATTTAAATTTGGAAATTATTTGATGTAATAAGGCCTTAGTAGAAATATTTTATTCTGTTTTTATTTGTTAAGCTTACAAACCTTTATTTAATTAAAGATTAAGTAAATTTATTTTTAAAACAAACCCTAAATGTTTTGTCACCTAAAGTAAGAGATTTTAATAATGAAATAAACTTGTTTTCAACTCAAGCCCAACCCAAAACAATCTTTCTTTCAAAACACACAAGGTTTTCCTAAGTAACAAAAGAATTTGAAATGGTTTACACCGGGGAACATACCAGATCCGGTCAAGGCTTGTGGGTCGGGTTTGGGGTGTTTCATTACTATTAAGTATAGACATCATATTCCAAAGCTCGATGATATGTTTGATGAACTCTATAGTGCTTGTATCTTTACAAAGATTGATTTAAAAAGTGGCTATCATCAAATTTGAATGAAAGAGGGGGGGATGAATGGAAAATAACCTTTAAAACTAAGTTCGGTTTATATGAATGGCTAGTCATGCCTTTTAGTTTGAATAATGCTCCTAGTACTTTCATGCACTTAATGAACCATGTTTTGAGACTTTATTTGGGTAAATTTGTGGTAATATATTTTGATGATATTGTGATTTACTCAACTTCTTTAGATATTTGCATCGATACATCCGATGATGCACTTATGTGCCAACATGATTGCCTCAATTTATTCAACGATTGACTATGCGTGCCAATATAATTGTTTCGGTTTGCCCAATGATACACCTCATGTGCCAGTATAATTGTTTCGACTTGCCCGATGATGCACTATGTGTGCCAGTATCTTTCCTTCAATTTATTCGATGATGCATATGGTGCCAGATTGAGATGTAAGGTGACAAATTCACTATCTGACCTGAGTTCGTGTTGGTTAATAGAGTTGCAAATGAATGGATTGTAGAAATTTTATGTGAAGCTGTAACACCCTGAATTAGGGGTTATTTGTAATTTAAATAAATTCCATGTGGGCTTCAAGAAATAAATAAATATGATTTTATTTGGCATGATTTAGGGTCTAGAAATAACCCCGAATTAGGTCGGATTTGGAATAAAAAAAAACTCCCTTTTAAGGGCTTAAAAAGGAGGGAGCTAGGTAGAGATAGGGTTTAAATAAAAATTGAGGGAAACATGACACAAGAATGTATTTGGCGTGGAGGCTTGGTGCACCTAAGGGGGGTTACAAGGGAGGAGGTTTGATCCGTAGAAGCAGCAAGGGGAATTGTTTTTTTTTTGGGCGTTAAAGGAAGGGCCCAGGTAAGGAAGACCTTAAAGAAATTTTGGGTAAGGTTCATGGCATGAAAGTTTAGGTAGTAGGAGTGGCTTGGGGCACCACTTAAGAGAGGCAGGTCTCGGGTTCGAGGGACGCGGGAGCATTTTATTTTGGGCTGTTTGCATTAGGAGAAAAGGGCCAAGAAGAAGGTTTATAAATTAATGAAAGGGTATTTGACATGAAAGTTTAATGGGAGAAGTGGCTAAGGCGTTGGAGAGTGAGGGTGCAGTGAGGACTTGGGTTCGAGTCATGGTAGGCGCAAGGAGGTTGTGTTTTTAGGCTTTGGCGTTGAAAGGAAAAAGGGCCCAGTTATAAAGGCTTTATAAATAAATGGAGAGGGGATTTGACATGAAAGTCGGGTTGGAAGAGTTGGTTTGGGGCACTTAAAAGGAGGTCTTTTCTTTGCTTGAGGACTGGTTCGAACCAGGGAGCAAGACCTTGATTTTATTTTTTTCTTCCCTCTGCTGCTGGCGTGAAGAGAGTAGAGTTGGCAGCATTTAGGACTCTTAAATTGATTAGAGATAAGGCATATTTTTTTGCTCATAATCAATTTGGAAGAGGGTTATTAGTAGTTTATTTTCATTCAAATTGTTGAAGAGGGTATAAGGGATAATTAGAAGATAAAACTTGCTTAATTCTTTGATAATTAAAAGCCAAATTATCACCTAAAAGGGGGGGAGTTGGCCGAACCTTGGACTCTTTAGGGGGCTGTCCATACCTGTTTTATTTGGCAAAAGAGTGCCAAAAGTTCAACCAAAATTCTTCTTTTCTCTCCAAATTTACTGCTGCCGAAATCTCCATTGTTTCATAGCCAAAACCATTCAAAAATTCCAGCTTCTCTTCTCTTTTACAAGCTGAATATACCCCCTCTTTAAGAGAAAATTTCAGCAAGCTCTTTCTCTTCTTCCTCTCTTCATTGTCCGCCAAAATCTCCCTAAACTCTTAGCCAAAATTGTTCGAAAAATTCCAAGACTTGTTGTTTCTCTTAGCGAATACACCCTCCTCCTTCACAAAATTTCCAGCCCTTCCAATTGTATATTAGGTCGAATATCATATCTCCAACAAGGTCTGCCAATTTTCAATAAGTGTGGTAAGGGTAATCCTCTCTTTTGGAATTAAAATTATGGCCCATGATTTGTATTAACTTGATTAAAACCAATTGTAGGGAAGCTTTCGGGATTTATTTTCCAAGGGACTAATTAAGGCTTCGGGATTTGTTAGGAAATCAAATCCGTTTAAGGTTAAGAGATCTAACGTTATAGATCGGCCTTTCGGGACTAGGAGTTCCGGTAGAAACTGGTGTGTAAGATCTCTCTACACACTTTATTAATTCACATGACTTTGATGTTTGCCTTAATCTTTTGGTTGTGATTAGCTTGTGGCATAATCATGGATTTCGGGTAAGTCCCCTAACTTGTGATTTTTGATGTATGATTTGCATACCATCACATGACATTAAATGCTATGACATGATATATGAAAATTGTTATAAAAGCATGTGATGGTGGGATTGATGAGAGGAGGGGGATGATTTTTGGATGTCATGATGGTTTTGACCACAAGATGGGTTGGCCCCATCAGATTATTTGTGACCCGTGGTCATCAGTGGTTTTGACCACAAGATGGGTTGGCCCCATCAGATTATTTGTGACCTATGGTCATCAATGGTTTTGACCACAACGATTGATTATTTGCGACTAAGTCCCAGTGGTTTGGTACCACCAGTGGTTTTGACCACACTTGACATATTGTGACCTATGGTCATCAGTGGTTTTGACCACACGATGGGTTGGCCCCATCATTTGATTTGTGACTCTAAGTCATCAGTGGTTTTGACCACCAGTGGTTTTGACCACACGGGGTAGTCAAGGAGTATGGATGGTTAGGTTGGGTTGCATGTGCATGTGCATGTTTATTAATAAAATGTGTATGAGTTATATTTTCCGGGTGGGGGATTTATACACTGAGTCTTGGTGACTCACCCCCTTTCCCTTAACATTTTGCAGATGAGTAGAACGCGGAGATGGAGCCGGAGAGGACTCGAGGCGGCCATGCTTGTCGATGGATTTAAATTTATTTTATTAAAGTTAATATTATTCATTTTCTAAGTTTTTATTTTGGGATTGTAATAAGGCCGCTATTATTATTTTGGATGTTATTTTACTGTTTTATTTTACTTAGGATATATTACAAATGGAATTTTACAAATATTAATTGAACCGGTTAAAAGTAACTTTTCAAACTTAATAACTTCTACGGGTTTTCAAAAGATGTTACCATCAGGTAACAAAAATTTACCAAGTCACAATAACTCAGACAATTTTAAAATGCACATGATCAAATGTTTTCAAAAGGGTTCATCAACCCAACTGTATTTATTAATAAAGGTCCAACTGAGTTTTCAAACACCTTTTCTTTTGCATCTTAGCCAAATTTTATCTAATTTTCACCAAACTTTCAAAATGACTCAACCTATTTTTACCCAGTAACATACCAGATTCGGTCAGGACTCGTGGGCCGAGTTTGGGGTGTTACAAATTGGTATCAGAGCCCGGTTCAAAACTTGACTGTGGGGGGGCCCAAGGCCCAAAATGTTTGGTTTTTGGATAGTAGGCCTTATTATAATGTTTGAGAAATTGTTTTGGCTTGAACAAGATGGCAACCGAGCCTCCGAGCACCTATTCGCCTGTAAGTACTTCTATCAATTTTGTGAATTCTTTTGATGTGGGGTAGAAGGGTAAAATGGGAACGTAGACTATTAGAATAGAAATTATTGAACCCTAGGGTTAGCTTACCCCAATAAACAATGCATAAGACTTAAATAATTCTCTAAACAAAACCTGTGAGTTGTCACTGAGTAAAAGATGTGGCAATCGTTATACGCATGTCTAGGATTGGATTCAGTGGGGGCCTGATATTTAAGCAGTCCTCGTGACTCACCTCCTACTCACTTAAATCCTACCTGGTGCATAGTAACGGTTCATCCTAGCTGAAATGACACACCCATAGGCTAAACTCGATAACTAAAACCCGAAAAGGGATTAGCCATTTTGTTTTGAGGAAAATAAAATCTTGTTTGAAAAAAAGGCCAAAATACCCTCGGTTTAAAAATGACCAAAATACCCTGGTTTGTAAATTACCAAAATACCTCCGTATGAAATTTTTTTCAAATACTTGAATCCTTCTTTTATGAAAATACTTAGAACCCAATTTTGGAAATTGTTTTGAGAAAATGCCCTGAATGTGAAAAATTACTAAAATACCCTTAGGGGTAAAATTACGAAAACGCCTTTGAATCATGAAATTTCCAAAATACCCACAGTTTTAATCAAAAATTTCATCACATGAAAAGTGCCCAAAAATCTTAAATTTCGAGAACGTCATGAATTTGTAAAATTACAAAATTACCCCTAACCTACAAAATTACCAGAATACCCCTAACTTTCAAAATTTTGCAATATCACTACTTTGGAAAATGCAATTCTTAAAAAGAACCCTCAAAGTTTTACAACTTTTGAAATATCCCTGATTCATCAAAATTTTACAAATTTACCCTAATTTGTGGAAAATTACCAAAATGCCCCTGAGTTTCAAAATCACCAAAAGACCCCCGAATTTTAAAATTTTTCAAAATACCCGGGAAATTAAGAGTTTTAAAATAATTTTTGACAAAATCATCGAGAACACGTATTTTGAAAAATTACAAAAATACCCATAGGACAAATTACGGAAATACCCCGGTAGTGGGAAGCTGTGTGCATGTATGATTACTGAAAGAACCACTCTTAAACTCTTGCCATAAAATTCCTTCGCGGATAATCAAGTGAAATACTAATGCATAAAATTCTTAAGCGATTAAAGCGCATCGTTAGATATGAGTTCTAGAGGACGCGATTCGTCGAGGACGTGGTGGAGATTGTGCCTAGGAAGTAAGATAATTTTATTAAGATCAGAGTGAGCAGCATAAGCGTAGCACGGTGAGTTAAGATGTACGATTATTCGTTAGTAAGTAATTTCGAGGACGAAATTATTTTTAAGGGCGGTAGAATGTAACACCCTGAATTAGGGGTTATTTGTAATTTAAATAAATTCCATGTGGGCTTCAAGAAATAAATAAATATGATTTTATTTGGCATGATTTAGGGTCTAGAAATAACCCCGAATTAGGTCAGATTTGGAATAAAAAAAAATTCTCTTTTTAAGGGCTTAAAAAAGAGGGAGCTAGGTGGAGATAGGGTTTAAATAAAAATTGAGGGAAACATGACACAAGAATGTATTTGGCGTGGTGGCTTGGTGCGCCTAAGGGGGGTTACAAGGGAGAAGGTTCGATCCGTGGAAGCAGCAAGGGGAATTGTTTTTTTTGGGCGTTAAAGGAAGGGCCCAGGTAAGGAAGGCCTTAAAGAAATTTTGGGTAAGGTTCATGGCATGAAAGTTCAGGTAGTAGGAGTGGCTTGGGGCACCACTTAAGAGAGGCAAGTCTCGGGTTCGAGGGACGCAGGGAGCATTTTTATTTTGGGCTGTTTGCGTTAGGAGAAAAAGGGCCAAGAAGAAGGTTTTATAAATTAATGAAAGGGGTATTTGACATGAAAGTTTAATGGGGAGAAGTGGCTAAGGGCGTTGAAGAGTGAGGGCTACAGTGAGGACTTGGGTTCGAGTCATGGTAGGCGCAAGGAGGTTGTTTTTTTTAGGCTTTGGCATTGAAAGGAAAAAGGGCCCAGTTATAAAGGCTTTATAAATAAATGGAGAGGGGATTTGACATGAAAGTCGGGTTGGAAGAGTTGGTTTGGGGCGCTTAAAAGGAGGCTGCTGCCTGCTGCTTGAGGACGCTGGTTCGAACCCCAGGAGCAGCACCTTGATTTTATTTTTTTCCTTCCTCTCTTTGGTGTGAAGAGAGTAGAGTTGGCGACATTTAGGACTCTTAAATTGATTAGAGATAAGGCATATTTTTTTGCTCATAATTATTTGGAAGAGGGTTATTAGTAGTTTATTTTCATTCAAATTGTTGAAGAGGGTATAAGGGATAATTAGAAGATAAAACTTGCTTAATTCTTTGATAATTAAAAGTCAAATTATCACCTAAAAGGGGAGTTGGCGAACCTTGGACTCTTTAGGGTCTGTCCATACTATTTTATTTGGCAAAAGAGTGCCAAAAGTTCAACCAAAATTCTTCTTTTCTCTCCAAATTCTTGCTTGAAATCTCCATTGTTTCATAGCCATTCAAAATTCCAGCTTCTCTTCTCTTTTACAAGCGAATATACCCCTCTTTAAGAGAAAATTTCCAGCAAACTCTTTCTCTTCTTCCTCTCTTCATTGTCTTGCCAAAATCTCCTTAAACTCTTAGCCAAAATTGTTCGAAAAATTCCAAGACCTTGTTGTTTCTCTTAGCCGAATACACCTCCTCCTTCACAAAAATTTCCAGCCCTTCCAATTGTGTATTAGGCGAATATCATATCTCCAACAAGGTCTTGCCAATTTTCAATAAGTGTGGTAAGGGTAATCCTCTCTTTGGAATTAAAATTATGGCCCATGATTCGTATTAACTTGATTAAAACCAATTGTAGGGAAGCTTTGAATTTATTTTCCAAGGGACTAATTAAGGCTTGGATTTGTTAGGAAATCAAATCCATTTAAGGTTAAGAGATCTAACATTATAGATCGGCTTTTGGGATCTAGGAGTTCGGTAGAGAAGCAGTGTGTAAGATCTCTCTACACACTTTATTAATTCACATGACTTTGATGTTTGCCTTAATCTTTTGGTTGTGATTAGCTTGTGGCATAATCATGGATTTGAGTAAGTCCCCTAACTTGTGATTTTGATGTATGATTTGCATACCATCACATGACATTAAATGCTATGACATGATATATGAAAATTGTTATAAAAGCATGTGATGGTGGGATTGATGAGAGGAGGGGATGATTTTTGGGTATGTCGATGGTGGTTTTGACCACAAGATGGGTTGGCCCCATCAGATTATTTGTGACCCATGGTCATCAGTGGTTTTGACCACAAGATGGGTTGGCCCCATCAGATTATTTGTGACCTATGGTCATCAGTGGTTTTGACCACAACGATTGATTATTTGCGACTAAGTCCCAGTGGTTTGGTACCACCAGTGGTTTTGACCACACTTGACATATTGTGACCTATGGTCATCGATGGTTTTGACCACACGATGGGTTGGCCCCGTCATTTGATTTGTGACTCTAAGTCATCAGTGGTTTTGACCACCAGTGGTTTTGACCACACGGGGTAGTCAAGGAGTATGGATGGTTAGGTTGGGTTGCATGTGCATGTGCATGTTTATTAATAAAATGTGTATGAGTTATATTTTTGGGTGGGGATTTATACATTGAGTCTTGGTGACTCACCCCTTTCCTTAACATTTTGAGATGAGTAGAACGCGGAGATGGAGTAGGAGAGGACTCGGCGGCCATGCTTGTCGATGGATTTAAATTTATTTTATTAAAGTTAATATTATTCATTTTCTAAGTTTTTATTTTGGGATTGTAATAAGGCCGCTATTATTATTTTGGATGTTATTTTCTTTGTTTTATTTTACTTAGGATATATTACAAATGGAATTTGACAAATATTAATTGAACAGGTTAAAAGTAACTTTTCAAACTTAATAACTTCTACGGGTTTTCAAAAGATGTTACCATCGGGTAACAAAAATTTACCAAGTCACAATAACTCAGACAATTTTAAAATGCACATGATCAAATGTTTTCAAAAGGGTTCATCAACCCAACTGTATTTATTAAAAAAGGCCCAACTGAGTTTTCAAACACCTTTTCTTTTGCATCTTAGCCAAATTTTATCGAATTTTCACCAAACTTTCAAAATGACTCAACCTATTTTTACCCAGTAACATACCAGATTCGGTCAGGACTCGTGGGCCGGGTTTGGGGTGTTACAGAAGCGATATATGAATTTGAATTCTAGAAATCAGTCCCCGACTCAGTAAAGTTCATACAAATTCTATTTTGTTATAATTTTGGCATGTACCTAGGTTGAGTCATATTTGATGTAAAACTATGTTTATATGCACTTATGGTTTTAAAGGTTAATGTATGAGCTTGGTTAATTGAATATGGCCTATAAAGAAAATTAAATTGGGTTTTGAAATGGTATGATATGTTGCAATATTAATGGCCTTGGTGAAATTGATATGAATGCATTTGATTTGAAGGTATTGCAACAGATGCTTAGCTAATAAGTAACCAACCATTTGCATCTTGTTGAAGACGCCATTAAAGTATATGAATTGATGTTAAAGGATTGCATTTGTTAGCTGAAATATGAATGGAATGTATTTAGAATTTGATTGGAAAAAAATTTGTATGTTGAAATCAATTTGAAATTGTAGAAACAGTATGCGATGTCGATGAGATCTGAATGCCATGGCACGTTACGATGCTTGACATTATGTTGTGCCATGATGACAAACCCCCTTACGTCGCGATGTCAACCCTATATTTTGAATTCTTTACAATTTGGTTCTATTTCTATCTCGGGTTAGCTTTAAGGCTTCTGTAAGCTCGTTAAGACCCGAAAATGAGTGTATATCATATTGAATGCATGTTTTGGTTGGATTTAATTATCTAATAGTATAAATTGATTTTAACATATCATAGTTACTTCAGCAACGAATGTGATACCTCATAACTCAGACCTGACTATAGGGTCAAAAATTGGGGGTGCTACATTTAGTGGTATTAGACTATAGGTTTAGCCAATTCTCGGACTAAATCGAGCTTATAATTTAGTCTAGAGGTACATGCCAAAGTTGAGTCGAGTTTGAGTCTGGGTCTGGATTTGGATGTTGATTATGAAGTTTATCTGTTTAATAACTGAAGATGTCAAAAGAACCGAGAAATGTTATTAATGATGTATAGATAGCAGTGATCACACCGTTAAAAGTGAGAAAGGTTGGCATTGGTCCATCTAGTGTGCGACATAATAGAGCTGATAAACCTTGATGAGAAGGTCGATATGATGAGAACTTTCTTCGCGCCATAACGAAAATTCTTCAAAGATTAGTGGGAGCTACTCTGCAAGTTGCCTAGTAGTTGCAGCTCGACGATACTCGATAAAGGATTTGTGAAAGTATAGAGCAATTGGGTTTAGATATTTGAAAGGTTTCAATCCCACCTTAGCCGAAATCTAGCTAGAATCGACCCAAGTCTTACAATAGTTAGAATGTTCACCATCAAAGTGTGCCACTTGTGTAGTATCTCTTTAAAAGAAAAAGCTTATCAATAGTGGTTGACTATCACACGTCATGCGCCAGTGAATCAATCCACTTGGACATTCTTCTTGTCTGAATTTGAGACTAAGTATATCATTGAATTGTATTTGGAAGATAGAAAGCAAGAAATTATGAGGTTGAAGCAAGGGAATATGCTAGTAGCCGACTACGAACGAAAATTATTGCAACTTGGCAAGTATGCTCTTGAGTTCTGCCTACATAAGAGGAGATTTGTAAGCGATTCCTTCGGGGATTACGAGATGAGCTTCGAGTTCAGTTATCCTTGCATAAGCTCAAGGAATTTGCTAATTTAGCTGAACGAGAAAAATTGGTTTTATAGGCCTTAGGCCTAGATAAGAAATGCGAGTCTCTCCAAACATTTGGAAAGAGAGTCAAGACTACTTATTCGCAACCCCTAGCTAAGCGAGCAAAGGAGTCAAAAATTTCTTGGAAATTGGTTTCATTGAATGAAGAATCTGAAAAAGATAGGGCTAAACAACCATCAGTATCTATTGGCAAAGTTAAGAAGTCGAAAGACGACGTAAGTATTCCAAACTGTGAACCTTGTGGAAGAAAACACAGAAGTGAATGCTGGAAGAAAACGGGAGCATGTTTTTTATGTAGATCTTTAGAGCATATTGCTCGAAATTGTCTTATAAGTGTTAATGGTATTCTTGCTTCTACCCAAAGATCTGCTCCTAGAGCGAAGAGAGATTGATTCAGTGGTATATCTTCCCCATCATATTTCAGGTAAATTTTGGGGTAGAAATTTTTTAAGAGGGAAGAATTGTAACGACATGAAAGTCAATGGTGTCGGACAATACGAATTTTGGACCTCATTTCTGTAAACTGAGCCAGTGATTATTTAATAGAGATATTTTATTGAGCTATTGTATTGATTAATCGAATTTTGGATAGGTAATTTAGTCGAATTAGTGATTAATTAAGGTTCAGAGACTAAATTGTAAAATTTTAATTTTTTTCAAAATAGTAAATAAACCATTTTTCAATAGGTAATAATGGATTACGATGACACTATCACTAAATGGTGATTAATAGTTAATTTTGAATAATTAAACTAATTAAAATTAATTAAAGGTCAATATTAATATAAAAGGTAAACTTCAAGGAAAGCCATCATCTTTCTTCACCTTTCAAACCATCCAAAGAAAAGAAAAGGAAAGTGACACCATTATTAAAGGGTTCCAAACTTTTAACCTTAATTTCAAGTAAGTCCCTAGCTATTTTCCTTTGATTCTTATAGATTTTTTATCTTGGAAATTTGATTAAGCTAACCCAAGGATTAGTTTGAACAATTAGTGAAGTTTTGTTGGGATGCCACTGTTGAGAATTGAATGATTTAGGTGTTAAATTGATAGAAATTAAGGTTAGTTTAAGAAAATGACTAAATTGTAAAGCTTAATTAATAGTTTTGTATATTATGGACCAAAATGAATAAAATGTCAAATTGATAGTAGGGATGAAAAATAGGAGATCCTTATTGAGTAATTGCAAAATTTGATTTTAATCCAAATTTCTAGATTGGAAGTTATGCTTGTCCCGACTTTAGGGACTAAATTGAATAATATGTATGATTTTGAAATTGAATGTGATTTGATATGGAATTTGACACTGTAATATTATTGAATTATTATTTTAGCTAAAAATGACACAAGATCATAGAGAAGGAAAAGAAATGCAAAAGTCGAGGACGAGTGCCACAAGCTTTTGATTTGTATCTTTATGACCCGAGATCAATCTAATTACTACATATTCATGACATTATGCATTATATAATGTTGAGGTATGTTGTCAATGGTTATTGAGTTGAAATTCTATGGTTGAAATGAATATCGAGATAGAGACTAAATTGAATAGAACAAAAAGTTGTATGACTTAATTGATATAGGAAATTGGTATAAAATTGAGCTGAATTATATTATGTTATATGATGAATTGATGTTGAATTGAGAATGATGGGATGCGAATTGAACTATGTGATGAAATTGGAAATTGGTTACTTTATTAATTGTACAGTTTTATACTTTGATTTAGCCGATAATGCACTTTCCTGCTAGTATATTTGTTTTGGTTTATCTGATGATGCACTTATGTGTCAGTATAATTGTTTCGATTTATCCGATGATGCACTTACATGCCAGTATAATTGCTTCAGTACATCTGATGATGCACTTATGTGCCAGCATGATTGCTTGATTTATTCGATGATGCATTACGCGTGCCAATATAATTGCTTTGGTCCATCCGATATGCACCTTGTGTGCCATTATAATTGCTTCGGCTTGCCCAATGATGCACTGTGGTGCCAGATTGAGATGCAAGGTGACGAATCCGTGTATCTGATCTGAGTCTATGTTGGTTAATAGAGTTATAAATGAATGAATTGTATAAATGTTATGTGTAGTGATGTATGAATTTGAATTTCAATATGTGAAATGAATGGAAAACAAGCTAAGGGTGGATTGAGTATAAATGAGCTTATGGACTCGAAAATGATTGAAATGGTAACATGTGATTGAGTATAAATATCTATATAAATGAGTTCAAAATGATGAATTTATACTAGTGAATTGAATGGTATGTTTAGAAACTCATGTGTTGAATTGAGTTGCATAAATGAATAAGTATAAGTTAAGTAGAAATGATAGTTTTGACATGAATAGGTAGGTAAATTGGCATGTAAATATTGGTATAAGCATGACTATATGAGATTGAAAGTGTTTGACATAAATGGTATGAGATTGGATTAGGAATTGAAAATGTGCATTTTGCATAATTGACTACCTCCAAACGTGCGAACGTTTAAAGTTATTAATAAATTTTATAAAAAAATTATAAAATAGTTTAATATATTTAGATGCATGGGTAAGAAAATTAGTTTATTTAACATAATTTTTGGTATAAAAATAAATCACATATGTGCTCATCCGTTTTATGGTCAGAATATAGTCTTGTTCAGGCTAGGGGTGCTATTCAAGTAAATTCCTCTCATAATGTCAACTCTGATAATTCGAACTTGGTTCAAATACCTAGGGGTGAGCAAAATTCGATTCGACTCAAAAAAATCGAAAAAAATTCAAATTTTGAGTTAAACGAATCGAGTTATTCGAGTTAATCGAGTTATTCGAGTCAACTCGATTTTTTTTCGAATTTCGAGTTCGAATCAAGTTGAGTTTTCGAATTCGAATAACTCAAATAATTCGAATATTAAACTATAATATTTTACATTTTTACCCCAAACTCCCAAACCTTTTTGCTTTTCCCTCAAAACTTTTACTCTTTCCCACTTTCCCCCCAAAACTTTTACTCCCCTCCCATCTCAATCCCCCAATCTACCCAAAATCCATTTCCCACCAAAATTTTACTCTCTCATTTATTTTTTCTCAAAATTTACTCCCAAAACCCTCAAAACTTTTTATTTTCCCCCAAAATTTTTACTCCCTCCTACTTTTCCCCTAAAACTTTTACTCCCTTTCCATCTCACCCCCCATCTACCCTAAACCCATCCCCCTCCAATTTTTTTTAATATTTTCCCTTCAAAAGTTTACATCCCTATTTATTTTCCTCAAACTTTTATTCCCCAAAACTTTTATTTTCCCCTAAACTTTTACTTCTCACCCTTTACTCTCAAATAAAAAATCAAAACTATCCAAAAAAATAACTAAACATAAATAGTAATAATTTTATTTATATCTACTATTTATATTATTAAATTAAATTTCACATTTTATATTATTTATATTATTGAATTGTTTAGTCATATTGAATATTTATATTAAAATTGAATTATTAATTATGCCATAAAATATTCGTGTTAAAATTTTATATTGGTATCAATTTCACATTTTATCTTTAAAATAACTTTTATTAAAAATCATATTTTTACATTTAATTTTTTTAATTCCAAATTACATAGTGACAAGAATCAAGGTAATTGAAAGAACTAAACAAGCAAAGAAGCTAACCCGTATATAAAAGATTAATAAATAAATTATGTGGTGATAAAAGTTAATAAAAAAATTTGGTTAAGGTGGACAAATTTTATTACGATGGGTGACAATGGTTACAAGGACCCAGAATTATTTTTTAAAATTTGACTCGAACAAATATATTCGATTCGATTCGATTCGAATTCCATCTCACTCGACTCGATTCGAGAAAATTTCAAATCAAATTAGGATGATAAAATATGATTATTCAACTCGATTAATTCAAAATTTTTCATTTGATTCGATTCGATTCGATCGAACGCTCACGCCTACAAATACCTAAAGAAGAAGCATACCTCCTAAAAGTGCTCTTGGGTCGGGCAGGCCGAGTTCATGCCAAGCCCAACCAAAGATCTAGGCCTATGCCTGGCTCGGCTCGAAAAATGGGCTTAAAATTTTGTCCAAGCCCGGCCCAGCCCATTTGTATTAATTTTTATATTATTTTTATATATAATGTCGAAACCATTTTTTTTGTGTTGGAAAACGGGGTCGACTTTAAAAATGAAAATGGAGTCGCCGCCGATCCTTTTTGAGGTGTGATCGAGTCACTTTGAAATTGATCATTAAAACATTTTGATTTATTAACGATGATTTTGGCCTACGAAATTCGAGAAAACAGGTTCGAGAAAACAGGTTCGGAGTCGGTTACATACGATGAAGGATTAGCACCCTCGTAACGCCCAAAATTGGTACCGAATTGATTGATTAATGTCTTGATGTCAAAAATTTGAAAAGATTTTAAAATACAATCCTCTTTATTTAAAGAAAAACTTGAATAAATTAAATTGGATGCTGAGATCCACTTATCTCGAAGGAGTAAAATATCATACCCAGTGAGTTAGGATACGACATTTCGAATCCTCGAAATTGAGCTTGCCTTTTGGCTTTTAAAAAAATGCATTTAAATTTAAAAAGGATATTCGGTCATTTAGGTCAAATGGAAAATCGAAACCTAGTAAGTTAGGGTACAATTTCCCAAAATCCCAAATACAGAATATTGCCTTTGTTTTTTTAATCCTTATCTCGAGATAACAAAATGTCACATCCAGTGAGTTAGGACATAACATTTGAATTCTCGAGAATAAGCTTTTATTTAACTTGTATGTTTTGATTTTTAAAAAAATTTAAGTAATTGGTTCTTTAGACTCGATGAGAAAAATCAAAACCAGTAAGTTAGGGTACGATTTCTTTCGAATCTTAGAATCGAAGTATTTGCTTATTTCAAAATTTTAATGCATCGGGTTAAACATAACGTGATCGTAATAAAATGGAAAATGAATTACAATGCCGATATGTATAATAGAATAAGAATGAAGGCATAATATAAATAACAATAATAAAGGCAAAAATAAAATAAAATAAAATTTAAAACCAACAATCTATATGAAATAATAGGTAAAAGAAATAAATGAAAGAAAATAATAACAAAATACAAGCTAATGGTAAATCAATAAATAAATAAATACTATATACAATAGTTTAAAGATAATAATAATAATAATAATAATAATAATAATAATAATAATAATAATAATATATTATAATGAAAATCGTTAATAAATGAATAATAATAATTAAATAAATAAATAAGAGTAATAATAATAAACATAATAATAATGATAATAGTAGTGAAAATAATAAAATAAATATTCTAATATTTGAAAACATATAAAAGAAATATGAATAAAATATCATAATAAAAGTGACAATAAATAATAAAAATAAGTAAAATCTATTAAAAATAATCAAAATAAATATTCAATATTGAATATATTAATTTAATAATAATATAATAATATAATAATAATAGTGGAAGTAATAAATAATAATAAATATAATAATAATAATAACAACAATTAAAATTAATTAATTTAATAGCAAAAATAACAAAAAGGGATTACTTTAAACTTAAAAAGAAATTTGGGGCAAATCCGCAAACAAATAAAAAAGAAAAGGGCCTATTTGAATGCTCGCATAACATGGAAGGACCAATAGGGAAATTAACCCCGTCCTCCAAAACGACGTCACTTTGCGGGACCAAATTAAAATAGAAGAAAAATTATAGGGTAAAATTGAAAATAAAAAAACTGTATTAAAAGATATAAAAATGTGGAAGGACCTACAACGTAATTATCCCATCAAAAGGAAAACGTGCGAATCTGTCTTGGTGAATTGGCACACAACTCTGATGGCAGGCGTTGTTTTGGCGCTTGGGTTTAACCCAAAACGGTGCCGTTTTGATGTATTATAAAATCAAAAAAAATTTAAAAACTTCATTTCTCTTCTTCCTCAAAAAAAAAAAAAAACTCATAGCGTTCTCTCAAAACACGCTCCCTCAGGCGATTTTTGGCCAAACTCGGTGAGGGCTCGTGATACCCGACGCTGATCGCCCGCCGTGAGCAGCGTAGGAGTTCTAAAAAAGTAAGTTTTTTTTAATAATATATTTAAATATGTATGTATACTTTAAAAAAAAGAAAGAAAATCTTTGAAAGTAGATAAGCGATTTCAAAGAGGAAAAGAAAAATAAAGAAAATAAATCAACTTATTGGGTTCCAATTTTCCTCGTTGACCCCAAATAACCGAGTATCCCTTTCTTTAAAACCAAAATGTATAGATTTCAAATAAAAGTTTATTCTCGGGAATTCGAGGTGTTGTGTCCTAACTCACTGGATATGACATTTTGTTATCTCGAGATAAGGATTTCTAAAAACAAAGGCAATACTCTGTATTTGGAATTTTGAGAAATTGCGCCTTAATTTATTGGGTTCCGATTTTTCGTTTGAACTAAATGACCGAGTATCCTTCTTAAGTTTAAACGCACTAGTTTTAAAAGTTATAAGACAAGCTTAATTTTGAGTATTCGAAATATTGTATCCCAACTCACTGGACATGATATTTCACTTCTTCGAAATAAGCAAGCCCCAGCATCCAATTTGATTTATTCAAGTTTTTCTTTAAATAAAAAGGATCGTATTTTAAAATCTTTTCAAATTTTCGACATTAAGACGTTAATCAATCGATTCAGTACCAATTTTGGGCGTTACAAGGGTGCTAATCCTTCCTCGTGCGTAACCGACTCTCGAACCCGTTTCCTCAAATTTTGTAGGCCAGAGTCATTATTTTAACAAACAAAATGTTTTAATTATTAATCTTAAGGTGATCCGATCACACCCCAAAAAAAGTTTGGTGGCGACTCCACTTTCGTTTTAAAGTCGACCCTGTTTTCCAAACAAAAAAATGGTTTCGATCGCTTGGCGACTCCAGGATCAATAAGAGAGTCAAGCTGTAAAATTGATTATTTCCTGTCTCGTTGTCAAAAAATTGAAAGTCTGATTTGAAAAATCACGATCCTTTTATTGCATTTGTTGTATTGTTTCATTGCTGCGGTTTGAGTCTCAAAGAATATTTTCACGTCATATTCCAAAAGGACCGTTTGGTCTTACCTTTTTAAGTGGGAGTGAGAAGCTACTCCTTCGTGAGGTTTTCACCTCCGTACAGGATAGTGGATCGCTTTCGGGATACATCAATACCTACGTCTTCGTGAGATTTTCATCTTCGTATAACCATAGGGAAATGTATTCCCCTGAACTGAACTCGGTCCGTATGAGCCTATAATGGGTGAGGGTCAAGGAATCTATCGGTTCAGGTACCCTTACTTTGGAACCAAAGCGCATATAGAAGACCCTAAAAGCCCACCCTAGATAGTGTCGCGACAAACCCTAGTGGTTACCCGAATAGGCGCTTTATTATTTCTTGCTTGCTTTAAATTCTTACTTCGTATACTGACTTGTTTATTTTTGCTTTGATTGCATGACATTCTCATCATAAAAAGAAGGTGTTGATTCACATTCGATTGCTAAATAGAGAGCTTGACATAGAAAACGGGTTTCTTGATAAAGTAGAAGATAATGCGGTTGTCCGAATATGGTTTGAGAGAACACAACTAAAGAAAGGTGATAGCCTGATAGAAGGGTACGTATCAGAATTATGGGATTTCACTCGTATCAGCGTGACCCAAAATGATCTTCAGGAATTGAAAGAGATATGGGTCTAGTGGGATAAAGAAATCAAGTAGTTATTTTACAGTAATTACAGTGATCTACCCACCTACTCGATGTAAAAGTAGACAAGCATTTGTTTAGAGCTCTGGCTCAATTTTGGAACCCTACCTATAGTTGTTTTACTTTTGAAAATGTGGATTTGGTACCTACTGTGGAAGAGTACACAACCTTGCTCTATTGCCCGAAGATTCAGACCGACAAAGTCTACTTTAGGACTGTCAATGTCCCGATGTTCTTAAAGAAGTTAATAATTGTCACAGGGATGAGAGAACAATTGGTGGCAACACGAATCAAACAGAAAGGTGACAGTAAGTGCATCTCTTGGAGAAATTTGCAAGATTTGATCCTAGCACATCCCGACATGAAGAAAAGGGTTGATGTCTTCGCTTAAGCATTTATGGATTGGTGATCTTCCCCAAGGCTTTGGGGCATATAGAGGAGGTCATCTCTGATTTATTTGACCGACTTGATAAAAGGGTTACACTCGTTCCTACAATTCTGGCAGAAACCTTCAGGTCCCTGAACGCATGCCAAAGAGCGGGTGAAGGGAGATTCATCGGGTGTGTACAACTTTTATTGACATGGTTTCACAACCATTTTGGAAAGTAGAAAAGGTCTCGTACTAAATCTTCTCCGAAAACTATTCTCCACTAAAAAAGTAAGTGGCTACTCCAAGACGGGATGATATTATAGAGGAGAAATGGATGATGATTCTCCAAAACCTGCGTAACGAAGACGTCAAATGGAGAGCCCCTTGGATGGTTTCGGACGAGATTCTATACCGATGTGGCAAGTTCAATTGGGTCCCTCTGCTTGGGATTTGGGGAGCTATTGGATATGCTCCTCTACTTTTTTTAAGGCAGTATAGATCGAGAAAATTCATACCAACAACTCAAGGGCTGGCTCAATGTGAGTTTTCGTATAAGGTAGACAACTACAGAAAAAAAGGTCCGAGAAATGTCCAATGCCTGGAACCAAACCTGCCGAATGAGGATATTTTCCGTAGGTCTGACAACGACCCCCGAATATAATGGATGGTTGGGTAAGAGAGTAAATGATAACGTCCCTGGGCCAAGTCAGGAAGGCATTCGACCAATGGAAAAATATCTACGAGTGGTCCCATCAGAGTTAGAGATCATAAGGAAAGATCTTGAAAGAAGGAATGCGGAGCTAGGAAGAGGATAGAGCAATTAGAAGAAGAAAATATGCAATTAGGACTAGATGTTGATAACCAAAAACTAGAGTCCGATAAGTTAAGAAAAGGAAAAAATAAGGCCGAAAAAGATTTGGATAGTCTGAAAATAGATTACAAAAAGTTGCGCTTATCAATGAAGACTGTCGAATTGGGAAAGACATCAAAACAATGGCGAAAAGATCAACGAAAAAAGAACAGAGCCGAGCAATGGGAAAAGAAATACCAAGATGCCCAGGTTCGTGGAAATTCCTTAAAGAAAGACCTATTAGATTGCCAGAATGAAAAGGTCAGATTAAAAGCCAAGGTTGCAGAATTGGAAAAGTCACTTCATCAGTATCGTAATCGCAATTCCACAATTGAGCTAAAAGCAAGCTTAAACAAGATTGAAGAGCTGAAAAGAAAAATAGAAGAACTCGATATCGTATTACAAATTGTGAACTTCGAGTTGAACTCCTTGAAACAAGCAACGAGTAGAGGAAAGAGCAACTTCACCGTTCTCAAAGTCAGGTCAGGGATAGAGACTATATAATAGGTGAAGCTGTGGCTCAAATATGAAAGGTGGCCAATCATTTGTAGACTAAGTTTGAAGTATGAATTAGAATTAGATCGGGGTAAAGAGCTAGCTTGGCTTCTTAGGAAGGTTAAGGTTTTAAGCATTAGGGCAAAGTCGCATATGTAATATGTTTTATGTAAAGAAATTTATTTTCTAGTAAAGTTTTCTAAATGGAATTGAATTAGATTCAATGCCTCCTTTTGCATTCACGCATTTGCATTACATCATATACATCAAATTTCATGAAAAAGACCCTAATTAAAAGAAATAATTTCAGTTAATCTGGAAACCAACAAAAACTTACCAACCAAACATCCTTACGATACCCAAGCAAGGACTAAAGAAATGGACCAAAGGCTGGAGAGATTAGAGCAAATGCAAATACAGATGCTAGAGCAATTAGCCAAACTTCAACAAGAGATAAAAAATCATATGCCAGAATTTCAAAGAAACATGATGAGCCAACTAATCCAAATACTAGCTTGAGGGTTAGAAAAAAGGAAAAGCCCTGTTAATTTTGGGGACGATAACGAGGACTCCACTTATCATTCAGGCTTTACCCCGACAAATGCCCAAGCACAACCAAACGTGTATCCACAAAGGGTGTCTATTAACGTCAGACCCAATATCAGACCAGTACCTCGACACCGGTGAGATTCCCGACAGATTCAGGTTCTAGTCCAGGGGATAACCCAATCAACCCTGTAGCAGAAACAAAAAAGCGAGAGCAGAGCTCCCAAAACAATTTGAAGATCATTACAAATGGAAAAGGAAATAGGGGAGCTCCCAGGTCAATACTTTCAAGGCCCCGAGGAAGAGGGAAAATGAAAGGAATAATACGCATATATATAACAAGGGCTATTCAAAACCAATTACCGCAAGCCAGTCAAGAACGGCAACTACCAGCCATCAAGGCCTCCCAAGGTAAGATTCTGATCCAAGATCAAACTTAGAAAAACTATGGTTCACGCCTATCCTGATCACGTACGGGGAGTTGTACCAAAGTTTGTTTGATGCACATATAGTATCCCCTTTCTACCTAAAACCTATATAGCCTCCCTTTCCCAAATGGTACGACGTGAACGCCCAATGCGAATACCACGCGGGAATCACAGGACACTCGATTGAGAACTGCACCGCTTTCAAAAAGATAATTGAAAGACTCACCAACATGGGTATTGTGATACTCGATGCAGAAAATTCGTTACCCAATTATCCTGACAAAGGGTTAAACACGATAATCGAGAGTGTAGGGAAGAGAATCAAAACAGATGTAGTAGAAGTGAAAACCCCGCTGAGAGAGATTTGAAAGAAAATGGTAGAAGGATGATTAATCAATCAAGATTTAGGGGAGGAACCTAGAGAAGCAAGGAACTACTGTGAGTTCCATGATGAGGAGGGTCACGAGATTCAAAACTGCAATGAATTTAGAGCCTTGGTGCAAGGCCTGATGGATAATAAGAAACTGGAATTCTATGAATATACTGAAGGCTCAGATGAAATGGTCAGAAGTGGGAGCATCAATGTTATATCCGAAGAAAGAATCGGAAGAGAAAACTTATTAGGCATTCGCCCTTATGAACATGGGAGTGTTCTGAATAATTGGACTGCAGAAGAAATTCTTGTAGTTTAAAGAATCGGAAGAGAAAACTTATTAGGCATTCGCCCTTATGAACATGGGAGTGTTCTGAATAATTGGACTGCAGAAGAAATTCTTGTAGTTTTTAGAGCTTACTCAGAGTAATGTTCCAAACATACTTGTTGCTTTAAGCCTAGAAGCAATAAGAATTTCCTTTTGTGAAATAGGCCCATGTCCAATATCTTTATTTCAATAAAAAATGCATTTTTGTGTCTCACTTTGAGCAAATATTCTTTCATTCTTTTATTTCATTCATGATTCATACTCATAAATAATCATTATTAGATTCATTTGTTCTTTGAATATTCCTTCATACCTACAACAGGTCCCTAGATATCAACGACATGAGTGACGCTGCTACTAACTCAGAATCTACTTTTGAGCAAGATATGTGTCTAGAGAGATTTCAGGACTTTGAAGACGACAAAGATTGTAACCTATCTCATGATTTATTAAGGATGGTGGAACAAGATGAACAACATATCCTATCTTACAAAAAGTCATTGTGAGCCTGGGAGAAGAGAAAGAGGTGAAGATCGGAGCTTGTATCATCAAAGAGACAACGTGAGACGTCATTGAAGTTATTCAAAAAAAAGTTTAAAGATGTTTTCGCAGGATCGTTTCAAGAAATGGTCGGGCTACTAAGACGTGTGGATGCTGTTAAGGCTAAAGAATCTTAGAAGAGGTCCATAAGGGTTTCTGAAGAACACATGCTATTGGTTTTACAATGGCCAAACAAATCATGAGTTTCAGGTACTGCTGGTCCACCATAGAAAGGGTTGCATCAGTTATACCAAGAAATTCCATAAATGCCAAATTTATAGAGACAATATTCCTATGCCTCATTCATCTCCTCATGACATCTCCGTGGAATTTCTCTATGTGGGGCATGAATCTCACCAAAAGCTTCTAACGAGTATCGATTCATCTTTGTGGTCGTCGATTACTTTACCAAGTGTGCGAAAGC
The DNA here is from genome assembly GCA_025506655.1 of Gossypium rotundifolium. NCBI lineage: Eukaryota > Viridiplantae > Streptophyta > Magnoliopsida > Malvales > Malvaceae > Gossypium > Gossypium rotundifolium. Next base: position 63,374,405 of record CP106723.1, on the reverse strand, counting down.
TGCTTCACATGCTGATGTCACAGAGTCGACAATCAACAAATTCTATGTCAGTATGGAATGCCAAAAAGGAACCTATCTGACGATACATTAAAATTGGAACAACAGCACGATATCGAAAGTTTGCAGTTGTTCAAGATCAACATCACATCGCCCTAAAATGAATGGAATAGTGGGGGCAACCTTTACAAAAAAAATCATGTAGAAGATGATTGAAACCCATAAGGATGAACCTGAGAGATTACCATCCATGATCATCAAACGTTTGTCAGGATCTTCACTGGGCAACGCCTTTCTCATTAAAGTTTAGATTCCTTCCCTTCGAGTCTTGTCAGAGATAAAGTTGCATAAATCAGAATGAATCCAATCTTGGTAGGATCAACTAAATCTGATCAAAGAGAACAGGTTGAAAGCTATCTATCATGGTCAAATGTACCAAAAATGAATGATGCGAGCTTACCACAAAAAGGTTCGCCCCAAAGAATTACATGAGGGGGACTTGGTTTTAAAGAAGATCCTCCAATACAAAAGGATTTCAGAGGAAAATAGATGCCAAATTGGGACGGACCTTATGTGGTAAAAAGGGTTTTCTAGAAGAGCACTAATTTTAACCGAAATGGATGGGAAAAACTTGCCAAATCCTGTAAATTCAGATTCAGTCAAGAAGTACTATACTTGAAGAGGAAAAGAGGCCAAAATGAAAACCCGCAAAGGGCGCTTTGAGACTTTCTCTAAAAAAAAAAAAACAGAGAGGCCAAAGTGAAAACCCACAAAGGACGCCTTGAGACCAAAGGGGTTTTGAGCCGAAAACCCAAAAAGAGCGGCTCAAATTTTGATCAAAGATAGGGCATGCGATGATCTTGCCATATGTGAATTAAGAGAAAGGTGAGATGTTACGTCTTGGGGCAACAATAGAGAACTCTTGATCCCTTAAACACATATTGAGCTTAAAATGGTCTTTATAAAGTCCGTACAGAGAAGCTCAGGCTGCGATATCTGGGGCACCTATCTTTTCCCCTAATCATTTTATATTCTAGCAATGTTTGCTTTCTTTAATTAACCTATTCTTTTCAAATTTCGTTCTTGATAAATTTCATTTTTGTCCATCATTATGATCATTTTCAAAGCATTTTTATTAAAGTAATGATTAATGGACTAATAATACTTTAACAAAAGGAGTTTTGCATATTACTCTGGAAACTTCTAAATAGTACGAGAAACTGAAACAGGACTATTATTTAGAACTCACCAAGCCTAAGGGTTGGAAATATCTGAGAAAGAAGAGTCTAAATTTTGACTATCTCTTCCGATTTTCTGTTAAGGATATCAGCTGAACAAGAAGACAGGATATTGCGTCAGTGACATAACTTAAATGAACAACGAGCAATGATAATTTAAGCATTAGAAAAGGATCTTTCTCGCCAAATGATATTCTGCATTCATGCAAATATTATAAGAAGCATTTGATTCATCCTGATCATGACGTCCTAATTATTTGGCATAAGCATAAGCCCATAAAATTGATTCTACACATCATGTCCCCTAGAAGACGGTGTAGCAAGATCGGTAATCCACAAATCCCATATCCCTGAAGTTGAAATGAGATGGATTGAAGTCTTAGAACTCACCAAGCCTAAGGGTTGGAAATATCTGAGAAAGAAGAGTCTAAATTCTGACTATCTCTTCCGATTTTCTGTTAAGGATATCAGCTGAACAAGAAGACAAGATATTGCGTCAGTGACATAACTTAAATGAACAACGAGCAATGATAATTTAAGCATTAGAAAAGGATCTTTCTCGCAAAATGATATTCTGCATTCATGCAAATATTATAAGAAGCATTTGATTCATCCTGATCATGACGTCCTAATTATTTGGCATAAGCATAAGCCCATAAAATTGATTCTACACATCATGTCCCCTAGAAGATGGTGTAGCAAGATCGGTAATCCACAAATCCCATATCCCTGAAGTTGAAATGAGATGGATTGAAGTCAAGATAGCGAATCTTATTTCCCAAATTATCCAGTGGAACAGATTAAAGCTACGGCAGATCTTACCTTCCGAAAGTTGCAGTAGAACAGATTGAAGCCATAGCCTTGTTTCCCTGAAGTTGCAGCGGAGCAGACTGAAGACAGTAAATCTTATTTCCCTAGTGTTGCAGTGAAACAGATTAAAGCTATAGATTACGGTGAATCTTATCTTCCTGAAGTTGCAGTGAAGTAGATTGAAGCCACCAGCCTTATTTCCCTGAAGTTGCAGTGGAGAAGACTGAAGACAACAAATCTTATTTCCCTGGCATTTCAGTGAAACAGATTAAAGCTACGACAGATCTTATCTTCCTGAAGTTGCAGCGGAGTAGATTGAAGCCACAGTCTTGTTTCCCTGAAGTTGTAGCAGAGCAGACTGAAGAGAACAAATCTTATTTCCCTAGCATTGCAGTGAAACAGATTAAAGCTATAGATTACGGTAGATCTTATCTTCCTGAAGTTGCAGTAAAATAGATTGAAGCCACCAACCTTATTTCCCTAAAGTTGCAGCGGAGAAGACTGAAGACAAAAAATCTTATTCCCTGAAGTTGCAGCGGAGAAGACTAAAGACAGCGAATCGTATTTCCCTGATGTTGCAGTGAAATAGATTAAAGCTACAAGTTATGGCGGATCTTATCTTCCTGAAGTTGTAGTGGAGCATATTGAAGTCACCAACCTTATCTCTCTGAAGGTGCAGTGGAGCAGACTGAATATAGCGAATTTTATTTCCCTAGCGTTACAGTGGAACAAATTAAAGCTACAATTACAAGTCCTATACCTCTGAAGTTGCAGTAGGTTGGATCAAATCTATCATGGTGATTCTTCTCTTCTTGAAGTTGCATTGGAGCAGATTGAAGCCACGATTCTTTTTACCTGAAGTTGCAAAGGAGTAGATGAAGATAACAAATCTTATCTCCTTGAAGTTACGACGGAGCATATTGAAGCTACAAGTCTAATCTCCTTGAATTGGATCAAAGTGCTAGTTCCTACACCCCTGAAGATGCAATGGGATGGAATGAAGTTATTCAAAGAAGAGAAGCACCAAAAGAAGTCAAGATTCAGCAAGACCAGGTAAAATTAACCTTTTAAGGTCTTTGCTCTGTTCCCATTACACGAAAACGAGCAAAGAGGGGCAGCTGTAATAGGCCAATTTTGGCCTGGCCCAATATAAACCCATATAAAAAAAACTGAATAAAAATAATAATAATAATAATAATAATAATAATAATAATAAAAGTTCAGTTTTTATTATTGCAAATCCAATAAAATAGTAGGCCCAAAATTCCTAGTGGCTCAAATATTAAAAACTAAACCCAACAAATAAACCCTAGCCCACTAAGCCCAAAACAGCGAGAAAATTAGAAACCCTAGAGGTTTCTAGAAATGTCTAGCTCCTGCAGCCACGTCAGCCACACACACGCCGTAGCCCTCGCGCGCTCGGGCCTCCACGCCATCCACGAGCGGCTTTCCCCTCCGTACGGTGGTCGTACATGCAAAGAAACTGTAACACCCCAAACCCGGCCCAAACGTTATGGCCAAATTCGGTATGTCACAGAGAAAACATTTTGAAAACCCTTGTTAGCCGATTTAAAATTTAAGGCAAAAGATTTTTGTTTTATTTTAAAACCATGGAATTTGTATGAAGATTTATTAAGTCAGAATTGTTACAGATTTTAATGTAGCCGATGGCACAATAAAACATTTTTCGTTTGATTTTCAAGGAACTTGTGGAATCATTTTATAGTTGTAAAGTAATTTAAATAGTTAGTCCAATCATAAAAATAAATATAAAAGAAAAGATAGACTTAGGAGGCCTTATTACAACTTAATTAAATAAAATCCAAATAGAATAAAACTAAAATAAAATACTTCAAAGTAAAATTCAATTTCCTTTGCATGGCCACCTCGAGTTCATCCGGCTCCTCATCCGCTATCTACGTGTCACTGAAAAATGTTAAAGGAAAATGTGAGTCACCAAGACTCGATGTGTAACCCTTTTCTAGGTTAAATGCAACATCATACACAATTATAACAAATTAACATGCATTAAGTCATGCACCCAACCTAGCCATCCAAACGCCTTTCTCTACCCGTGTGGTACCAAACCACTAGTGGTGCCAAACCACCGGTGACTTAAAGTCACAATTGTGATACCAAATCCTTTGGAGGTGCCAAGCCTGCGTGTCCGTGAACACAAATCGATTGATGGGGCCAACCCATTGTGTGATACCAAATCATTGGCGTCAATCCTTAATATAAATGCATGGGGCCAACCCAATTGTGGTGCTAAGCCAACTGGGACGAGACGCGATGAGGTGCCAAACCTCCGGTGAGAAGTCACAATGTGGTACCAAACCAGCGGTGTCAATAAAATCGACACTAATATCACCGCCCCTCCTCTCAACAACCCACATATTTATAAGATGCATTCAATAGAATCATGCTAACCATGTTTACTTAATATCACATACTGGGTTTATTATCAGTCATATATTCACTGCACATACCAGATATATCATGCTTCCCAAAAGCATCATAAAATAACTCATATTGACAGAGACTTACCTGAACTATCGCTTATACTGAATTCACGGTATCAAATCCAAAGCTACATGAATCAAATTTAGCACACAATATTTAGCACATTTAATCAATCATAAAGTGTGTATGTACACACCTGTCACCGATGATAATTCTAAATCCCGAAAAGTCAATCGGCCACACTAGCCTTCCTTGCCCTATTTTCGGCCATTAACAAATATTAGTACTAAGGCCATTCGGCCAAGCCAAAACAATCCAAAGGGGTTACTGCTTGAATACGAAGCCTTACCCAAATGCTTTTGAACCCTAGCCAACACACTCCAAGTGTGAATCGGTTTCACTTCCTACAATCGGCCTTATCAAAATTAGTAGCCTTGACTTTGAACACTAATTAAATACTTACTAAGAATAGAACCTTACCACTACTTACCAACTGTTTGACAAAGAATGGTAGATTAGATTTCTGCTTTGAGATCCCAAAGTTCCTAGGAATCGGTTCCAACACACATCCATCAATATATTTGACCCTTTTCATTCAACCAAATCGACGGGGAATAAGAATTATAGGAGGAGAGTTTGGCACTTCTTACCTTCACCAAATCGGTTGACAACAATGATCCAAAGAGATCTATACTACTCTCAATATTCGCTAAGACTACACCACATAGGGGAAGAAATTGACATCAAGGAGGAAAAGAAAGAAAAGATGTGGGAAATCAAGGTGGTTTTGGCTAGAATAAAAGAAGAGAAAATGGAATTTTGAAGAATTCCCTAGGAATTTTAAGCAAGTAGCAAAGGGAAAAGAAAAGTAAATAGTTGCTGGAAATTTTCTTTTGCTCTATTTGCTTCATACAAAATAGCTCCTAAAGAGTCCTAATCTTGCCAAATTCTCCTCTCTATCTTGATAAAACTTTATCTATTAATTATCACCCTTCCAATTAAATTAAAAATCATATCTATCCATTATCCAATCCCTTATCACTCCTTTAAATCAAATAAAAAAATAAAAGAACCCATGTGCATATCAAACTCTTCCAGCCGAATGCTAAACAAAGAACCATGTGGAGGCCAATTCCATTTTCACGCCAGCAGCATAGTGAAATAAAAAAAAATCCAAATGTTGCTATGATGGTTCGAACCCGTGACCTGTTGAAGACACCCCACGCCTCCAGCCACTCTGCTATGGCGAAAATTTGTGATATGAACTCGTCACAATTTCTTTTAAGTGCTTCTTCGTTAGTTTGCCCTTGTTTTCACGCCAGACCAAAAATAAAACCAACGCTGCTGTATACTTGGTTCGAACACAGGTCCTGGGGGAAGCATTCTGCCGCAGCCCCCCCTTAAGCGCCCCTGCCACTCTTCCAATTTGACTTTCATGTCAAGTAATATCGTCATTAAATTATAAGCCTTCATATTTGGGCTCTACTCCCTCAACGCCAAAGCCCCAAAAAAAATAAAGCTCCTTGCATCCTTTGTGTCTCGAACCCGAGACCTCATGCCAAGGCCCTTAAGCCACGCCCCATGCCACTCCGCCAACTCACTTTCATGCCATGAACCTTGCCCGAATTTTTATTTAAAGCCTTCCTACTTAAGCCCATCACCTCTAAAAAAAAACAAAACGCAAAAATGCTTCCTCTGCCACTCGAACTTGTGACCTGCGCTCCCCTCTTCTCCTCTAACACGCATGGAACCGGTTAGCCAACTATCTCCTTGTGTCAAGTTCCTTTTAAAAAATTTTCTTAACCCCTAACTCACCTAGCTTCCCTCCTTTAAACACTTAAAAATAAATTTTTAACCCTAAGTCAGGCCTAGCTCGAGTTATTTTTAGACCCTAAATTATGCCAATTAAAATCATATTTATTTATTTCTTGAAGCCCACATGAAATTTAATTAAATTTTAACAACCCCTAATTTAGGGTGTTACAGAAACAAAACAACAGCAAATGAACAAATGACAGCAAAAAATAGAAAAGCTTTTGTATTTTCTTTTTCGTCATTGTTATTTCGGCTATAAAAGTCGAACACAAAAAAAATTGTAGCTTTTTCACATTTTTACGAATACAGAAATCAAAAACCAAAGTTTCTTCGAAGGTATTCACCAGATTCAAATGTTTATTTGAGTATTAAATACAAGTATAGCATAAACGTAAGGGGAAGAGGTATTTTTACCTTTTTTTTCGGGGTGCAAAAAATAGAATCTGAGGAGTCATTTGATCTCCTTTGGATTTCGGGATGGGTTTTGGTAAAACGGCGTTTATATCTGCATTTAGGGTGTCTAAGAGGACAGAAATAATCGCCTTTTGGGCCTTCGAACACTGCACACGACGGCAGACGGTCGCAGAGCATGGTGGCTCGGTGATGGGGCTAGGTTAGAACCTTGAGAGCCTTCAGAGCATTTTTTCGATTTTTTTTTTTTGAAATGGTTTAAAAATGAATTTTTGTCTTAATTTTTTTTGCTATTTAAAGCTAAGCTACACGATGTCGTTTTGCAGTGGGGTTTTAAGACCTAAAACGGCATCGTTTCATGGCTTAAGATCCACGTGTTGACCCGACCCGGGGAGGATCCACGCGTTTTTTATAAAAGGGAAATTTATCTCCTGGCTCCCTCCGCATTATTATTTTTTATGCAATCTTATCCTATTCATATTTCGCTTTATTTTTTAATTTGACCCTGACATTTTTTTGGTTTCAATCTGGTCCTTAGGCCTTTTAAATACGGATATTAGAACGGCATCGTTTAGGTGATCGAGTATAATTGCCCAATTGATCCCTATAATATTTCGCGTGTTTTGATTCGGTCCTTATTTTATTTTATTTCATTTTTTTATTTTATTTTTTATTATTTATTTTAATTAAATTATTTAGATTTATTGCATAAGGTTATTTTATTTTTTATATTCGTTGTATATACTATTTATTTTATTGATTTAACTTCATTTTAATTTAAAATTCACTATTTTTAATTATTTATTTATTTTATATTATTATTTAGTATATATGTTATTTATTATATTACATATGTGTACATCTTTTATTTTAAAATTTATTATATTATTTTTTATATATTTATATTTATTATTTTATTGTTGTTTTGTTATCCATCTTTTGCCTATATATATATATATATCCTTTATTGTATATGGTTTATTTTATTTCATTTGTATAAATTCTCATTTTATTTCTTAAATTTCATTTTATATAGATTTTAAATCATTCACTCCTTTTCTTTCACTCATTTTTTATAAAATTTAAATTTCGTTGTTTGATCACTTTCATTATCATTTTCGTAATTAGCCATTTTTATTATAATATTCCTTGATTGTTTGTATTATTACTAAATTAGCATGTTGTGTAATCTTCGTGAATTGGCATTTAGTATTTGTATTCTATATTTTATTGATGTAATGGTTCTATTAACAAATCATTGTCTACAATAAAAACGCATTTCGTTTAGTTACTACATTTTATTCAAAAAAATTTCAAAATAAGGCAATACTCGTATTTGGGAATTTCGAGAAGATTGTGCCTTAACTTACTGGGTTCCAATTTTCCTCGTTGACCCCAAATAACCGAGTATCCCTTTTTTTAAAACCAAAACGTATAGATTTCAAATAAAAGTTTATTCTCGGGAACTCGAGGTGTTGTGTCCTAACTCACTGGATATGACATATTGTTATCTCGAGATAAGGATTTCTAAAAACAAAGGCAATACTCTGTATTTGGAATTTTGAGAAATTGTGCCCTAACTTACTGGGTTCCAATTTTTCATTTGATCTAAATGACCGAGTATCCTTCTTAAGTTTAAATGCACTAGTTTTAAAAGTCATAAGACAAGCTTAATTTCGAGTATTCGAAATATTGTATCCTAACTCACTAGACATGATATTTCACTTCTTCGAAATAAGCAAGCCCCAGCATCCAATTTGATTTATTCAAGTTTTTCTTTAAATAAAAAGGATCGTATTTAAAATCTTTTCAAGTTTTCGACAAAAATTGAGAATAAATTTTAAAAAATATGTATACTTAAGTAACACTAAGATAAATGCATATTAACAAGCAAATACCTCTAAAAGAATAATAAAATTAAGAATAAAACAAGTGTTATACAATATCCAAATAATAACAACAAAGTAGTAATAACATAATAGTGAAATGGTAGCAAAATAAGTAGAAAACAACAAGAAAATAGTATTAAAACAACAAAAAATAGCAGATTTTTTTGTCCTTTTGTAAATTCGAGCCCGGGTCAAAATTACCTTACTCGAGGCTCGACTCGTTTTTTAAAACGGGCCTTATTTTTTGCCCAAGCCTATTTTTTAGGCCTATGTTTTGTTCAAACCCTCACACTTTTTAAGTTTCTGCTCGCCCCATGAATGTGTCTACTACCTCTACTTTTTCCAACAATATTTTTTGATAGTTTATTTAATACAATAAAGTATATTAGATACATGGCTTTGAAATATAATGTTTAAAAAGAAAAAAAAGTTATTTAATATAATAAATATTAAACAGTACATTAAATATAATGGATTCATTTAAAAATATATATACATATAACGGATTCGTTTAGGTAAAAATATAATGGATTTATTTAATAAAATAAAGTATATTAAATACATGGTTCTCAAAAACACTTTTTAAAATTAAAAATGAAAATAATTTTATTTATTGAATTTAATAAATACTAAATTATATTAAATTTTAAAAATTAAAAAAAACTAAAATGGTTTAAAGATAGAATTTAACATAGTTAACAAATTTTAGTATTTGACATTTATTTTAAAAATATTTTTAATTATTTACTTTAAACTCCGTTTTTAAAATTGATATAAACACAAGGTTTTAGAATAATTAAAAATATTTTATAACTTAAAATTGATAAATACAATTACGGATATTTGAAGTTTTTATAACAACATTTTAAAAATCATATTAAAATTTACGTTTTAAATTTATAACATAAAAATATCATAATTTAATATGCATTATAAAAAAATATTTTGAATATATTTAAATAATTAAGAATAATCTTTGCACATTAAAGATTTACAAACATAATTAAAAAATATGTATTTAATATAATTAAAACATAATTAGATAAAAACAGATTTTAAAATTTATTTAAAATGAAAAGAATTTTTTACTTATAAACTTTTAAATTTTAAAAATAATTTTAAATACTTTTATAAATTCAAAATTTATAAATATTTTAAATATAAAATAATTATTTTTAAACTAATTTAAATATTGTGTTAGACAAATTAAAAAACATATTAAAACTTTACAAAGTTAATTACATATTAAAACAATGCTTTTCTTATAAAAAATATATTAATATACATACGACAACATATGACAATTGTACGTTGGATGGTAATTTTTCAGATTATCGTGTATAAATTTACACAAAACATATTTTGTTTTGAAAGAATACAAACCATATTAATCATTATACATATTAACATACATAAACATTTTCATTTATTTTTCAAGTGTAAATATTAAACTTTTAAATTAAACTTATATAAAAATTTCACCATATAAGTTTTTGTACATATATATATATATATATAAGTATTTAATTTCATTTTTTATTTATTTACCATAGTATATGTATAACTTATAAAAATAAATAAATTGTAATCTGAAATTAATTAATATGTTTTAATTAATACATACAACTTATTCGTGCATCGTATAAATATAAAAACAAGTAAATAAATAAATATTTTACATTATAAATTTTTGGAAAATTAATTTTCTGAACCCAACTTACCACATTATCTATTGCCCTACTAATTAAAAATAAACACATCATCTTTTTTTTCACTTCATTCATAATCTTTCCTTATCAACTATACATTTAATGTAAAAAATAATACATTTATTTTTTAATTGGCAGGGACCATGAATGACATGGAAAGAGAGTTTATAAAATAATTTCTAAAATTGTTGACATTTGACTTTCTATAATATTAACACATCATCAAGTGATTGGAGTGACTGGAAATAGATTTTTCCACTAAGCATTTAAATCAAGTTTGAATTCTTGAGTTGTCTTTATTGAAGATATTTTATTTAAATACCACCTTACACGAATAGAATTAGTCTTAAATCATAAAACGAACAATGACATCTATAATTGAAAAAAATTAAAATCAAATTATTATATTAAACATTAAATCTTACTTATTTACAAGACGACGACAAGATGTTAATGCTAATTTCTAATCATCCACGTTATGTTCTCAAATCGAGTAAAGAAAAAAGAGGTTTTACAATTTAGTTAGTAACACACATTTTAATCTTCCATCCTTTATATATTTTAAATTAGAACTTTTAAAATTTGTTATTTTATATATGAATTGACTTTTATATATAAAAGAATTTCTTAACTTTGTAACTTCAAATCAACTTCATGTTTAACCTTTTAAGATTTTGGTTTAATTTACATTTTGATCTTGTATTCGTATTTTTAAGTTTTGATTTATACAAATAAGTAACAAGAAATTTTTTAAAATTGTGAACGATGATTGAATTCTTTTTAGATAATGGTCAAACAATTTAAATATTTTCAAGACTATTTTTACAAGCAAAAGTAGTTCTTAATGTATTTCAATATTTAAATCTTAAAACATTTTAAAATATTATTTCAAATACTATTTTGTAGGAATATTTAAATACTGATTAAAAAAAGGAAAATTTGAAATTAAAAGATTAATATTTTTTTCAAGGCAAAAACCTAAGTATACCCAAAAAAAATTTATTTACGGAAAAGGGCCCGTTTTTTTAAAATTTATGGAAAAGGGCCGTTTCCCCACAAAGCTCGTCCACGTCAGCGTGTTTTGTGGGGATGCAGCAGGAAACCGCTCCCCCAAGGGATCGCTTTATCCCTGCAATGGTCAAAAAAATTCCCTATAAAAACCCCTTAACCCTTTTATTTTTTTACACTTTAGTCCTTACTCAACATTCTCTCAACTTTCTCTCAAATTCCTCTCAAATTTCTCTTTAAGTCCTTGAAACTTCCTCTGAAATTTCAAAATAGTCCTTTAATATTTACAAAAAAGCCCTTTTTAATTTTTTTAATATATTTTTTTGGAAAATTTTAAAATTTTCGATTGTATTACCAATGGCCGGGGAATTAATTCGTCTAGACAACAAGCACATCTCCGTCGATCAAATGCAAATGGTAAGTTTTAATTTTAATTTTTCAATATTATTTAATATTTTTTAGGTTTATGCAATTTTAATTAATTTTATTTATAATTTTTTAAACAGTCTGTAGATCAGGTGTTGCAATACTATATTCACAATATGCATGGTCCCCCATCGCCGTTGATCGAGAATTACCTGCGGGAAGCAGGTTTTTGGCACGTGGCCACGATAGGCCGGGGGTTCAAGTTGGAGCCGAACTTGATTAGTGCGTTGATAGAGAGGTGGAGACCCGAGACGTACACTTTCCATCTTCCATGCTGTAACATCCAAGGTTAGGGGTTATGCGCTTGTGCATAATTCATGAGTAGTAGGTTTTGGCAGTGTTTGGAAGTGAATTAAGGGTTTTTAAAATCCTAGGATGGAAGAGAAAGCTTTGGACAATTATTGGTTTTTAAGTTAAAAACAAGAAGTGATGTGGAAAAGTGGCAAGGGACGCCACCTAAGGTGCAAGGGTTATGGCATCAAGTGAAGTACTTTGAGGAAGAGGTTGAATTCCATTGTGTGCATCTTTGCTTAATTTTATGAAATAGCATGTTTCTTGTGATATGTGGTGTGCATTTTTAGAACCTTGAAATGTAAGGAAATGTATGGAAATGTATGGAAATGTAAGGAAATGTATGGAAATGTAAGGAAATGTATGGAAATGTATGGAAATGTATGGCAATGTAAGGAAATGTTAAGTTCAAAGTGAACATTTTTGGAAACTAGGAAATGTAAGGAAATGATTTAGAAATGATTCAAAGAGGAAAGTAAACATTTGGAAACTTGGAAATGTAAGGAAATGTTAGGTTAAAGGAGGGAAACGAACATTTTGGAAACCCGAAATGTAAGGAAATGTCAAGTTTTAAAGTTTAAAAGAGGAAACTAAGGCAAGGTGGCCTTAAGAAAATTAATAGAGGAATTTGACATAAGAATGTGGCTTGGAAAAGTGGCAAGGAGGCACCACTTAAAGCCCAAGAATGACGCCACCAAAGATGTGTGCAAGCTTAGGTTCGAGCAAAGAAAGAGAGCATTTCGAGAGTGTTTTTAGGTTCAAATGGGCTATGCCCAATTTGTTATTAAAGCTAAACTAATCATAGGGAGGCGCCACTTAGGCGGATAATTTGGGCCTCAGATGGCCACAAGGAGTCCAATAGAATAAGTTTAAATTCGCTCATCAAGGGAAGGGTGTGGATGGCATCTAGCTAAGACTTTAAGTGATTTTATTTAATTACTTAAAGAGGAAGCAATGGACGACAATAGGGACTCTTAAGGAAGAGTTTAATTCTCCTTAAAACTCGGCTAAATAGGTGGATAAATGATGATTTATTTTAGATTATTTTCAAAGAGATAATTATGGATTATTCTTTAATTTTAATTAAAGAGATAAAGCTATCAAAATAGAAGAGTGATGCCAAGTAAGGATTCTAAGTTAGTAATTTTTGCTATAAAAGGAAAAGAGGGCCATTCATTCTTTCTTCTAACTCTCTCTCTCGAATTCTCTCTAACAAATATCTCCTTTCTTCATTGTTTTGCTGTCGAAAATACACCTTGTGTAGTTGAAACTTCATTACCAAATTGCTCAAACTCTTTTCTTCTTCTTTCATAATCTTCCAAAAGTTGAAAGTTTGCTAAAATTAAGGCCATAGCCGAATAGTTTTGAGACTTCAAACAAGGGGTTGTCGACTTACGTATTAAGGGTAAGAACTAGTTATCATTCGATTTTCATCCTTTTCTTTTAAGATTTGCCGAAATCTAGGACTAACCCCATTAATATCTTGTTGCCGAAACTTTGAGGAGATCTTTCGGGATTTACTAAGTGTCGACTACAAGGAAGAAGAAATTCTTTTCCGAATGTACACCATAGGCCACGTGTTCCCTAGTTATTCTATGAGTTTTGGATTTAAAATCCACAAGGTAAGTATCTATAGCATTCGCCAAGGCCCGTATTGATACTAAGATCTATTTCTTACATGTTAAAAAGTGAAACTAACCTATGTAGAGATCCGGTGTTTGGCAGAATACAAGGAGGAGTATAGCAAAGTTTTTGGATTTGAGTGATAAGCAAATCATCATCAAGGTAAGTTTTAGTGTACAAATCCTACTAGGATTTGATTTTGTAGTCGAATGGGTTTTCATTAAAACTTTAATATGGGCGAATGTAGGAAGTTAAAGATCTAAGGCGAGAGATAGGATTTTGGGATTTCATTGAAATTGTTAAGTTTAATCGTGTGTACCCTACCCTAAGTTTTAATATGTTCATGGCTATATTTTAAATTAAATGTGCATGTTTATAAGAATGTGAATATGGCTAAGGTACCATACTATGGTACAAAGTACTAAGGTACGCTTCCTACTCCTACTAGGAATATGAATATATGTTATTTTAACATGTGAAAAGTGATAAGAATATGAAAAGTGATAAGAATGTGATTTACGGTATGATATTGCATGATATGTATGATATGGGGCATATGGGTTATATGAAAAGGGGAAGTTAATGTGGTGACCTAAGACCACGAAATCTGAATGTGGTGACCTAAGACCACATAAAACCGAATGTGGTGACCTAAGACCACGATATCCGAATGTGGTAACCTAAGACCACTTAATTTTATAATGGCGATGAGCACGTCGACCGCAATGACGCCTTCGATGGTGTGCAATGGATGGAGGTTGACTTAGTAGTCCCTACTTGTGCAGTGGATGGTACGGTGGTGTGTAGAAGATGGCATATAGGTTTGGGTTCGGGTTGCATCATATTGTTTAAATGCTTTATGAACATGTATGACATTGTATGCCTGAAATATTAAATTTTAGTGTTGGTTACACATTGAGTCTGTTGACTCACCCCGTTTTGGGAATTATTTGATGTAATAAGGCCTTAGTAGAATTTTTTTTTATTCTGTTTTTATTTTACAAACTTTTATTTATTAAAAGATCAAGTAAATCTATTTTTTTTAAAACAAAGCCCAAACGTTTTGTCACCTAAAGTAAAGGATTTTTAATAATGAAATAACCTTATTTTCATCTCAAGCCCAACCCAAAACGATCTTTCTTCCAAATCACACAAGTTTTTCCTAAGTAAGAAAAGAATTTGAAACGGTTTACACCGGAGAACATACCAGATCCGGTCAAGGCTCGTGGGCTGGGTTTGGGGTGTTTCAGTTTGGTATCAGAGCCCAATTTTAAACTCTCGACCTTGGGTTTAAGGCCCAAAATGTTTTCAAAGTTAAGCCTAAAAGAAATTTTGTGAGTTAAGCAGGGTTTTCTGGCATGGCCCACTAAGTCTCCGACCCGAAGTCCACCAGGTAAGTACTCCGATCTCTTGTGTGATTTATATTATGATTTGTAGAAGGGTAGAAATGGAACGTAGAATAGAGATTAAGTACTTGAACCCTAGGACTAGTGTACCCCAACAAAAACATAAGACTTAAATGCCTAACTAAACAAACCCATGATTAAGTCGCCGAGTTAGGGTGTGGCAACCATGGTACGCATGTCTAGGATTGGTTTCGGTGGGAGCTTGGTATTTAAGCAGTCCGCATGACTCACCTCCTCTCCAATCGAATCCTACCTGGTGCGTAGCTACGGTTCACCCTAACCAAGAGGACTCACCACAAGCTAAACCCAATAAGTAAAACCGAAAGGGACTAGCCACATTTTTATGGAAACCCTAGTTTTAAAAGTCGATAAACTACCTTTTTGAATTATGAAAATTATTTTTTAAAAAAACTTTCTAAGAATTTTCGATTTACAAGATTATCGAAATACCCTTAGGGGTAGAAATTACTAAAATGCCCTTGGTTCTAAAATTTCCATATTACCCTTGATTTCAATAAAATTTCCTCACTTTGTAAAAAGTATTTTAAAATCCTATTTTTGAAAGTCCAAAATACCCCGATTTGAAAATTCTGAATTACCCCGATTGACAAAATTACCAAAATGACCTCGATTTTCAAAATTTTTGCAACATCACCGATTTGGAAAACAAATTCTCAAAAGAACCTCAAGTTTTGCAAATTTTGAAATACCCTTAATTTATTGAGATTTACAAATTTACCCTAGTTAATTACTGAAATACCCCTGGGTAGTGGAAAAACAACAACAATGAAAACTACAACATTTCTCTGAATGAACGAAAGTTCATAATTGATTGATGGATGTATGAATGTAAAGATTGTCTGCATGTATGAATACGAAAGAACCACTTCTAAAAAAAAATTTCTTTCCATAAAACTTCTTCGTGGTTAATCAGTGAAACAAAATTTTTTAATACATAAAACTTCTTAATCAGATTAAATCACGACGTTAGAAATGAGTTCTAAGGGACGTGAACTTAGAGATTGTGCCTGGAAAGTATGATAGTTCTATTAAGATCAGAGTGCGCAGCGTAAGCATAAGTGCGGTGAGAAGGATTGTACGACTGTTAGTAAGTAATTTCGAGGACTAAATTATTTTAAGGAGGGTAGAACTGTAACTTCCTAGATTAGGGTTATGCGCTTGTGCATAATTCATGAGTAGTAGGTTTTAGCAAGTGTTTGGAAGTGAATTAAGGGTTTTAAAATCCTAGGATGGAAGAGAAAACTTTGGACAATTATTGGTTTTAAGTTAAAAACAAGAAATGATGTGGAAAAGTGGCAAGGACGCCACCTAAGGTGCAAGGGTTATGGCATCAAGTGAAGTACTTTGAGGAAGAGGTTCAATTCCATTGTGTGCATCTTTGCTTAATTTTATGAAATAGCATGTTTCTTGTGATATGTGGTGTGCATTTTAGAACCTTGGAAATGTAAGGAAATGTGGAAATGGAAATGTAAGGAAATGTATGGAAATGTAAGGAAATGTATGGAAATGTATGGAAATGTATGGAAATGTAAGGAAATGTATGGAAATGTAAGGAAATGTTAAGTTCAAAGTGAACATTTTGGAAACTAGGAAATGGAAGGAAATGATTTAGAAATGATTCAAAGAGGAAAGTAAACATTTTGGAAACTTGGAAATGTAAGGAAATGTTAGGTTAAAGGAGGAAACGAACATTTTGGAAACCCGAAATGTAAGGAAATGTCAAGTTTTAAAGTTTAAAAGAGGAAACTAAGGCAAGGTGGCCTTAAGAAAATTAATAGGAGGAATTTGACACAAGAATGTGGCTTGGAAAAGTGGCAAGGAGGCACCACTTAAAGCCCAATAAATGACACCACCAAAGATGTGTGCAAGCTTAGGTTCGAAAGCAAGAAAGAGAGCATTTCGAGAGTGTTTTTATGTTCGAAATGGGCTTATGCCCAATTTGTTATTAAAGCTAAACTAATCATAGGAGGCGCCACTTTGGTGGATAATTTGGGCCTCGATGGCCACAAGGAGTCCAATAGAATAAGTTTAAATTTACTCATCAAGGGAAGGGGTGGACGGCATCTAGCTAAGACTTTAAGTGATTTTATTTAATTACTTAAAGAGGAAGCAATGGACTGCAATAGGGACTCTTAAGGGAAGAGTTTAATTCTCCTTAAAACTCGGCTAAATAGGTGGATAAATGATGATTTATTTTAGATTATTTTCAAAGAGATAATTGAGGATTATTTTTAATTTTTAATTAAAGAGATAAAGCTATCAAAATAGAAAAGTGATGGCCAAGTAAGGGATTCTAAGTTAGTAATTTCGACTATAAAAGGAAAAGAGGGCCATTCATTCTTTCTTCTAACTCTCTCTACCGAATTCTCTCTATCAAATATCTCCTTTCTTCATTGTTTTGCTGTCGAAAATACACCTTGTGTAGCCGAAACTTCATTACCAAATTGCTCAAACTCTTTTCTCTTCTTCTTTCATAATCTTCCAAAAGCCGAAAGTTTGCTAAAATCAAGGCCATAGCCAAATAGTTTTGAGACTTCAAACAAGGGGTTGTCGACTTCTGTATTGAGGGTAAGAACTAGTTATCATTCGATTTTCATCCTTTTCTTTTAAGATTTGCCGAAATCTAGGACTAACCCCATTAATATCTTGTCGTCGAAACTTTGCGGAGATCTTTCGGGATTTACTAAGTGTCGACTACAAGGAAGAAGAAATTCTTTTCCCGAAGGTACACCATAGGCCACGTGTTCCCTAGTTATTCGGTGAGTTTCGGGATTTAAAATCCACAAGGTAAGTATCTATAGCATTCGACCAAGGCCTGTATTGATACTAAGATCCATTTCTTACATGTTAAAAAGCCGAAACTAACCTATGTAGAGATCCAGTGTTTGGCCGAATACAAGGAGGAGTATAGCAAAGTTTTCGGTATTTGAGTGATAAGCAAATCGACATCAAGGTAAGTTTTAGTGTACAAATCCTACTAGGATTTGATTTTGTAGCCGAATGGGTTTTCATTAAAACTTTAATATGGGCTGAATGTAGGGAGTTAAAGATCTAAGGCAAGAGATAGGATTTTCGGATTTCAAATGAAATTGTTGTTTAATCGTGTGTACCCTACCCTAAGTTTTAATATGTTCATGGCTATGTTTTAAATTAAATGTGCATGTTTATAAGAATGTGAATATGGCTAAGGTACCATACTATGGTACAAAGTACTAAGGTACATTTCCTACTCCTACTAGGAATATGAATATATGTTATTTTTAACATGTGAAAAGTGATAAGAATATGAAAAGTGATAAGAATGTGATTTAAGGTATGATATTGCATGATATGTATGATATGGGGCATATGGGTTATATGAAAAGGGAAAGTTAATGTGGTGACCTAAGACCACAAAATCTGAATGTGGTGACCTAAGACCACGTAAAACTAAATGTGGTGACCTAAGACCACGATATCTGAATGTGGTGACCTAAGACCACAAATTTTATAAGGGTGATGAGCACGTCGACTGCAGCGACTGCCTTCGATGGTGTGTAGCGGATGGAGGGTTGACTTAGTAGTCCCCATGGTGTGCAGGATGGTATGGGTGGTGTGTAGCGGATGGCATATAGGTTTGGGTTCGGGTTGCATCATATTGTTTAAATGCTTTATGAACATGTATGACATTGTATGCCTGAAATTTTAAATTTTAGTGTTGGTTACACATTGAGTCTGTTAACTCGCCCTGTTGTGGGATTATTTTTCAGGTGACAACCAGTGATGGACCGGGCCGGCAGATGCTTAGTGGAGGCCATGTGAAGTTCAGTTTTCTTTTATTTGGACTATTTTACTTTAAGTATTTATGATTTATTTAAATTTTGGGAATTATTTGATGTAATAAGGCCTTAGTAGAATTTTTTTTATTCTATTTTTATTTTACAAACTTTTATTTATTAAAAGATCAAGTAAATCCATTTTTTAAAACAAAGCCCAAACGTTTTGTCACCTAAAGTAAAAGATTTTTAATAATGAAATAAACTTGTTTTCATCTCAAGCCCAACCCAAAACGATCTTTCTTCCAAATCACACAAGTTTTCCTAAGTAAGAAAAGAATTTGAAACGGTTTACACCAGGGAACATACCAGATCCGGTCAAGGATCGTGGGCCGGGTTTGGGGTGTTTCACATGCGGAGAGTGTACCATCACTCTAGAAGATGTGCAGTTGCAGTTGGGATTGCCAGTGGACGGATCGGTAGTCACTGGGTCCGCAACTTCTACTGATTGGATGGCCGCATGGTACAAGCTCCTAGGTGCCATTCCAGATAACATTCATGGAGGTCGAATCGAGATGGCGCTGGTTACGAGACACAATCCCAGAGCCGAATGATGGTTCGGTCGAGATAGAAAGAATACGGTATGCTCGGGCATACATTCTTGAGATAATTAGAGGCTATCTGATGCCGGACCTGTCTAGAAACCTCGACACTTAAGATGGTCTGAAACTTGTTGATTTAGAGTAGCCGGTGAATTGAGTTGGGGTCTCTTGTGCTATCAAAGTTGTATCGGATATGTGCGGGCACGCGCACGAGTAAAACAAAATCGAGTTTGCCTATCACTACGCGGTCATGGGGTGGTTTCGATTTCCATTTTACGCCATCGACTCAACCACCCATATTCATTCCCACCGATAACGAGGTAAATTTAATGTTATATTTTACAATTATTACGTAGATTTAAAGTATAATTGTATGCTAAAAATTTATTTAATTAGGTGGAACCATTCGGCAACTTATGTTGGAATACCTACCTAGCTTGAAGATATACGGCTTCTATTGGACCAATGGTCGGAATCACAAGTAAGTTTCGAATTTCGTATTTATAATTTAGTATCTCGTACTTAGTATTTAGTATTATGTCTATAACTAATATTTTGGTCATGTTAATATAGTTTCAATGGACATCGTATGAGGATCCAGCAATTGAGCAGTAATTCCGGAGGAGTTCTTGCAAAATCAAAAAATTTGGCACGTGAAGGTCCCATTGATCAACTATGCGACCATGGAGATGCACCAGTCAGATCCGGTTCTGCGACAATTTGGATTCGACAACCGATTCCCGTACCACCTGAGGTGCTCGATGATGAGCACAAAGTGGACTTACGGCAGTTGCACACAGATTGGCCAAGATTTTGGTCAGCATATATCGAGATATGGGAAAACTGGTATGACTATTTACCTATCTGGGAATCGATCATCGTTCTTGAGTTAGCGTGCGTGCCGGAATACATGCCATGGTTTAGGATCCATGGTAAGCCGTATTTGTTGTCGGAAGAAGAGAGGCGACGAAAACTTCGTGAACAAAAAGAACATCGGGGCCCTTTAAATCCAAGGAGACAGGGTGATGAGACGAGACCATCAACAGCACCGACACAGTCACCACGGGCCCATCAACAGCGCCCACATAGTCACCGGGCCCATCAGTTCAATCGACGACACCGACATCACAACCTTTAGCCTTTATGCTAGGTGCGTACCCTAGCCCTTATATGTATCCTAACCCATATATGTTTCCTTTTCCCAGTCCTACCCCAGGTTGGAATGCATGGCTGCTCGAGTCCGTTCGACTACTCGACCGCCACCGATCTTGAGTCCGTCGCATGAGGGATCACAGGAGGCACCGTTGGGGAGCACTTCTTTTTACCAGTCTCCTTCGCCGTACAGGATTCATACACCCCCACCGTGGTTTATGCAAACACCCCCGGGGTCGTTATTTTATCAAGGTGGGTCATCCTCGCAACACCCACAACTAGGCCCACTACCGGAGGAACCGAAATCCCCACCCGAGGTTCCACGACCCCACCGAAGCTAGAAGAAGGAGGAATCCAAAGACGAATCACGAACACCCGTGTGTGACTTGACACTGACCAAGCATCAACATTGATTCGGACGGGCTTTTTATTTTTAAATTGTAATAATTTTTTATTTTTAATAAAATAAAAGTTTTTTTATTTGTGTTTGTAATTTAATTTTAATATCTTCAATAAAATAGAAGTTTTTATTTTTATATGTAATTTAATTTGAAAATTTTTAATAAAATAAAAGTTATTTTTATTTTTTGTAATTTAGTTTTAATATATTTAATAAAATAATAGTTGTTTAATTTTTTTGTAATTTAATTTTAATATATTTAATAAAATAGAAGTTGTTTATTTTTTATTGTAATTTAATTTTAATATCATCAATAAAATAGAAGTTGTTTATTTTTTATATGTAATTTAATTTGAAATTTTTAATAAAATAAAAAGTTATTTTTATTCTTTATTTTTGTAATTTAGTTTTAATATATTTAATAAAATAATAGAAATTGTTTAATTTTTTATTGTAATTTAATTTTAATATATGTAATAAAATAAAAAGTTTTTTATTTTTTTGTAATTTAGTTTTAATATATTTAATAAATAAAAGTTATTTTTATTTTTATTAATTTATTTTAATATATTTAATAAATAAAAGGTTTTTTTACTTTTTATTTTTTGTAATTTAGTTTTAATATATTTAATAAAATAATAGTTGTTTATATTTTTCGTAATTTAATTTTAATATCTTTAATAAAATAAAAAGTTGTTTTTTATTTTTTATTTTTTGTAATTTAGTTTTAATATATTTAATAAAATAATAGTTGTTTATATTTTTCGTAATTTAATTTTAATATCTTTAATATCTTTTCAAGATTTTTTCTTGTAAAGACATCCTGCTTAAAGCGTTTTGGCCACTGTTTGTTCAGAAACGTCTTCTCAAAATTATTTTGCCAGATACAACTGTCAAAAAAATTCAAATAATTTTTTTTGCTAATATATTTTGCCCAAAATCCTAAATATATTTTTATTAAACCCTAATTAACCCTAATTAAATTTCCCCTAAAACTCTAAATCTAACGACCCTAAAAAATCATAAATCCTAGCCTAGAAACATTAAAATTTCATACCCTAATACTAAAAACACCTGAAAAGGCAGACGGGGAAGGAGGGCAAAAGCGCGCTATTGGAGGAGCGCTTTTGCCATATCAGCAAAGCGCGTCCCCGTCAGCACGCTTTGTGACGCGTTTTGTGGGGAAATGGTCCTTTTTCGTAAATTTTAAAAAAACCGACCCTTTTCCGTAAATAATTTTTTTGGTATATTTGAGTATTTTACCCTTTTTTTCAAGCTGATTTAAAATTACGAAAGGAAAATTTAAAAATCATGTTTCTAAAATAAAAGGTTCGTATATTTTAGAACATATTTAAAAAAAAACCATTTTTCTATAATAATTAAATAACTAAAGTTTTTAATTTGAAAATAATGATTCAAATATAAGCTTTGAAATTAAGCAGCACCATATTTTTAATATAAAATTATCATAAAAACTTTTAAAATAATAAAAATTAAATTTGAATTTAAAATTAATTATTTAAATAATAATTTTATAAAAGTAAAAATTAAGTATTTACGGTAATATATACACATTAATCTTAAAATATATTTCTGAAAAACTATTTTAAAATTTCAAAATAATAAAAGTAAAATTTTTTATCTAAAATTATAAAATATCTTTATTTAAATAAATTTTTATAAAAAAGTTATGTCACATTAACAACATTTTTTAGAAAAATTAAGTTTGTAAAAATATTTTATGTTCTCACAATAAAGCAATTGGTATTAGAAAAGCAAAATGTTGTTTTATTTAAAATTTAAATTTACATTTGTCAAACTCATTTGCGAGTATGTTATTGCATATTATTAAACATTCTTAATTACTATTAAGTCAAAATTTTATATTTTATCTTATTAAAATACAAGTCAAATATTGATAATGTTACACCTTCAACATGAAATTTTACTTTAGATTTCTAAACCATTTTGAAATATAATATTTGTCGAAACTATTTTTTCGTTTGGAAAACGGGCCGACTTTAAAAAAAAATGGAGTCACCACCAATCTTTTATTGAGTGTGATTGAGCCACCTTATAAAACACTTTGGTCTACGAATCTTAAGAAAACAGGTTCGGAAGTCGGTTACTCACGAGGAAGGATTAACACCCTTGCAACACCCAAAATTGGTACCTTATTGATTGATTAATGTCCTATTATCAAAAATTGGAAGAGATTTTAGAATACGAATACTTTAGAAAATGTTTGGATAATTCAAATTGGGTATCGGAATTCTCTTATTCCGAAAGAATGAAATATCACATCCAGCACGATAGGATACGATGTTTCAAACCCTTGACACCAAGATCATTTCATGATTTTCAAAATTCATTCATTGTAATTTTAAAAGGGTATTCTGTTATTTGGCCAAACGAAAAAAAAACTGAAACCCAGCACGACTGGGCACGATTCCTCGAATTTCCAAACATGAAATATTGCCTCATTTAAGAAAGCACGGTCAAAATCTTTAAAGGATATTTAGTCATTTGGACGAACAGAAAATCGAAACCCAGCACGATTGGGCACGATTCCTCAAACTTCCAAACACGAAACATTGCCTTGTTTAAAAAACCTTTGTAACACCCCAAACCCGACCCATGCGTTTCGACCGGATCTGGCATGTTATCGAACACATAACATTTTATCGCATTTTGAAAACACAAGTTAAATTAATTAATTTTGAATAAAGGAGAGACTTTTTGAAAATAAACCTCTTTGTATTTTTACTATTAAATATAAATAAACCTTATCATAAAATTCATAAGTTGCTTAACATTGATAATCACTGAGTTGAATGAAAGCTAGGGCCTTATTACATAAATATTCTCAAATAACAATGAAATAAAATAAACTTTAAGAAATCCCAAAAGAAATTAACTTGTAGAAATAGAACTTGATGGCCCCTCGAGTCCGCTCTGGCTCCCATGTCCACGATCTACCTGCTCATCCGGAAGAGTAGAGAAAAGGAAAGCGTGAGTCACAAAGACTCAAGTATAAATCTCAAAACACACATCGACTGAGCCCATTAAACACATTATGGGCCTTGGCCCATACAGAAGGCATCAATCATAATCACATAATAAACAATAAAGAATGAATAACCCAACCCATCCTAGGTTTCCATCCTCTACACACCAACCTGCACCAACCATCACACCTTGGGGATTTCTACAATCAACCCTCCATCCGCTACACACCAAAACGACAAATTGCTCGCCTATTCCTATTAAGTAGGAATCATTAAACGTAGCATAGATACCGATCACAATGTGACCTAGCATTTATATTTGTGGGTTTTCTACCACCGATCACTGTGTGACCTATCATGCACTTCCCCTTCATCATATCAATATCCCATCCCATGCATACACACATAAAGAAAATATCATGCAATCATATATATTTTTCGATACACATAGGGAGTTCTATGTTTATGTACCTGACATCCTTGCCTAGCCCTTTTAGGGTTCCATTGGCTTTTAGCCCATAACATACATAAATAGATTTACATACAGGTTTATTGGTAGGGTGTTAGAGATCTACACACCTTTTCCGGCTTTTTAGCCCATAACATATATATCACAGATTTATTAAGATTATTTAGTGTGATAGAGATCTACACACCTTTTTTCAGCTTTTAGCCCATAACATACATATAATACAACAAAACTTATGTGTTAAGGATCTACACACCGATTACCGATAAAATGAGGCTTTTATATCGACGCTTATCCTTAGTCAACACAACCGCTATCCGCCTAAGGTGTTGTTCAAGCGGTCCACAACCAATTGGCTAATCTCGAGCAAGAGACATCTTTCGTTTCTTAAACTTAGGATTCTTTCTTTTGCCCGATCCATATTTAATTCCATCAAATCCTTATCAGAGCTACTATAACAATATTTAATCGTTAATCCTCCTTTTAGAGTTAAGATCATATATATATTGAACGAATCTAATAAAAATCTAGGGATAATCTTCTTACCTTAAAATCCCAAAATTGGAGACTTATGATTTTCCGCTTTTAGATCTAGTCAACTAAGCCTTCTTCAAATCCTGAATTGCCGCCCATCATAAAACCATTAACTATTAGCTTTCAGCTTTTGCCTTTCTAAAATAAATTATGAGAACTAATCAAAATTCGACTCTTACCTTAGCTTAGGAGATTCGGCTAACACTAGGGAGAGGATTCGGTAATGCCGATGGAAGATTTAAATGTCGAAAGTGTACAACAATTTCTCAAATAGGATGAATAAAAGAAAAAAGCGATGGATGCTTCGACTTTTTAGAGAAATCGGCACAAGGGAAAAGAAAGTAGGGAAAAGTTTCAGCTTTTAAAAAAAATTAGGGAAAGAAATTTGGAGAAAAGAAGCTAGGGAATTTCGGCACAAAAGGGAGAGGATTTAATATCAGAAAAAAAGAGCTAGCCCCCTCTATTTATAGGAAATTCGGCAACCCTTTGCCATGTAGTAGCTGGTTTCTTTACTCCTCTTAGTGATGGATTCTTGGCTATCACTCTCTTTGTTGATAAATTCCTAACTTTTCTCCTTTATCTTAATCTTCTAGCTCATCTAAAAGAGACTTAATTATCTCTAACTCCTCCCTCATTTATTAGCATATTATCCATATATTTTAATCATTAAAATCCCTAAATTTTAGCCTTGTTGCCATCCACTCCACCTAATCCTAATGCCCAAAATTTAGCTAACTTAAATTAAAAGAATTGGGCTCCATGAAACTTAAATTTGGGCCCCTTACTCCTTGTGTGGCGTCACCTCCTGAGATTGGGCCACAAGCCCACTTTGGTATTTTAAACATAGATACTACCTTTTAAACCCTATAATGCCCAAACAGATAATTTTAATCAAGGCCTCTGCCTAAGCCTAATCCTAATTTGGACCCCTAACACTTAAATTAACTCATTCCACATATTCACCCATTAAACGCATAGGCCCAAAAATTTAGGATGTTACAGTTCTACCCTCCTTAAAGAAATTTCGTCCTTGAAATTTCCAACTAACTAGTAATCATTCTACCCGAGTCTCACCACTATGCTTTCACAAGACTCTAATTCTAAAGGCAAAATAAACACTTAGTATACTATGGTAGGGTACGCACCATTATTCGCATCTGAAGCGTCTTCGTCCCCTTGTACTCATTCTACCGATTCGCGTTTATCTGATTAGAAATTTTATGAATTATTAGTTTTCTTCCACTTTTTTTTTTAACCACGGACAGTCTTATGAATGATAGCTTTAAGAGTAATTATTTCGAATTCGTATTCACCATACAGTCTCAAATTCATATCCTCTAAGAAACCCATACATTCAATCATGAACTCATGTTCATTACAGAAAAGTGTTGTTGTTGTTGTGGTTGTTGTTTTTATTACCCAAGGGTATTTTTGTAATTTTATCCTACAGGGCATTTTCGTAAATTTTTTTCGAAATGAGGTTCCTTGATATTTTATAAAATAAGGGTATTTTGGTAATTTTGCATTCCCGGGGGTATTTTGGTAATTTTAGAATTTGAGGGTATTTTGGTAATTTTAGAATTTGGGGTATTTTGAAATTTTGAAATTCGGGGGTATTTCGGTAATTTTTGTTATCTGAGGGTATTTTGGTAATTTTACAAAATAAGGGTAATTTGGTAATTTTCTTCATAGTTGCGAACATTTTCAAATCAAATGTATTTTTTTTCTAGAAGTGTACAAAACTTAGGGTTTTGTTTGCAAAATAGGGTGGTTGGTCCCTTTCGGGTTTTAATTATGGGTTCAGCCCATCAACAAGTCCTCATAAGTAAAGTGAACAGCCACTACGCACCAGGTATGATTCCAGCGAAGAGGAGGTGAGTCACTAGGACTGCTTAAATACCAAGCTCTTCCGGATCTATTCCTAGACATGCGTATGCCTGTTGCCACACCTTAGTCTTGCTACTCGTTCATGGGTTTTGTTTAGTGAGGTTAAGTCTTATGAAATTTAAGAGTTATTTCAGCTAAGCCTAGAGTCCATCAAGTTCTAAATCTAATTAGTCTACGTCCCATAAAGCCCATTAAGCCCACATTTATATCACAATCGGGAGTTCAGAATACTTACCTGGGTGGATCGGGTGCCGGTAGACTCGAAAGCCATCTCCTCAAACCAGACATTTTTCTAAATTTTTTTTCCAAAACACCTTTAGGCATATTTCACAGCCCGAGTTTTGAACTAGGCTCTGATACCAAAATGTAATACCCCAAACCCGGCCCATGCATTTCGACCGGATCTGGCATGTTATCGAACACATAACATTTTATCTCATTTTGAAAACACAAGTTAAATTAATTAATTTTGAATAAAGGAGAGACTTTTTGAAAATAAACCTCTTTGTATTTTTACTATTAAGTATAAATAAACCTTATCATAAAATTCATAAGTTGCTTAACATTGATAATTCTTTGAGTTGAATGAAAGCTAGGGCCTTATTACATAAATATTCTCAAATAACAATGAAATAAAATAAACTTTAAGAAATCCCAAAAGAAATTAACTTGTAGAAATAGAACTTGATGGCCCCTTCGAGTCCGTCTTAGCTCCCATGTCCACGATCTACTGTTCATCTAGAAGAGTAGAGAAAAGGAAAGCGTGAGTCACAAAGACTCAAAGTATAAATCTCAAAACACACATCGACCGAGCCCATTAAACACATTATGGGCCCCGCCCATACAGAAGGCATCAATCATAATCACATAATAAACAATAAAGAATCAATAACCCAACCCATCCTAGGTTTCCATCCTCTACACACCAACCCGTACCAACCATCACACTTTGGGGATTTCTACAATCAACCCTTCATCCGCTACACACCAAAACGACAGCCGTTCTGCCTATTCCTATTAAGTAGGAATCATTAAACGTGGCATAGCCACCGATCACAATGTGACCTAGCATTTATATTTGTGGGTTTTTACCACCGATCACTGTATGACCTATCATGCACTTCCCTTTCGTCATATCAATATCCCATCCCATGCATACACACATAAAGAAAATATCATGCAGTCATATATATTTTTCGATACACATAGGGAGTTCTATGTTTACGTATATATATTTTTCGATACACATAGGGAGTTCTATGTTTACGCACTGCATCCTTGCCTAGCCCTTTTAGGGTTCCATTCGATCGCTTATACAAATTTTATTCGTGCTTTTAGCCCATAACATACATAAATAAATTTACATATGTGTTTATTGGTAGGGTGTTAGAGATCTACACACCTTTTTTCGACTTTTTAGCCCATAACATATATATCATAGATTTATTAAGATTATTTAGTGTGATAGAGATCTACACACCTTTTTTCGGCTTTTAGCTCATAACATACATATAATACAACAAAACTTATGTGTTAAGGATCTACACACCTGATTACCGATAAAACGAGGCTTTCTATATCGACGCTATCCTTAGTCGACACAACTGCTATCTGCCTAAGGTGTTGTTCAGAAGCCGGTCCACAACCAATTGGCCAATCTCGAACAGCAGAATACTGCTTCGTTTCTTAAACTTAGGATTCTTTCTTTTGCCTGATCCATATTTAATTCCATCAAATCCTTATCAGAGCTACTATAATAATATTTAATCGTTAATCCTCCTTTTAGAGTTAAGATCATATATATTGAACGAATCTAATAAAAATCTAGGGATAATCTTCTTATCTTAAAATCCCAAAATTGGAGACTTATGATTTTCGGCTTTTAGATCTAGTTGACTAAGCCTCCTTCAAATCCTGAATTGCTGCCCATCATAAAACCATTAACTATTAGCTTTCAGCTTTTGCCTTTCTAAAATAGAATATGAGAACTAATCAAAATTTGACTCTTACCTTAGCTTAGGAGATTCGGCTAGCACTAGGGAGAGGATTCGGTAATGCCGATGGAAGATTTAAATGCCGGAAGTGTACAACAATTTCTCAAATAGGATGAATAAAAGAAAAAACGATGGATGCTTCGGCTTTTTAGAGAAATCGGCACAATGGAAAAGAAAGTAGGGAAAAGTTTCGACTTTTAAAGAAATTAGAGAAAGAAATTTGGAGAAAAGAAGCTAGGGAATTTCGGCACAAAAGGGAGAGGATTTAATGTCAGAAACAAGGAGCTAGCCCCCTCTATTTATAGGAAATTCGGCAACCCTTTGCCGTGTAGTAGCTGATTTCTTTACTCCTCTCAGTGATGGATTCTTGGCCATCACTCTCTTTGTAGATAAATTCCTAACTTTTCTCATTTATCTTAATCTACTAGCTCATCTAAAAGAGACTTAATTATCTCTAACTCCTCCCTCCTTTATCAGCATATTATCCATATATTTTAATCATTAAAATCCCTAAATTTTAGCCTTGTTGCCATCCACTCCACCTAATCCTAATGCCCAAAATTTAGCTAACTTAAATTAAAAGAATTGGGCTCCATGAAACTTAAATTTGGGCCCTTACTCCTTGTGTGGCGTCACCTTCTAAGATTGGGCCACAAGCCCACTTTGGTATTTTAAACATAGATACTACCTTTTAAACCCTATAATGCCCAAACAGATAATTTTAATCAAGGCCTCTGCCTAAGCCTGAGCCCAATTTGGACCCCTAACACTTAAATTAACTCATTCCACATATTCACCCATTCAACGCATAGGCCCAAAAATTTAGGATGTTACAACCTTTTTATGAGTTTGGGTAAAAAAATGTGGTAAAAGAAAAGTCGATGTAACCTTTAAAATTTAAAACCAGTTAAAACAAAAAAAAAGGTTCTACTAAGTGACTAGTGATAATGTAAACAACAAAAATAAAAGCGTAAATAATACAACAAAATGAAATTTAAAATCAACAATCTATACGAAATAATTGGAAAAGGATAAAGAAAATAAAGAAAATGATAGCAAAAATAAAATTTAATGATAAATCAATAAATAAATAAAAACTATATGCTAATCTAAAAGAAAATAATATAATAATAATAGTAAAAGTATGATAATAATAAATACCATTATAGGAATAATAATATATATAAAAAATAATAGTGATAATAATAAAATAATAGTGGTAAAAAATAATATTAATGGTAGATGAAAATAATAATAAAAGTAATAGTAAAAATATTACTAATATAATAAATATAAGAAATAATAATGGTAGGTAATAATAATATACAAGAATGAAAGTAAATGTAATATAAATAGTAAATTAATAATAAAAATAATAAAGCTCAACTTAATTAATTTAATAGTAAAATAGCAAAAATAATCAAAAAGGGACTAAATTGGATCGAAAATAGAAATTCGGGGGCTAAATGGGCAATAAACCCCTCCCTGGGACACGTGTCCTTTCCCCAGTGGATCAGCGCATCAGAGACTAAATTGGAATGCCTAGCAAATTGCTGTGGCCGAATTAAAAACAATAAAAGGTACAAATGTACCAAATTGAAGCAGTTTGAAAAAGCGGAAGGACCAGGGCTACAAATAGCCCATTTTTTAAAAAACACACGGATCTCTTCCTTGGAGCAGGTCGGGTCACGGGTCAGAGGTCCAAAACGACGTCGTTTTGGCCTCTGAACCTAATTCTCAAAATGACGCCGTTTCAAGGGTATTATCAATACCAAAATTTCCTTCAAAAAATCATTTTTCCTCTTTTTTTTTAAAAATTGAAATTGCTCCCTCTCTCCCTCTCTTCATGTGATTTTCGGTAGGCTATCCTGCGAAGTCCTGGCACCGTTGTCGCTGCTCACCACCGTCGTCGACTGTCACCGGCCACCGCACGCGATGGCCTGAAATTAAAAAAAAGGTATATTTTTTTATATTTTTTTATCTTATTTCAAACATATATATATATATATATATATATATATATAGTTTCAAAAAAGAACAAAAAAAAAAGTGAGAGTGTTAGAAAATGAGAAGAAATAGAAAAAAGAAGAAAAAATAAACCTCTACGAACTGGTATTCTCTTTTTTATTTTGATTCTCTCTAAAAGTATATATCCTCCTCTATATTCGAAACAATCCTCCCCCTTTTTACATTGTTTTCTTGCGGCTTTTATAGCCTTTTTACCACCTATTTTCCCTGTTTTGTAGGTGCATAAGAGACATGGTAGAGGAGGGCACGTCGCGGAGAATGTGACGGCATGGAGCGGAGCAAGACTCGGGGACTCGAGACGTGCGACGTTGGGATGCTGCTGGCGGCGCAAGGATCAACTGCTAGGGTTTTTATTTTTTATTTTTGTTTTCTGTTTTGTTTGGGCTTTGTGGGCTGTATTTTTTTGGACTGTTTGTTCTTGGGTCGGGGCATAAATTTGGGCCCTACAGCTGCCCCTCTTTTCTCGTTGTCATGTAATGGGAACGAAGCAAAGACTTTAAAAGGGCTAATTTTGCCCCGTTTTATTGAATCTTGACTTCTTGATGCTTCTTTTCTTCAGGTAGCTTTATTCCATCCACTGCGTCTTCAAGGGTGTAGGAATCTTCATTTCAATCTACTCCACTACTGCTCAGGGAGTTATGATTTGTAATCTTCAGTCTGCTCCATTGCCGATACATGGAGATAAGGCTTGTAATCTTTGATCTGCTCCACTCCTGCTCAATGGAGATAAGATCTGCTATCTTCAGTCTGCTCCATTGCCGATACATGGAGATAAGACTTGTTGTCTTCGATCTGCTCCACTCCTACTCAGTGGAGATAAGATCTGCTATTTTTAACTTGTTACCCTACTGCTTAGGGGATTAAGGCTCATCGTCTTTGATCTGCTCCACTACTGCTTAGGGAGATAAGATCTGTAATTTTTAGCTTGTTACCCTACTGCTTAGGGAGATAAGATCTGTAATTTTTAGCCTGTTACCCTACTACTTAGGAGATTAAGGCCATCGTCATCGATTTGCTCCACTACTGCTTGGGGAGATAAGATTTGTAATTTTCAGCCTGTTACCCTACTGCTTAGGGGATTAAGGCTCATCGTCATCGATCTGCTCCACTACTGCTTAGGGAGATAAGATCTGTAACTTTCATCCTGTTACCCTACTGCTTAGGGGATTAAGGCTCATCGTCATCAATCTGCTCCACTACTGCTTAGGGAGATAAGATCTATAATTTTCAGCCTGTTTCCCTACTGCTTAGGGGATTAAGGCTCATCGTCATCGATCTGTTCCGCTACTGCTTAGTAGAGATAAGATCTGCTAACTTCTGTAACTCCAATCAATTTTGCTACATTGTCCTCTTGGGAACTTCCCTGTAGAATTGATTTCATAGGGTCTATGCTTATGCCAAATGATTAGTATGTCATGATCGAAAAATGCTCCTAACCAATTTATTATGCATGAATGAAAAATGTCATGAGAATCATTCAATTTTTAACACTTGGGCTATCATTGCCCACTCATTGTTAAGGTGATATCCCTAACGTATGTCATCTTGCTCAGTTGATCTTTCCAACAAAGAATCTGAAGATGTTGTTACCGCTTAGACCCTTATCCCAAGCATTTCGAGCCCCTTTAAGCTTGGTGTGTTCTAAATAATTGTCCTGTTTCAGAACCTTATATTATTTAGAGACTTTCAGAGCAATATGCAAAACTTTCTTTGTGAAAGCATTATTAGTTCGTTAATCATTATTTTAATATGAAATGCTTGAAAAATATGATAGAGATAAATAAAACTGCAATTTATTCAGGACAAAATCCGTAAATAATGTATTGAGCAAAGGAAACAAATTTTGCTAAGGTACAAAAATAAGTAAGGGTGAAATTGGTGCCCCAGATATCACAGCCTGAGCTTCTCTGTGCGACCTTCTTGAAGACCATTTTGAGTTCAACATGTGTCTAGGAGATCTGTAGTACTTTGTCAATACCATAAAGACGTAGCATATCTCTTCATTGTTAACTCAGGTATAGGCTAGCTAACGCCCCTATTCCTCCTCAAAAATTTGAATTGCCCTTTACGGGTTTTCAATCCAAAGCTCCTTTGGTCTCAAAGTGCCCTTTGCGGGTTTTCACCTTGGCCTCTCCGATTTTTTTTTTTGTTTTGTTTTGTTTTTTTTAAAGTCGGCCCGTTTTCCAAACAAAAAAATGGTTTCCAATATTAATATTTGCAAACATTTTAGCAATTATTATCCTTTTAATGGTTTTTTATAAAATTAAAATTAATAAATTGTATAACATTTTTGTTTAAAATAAATATATTAGTAAAAAAATTAACAACCTCATTATAATTTTGTTAAAATTTGGCCTTTAATAATAGTATGGATGTTGAAAACAATTATACAAATTTACTAATTATATTTTTATTTATATATACAATAAACTCGTGCATCGCATGTGTAAGAAAATTAGTCTTTATGTTTAAAATTTTCAATTTTATATGTTTATAATTTTTTAATTTCAATTGATGATGTAACACTATTTGATTGTAACTCATCACCTCTTGACGATGTTAAGAAAATACTAAATTATTTAATAGAAGTTTAAGGACTATTCGATAAAAAAATCAGAGACAAAATAGTAAAATTTACCAATTTTAGGCACCAAAATTGATTTTATATCTAAAATAAATAAATAAAAAGAACACTCTTTAAAAAACATTTTTATGTCCACACAATAAATAAGGTATAATTATAAATTTAACCCTCAACGTTTCTATTTTCTATCAATTTAGTTTTTTTATTTTTAGCTAAATTTGATCATAAACTTTTAAAAACTGTCAAAATGCTTTTCTTCAACAAAATGTTAATTAAAACATTAAAATTTTAATGATGTTAATATAACAATCCACGTGTACTTTATGCTAACATAAGAATATTTCTATTATACGTCACGTCAAAAAAATTTAAGAATTATACAAATATTAAAAATTAAAATTAAAATAATTATAAAAAGCTCGTGAAAATTTAAAAAATAAATATGAAGTACGCGTTAATTGTCATATGGGTTGTCATGTTTAAAAATGAACATTTTAGTAAGTATTTTCGATAAAAAATTAATATGACTTTATTTTAAAATGTTAATGGTCAAATTTAACTGATGTGAGCCAAATTTAGCTAAAAAAGAATTAGTGTGAAAATGACAAAAGTATAAACGTTTAGAGGTACATTTGCTATTACGCCATGAATAAAATATCTAACCTAATACACTTGAAAGATATAACTTATAAAAATCACACAAAACAGTAATTTTAATTATTATTCCACACTAAATCTAATTTCCCCAAAGAAAATCTTTCGGTTTTTTTCTACTTTTTCCCAACTTTCTCTAAACTTTCTATGAGGAAAAAATATATAAAAAAGGAAAATCTCAAGGATTAAAGGCTAGTAAAGAAAAGGCTGCCCAGAAATATTGAAGGAAAGAAACAATCAGAATAATCAGCTAATAATAAGCAAATGAGCATAACTTTACCAATGAAGTTGTTATTGCCTTTAACAACTCCAACCAGAATTCCATCTTCTTATTATTACACATCTTTTCTCTCTTCTGCAAACCCTAATTTTACTTTCTCCTCTTCTTCTCATCACTCATGTACTTTCAGAAGAAACCCACATTTTTTCTCCAAGAAAAAGGTATTCTCATTGAAGTTTTTCTCTTTTCAAGTTCTTATTTCTGTTTTCTTCATTGGAATATTAACTTCTTTTTTTTTTTGGAAGTTGTGTTGTTCAATTTTCTGCTTCCTTCTTTCTTTAAATTGATATCTATCGAAGGTTTTGTTGTTTATTTAAATCCTAACTGACTGTCTGAATTATGAATCTATGGAGTCATTCATGTAATTTCTGAACATGTCCTTTGGATTGATTATCCGCTCAAGAGAATTTTGAAAAATGGCGAGGAAGTAGCATTGTCTGTCTGATAATGGTAATATGTTCCTGAG
The DNA here is from genome assembly GCA_025506655.1 of Gossypium rotundifolium. Classification (NCBI taxonomy): domain Eukaryota; kingdom Viridiplantae; phylum Streptophyta; class Magnoliopsida; order Malvales; family Malvaceae; genus Gossypium; species Gossypium rotundifolium. The sequence goes on along the minus strand of CP106723.1, from coordinate 63,339,485 downwards.
AGAAAAAAAGAAGTTATTAACACTAAGTTTATATTAGTATCTCCAACCCGAACATGAGTTGTCAATGAATGTGATTTCACATAGATCTCTGCTTCTGATGTAGATATACTTGTATTTTTGGGTGGGAAATTGCAAGGGTGTTCAATGAAGGTAGGTCTATTTAGATTTGTTATTCGCTTTTACCTTTGATACATGTTTTTACATGATGTATCTCTACGCAGATATTAATTTGGAAGTCAAAATATTTTAAGCAAAAGAAAATTTATATATATTAATATTGGGGACAAAATCATCTGCTCTTCTGGTGATAATTAATAATATCATTTCTTTCTCAACATGGCGGGCTGGTCGGTTACCATTGGGGAGCGTGAGGAATTGCCCCTCAAATAAAATAGAAACTTGGTTGGAAAGGGTCAGCAGATATGTTTGTACAATCCCGTACTGTTTTTATTCGTTTGTGGCATCTTTATCGAGGACTGATTTAGATTCGATTCCACTCCAAATGTTTTAGTTTCTGTTGGAAGGTAATTACTTAAGGTTGGTTGTAATGTGGAGTATCTCACTGAGAGGAAGATAAATATTGAGAAAGAAAGCAGAGAAGTGCATTCTTTCTGTGAAAATAAGAGAAAATGATTTCTGTCAGCAATTTTGTGGTTGATTGCAGGCTAGCTAAATATTTTTGTCTGCGCTACTTTCTTATCTGATTATTGCCTCTAAATTTGCATATTCTCCGAATGAATTACAGAAAAACATGTGTAATCCTGGGTGTAGATTGTCAGGAATTTTTCATTTGCTTGATGGAGGATATTTCTTAGGCATCGATCGTGCATATTGTATTTAATTAAGATCCTATAATAAGGTAATAAAGAGTAAACCAATACCCTAATTTGTTTATGCAAATGCCCCATGAGGTTCTTGCTTTGTAAAGCTGATCTTTAAGTTGCTAGGGCAAGAAATGTTTGCACTGTTTATGGATTCATTCGGTACTTAACTTTGTAAAATTTGTATCTAAGTGATCAATGTTCTTGTATTCATTATATTAGTAGTATCTGGTTACTCCAATCTAATCTACATGACATTCTTGTTTTGAAAATTTCCATATGAAGTTTTTTACAACAGATATTCCATCCAAGTTGTTGAATCTGTTAAAATTGAATGATCTGCCATATGTAAATGCATCTCTTTCTACCCTAATTTTGATTGAAGGATGCTCAATTTTCAGAATCTCTCAAAATTATAGTCTGAGCTCATGGCTGATCACCACTCTTTGTGGGCAGTTAGTTTTCACTAATGATTTACTGTCAGGGATTCTGTTTTTATGTACTGGTTTAGTGGATTTGTGCGCATACAAGAAGTGATCAAGAGATGGATGGCTATAGATATGAAGAGGAGAATGCAGTTTGCTTAGTTAGTTCTGATGAAGATACTGGGATGCAGATTCCTACACAAGTCCAATCTATTGTGGAAGGATCAGGGGCAGTTACGGTTTCAAAGCTGAAACCGGTTCCTGATGTAGATTATTTGCAGGTATGTGATTTTTATGCAGGAAAATAGCACTTAAGTTCAACACATTTTTATTATGTAGATTCCAGTAAAGAACTGAGCCTGTACAATGGATACCACTACTTTGCCTGTGCTTATAATGAATTTTTTACAAATGTTTTTAACCGCATACCTTTCTGAGAGCCTTGTTTTATGATATACAGCTCTCCAAGAAACTTTGATAGCTTGTGAAATGAAAGTCTGGTTACACTATTTCTTTAACTTAATGTATCTGATTTAATTACAACTTGATGATCCAAGGATCTTTGGCTATCTAATATTGGCCTTTTACATAAATGATATGTAATTCATGCCTTAGCCATGGTCTTCGCTGCAGCTTGAAAACATTTACTGATTTTAGTATTTTGGAATTTGTTTTGACTGCTAACTACTATATGTGGTCATGCAACTATGCAGGAGTTATTAGCAATTCAGCAACAAGGGCCTAGATCTATTGGGTTTTTTGGAACTCGGAATATGGGATTTATGCACCAAGAGCTCATTGAGATTCTTAGTTATGCATTAGTTATAACTGTGAGTGCCATGATCCTAGTTCTTATTTATCCTTTACTATAAGTCACACAACACAATGGATACTTGCTGCAATATTCAAGTCTCACAGTCTTTTTTCTCCCAGAAAATATACACTTTTCCTCCTAGAATTGTTTTGACCTTGCTGCTAACATGGCTTGCAGAAAAACCATATTTTCACATCAGGTGCATCAGGTACTAATGCAGCTGTCATCAGAGGTGCTTTAAGAGCAGAGAAACCAGAGTTGCTTACAGTAATATTGCCACAGAGCTTGAAGAAACAACCTCCTGAGAGTCAGGAATTGTTGGAAAAGGTATGTGATAATAGCATTTAAGCCATTCTTAAGAAGCTTGTTTGTGCCATAGGTTTGTTATGGCTTCATCTGACACTGCTAATTCCTTTGCATTTTGTTAGATCTGTTTGTCTAATAAGTAAACATGTTGCTTTTTATATCCATAGCAGATTCTATTGAAAATTCTTGACCAGTTTCTTGTAACCTAAGAGGCTATGCTGTTAACTCAGTTTGCTCAAGCTGTAACATGTTCAGTTCTTATGTTGAGGATTACTGTGATGGGATACTGCTGGTCAATCACAGAAAGTTATAAATCTAGTTGCTGTTGGTGTCATTCTAAACAGTCTTATACTGGGTTGAATTATTGCACTCCCAGTGGCCAGTGTGGATTGTGGCTTGTGGCCACGGTTCATTTCTCGAGTATTTAGTCTGACTGTTAGTAACTTAATGAGGATACTGCTTTTGTATCGAGCACCATGTAATAAATTATTATTGCATGCAATATTGTAAACTTTAGTTCTTTAGGGTCATTAGTGTTCAAAATTTTTATTGGACAAGTTCATTTTATGATATTGGCTTAGGTGATAGGGCATTGATGCTAAACAAAATTTTAAGTTGCTTTTGCCCAGATTTTATTGCTTTATAGAAGATTGTGGCCACCATGCTCCAAACCCTGGGAGCCAGTGGTTGTAATGAAGAGTTTCAATGCCTTCTGCACAGTTAGATCATTAAACATTATTAATTGGATGTTTCAAACATTTGCTACTGAAGATCTCAAATTAATTGTGAAGGTGAAACTGACATTGCATATTTCTGTTAGGGGTGGTTTGATGTTTTATTCTCAAATTTTCAGGTGCAAACTGTGATAGAGAAGCCCTATAATGATCATCTACCTTTGATAGAAGCCAGCAGGTTTGTCATAACTTTATTCTTTTAATCATACTTTCAGCACTCCTGGTGGAACTGGTCATTGATTTAGGTTTCAAGTTAATAATAATGACATTGTGATAAGATCTCAATGGAAGCTGATAGAGGACATTCTATTAACTTAAAGGCAGTAATTTCGTGAGATGCTTTGTTACATGGTTGCATGATAAGGTGGTTTTCTAAGCAGTTCTTTTGACTGGGTTTCATTCATACCAAGCTTGAAAGCTTTGGTAAGCATTGGATAACTAGTGGAAACTCATAATTCTGCCGATTCTAACTTCACTTTATGTGATACTGTAATCTTTACTATGTAGGTCACCAATCATTTTGACTTCTGTCAAGTTAGCTTAGTCGCTATTCTTTTTGACTTAGGTCAAGCCTGTATATGAAGACAGCTGAGATATTTTTCTAAGCTAATGGACTACCAATGGGAAACTGGAGAATTCAGTGCTAGCTTGTGCTAAATTATTATTGCTGGGTTGTAGATTGCCATTATACACCTAGTTTGGTGCCATGGGATGAAGGGGTAGCGAGTGAGAGAAATGAGGCAACTGAATATAATTTGGACTGAAAAGAGGGAAGCAAGAGTGGAACAGAGGAACAATAGAGGCATAGAGAAACAATTATCTGTAATGTGTTAGAGGCCTAGAGAAGTAAGTTTCAGTTATAAGCTGCGGTGAACTAATAATAGCAGACATCACCCTCCATTGTCTTGTACTTGGTAAACAGGTAAGACTATATATATAACCTAACATAAATACAAAATATCAACCCATAAAACAGTGCAAGAAATAAAGTAAATCAATCAGTGCAAGCAGTGTCTGATGTAAGTCAGCAAAACTTGTTCAGTAACTTGCTTGAAGACTATCCAGCTTTTCACATGCACTGTCTTTTATTGAGCCAACATTTTGCTTGTGAATTGGTGAAGCCGACTACGATATACTTAAGTTTTACATGCAAGAAACATTCATAGCATGAGTTGCTATAGTTTCTTGCAATTGGGAAATCTTGATTCGCTGACAAAAATTCATCTTACATGCTATATATATCTATGGTCAAATTTGCAGGCTGTGTAATAGGGACATCATTTCACATGTACAGCAAGTCATTTGCTTTGCCTTCCATGATAGCAAGTTGTTGATGGAAACATGCCAAGAAGCCAAGAATCTCCGAAAAATTGTGACTCTTTTTTACCTGGACTGAAACATTGCCTTCTAATGTCTATAAATCATTTAGAGACAGAGCTTTTGCCTGTAAATTATACATATTGGTTAACCATTTTCCCCTCTGTAGAGTCAACAATGAGAATGGGGGGCTAGTTTGCTCCTCCTCTCATTGCAGGTGAAGTGGATTTCTTATTGGTTCATTGAATATTGGAAGGAAATAATTATAATTGCATTTTGTTGTGCATTAATGGTTAAAATAAGTTGGATATTTGGAAAGTTGTGTTGGTTAAATGTAATGGGTTATGCATTCCGACCTTTTATACGTTAGGCTAACTATTTTTCCTTTGTTTGGCTTATTATTTTGCTTATTACGGACGGGCAGACATAGCCCTGATGAGTGGCTTATTCATGCCCAGAAGGAATAGATAAAATAGTATTCGTGCAATATTACCTCAATTTGTCTAATTTTTGTCTTTCTATCAGTAGATCGGGTAACAACTGTCATTTACAGAGGAATATCTTCGTTTTGTTTTTCTTTCGAAGGATTTACTTTCGTGAAAATATTTTTTCCTAATTTTTTTTTCTTACCTTTGTTCATTGGGTTTAATCATTCTTTTTTTTGCTAAATACTTTTTATATTCCTCTATTCAACAAAATCATAAATTTAAAATTGACATGAATAATATAGGCTAGTGCTATGGAATACTCGTTGCTCCATTTCTGTCCGGATGTTCTTTTATTTAAAGTTTTTCTTGCAACTCTCAAGTTGTTGGTATAGAATATCAACTAGAAGGTGCGTATCTACAAACGAATTTTGGTTATCCTTTATGTAGTTTTTCTTCTATTCTCTATTTCTTCACTTTTAGTCTTAAAAATTATTGTGTTTTTCTCTATGCTCTTGTTGAAAATTGCTGTTGAAATGGAAACTTGTTGAGGAAGGTTAGACTTGTGAGTTCACTTTAGGTGAAAGACGAATGTTTATACTTCCAAAAGAGGTTACGTGTTTCGAATGATACGGAGTTGAAAGAATATAGTCTCTCAGAAGCTCACCATAGTTCTTATGTTATCGACTAGGGAAGTAACAAGAGGTATAATGATTTGAAACCATTTTACTAGTGGCTGAGAATAAAACAGGACATCACCGAGTATGTAACCAAGTGTTTTGGTATGCCTATGTAACCAAGTGTTTTGGTATGCCAACAAGTAAAAGTTGAGCATCAAGTTCCCTCAAGATTGTTGCAACCCATTTCGATACTGAGTGAAAATGAGAATGAGTGACCATGAATTTTGTAGTTAGTTTGCCACTGACCTCGAGAAAAAAAAATTCAATTTAGGTTATTGTTGATAGATGGACAAAGTCTGCTCATTTTATTTTGGTAAGGGTTGACTACTCTATAATTTCATATATGAATTTGAGTTTCACTTCTAGGTTCTAGGGCAAGTTATACAAAGCGTTGGATACCAAGTTGAATTCCAACATGACTTTTCACTCTAGGATTGATGGCCAACATGTTATATAGTTGTATAATTGAATTTGAAGGTAGTTGGGAGAGGTACTTACCTCTAGTGAAATTTGCCTACTATAATAGCTTCCATAGGATGGTTTTAGTTGAATGGCTTAGAATGAGTGATTGTGTTGAGTGTGGTGAGGTGGTCGATTGGCTGTTGTTGGGTTTGGAAAGGTGGGAGTGATGCATAAGAGTCAAGGGAAATGGTAATGGCAAAGAGGGATGTGTTGCGTTAGACGATGATTGAGTGAGGTGGTGTAGTGAGTGGCTGTGAGGATTGGATGGTTAGTGAGAGTGAGTGGGGAAGGGTAAGAAAGTTGAGAGCCGAGAGGAGAATGGTAGGGGATTGATGTTGATGAATGGTAGGGGAGCGGGTGAAAGTGATGATGGTTGATTGGTTCGTGTGAGATGAATGAAAAGGGTCCGATATGGTGAAGATGGTAAATTTTTAAAGGGAATGAGGGTGGGCGGTAGTGCTAGCAAAGTAGGGCGGCGTGACAGGGTTAGGGACGTGGTGGATGGGATAATGGGAGCTGGTAATGTGTAGGAGCATGGCAGTGATGGGGCAGGTGACAAATAAGCTAGTAATAAGGATCATATTGTAAAATTATAAACTTAGAGGGATCGATTTGCATTTTTACAAAGTTGAAGTTTTTTTTTTTTTTCCATTTTGTATTTTTGTAGCTTATTAAATTATAATAAAATAAATATTTAATTGCATAATAAATGAAATGGGCAAAGCCCAAAACATTTAATATCAAAAGAACATGACCCAAATAATAAAAATAGGTTAAAATTCAAATTAGACATTAACTTACCAAAACTAAAAATCATAATTTCAAATTCTCATTTCATTTAAAAGAAATTAACCTAACAATTAAAGCTCGAACGAAATTCAATGTCTGCTTTGAACTGTGAGTTCTTTAATTTGGATTTCCAGAGCCTTGCATGAAAGATGAATGACAAATGGTAAGAGTAAGATTCTTCATCATTGTACTAATTTGTAGCGTCTCATGATACATGATTTAAAGTTTTTCTGGGTTTTTGTTTTCTAATTGTAAAGTAGTATCAGATTAGATTTGAAAAATGTAAGAATTTTAACAACCAGTGAAATTTGATAAAAGTATCAGGAAGTTTTGTATTTATGGATAGATTGCATTTCGACTCTTTCATTGAAAAATGGATAAATTAATCATTATACATTTTGAAACGTACGAATTTGCCTCTTTGTTAAAATTTTCTATTAAATAATGACATTTCCATGCTGAAATTTATTTTTTATTGGTAAACTATAAAATGGTCATTCAACTATATCTTTCATTCTATTTGGTCACTCAACTATTAATTTTTTAATTTAGTCACTACACATTTTGAAATTAAATATTTTAATAACTTTGAGCTAATGTGGGTTTTTTATTGGTTTAGTAACAAAATTAGCCTCTAATGTTTACGCGTTCTATCAATTTGATCCTAAATATAAAAAATTTAACAAAATTAGCCCTTATTGTTTGCAAAATTTGCCATTTTTGTTCTAATTCTAAAAAAAATATCAATAAATTTGGCCCTCAACATTTACAAAATTTTCCAATTTAGTCCTAACTCTAAATTTTTTAAATATATATTTAAAAAAAAATTATTTTTAGCCCTTTATAACCCATTGGCTAACTAGTGATGGCAATGGGACTGGGCAATTTTTTGCCCGCCCCGACCTAACCTCGACTTTAAAAAAAAATTAACCCACTTCAAACTTGAAACTGAAAATTAATAGTATACTCGACTTCGATCCAATCCGACCCAATTTGTGATTAATTATTATTTTTTAAATGAAAGTTTTGGCACAATTTTCTATTAGATTTGTTTAATGATTTATATCTATGGAGTTGTGTGGTAATGTATATTTACACACATGTTGTGATTACAATACACACACACACACAAAAAAAAAAAAAAAAAAAAAAAAAAGGAACAAAGGTTCCTTTAATAAATTATTAAATTAAGAAGATAGAAAATAGGAGAAATAATCTTATAGAGGTGAAAGGGGACTAGTATAGAGACGCTAGAATAAGACTAGTAGTGATAAAATTTAAGGATTTTTTAATCTAATTAATGTTAAATATGTATAGAGAGTAATTTCGTAAATATCTCAAGGCGGGGTGCGGTTGGGTGGTTTCATTTTAAACCTAATCTCGACCCGACTCCACTATTTTTAAAAATTAACTCGCCTAGCCTTGACCACCGACTTCAATAAAAAAATTGACCCTATCGAGTCAGATCGACTCAAAACCCGTTGGTTTCGGGCTTTTTTGCCATCTCAACGACTAACGCATATGAGATATTAAAATAATAAAAAGAGTACTAATAAATAATGATGTGGATGAATGCGGAAGCGAATCCTAAACTTTGTCAAAGTTGCAAATTTATCCTAGATCTCTAGATGAATGTAAACTAAAACGAGAAATAACGAAAATAGATTAGTTGTCATAAAGGAGAGTCAAACGAAATTAAAAAAAAAAAAAAGATGAACCAGTTGGTAAAGAGTCCAATAGAGAATGAGTTAGGGTTTCTTGGATGGAAAGAAATAGTCATTGGACCTCAAGAAAATGCCCCAACTAGATCTGGAAAAACAAAACACAAACAGATTTGTTAGAAGTGATTTTAAAGACAAAAGTAAATTTTTTTGTGCAAGAATGTTTGAAACAACAAGAAAAGGTTAAAACTCCTAATTTTGATGTGTTTCTTAATGGAACAAGAAATGAGAACGTCTATATTGAAGCAATTTTAACCTAGAATGAAAACCAATAAAATTAGCAAGCCAAAACAGTAAGAAACTATAAATTAAGGATAGAAAAGATAAGATGATGTCATAAGAAGCCTTGGAAACATTAAAAACCCACAACTCCTTTCAAAGGCTATAATTGTAACAGTCCATTTTCAGTGAAATCGAACAGTGGTTTCGGGACTACAAATCTGAGTTAGAAAGGAAATTTATTTTAATATTATTGCATGGTCAGCATTACGATAGAAAAGACGTATGAAAATTTTGATACGAAAATTTTACCGATTTTTTGTTTAATTGTGGAAAGGACCAAATTGCATAAAATGCAAAAGATGAGTTCTAGTAGCTATAAATATCAAATAGCTATGGAATTCAAAACTTGAGGTCTTTATATGGTAATTAGACCCTTAAGAAAAGTTAGTATATACTTTTAGTGAATCATCCATGGAAAATTAGAAAAAAGAAAAGGATTAAATTGAAATGTTAAAAAATTAATGGATGATAATAAAATTAAATGGAAATAACATATTATTATTGTTATCATCTTCTTTGCCAAAATACATGGAAACCCTTGGAAAGAGAAAAACATTCAAGCAAGCTTTCTTAGCTTAATTGGGTAAATATTCTTGTCCTGTTTTTAGTAATTTTTATATTTTCGAGTTCGGAATAGCTTAATCTATCTATTTTGGGGATTAATTTGTAATGATATCAAAGTATAGAAATTTTTCCATGGATATAAATGTTGAAAATTTGAAATTTAGGGTAGAAAATGAAGGTTATTGATAGATAAACAACTTTTACAAAGAGAATTTTGATGAAATTGTGATTTAAGGACTAAATTGTAAAGATGTAAAACCCATGGAAAAGTTATAATTTTTGTGAAATTCATGGGCTGTTATTGTAACATGCAGAATTAGGTTAGGCTTGAAATAAGGATTAAATTGCATGAATTTAAATTTTCGAGCCTAGGGACAAAATTGAATTTAATTAAAAGTATAGGGACAAAATGGTACTTTTGCCTAAAATATGAATTTAATTGATTTGAATTGGAATTTCATTAAATTGAGTTAAATTTACTCGTATAGATCCAGATAGACTTAGTACTAAAGTGGATCGAGGAAAATAAAAAGTTTCAGATTAGTAGATTTCCGTATACGAACAAGTGTTAAGGTAAATTCGTGTAACTTAATTATGTATATTAATATGTTTGAATCGAATGTTGTATTTGTGTGAATTGCATAAATGTTTAATGTTTGAAATTAATCACATACCTAATATTGTTCGATAAATGATAAGTCCCGTATGAATAAAGAAATGCAATGGATATAGTATTTTCCCATATTGATTATAGTCCTGTATATGTTGTGGACATTATAGCTCGAACGAGCATGCTGCTAAAAGCCCTCTCGAGCATTCCTGTTATATGGTTCCTGTGAGCATCCTGATCGGTCGTGATTCTACATGTGTTCCAAACTACCGCAACTCTTTTTGAGCGGCTTGTTATATGATTGGTTGTGATCCTGCATATATTGCAGACACAAATGCAGCTCTTTATGAGCATCTTGTTATAGCTCGCTTGAACTTCCTGTTAAATGGCTATCCGAAGCTCCCAGATAATAACTCTTTGGAGTTACTTCTTAAGCTCAATGAGCTTCCTGATTAAAACTCTCATGAGTTTCCTGTTTAACCCAAATAAGCTTCCTGATACATGGCTCACATGGGCATCCTGTTACATAGCTCGAGAGAGTTCTTCCTGATTATGAGCCCTAATTGGGTACCCCTGAATACGAATTGACAGATTTACAGTTTTTTACACTTTGAGTCTACTACTAATGTATCCATTGATATTTCAAATAAATTCAATGGGTAAAGTTTTAACATGTCTAAATTGAACTTGAGATGACTTGTTATGGAAATGTATGAGTTATGTGAAAATACGATATAAAAGGATTATGTATATGAAAGTTATTACTTGATGAGCTTATCATTATTACTTGAAAAGTATTTAGAAAATTTATAACTAACTTGCTTGACTGAGTGTATGTGATTAGGTAAATGGCTAGTTTGTTGGGATGCATGATGATGTTATCCGGCTCGATGATGTAGAGTCGAGTCACTTAAATTGCCCGATCGTCGATGAGAAGTTTTGTTCGTATTGTTAGAAAGGTGTATTTTGGCTAAGTATAGAGGTTTAAGACGAAATAGGTTCAAAGGGCTAAAGGAAGATTGGAGAAGTCGGCTAACAAGAAAATAAAAGATGAAGGATAAATTGGATAGGATGGAAAAATAGAACTTAAACTTCAAGAGCAATTCAACACTATAAAGAGTGTCACCCTAGTTCTTATATTGTTTAAGGTAGAAATATGGTTTGGTAGAAAGATAGATGAACACCACACCAAAAGGTTGGTGATAAGTTCAGAAACAAGTTCGGGTTGACGCCACTAGCACGCTAGATAAGTCACTTGAGACTCGTACAAAAATAGAGAGGAAGTAACCTCACAAAGAACACAATGTTCATATAATTTGGCAAAAGTCTATTACAATTGAAAAATGCTAATCATTTATAGCCTAACATAAGATAGTCAAATGGACAAAAATTACAAACTTATAAGCTAAGTAATTCACTATGAATGTGCTTGAATATTCTAGAATAATTTCATTAATATGCTGAGTCTATGTTCGGCTGGATGGAGCACCAATAGGCAGCTTATTGATTAAGCAAATTCAACTTGGAAAAAGATGGATGCATAGGAGACCAATAGCCATGCTTAGGTTCGGCTAGGGCATTAATTAGAGCATTGATATTGTGTTGTTTGGCTGAAAGGTTATGAGCCTTAAAGAGGGGTCTTGAACAATCAATTAATGTGTGAAAGGCCAGCCTTGAAAAGCCTCTTGCATGTGAACACTTTAGCCAAATGGACACTAAGTGTGAACATCTAGTGTAGACGGTTTGATGATGCCTTGGGGAGGTGGTCGGCCAAGTTTGGTGAATTAAATTATAGATGTCTCTTGGCCGAATAGACACCTTGAGGAAACCAATGGTTGAGCCACCATCCATGAATCCGACCATATATGTATGTTCCCATTCGTTGCATTGAACCATTCATGAACTTGTATTAATTAGTGCTTCATGTATTCAGCCAACCTACAAACAAAATAAACTCATTAAATCCAAGGCATATTCAGTTGAATCAAAACTAAGCATCATCTACACAACTTAAATAACATACTAAGCTAAATTAAACATACTTAATTATGGACTAGCTAACATAATAAATTCAGCTAGCTCAAACATGTGAAAACAATTAATGAACTGATTGAGCTAAGGAATTTGGCTATGAACTGTGTCAAATTAATAAAAAAAATCACAAACACCTAATTTATTTAAATGATAAAAGAAACGAGCTGAAATAAAACTAAGTTGAGCTCAAACGAGCTAAGTTAAGCTCAAGTGAGCCGATTTGAGCTGAACAGAGCTCGGGGAGTTGAAGATGAGCTAAAATTAGCTTGCACTAAAGTGCAAGAAGTCTTTAAGGTGCTATGAAACACCCCAAACCCGCCCATGAGCCTTGACTAGATCTGGTATGTTCCCCAGTGTAAACCGTTTCAAATTCTTTTGTTACTTAGGAAACACTTGTGTGATTTGGAAGAAAGAACGTTTTGGGTTGGGCTTGAGTTGAAAACAAGTTTAATTCATTGTTAAAAATCCTTTACTTTAGGTGACAAAACATTTGGGCTTTGTTTTTAAAGATAGATTTACTTAATCTTTTAATAAAATGAGGTTTGTAAGCTTAACAAATAAAAACAGAATAAAATAATTCTACTAAGGCCTTATTACATCAAATAATTCCTAAATTTAAATTCAAAATACTTAAAATAAAATAGTCCAAATAAAAGAAATCTGAACTTCACATAGCCTCCACTAATCATCTGCCGGCCCGGTCCATCATTGGTTGTCACCTGAAAAATGTTCCCACAACGGGGTGAGTCAACAGACTCAATGTGTAACCAACACTAAAATTTAATATTTCAGGCATACAATATCATTCATGTTCAAAAAGCATTTAAACAATATGATGCAACCCAAGCCCAAACCTTTAAGCCATCTGCTACACACCACCCGTACCATCCTGCACACCGTAGGGACTACTAAGTCAACCCTCCTTCCGCTACACTCCATATCGCGGTCTTAGGTCACCGCATTCGTGGTCTTAGGTCACCACGTTCAGATTTTTGTGGTCTTAGGTCACCACATTCAGATTATTGTGGTCTTAGGTCACCACATTCAGATATCACGGTCTTAGGTCACCGTTTTTGTGGTCTTAGGTCACCACATTCACTTCCCCAAAAATAATAAACCCATATGCCCCATGTAATAGTAATATGCATAAATATGCCAGAGTTCACATTCTTATTCTTATTCTCATGTTACAATTAACATATTTCATAATCCTAGTAGGAGTAGGAAACGTACCTGAGTACTTTGTACCATAACAAGGTACCTTAGCCACTTTCATATTCTTAATATCACATATATTAATTAAACGTAGCCATAAAACATATTATGATATAGTGTGGGCTACCCACGGTACCTTAGCCATATTCTTACACTTTCATATTAACACATATAATGAATTAAAACCGTAAATCTATTGAGATTTAGTGTGGGGTACACACGGTATCTTAGCCATATTCTTACACTTTCATATTAACACATTTAATTTAAAACATAGCCATGAACATATTAAAACTTAGAGTAGGGTACACACCTGATTCGCTTAACGATTTCACTTGAAATCCTGAATTCCGATCTTAGATCTTTATCTCCCTACATTCGGCCCATATGGTAATATTTAGCGAAGGCCTATTCGGCCATAAAACCAAATCCTAGTAGGATTTGTGTACTTACCTTAATGTCAATTGAATAAAAAAATCAAATCCCGGAAACTTGTATTCTTCCCCCTTTGAAATCGGCTACTCACTAGATCCCTTGAATCGATTAGTTTTCAGCTTAAAACACATAATAATAGATCTACTACAAAAATAGGGTCTTGGCCGAATATTCATAGTCACTTACCTTAAGGATCTTAAATCCCAAATTCACCGAATAACTAGGAACACGCGACCTATGGTGTACCTTCGGGAAAAGAACTTCTCCTTCCATGATTCGGCCAAGATTAATAATCGAAATTAGTCCCTAAATTTTGATAAGTCTAAAATATAAAAGAATGAAAACTAAACTTGGATCTTACCCTTATTGAAAAATTCGACAGCACCTAAGCTTGAAGCCACTTGAGATATTCGACTATGGCTTTGATGTGTAACACAAAGTTTCGGCTTTTGTAACTATGAAGAAATCGGCTAGGGCTTTGCTTATTTTCGGCTTTTGAGGCTATGAATAATTTGGCTTGAGAAGGAAAAAATCTTGGAGAGGAGAGGAGAGGAGAAAGAAATTCGGCAGAAGAAAAGAGAGGGAGAATGAATGAAGAATAGCCCTATTCTCTTCCTTTTATAGTCGAAATTACTAGGCCAAGAATCCTTTGCTTGGCCACCACTCTTCCTTATGTGATAACTTTATCTCTTTAATTAAAAATTAAAGAATAATCCTTCAATTATCTCTTTGAAAATAATCTAAAATAAGTCATCATTTATCCACCTATTTAGCTGAGTTTTAAGGAGAATTGAACTCTTCCTTTAAGAGTCCCTATTGTCCGTCCATTGCTTCATCTTTAAGTAATTAAATAAAATTACTTAAAGTCTTAGCTAGATGCCGCCCACCCCCTCTCTTGATGAGCCAAATTTTAAACTTGTTCTTATTGGACTCATTGTGGCCACACGAGGCCCAAATCATCCACCTAAGTGGCGCCACCACTGGGCTTTAAGTGGTATCTTCAGAAACTTTTTCAAGCCTGCTTATGTGTCAAATTTCACATACTTTTTCTCTTAAGGCCACCTTGCCTTAATTTACTCTTTTAAACTTTAAAACTCGACATTTCTAAGTCATTTCTAAGTTTCCAAAATTTTCGTTTGGCTCTTTAAACTTGACATTTCCTAGGTTTCCAAAATGTTCACTTTCCTCTTTTAACTTAAGTTTCCAAATGTTCACTTTCCTCTTTTAACTTAAGTTTCCAAAATGTTTACTTTCCTCTTTTAGCTAATCATTTCCAAGTTTCCAAAATATTTACTTTCCTCTTTTTAAAACTTAACATTTCTAAATCATTTCTTACATTTCCAAGACATTTCCCTACATTTCCTTACATTTCCCTGCATTTCCTTACATTTACTTACATTTCCATACATTTCCATACATTTCCATACATTTCCATACATTTCCTTACATTTCCATACATTTCCATACATTTCCATACATTTTCTTATATTTTCATACATTTCCTTGCATTTCCATACATTTCCATACATTTCCAAGGTTCTAAAAATGCACACCACACATCCATATAACAGTAAACATGCTATTTCATAAAATTAAGCAAAAATGCACATAATGGGATTCGAACCTCTTCCCTTAAAGTACTTCACTTGATGCCATAACCCTTGCACCTTAGGTGGCGTCCCTTGCCACTTTTCCACATCACTTCTTGTTTTTAACTTAAAAACCAATAATTTTCCAAAGCTTTCTATTCCATCCTAGGATTTTAAAAACCCTTAATTCACTTCCAAACATTGCCAAAACCTACTACTCATGAATTATGCACAAACGCATAACCCCTAATCTAGGATGTTACAATTCTACCCTCCTTAAAAATAATTTCGTCCTCGAAATTACTTACTAACAATCTTACAATCCTTCTCACTGCACTTATGCTTACGCTGTGCACTCTGATCTTAATAGAACCATCATACTTTCCAGGCACAATCTCTAAGTTCACGTCCCTTAGAACTCATTTCTAACGATGCGCTTTAATCTAATTGAAAAGATTATTTTTATAAATTATCTTTTATTCCACTGATTAACCGCGAAGAAGTTTTATGAAAAGAATTTTAGGAGTGGTTCTTTCGTATTCATACATGCATACAGTCTTTACATTCATACCACCATCAATCAATTATGAACTTTCGTTCATTCAGAGAAATATTGTTGTTTCCATTGTTGTTGTTTTTCCACTACCCGGGGGTATTTTCGTAATTTGTCCTACAGGGGTATTTTCATAATTTGTCAAAATAAAGTTCCTTGGTATTTTGTAAATAAAGGTATTTTGGTAATTTTGAAATCCTGGGTATTTTGAAAATTTTGAAATTACAGGTATTTTTAATAAACCGTGGTAAATTTATAAATCTTAATAAATCAAGGATATTTTGGAATTTACTGAAACTTGAAGGTTGTTTTAGAATTTGTTTTCCAAATCGGTGTTGTTGCGTAAATTTTTGAAGATCGGGGTCATTCGTAATTTTGTAACTGGGGTATTTCGGTAAATTGCAAGTTAGGGGTAATTTTGTAATTTTCCAAAATCAAGGTATTTTGATATTTGGCAACTTAGTGTTTTTGGACATTTTATAAAGTATTGAAATTTTGATAAGAATTGTGGGTCTATGAAATTTTCATAAACCAAGGGCATTTTGTAATTTTACCACTAGGGTATTTTAGTAAATTTTAAATTAGAAATATTTCAGGAAAATTTATAAAAATAATCTTTTCAAATCAAGAGGGTAATTTAGAATTTTGAAAACTAGGGTTTCCATAAAAATACGGCTAGTCCCTTTCGGGTTTTAGTTAGGGGTTTAGCCCATGTGTAAGTCCTCTTGGTTAGGGTGAACCGAGGCTACGCACCAGGTAGGATTCGAGTGGAGAGGAGGTGAGTCACTAGGACTGCTTAAATACCAAGCTCCCACTGAAACCAATCCTAGACATGCGTACCATGGTTGCCACACACTAACTCGGCGACTCAACCACAAGTTTGTTTAATTAGATATTTAAGTCTTATGTATTTGTTGGGGTACACTAGTCCTAGGGTTCAAATACTAATCAGACTAATCTAAGTTACCATAAAAGCCCATACATTTCACATATTCAAATCACTTCAGAAGTTAGAAGTACTTACCTGGTGGACTGCGGGTCGGAGACTTAGTGGGCCATGCCGAAAAACCGAAAATTTTTAGAAAATTCCTTTTGGGCTTACTTTGGAAAATGTTTTGGGCCTTAAACCCAAGGTGAGAGTTTAAAAGCGGGCTCGATACCAAATTGAAACACCCCAAACCCAAATTTCACGAGCCTTGACCGGATCGATATGTTCCCCAGTGTAAACTGTTTCAAATTCTTTTGTTACTTAGGAAAAACTTGTGTGATTTGGAAGAAAGAACCTTTTGGGTTGGGCTTGAGTTGAAAACAAGTTTAATTCATTGTTAAAAATCCTTTACTTTAGGTGACAAAACATTTGGGCTTTGTTTTTAAAAATAGATTTACTTAATCTTTTAATAAAATGAGGTTTGTAAGCTTAACAAATAAAAACAGAATAAAATAATTCTACTAAGGCCTTATTACATCAAATAATTCCCAAATTTAAATTCAAAATACTTAAAATTAAATAGTCCAAATAAAAGAAATCTGAACTTCACATGGCCTCCACTAATCATCCGTACTTGGTCCATCACGGTCGTCACTGAAAAATGTTCCCACAACGGGTGAGTCAAGACTTAATGTGTAACCAACACTAAAATTTAATATTTCGGGCATACAATATCATTCATGTTCAAAAGCATTTAAACAATATGATGCAACCCGAACCCAAACCTATAAGCCATCCGCTACACACCACCGTACCATCCCGCACACCGTAGGGACTACTAAGTCAACCCTCCTTCCGCTACACTCCATATCGCGGTCTTAGGTCACCGTGATTCATGGTCTTAGGTCACCACGTTCAGATTTCGTGGTCTTAGGTCACCACATTCATTCATCGTGGTCTTAGGTCACCACATTCAGATATCACGGTCTTAGGTCACCGTGTTTGTGGTCTTAGGTCACCACATTCACTTCCCCAAAATAATAAACCCATATGCCCCATGTAATAGTAATATGCATAAATATGCCAGAGTTCACATTCTTATTCTTATTCTCATGTTACAATTAACATATTTCATAATCCTAGTAGGAGTAGGAAACGTACCTGAGTACTTTGTACCATAACATGGTACCTTAGCCACTTTCATATTCTTAATATCACATATATTAATTAAACGTAGCCATAAAACATATTATGATATAGTGTGGGCTACCCACGGTACCTTAGCCATATTCTTACACTTTCATATTAACACATATAATGAATTAAAATCGTAAATCTATTGAGATTTAGTGTGGGGTACACACGGTACCTTAGCCATATTCTTACACTTTCATATTAACACATTTAATTTAAAACATAGCCATGAACATATTAAAACTTAGAGTAGGGTACACACCTAATTCGCTTAACGATTTCACTTGAAATCCCGAATTCCGATCTTAGATCTTTAACTCCCTACATTCGGCCCATATGGTAATATTTAGCGAAGGCCTATTCGGCCATAAAACCAAATCCTAGTAGGATTTGTGTACTTACCTTAATGTCAATTGAATAAAAAAATTAAAACTCGGAAACTTGTATTCTTCCCCCTTTGAAATCGGCTACTCACTAGATCCCTTGAATCGATTAGTTTTCAGCTTAAAACACATAATAATAGATCTACTACAAAAATAGGGTCTTGGCCGAATATTCATAGTCATTTACCTTAAGGATCTTAAATCTCGAAATTCACCGAATAACTAGGGAACACGCGGCCTATGGTGTACCTTCGGGAAAAGAACTTCTCCTTCCATGATTCGGCCAAGATTAATAATCGAAATTAGTCCCTAAATTTCGATAAGTCTAAAATATAAAAGAATGGAAACTAAACTTGGATCTTACCCTTATTGAAAAATTCGACAGCACCTAAGCTTGAAGCCACTTGAGATATTCGACTATGGCTTTGATGTGTAACACAAAGTTTCAGCTTTTGTAACTATGAAGAAATCGGCTAGGGCTTTTCTTATTTTTGGCTTTTGAGGCTATGAAGAATTTAGCTTGAGAAGGAAAAAATCTTGGAGAGGAGAGGAGAGGAGAAAGAAATTCGACAGAAGAAAAGAGAGGGAGAATGAATGAAGAATAGCCCTATTCTCTTCCTTTTATAGCCGAAATTACTAGGCCAAGAATCCTTTGCTTGGCCACCACTCTTCCTTATGTGATAACTTTATCTCTTTAATTAAAAATTAAAGAATAATCCTTCAATTATCTATTTGAAAATAATCTAAAATAAGTCATCATTTATCCACCTATTTAGTTTGAGTTTTAAGGAGAATTGAACTCTTCCTTTAAGAGTCCCTATTGCCGTCCATTGCTTCATCTTTAAGTAATTAAATAAAAATTACTTAAAGTCTTAGCTAGATGCCGTCCACCCCCTTCCCTTGATGAGCCGAATTTTAAACTTGTTCTTATTGGACTCCTTGTGGCCATCTGAAGCCCAAATCATCCACCTAAGTGGCGTCACTCACTTTGGGCTTTAAGTGGTATCTTCAGCCACTTTTCCAAGCCTGCTTGTTTGTCAAATTTCACATACTTTTCTCTTAAGGCCACCTTGCCTTAATTTACTCTTTTAAACTTTAAAACTCGACATTTCTAAGTCATTTCTAGTTTCCAAAATTTTCGTTTGGCTCTTTAAACTTGACATTTCTTAGGTTTCCAAAATGTTCACTTTCCTCTTTTAACTTAAGTTTCCAAAATGTTCACTTTCCTCTTTTAACTTAAGTTTCCAAAATGTTTACTTTCCTCTTTAGCTAATCATTTCCAAGTTTCCAAAATATTTACTTTCCTCTTTTGAAACTTAACATTTCTAAATCATTTCTTACATTTCCAAGACATTTCCTACATTTCCTTACATTTCCTTACATTTCCTTACATTTCCTTACATTTCCTTACATTTCCATACATTTCCATACATTTCCTTACATTTTCATACATTTCCTTGCATTACCATACATTTCCATACATTTCTAAGGTTCTAAAAATGCACACCACACATTCATATCACAGTAAACATGCTATTTCATAAAATTAAGCAAAAATGCACATAATGGGATTGAACCTCTTCCTCAAAGTACTTCACTTGATGCCATAACCCTTGCACCTTAGGTGGCGCCCTTGCCACTTTTCCACATCACTTCTTGTTTTTAACTTAAAACCAATAATTGTCCAAAGTTTCTCTTCCATCCTAGGTTTTAAAACCCTTAATTCACTTTCAAACACCGCCAAAACCTACTACTCATGAATTATGCACAAACGTATAACCCCTAATCTAGGATGTTACAGTTCTACCCTCCTTAAAAATAATTTCGTCCTCGAAATTACTTACTAACTATCGTACAATCCTTCTCACTGCACTTATGCTTACGCTGCAAGACTCTGATCTTAATAGAACCATCATACTTTCCGGGCACAATCTTTAAGTTCACGTCCCTTAGAACTCATTTCTAACGATGCGCTTTAATCTAATTGAAAAGATTATTTTTATAAATTAGCTTTTATTCCACTGATTAACCGCGAAGAAGTTTTATGAAAAGAATTTTAGGAGTGGTTCTTTCGTATTCATACATGCACACAGTCTTTACATTCATACCTCCATCAATCAATTATGAACTTTCGTTCATTCAGAAATATTGTAGTTTCCATTGTTGTTGTTTTTCCACTACCCGGGGTATTTTCATAATTTATCCCTGAGGGTATTTTCATAATTTGTCAAAATAAAGTTCCTTGGTGATTTTGTAAATAAGGGTATTTTGGTAATTTTGAAATCCTAGGGTATTTCGAAAATTTTGAAATTACGAGGTATTTGATAATAAACCGTGGTAAATTTATAAATCTTAATAAATCAAGGATATTTTGAAATTACTGAAACTTGAAGGTTATTTTAGAATTTGTTTTCCAAATCGGTGTTGTTGCAAAAATTTTTGAAGATCGGGGGTCATTCTGGTAATTTTGTAACTCAGGGGTATTTCGGTAATTTGCAAGTTAGGGGTAATTTTGTAATTTTCCAAAATCAAGGTATTTTGATATTTGGCAACTTAGGGTTTTTGGACATTTTATAAAGTATTGAAATTTTGATAAGAATTGTGGGTCTTTGAAATTTTCATAAACCAAGGGCATTTTTGTAATTTTACCACTAGGGGTATTTTAGTAAATTTGTAAATTAGAAATATTTCTGGAAAATTTATAAAAATAATCTTTTCAAATCAAGAGGGTAATTTAGAATTTTGAAAACTAGGGTTTCCATAAAAATACGACTAGTCCCTTTCGGGTTTTAGTTAGGGGTTTAGCCCGTGTGTAAGTCCTCTTGGTTAGGGTGAACCGAGGCTACGCACCAGGTAGGATTCAAGTGGAGAGGAGGTGAGTCACTAGGACTGGTTAAATACCAAGCTCCCACTGAAACCAATCCTAGACATGCGTACCATGGTTGCCACACCCTAACTCGGTGACTCAACCACAGGTTTGTTTAATTAGATATTTAAGTCTTATGTATTTGTTGGGGTACACTAGTCCTAGGGTTCAAATACTAATCAGACTAATCTACGTTGCCATAAAAGCCCATACATTTCACATATTCAAATCACTTCAGAAGTTAGAAGTACTTACCGGTGGATCATGCCTGAGACTTAGTGGGCCATGCCAGAAAAACCTGAAAATTTTTTAGAAAATTCCTTTTGGGCTTACTTTGGAAAACGTTTTGGGCCTTAAACCCAAGGCTGAGAGTTTAAAATTGGGCTCTGATACCAAATTGAAACACCCCAAACCTAGCCCACGAGCCTTGACCGGATCTGGTATGTTCCCCGGTGTAAACCGTTTCAAATTCTTTTGTTACTTAGGAAAAACTTGTGTGATTTGGAAGAAAGAACCTTTTGGGTTGGGCTTGAGTTGAAAACAAGTTTAATTCATTGTTAAAATCCTTTACTTTAGGTGACAAAACATTTGGGCTTTGTTTTTAAAATAGATTTACTTAATCTTTTAATAAAATGAGGTTTGTAAGCTTAACAAATAAAAGCAGAATAAAATAATTCTACTAAGGCCTTATTACATCAAATAATTCCCAAATTTAAATTCAAAATACTTAAAATAAAATAGTCCAAATAAAAGAAATCTGAACTTCACATGGCCTCCACTAATCATCTCTGGCCTTGGTCAATCACCGGTCGTCACCGAAAAATGTTCCCTACAACGGGTGAGTCAATGACTCAATGTGTAACCAACACTAAAATTTAATATTTCAGAATACAATATCATTCATGTTCAAAAAGCATTTAAACAATATGATGCAACCCGAACCCAAACCTATAAACCATTCGCTACACACCACCCGTACCATCCACGCACACAGTGGGGACTACTAAGTCAACCTCCTTCCGCTACACTCCATATCGCGGTCTTAGGTCACCGCATTCGTAGTCTTAGGTCACCACGTTCAGATTTCTATGGTCTTAGGTCACCACATTCAGATTCATCGTGGTCTTAGGTCACCACTTTCAGATATCACGGTCTTAGGTCACCGTGTTTGTGGTCTTAGGTCACCACATTCACTTCCCCAAAATAATAAACCCATATGCCCCATGTAATAGTAATATGCATAAATATGCGAGTTCACATTCTTATTCTTATTCTCATGTTACAATTAACATATTTTATAATCCTAGTAGGAGTAGGAAGCGACTGAGTACTTTATACCATAACATGGTACCTTAGCCACTTTCATATTCTTAATATCACATATATTAATTAAACGTAGCCATAAAACATATTATGATATAGTGTGGGCTACCCACGGTACCTTAGCCATATTCTTACACTTTCATATTAACACATATAATGAATTAAAACCGTAAATCTATTGAGATTTAGTGTGGGGTACACACGGTATCTTAGCCATATTCTTACACTTTCATATTAACAAATTTAATTTAAAACATAGCCATGAACATATTAAAACTTAGAGTAGGGTACACACCTGATTCGCTTAACGATTTCACTTGAAATCCCAAATTTCGATCTTAGATCTTTAACTCCCTACATTCGGCCCATATGGTAATATTTAGCGAAGGCCTATTCGGCCATAAAACCAAATCCTAGTAGGATTTGTGTACTTACCTTAATGTCGATTGAATAAAAAAATCAAATCCCGGAAACTTGTATTCTTCCCTTTGAAATCGGCTACTCACTAGATCCCTTGAATCGGTTAGTTTTCACTTAAAACACATAATAATAGATCTACTACAAAATAAGGTCTTGGCTGAATATTCATAGTCACTTACCTTAAGGATCTTAAATCCGAAATTCACCAAATAACTAGGAACACGCGCCTATGGTGTACCTTCGGAAAAGAACTTCTCCTTCCATGATTCTATTAAGATTAATAATCAAAATTAGTCCCTAAATTTTGATAAGTCTAAAATATAAAAGAATGGAAACTAAAATTGGATCTTACCCTTATTGAAAATTCGACAGCACCTAAGCTTGATGCCACTTGAGATATTCGGCTATGGCTTTGATGTGTAACACAAAGTTTTGACTTTTGTAACTATGAAGAAATCGGCTAGGGCTTTGCTTATTTTCGGCTTTTGAGGCTATGAATAATTTGGCTTGAGAAGAAAAAAAATCTTGGAGAGGAGAGGAGAAAGAAATTCGGCAGAAGAAAAGAGAGGGAGAATGAATGAAGAATAGCCCTATTCTCTTCCTTTTATAGCCGAAATTACTAGGCCAAGAATCCTTTGCTTGGCCACCACTCTTCCTTATGTGATAACTTTATCTCTTTAATTTAAAAATTAAAGAATAATCCTTCAATTATCTTTTTGAAAATAATATAAAATAAGTCATCGTTTATCCACCTATTTAGCTAAGTTTTAAGGAGAATTGAACTCTTCCTTTAAGAGTCCCTATTGCCGTCAATTGCTTCATCTTTAAGTAATTAAATAAAAATTACTTAAAGTATTAGCTAGATGCCGTCCACCCCCTTCCCTTGATGAGCCGAATTTTAAACTTGTTCTTATTGGACTCCTTGTGGCCATACGAGGCCCAAATCATCCACCTAAGTGGTGTCACTCACTAGGCTTTAAGTGGTATCTTCAGGCCACTTTTCCAAGCCTGTTTGTGTGTCAAATTTCACATACTTTTTCTCTTAAGGCCACTTTTCCTTAATTTCCTCTTTTAAACTTTAAAACTTGACATTTCTAAGTCATTTCCAAGTTTCCAGAAATTTTTGTTTGGCTCTTTAAACTTGACATTTCCTAGGTTTCCAAAATGTTCACTTTCCTCTTTTAACTTAAGTTTCCAAAATGTTCACTTTCCTCTTTTAACTTAAGTTTCCAAAATGTTTACTTTCCTCTTTTAGCTAATCATTTCCAAGTTTCCAAAATATTTACTTTCCTCTTTTTGAAACTTAACATTTCTAAATCATTTCTTACATTTCCTAGACATTTCCTACATTTCATTACATTTCTGCATTTCCTTACATTTCCTTACATTTCCATACATTTCCATATATTTCCATACATTTCCTTACATTTCCATACATTTCCATACATTTCCATACATTTCCATACATTTCCTTACATTTTCATACATTTCCTTGCATTTCCATACATTTCCACACATTTCAAGGTTCTAAAATGCACACCACTCATCCATATCACAATAAACATGCTATTTCATAAAATTAAGCAAAATGCACATAATGGGATTGAACCTCTTCCTCAAAGTACTTCACTTGATGCCATAACCCTTGCACCTTAGGTGGTGTCCCTTGCCACTTTTCCACATCACTTCTTGTTTTTAACTTAAAACCAATAATTATCCAAAGCTTTCTTCCATCCTAGGATTTTAAAAACCCTTAATTCACTTCCAAACACTGCCAAAACCTACTACTCATGAATTATGCACAAACGCATAACCCCTAATCTAGAATGTTACATGCTAGCCCGAGCTTCTCCATCAACATCGAGCTAGTTTTCACTCCAAAGTTGAATGAATAAAGCTGAAATAGCTTCTTGAAGTCGCTTAGCTCGAGCTCAAGTCATGAGACCTTTAGGGAGCTCGAGGGGATCGAGATTAGAACTTGTTGAGCTCCCGGGCATGCTTACATCATTCCCCCTTCTTCAAAGCGACTTGTCCTTAAGTCGAGAAATTAGTTCACTTTGAAGCCTAAGACAAAAAACTCACAAGATTCTGATTAAAGATCAAAACTAGACAATAAAAATTTTATCGTCATCAAAGAGTAAAGGATCAAAAATATGATAAGCTAAAGATGTGCCAATCCTTTTTGTTTCATGAGCAGATGATTGATTGCTGAATACAAAGTAAGGATTAGTGCAAGGAGTCTTTAACGTGTAAGCCCGAGGTTCTCCATCAACATTGGGCTGGTTTTCACTCCAATGTTGAATGAATAAAGCTGAAATAGCTTCTTGAAGTCGCTTAGCTCGAGCTCGAGTCATGGGACCTTTAGGGAGCTCGAAGGGATCGGAATTAGAACTTGTAGAGCTCCCAGGCATGCTTACATCACATGATATTGTTATGCTTATTTAAAATGAACATGATTGGTATGTGAAATTCCTGTTATACGAACTTACTAAGCTTTAAATGCTTACTAGGTTTTCTTTCTTCTGTTTTATAGTACTCGAAAGCTCATAAAGGTTAGAGATCGATCAGAGCATCATCACACTATCCTCCATCTTGTTTTGGTATAAATAGGAATCTTACCTTAATTTAATGGCATGTATCGGCTAATGATAATAAATGATGGTATGTAAATGTTTTGGTTGTAACTAGCCATTGGAATGGCTAGTGATAGTAAATTTAATGCATACTTATGCATGAGGTTTATTATTTAGTATATGAATGTGTTTGGTTTAATATATTAGATTCAATTAAGTTTGGGTAAGTATAAAATTTTAATGTAAAAAATGATACTTGAAAGCATGAGTAAATGTGTCATGCATAAAACTTGATCATTAGATTGATTTATGTTGTAACAGCTGTTTTTGGTCAAATCGGAACAGTGGTTTTGAAACCACAAATCTGAGGTCAAAATATTTATTTTATTATTATTTCAATGTTTACAGCATGATTGAGTGATTGTGTGAAAATTTCGTTAAGAAATTTTATCGTTTGATTAGTCAATTTGATAAAAAGGACTAAATCGCGTAAAGTGTAAAACATGAGTTCTAATATCTAAAGGTGTCTAATAGGTATGGAACCTTAAATATAAGGTCTTTATGTTTTAATTAGACCATTAATTGTGTGAGTGGACTTTTATGGACAATATATATGTTGTTTTAATGGTTTATTAACAAGGTTATAATGGTAATTAGTATAATTATTATATGTTAAATAAAACAAAATGTTTTAATTGTGTTCATCTTATTCAAAAGACAAATACCAATCAATTTTCTTGAGAGAAAAATAGGGCTAAGGTTTGGCACTCTTATTTCCATCAATTAAGGTACGATTTTTGTCCCGTTTTTAATGATTTCTATATTTTTGAGATCGTTGCAGCTTGTACTAGCTAGCCCAGGGACTAATTTGAAAAATTGTTAAAGATTTTGAATGTTTCCATTGATGAATATGTATTATTTTTAATTATTGATGACAGCTTTTGAATATTTGTTGTTTTATAAACAAGTTTTGTAAAGTGACTTTGAGTAAAAATGCAAAATAGAGATTAATTTGGAAAATATGAAAATGTGTGGTTAAATGTGTGAATAAATGAAAAATATGGGTAGCTAGGGGCCTTAAGGTAATTCGGCTAAGCATGGATTTGAACTAAATTGCATGAATTTGCAATTTATGTGATAAGGACTAAATTGTAAAATGTGAAACTTTGGGGGTAAAAGTGTAAACATGCCCAAATGTGTGTTTTGGATTAAATTGAATAAAGTACTGATTTAATAAGCTAAATTTTTATTATATAGATCAAGAAAAATGAAATTTGGGCCTAGATCGGGGAAAACTAAAGTTATCGACTAAACGACTCGATTCGCCGTTTTAGCATCCGAGGTAAGTTCGTATGTGATAAACATTATTACAATTATGATTTTAATGCTTTGATATTGCATAAATTGTATATGTGAGACTACGGTCATGTTCGACGACAAAATCGACTGCATTTAGCACTTAGTGTGCGGAATTATAATAGCTTCGGTTATGCGATGGCACTTAGTGTGTAAAACATCGAGTAAGGCACTTAGTGTGTAGAATTATAAGAGCTTCTGCTATGCAATGGCACTTAGTGTACGAGACATCAAGTATGGCACTTTATGTGCGAGACATTGAGTATGGCACTTAGTGTATGAGATATCGAGTATTTCAACGACATTCCGTGTAAGTATGAACTTGTTATGGATTAATATAGGTATGAAGATATATAATATGAGATTAAAATTGAAGAAGTTACAAAGTTTGAATATAAGCATATGAAAGGTTTGTTAGTAATCTTGAATTTCATGATAATATGTTTAGATTGATGATATGTGTTTTATGAATTGTTGAGTATATTTAGTACGAACTTACTAAGCTTTGTAGATTACTTTGTTTGTTTTTCATGTGTTTTATAGTGAATTCAAAGCTAGCTCGGATTTGGGGATCGTCAAAGTCTACGTCACACTGTAACACCCCGAATTTGGGCCTAGAAGTATTGGGCTTTGGGTCTCAGAAAAATTTTAAGTGAGAGAGAAAATGACAATTGGCAAGTGGGCTTTGAGGGTTAATGAATTTGGAATGTCTAGGGGTGTTGGAGAAGTCCTGGGATCAAGTAAGGGTACAGGAAAAAAATGGTTTTAGCCCCAATGGAATTGTGACTTCAGTCAGTAGGCCTCTTAAGTAGATTAAGAGAACATAGGACACAAATGGGCTTGTGGTCCAGTGGTAGGTGGCGTCACTTGGGAGCTGCAAGGTGGCGTGTGAGTAAGCTGAGGAGGTCTAAGGTTCGAGCATTGGGAGTGTATTTTTGGAGTTCATTTTGCATCAATGGATGGCAAGAGTTGTGTTGGTTTTGAACTCTTGCCATGGAGAGTTTGAGGTAAGCAAGTGAGATGGATGTGGAGGAAATTTCGGATAAGATTAAGGTGTTATCAGAGAGAAAAATTAGGAGATGAGGAAAGGGTGGAGTTGGTGCCGAATGGGACTTTGGGAGATGGCATGTTCGGCTTGTGGCTATAAAAGGGAGGGGGTCGAATGTTTGAAAGGTTCTTTGAGCATTCTTTAGTTTTTCTTTCTCCCCTCAATCGATTTCTCCTATAGTTGAATTCTTCCACTTGCCGAAAAGAAACCCATCAGTCTTTTTACCAAAAATTCCTATCAGAGTTGTGTTCTGCTTCTTTCCCTAAAAGCTGAATACACCTTCTTATCATTTAACTTCACTTGTGCTAATTCTTTGTTGGTTTTCCTTCATCACAATCATTTGCTACCCACTTTTAGTCAAGCCGAATCTTGTTCAGAAGCGATCTAGGTCGCAGGATCAAAGGAGAATTTCGGTAAGTGTTTAGTTGAACTTTTTAGTGTGTTTTGTTAAAAGCCAAAGGGCTATCTAACCCCTCATTGTCGTTAAATTGTATTAACAAGGGTAAGACTCAACAATCGCAAGCGTGGTAGGTAAGGGTTGCTAAAAAAGTGGTAAGTATTCTCGACTCAATCATGGTTTAGCAGATGGCCGAATCTAATGTGGCTCATAGGGGGGACTTATAAACAATATGGGTCACTTGGTTTTGACGATATAGGTATTTGGGTGCAGATATAGAGGATAATCGCCAATAATAGCAAAGGAAGGGTTACTAGAACGTGAGGCACACGGTATGGGTACGGTGAGGTTTCGATTTTTGATAAGTATGTGTTAAAGCCTTGGTTAATCGCTAGTCGTGTCAATCGTAGGTTCATGACTAAGGGGTTTACAACACGCTAGGTTATCAGGTGTGTACAAACACACGATATCGGCAATGCCGAAAAGCCAAAAAGTTAAAAGTGGCTAAATGGGCCCGATGGGCCCTAAGGCTAGGTTTGATGAGTTCGTTTGGTTTGGTGTATGAATTGAGTTAGTTAAGCATAAGTCATAAGCTGGAATTGTTTTGGGCTTAACAATCCATAAGGATGTGATTTGGGCCTAATGGGCCGTAAGGATGTAATTTGGGTTTGATGGGCTTTATGGGGACGTAGGCAAGTATGCTAGGGTTTATGGACTTTAGGCCTAGTTTGAACCACTCGTAAATTTCATAAGACTTAATCTAATTAAACATGTCCGTGAATAAGTCGCTGGGTTAGCGTGTGACAATGGGCATACGCATGTCTAGGATTGGATCTAGGGAGAGCTTGGTACTTAAGCGGTCCTAGTGGCCCACCTCCTCTTCTCTGGAATCTTACCTAGTGCGTAGTGTCTATTCACTTTAGCCAGGAGGACTTGTTGATGGGCCAAAGTTCACAACTAAAACCCAAGAGGGACCAAATACCCTTATATTTGTAAAATTAGTAAAATACCCTTATATTTGTAAAATTACTAAAAAACCCTTATATTTTTAAAATTACTAAAATACCTTTATATTTGTAAAATTATTAAAATACCCCTGTTCTGTAAAATTTCCAAGATACCCCTAATTTTCCAAATTACCAAAATACCCCCGTAGGGTAGAATTACGAAGATACCCCTGGGTAGTGAAATGACAAAAATACCTCTATGTGACGAATATGAATTTGTGGATGTTACTCATGTGTTTGATGCATTCATATGATAATCTGCTTAAGATGCATATGCGTGAGATTTATGGTGCGGAGGAAGATTTGATGATCGCATAGTCATATGGCCACGGATCCACCAGTGGCTTTAAGCCCATTATATGATTAGCAACTTTGCTGCAACGTTAGGTAGTACCGCAACCGGGCTACCTTTGGTGTGTAGAGGATGTGTGGGTTGATTTAGAAATCCCCACAGGTGTGTATAATGATTGGAAGGGAAATGGTGTGTGTAGTGGATGGATTATTGGGATGGGTTTTGCATCATCTTGTTTGTATATGATACGATATGATATGATATGATATGAGGTCATTATGGGCTAAGGCCAAGACCACCGATTTTGATAGGGCTTAGGCCCAATGTGAATATTTGTATGTTGATTTGATTGCCAAGGGTTGTACACACTGAGTTTCAAAACTCACACCCTTTTATTTAATGTTTTAGGTAATCCTGAATAGATAGCTCGATGTGGGAGAAGACTCGGAGATGGCCACACTACAAGCTGATCTGTTGTTTTTAATTTGGTCAAATGAATTTGTTTTAAATACTTTGTTTTTTTTATTGGATTATAATAAGGCCATGTATCTCCTAATTGACTTTAGATTTTGGGTTTATTATTATTGTTTCAACAATCCATTTAATAAATTTCATAAAATTATTAAAGTTAACGTGGTTTTCGAAATAACTTAACATATGAACGTTTTCCTAAAATGTGGGCTTTTCCTCTTAACTTAACAACATACAAGGGTTTTGGGATTTTAGGCCTTAAATTGTTAATTAGCAAATTATTTTGAAATTGGGCCTTTAATGTGACATTCAGATTTGAGCCTAACTTCTAGGCCAGGTTTGGGGTGTTACACACACTATCCAACCATCTACTTGGTACTTTTGAGTTGTATAAATATGGTATATGGCATGTATAGGCTTGATTCATTTTGGTTATGTTTTGAAAGTGAATATTGCCATTTGAGATGACTTATGAATGGTTATGTTTTGTTTGTATTTATAGCCATGAGATTTGGCTTAATTTGGCTAGTTTGATTATGTACATATAAGTGTGCTTATGGCTTATATTATAAGGTTTATGGAATTGGTATTATGTTTGTGAAATGGAACAAAATGATGTATGTTTGATAAATGTTTTTAGATATGAGCTAATGTTATTTTGTGAAGTGTTTAATATTACTTGGAAATGGTTGATAAATTGATGATGATTGTGATTGAAGTTTAGGCTAAGAAATGTTATATGAAATGGTAAGAATTATGGTTGATTTGGTTGTTATAGATTGCCTATTTTTTTTTTTTTTTTGTGCCATATGTGTAGGTGGAGGTTTATACCAAATGGGGTGGCAAAATGGCTTGGTAAATAGCCTATTTTTGTCCACACAGGCAGAGACACGGGCGTGTGTCTCAGCCTTGTGTGAGTCACAATCAAAGTACACGGCCGTGTGTCCCCTGGTGTTACAATTGGAAGTAAATCAGTATGCTCCACATAGCCTCACACACAGGAATGTGATCGACCATGTGGCATAAGTCAGTCGTAACAGCCCGATTTAGGGCCTAATCAGAATAGTGGTGCGAGACTACAAATTCGAATTAGAAATATGAGTTTTATGATTTCTATAAAGTATATGAGATGATTTCATGATTGTGTGAAAATCTCATGAAAAAATTTTATTAATTAGTGATTAAATTGTCCATTAGGACTAAATTGCAAAGAATGGAAAATATGAGATTCTAGAAGATTTAAGTATGAAATAGAATTATGAAAATTACTTGAGGTCCTTATTTAGCAATTAGACCATTATATTTGATGATGGATAAAAATGGACATGGAAAGGAAAAATCTCAAGAAAAGACCATTAAGGGCATTTTGGTCATTTGGTTAATAAATGAATTAAAAGGGAAAAAGAAGCAAAAATCATGTCCATCTTCTCCTACCTTAGCCAAAATTTTCAAAGAAGACATAGCTAGGGTTTCTTCAACTTCCAAGCTTGATAGTAAATGCATCCTAGCCCCGTTTTTAATGTTTTTCATATTTTTGAGATCCTCGTAGCTCGGTTTAGCTATTTCTAGCTATATTTTGAGCTAGGGTTTATGTTCAAAAATTTATCCATGTATGACATGCATGTATTTTGATGTTTTATGGAAGAATATGTAAGTTTGAGGTAGGATAAACATATTTTTTAAGTGATTTTCATGAAAAATCCATAAAAGGACCAAATTGTAAAAGTTATAAAAATGGTCATATATGGGTGAAATAGTAAAAAATTGGAAGTTTCTATAGTTGAGAATATGATTCGCTAGGCTTGAAATACAAGAAAGTTGAATGAAAATCATTTTACGAGCATAAGGGCAAAAGTGTAATTATGTAAAAGTTTGGGGCAAAATTATAATTTTGCCAAAAAATGAATTATGAGTCAATTTAGTCAATGTGTGTATTTAACAAGTGAAATTGTTATTATAGATTAAGAAACACAAAGCCCGAATCAAAATCGAGGCAAGAACAAAATTGAGGACTAAATCGAGTATCGATACACATTTTAAGTATCGAGGTAAGTTTGTATGAAGTTAGAGTTTCATAATGTTCTGATATTTGAAAATATTTAATATTATGATAATGTATGTTTTTGCTATGAAAATTCGAGTGATGAAGCCTCGATGAGGTAATAGTGAAAATAAGCTAAGTGAAATTTCAGATAAAGATTCGGAATAATGAAAATACCCATTTATTAGCATTGAACAAATAAGGTC
The DNA here is from genome assembly GCA_025506655.1 of Gossypium rotundifolium. Lineage (NCBI taxonomy): Eukaryota > Viridiplantae > Streptophyta > Magnoliopsida > Malvales > Malvaceae > Gossypium > Gossypium rotundifolium. The sequence goes on along the minus strand of CP106723.1, from coordinate 63,307,204 downwards.
CCGTGTAAGACCATGTCTGGGATATGGCCTCGGCACAAAAAGAAGATCTTGTGTAAGACCATGTTTGGGACATGCATTGACATTCATGTATGATCTCGTATAAGACCATATCTGGGATATGGCATCGACATCGAGCTATAAGATCCTGTGTAAGACCATGTCTGGGACTTGGCATCGGCATCAAGGAATGTAGGGCTCGTGTAAGTCAATGTCTGGGACATGGCATCGACACCATTTAAGGAAGGTCTCGTGTAAGACCATGTTTGGCACATGGCATCGACATCAAGCTAAGGAAGCCCGTGTAAGACCATCTCTGGGATATGGCATCGGCACTAAGAGGCGATCCCATGTAAGACCATATTTGGGATATGGCATTGGCATCGAGACACATGTTTGATGAGATTGAGTATCCTTTGGTATTTCGAGAAATTTAACGGGCAAAAGAGTAAGCATGAAAAAGTGACTAAGAGCAAAGTAAGTAAAGTTGATGATGAGATATGTTATATAAGAATGATAGAGAATTCCATTCAAGTTCAGGATGGTAGGGATTCAAGTTATTGTTTATGGTAGTTTAAGCGCTAAACTATGTAATGAGTGATACATGACCATGAGTAAACACAAGTTAAGGTAACCTTAATGTGATGGGTAAGAATGAGTAAGAGTAAGTATGAGTAAGTAAGCTTAAGCACTTGAGATTTATGTATTCTTATTTCACAATGAATGAGTTTAATTTGAGAAATTATGTTGCTACATAAGATTTCATGCATACTTACTAAGCTATATGCTTATTTCTCTCTTTTTCTTCTTCCTTGTAGTATCGCCAAGCTAGCCCGGGGATCGTAGAACGTCGGAGCTCGGATCACACTATCAAACATCCTTTTGGTATAGTAAAGTTGATTTTTTGTGGGTATGGCATGTATAGGATTTGGTCATTTTTTATTATGTCATATGTGAGAGCCAAAGGCTTGGTTATTAAGATTACGCATTCTTTTTGTATGTGGTCAAAGAAATTGGCCAATGTTTGTTAAGTTCTTTATATTGATGATGATAAGTTTTTATGAATTCTATAAGTGATGTTTTAAGAATTATTCATAGTACATGAATGCTACATTATGTATGGTTGGAGTTGGTATGAGTGTATTGATGTTTTAGGGTGGCAATTGGCTTGGAAAATAGTCTTTAAGTGTCCACACGGGTAGACACACTAGTGTGTGTCTAGGCCATGTGTGACACACGACCAGCCCCATAGATGTGTTAATAGGTCGTGTGTCCCCTGCATTAATTTGCGAGAATACGATTTGTCACACGGGCCAGCACACTGGTGTGTATCTTGGCCGTGTGATAATTAGAGATTGATGACGTCATAAACAGAGAGCTCCACGGTGAAGGACATAGGAGTGTCTAGGCCGTGTGAGGGACACAGGCTATTAACACGGGCATGTGTTCGGCCGTGTGAAATTACCTGTAGGTTTGAAAGAAAAATAAATTCCACATGGGTTAGGGACATGGGCGTGTGAGATCACACGGCCTACCCACACGGGCGTGTCCCATGTCACACCGGCGTGTGACCCCTGTTTGAGTAAAAATTTTCAAAGAGTACCAAAGTTTCCAGACGATCTACGAAACTTTTCGGAAGTAAGTTTAGGGCCTCGTAGGCCCATAATGTACACATTATGATTAAGAAGGAAAAGTTTTAAGTTTGAACAAAATTTTATAGCCCGAAAATATATGTTCAAGTAAGGTTAAGTATGGTAATGCCTCGTATCCTGTCCTGGCATTGGACACGGGTAAGGGGTGTTACATTAGTAAACCCCCTAATTGTCACACGGCCTAGCACACGGGCGTGTGACTTGGCTGTGTTGCATGAGTCAGTATACCCTATAGTTTTGGCACAACCTAGCACGCGGCCTGGCACACGGGCATGTGTGGCCACTTCGAAGGGTACACGGGCTAGACAAACGGGCGTGTGGTCGGTCATGTGACCCAAATTAGTATGTATACCTTGTTTTCACACGGCCTGAGACACGAGCGTGTCTACTAGCCGTGTGAGGCACACGGCTGCTCACACGGGCGTGTGACCCTTGTTTACATGAAAAATTTCTAAGTGTCCAGAATTTTTTGTATGATATCGGTTTAGTTCCAAACCACTTTTAAAGCATGTTTAAGGCCTCGTAGGCCCTTATAAGGGACAATGTGATTGAGTTGAATGATTTATGAGAATGAATGATTATTGTTGCATAAATGTATGCTATATGTGTTGTGAACTGATCGGTAATACCTTGTAACCCTATTCCGCTGTTGAATATAGGTGAGAGGTGTTACATATATGCCTTGAATTGGTTGGTGAATTTATTGAAGTGTTGTTGTAGGTGCAAGGTAAAAAGGGTGAGAAATAAGGCTTGGAAAATGGCCTTATTCTGTCCACACGGGTAGACACACAGGCGTGTGTCTCAACTGTGTGTGACACATAGCCATGCGCATGGGCGTGTGGTTTGGTCGTGTGTCCCCTGCATCTTAAAATTAGAGAAACATAATGCTCAGAATTGAGAACATGGGTAAAGACACGGGCATGTGTCTCATTCGTGTGAGACATACAGCCCAGCATATGAGCGTGTGTCCTGGCGTGTAACCCCTGCACCTAATTTTTAAAAATTGAATTGTCCACACGGTCTAGCACACGGGAGTGTGGTTGGCTGGGTGACCCAAGTTAGAGAGTTACACAGGTAAGGACATTGGCTGGGACACGGCCGTGTGCCTCACATCGAATGCCCACATGGCTTAGGACATGGGCTTATCGTTGGCCGTGTGAGCCACATAGCCTGGCCACACGGGCGTGTATTCGTTGGACCTATGAAAAATTTTGAGATTTATCAAAAAATTTTCTGTGATCCCAGTTTAGTCTCGACTCAATTTTAATATGTATTTTGGGCCTCGAGGCCCATATGAGGGGACATTATGATTGATCGTGATTGATTTTTGGAAATAAATAGTAAATGAAATAAATTAACTGTAAGCTCTGATAATTCTCTATAACTCTATTTTAGAGACGGATACGGATTAGGGGTGTTATATTTATTGGTATCAGAGCTTCGGTTTAGCTGATTCTCGAACTAACGTAGCAAGTACGAGTTTAACTATACATGCCATTATATACTTTGTGATAGTATGATATCTCTTGACCATTGTAAATGTGTTTTTCATATAGTAATGTCGTCCAACCAAGCTAAAGCTAAATCTGAGGAAGCTGCTTAAGCTTCTGTACAAAGAGCTGCATCTAGTAGTAGTAGAAGGCCCGTATCTGAGGGCTGAGGTGATGAGGGAAAAGAATCCTTCTTTCAAATGATGAATGAGTGGTTCACAGAATTTTTGAGAACAAATCCTGTTGTACAACAACCTCCCCCTTCTGCTCCTCAACCGATTCTTGACATGCCACAACATGCTGAACCGTTTAGAACTAGTAAGCCTCCAGTAGATAAAATCCGTAAATATGGGGTGAAAGAATTTAGGGCTACTGCCGAAGATGATCCGAAAAGGGCTAAATTTTGGTTGGAAAATATTATCAAGGTTTTAGATGAATTATCATATACACCAGCTGACTGTCTGAAATGTGCCATATCATTGTTAAAATATTCAACTTATCAGTGGTGGAATAATCTAGTTTCTGTTGTGCCAAGGGAAAATGTTACACGAGAGTTTTTCCAAACAAAATTCAGAAAGAAGTATATTAGTTAGAGATTTTTGGATAAAAAAAAGGAATTTTTAGAGCTCAAACAGGGAAATATGACAATATTTGAGTATGAACGAGAATTTGTTAGATTGAGCAAGTATGCCAGGGAATGTGTAACACCCCAAACCGGCCCATGCATTTCGACCAGATCTGGAATGCTACGAGTGGTACATTGAAAACTTCTTAGTTGAATAAAATTAAGGGCCTTATTACATAAATATTCCCAAATAAAATAAAATAAAATTTAAAGAAATCCTAAAAATAATTTGTAGAAATAAAACTTGATGGCCCCTCGAGTCCGTCTCGGCTCCTATGTCCACGATCTATTGCTCATCTGAAAGAGTAGAGAAAAGGAAAGCGTGAGTCACCAAGACTCAGTGTATAAATCTCAAAACACACAACGACCCGAGCCCACAAACACATTATGAGCCCTGGCCCATACATGAATGTAACAATCATAATCACATGGTAAACGATAAATAATGAATAACCCAACCCATCCTAGGTTTCCATCCTCTACACACCAACCCGTACCAACCATCACACCTTGGGGAATTCTACAATCAACCCTCCATCCGCTACACACCAAAATGACAGCCGCACTGCCTATTCCTATTAATTAGGAATCATTGAATGTAGCAGAGCCACAGATCACTATGTGACCTAACATTTGTATATGTGGGATTTCCACCACCGATCACCAAGTGACTTATCATGCACTTCCCCTTCAATATCATATTCCCACCCCATGCATACACATAAAGAAAACATCATGCAGTCATATATATTTTCTAACACACATAGGGAGTTCTATGTTTACGTACTTGGCATCCTTGCCTAACCCTTTTAGGGTTCCATTCGACTGTCTATACAACCTCATTTCGACTTTTAAGCCCATAACAAATATATAGTCATACATACAGGTTTATTAGTGTGTTAGAGATCTACACACCTGATTACTGATAAGACGATGCTTTCTATGTTGACGCTATCCTTAGTCGACACTACTGCTATCTGCCTAAGGTGTTGTTCGAAGTGGTCCATAACCAAGTGGCCAATCTCGAATGGCGATACTACTCTTTTCTTAAACTTAGGTATTTTCTCCTTTGCACGATCCATATTTAATTCCATCACAAGTCCTTATCGAACTACTATCACAATATTTAATCGTTAATTCTCATTATAACCTTAAGATCTTGCATATAATGATCAAATCTAATAGAAATCTAGGAAATCTTCTTACCTTAAAAATCTCGAAAGTGGAGACTAGCTATTTTGACTTTTAGATCTAATTGACCAAGCTTCCTTCAAATCCCAATTGCCGCCCATCATAAAACCATTAAACTATTAGCTTTTGGCTTTTGCCTTTCAAAAACCGGGAATAGATCGTGGGAACTAATCAAAAATTGACACTTACCTTAGCATAGGAGATTCGGCTAGCACTAGAAAGAGGATTCGACAATGCCAATGAAGATTTAAATTAGAAAGTATAGAACTAATTCTCAAATAAGATGAATAAAAGAGAAGACTATGGATGCTTCGGCTTTTTAGAGAAATTGGCACAATGAGGAAAAAGTGGAGAAGAGTTTCGGCTTTTGAAGAAATTGGAGAAGGAGAGGCTAAGGAATTTTGGCACAATGGGAGAAGAAATTAAGGTTTTCAATGTCAGAATCAAGGAGCTATCCCCCCTATTTATAGATATTTCAGCACCTACTGTTAAAAAAAAAACGCCTTTAAATTCAAGCTAAAATAGAGGGGAAATTCGGCACCCTCTTTGCCATGCAGTAGCCAAATTTTACACTTCTCTAGGCAGTGGATTTTCGACCATCACCTCCATTGTAGATAAGCTCCTAACTTTTCTCCTTTTTATCTACTATTTTATCAATTATAAAATCCATCTAAATCTTCCTATTTTTGAGCCTTGTAGCCGTCCACCTCATCAAATCTTAATGCCTAAATTTAACTCACTTAAATTAAAAGATTTGGGCTTTATTAAACTTAAATTTTAAGCCCCTAACTCCTTGTGTGTGGCGTCACTCCTTGCTTCATTTTAGTGCTGAAAATGGCCCTAAAAACATGGGCTCCTTGCGGCCAAAACTTGGGCCTCTTTTATTGTTAATGATGCCACCTTAAAATAATTCAATCAAGGCCTTTGCCTAATCCTAAGCCCAATTTTGAACCCCTATCACTTAAATTAACAAGTTAAACATATCCCCACACTAAATGCATAGGCCCATAAATTTAGGATGTTACAGAATGTGTTCCGACTAAGGTTGCTATGTGTAAATGTTTTGAAGAATGATTAAATAAGGACATCAAGTTATTGATTGGAATTCTTGGATTGAGGGAATTTGTGGTACTGGCCGATCGAGCACATAAAGTCGAGAAATTAAGTAAAGAAAAGAAACAAGCAGAGAGAGAAGCCCGAATTTCTGGTAAAAGATTTGTGAGCAAATCAAAATCATCTACTTTAAAGAAATCAAATAAATACCATAATCATTTTACTGCATCTGTGGGATATTCTGGAAAAGAATGAAGTTCTTAACGTTCTAACCTGAGATTTTTGTCTCCATCTGTAACAAGTGTTGGAAGTGTTGGTAACCCCAAATTGAGGTGTAAACATTGTAATAAATTTCATTTTGGGGAGTGCCGTATGAGAAGTAGAGCTTGTTATAGATGTGGCTCTCTTTACCATTCTCTTAAAGATTGTCCAAAAAGGATTGCAAAAGATACTGATTAGACTTCGAAGTCGAGTAATCCCACATTGAGAGGTAGACCACCTCAATACCCTGGAAATGTTAGTGGTAGCCGAAGTGTACGAAAGATTCAACAGTTAAATCTAAAGCAAGAGTACCGGAAATGACATATGCTATACGTGCAAGAGAGGATGCCTCTGCACCAGACATCATTACTGGTACATTTTCTCTTCTTAATACTGATATTACTATTTTGATTGATCCTGGTTCAACACATTTATACATATGTAAAAATTTAGTTTCTGTTAAAAATTTACCTATTGAGTTCACTGAATTTGTGGTTAAAGTTTCAAAACCCCTGGGCCAGTAAGTTATAGTGGATAAAGTTTGTAAAAACTGTCCGTTGATGGTAAAGGTTATTGTTTCTTGACTGATTTGACGCTATTGCCTTTTGATGAATTTGATGTAACTTTGGGAATGGACTGGCTAACTCAACATGATGAGGTGGTGAATTGTAAACAAAAATACATGGTGTTGAAATGTCAAAGTGGTGAATTACTTCATGTTGAATCTGATAAACTGGATGGGTTATCTAATGTAATCTCAACTATATCAATACTGAAATATGTTAGAAAAGGGAATGATGCTTATCTTGTATATGTGTTGGACACTGAAGTATCTGAATCAAAGATTAAGTCAGTGCCAATTGTTCGTGAGTTTCCTGATCGAATGGCCCCAATAGAGTTAAAAGGGTTGAAATCATAGTTGTAAGAATTGACAGATAGGGGCTTTGCTTGACTTAGTCATTCACCTTGAGGTGTACCGGTTCTATTTGTAAAGAAGACAGATGGATCGTTGAGGCTGTGTATTGATTACAAGCAGCTCAACAAGGTTACAATTAAGAACAAGTATCCATTACCTCGAATTGATGACCTGTTTGATTAGATTAAAGATGCCACTGTGTTATCTAAAATAGATATCTGTTCTGGATACTATCAGTTATGAGTGAAAGACTCAGATGTAATGAAGATAGCTTTCAGAATTAGGTATGGACACTATGAGTTCCTTGTGATGCCATTTGGTTTAATGAATGCACCTGCGGTATTTATGGATTTGATGAATAAGATTTTCAAACCGTATTTAGACAGATTTGTGGTGGTGTTTATTGATGATATTCTGATATATTCCGAGATGAAAATGAATATATTGATCATTTGAGAATTGTGTTGCAAACTCTGCGTGAGAAATAATTATATGCCAAATTCAGTAAATGTGAATTTTGGCTTCGAGAAGTTGGTTTCCTTGGACATATAGTATCTGTTGAAGGAATTAGAGTGGACCCGAATAAAATTTTAGCTATTGTTAATTGGAAACCACCTAAAAATGTGTAACACCCCAAATCCGGCCCACAAGCCCTGACCGGATCCGGTATGTCACTGCGGAAGAACGGTTGAAAATATTTTTGACTTTAGAATAAAACATGTAAATTTGTTAACTTTTGAAAACCATGTCCATTTAAAATTATAAGTAAAACTTTGTTATTATAAAATGTCCAAATTAAAACTTTTATGTATATACTTTGAATAAATAGGTGGCTAAAATAAAATCATCTTCACATAGTAATTTAATTAAATTAAGCCCATAATAAAATAATACCAAAAATAATAACAAGGCCCTTATTACAACCCAATATTTAAACAAAATACTTAATTTCAAAAATCGTAAAATAATCAAAATCTCTTTTCTGCATGGCCACTTCGTATCCACTCCAACCCGGTCCAAGCTCATGAATCACCTGAAATGGTTAAGAAAAATTGGGTGAGTCCACAGACTCGATGCATAATCATTAAACATGTTTCCCACGTATGGGCTTGACCCATATCCACACGATCCATGCAACCAGTCATGCCAAATGTATCCCAGCCCAACCTAAGTCCATCCATTACACCAACCTTAGCAGACTCCCTGCCCAAGGCCGTGGCTAATCCATCGATCACAACCGAGTGATCCCACATATCCTACCTCGGCAGACTCTTTGACAAGGTCAGTGGTGAGCCACCGATCACATCGTGATCCTCAAATCCTACCTTGGCGGACTTGCTTGCTCAAGGTAGTGGCGAGACCACCGATCACATAAGTGATCCCAACATTGATCCGTCTACGGTGATGCACTCGACTATCAATCGCCGAGATGGGCACCTAGCTAACATCTCCTTGATGAAGCACACGCCTAATCATCAAGCGCTAATGTAGCATGAGGCTAACATTAGACCACGTACATAATATGTACACCCGTCCTTCCTTGATCAAAACCAATCCCCATGCAAATATGTAAATGTATCATGTCAAATCATCATATCGAATGAGTATACCTCACATGCTCATTATTATATCACAGGCACCATAAATAATTTAATATCACAATTTACTAACTGTTAACAGATTACCCACACATGGGTATCCATCACTTAGCCTTTAATGTCGGCTATCACACAAAGCATACACAAGTACACATTAAAAAACCATTAAAGAAGAAAGCGGTGCGATGATTACGCTTTGATTAGCCTGATTTGACTAAACCCCGAAATCACACGTGGCTCCTAAAAGTCTCAAGTCTCCAAATCTCGGTGATCACTACGCAAATGCGACTATCGCCTCTAAAAGGTTCATCTTCCCTACAATCGGCCAAAACTAAACAACATAATCATTCTAATCAACCTCTAAGGTATAACCGTAATTTTACCACCAAGGGCATTTTAGTAATTCACCCACCAAGGGTATTTTCAGTAAATTCACAAGCGTAATGGCCTTTTCGAAGGCCTAATGTCGCCACTAGCGACTCGGCTACCATTTTCATTGCATTGCAGGATGATTGGGCCTAAAACTCGATTTTGGCCCATACGGCCCACATACTCGTGTGGCCCTGACTAGCACAAATCTAGCCACGTATATAAGTTCCACCTAGTCTAGTTCAACATATACTAACCAATCATACAATTTACTCATATGGGCCCACGAGCCCATTAGGCCCACTTTGGCCCATCGAGGCCCAAGCGACTCAACCCGAGAATACTATCGATGGCCTCAACTATCGCGTGAAGCCCCACACATGCGCGCATGCGCTCGTGTGGCTACTAATGTCGTGTAACCGACATTTGGTATTTTCTTGCTTACAACTAGAGTAGAGAGTTACACACCGATAGGACTCGGGGCTAATCCAGCGCTCCGATCACTATTGTGCCCAAGCGCCTCCAAGATGTGTTTACTCTCCTCCTAGGATGCTCTTTATATAGCTAGCTCTTCACTATCCTTCTTTGTATCTTTCCGATGTGGGATCCTTCATCAAGAGAGTTTAAATCCAATGAAACTCTTTTAGTCCAAACAGTAAAATAAATACTCCTTGCTTCTCATGAGATTGAACCTAGGCTCCCATGCAACATAATCCACGTCGCTAACCACTTGGCCACAAGCTCCTCTTGTGTCTTAAACCATGTAACTAAATATAAACTATGGGCCAAATTCTAAGGTCCAAGCAAAAGAAACCAAAATGCAAAAGCCAAGACTTGAACCTTGGACCTTCTTCCTTCCTTGTGGCGTCACTCCCTTGTCTCTTATGTGGCGTCACTTTGCCACTACACCACACACTCCACTTGTGTCATTTTCCTCTATATTTTATTTTTAAGGCCTATCTGCCAACTTCCAGGGTTTTTTTCCACCTAAAACCAAAATTTCCCCAAAGCCAATATTTGATCCTAGGACTTCATAGAGGCCCTCTAACCTTCCAAAATCACTTATCCAATAGGTCTAACTTGCATTTAAGCCGATCTCTTATTCTCCAAAAATTTAAACGCTACTACGCCTAAGGCCCATTGGGCTCAATTCTCCTAGGCCCAATTTTGGGATGTTACAAATCTACCCTCCTTAAAGAAATTTCGTCCTCGAAATTTCCAACTAACTCTGATTGCACATCCTAACCTACCACACTACGCTCTTCTTGCGCTCTCGATTTTAATAAAACTAACCACATTCTCTGAGCACAGGTTCTAAGTCCACATTCAAGGTTCTAGATACTGTCATCCTGCCTCTACCACGTCCACGAGTATTGCGACCACGCCCCCTAGAACTCATATCTAGTGTCACGACATAATCTGTTTAGAAAGTTTTATGCATTAGAAATTTTGTTCCTCTATTTATCCACGAGCAAATTTTATGAATAGAAGTTCGAGTGGTTCTTTCGATCACACAAAGTTTCATCTCAAGTTCTCTATTCTAATTCAAACATTCACATTCTTCACTAAAAACACATCCATTCAAATGGTATCTACCACACATTTACTATTCGGACATTTACTGTTTCTACCCTAGGGTATTTAGTCATTTGTCCTCTGAGGTATTTTTGTAATAAACCGGGTCAATTGGAAAAATCTTTACAAATCGAGGCATTTCAAAAATTGTTAGAACTTAAAGGTATTTTGAAAATTTCCAAATTAAAGATGTCGCTAAAATTTGAAATTGGGGGTTATTTTGGTAATTACATAAGTCGGGGTATTCTTGTAAATTTCAATCTGGATATCTCAATATTTTGCAAAAATAGGATTTTTGATATTTTGTAAAATAGGAATATTTTAGTAAAAGTCGAGGATCATATGAAAATTTAGAAACCAAGGGCATGTTGAAAATTTTATCAACCGAGGGTATTTTCAGTAAATTTCCCCAAACCGAGTATCATAATATGTAAAACTGGGATTTTGGTATTTTGTAAAGTAAAACCATTTTAACAAAAGTTGAGGGTAGTACGGTAATTTTACAATCTGAGGGCATTTTGTAATTTTACCACTAGGGCATTTTGGTAATTTTGTAAATCGAGAAAACATCTTTTAAAATTAGATTTTGGGTTTACAAACCAAAGGGTAAATTTGAAAATTTAAAAAAACAAGGGTTTTAAAGCAGTAAGGCAAATCCTTTCGAGTTTTAATAATTGGTTTAGCTTATGAATAAGTCCTCTTGGTTAAGGTGAACAGTAGCTACGCACTGTGTAGGATTCGAGTAAAGAGGAGGTGAGTCACTAGGACTACTTAAATACCAAGCTCTTACTGAATACCACTCCTAGACATGCGTACAGTGGTTGCCACACCTTAACTCGGCGACTTACTTCACAGGTTTGTTTAATAACCTTAAGTCTTATGCATGTGTTTGAGTAGACTAGTCCTTGGGTTCAATAGTCCTAATATTCTAATCTACGAACCCATAAAAAGCCCATATAGCTCATATACACAATTCACTTGAAGTCAAAGTACTTACGGTGGACTTGGTAGGAGGTCTGAGTGCCATGCTAGAATAACCTGAAAAATTTTATGAAAGCCCAAATTCTTGAAAAGCCCAACAGAAAAACATTTTTGGGCCCAAAACTCCCAAAGCCGAGTTTTGAACCGGGCTCTGATACCAATTTGTAACACCCCAAACCCGGCCTACAAGCCCTGACCGGATCCGGTATGTCACTGCGGAAGAACGGTTGAAAATCTTTTTGACTTTAGAATAAAACATGTAAATTTGTTAACTTTTGAAAACCATGTCCATTTAAAATTATAAGTAAAACTTTGTTATTATAAAATGTCCAAATTAAAACTTTTATGTATATACTTTGAATAAATAGGTGGCTAAAATAAAATCATCTTCACATAGTAATTTAATTAAATTAAGCCCATAATAAAATAATACCAAAAATAATAACAAGGCCCTTATTACAACCCAATATTTAAACAAAATACTTAATTTCAAAAATGCGTAAAATAATCAAAATCTCTTTTCTCGCATGGCCACTTCAGTATCCACTCCAACCCGGTCCAAGCTCATGAATCACACGAAATGGTTAAGAAAATTGAGTGAGTCCACGGACTCGATGCATAATCATTAAACATGTTTCCCACGTATGGGCTTGACCCATATCCACACTGATCCATGCAAACGGTCATGCCAAATGTATCCCACCAACCTAAGTCCATCCATTACACCAACCTTAGCGGACTCCACCCAAGGCCGTGGCTAATCCATCGATCACAACCGAAAGTGATCCCACATATCCTACCTCGGCGGACCTGCTTGCACAAGGCCGTGGTGAGCCACCGATCACATCGTGATCTCAAATCTTACTTGGCGGACTTGTTGCTCAAGGTCAGTGGCGAGCCACCGATCACATAAGTGATCCCAACATTGATCCGTCTACGGTGATGCACTCGACTATCAATGTTGAGATGGGCACCTAGCCAACATCTCCCTTGATGAAGCACACGACTAATCATCAAGCGCTAATGTAACATGAGGCTAACATTAGACCACATACATAATATGTACACCCCGTCCTTCCTTGATCAAAACCAATCCCCATGCAAATATGCAAATGTATCATGTCAAATCATCATATCGAATGAGTATACCTCACATGCTCATTATTATATCACACAGGCACCATAAATAATTTAATATCACAATTTACTAACCTGTTAACCGATTACCCCACACATGGGTATCCATCACTTAGCCTTTAATGTCAGCTATCACACAGCATACACAAGTACACATTAAAAAAACCATTAACCGAAGAAACGGTGCGATGATTACGCACCTGATTAGCACAGTTTGACTAAACCCCGAAATCACACGTGGCTCCTAAAAGTCTCAAGTCTCCAAATCTCGGTAGATCACTCGCAAATCTTGACTATCGCCTCTAAAAGGTTTCATCTTCCTACAATCGGCCAAAACTAAACAACATAATCATTCTAATCAACCTCTGAGGTATAACTAGTAATTTTACCTACCAAGGGCATTTTCGTAATTTACCCACCAAGGGTATTTTCAGTAAATTCACAATCGTAATAGCCTTTCAGAAGGCCTAATGTCGTCACTAGCGACTCAGCTACCATTTTCGGTCGTACCAAACGATTGGGCCTAAAACCCGATTTCGGCCCATCTGGGCCCATATACTCGTGTGGCCCAGCTAGCACAAATCTAGCCACGTATATAAGTTCCACCTAGTCTAGTTCAACATATACTAACCAATCATACAATTTACTCATATGGGCCCACAGGCCCATTGGGCCCACTTTGGCCCATCGAGGCCCAAGCAACCCCAACCTACGAGAATACTACTGATGGCCTCAACTATCGCGTCGAAGCCCCACACATGCGCTCGCACGCTCGTGTGGCTACTAATGTCGTGTTACCGATATTTTGGCATTTTGTCGCTCTACAACTAGAGTAGAGAGAGTTACACACCTGATAGGACTCTGGGGCTAATCCGCGCTCCGATCACTATTGTGCCCAAACGCCCTCCAAGATGTGTTTACTCTCCTCCTAGGATGCTCTTTATATAGCTAGCTCTTCACCATCCTTCTTTGTATCTTTCCGATGTGGGATCCCTTCGTCAGTAGAGTTTAAATCCAATTGAAACTCTTGCCGTCCAAACCGCAAAATAAATACTCCCTTGCTTCTCATGAGATTCGAACCTAGGCTCCCTTGCAACATAATCCACGTCGCTAACCACTTGGCCACAAGCTCCTCTTGTGTCTTAAACCATGCGTAACTAAATATAAACTATGGGCCAAATTCTAAGGTCCAAGCAAAAAGAAACCAAAATGCAAAAGCCAAGACTTGAACCTTGGACCTTCTTCCTTCCTTGTGGCGTCACTCCCTTGTCTCTTATGTGGCGTCACTTTGCCACTACACCACACACTCCACTTGTGTCATTTTCCTCCATATTTTATTTTTAAGGCCTATCTGCCAACTTCCGTGGTTTTTTCACCTAAAACCAAAATTTCCCCAAAGCCAATATTTGATCCGGGACTTCATAGAGGCCTCAACCTTCCAAAATCACTTATCCAATAGGTCTAACTTGCATTTAAGCCGATCTCTTATTCTCCAAAAATTTAAACGCTACTACGCCTAAGGCCCATTGGGCTCAATTCTCCTAGGCCCAATTTTGGGATGTTACAAAATGTGTCTGAAGTCAGAAGTTATCTAGAACTAGTTGGTTATCAGAGGTTTGTAAAAGAGTTTTCAATGATAGCTTCTCCGATGACTCGACTGTTGCAAAAAGATATGAAATTCGAGTGGTCTGATAAATGTCAGCAAAGCTTTGACAGATTAAAAGCCTTTTGACTAAAGCACCTGTGTTAGTTAAACCTGATTCAGGTAAAGAATTTGTAATTTATAGTGATGCATCATTGAATGGTTTAGGCTGTGTATTGATGCAAGAAGGCAAAGTAATAGCTTATACTTCTAGACAGCTAAAACTACATGAAAGAAATTACCCGATACATGATTTGGAGTTAGCAACTATTGTATTTGCATTAAAAATCTGGCGGCATTACTTGTTTGGTGAAAAATATCACATATTTACAGATCACAAGAGCTTGGAGTATCTGATGACGCAAAAAGACTTGAACTTGAGACAACACAGGTGGCTTGAGTTATTAAAGGATTATGATTTGGTTATTGATTATCATCGGGAAAGGCCAATATGGTTGCTGATCCTCTAAGTAGGAAATCTCTATTTGCTTTGTGAGTAATGAATACCGATTATCTTTGCCTGATGATGGTTCAGTCATAGCTGAGTTAAAAGCTAAACCAATATTCCTGTAACAGATTTGTGAAGCTCAGAAGAATGATGATGAATTACAAGCTAAACGGGTACAATGTGAGTCAAATTCTAATTCAGAATTTCAGATTGGGTCATATGGTTGCTTGTTATTCAGAGGCAAAATATGTGTACTGAAGAATTCAGAACTTGTACAGAGGATTTTGTATAAAGCTCACAATAGTACAATGTCTATTCATCCTGGTAGTAACAAAATGTACAATGATTTGAAAAAGATATACTGGTGGCCGGGAATGAAACGAGATATTTCTGAATTTGTATCTAAATGTTTGATATGTCAACAAGTAAAAGTTGAACATTAGGTGCCTCCAAGATTATTACAGTTAGTTACTATACTGGAGTGGAAATGGGAAAGAGTTACTATGGATTTTGTATCGGGATTACCCTTATCACCGAAAAAGAAAGATGCCATCTGGGTAATAGTCGACCATTTAACGAAGTCCGCATATTTTATTCCAATACGTATGAATTTCTCCCTCTATAGATTGGCTGAGTTATATGTTTCCGAGATTGTCAAACTACATGGAGTGCTAGTTTCTATTATTTCAGACAGAGATCCCCGGTTTACATCTCAATTCTGGAGCAAATTGCAAGAAGCTCTAGTATGCAGTTACATTTAAGTACTGCATTTCATCCTCAAACTGATGGTCAATCTGAACGTGTAATAAAGATTTTAGAGGATATACTCTGGTGTTGTGTTTTGGAATTCGAAGGTAATTAGGAAAAATATTTTCTTTTAGTTGAATTTGTATACAATAATAAGTATCAGTCAAGTATTAAAATGGCACCGTATGAGGCTCTGTATGGTCATAAATGTAGAACTCCATTATATTGGATAGAACTCAGTGAGAAAAAGATACACGGAGTTGATTTAGTCCGTGAAATTGAAGAAAGGGTGAAAGTGATTTAGGATAGTTTGAAAGTAGCCTCTGATCGTCAAAAGTCTTATACCGATCTTAAATGAAAAGAGATAGAATTTCAAGTCGGTGACAAGGTATTCTTGAAAGTATCGCCTTGGAAGAAAGTTCTCCGGTTTGGTCATAAAGGAAAACTGAGTCCACGGTTCATCGGGCCATATGAGATTATTGAAAGGATTGGACCTGTTGCTTATCGGTTGACATTGCCACCAGAGCTTGATAGAATTCATAATGTTTTTCATGTGTTTATGTTACGATGATATCGGTCAGATCCTTCACATGTTGTTTCTCCGACAGAAGTAGAGATCCAGCCTGATATGACTTATAGTGAGGAACCGATCAAAATCCCAGCACATGAAACAAAAGAATTAAGAAATAAAAAGGGTAGCTTTAGTAAAAGTTCTTTGGCAACGACATGGGATTGAAAAAGCTACCTGGGAATTGGAGGATATCATGAGAAAATAATACCCGAACCTTTTTACTAGTAAGATTTTCGAGGACGAAAATTTTTAAGGAGGAGAGAGTTGTAATAGCTCATTTTCAGTGAAATTGGAACTATGGTTTCTGGACCACAAATTCGAGTTAGAAAGAAAATTTATTTTCATATTATTACATGGTCTGCATTACGATAGAAAAGATGTATGAAAATTTTGATAAGAAAATTTTACTGATTTTATGTTTAATTGTGGAAAGGACCAAATTGCATAAAATGAAAAAGTTGAGTTCTAGTAGATATAAGTATCAAATAGCTATGGAATTCAAAACTTGAGGTCCTTATATGGTAATTAGACCATTAAGAAAAGTTAGTAGATATCTTTGGTGAATCATCCATGGAAAATTAGAAAAAGAAAAGGATTAAATTGGAATGTTGAAAAATTAATGGATGATAATTAAATTAAATAGAATAAAAATTATTATTATCATCTTCTTCGCCAAAATACATGGAAACCCCAGAAAAGAGAAAAACATTCAAGCAAGCTTTCTTGGATTAATTGGGTAAGCATTCCTGTCCCGTTTTTCGTAATTTTATATTTTCGAGTTTGGAATAGCTTAATCTATCTATTTTGGGGATTGATTTGTAAAGATATCAAATTATAGAAATTTTTCCATGGATGTAAATTTTGAAATTAATGTAAAAATGAAAGGTTGTTGATAGATAAACAACTTTTACAAAGAGAATTTTGATGAAATTGTGATTTAGGGACTAAATTGTAAAGATGTAAAACCCATGGAAAAATTTTGATTTTTGTGAAATTCATGGGTTGTTATTGTAACATGTAAAATTAGGTTAGGCTTGAAATAAGGATTAAATTGGAATTAATTAAAAGTATAGAGGCAAAATGGACTTTTGCCTAATATATGAATTTAATTGATTTGAATTGGAATTTCATTAAATTGAGTTAAATTTACTCGTATAGATCCGTATGAACCTTGTACTGAAGTGGATTGAAGAAAACAAAGTTTCATATTAGTAGATTTCTATATACGAATAAGTGTTAAGGTAAGTTCGTATAACTTAATTATGTATATTAATATGTTTGAATCGAATGTTGTATTTGTGTGAATTGCATAAATGTTTAATATGTGAAATTAATCACATACCTGATATTGTTCGATGAATGATAAGTCTCGTGTGAATAAAGAAATGCGATGGATACAATATTTTCCCGTATTGATTATAGTCCTGCATATGTTGTAGACATTATAGCTCAGACGAGCATCCTGCTAAAAGCCCTCTCGAGCATTCCTGTTATATGGTTCCTGCGAGTATCCTGATTGGTAGTGATTCTACATGTGTTGCGAACTACCGCAACTCTTTGTGAGTGTCTTGTTATATGATCGGTTGTGATCCTGCATATATTGCAGACACAAACGCAGCTCTTTATGAGCGTCCTGTTATAGCTCGCTTGAACTTCCTATTAAATGGATATCTGGAGCTCCAATATAATAACTCTTTGGAGTTACCTGTTAAGCTCAATGAGCTTCCTAATTAAAACTCTTATGAGTTTCCTGTTTAGCCCGGATAAGCTTCCTGATACATGGTTCACATGAGCATCCTGTTACATGGCTTGAGAGAGTGCTTCCTGATTATGTGCCCTAATTGGGTACCCTTGAATACGAATTGATGATAGCTTTGTACACTTTGAGTGTACTAATAATGTATCGATCGATATTTCAAATAAATTCAACGAGTAAAGTTTTAACATATCTAAGCTGAACTTGATATGACTTGTTATGGAAATGTATGAGTTATGTGAAAATACGATATAAAAGGATTATGTATATGAAAGTTACTACCTGATGAGCTCATCATTATTACTTAAAAAGTATTTAGAAAATTTATAACTAACTTGCTTGATTGAGTGTATGTGATTAGGTAAATGGCTAGTTTTTTGGGATGCATGCTATGGTTATGCTTATTTAAAATGAACATGATTGGTAAGTGAAATTCCTATTATACGAAATTACTAAGCATTAAATGCTTACTAGGTTTTCTTTCTTCTGTTTTATAGTACTTGAAAGCTCGTAAAGGTTGGAGATCGGTTGGAGCATTATCACACTATCCTCCAGCTCGTTTTGGTATAAATAGGAATCTTACCTTAATGTAATGGCATGTATAGGCTAATGATAATAAATGAGGGTATGTAAATGTTTTAGTTGTAACTAGCCATTGGGATGGCTAGTGACAGTAAATTTAATGCATACTTATGCATGAGGTTTATTATATTTAGTATATGAATATGTTTGGTTTATATTTTAGATGCAATTAAGTTTGGGTAAGTATAAAATTTTAATGTAAAGATGATACTTGAAAGCATGAGTAAATGTGTCATGCATAAAACTTGATCATTAGATTGATTGATATGCTTTGAATTGGTTGGTGAATATATTGAAATGTTGATATAAGTGCAAGGTAAAAAGGGTGAGAAATAAGGCTTAGAAAATGGCCTTATGCTGTCCACACAAGTAGACACACGGGCATATGTCTCAACTGTGTGTGACACACATGCACACGGGCATGTGGTTTGGCCGTGTGTCCCCTGCATCTTAAAATTAGAGAAACAAAATGCTCAGAATTGAGCACAAGGGTAGAGACATGGGCGTGTGTCTCAGCCGTGTGAGACACACGGCCTAGCACATGGGTGTGTGTCCTGGCCATGTAACCCCTGCACCTAATTTTTGAAAATTGAATTGTCCACAGTCTAGCACACGAGCGTGTGGCTGGCCGTGTGACCCAAGTCAGAGAGTTACATGGGTTGGGACACGGCTGTGTGCCTCATATTGAATGCCCACACCACCAGAGACACGGGCGTGTCGTTTTTCATGTGAGTCACACGGCTTGGCCACACGGGCATGTATCCCCTGCACCTAAGAAAAATTTTGAGATTTCGTGAAAAATTTTCTGTGATCCTGGTTTAGTCCCGACTCAATTCTAATATGTATTATGGGCCTCGAGGACCCATATGAAGGGACATTATGATTGATTTTTGAAATAAATAGTAAATAACATAAATTAACTGTAATTGAACTATAAACTTCAATAATGCTCCATAACCCTTTTTTGACGACGGATATGGGTTAAGGGTGTTACACTAATTCCCTCTCCAAGAAAGAGATCTTGGCAAGAAAAGGCTTGAAGATTAAAACAGTTTCTAAAAGAAAATTAAGAGCAATTCTTAAAGAAAAACTCGAAGAGAATTATTAGTAACTCAAAAAAAACATAAATTAATTGTATATGTATAAAGGTGAACATCCATGCTACTTATAAGCCCCCAAAATAAGTTTTCCTAACCCTAATAGAATAACTAACATGACAACTCATCAAATAATTTTTTTTTTCTAAGTGTGGACTTTTAATGGGAATTCAGCCAAAAGAATTAAATGGGCTCTTTGAGCTTAATTCTTACATAATGATCCACCTACTAAAATAAAATTGGACCTATAGTTTAAATATTTTACAATTTGGCCACTTTGAGAATTTGGTCTGACATTTAAATAAATTACTTTCCAAACTTCAGGATCTTGTAGACATCTTAAAAGGCCATTTTTTCAAGAACTTGGTTTTGTGATTCGTTTGCTCTCGAAATTGGCTCGTTCAAGCTCGTACATGAAATCCAATGCGCCTTGGCTGCAAAATTTGGTTTCTTGAACCAAGATTTCTAAGATTTGAAATCTTAATTTTTTGATTTTTGAAATTGTTTGAAATAGTAAAATTAGACCAAGATTCGGTTTCTTGATTTTCTTGAAAACAAGAAATTGAATCTTGATTTTCTTTTCCGATCGCGTGCGTATCTAGGGCCTTGGTAACGAAGTCTTGGATGGTCCCATTCAATCTTGCTTGGATTTGCTTGGCCTTCAACCTTGTTAGTGGGCCTTGAGGAAATTTGAGCCCATCACGTTCATGAGCCTTATTTTGGGCCTTGAGACTTGCAACAAGTACCCTCTTTTAAGTCACTTGCAAAAGAACTCTAAAAAATTAGGATAAAATACAAAAAAAAAAAAAAATTAAGATCTAAAAGAAAATAAAGACATGAAATGTAACCTCCCCAACCTGGCCTAAACATTAGGCCCGAATTCGGAAGATTACATTGGCCACCGAAATGTCCCAATAAGTTATCGAGGTTTATAAAATAGTCATTTAAAACATTTTTTTATCTTAGAAGAAAACTTAGCCTATTTTCAGAAAAACTCACGAGTTAACATAAAATGATTAAGTAAAACATTTGCCTTGTAACCGTGACTACTTTTGAAAACTTAGTTAATTTCCAATTTAATTATTCTTCCCAAATTTATTGATAATATAGCAGCGGAAAAGTGATTTTCAATTTAGTTTTAATTAAGTAAAATCAAGATTAATTTTATGCAAAATTAATTTCAAAATCCATGTTTCATTATCTTAAATTTACTTCAAATACCATGCATGCTAAATAAACCCTAAAATTAAGTCTCATGCCACTATCTAAAATAAAATAATATAGTCTCTGATTAATAATGATATCAGAAATATTTTAATAAACAAAACTGAGTCAAGACCCTCCGAATATCGTGTTCGTGTCCTAACTGGGTGAGTTATCCGGAGAGATGGAAATAAAAAAAAGAGTGAACCATGAAGCTAAGTGAGAGTTTCATTACAAGAAAATGAATGCAAACAATAGATGACTCATACAATATAGCAAGTCTCAAAACGATCACACTGATATAGTGATTCAGAGTATCAATTCTTTAGATCAACACATCAATATCATAATATTTCAAAATTCATAGTTTATGTATGCACATGCTCATGAATGGCAATGCACTTGCAATTTATCAGAAAAAGGTCCTACCTCACTACTACACACCACACTATGAGTTCCCCAAAACTCATCCATCCTTGTAGTTGTGGTTGTGGATAAACCACCATTGATTTGTAGATAAAATGCCACTTGTTGTGGATACATAACATAATTGCAGATAAAAGTTGTCACTGGGTGTAAAATTTGTGGGTAAACCACCAATATTTATGGCTAAAACATATTTGCAATTACTGCCACTTGTTGTGAGTGTATAACATATTTTCATATTAAACAAACTACCACTTGGCTCGTGATTGAACCACACTATTTGCAGATTATTAAACGTTCAATCTTCCTCCGTACATATCATCCCACCCCATGCAATGCAATATGGCATGGTTTGTAATAGAATAAATCAACACTAACAGTAATCATGCTTAACATGTACTTTATTCATCATTAGCAATTTGCATGCTTTAACAGATATTCAATTGGGTAGTGACAATATTAACATCAATGGTTTATCTTTTTCACAAGGACAGTTGTAACACCCTTAACCCATTTTCATCGTCGGATTAGGGTTACAGAGCATTACCATACAATCATAAAACCATCAACATCATAGGATTTAAAAAAACTAAACATATTATAAACCATTCATTCATATGCATTTTGTCCCTAAACCGATATGCCATTTCAAACAACTTAATTCACCTAACCAATATGCCATTCAAAGGCACCACAAATATATCAAAAAGATCACTTACCAAAACAAGTCAAGAATGCATATTTCCAAGCATATTAGCCTAGTTCAATTAACTATCAAGCATATCACAATAGACCATTATCAAGCCATTACAAACATACCAAAAGAACTTTATATACATGCATTTAAAAGTGACCAATTTCACAAAGCTTGGTAAGGCATTAAAGTGTACCAAATCAACCATAAATTTCAAAGAATAAACATACCAAGTCACCATTAACACATTCCTAAAATACCATTACAAAACAACCTATACATGCCATTATTAACCTTGGCCAGAATACACAAAATCTACCAAATTAACTGCTAGATAGTGTGATAGGTCTCCGATAAGCTTCTAACTGCTCGAGCTTCCACTAATCTATAAAACAAAGTAAAATAACTACGTAAGCAACAAGTTCTTAGTAAGCTCGTATAAACTTTAAACGTAACTTACCACTTCCAATAATACAGTTCATAGATTAAGTATAAATCATTACCAATGCCATAAGCTTAGTAAAAGCCTATACAACATCATCAAATTCACAAATTAGTATACTTATTCATGATACTTATGAAATCAACCATAAGATGTGTAGTTTACCATATATATACATAACATTTAACTCATCAATGTTGCCATAAGATCATGATTCATTCCATTTGCATACTTACCATTTCATTTCCCTTTTTTACCCATTGAACCATCTAGAATTACATCGGATACTCAGAAAAACTCAAACATAGTGTGCCTTTACATATAACCGTAACCTTTCCTTTACATCATTGTTCACACGAGCTATGAAATGGGCCTACTCACACGAGCTGTGGGTTGGAATGTAAACTACACGATGCTGTTCACACGAGCTGTGGAGAATCCACAATAAATGCATGACTGTAGCCATCGGTAGGACATTCAAGGCAAGCACTCGAAACATGAAATTCCTAACATGTCATTCATATCTTAAGAATTCTTAAGGTTCAACCGGGACTCGTTATCCATCAATTCATCATAACATGGATACATTTATATATAGATTCATTTATATTAAAAAAAAACATAGTAAACATTCAATTTAGCTAACATTAAACAATCACAGTTCATACGAACTTACCTCGATAACTAAGGCGTAGTAGTATAGCTAAAGTAATTTGAAGCTTTAGCTTTTCCTCGATTTAAGTCCGAATGTGGTTTATCTTGATCTAAATAGATAATTTCAATCAATTAAGTACTTCTAGTATTCAATTTAATACATAGTTCAAATTTATATAAAATTACAAAATTACACCTAACATTTTAACTTTTCACAATTTAGTCCTTAAGCTCATAACTTGAAATTTAACCATTTTAATCCTCCATACTAACTAATCGATTTTAATAGGGACTTATACCAACTCACTTAAACCAACATCTCATAATTTTAACATGAAATTTTACTATTTTCACAAATAAATCCCTAAATGCAATTTCACCAAAAATCACTTAATAAAACTTGTTTATTTTACAACAAAGATAAACAATCTACCAAATAACATCTAAACCTATTCAAAAACATTCATGGAAAGTCCCTCAACCTTCAATAGTTTTGCAAAATAACCCCTGGGCTAATTAGATTAAGCTAAAACAAACACAAAACATAAAAATCATTAAAAATGGTATCAAATACACAAATCATGTAAGAAGAAATCAAAATCGAAGCTTTTATCCTCTTCAATGGTGAATTTTAGCTCTAAAATGGCAAAAGCATGAAGATGATAACTTTTTTGTCATCTTTTCTTACTTGATTTTCTTTTTAATTATTAAATTACCACTTTACCCTTATCATTTATGAATAATTTCAATAAAACATTGTCCATGCACAACCACTAACCCTTTAATTGGTATATTTATCACCCAAGTCCATTAACTTTCATTTCCATAGCCATTTGACCCTTTTAACTAATAGAACTCATCTTTGACACTTTTTACAATTTAGTCATTTTTACCTAATTAATCATTTAAACATCAAAATTTCTAACAAAATTTTAATACAACCTAAATATAACCCCCTAGACAATAAATAAATAAATAATAATAATTCACTCTTCGAAATTATGGTCCTGAAACCACTATTTCCAACATTATTGAAAACGAGCTATTACCACATAAGATATAACCATAGCACTTCAATAATTAAATCATAAATTTTTGGGAAAAACTGGAAAATTTGTAAAAGAGGGGTCACATGGTCGTGTGAAAGGTAGTAGGTCGTGTGGCTAGGCCGTGTAACAGGCTATGGCCATGTGGAAAATGTAAAAATAACCTACAAGGCAAACACAGTCGTGAGGAAGAGTCTATGTCGTGTGGTTCATGAACTACACTAGGGTTTCTACTGCATATGGGTGTGTGGTGGGCCGTGTGGTCCACACAACCGTGTGGCAGATCGTGTAGCCCTATTCCTAGACACGATTTGCCTCGATTTACTTGTAAAAGAACACACACCTTTCACTAGAAGCCCGAACAACGTCCCTCATGTTCAAATTTGATATGATGTACCAAAAACATGTCCTTTAAACAACATTTTTACATAAGTTAACAATCTATTTCAAGATTTATCAAGATTATCGAGAGATTTGACAAGAACTGAAAAAGATTGTTTAATTGGGTTGAAAGATTATCGTCGAATAGAAATTTTATAAAAATTCAGGATTTATTCATTGGGATCGAGATGTACTTACCAATTTTTGACAAAGCTAAGGGTGTTGTTGACGTTAATAACAAGCTGATAGAAAAAACGTTAGAATGGTGAATGATTTGATTTGAGAGAGCAAAATAGTTTTCAGAATTTAGATGGAAATTTTGATGTAAAGAAAAGGGGAAAGAAAAGAAATATAAAGAGAGAATAGAAAGGAATTTGACTAAAATTTATAAAGAAGTAAATCTAATTGTAATAGGAAAAGGATGATTAAATAGTTAGGATTTGAAACCCTTGGGCGGGCGAGAAGGGTAAATAACCCAAAATTTTGGGTTAAATATTAAAAGAAAAATAAAAGAAACAATTTTGAGAATGGAGTGGCTCAAACTTGGGGGAGGAGTGACATGCTAGTTATTAGGCCTAAGACCTATTTCTTATTTATTTTTTAATCCAAATAATACTTGTTCATTGTGGTTTTCATCTAAGTTTGCTGAAAATTAAAAATAAAAAATTGGGAGAGAAGTGGCTTGAACCTATAATCTCTAAAAAGTGCAATAACAACTTAACCATCAAACCTAGGCCATTTCTTAATTATTAACCATCAAACCTAGGCCATTTCTTAATTATTCCTTTCAATTAACCCCCTATATTTTAGGGCATGGCATGAAAAATGTTATATGTTCAGTGAGTAATGTAGTCATTTATCCCAAATAGGTTCCAAATCAATTGGTTTAGTCCAATGTGAATCCTAAATTATAGTAAACATTATTGTTGCAAGTGACTTGAAAGAGTGTGCTCTTTTTCTTATTTTAATATCTCATATGGGTTAATTGATGGATTATAAAGGGTTAAAAATGATTTTTTGTTAAACATTGAGGGCTAAATTGACAAATATTGTAAATCTTGAAATCCAAATTTATTAATTTTTTAGAATTAGAACTAAAATAAAAATTTTGTAAACATTGAGGGCTAAATTTGTTGAATTTTTTATATTTAGAATCGAATTGATAGAATGTATAAACATTAGATGGCTAATTCTGTTACTACACCAATAAAAAAGCTCACATCAGCTTAGAGTGACTAAAATATTTAATTTCGAAAAGTTTAGAGACTAAATCGAAAAATTAATAATTGAGATACCAAAATAGAACTAAAGTCATAGTTGGGTGACTATTTTTATAGTTTACATATAAAAAAATAATTTTCAACATGTTCCACATTATTATTTAACAGAAAAATTTAATGGAGGGGCTGATTTACATATTTTAAAATGTATAAGGTATTTACCCATTTTTAGTAAAGGAGTCAAAATGCAATCCATCCCTAAGTACAAACTTCCTCAGTACTTTTACCATGAAATTTCTTTTCTTTGGGTTCAAACTAGGGGTGAGCGTTCAATTGAATTGAGTGAAAAAAATTGAATTAATCGAGTTGACAAGTCCTATATTATTATCCTAACTCAATTTAAATATTTTTTAATCGAGTCGAGTGAAATGAAATTTAAGTCGAGTTGAATCGAATCGAGTGAAATTGTTGGAGTTAAATTAAAAAAATTAAACATGTCGAATTAAAATCTTGTTAAAGTAAAACTAATTCTATGTTAAAGTACATAAATTTGAAACCATATTTATTTAAAAACTTTTTCAAAGCAAAAAAAAAAAAAAAGAAAAAGAAAAAAGAAGATACTTTAATATGATAAACTTTAATATTAATTAACTCATTTAGGTCCCAAAATTATTATTTTAAAAATTTTAAATTTTCTTTATATATTTTTATAATTTTTAAAAATATATATTTTGGAATTTTTATAAATATTTTGAATTTTAAAATTATTTTGAATTTTTGAAAATTATTTTGATTATTTTGTAATTTTTGTTGAGAGAGTGACCAATTTGCACATTTTCAAAATTGACAGAGACCGAAATGGTATTTACATCTAGGGGTGAGCGTTTGATAGAATCAAGTGAAAAAATTTCGAGTTAATTGAGTTGACGAGTCCTATTTTATCATCCTAACTCGATTTGAAATATTTTTGAGTCGTGTAAAATAAAATTTGAGTCGAATTGAATCAAGTGAAATTGTTCGAGTTAAATTAGAAAATTATATAACTAAGATATTGTTATAATAAGATAAAATATTTTTTTATTATAGTTTATTAAGCTACAAAAATACAATTAAAATCTTGTTATAATATAACTAATTCCATGTTGGAGTACATAAATTTAAAACCATATATATATAAACACTTTTTCAAAGCAAAAAAAAAGAAAAGAAAAAGAAGATACTTTATTACTATAAACTTGAATCATTAATGAACTTATTTAGGTCTCAAAATTATTATTTTAGAATATTTTTAAACTTTTAAATTTCTTTATATATTCTTTAGAATTTTTAAAATTATTATATATTTTTAAAAATATGAATTTTGGAATTTTATAAATATTTTGAATTTTAAAATTATTTTGAATTTTTTTATAATTTTGTTAAGAGAAACCAATTTGTTCATTTTCAAAATTGATAGGGATCAAAGTGGTATTTACATCAATTTGTTATTCGAATTATTCAAGTTATTCGAATTGTAAAATTCAACTCTATTCAAATTCGAAACTTGAATTATTTATTTGAGTTGACTCGAATAATTTGATTCGATTAACTTAAAATTTTTAATTTTTTCGAATTGAATAAAATTTTACTCACCCCCTATTTACACCAATCCATTATTTGAATTATTCAAGTTATTCAATTGTAAAATTTAACTCGACTCAAACTTGAAACTTGAAACTCAAATAACTCAATTCAATTAACTTAAAATTTGAATTTTTTTCAATTTTTTAGAATTAAATCTCATCTAAATAATTTTCATTATTTCATAAAATTGTTGTTGTCATTTTTCAATTGAGGTTTTGCACTGTATGGGTTTTTCAGTTCACCATTTTCTAATTTCAACTTAATTAATATTAAATGTTGAGAATATTGTGCATTATCTAATACCATCAAAGAGATTTGAAGAGCACGATGAATAAGAAAACCAGAAGTTACCCAATTTTTTAATTTTGTGTTAAAATTCAGTTATTTCATATATATATATATATATATATATATATATAGAGTTTATATATGTTTATAATTTTTTTGTATTTTATAATTTTATATATATTTGGAATCATTGAAAATTTTTATATATATTTAGGATTTGTTTGATTTTAGGATTTATTTGATAAATCATTGAAAATTTTAAATGTGTTTGATAATTATTTTAATTTTTTATTTTATATAAATTTTCCAATAAAAGAGTATTGAATAAGATGAGTAAGTATGTAACTACTTATCACTTAATGTAGAAAATATTAAGTCGATTTTATTTTATTAAAAGTTGAAATAAATTATTTTTTAAAAATGAAATATTCAAATTATCATATTTATCTTTCATATAAAACTATTCAAAATAAAATAAAATATTATATTAATAAGATTAAAATTAAAATTAAATAATATTTTAAAAACTAATATCTACTTTTATCAAACAATATAATTATATTCAACACTTACATTTACTAATTTACTAAAAAATTTCTAATATAAATTCAACATTTATAAAACTTAGCATTAAATAATCAGTGTCGAAACCATTTTTAAATTTGTTATAAAAACGGAGGTCGACTTTAATAAACGAAAATGGGAGTCGCCACCAATCCCTTTTTACTTAGGTGTGATTGGATCACCTTATAAAACGTTTTATTTCAAAACATTTAGTTTTGGTCCACGAAATTCAAGAAAACGAGTTCGGGAGTCGGTTACGTACGAGGAAGGGTTAGCACCCTCGTAACGCCCAAAATTTGGTACCTAATTGATAATCTCATGTTCTAATATTGAAATTTTAAAATATGATCCTTTTATTTGAAAGAAAGCCAAGACTTGCTTATTTCAAAGAAATAAAATACCACACCCAATAAGTTAGAATGCAATATTTCAAAACTTCGAAACTAAGCTTGCCTTTATTTTGTAGAAAATCCTTACCTCGAAATACAAAACATTATATCTAATGAGTAAGATATAACATTATGAATTTCCGAGAATAAGTTTTAATTTGAAATTTGTAGGTTTAAAAAGGATACTTGATACCTTAAGTTCATGAAAAAATTAAAACCATAAGTTAGTGTATAATTTTTCTAGAAGTCCCCAGATATCGTATGTCGCTATGTTTAAAAATATTTGAATAAAATGCTTCAATTTAAAATGTGTTTTATACAAAAATGGTTTGAGTAAGATATTGCATGAATACTTTATAACATACATACTAAATAACAATTTATCATAACTACAAATCATATTAACAATTACTACTAATGGATAATTAAAGAAAGAATAATACTGAAATAATAAGTGATACAAATAATAGAATAATTATACTAAAGCGAATATAAAAATGATAAATGAATAAAATGAAAAAGATAAACAAATATATGATATAAAGCAAGTAAATAATAAAAAAAGCTATTAAATAAACATAAAGCTTTACATGCATGTAAGATAAAATAACAACATAGGATGAATTATAATTGATATTGTAAATTAAGAAACATATGGCTTTGAATAAAAATGATGTGGAATAATAAAAATATGAATTAAAAATGAATTAATATGCAAAAATGATGGGAAGTAATAAAAATAATATATATATTCATAAAAAATAAGTAAAACATATTGTTAAATAAATAAATAATATATAACTTTAAATAAAATTATATTTATAATATAATAATCTAATATATATATTCATATAAACAATATATGTTATATAATATAAATAAATTTTATACAAAATAAGATTTTAGAAGTAATATATATATTATAATAATACAAAATTTTAAAATGTATAACATATAACTAATATACAAGTTATAAAAAATAATATATATATAATATTAAACTAAATAAAATAATAAATAGTAATAAATTAAATATATATATATATAATACATATTTAAGAAAGATAATACTTTATACTATTAATAAATTAATATACAAATAGTAAAAAATAATATAGAATTTTTTGATATGATAGAATAATTTAATACAATGTTAAAATAATTTAAAATAAAATAAAATAAAATAAAAAAGTTTTAAAAATAAACAAAAAAATAGGGATTAAATGGCAATAAAAATAGATATAAAAGGACAAAATCAAAATGCGCGTCACAATATAGGGGTGAATATGACAATTATACTAAATTTTCAAAATGATGTCGTTCTGATATTAGCCTTTAAGTAGCCCGAGGATCAAATTGAAACAGAACATAAATTTTAGGGCTAAATTGAAAAAAAGGAAAAATGCTATTTGAACATGATTATAAATTTGCAAAAATGCGGAAAGGCCTATAAAGCAATTAGACCATTTAATAAAAACGCGCGGATCCTCCTCGGGTCGAGTCAACGCGCGGATCTTCAACCTTAAAATGACGTCGTTTAGTGCTTATTAGCGTAAGCAAAAACGGTGCTGTTTTTATATTGCTATATAAGTTAAAAACTGGCCAAAAAAATCACTTTTGCCTGCTATTTTTTTTTTTGAAAAAGAGCTTTATCCATTTCGCTCTCCCTCTAGCGATTTTCGGCCAGAGTCCGGCGAGGGCTCAGGTGACGGGCCTCCGCACGCGCCACCGTAGACGGTGGCCGAAGGCTAAAAATTTTGTTTTTCAAAGGTGAATCGGAAGGTAAACTTATATTTCTTATTTTTTGTAATATTGTAGAAAAAAATATGCATGAATCAAAAATAAAAATAACAAAAATGAATATTCGAAAATCACCTCTGTTTCTTTTTTATTTTATGTATTCTTTTTTGTATATTTGCCTGTATATTTTTGTCTCTCTGTATCTTTGTTACAAATTATCTTAGGGTTATTTATAACCCAAAAATAAAAAATCAAAAAATAAATACTGGATCTTCTGTCTGATTTTTTTGCCTTCGATGTGTCTTCTTTCCTTTTGCAGGTCGAATAGGCGAGAAATGTGGCGGCGACTGGGTGACTTGCGCTAACTGCGGTGTGACTGATGGTCTGGTGATGAGGCTTGCGATGCGAGGGTTTCCCAGAAACCCTAGGCACTCTGAAGCTGTTTAGGTTTTGGGCCAGACACTGTTATTGGGTCATTAGGCCATTTAGTTGGGTCAGGGTAGGATTGGGTCTCTATTTTGGGTTTGAGAATTTGGGGTAGAGTAGTGGGCTACAGGTAATGGGTTAGCATTGGGCCACTGGTGGTATTTAGGCTAGGGATTTCAGCCTGTTTATTGTAAAAAACTGTTGGACTTTTATATTTATTATTATGTTTTGGCTTTTTATTGCTAATATGGGCCCGGGCAAATTGGGCCTATTACAGCTGCCCCTCTTTGCTCATTGTTGTGTAACGAGAATGGAGCAAAGACTATAAAAGGACCAATTTTTCCCGGTCTTGCCGAGTCTTGACTTCTTGGTCCTCGTTTTCTTCAAGTAGTCTCTAACCCAACTACAAATTCAGAGGTATTGAACTATATGTTTGACGGCTTCAATTTGCTTCACTGCAACTTTAGGAACGCAATATCCACTATCTTTAGTCTACTCCACTACAAACTCAGGGAGACGAGACTAATGTCTTCGATCTGCTTCACTACAACTTCAGGAACGTCAGATTAGTATCTTTGATCCGCTTCACTACAACTTCAGGAAGACAAGATTTACTATCTTTAATCTGCTCCACTGCAAACTCAGGGAGGCAAGATTTGATGTCTTCAGCCTGCTCCACTGCTGCTCAGGGAGATAAGACTCACCGTCTTCAGTCCGCTCCATTGCCAATACATAGAGATAAGACTTGTAATTTTCAGCCTGTTCCACTACTGCTTAGGGGTAAGGCTGGTGGTTTGAATCTGCTCCCCTGCTACCCCGGGAAGATAAGATTCGTCATCTTTGATTTGCTCCACTGCTATCTCGAGGAGACAAGATCTACAATTTTTAGTCTGCTACCTTGCTACATTAGGAAGATAAGACTATAATCTTCAGCCTGCTCCCTTACTACATCAGGAAGATAAGACTATAATATTTAGCCTACTCCCTTGCTACATCAGGAAGATAAGGCTAGTGGCTAAAATCTGCTCCCTTGCTACATCAGGAAGATAAGATTCACCAAATTCGATCCGCCCCACTGCTATATCGAAGAGACAAGATCTATAATTTTTAGTCTGCTCCCTTGCTACATCAGGAAGATAAGACTATAATCTTCAACCTGCTCCCTTGCTACCTCAGGGAGATAAGGTTGGTGGCTTGAACCTACTCCATTGCCGATACATGAAGATAAAATTCGCCAAATTCGATCTGTTTACTACCGCTGAGGGAGATAAGATCTGTGAATTTTCAATCTGCTTCCTTGCTACCTTAGGAAGATGAGACTACAAACTTCAACCTGCTCCCTTGCTACCTCAGGGAGATAAGGTTGGTGGCTTGAATCTGCTCCATTGCCGATACATGGAGATAAAATTTGCCAAATTTGATCTGATCTGCTACCACTTAGGGAGATAAGATCTATGAATTTTCAGTCCTTCCTTGCTACCTCAAGAAGATGAGACTACAAACTTCAACTTGCTCCCTTGCTACCTCAGGGAGATAAGGTTGGTGGCTTGAATCTACTCCATTGCCAATACATGGAGATAAAATTTTCCAAATTCGATCTGCTCGCTACCGCTTAAGGAGTTAAGATCTGTGAATTCATCGATGTTGCTACACCATCCTCTAGGGGACATATCCTGTAGACTCGAATGTATTATGGATGAAATTTGCATGAATGCAAAATGCTTTAAGAATGATCCCTTTTTTAATTTAAATGTAAAATGATTAGGATGCAATTATCAGAATGAATCAAATGCTCCTAATTGGAAGTGTATGAGTGATATTTACATAAATGCATGAGAATGATCCCTTTTTAATGGTTGGGTTGGCACTGCTCATAATTCATCAAGGTTCTATCACTGACGCGTTACCATGCTTTCTCGTTCAGTTGGTATCTTTGACAGAAAACCTAAAAAAACGATCATATTTTGCTCAGCAAGCTTGCCCTGCTGTAATTTTAAAATCCCTTCCACTGTACCTTCTGGGACATAAAGTTTGTACTTCCCACTACAACTTTAGGGGAATAACATTTGGTTTCTTTCATCCATCCTGTTACCACTCAAAGGTATGGAATTTGTGTCATCTTCAATCAAGTTGATCTGTTACACCATTCCCTGGGTGCAATAACCTGATGTATGTGCCTGAAATTTGTATGAATGCAAAGTATCATTTTATTTTCCCAAGAATGATCCCCTTTTACACCTGTGTTATCCAATAAAATCTGAAGAGATAATCATCTTTCAATATTTCCAACCCTTAGGCTTGGTGAGTTCTAAACAAAAGTCCTGTTTCAGATTCTCATATTATTTAGAAGCTTCTAGAGTAATATGAAAAACTTCTTATGAAGAATTATTAGTCCATTAATCTTATTTCAATATAAAATGCTTGAAAAATATCACAACAATGGACGCAAAAGAAATTAATCAGGAGCATAGCTCGAAACAAATAAGTTAATCAAAGATAACCCAGGCAATAAAAGGAGATTGATTGGTGTATCTTGAAAAGAATAAAGTAAGCAAGCTATAAAAGAAAATTGATTGGGGTGTATTTTTGAAAAGAATAAAGGAATCAAAGATAGCAAATTTAAAATGGGTAAGATAGAAGCTAGGTGCCCTAGATATCGCAGCCTGAGCTCCTCTGTACAAACTTCTTAAGGACCATTTTGAGCTCAATACGTGTTTAAAGGATCCGGAGTACTTTGTTAATGCCCCAAGATGTAGCATACTTCCTCACTGTTAATTCAGGCATAGCAAGACTACCATATGCCCTATCTTTGATCAAAATTTGAGCCGCCCTTTTCGAGTTTTGGTTCAAAACTCCTTTGGTCTCAAAGCACCCTTTGCGGGTTTTCGCCTTAGCCTCTCCTCTTTCTTCTTCTTTTTTTTTTTTAAATTGGGTTTGAATTTGAACTCAAGGCACCCTTTACGAGTTTTCACCTTGGCCTTTCCCCTTTCAGGTAAAAGACTTCTTGTCTGAACCTAAATTCACCGGATTGGGCAAGTCTTTGGCATCGATCTCAATCAATATCAATGCTTCTCCAGAACAGGCCTTCTTTACTACATAAGGTCCTTCCCAGTTTGGCATCTGAAATCCTTTTGTATAAAGAAGATCCTTTTCAACACCAGGTCCCCATCATGAAATTCCCTTGGGTGGACCATTTTTGACATAAATCAGTATCATCCATTTTGGTATTTTTTACTATGATGAATACTTTCAAACCCTTTTCTTCAGCCAAGTTCACTGGAGACATTCTATTTCATCCAATTTTTGACTCAATCAAAGCTTAGGGCAAAGGAATCTCAATTTTCATGGACAAAACCACTTATATTCCATAAACCAGTGGGAAAAGTGTTGCCCCAGTGAAAGTCCTGAACGACATTTGATAAGCATAGAGAGTAAATGATAGCTTATTATGCCAATCTTTACAAGTCTTGGTCACCTTTCATATTTTTTGTTTTTTTTCTTTTTGTAGTTTTATTTTGACAACCTTTGTTGCATTGTGATATGCTGCTAGATCTTTGAGGAAACTGTAATCTTTGACATTGTACAGTTATGTATTATTAAACATGATCCTTTCTGGCATTCTTTGTTGGAATCTGATCCTTTCCTTTTTTTTTTTTTTTTGACATTTGATGACTATCGACTTTGCAATATTGGCATATGAAGCTACTTCTACCCTTTTAGTGAAGTAAATGACGACCACGACGATGAATCGATATTGGCTAAAAACTTTTGTCAAGATTGGCCCCATCACATTCATGCCCCACATATGGAAAATTTGTGAAGAAAATGAAAGAGTCACATGAATTTCATTTTCTTCAATTCAGTATCTGTAGTATAACGGATGCAATCCCCTTCCATGGTAGACTAACAGTGCCCGATCCTCATGTTTAGCCCGCGTCTTATTAGCCTAGGCATGTCCTGACATGATCATGCAAAAACATCTTTGAATTCTTGAAAATAACTCAATGATGTCTCGCCTTAATTCTGTGATGAGCTAAGCTACAATATTTACCTCTTTTTTAGGCTCATAATGTCCAATGACCCTTTGTAGAGTAGGGTCTATTTTTCATCTTGTTCTACCATTCTTAACAAATCAGAAGATAGGTTACAATATCTGTTACTTTCAAAGTCCTGAGATCCTTCTAGACACATATCTTACTCAAAAAGAAACTCTGAGTTAGTAGCAGCATTGCTTACATCATTAATATTTGGAGACCTATTGTAGGTTCGAAGGAAGATTTCAAAGAATAAATGATTGAAAGAATGATCATTTGTATGGTCATAAATGGAGAATGAAAGAATACTTGAAAGAAACAAAAGAATGTACAATATGAAATGTAAAGAATAAAAAAATATTTTCTTAAAAAAGATGCATTTTATTGAAATAAAAATTCTGGACATAAGCCTATTTCACAAAAGAATTCTTATTGTCTCTAGGCTTAAAGCAACAAGCACGTTTTGAATATTACTCTAGATTAGTCTTAAAAATATAGGGATTCCTTCCACAGTTTCATTGTTTAAAATCTTCCCAAGCATGTAAGGGCTTGGAAACTTTTATTCCCCGGTTTCTCTCTTGTTGGTCCCTGAGCTCAATGCATTCTTGGATCTTCTGCCCTTATCTATCATGGAACTCACAATGTTTACCCCTTTAATAGAAAGATTGGGTAACGAATTTTCTGCACCAGAGGGATCATCGAATTTTACAACACCTAATTTGATGAGTCTTTAGATTATCTTTTTAAAAGCGACGTAGTTCTCAATCGAATGCCCTGTGGTTCCTCCATGGTATTCACATTGGACATTTACATCATACCATTTGGGGTATGGGGGTCATAATAGTTCTATATAAAAAAAGGATACAACATGTGCGTCAAACAAAATTTGGTACAACTCCCTATATGTGATTGGGATGGGTATGAACTGGGGTTTTTCTGAGTTCAGTCTTGGATTGGGTTCTTACCTTGGGGAGACCTGATGACTGGTAGTTACCGTCCTTGGCCGGCTTACTATAATCGGCTCCAAATGGCCCTTTTATACCTGTAACAACCCAATTTTGACCCTAATTGGAACGGTGGTTTCGAGACCGCGAATCCTAGTTGAAAAAATATTTTAATATTATTTTATATGCTCATTATATGTGAATTGGTGTGTGAAAAGTTCATATTAAAATTTGATCGTTTTAGTGCTTAATTGTGAAAAAGGGCTTAATCGCATAAAAAGAAAATTTGGTGGTTAAATGTGTAAGTACTAAATTGATGATGTCTTTATAAATTGGAGGTTTAGAGTTGCAAATTGACCATAAAATGGAGATAGTGGATGATCATGATTATGCATGTAATAGTGATTAATTTTGATTGTTTTATTTTATTTTATAATGAAATAATTGAATATATGTTATAATAATATAATAAATAAAATAAAAGAGAAAGAAAAAGGTTTAGCTCCATTCGACCATGCTTGAGTTTAATTAAGGTAAGTGTTTAGCCCGATTTTTAATAATTTTTACATTTTTGATATCTGTGTTATGTGTTTGACCATGTGTTAAAATATTTAGACTAATTTGTCTATTTGGATGTTTAATTTTAGAAAACAGACTAAATCGCATAAGTGGTAAAAGTAACAAATTATTAAATTAAGTGGCAAAATCGCTTTGTCTTCTTTTGTATGAGCACTTAAGTTGCAAATTAACCAAATCTCATGTTAGTGGGCGGCATTATGATGATATGATGTATTTTATATTTGTTTTTATATATTAAGGTTATATTAATATATGTTTTATATTATAAACTTAAAATAATAAAAACATAAAAAGAAAAAGATGCATGTTCATCTTTCATCTTTCCTTTCTTCATCACCGAAGCTAAAAAGAGAAAAGAACTCAAGCTCATAAAACATTCGGCTCTTGCATGTTAAATTAAGGTTAGTAATTGAGCTCAGTTTTTGTTAATTTTAACGTTATTGAGATCGTTGCTATGTAATTTAGCTAGCCCATACTCGAATTTTTTATTTGGTTGTGTAATTCGTGTATGGCCTTGATGGAAATGTGATGTTTGTGTTATTTAATGATAGAATATGTTATGGACATGCTAGATTAATAAGTTTATCTTTAGAACTATTGATGAAATTTAGTATATGGATTAAATTATAAAAATAAAATTCTTGTAAGGACTAAATGGCAAGATAAATGAAAGGAGTGAGTTTATGTAGGGACTATAAGTATTCGGCCCTCAATAAGAGTGGTTAAATTTTTGATATTTTTCTGTTTTGTGCAATAGGGATCAAATTGTAAATATTGTAAATATTAGGGGTAAAATAGTAATTTGCATAATTATGTGATTTTTGATTAAATTGAATGAAAATAAATTTTAATGAGCTCAATTTGGAATTATTTAGATCAAGAACAAAAGGAAACGGGATTGGATCGTGAGAAAACAAAGTTAAACGAATAGCCGGGAAGCTTAATCCGTCGATTTCCAAGATAAGTTTGTAAGCAATTTGGTTGAATTGAATTTTATTTAGTCAACATTAATGTATATATGTAAAATAGAATGAAGCTTATTTAAATAATTTAAGGCCGAATGTGATATTGGGCAATATATATATATATATATATATATATATTAGCCGAATTATGTGTTTGATTTATGTATGAAATTTAATATACTTGAATTGGATGAATGTTTATGGATTGAATAGTAGTTAAATGTGGACCTTGAAATAGATGAAGGTTGTAATTGAATTAGTAACTATGTGTATAAATGAGTGTGGCCAAATGTGATGGTAGGTCAAGATGCCAAATGAGACATGGGAATTTTTAAGTGTGTTAACCGAATGTGGTTATTATGAATATGTATATATGTATAACCATTGATAAATTGAATTAAGCATATTGAAATCTAATTTGCCGAATGAAATGGTTTGATGTAAGGAAATTGAGTTGTTGTTGGGTATTTGAATATGTGTATATATGCATGAGATTGAAAGTATAAGTGTTCGTTAAGCAAAGAAAGGTTCAGTTGAAGGGCACTCTATATGCGAACTAAAGTACCGAGCATTGTATGTGCGAAATCGATTAAATGGCACTATGTGTGCGGATTAAATAGTAATGGCACTATGTGTGCGATACATTATCGCTAAAAAGGCACTATGTGTGCGGATTAAATAGTAATGGCACTATGTGTGCGATACATTACTGCTAAAAGGCACTATGTGTGCGGATTAAATAGTAATGGCACTATGTGTGCGATATTACTACTAAAAGGCACTATGTGTGCGGATTAAATAGTAATGGCACTATGTGTGCGATACATTACTTCTAAAAGGCACTATTGTGCGGATTAAATAGTAATGACACTATGTGTGCGGATTAAATAGTAATGGCACTATGTGTACGATACATTACTGTCGAATGGTACTATGTGTACTCTTTTATAAGTAACGACACTAAGTGTGCGATACATTGCATAAGTCAAGAACATGAATCAATGGATGAAGGTAATCGAAAGTGACATGTAGGTAAGTAATGCATGGTAGTTGAATTACTTGGTACAAATGAGGTAAATTGTTCTTGTATACTAAATTATAAAATGTGATGTATTTATTGATCCTTGAGATTATTCGAATTGGATATAGGGCATGTGATTAGTTGGTTTTGGAGATCTAATGATCATAGTTTGGTTGAAGGGTAATATGCTATATGATTTATTGTTACCATTTCATTTCTGATTAAGTTGAATTTAAAAAAAAAATTGTATAATGGTTTATTGTTCATAATATCTTTTGCTTATAACTTACTAAGCTAAATTAGCTTATCGTTAGTGTGTTTGTTTGACTATTATCTAGATCTTGAAGGCTAGCTCGTGCTCGGGGATTTTCGTCAAAGTCAATCACACTATCATCTATCTTTGGTATTCAATAAGCTATGTCTCTTTTGAAACTTATGGCATGTATAGACTATGTCCTTTGGGTTGTGTTTGAAAGACGTGTAAATATATATGTATACATATGCCATGCGAAAATGGCTATGTTTCTTCATTTGGGCTTGGGTTGAACTTGTTAAATAAGGGATTTACTATTTAAATCTATTAGTATGTATATATTAAATGCCTAGTTTGGAAGCTATTCCATAATAGGTATATGTGAGTTTTGAGTTTCTAGAAATTGGTTGATTATGGTATATATATATGTCATTGGGTTGATAAATTATTTTGGCATAGTTATTTGAATGTATCGAAGTGACTAGACATGGATGAAATAAGTTGCATTTTGTGTATGTGTGTACTAAAGGAGATACTTTAATAAACAAATAGAAATGTACTCATTTGTGGACATTTGGTCATGGCTTATTTTAGTATAGAGTTTAAATTCTTTCTTTGAGTGATATTGTATGATCGGCTAAGAGTTTTAAAAGGCTAAATCATCAATGTAATAACTAGATAAGATGTATTCATGATATATATATATATGTATAATGTACATTGCTGAATGTGACAAGAAATTGCTCGATATATAGTTGGTTTTAAATTTATATCTATGGCATAATCGAATGTGGAATAAGTATATTGGTCTATGACATAATCGTATGTGGTAATGAAATGAGAAATGCACATATTTGAAAGTGATACCTATGTTCAAAAATGATATATGTTTAAATGTATCGTTGATAATAGAAATGAAATAATTGAATAAGTACTATATGCCTAATCGGCCCTTGTTTTTGTATGACCAAATGAATAGTGATTTGCTAATTATTTGTAATTAGTCCTTCGTTGATGTTAATGAAATTTTTCATGATATATAAGTTAATGTTTTTGATATTAGATGAAATATACTTGATTATTCGTGATAGTATGAATTGGTTCGCATTTATCAAAGTAATAGTTCTTGTAAGGTACATTGACTTGTGTATGGTTTAGTAATGCCAGTAACCCTAATCCTGGCAACGGATACGGGTTAAGGGTGTTACAATACCTACTCGTACTATTCACTTCCCTTTCCTTCTTCTTCAGGGCCTTTAAGGGTCCACTCTCCCCTTTCTTTTGTTTTGCCAGAACAAACGGCTTGGCTTGATCATCCCGGGTTAAAAACTGAGCTCATCGGGAAGTTCAACAGGGCTGAGGTATCAGTCGGACATTGGGGTTCGATAATAATGGGTACCCCATGCGAATGTGTGTCTGGTTGGGCCAGGACACTTATTGGGGAGAAACCTAGGGAATAAACGATGTCTTCATCATTATCCCCACTGCTGACCACTAGGCCACTCCTTTTTTCACGTCCTCCAGCTAGTAACTGAGTTAACTGACCCGTCATATTCCTTTGGAAATCTAAAATTTGTTCCCATATTTCTTATTGAATTTTGGTCAATTGCCCTGCATCTGTATTTGCCTTTGCTCTATTCTTTCCAATCTTTGCTCCATGGCTTTTATTCTTGCGTGTACCGTAACGGTGTTTGATTTCCAAATTTTTCCTTTTCTCTCTCCTTCTGAAATAACCTCAACTAATTAGGGTCCTTCTATGGATTTTAATGCAGATGATATGATGTAATGCAAATGCATGAATGCAAAAAAGAAGGCATCGATTCAGATTCAACTTCATTTTAGAAAATGAAAACAAAATCCTTTACATAAAACGGACTACAAATATGCTTTCGCCCTCATGCCCAAAGTCTTAACTTTCCTAAACAACAGGGCTAACTCTTGACCACGATCTGACTGCATTCATACTTCATGCTCAATGTATCAGCCTATATTGCCAAAGTCTGTAGGTGATCAGCCACCTCTCGAATCTAAACTATTGCTTCTCCCATGAGATAATCCTGATTTCTAATTTGATCATGAGAATGGTGGAGCTCTTCCTTCCAATGCCCTTCTCTTGCTTCAAGAAACTCAATCCGGAGTTCACAATTTTGCAATGTCGATTCTAATTTTTCGATCTTACCTTTCATTTTCTCAATCTTGTTCAGACTCGACTTCAGCTCGATTGTAGAATTACAGCTTCAATGGTGGTGAAGAGACCGTCCCAGTTCAGTTACTTTTGCCTCTAAGCCACTCTTCTCCTTTTGGCTTTCTGTTAAACTCCTTTCTAGGCCCTCGTTTCTCATCTACATCTCTTGGAACTTCCTCTCCCAATGGTCAGCTTTGGCCTTTTCCTCTCGAATCTCCTATTTCCACTGTTCTGAAGTCTTCCCTAATCCAGCATTTGTCATTGACAGACGCAACTTCTTATATTTTGTTTTTAGGTCATTCAAATCTTCCTCGACCCTTTTCTTCCCTTTTCTTAATCTCTCAGCCTCTGATTTCTGAACATCCACATCTAACCTCAGGTACATCTTTTCTTCTTCCAATTTCTCTATCCTTTTTCCAAACTCTAAACTCATCTTTTCGAAATCTTGTTTTATAATCTCTAATTCTGATGGGACCACTTGCAAGCATTCCTCTCTTGATCGGGCACCTTCTGGATTCAACTCGGGGATGTTATCATTAATCCTTCTAATCTTCCATCCACTGTATTCTGGGGTCGTCATTGGGCCTGCGGATAATCTCTTCATCCTACGAATCTAATTCCAAGCACTAGAAATCTCCTTAACCCTCTTCTTATAGCTTTCCCATTTGTATGAAAACTCACATTGAGTGAAACACCCCAAACCCGGCCCACGAGCCTTGACCAGATCTGGTATGTTCCTCGAGTAAAACACTTGAAAAACTGTTTGTCACTTAGGAAAAATTCGAATGGTTTTGAAGGAAAATTTGATTATGTTGAGTCC
The DNA here is from genome assembly GCA_025506655.1 of Gossypium rotundifolium. Classification (NCBI taxonomy): domain Eukaryota; kingdom Viridiplantae; phylum Streptophyta; class Magnoliopsida; order Malvales; family Malvaceae; genus Gossypium; species Gossypium rotundifolium. The sequence goes on along the minus strand of CP106723.1, from coordinate 63,265,619 downwards.
AATTGGAAACTTTGTAAACTTTGAAATCGGAGATTTATTAAAACTTGGTTTTTATATCAAAAACACATGCCGATTTTGTTTTAAGAATTTTACGTTTGAATTTAAAGCATTTGTATATAGATGTCATAATATTTGAAGGTTTATTTTAAGAAAATTTACTTAACTTTAAATTTTATAAAAATTGTATCGCATGAAATAAATGACATGCATGCATAAAATGGTTCATACTATGGTCTTATTACATCAACATAAAACCCAAATTAAATTCAAAGTACTTAAAATAAAAAATCCAAATAAGATAAATTCCTTCTTGAGCATGGCCACCACTAAGCTCCCCTGACCGGTCCATCACCGATCATCACCGAAAATGTTCCCTAACGGGTGAGTCAAACAGACTCAATGTGTACGGCCAACACTAAGGCCCAACAGATTATGGCATACAGAATCATACATACAAATATAAAAACATAAATAATGATGCAATCCCGAACCCAACCTAGATGCCATCCGCTACACATCACCCGTACCAACCTGCACACCGTGGGGACTACTAAGTCAACCCTCCATCCGCTACACACCATCGAAGGCACTCGCTGCAGTCGACGTGCTCATCGCCCTTATATAAATGTTGTGGCATAGCCACCAGATAAAATATTTTGTGTCATGAGACACCACATTCAGATAATGTGACCGAAGTCACCACATTCAGATATCGTGACATAAGTCACCACATTCACTTCCCCTTTCATAATCACCCATATGCCCATGTTATACAAGTCATACATTAACATGCCATGTTCTATATATTCACATTCTTATAGGTGCACATAAGTGCCACAACAAATCAAATCATACTCATAGTAGGAGTAGGAAAACGTACCTGAGTACTTTGTACCATTGCATGGTACCTTTGCCTTATTTTTACACATTCATATTAGCACATGCATAAAAACAATACGATAAATCTATTAAAGCTGAGGGTGGGGTACACACCTGATATACTTAGCAAATTCACTCCAAATCCCGAAAAGCCCGATCTAAAGCCTTAGATCTCAAGTTCCTACATTCGGCCAACATGTAATATTTTAGTTAAAGGCCATTCGGCCAATTAATCAAATCCCAAAACTTACCTTGTTGCCGATTTGTCTCCTAACCAAATCCCAAAACTTGCAAACCCTCCTCCTTGTAATCGGCTAACACTAGATCAATTGATTTCATTAGTTTTTGGCTTTTGAAAAATTAAGAAATAGATCTAGGTTCCTAAATAGGCCTTGGCCGAATGTGTAAGTACACTTACCTTGCGATCCATAATTCCCGAAAACTGCTACTTGATTATGAAAGTGTCGAACTTCCTATAGACACAAAGTTAGATTTAATTCTAACATTAAATCACATAGATTTGGCCTATGGCGAATACCACATAACCTACCTTGGATGTTGAAATCCGAATAATCCTCCTTATAGTCGACTACACCGAAAATCCCGAAAGATCCTTCCAAATTTGGTAACCAACAATATTAATGGGATTAGTTCTAGATTTCAACAAGTCTAAAGAAAAGGATGGAAATTAAATGATATTTGGCCTTTACATTCTTTTAAAAAAATCAATACACCTTGCTTCACACCTTAGAGGAATTCACTTTGAAGGATACTAGAGAGATTCGACTATAGGCTATGCAATGATCAACACGTTTCGGCTTTTGATGATTGCTAAAGAGATTCGGCCTCACAAGGATGAAAAGAGAGGGATATAAGGCTTAGAAAGAATCGGACTAGTGGAATTTGGAAGAAGTTTCGGCTAGAACACAGGGTATTTCGCTTGGAAAAATAAAAGAGAGGAGAGGAGTTTTACTTGAGAATTCGGCAGAGGAAAAGAAAGAATGAAGAATAGCCACCCTTTTCCCTTTTCTGACAAAATTAGTCTACCTAGAGACCCTTATTCGGCCAACTTTCCCTATTCTGATAGCTTTATCTCTTCAATTATCACCTTATTCAAATTAATAAAAATTTAATCCAACGTTTATCCCTCGCTAGCCGAAATTTTAAAAGAGTTTAATCCTAACTAAAGCTCATCCTTTCAAAGTCCTTTAGCCGTCCATCGCTCCCCTCTCTTTAACGTCAACAAGGAAAATAAAACCCCAAAATATTGCTTCCCACGCGACTCGAACCTTAAGACCTTCCCCATGCTTGTGGCGTCATTTCCAGAGCCCCTAAGTGGCACCTCCAAGCCACTTTTCCAAGCCCGTTTGTGTGTCATATTTTCCCTTCATTTTCTCTTAAGGCCACCTTGCTTTAGTTCCCTCCTTTAAACTTTAAACTTAATATTTTCTAAGGCTTTCTCCTATTTTCTAAAGTTCACAAATTTCATTAGACACATTCACAACATACTCAAGTATGCTATTTCATATAATTAAGCATAAATGCATAAGCCCATTTCAGGATGTTACAGTTCTACCCCCTTAAAATAATTTCATCCTCGAAATTACCTAGCTGAAATAAGTGAGGGTATTGCTGTCGCATTGCCTCTTCTGGCTCCCACGAAGCTTCCTCCGATCAATGATTGCGCCATAACACTTTGACTAGAGGAACTGATTTCCTTCGCAATACTTTCACGTCCCGCTCTACGATCTGAATCGACTCTTCTTCGTAGGACAAATCTGGCCTTAGCTCCACCTCTTCAGCTAGTACCACATGAGATGGATCCGATCGATAACGACGTAGCATGGACACATGGAATACGTTGTGTATCTGCTTTAATTCTGAAGGCAATTCTAACTGGTACGCCACTGGTCCAACTCGCTTCAACACTCGATAGGGCCCTATAAACCTTGGGCTTAACTTCCCTTTCCGTCCAAACCTTATTACCTTTTTCCAGGGTGAGACTTTAAGGAACACTTGATCTCCCACATCAAATTCTATCTCCTTCTGTTTCAGATCAGCGTACGACTTTTGTCTATCAGATGCTTCCTTCAACCGTGCTCAGATTACCTCAACTTTCTCCTCGAATTTTGCCACAATCTCGGGACCCAAAACTCGATGCTCCCCTAATTTGGTCTAACACGTAGGAGTTCAACATTTCTGACCATACAATGCTTCATATGGTGCCATCCGTATACTGGCCTGATAGCTGTTGTTGTAGGCAAACTCTGCTAAAGGCAAATATTCTTCCCAACTTCCTCTGAAGTCCATCACACAGCCCCTCAACATATCCTCTAACACTTGGATTACTCGTTCAGACTACCCGTCAGACTGTGGATGAAAAGCCGTAGTGAAATCCAATTTGGTGCCTAAAGCTTGATGTAGTGCCTTCCAAAATCGAGACATAAACCTTGGATCCCTGTCTGAGATAATTGATACCGGCACTCCATGTAACCTTACAATTTCTGCCACATACAATTTTGCCAACTTTTGCAAGGAATAATCAACCCTTATTGGAATGAAATGCGCAGACTTGGTCAACCAATCCACTATCACCTATACCTAGTCCTTCTTAGTAGGCGTAAGGGGAAGCCCACTAACGAAGTCCATGGTAATTCTCTCCCACTTCCACTGCGGAATCATGATTGGCTGAAACAATCCTCGACAGAACTTGGTGCTCATTTTAACTTGCGACACGTTAAGCATTTCCCAACACATTCGTAACTTCGCTTAAGACCGGCCACCAAAAGCTGCTCCTTAGATCTCAGACAACTTAGTACCTTCGGGATGCATAGCATAAGGGCTACCATGCGATTCCTGAAGAATCTTTTGTCTTAACTCCTTGTTCTTTGGCATACAGACCTTATTCTTAAAGCACAATACTCCCTCGCCATTAATACCATAATCCTCTAATTCTCCATTTTGTACTTGCCGTAGCTTATCACTTAAATCCTCATCAGCCAACTGTCCCTCTTTTACCTCGTTCAACCACGTCGGCTTGACTTGCAGCTCTGCCAATAGACTTCCATCATCATACAAGCTCAGATGTGCGAACATCGCCCTCAAATCCGACACAACCTTCCAGCTTAGGGCATCCGCCACTACATTCGCCTTGCCCGGGTGATACTCTATAGAACAATCATAGTCCTTCAATAATTCTACCCAGCTTCGCTGTCTCAAGTTTAACTCCTTCTGAGTCAACAAATACTTAAGACTCTTATGGTCTATGTAGATTACTGACTTTTCCCCATAGAGATAGTGCCTCCATACCTTAAGAGCGAAGACCACTGCCGCCAATTCCAAGTCGTGCGTCGGGTAGTTAGCCTCATAAGGCCTTAATTACCGAGACGCATAAGCAACCACCTTCCCGTCTTGCATCAATACGCAACCCAAACCTGTATGGGACGCATCACAATACACCACAAAATCCTTCTCTGCCTCAGGTTGAATCAAAATTGGAGTTTCGGTCAAGACCCTCTTAAGCTTCTCAAAGCTCTCCTGTTGCTTATCCGTCCATACAAAGGGTACTTCCTTCCTCAACAACTTTGTCAAAGGCGCGGCTATTGACGAGAACCCTTCCACAAACCTTCTGTAGTAGCCTGCCAATCCCAAGAAACTACGAACCTCCGCCACAGACCTAGGTGGTTTCCAATCCAACACCGCTTCAATCTTCCTAGGATCCACCCTTATTCCTTCTGCGGATACCACATGCCCTAAGAAGGCAACTTCCCTAAGCCAAAATTCACACTTGCTGAATTTGGCATAAAGCTTCTTCTCCCTCAACACTTACAACACAACCCGAAGATGCTCATCATGCTCTTCTTCAGACTTGGAGTACACTAGGATGTCGTCGATGAACACAACGTCGAACCTATCCAAGTAGGGTTGGAAAACCCGGTTCATCAAATTCATGAACGCGGCTGGGGCGTTCGTCAATCCAAATGGCATTACCACGAACTCAAAATGGCCTATCTTGTTTGGAAAGTCGTCTTATGGATATCTGCCTCCTTTACCTTTAACTGATGATATCCTGACCTTAAATCGATCTTTGAAAAAACTGTGGCCCCCTTAAGCTGATAGAACAAGTCGTCTATCCTTGGCAACAGGTACTTGTTCTTGATGGTTAGCTTATTCAACTGACGGTAATCTATGCATATGTGCATAGTTCCGTCCTTCTTCTTCACAAACAAGACCGGTGCTCCCCATAGAGACACACTAGGTCGAATAAACCCACGATCAAGCAGCTCTTGGATCTGAGTCTTGAGCTCAACCAACTCCTTAGGTGCCATTCTGTACAGGACGATTGACACAGGAGCTATTCCTGGCAACAGATTAATTTCGAACTCCACCTCCCTATCCGGAGGTATTCCAGGTAATTCCTCCAGAAAGACATCCACAAAGTCTCCTATAGTTCAAACTCCACTAACACCTTCTTCCTTTGCATCCAATGCACTAACAAAGGCCAAGAACACCTTGCATCCTTTCCGAACCATCTTACTAACCTTTAGAGCAGAAACTACGTTAGACAAGTAGTTTCTTCTTTCTCCTATCATAACGACCACCTCATCCTCTGGGGTCCTTAACTCCATTCGCTTAGCTGCACAGTCTAACACAGCCCGATGTTCCACTAGCCAATCCATACCAAGTATGAGATTGAATTCTCCGAAGGAAGTTCCATCAAGTCGGCAGAAAATACTACGCCTTGAATTTCTAAAGGTACACTCGAAGATCTTATTCACCCTACGGTTTGACCTAGTGGGCTTACTGATCATCTCCCTATCGAAAGTTCGAGGCTATGTCTAGAGTTTCAACTACTCTACATGCAACATAAGAATGGGTCGAGCCCACATCAATTAAAGCAACATAAGGCTTGCCATAAATAAGGAACGATCGGTTATAAGGTCCGGTCGTCTCCATCCCTCCTATGAATCGATAAACCAAACTCTACCGCCTTTGCCTCAAGATTAGCAACACCTCGGCTCAGTCTTCCACGTCCTCTGCCTGCACCATTTCCTCTGTTAATCGGACCACGACCCCACTGAGGCTGTTGTCCACCTCTACAACCTGATTAACATTCTGAGCCACTGGTCGATTCGTATCTGGTCTCATCGGACAGTCCTTAATCATATGGTCCTTTGACCCACACTTGAAATATCCCCCTGTCTTCTTCCAGTATTCGCCTAAGTGCTTTTTCCCACATTGATCACAAGTACGATATTGCCCCCCAATAGCAGCTTGCTGACCTCGCGGCCCATCAACTCTAGGTCTCTTCTGAACATTTCCAGCTGATCCAGATGATCCATAACCTCTTTTCTGCTTGTTTTGATCAGTGTTCTGCCTTGCAAAGTCCTTAATCCCCTCAGCTACCTTAGCCTTTTCTACTAATGTGACAAACTCTCGCTCCTGTTGTGGGGCTATCAACAACCTTAGATCATCCCTTAATCCGTCCTCAAATCAGACACATCGCTCATGCTCCGTTGCCACCACTCCTCAAGCATACCGGCTCAACCTTAGAAATTCAGCTTCATACTTTGCTACGGACTTGTTCCCTTGAACTAGCCCCAGAAATGCCTTCCTCTGCTCATCAGTATAACGTGTGCCGACATACTTCTTCTGATATGCCGCCTTAACATACTCTCGTGTCGATCCTCATTTGTGGCACCATCCCGAATCGCGAGCCACCATTGATACGCTTCATCCCGAAAGCGGTACCACCATCCCTTTCAATTTCTCCTCGAGGTCGATCGAGCTCATCCATAATTCGCTCGGTTGCCTCCAACCAATATTCAGCTCAGATCGAAGTGCCACACCAGATACGCCACGGAACATTTCTGCTCCATTAGCTCGGAGTCGCTCGAGTACAGACTTCTAAGCTCCCATATTTCCTCCAAAGACCACCACCATTTCCAAAACTCACAAAGACGATCTGCATCTTGCATCACCCCATCCGATCCTCTCGCCAACACCAACAAATTGGTGGTGGCGGTGGTGGTACCTCATTATCGGACCCCTAACCCAATCTAACAGGTTTCGACACGGTCATTCTACCTCGACCGCATCCTCGCATATTACGACCACGTCCCCTAGAGCTCATTTCTACGATCGTGCTTTAATCTGATTAAGAAATTTTATGAATTAGTCCTTGTTTCACTGATTATTCGCGAAGAAGTTTTATGAAAGAAGTTCAGAGGTAGTTCTTTCGATCAATCAAAGTTTCGTTCAGGTTTTCTATCCTAATTTAGAGAATCACATTCATCCAAACATTCATTCAGTAGTACCTATCACACACATTCACTATTCAAACTTGTCTTGTCTATTCCTATCCCAGGGGTATTTTCGTAATTTGTCCTACCGGGGTATTTTGGTAATAAACCGGGGTAAATTTGTAAATCTTAATAAATCAAGGGTATTTTGAAATTTGCAAAATTTGGGGGTTCTTTTTGAGAATTTGTTTTCCAAGTCGGTGATGTTGCAAAAATTTTGGGAATTAGGGTCATTTTGGTAATTTTGTAAGTTAGGGGCAATTTCGTAAATTTTCCAGATCAAAGTATTTTAATATTTTGTGAAATAAAGCTTTTAGGCATTTGATAAAGTAAGGAAGTTTTGATAAAACTGTGGGTAGTACGGGCATTTTATAAACCAAGGGCATTTTTGTAATTTTACCACTAGGGGTATTTTAGTAATTTTGTAAATTAAAAATTCTTAAATTTTTTTTAAAAAATAGTAATTTTTTTCAATTAAAAGGGTAGTTTATTGACTTTTAAAACTAGGGTTTCCATAAAAATGTGGCTAGCCCCTTTCGGGTTTTAATTATTGAGTTTAGCCCGTAACTAAGTCCTCTTGGTTAGGGTGAACCGAAGCTACGCACTGTAGGATTCGAGTGGAGAGGAGGTGAGTCACATGACCGCTTAAGTACCAAGCTCCCACCGAATACCAATCCTAGACATGCGCACAATGGTTGCCACACCCTAACTTTCGGCTGACTTTGACACGGGTTTGTTTAATTAGGCACTTAAAGTCTTATGTAATTGTTGGGTAACTAGTCCTAGGGTTCAAGTACCTATCATGCTATTCTGCATTCCATTTCTACCCTTCTACAATTCCTACAATAATTCACACAGTGGATAGAGGTACTTACCTGGTGGACTGCGGGTCGGAGACTTAGGTGCCATGCCAGAAAAACCTACTTAATTCACAAAATTATTTTCACAATACTTACGTGGGCTCGATTTGAAACGTTTTGGGCCTTAAACCCAAGGCCGAGAGTTTAAATCTGGGCTCTGATACCAAACTGAAACACCCCAAACCCAGCCCACGAGCCTTGACCAGATCTGGTATGTTCCTCGAGTAAATCACTTGAAAAATTGTTTGTCACTTAGGAAAAATTCGAATGGTTTTGAAGGAAAACTTGATTATGTTGAGTCCAATTGGAAACTTTGTAAACTTTGAAATCGGAGATTTATTAAAACTTGGTTTTTATATCAAAAACACATGCCGATTTTGTTTTAAGAATTTTACCTTTGAATTTAAAGCATTTGTATATAGATGCCATAATATTTGAAGGTTTATTTTAAGAAAATTTACTTAACTTTAAATTTTATAAAAATTGTATCGTACTGAAATAAATGACATGCATGCATAAAATGGTTCATACTATGGTCTTATTACATCAACATAAAACCCAAATTAAATTCAAAGTACTTAAAATAAAAAGTCCAAATAAGATAAATTCCTTGCTGAGCATGGCCACCACTAAGCTCCCGGCTTGGTCCATCACTGATCATCACCTGAAAAATGTTCCCACAACGGGGTGAGTCAAACAGACTCAATGTGTACGGCCAACACTAAGGCCCAACAGATTATGGCATACAGAATCATACATACAAATATAAAGAACATAAATAATGATGCAATCCCGAACCCAGCCTAGATGCCATCTGCTACACATCACCCATACCAACCTACACACCGTGGGGACTACTAAGTCAACCTTCCATCCGCTACACACCATCGAAGGCACTCATTGCAGCGACGTGCTCATCGCCTCTTATATAAATGTTGTGGCATAGCCACCAGATAAAATATTTTGTGTCATGAGACACCACATTCAGATAATGTGACCGAAGTCACCACATTCAGATATCGTGACATAAGTCACCACATTCACTTCCCCTTTCATAATCACCCATATGCCCATGTTATACAAGTCATACATTAACATGCCATGTTCTATATATTCACATTCTTATATGTGCACATAAGTGCCACAACATATCAAATCATACTCATAGTAGGAGTAGGAAAACGTACCTGAGTACTTTGTACCATTGCATGGTACCTTAGCCTTATTTTTACACTTTCATATTAACACATGCATAAAAACAATACCATAAATCTATTAAAGCTGAGGGTGGGGTACACACCTGATATACTTAGCAAATTCACTCCAAATCCCGAAAAGCCCGATCTAAAGCCTTAGATCTCAAGTTCCTACATTCGGCCGACATGCAATATTTTAGCTAAAGGCCATTTGGCCAATTAATCAAATCCCGAAACTTACCTTGTTGCCGATTTATCTCCTAACCAAATCCCGAAACTTGCAAACCCTCCTCCTTGTAATCGGCTAACACTAGATCAATTGATTTAATTAGTTTTCGCTTTTGAACAATTAAGAAATAGATCTAGGTTCCTAAATAGGCCTTGGCGAATGTGTAAGTACATTTACCTTGCGATCCACAATTCTCAAAATCGCTACTTGATTATGAAAGTGTCGAATTGCCTATAAACACAGGTTAGATTTATTTCTAACATTAAATCACATAGATTTGGCCTATGGCCGAATACCACATAACCTACCTTGGATGTTGAAATCCCGAATAATCCTCCTTATAGTCGACTACACCGAAAATCCCGAAAGATCCTTCCAAATTTCTGCAACCAACAATATTAATGGGATTAGTTCTAGATTTCAACAAGTCTAAAGAAAAAGGATGGAAATTAAATGATATTTGGCCTTTACCTTCTTTTAAAAAAAATCGATAGCACCTTGCTTCACACCTTAGAGGAATTCGGCTTTGAAGGATACTAGAGAGATTCGACTATAGGCTATGCAATGATCAACACATTTCGGCTTTTGATGATTGCTAAAGAGATTCGGCCTCACAAGGATGAAAAGAGAAGGATATGAGGCTTAGAAAGAATCGGCACTAGTGGAATTTGGAAGAAGTTTCGGCTAGAACACAGGGTATTTCGGCTTGGAAAAATAAAAGAGAAGAAAGGAGTTTTACTTGAGAATTCGGCAGAGGAAAAGAAAGAATGAAGAATAGCCACCCTTTTCCCCTTTCTGCCGAAATTAGTCTACCTAGAGACCCTTATTCGGCCAACTCTCCCTATTCTGATAGCTTTATCTCTTCAATTATCACCTTATTCAAATTAATAAAAATTTAATCCAACATTTATCCCTTGCTAGCCGAAATTTTAAAAGAGTTTAATCCTAACTAAAGCTCATCCTTTCAAAGTCCTTTAGCCGTCCATCACCCCCTCTCTTTGACGTCAACAAAGAAAATAAAACCCTAAAATATTGCTTCCCACGCGACTCGAACCTTAAGACCTTCCCCATGCTTGTGGCGTCATTTCCAGAGCCCCTAAGTGGCGCCTCCAAGCCACCATTCCAAGCCCGTTTGTGTGTCATATTTTCCCTTCATTTTCTCTTAAGGCCACCTTGCTTTAGTTCCCTCCTTTAAACTTTAAACTTAATATTTTCTAAGGCTTTCTTGTAACAACCTAAATTAGGGGTTGTTTGTAATTTAATTATTTTTCTCATGTGTGTGCTTGAAGAAGTGGATCCTATGATTGCTAGGCATTGTTTAGGGTCTAGAAATAACCCCGAGCTAGGCCTGACTTAGGGCTAAAAATTTCTTTTTAAGTGTGTAAAAGGAGGGAGCCAGGAGATAGGGGTTAAATAAAATTTAGGGAGAAGCATGACACAAAGAATTAAGTGGCAGAGTGGCTTGCATGCGCCACTTAAGAGTTTGGAGGTGGCGATAAGGTGTCTTGAGTTGAATCTTGGGAGTTAAAAGGGAAGTGTTTTTTCTTTTGGGCTTTTTGGCGTTAAAGGAAAAGGGCCATGTTAGAAGGCTTTAAAAGATTTTTGTGGGTGAGTTTAGGCATGAAAGTCAAGTTGGTAGAGTGGTATGGGGCGTTGGAAGGGGGCTGTGGCAGTGAGGTCCTGGGTTCGAACCAAAGAAGCAGCAATTGGTTTTATTTTTTATGCAAGCTGGCGTGCATGGAAAGGGAGTTGATGGCTGCATGTTGGACTCTTAAGGTGATAAGGATAAACATGGTTTTCCTTTTAATTTTTGGCTGAAGAGTAGTATTATTAGTATTTTATTTCTTTTTATTTTGAAGAGGTGATAAAGGAGGATGATAAGCAAAAGATAATATTTATCTTATTATGGAGTAATGGCCGAATGTAGGACTCCTAAAGGCCATTCACTATCGGTTTTGGGAGCTTGGTATAGCCGAATGTCTTCCCCCCTAAATTCATTGAATGCTATTTTCTTTTCTCTCAAGTACCTAGCCAAATTCCCTATCCCCCTCATCTCTTTCTCTTTTATTCTTTTCTTTATTGAGACCATAAAGTCGACAACACCATAACCAAGCTCTTACCCTCGTTATATCTTTCTCTTTTCTCAACTCTCTCTTGAATTCCTATCTTCTTTTCCTACTCCTTTTTCTTTCCCTATTAGCCGAACCTCTTCCACCCCTTTTTGCCGAAATCTTTTCTCCTCCATTAGAACTACTTTGGCCGAATAGCAAGGAAGCACGAGATTCTTTTCGGGATTCTTTTGCAATCGATTAGTAAGAGGTATGTGGACATGGCCGAATGGTTTTTTGGATCTATGGTTATGACCAAATGGTCTATGATGCATAATGATGTGATTAAATCGATTGTAGGGAAGCCATAGCCGATTGAAGGAAGCTTTCGAGATTTGTTTTCCAAAGATAGGGTGGTAAGTAACATTCGGCCATAGGCCTTGATTATATATAGTTGAGCAAGCTGATTCTAACAAGTGTTTTGGTAGGGATCTCGACAAGTCAAGTGTTGATTCCAAGATTTCGAATTATTTTGGTAAGTGATAGTTATATTCAGCCAAAGGCCATGTTATGTACTTCATGTGGTAAACGATTCTTATTGTGGAATTTCGGCAGAGTCTTAATCAAGTGACGACTTCAAGATTTGTTTGGAAATCAAATCCGTTTAAGGTAAGTGCCGCAAGAGCCTTTGGTATTTTTTTTTTGGTTTGGCGAATAGGCCAAAGTCCCTAACCCTATTGTTGGTCGATTATAGGGTCAAAGATCTAGCATCGTAGATTGAATTTTTGGGATCTAAGAATTTCGGTAGTGACAGGTGAGTAAAAACTCACTAAACACTTTATTAGTTAACATGACTTTATTGTTGCCTTTTTATCATTTTGGTAGTGGTTTGCTTGTGGGCATAAGCATGGTTCCGGGTAAGTCCCCTATTACTTTGTCTATGATATGTGATTGAGTTTGCCATCATATGCTGTTAAATGATATGCTGTACATAATGCATGATATATGGGATTATGATATTGTTATGTAAGCATGATGATGGTGGGATTGATGAGAGGAGGGGGATGATCTTATGGACTGTCACCAGTGGTTTTGACCACAAGATGGGTTGGCCCCATTAGATTAATTGTGACTTCGGTCACCAGTGGTTTTGACCACACTGTTGTTAATTTGTGACTAAGTCTTAGTGGTTTGGTACCACCAGTGGTTTTGGCCACATTATGATATTTTGTGACCTATGGCCATCAGTGGTTTTGACCACACGATAGGTTGGCCCCATCATTTGATTTGTGACTCTAGTCACCGGTGGTTTTGACCACGGTGGTTTTGACCACGGGGTAGTAAAGGAGTATGGACGGTTAGTTGGGTTGCATGTTGCATGTTTATTAATAAATTGTGTATGAGATTCATTTTCCGGGTGGGGGATTTAGACACTGAGTCTTGGTGACTCACCCCTTCCCAAACTATTTTGCAGATGAGTAGATCGCGGAGATGGAGCCGGGGAGGACTCGAGGCGGCCATGCTCGTTTCTCAGATTTGGAACCTGATTTAAAACAGTTTTATTTCATTTACTTTTAAGTCTTTTTATTTTGGGTTGTAATAAAGCCGCTAAGTATTATTTGGATGTTTATTTTATTGCTTTATTTTACTTATGTTATACTACAATTGAAATTGATAAATGTTAAGTGAACCGGTTAAAAATAACTTTTTCAAACTTAACAACTTCTACGGGTTTTCAAAGATGTTACCATCGGGTAACAAAATACTCCAAGTCAACTAAAACCTTAACAAATTTTAAAATTTTACATAATCAAACGTTTTCAAAGGGTGTATCAACCCAACCATGTTTATGAAAACAATCCCAACTGAGTTTTATCAAACCCCGTTTTAATACCTTAGCCATATCTTAACAAAGTTTTCACCAGACACTCAAAATATTTTAAATTATCTTACCCCGTGACATACCAGATCCGGTCGGGACTCATGGGCCAGGTTTAGGGTGTTACATTTTTGGTATCAGAGCCCGGTTCAAAACTCAGTTGTGGGGGCCCAAGGCCCAAAATGTTGGGTTTTTGTTAGTAGGCCTTATTGAAATGTTTTGGGAAACTGTTTATGGCTTGAACAGCATGGCACCGAGTCTCCGGCACCAATCCGCCCAGGTAAGTAATTCTATCTATTTTCTTTGTGAATATTTATGAGGGGTAGAAAGGTAAATTGGGAACGTAGGCTATTAGAATAGAAATTGTTGAACCCTAAGGCTAGCATACCCCAACAAACCATGCATAAGATTTAATAATTCCCTAAACAACCCTGTGAGTTGTCACTGAGCAAGGGGATGTGGCAATCGTTATACGCATGTCTAGGATTGGATTCGGTGGGAGCCTGGCATTTAAGCAGTCTTAGTGACTCACCTCCTACTCACTCGAATCCTACCTGGTGCGTAGTAACAGTTCATCCTAGCTGAGACGACACACTCACAGGCTAAACTCAATAACTAAAACCCGAAAGGGACTAGCCGTTTTGTTTTTGAGGTAATTAAAACCTTGTTTTAAAAAAATGAATGACCAAAATACCCCTGGCTTGAAAATTACTAAAATACCCTCCGTAAGAAAATTTCCAAATAGAAAATTTTCAAAATTTCCTTCTTTTGTGAAATTAATCAGAACCAAATTTTAGAAATCTTGTTATGAAAAAAATACTAAAATACCCTTAGAGGTAGAATTGCAAAATTGCCCCTAACCAACAAAATTACCAGAATAACCCTGACTTCCAAAATTTTACAACATCACTATTTTGGAAAATGTAATTCCCAAAAAGAACCCTCAAAGTTTTACAACTTTTGAAATATCCCTGATTTGTTAAATTTTACAAATTCACCCTGATTTGTAAAAAATTACCGAAATACCCCTGAGGTCCAAAATTACCGAAATACCCCCGAATTTTAAAATTTTTCAAAATACCCTGGGAATTTGAGAGTTCCAAAATACTTTTTAACAAAATCATCTGAGAACTTTTTATTTTTAAAAAATTGCAAAAATACCCCTGTAGGACAAATTACGAAAATACCCCTGGGTAGTGGAAAAACAATCACAATGAAATCTACAACGTCTCTTTGAATGAATGAATGGAAAACTGTGTGCATGTATGATTACGAAAGAACCACTCCTAAAACTCCTATCATAAAAGTTCTTTGCGGATAATCAAGTGAAACAAGATACTAATGCATAAAATTCTTAAACAGATAAACGCAATCGTTAGAAATGAGTACGAGAGGTCGTGGATGTCCGCCTGTGGCCGTGGAAGGGTAGGATGACCTTGTCCGAGCCAAGCAGGTCCGAACATGGGTCCGGAAATGAGATGTGGATCTCTGGCGTAAATCGAGTTCCAAGATCGCATCGATGGTAATGATGTAGTATCTCAAGTCAGACACGGTATTGGAACGAGTTGTTGAGGTCGGGCAGGTGTAGGAGCCCAGTAAATCGTGGTTGAACGACTCGGGCTAATGGAGCGAGAGGTGTTTAGAGGAGTTTCGGAGTGGCACCCAGTCTGGTGGAATATTGGTTAGAATCTACTGAAAGGATTATGGGTGATCTGGATTTCACAGCTGAGGAGAAGTTGAAGGGTATCATCTCTCTACTTCAGGATGAGTCATACCAGTGGTGGCTCATTGTAAGAGATGGAGCGATGGCGGAGGAGCTCACGTGGGAATTCTTTAAAGTCGCCTACCAAAAGAAGTACATAGGAGCTAGTTATGTGGATGCACAATGAAGGCTTTCTTGAACTCGGTTCAAGGTAATAAAACGATGGGCGTAGTATGAGGTCAATTCTTCCGTTGAGTAGGTATGCTCGTGGTATTGTGGGTACCGAGCATGAACGCCGTGTTAGATTTGAAGATGAAATGAGAGATGAGCTGAGGATGATGATAGCTCCACAACAAGAACGGGAGTTTGTCGTCTTAGTAGAGAAATCAAAGGTTGCTGAAGGGGTAAGACAGTCGGTTAGACGGAATCAAGATAGGAATTGGAGTAAGAGGAGCTCGGGACCTTCAAGGTTCTCTGGTAATCAGCAGAAGAGGACGAGGTTTGGTGGGTCGGATCAAGCTGCTAAGCCTGCTGTTGCTACTAATCCTCAATGGCCGTCACGGTGTGCTCGGTGTGGCAAGTTTCACACGGGAGAGTATTGGAATGGTAATCGGAGATGCTTTGAATGTGGGTCCTTGGAGCATCGAGTTAGGGACTGTCTGAAAAAGGCAGCTAGACTGAGATCAGAGGGTCAGGATCGTGCATCGAATAGGAGGGATAACCAAAAGCCTCAGAGGGGTCATGGTGCAGGAAGAGGAGGTAATGGTACTAGCAGAGGTCGTGGGGCACCGAGGGGAGGTACCGGTGGTACTGAGGCTAGGCAACCTGGTCTAGTCTATGCCATGAGATGTCAAGAGGAGGGCGACGCACCGGACGTTATAACCGGTACGTTCTTGATCTTTGGTGCACCCTATAATACTTTGATTGACATTGGCTCAACCCACTCATACATTGCTAGTAGCGTAGTGGAAACTTTGCACTTAGACTCTGAGCTTACTTCTAGGAAGATGACTATATTAAGCCCCCTAGGTCACTCTGTAGAAGTAAGTAAACTCTATAGGAATGTGCCCCTAGAACTCCAAGGGGTCGTGTTCTTGGCTGACTTGATAGAACTACCGTTCCAGGAGTTTGACCTAATTCTCGGGATGGATTGGCTAGTAAAGTATCAGGCTAGTCTGGATTGCGCAGCTAAGCGCATGGTGATAAAGACCGTGGAAGGTGATGAGGTGGTGATGATAGGTAAAAGGAGAGATTACCTGTCTAATTTGGTTTCTGCGTTGAAGGCGGAAAAGATGGTTAAGAAAGGTTGTGAAGCTTATGTGGTGCATGTCTGTGCTTTGGAAGCTAAGGATGTCACTGTGAGGGATGTCCGGACTGTAAGGGATTATGTTGATGTGTTTCCAGAGGAGCTTTCAGGTCTACCTCCAGACCGCGAGGTTGAATTCAGTATAGACTTGTTACCTAAATCGCGCCAAAGATCTATAGCTCCGCATCAGATGGCGCCGAAAGAATTGGTGGAGTTGAAGACACAGATACAGGAGTTGTTGGATAGAGGGTTCATCCGACCAAGTGTATCACCTTGGGGAGCTCCAGTGCTTTTTGTCAAGAAGAAAGATGGGACAATGAGGATGTGTATAGACTATCGACAATTTGAACAAGTTGACAATAAAGAACCGGTATCCTTTGCCGGGATTGACGATCCGCTCGATCAACTCAAAGGGCATCGGTGTTCTCTAAGATTGACCTTAGGTCGTGGTACCATCGACTTAAGGTGAAGGAGGTGATGTCCATAAGATGGCATTTTGTACTCGGTATGGACACTACGAGTTTCTGGTAATGCCTTTTGGTTTGACGAATGCACTGGCCGTGTTTATGGACATGATGAATCGGGTTTTCCAACCCTATTTGGATCGGTTCGTCGTGGTCTTCATAGACGACATTTTGGTGTACTCGAAGTCTAAGGAGGAGCATGACGCACATCTTCATGTGGTTCTGCAAGTTCTAAGGGAGAAGCAGTTGTACGCCAAATTTAGTACATGTGAGTTTTGGCTCAAGGAGGTAACTTTTCTAGGACATGTTGTTTCAAATGAGGGAATGGGGTGGATCCCCGTAAGATTGAGGCAGTATTAGAGTGGAAACCACCCAAGCTCATACGAAAATATGGAGTTTTCGGGGTTGGCGGGATATTATCAAGATTTGTGGAAAATTTCTCCTTAATCGCAAAGACCCATTGACTAATTTGTTGAGAAAGGGGTTCGTTTGTGTGGTGCGAGAAGCAAGAGAGTTTTGATAAGTCAAGAGGATTTTGATGAAACACGGTCTTGATTCAAACTGAGGCGGAAAGGAGTTCACTATATCTTGCGATGCATCAAATACTGGTTTAGGGTGTGTGTTGATGCAAGAAGGGAAGGTGGTCGCTTATGCGTCACGGCAGTTGAGGCCTCACGAAGTTAACTAACCGACACATGACTTGGAATTGGCTGCTGTGGTATTTGCCTTGAAAATTTGGAGGCACTATCTGTACGGGGAGAAGTCAGTAGTATACACAGATCACAAAAGTCTGAAGTACCTCCTGACTCAGAAAGATTTAAATTTGAGGCAGCGAAGGTGGATTGAGTTGTTGAAGGACTACGACTGCTCAATCGAATACCATCCGGGGAAGGCTAATATGGTAGCTAATGCATTGAGCCAAAAGGTGGTAGCGAATTTGCGAGCAATGTTTGCTCATCTGAGTCTTTATGAGGATGGGAGCCTTTTGGCGGAATTGCAAGTGAAGCCGTCTTGGATTAATAAGGTCAAAGAAAGGCAGATGACTAATGAAGCTTTGAATACTCGAAGGTTGCAAGTATAGAATGGTGAGGCCGAAGGTTTCAGTTTGGGCAGTGATGGAGTGTTGTACTTTCAGGGGAGAGTATGCATGCCTAAGGATGATGATTTGAGGCAGCAAATCCTTAAAGAAGCCCATAGCAGTGCGTACGCTATGCACCCGGGAAGCAGTAAGATGTATCGTAATTTAAGGGAGCAGTTTTGGTGGCCGGGTCTAAAGCGTGAAGTAACCGAGTTAGTGGGCAAGTGTCTGACATGCCAGCAAGTTAAGATGAGCATCAATTGCCATCGGTCGTTATAAATGATAAAGATCCCGATGGAAGTGGGAGGAGATTACTATGGATTTCGTAAGTGGGCTTCCCCTTACGCCCAGTAAGAAAGATGCAGTTTGGGTGGTGGTAGACCGGTTGACTAAGTCGGCCCATTTCATACCGGTAAGGGTTGACTATTCGCTTCAATGGTTAGCTAAGTTGTATATTGCTGAAATAGTGCGATTGCATGGAGTACCTGTGTCCATTATTTTGGATTGAGATCCTCGATTCACGTCGAGATTCTGGAAGGCCTTACATCAGGAGTTAGGCACGAAGTTGAATTTCAGCACGGCTTTTCACCCATGATCCGATGGACAATCCGAGGGTCATCCAAGTGTTGGAAGACATGTTGAGGGGCGTGTTTTGGATTTCCGTGGTAGGGAGGAGTACCTACCTTTGGCGAGTTTGCTTATAACAATAGTTATCAGCGAGCATTCGATGGCACCGTATGAGGTATTTCAGATGGTCGTAAATGTCGTACTCCTACATGTTGGATAGAACTAGGAGAATGTCAGATGTTGGGTCCAGAGTTAGTGGCAGAGACAGAGGATAAGGTTAGAGTAATTCGGGCTCATCTTAAGGAAGCGTCGGACAGGCAGAAATCCTACGTTGATCTTAGGCAAAGAGAGGTTGAATATGTAGTGGGTGACAAGGTTTTCCTGAAGGTATCCCCTTGGAAGAAGGTGCTGAGGTTTGGCCGAAAGGGCAAGCTAAGCCCTAAATTCATCGGACCATACACGGTGTTGAAACGTGTGGGACCGGTAGCTTACTAGCTTGAGTTGCCGACAGAATTGAGCCAGATACATGACGTTTTCCATGTTTCAATACTGAGGCGCTATCGATCAGATCCCTCACACGTGGTACCAGTTGCAAAAATCGAGGTGAACTCAGACTTGTCTTTTGTGGAGGAGCCAGTACAAATCTTAGATAGAGATGTCAAGGTTTTGAGGAGGAAGTTAGTGCCTTTGGTAAAAGTGCTATGGTGGAATCATGGTACGGAGGAGGCCACATGGGAACCCGAAGATGTGATGCGGCAGCAATACCCCAACTCTTCTGATCCAAGTAATTTCGAGGCCGAAATTCTTTTTAAGGGGGGTAAAACTGTAACAACCTAAATTAGGGGTTGTTTGTAATTTAATTATTTTTCTCATGTATGTGCTTGAAGAAGTGGATCCTATGATTGCTAGGCATTGTTTAGGGTCTAGAAATAACCCCGAGCTAGGCCTGACTTAGGGCTAAAAATTTCTTTTTAAGTGTGTAAAAGGAGGGAGCCAGGAGATAGGGATTAAATAAAATTTAGGAAGAAGCATGACACAAAGAATTAAGTAGCAGAGTGGCTTGCATGTGCCACTTAAGAGTTTGGAGGTGGCGATGGGCAGGTCTTGGGTTCGAATCTTGGGAGTTACAAGGGGAGAGTGTTTTTTCTTTTGGGCTTTTTGGCGTTAAAGGAAAGGGGGCCATGTTAGAAGGCTTTAAAAGATTTTTGTGGGTGAGTTTAGGCATGAAAGTCAAGTTGGTAGAGTGGTATGGGGCATTGGAAGGGGGCTGTGGCAGTGAGGTCCTGGGTTCGAACCAAAGAAGCAGCAATTGGTTTTATTTTTTATGCAAGCTGGCGTGCATGGAAAGGGAGTTGATGGCTACATGTTGGACTCTTAAGGTGATAAGGATAAACATGGTTTTCCTTTTAATTTTCGGCTGAAGAGTAGTATTATTAGTATTTTATTTCTTTTTATTTTGAAGAGGTGATAAAGGAGGATGATAAGCAAAAGATAATGTTTATCTTATTATGGAGTAATGGCCGAATGTAGGACTCCTGAAGGCCATTCACTATCGATTTTGGGAGCTTAGTATAGCCGAATGTCTTCCCCCCTAAATTCATTGAATGCTATTTTCCTTTCTCTCAAGTACCTAGCCGAATTCCCTATCTCCCTCATCTCTTTCTCTTTTTATTCTTTTCTTTCTTGAGACCATAAAGCCGACAACACCATAACCAAGCTCTTACCCTCGTTATATCTTTCTCTTTTCTCAAACTCTCGAATTCCCTATCTTCTTTTCCTACTCCTTTTCTTTCCCTATTAGCGAACCTCTTCCACCACTTTTTGTCGAAATCTTTTCTCCTCCATTAGAGCTACTTTGGCCGAATAGCAAGGTTGCACGAGATTCTTTTCGAGATTCTTTTGCAATCGATTAGTAAGAGGTATGTGGACATGGCCGAATGGTTTTTTGGATCTATGGTTATGGCCGAATGGTCTATGATGCATAATGATGTGATTAAATCGATTGAAGGGAAGGCATAGCCGATTGAAGGAAGCTTTCAGGATTTGTTTTCCAAAGATAGGGTGGTAAGTAACATTCGGCCATAGGCCTTGATTATATATAGTTGAGCAAGTTGATTCTAACAAGTGTTTTGGTAGGGATCTCGACAAGTCAAGTGTTGATTCGGGATTTTGAATTATTTTGGTAAGTGATAGTTATATTCGGCCAAAGGCCATGTTATGTACTTCATGTGGTAACCAATTCTTATTGTGGAATTTCGGCAGAGTCTTAATCAAGTGACAACTTCGGGATTTGTTTGGAAATCAAATCCATTTAAGGTAAGTGCCGCAAGAGCCTTTGGTATTTTTTTTGGTTTGGCCGAATAGGCCAAAGTCCCTAACCCTATTGTTGGCCGATTATAGGGTCAAGGATCTAGCATCGTAGATCAGATTTTCGGGATCTAAGAATTTCGGTAGTGACAGGTGTGTAAAAACACACTACACACTTTATTAGTTAACATGACTTTATTGTTGCCTTTTTATCATTTTGGTAGTGGTTTGCTTGTGGGCATAAGCATGGTTCCGGGTAAGTCCCCTATTACTTTGTCTATGATATGTGATTGAGTTTGCCATCATATCTTTGTTAAATGATATCTTGTATATAATGCATGATATATGGGATTATGATATTGTTATGTAAGCATGATGATGGTGGGATTGATGAGAGGAGGGGATGATCTTATGGATCGTCACGGTGGTTTTGACCACAAGATGGGTTGGCCCCATCGATTAATTGTGACTTTGGTCACCGGTGGTTTTACCACACTGTTGTTAATTTGTGACTAAGTCCCAGTGGTTTGGTACCACCAGTGGTTTTGACCACATTATGATATTTTGTGACCTATGGTTATCAGTGGTTTTGACCACACGATGGGTTGGCCCCATCATTTGATTTGTGACTCTAGTCACCAGTGGTTTTGACCACCAGTGGTTTTGACCACACGGGGTAGTAAAGGAGTATGGACGGTTAGTTGGGTTGTATGTTGCATGTTTATTAATAAATTGTGTATGAGATGCATTTTCCGGGTAGGGGATTTACACACTGAGTCTTGGTGACTCACCCCTTCCCAAACTATTTTGAAGATGAGTAGATCGCGGAGATGGAGCCGGAGAGGACTCAAGGCAGCCATGCTCGTTTATCAGATTTGGAACCTGATTTAAAACAGTTTTATTTCATTTACTTTCTAAGTCTTTTTATTTTGGGTTGTAATAAGGCCGCTAAGTATTATTTGGATGTTTATTTTATTGCTTTATTTTACTTATGTTATAGTACAATTGAAATTGATAAATGTTAAGTGAACCAGGTTAAAATAACTTTTCAAACTTAACAACTTCTACGGGTTTTCAAAGATGTTACCATCGGGTAACAAAATACTCCAAGTCAACTAAAACCTTGACAAATTTTAAAATTTTACATAATCAAACATTTTCAAAGGGTGTATCAACCCAACCATGTTTATGAAAACAATCCCAACTGAGTTTTATCAAACCCCATTTTAATACCTTAGCCATATCTTAACAAAGTTTTCACCAGACACTCAAAATATTTTAAATCATCTTACTCGTGACATACCAGATCCGGTCGGGACTCATGGGCTGAGTTTGGGGTGTTACATTTCTCCTATTTTCTAAAGTTCACAAATTTCATTAGACACATTCACAACATACTCAAGCATGATATTTCATATAATTAAGCATAAATGCATAAGCCCATTTTTAGGATGTTACATTGAGCCAGCCCATATGTTGTCGGTACAAACTGTCTTGATCCATATTGCCTCAATACGAGCAAATGAGCGTACCCAACGGTTCCTCAAATTCCAAGTAAAGGAACCCAGTCGAAACTCCTACCCCGATAAAGAATTTCGTCGGGAATCATCCAGGGAGCTCTCTACTCAATGTCTTCCTCTTGAAGGTTTTAAAGGAGCGCCATCCAATTTTCCTCGGACACGTCTTCTCTCCTTGGTGTGGCCACGATCTATTTTAATAGAGAATAGTTCTCGGAGAAAACCCGATAAGAGACTTTCTCCACCTTCCATAAATAATTTTGAAACCAAGCTAATAACAACTGCACACATCCAATGAATCTACCTTCACCTGCTCTCCGACATGCGTTTAAAGATCTGAACGTCTCAGTTAAGATCGCAGGTACAAGTGTGACCCCTTTGTCAAGTCGATCAAATAAATTCGTGATTGCTTTATCTACATGTCTTAGAGCTTTAGGGAAGATTACCAAATCATAGATACACAGGGCGAAGATGTCAACCTTCTTCTTTGCATCTGGATGGGCTAAGATCAGGTCCCTTAAACTAACCCAAGGAATGCATTTACCCTCACCTTTCTTCTGGATTCTGACTGCAACCCACTGTTTGCTCATCCCTGTGATATTCATTAACTTCTTCACAAAATTTGGAATCCTAGCAGCCCTAGAATAAACTTTGTCGACTTGTATACTTGGACAGTAAAGCAAGGTTGTATATTCCTCCACCGTGGACACCAAATCTACTTTCCCGAAAGTGAAACAGCTATAGGCAGAGTTCCAAAACTGAGTCATAGCCTGGAACAGATGCTTATCTACCTTAATGTCGAGTAAATAGGGTAGATCTCCATAATTGCGATAAAATAGCTGCTTAGCCTTATCATTCCACTAAGTCCATATCTCTTTCAACTCTTGGAACTCATTTTGTGTGACACTAATACAAGCGAAGTCCCGTAGTTCCGACACATACCCCTCAACTAAGCTATCCACTTTCTCTAATTGCATTTTCTTTGACCACATGCGGACGGCCGCATTGTCTTCTACTTTAACAAGGAATTCGTTTTCCATAGCCAGCTTTCTAACTTAGAAACTGACTGTGAATCGATACCTTTTAAAATATGAAATGACATGCACAAACATTAAAAACACCACAAGTCAGTATCATGAAATAAAATATAAAGCAAATAAAACAAACACCTATCCGGGTAACCACTAAGGCTTGGTATAGTTCTACATAATGTGAGTCCTTATGTTTTCTACGTGAGGTTTAGCTCTAAAGTTGAGGTACCCAAACCAGTAGATTCCTCGATCCTCACCCATTATAGGCTCATACGGACCGAGTTTGGTTCAGGGGAATACATTTTCCTATGGCCATGCGGAAGTGAAAACTTCATGAAGACATAGGTACAGATGTATCCCGGAAGCAATCAACTAGCCCATGCGCAGGTGAAAACCTCACGAAGGCATAGATTCTCACTCCCACTTAAGGGTGCGACCACAACGGTCATTCAATGCAATGCAGAGATAAAAATAGAACCACATGCAATAAAAATGATCATAGTTTTTGAAATTAGATTTTTAAATTTGGACAAAAGGACAGGAAATAATCAATTTTACGGCTTGACTCTCTTATTGGTCCCCAGTGGAGTCGTCAAGCTGTCGAAACCATTTTTAAATTTATGATAAAAATGGGGGTCGACTTTAATAAACGAAAATGGGAGTCGCCACCAATCCCTTTTTACTTAGGTGCGATTGGATCACCTTATAAAACGTTTTATTCCAAAACATTGATTTTTGGTCCAAGAAATTCAAGAAAATGGGTTCGGGAGTCGGTTACGTACGAAGAAGGGTTAGCACCCTCGTAACGCCCAAAATTTGGTACCTAATTGATAATCTCATGTCCTAATATCGAAATTTTAAAATATGATCCTTTTATTTTAAAAAAAAGCCAAGACTTGCTTATTTCAAAGAAATAAAATGCCACACCTAATAAGTTAGGATGCAATATTTCAAAACTTCGAAACTAAGCTTGCCTTTATTTTGTAGAAAATCCTTACCTCGAAATACAAAACATTATATCTAATGAGTTAAGATATAACATTATGAATTTTCGAGAATAAGTTTTAATTTGAAATTTGTAGGTTTAAAAAGGATACTTGATACCTTAAGTTCCGCGAGAAAAAATAAAACCCAGTAAGTTAGGGAATAATTTTTCTAGAAGTCCCCAGATATGGTATATCGCTATGTTTAAAAATATTTGAATAAAATGTGTCAATTCAAAATGTGTTTTATAAAAAAATGGTTTGAGTAAGATATTGC
This sequence comes from Gossypium rotundifolium, assembly GCA_025506655.1. NCBI lineage: Eukaryota > Viridiplantae > Streptophyta > Magnoliopsida > Malvales > Malvaceae > Gossypium > Gossypium rotundifolium. The sequence continues at coordinate 63,240,994 of CP106723.1, read as the reverse complement.
ATGAATACGTTATAACATACATACTAAATAGCACTTTACCATAACTACAAATCATATTAACAATTACTACTAATGGATAATTAAAGAAAGCATAATACTGAAATAATAAGTGATACAAATAATAGAATAATTATACTAAAGCGAATATAAAAATGATAAACGAATAAAATGAAAAGGATAAACAAATATATGATATAAAGCAAGTAAATAATAAAAAAAGCTATTAAATAAACATAAAGCTTTACATGCATATAAGATAAAATAACAACATAGGATGAATTATAAGAGATATTGTAAATTAAGAAACATATGGCTTTGAATAAAAATGATGTGGAATAATAAAAATATGAATTAAAAAATGAATTAATATGCAAAAATGATGGAAGTAATAAAAATAATATATATATTCATAAAAATAAGTAAAACATATTGTTAAATAAATAAATAATATATAACTTTAAATAAATTTATATTTATAATATAATAATCTAATACATATATATTTCATATAAACAATATAATATATGTTATATAATATAAATAAATTTTATACAAATAAGATTTTAGAAGTAATATATATTATAATAATATAAAATTTTAAAATGTATAACATATAACTAATATACAAGTTATAAAATGATATATATATATATATAATATTAAACTAAATAAAATAATAAATAGTAATAAAATAATATATATATATATAATAATACATATTTAAGAAAGATAATACCTAAAAACTTTATACTATTAATAATTTAATATACAAATAGTAAAAATAATATAGAATTTTTTGATATGATAGAATAATTTAATACAATGTTAAAATAATTTAAAATAAAATAAAATAAAAGGTTTTAAAATAAACAAAAAAATAGGGATTAAAAGGCAATAAAAATAGATATAAAAGGACTAAGTCAAAATGCGCGTCACAATGTAGGGATTAATATGACAATTATACCAAATTTTCAAAACGACGTCGTTCTGATATTAGCCTTTAAGTAGCCCGAGGATCAAATTAAAACAGAACATAAATTTTAGGGCTAAATTGAAAGTAAGGAAAAATGTTGTTCGGACTGTAGAGGCCCATTTTTGCCCGGGCCTGTGAAAACCAAAATGAAAATGAAAAAAATAATAAACGTCCTTATACAGTCCATTTACAATAAAAGGGCTTAGAGCCCAAACTCAAAATGCCACCAGCTACCCAATACACAAAACCAGTTACAAACCCAATGACCCAGAACACACTACCCAGAACAGAACCCAAACTAATACCTAAACCCGATTAGCCCAAGAAAACATACCTAGACCCAAATTTTACATGGCCCATAGAGGCCCAAGAACTTAAACAAATTTCAGACCTAGGGTTCTCTAGAAACCCTAGGCGCCGCAATGGCAGTATCCCGACCATCGCGCCGTAAGCACCGCACCCTTCAGCCCTCATCCATGCCGTGATCAAAGCACGAATGGCCTCGCCACCAAGATTCTTGCTAATGACCTGCACAAGAAAGGGAAGAAGACAGAAACAAAAACAGAGCAAAGATGGCAAAATAATTTTTTTTTCCTTTTGTTTTTATTTTCGGAGGCTATAAAAGCCCCAAAAACCTGTAACAGAAAAACACACACAGAGAAACAAAAAATATAGAAATAAAAACAGAAAGATTTCTTTTAGCAAAGGTGATTCTTTTGTTATTTTATTCATTTTTATTTCTTTGTGCAAACATTAAAAAATAAAAAAGAAAAGAGTTTACCAGCGAATTTTCGCTCTTTGGCCGTGATCATGATTTGGCGCAGTGATGTAACGCGTATGGTGGTCCATCGTCGAAAACCTAGGTCAGAAGCTGGCCAGAGACAAAAAGGAAGAGAGAGTTTTTTAAAAGATATGTTGTTTTTTAAAAAAAATGGCTGTTAGAATGTTTTTTTGACTAATTTTTTGATTTATATAAGCTGAAGAAACGACGCCGTTTTGGTGTGGTCAGATAATGACCAAAACGACGTCGTTTAAAAAGCCAATGACCCGCGCACTGACCCGACCAGCATAGAGGATCCGCGTGTTTTCAAAAAATAAGAAATTTATCCCTTTAATCCCTCTGCATTATTCTAGTTTTATAATTAAGCCCATTTATTTCTTTTTAATTATAGTTTGACTACTCTATATTTCTTTTTATTGTTATTCAATCCTATCTCTTTATTTATTTTTCAAACCTTTTATTTTTGTAAATTATTATGATATTATATTGAAATATTTTATTATGTTAATTTTTTTAAATTATTTGTATATTAATCTATTAATAATATAAATTGATATATATTTTTACTATCTTTATATTTAATTATTATATATATTATTAATAATTTATATATTATTATATATTTTTCTATATTATTTATTATATTATATTTTGTATATTATATAGTATTATATTACATTATATATTATTTCTAAAGCTTTATTTTATACAAAATTTATTTATATTATCTAATCTATTTTATTTATATTGTTTATATTATGTACTACATATATACATATATTTTCATTATTTATTATTTTATTTTGTTTAATATTATTTTTATTATATATTATTTTATATATTAGTTATTATATTATATATTTTAAAAAAATTATACATTGTATAGTACTATATTATATTATTTTTTTTTTATATAAAATATATTTATATTGAAAAACATGTTTCATTTATATTATTTATATTATACTTTATCTATTTAAAATCATTATATACTATTCTTTTATTTATATATTGTTTGCATTATTCATATCATATATGTATATAATATTTTTATTTTATTTATTAATCTTGCATGAAAAGTTTCATATTTATTTAATAATTTTTCTTTTTACTTTGATATTTATTGTTTTATGTATATATTTTATTTACCTATACTCTCTCATTTATTTATTTATGACTGCTATTATGTAAATATTTTATTAGTCGTTATTCCACAATTTTATTTCTTTATTATCTATATAAATATGAAATGTCATTATTTCACAATTGCTTTTGGTATTTATGTGATATTTTTTATGGATCATCGTTTTAAAATGAAATATATTTTTACAAAATTACTATATTTTATCTAATGGTTTTTAAAATAAGACAATATTTTTTTATTTAGAAATTCGGGAAGTAGTGCCCTAACGTGCTGGGTTGCGATTTTCCGTTTGGCTAAATAACTAAATATCCTTTTAACAAGCTTTTGAAAATCATGAGATGTTTTTTAGTTACGAGGGTTTAAAAATATCGTGTCCTATCGTGCTGGATGTGATGTTTATATTCTTTCGAAATAAAGAAATCTCAAGTTTTAAATCAAAAAAACTTATTCTTGGCAATTTAAAACGTTGTGTCCTAACTTACTGGAGATGATGTTTTGCATCTCGAGATAGGGATTTTCTAAAGACGTGCCTAGTTTCGAAGTCATGAGATGCTATATCCTAACTTACTGGGTATGGTGTTTTTTTCTTTGAGATGGGTAAGTTTGATCTTTTTTTCCTCAAATAAAAGGACCATTTTCTAAAAAATTTCAAAGTTTCAACATTAGGACATGATTTTATCAATTAGGTACCAATTTTTTGGGCGTTATGAGGGTGCTAATCCTTCCTCATACGTAACTGACTCCCGAACCCATTTTTTTTTTTTAGACCAAAATCAGTACTTTGAAATAAAACGTTTTTTAGGTAATCCAATCACACCTAAATAAAAAGGGATTAGTGGCGACTCCATTTTTCATTTTAAAGTCGATCCCTATTTTCATAAGATCAATTTTTAAAATGGTTTCGACAGCTTGGTGACTACACTGAGGACCAATAAGAGAGTCAAGCTGTAAAATTGATAATTTCATGTCCTTTTGTCTGAATTTAAAATTTTAATTTTTTAAAAAAAACATGATCCTTTTATTGCATGTGGCTCTAAATATATTTCTCTGCATTGCACTGCATGACCGTTGTGGTCACACCCTTAAGTGGGAGTGAGAAGCTATGCTTTCGTGAGGTTTTCACCTCCATAGGGACTAGTAGACTACTTGGGATACATCCGTACCTATGTCTTCGTGAGGTTTTCACCTCCGTGTAGCCATAGGGAAATGTATTCCCCTGAACTGAACTCGATCCATATGAGCCTATAATGGGTGAGGATTGAGGAATCTACTAGTTTGGGTACCTCAACTTTAGAGCTAAACCGCATATAGAAAACCTAAGAACTTACCCTAGGTATAAGTATACCAAACTTTAGTAGTTACCGGATAGGTGTTAGTTCATTTTACTTGCTTTATATTTTATTCTGCGGTATTAATTTGTTGTGTTTATTTTTGTGCATGTCATTTCATATTTTAAAAGGTATCGATTCACGGTTAATTTTTAAGTTAGAAAGCTGGTTATGAAGAACGAATTCCTTGATAAAGTGGAAGACAATGCAATCGTTCATATATGGTCAGAGCAAAACCAATTAGAGAAAGAAAATTTTAGGGTATGGATTCGCTTGAGCAAGAGGGAAATAGGGACAATATTGGAATCCTTGCCTCTTCAGCCACCTGTGCCTCCTGATGTTGTTCCGATCAAAGTAGAATTGGATGCGAAGAAAATTATATGACACCCTATGGCAAGGTGTGGTGTTGGAACTAAAGAATGAAAGGTAGCTATACTCACCAATCACTTCGAAGTGAGCGTGGGGAATACGAATAGACACTTCTACCAGTACAGTGTTTCTCTTTCACATGAAGATGGTCACCCTGTGAACGGTAAGAGTGTGGAAGAAAAGTGATTGACAGAGTGCATAAGACCTAAAAAATGATTTGGATGGAAAGAATTTTGCCTATGATAGGTCCGCTACCAAAACTTCTCGGCTCCTCGTTGAGATCCAAACAACATTGCAAGGGATTTGATTCGTTGTGGAAAAATGAAAGGAATTCGTATTGATCCCCCATTTGATATATTTAAAGAGATGAACCAGAATAGATGCCTTTCACCCGTAGTTAGAGTTGGAAAAATGTTTGAACAGATACAGTTTAAACTTCCTGGAGCTCCACAATTCCTTCTTTATTTAGGAAAATTCTAATCTTTATGAGCCATGGAAGCAGAAGAATCTCTCTGAGTATGGCGCTAGCTAGGGTGAATGATTAATACTTTTTGAAGATCGATGCTGAGCTTGGACAGTCGCTTCACTACCATTGAAGTCGTAATTCTGTAATCGATTGAGGAAATGAAGGGTAGGATTGAAGAGTTAGAATCAGCATTACAGAGTTGTGAACTTCGGATCGAGTTTCTTGAAACAAGAGAGGAGCGTTGGAAACAAGAGTTTCATCATTCTCATGACCAAGTTAGAAGTCGGGATTACCACATGAATTCAGATTTGAGAGGTAGCTGATCATCTACAGACTTTGGCATCACATGCTGATGCGTCAAGCATGAAGTATGAGTTACAGTCCGATCGTAGTCGAGAGCTAGCTCTATTGCTTTAGGATTTAGGGCGAAAGCATATAGTAGTCCGTTTTATGTAAAGGATTTTATTTTCTAATAAAGTTTTCTAAAATGAAGTTGAATCAGAATCGATGCCTCTTTGCATTCATGCATTTGCATTACATCATTTGCATTAGACTTTAATTAGGTAAAATTATCTCAGTTAACCTGGAAAACATGGAACAAAGATTGGAGAGAATAGAGCAAATGCAAATACAGATGTAGGGGCAATTAACCAAGATTCAACAAGAAATGCGGGAACAAATGCAAGAATTCCAAACCCTTCAAGGAATCGAAAGTGAATAGGGAATTGGGGAACAATGTTTCCAAATCATTGGATACTTGGGAATGTCTTGAATAATGAGATTGTGGAAGAGATCTCTATATTTTTAGAGCTGATCTATAGTAATGTGCAAAACATGCTTGTTGTCTTAAGCCTAGACGTAATAAGAACCCTTTTGTGAAATAGGCTTGTGTCCTAAATTCTTATTTCAATAAAATGTATCTTTTTGAACAAATATCTTTTTATTCTTTCCATGTATAGACTCTTTTATTCAAATATTCTTTTATTCATTCACATCATACAAATAACCATTTATTGAATCATTTATTCTTTAGAATCTTCCTTTGAGCCTACAATAGGTCTCCAGATATCAATGACATGAGCGACGTTGTTACTGACTCCCTTTTTGAATCAGATATGGGTCTAAGGGATCTCAGGATTTTGAATATGACAGAGATTGTAACTTACCTTCTAATTTGTTAAGGATGGTAGAACAAGATGAAAAACAGACCTTACTTTTGGCCATTGAATATTATGATCCTAGAAAATGGGTAAAGATCGAAGTCTAGCTCAATACAGAAATAATGCGAGACATCATTGAGTTATTTTCAAAAACTCAAAGATGTTTTGCATGATCATATCAAGACATGTCCAGGCTACTAAGATGCAGGCTAAACATAAGGATCAGGCACTGCCAATCTACATAGAAAGGGATAATATCAGTTATGTCGTATTTAAGGAGACAAGATTCATGTGCCTACTCATTCTTCACAAATTTTCCATATGTGGGGCATGGATATGATGGGGCCAATCTTGTCAAAAGCATTTAGCCAATATCGACTCATCAGCGTAGTTATCATTTACTTCACTAAGAGAGTGGAAGTAGCTTCATATGTCAATGTTACAAAGTCGATAACCATCAAATTGCCAAAAAGAAAAGATTAAGATGCTAACAGAATGCCATAAAGGATCACATTTAAATAACTGTACAAAGTCAAAGTTTACAGTTTGTCCAAAGATCGGGCAGCATATTACAGTGCAACAAAAGTTGCCAAAAAAGAAGGGTAATAAGACTTGTAAAGATTGGCATAAGAAGCTATCACTACTCTCTATGATTATTGAATGTTGGTTAGGACCTTTGCCGAGGCAACATTTTACACATTAGTTTATAGATTTGAAGTGTTTTTATCGATTAAACCTAATGTAGGGTAATAAGACTTGTAAAGATTGGCATAAGAAGCTATCACTACTCTCTATGATTATATTAGGGAAATTCACGAAGAAACCTGATGTTGAAAAAGATTTTTCTTCTACAAAATGATTTTAGAAAAAAGCATATGCTAAACTGGGAAGGACTAATGTAAGGCCTGTTCTAGAGGAGCATTGATATTGACCGAAACGGATGCCAAAGACTTGCCCAATTTAGAGAATTCAGGTTCGATCAAGAAGGATTTTACCTAAAAAGAGACGGGCCAAGGTGAAAACCAGCAAAGGGCGCCTTGAGCTCAAATTCATCAAAAAAATAAAAAAAAAAAGGAAAGGCCAAGGCGAAAACCCGCAAAGGGCGCTTTGAGACCAAAGGGGATTTGAGTTGAAAACCCAAAAGGCGGCTCAAAATTTGACCAACAAGTGGGGCATACAGTAGTCTTGTTACGCTTGAATTAGCAATGAGGAAGTATGCTACGTCTTGGGGCATCGACAAAGTACTCCGGATCCCTTAAACACATATCGAGTTTAAAATAGTCCTCAAGAAGTTTGAACAAAGAAGCTCAGGCTGCGATATCTGGGACACCTAACTTCTATCTTACCCATTTTTGAATTCGTTATCTTTGATTGCTTTATTCTTTTTTAGGTACACCCAAATCAATTTTCTTTTATTGCTTGGGATATCTTTGATTATATTATTTTTCTGAGCTATGCTCTTGACTAATTTCTTTATCGTCCATTTTTGTGACCTTTTTCAAGTATTTTATATTGAAATAACGATTTATGGACTCATAACACTTTCATAAAAGGAGTTTTGCATATTACTCTAGAAGCTTATAAATATTATGAGGAATCTGAAACATGACTATTGTTTAAAACTCACCAAGCTTAAGGGCTGGAAACATTGAAAAATGATTATCTTTTCAAATTCTTATTGGATAAGACAATTTCGTTGGTCACACCATATCTTCAAATGACGAACAAGGTCAATCCAAATGTAAAAGGGGATCATTTTCGGGATACCCTGCATTCATTCAGACATATACATCTGGTCATTACACCTAGTGAATGGTGTAACAAATTGAAAGTGATACAAGTTCTGTACCTCTGAGTGGTAACAAAAATATGGAAGAAATCAAATGTTATTCCCCTGAAGTTGCAGTGGGAGGTACCAACTTTATGTCCCAAGGTTCAAATGGAGAGGACTCAGAATTACATTGGGGCAAGCTGGTTGAGCAGAATATAATTGATAAACAAGAATGAAAAATAAATGAGTGATAACACCTAGAATAGGAATCATACTCATAACATTTTTGTATAATAGCAATTTCATTAGAAGCATTTGATTCATTTCGGTCATTGCATCCTAATCCTTTAAAAGGAATCATCTTCATGACATGTTATATGTAGCTACAAGCATTTGATTCATTTTGATCATATCATCTCAGTCACGTAACATAAACATACTAAACCGAGTCTACAGGACATGTCCCTCAGTGGATGGTGTAGCAATTTCGGTGAGTTTGCAGATCTCATGTTCCTAAAGTTGTAGGAAGTAGATCAAAAGAAGATTTTAGTCTTATCTCCCAGAAGTTGTAGTGGAGTAGACTGAAGAAAGAAGATCTCATCTTCCTGAAGTTGTAGGAAGTAGATAAAAAGCATATTTTAGTTTGATCTTCTTGAAGTTGTAGGAAGCAGATCAAAAGCGCTTTCGGTCTTATCTCCCTGAAGTTGTAGTGGAGCAGACTAAAGAAAAAAGATCTCATCTTCCTAAAGTTGTAGGAAGTAGATCAAAAGAAGATTTTAGTCTGATCTTCCTGAAGTTGTAGGAAGTAGATCAAAAGCACTTTTAGTCTTATCTCCCTAAAGTTGTAGCAGAGTAGATTGAAGATAGAAGATCTCATCTTCCCGAAGTTGTAGAAAGCAGATCGAATACCCTTTAAGTCTTATCTCCCTAAAATTGTAGTGGAGTAGACTGAAGACAGAAGATCTGATCTTCCTAAAGTTGTAGGAAGTAGATCAAAAGCATTTATCTCCCTGAAGTTGCCGCGGAGTAGGTTAAAGAATGAGGATCTTATCTTCCTAAAGTTGTAGGAAGCAGATCGAAAAGCACTTTCAGCTTTATCTCCCTGAAGTTGCAGTGGAGTTAAAAACTATTTGAAGAAGACCAAGAAGCCAAGGCTCTGTCAAGACCGGGCAAAATTGGTCCTTTTATAGTTTTTGCTCTATTCTTGTTACACGACAATGAGCAAAGAGGGGCAGCTGTAGAGGCCCATTTTTGCCCGGGCCTATGAAAACCAAAATGAAAATGAAAAAAATAATAAATGTCCTTATACAGTCCATTTACAATAAAAAGGGCTTAAAGCCCAAACTCAAAATGCCACCAGCTACCCAATACACAAAACCTGTTATAAACCCAATGACCCAGAACAGAACCCAAACTAATACCTAAACCCGATTAGCCCAAGAAAACATACCCAGACCCAAATTTTACATGGCCCATAGGGGTCCAAGAACTTAAACAAATTTCAGAACTAAGGTTCTCCAGAAACCCTAGGCGCCGCAATGACAGGATCCCGAACCATTGCGCGCATGGCGTCAGACCTTCAAATTTCGCCCACGCCGTGATCAAAGCACGAACGGCCTCGCCACCAAGATTCTTGCTAATGACCTGCACAAGAAAGGGAAGAAGACAGAAACAAAAACAGAGCAAAGATGGCAAAAGATTTTTTTTTCCTTTTGTTTTTATTTTCGGAGGCTTATAAAGCCCCAAAAACCTGTAACAGAAAAACACACACAGGGAAACAAAAAATACAGAAATACAAATAGAAAGATTTCTTTTAGCAGAGGTGATTCTTTTGTTATTTTATTCATTTTTATTTCTTTGTGCAAACATTAAAAAATAAAAAAGAAAAGAGTTTACCAGCGAATTTTCGCTTTTTGGCCGTCGACCGCGACGGCGCGTATGGTGGTCCATTGTCGAAAACCTAGGTTGGAAGCTGGCCAGAGACAAAAAGGAAGAGAGAGTTTTTTAAAAGCTCTGTTGTTTTTTTTAAAATGGTTGTTAGAATATTTTTTTACTAATTTTTTATTTATATAAGCTGAAGAAACGACGCCATTTTGGTGTCGTCAGATAATGACCAAAATGACGTCGTTTAAAAAGCCAGTGACCCGCGCACTGACCCGACCCGCATAGAGGATCCGCGTGTTTTCAAAAAATAGAAAATTTATCCCTTTTAGTCCCTCCGCATTACTCTAGTTTTATAATTAGGCCCATTTATTTCCTTTTAATTATAGTTTGACTACTCTATATTTCTTTTTATTGTTATTCATCCTGTCTCTTTATTTACTTTTCAAACCTTTTATTTTTTTAAATTATTATGATATTATATTGAAATATTTTATTATGTTAAAATTTTTATGTTTTTTTTTAAATTATGTAACATCCTAAATTTTTGGGCCTATGCGTTTAATGGGTGAATATGTGGAATGAGTTAATTTAAGTGTTAGGAGCCCAAATTTTAAGTTTTAAGGAGCCCAAATCTTCTAATTTAAGTTAGTTAAATTTGGCATTAGGGATTAGGGAAGTGGACGGAACAATACTTTTTTTGGGGGAATTTTATTATATTTATTCTATGTGGATAATAAGCAGATAAAGGCTATTATTTAGGATTTAGTCTTTAAGGATAATAAGCAGATAAAGACTATTTTGAGGAGATAATAGATTAAGATAAGGGAAAAGGGATAGGAGCTATCATGTGGCGGTGTTGGTGAAAATCAATCTCTGCTAAAGGGAGGAATCGATTTTCTATATAAAGAGGGTGTGTCGAAATTTTGGAAGCCTTTCTTTTATTTTCTTTTCTCATCTTCTTCCTCTCAAAAGTCGAAAACTACCATTTTCTTCACCCTTTCTTCCTCTCTAAAATTTCCTGGTTGGCCGAATCTTTTAACCTCTATTGTTATTTTTCTTCTAATCTCTAAAAGCCCAAATCACATCTCTATTATTCTATCTTTCTCCTTAATATTCATTAGCCAAATCTCTCTTAGCCATCTTTTCAATTCTTAAATCTTTTAAAAATCGAAATTCTTAGATCTCACCACCTAAAGTTGCCAAATTTTCTTCAGTAAAGTCTGCTTGTGCCGAATCTGAAGAAAACAATAGAGGAGTCCAACGCTTAGATCTCTAAGTCAAAGATCAGTAACACTCAAGTCGTGTTATTTTCGGGATTTCAAGGAGAGGCCCTATTTTCACATCTTTTCGGCTTTTTGAGCAAAGTTGTAGATCGGGATAACAAGGATATCAACTAAGAATATTGGATTTCGCGATATCAAGTGTGTAACACTTTCCCACCATCTAGATCTGTTTGATTAATATATGATTATAAGTCTTATATGTTTTGATAAATGCCGAAATCCGGGCATAATAGAAGAAACCCAAAGAGGGTAAAAATAAATCATCAGGTTAGTGAATGTTCTGATTAAACGATATAAGTATATTGATTTTATGTGATTGCATGGGTTGGGTTTGATGAAAGGAGGAAGTTATCTATGGTAGCGGTTTTCACCGTGATCTGTTGTAGCAATTTTTACGGTGATCTATTGTAGAGGTTTTTACCGTGAACTATTGTAGCGGCTTTTGCCGTGATCTGTTGTAGTGGCTACGGCCATGATCTGATGATGAGTAGCACGACTGCCATCAAGGCATGTAGCGGTGTGGGTTGATTGTAGAAATCCCCAATGGTGTGAATGGCTGGTATGGGGGCATGTAGCGGATGGAAACCTAGGATTTGGGTTGGGCTTGCATATTATTTTTACTATGTATATTAATTCTGATTATTTTAGTTTTATGGGGCTAAAGCCCAAATCTAATGGTGCATGAGGGTTGTACACTGAGTCTCGCGACTCAACCAATTAATTAACATTTCAGGTAGCATTTAGTGCATAGGACTGGGCTGGAGAGGACCTCAAGGTGGCCATGCAAAAGAACATTTGGATCCAGCAAAAAGACTCTAGTTATTATTTTATATTCTTATTTAATGGATTTTAACTCTCTTTGTAATAAGGCCATGGGCCACCAGTTTATATTTTGTTTTTCTTACGGGCTTTTATTACTTTTAGTTATTTAAATTTTTATGTTTAATTGAACTAAGGCAGGTATTTAAATTTGGGTTTTTAATTCATAAAGGCATATTTTATTTAAAACTATAAATTATAAATTTTTCCGAATAAAATGTTAAACTTTACCAAAATGTTTTTTTGAAAATGCGACATGTTTTACAAAATTTCCTTAGTGACATACCAGATCCGGTTGTAGTCTTTGGACTGGGTTTGGGGTGTTACAAATTGGTATCAAAGCTCTATTCAAAACTCAGCTTTGGGGTTTTGGGGCTCAAAACATTTTCTAAAGGTGGGCTTTTGAAACTTGCATGTTGTTTTTTTTAAATGAAAACAGGTTTTCGAAGTATGCATGTTTTGTAAATATTACAGGATGGGTTTTTGGCATGGCACCTGCGTCTTCAGCCCAAGTCTGCCAGGTAAGTATTCTAAACCCACTTTGTTATATATATGCATGTGGGCTTGATGGGCTTTAAGGGACGTAGATTATTTTAATTAGAACTTGATGGACTTTAGGCTTAGCTTAAACAACTTCTTAAATTCCATAAGACTTAATTTATCCAAACAAATCCTCGTCAACTAGTCATTTGAGTTAGGGTGTGGCAACAGCACACGCATGTCTAGGATTGGATTCAGGGAGAGCATGGTATTTAAGCAGTCCTAGTGACTCACCTCCTCTTCGCTGGAATCCTACGTGGTGCGCGGTGACTGTTCACCCTAGCCATGAGGACTTGTTGACGGGCCAAAATTTATAATTAAAACCCGAAAGGGACCAGCCACCCTATTTTGTAAAATTACTAAAATAACCTCTAGTTTCAAAAATTTCCAAATTTCCCCTGATTTGTAAAATAACCAAAATACCCCTAGTTTGAAAAGAAATTACCAACTTACCCCTGATTTGCAAAATTATCGAAATACCCTCGGTTTGCAAAATTACAGAAATACCCTCAGATTGCGAAATTACCAAAATAACCTTATTTTGAAACATCACCAAGATACACTATTTTGAAAAATATTACGAAAATACCCCTATAGGTAAAATTATGAAAATACCCCTGGGTAGTGAAACGATGAAAATACCCCTAAGTGGTGAATGTAAGTTTATAAGGCTATTTTTATGATTGATGTATGCTGAATGTTGACTGAAGGTGAACTCTAGGACTAGGAAGTATCGACTTGAGAACTAAACCCGTAGATAGAATTCGAATTCAAAAGAACTACTATTGAAATGATTTTACATAAGATTGTTCGCGGTTAATAAGTGGGAAGAATTAATTATTTATAAAATTCTTAATCGATAAACGTCGATCGAAAGAATGAGTACAAGGGACTAAGACGCTTCAGATCACGAATAATGGTGCGTACCCTACCATAGTATACTAAGTGTTTATTTTGGCTTTAGAATTAGAGTGCGCAACGAAAGCATAGTGGTGAGACTTATGTAGTATGATTTCTAGTTCGTTGGAAATTTTGAAGACAAAATTTTTTTAAGGAAGGTAGAACTATAACATCCTAAATATTTGGGCCTATGCGTTTAATGGGTGAATATGTGGACTGAGTTAATTTAAGTGTTAGGGGCCCAAATTTTAAGTTTTAAGGAGACCAAATCTTCTAATTTAAGTTAGTTAAATTTGGCATTAGGGATTAGGGAAGTGGACGGCACAATGCTATTTTTTGGGGGGAATTTTATTATATTTATTCTATGTGGATAATAAGGAGATAAAGGCTATTATTTAAGGATTTAGTCTTTAAGGATAATAAGTAGATAAAGACTATTTTTTTAGGAGATAATAGATTAAGATAAGGGAAAAGGGATAGGAGCTATCATGTGTGGAAGTGTTGGCTGAAAATCAATCTCTGCTAAAGGGAGGAATCGTTTTCTATATAAAGAGGGGTGTCAAATTTTGGAAGCCTTTCTTTTATTTTCTTTTCTTATCTTCTTCCTCTCAAAAGCCGAAAACCACCATTTTCTTTACCCTTTCTTCCTCTCTAAAATTTCCTGGTTGTTCGAATCTTTTAACCTCTATTGTTATTTTTCTTCTAATCCCTAAAAGCCGAAATCACATCTATATTATTCTATCCTTCTCCTTAATATTCATTGGCCAAATCTCTCTTAGCCATCTCTTCAATTCTTAAATCTTTTAAAAATCGAAATTCTCAAATCTCACCTCCTGAAGTTGCCGAATTTTCTTTAGTAAAGTCTGCTTGTGCCGAATTTGAAGAAAACAATAGAGGAGTCCAACGCTTAGATCTCTAAGTCAAAGATCAGTAACACTCAAGTCTTGTTATTTTCAGGATTTTAAGGAGAGGCCCTATTTTCACATCTTTTCAGCTTTTTGAGCAAAGTTGTAGATCGGGATAACAAGGAAGTCGACTAAGAATATTGGATTTCGCGATATCAAGTGTGTAACACTTTCCCACCATCTAGATCTGCTTGATTAATATATGATTATAAGTCTTATATGTTTTGATAAATGCCAAATCCGCATAATAGAAGAAACCCAAAGAGGGTAAAACAAATCATCGTGTTAGTGAATGTTCTGATTAAATGATATAAGTATATTGATTTTATGTGATTGCATGGGTTGGGTTTGATGAAAGGAGGAAGTTATCTGTTGTAGCGATTTTCACCGTGATCTGTTGTAGCGGTTTTTACCGTGATCTGTTGTAGCGGTTTTTACCGTGATCTGTTGTAGTGGCTTTTGCCGTGATCTGTTGTAGTGGCTACGGCCATGATCTGATGATGAGTAGCATGACTGCCATCAAGGCGTGTAGCGGTGTGGGTTGATTGTAGAAATCCCCAATGGTGTGAATGGCTGGTAAGGAGGCGTGTAGCAAATGGAAACCTAGGATTTGGGTTGGGCTTGCATATTATTTTTATTATGTATATTAATTCTGATTATTTTAGTTTTATGGGGCTAAAGCCCAAATCTAATGGTGCATGAGGGTTGCACACTAAGTCTCGCGACTCAACCAATTAATTAACATTTTAGGTAGCATTTAGTGCATCGGACTGGGCTGGAGAGGGGCGCAAGGTGGCCATGCAAAAGAACATTTGGATCTAGCAAAAAGACTCTAGTTATTATTTTTATATTCTTATTTAATGGATTTTAAATCTCATTGTAACAAGGCCATGGGCCACCAGTTTATATTTTGTTTTATTACGGGCTTTTATTACTTTTAGTTATTTAATTTTTTAATTTTAATTGAACTAAGGCATGTATTTAAATTTGGGTTTTAATTCATAAAGGAATATTTTATTTAAAACTATAAATTATAATTTTTCCGAATAAAAGGTTAAACTTTACCAAAATGTTTTTCCGAAAATGCGACATGTTTTACAAAATTTCCTTAGTGACATACCGAGATCCGGTTGTAGTGTTTGGTAGAGTTTGGGGTGTTACAAATTGGAATCGAGCCGGTTCAAAACTCACTTTGGGGTTTTGGGCTCAAAACATTTTCTAAAGGTGGGCTTTTGAAACTTGCATGTTGTTTTTTTTAAATGAACACAGGTTTTCGAAGTATGCATGTTTTGTAAATATTACAGGATGGGTTTTTCGGCATGGCACCTTCGTCTCCAGCCCAAGTCCGCCAGGTAAGTATTCTAAACCCACTTTGTGATATATATGCATGTGGGCTTGATGGGCTTTAAGGGACATAGATTATTTTAATTAGAACTTGATGGACTTTAGGCTTAGCTTAAACAACTTCTTAAATTCCATAAGATTTAATTTATCCAAACAAATCCTGTGAACTAGTCACTGAGTTAGGGTGTGGCAACAGGCATACGCATGTCTACGATTGGATTCAGGGAGAGCTTGGTATTTAAGCAGTCCTAGTGACTCACCTCCTCTTCGCTGGAATCCTACCTGGTGCGTGGTGACTGTTCACCCTAGCCATGAGGACTTGTTGATGGGCCAAAATTTATAATTAAAACCCGAAAGAGACCAGCCACCCTATTTTGTAAAATTACTAAAATAACCTCTAGTTTCAAAAATTTCCAAATTTCCCCTGATTTGTAAAATAACCAAAATACCCCTGGTTTGAAAAGAAATTACCAACTTACCCCTAATTTGCAAAATTATCGAAACACCCCCGGTTTGCAAAATTATCGAAATACCCTCAGATTGCAAAATTACCAAAATACCCTTATTTTGAAACATCACCAAGATACACTATTTTGAAAAAAATTACGAAAATACCCTCAGAGGTAAAATTATAAAAATACCCCAGGTAGTGAAGCAGCTAAAATACCCCTAAGTGGTGAATGTAAGTTTATAAGGTTGTTTTTATGATTGATGTGTCTTGATTGTTGATGAAGGTGAACTCTAGGACTGGAAATATCGACTTGAGAACTAAACCCGTAGATAGAATTCAATTCGAAAGAACTACTATCGAAATGATTTTACATAAGATTGTTCGCGGTTAATAAGTGGGAAGAATTAATTATTCATAAAATTCTTAATCGATAAACATCGATCGAAAGAATGAGTACAAGGGACAAAGACGCTCAGATCACGAATAATGGTGCGTACCTACCATAGTATACTAAGTGTTTATTTTGGCTTTAGAATTAGAGTCTTGATGAAAGCATAGTGGTTATACTTAGGTAGTATGATTTCTAGTTCGTTGGAAATTTTGAGGACGAAATTTCTTTAAGGAGGGTAGAACTGTAACATCCTAAATTTTTGGGCCTATGCGTTTAATGGGTGAATATGTGGAATGAGTTAATTTAAGTGTTAGGGGCCCAAATTTTAAGTTTTAAGGAGCCCAAATCTTCTAATTTAAGTTAGTTAAATTTGGCATTAGGGATTAGGGAAGTGGACGACACAATGCTTTTTTTTGGGGAATTTTATTATATTTATTCTATGTGGATAATAAGCAGATAAAGGCTATTATTTAGGGATATAGTCTTTAAGGATACTAAGCAGATAAAAACTATTTTTGAGGAGATAATAGATTAAGATAAGGGAAAGGAGATAGGAGCTATCATGTGTGGCAGTGTTGGCTGAAAATAAATCTTTGCTAAAGGGAGGAATCGATTTTCTATATAAAGAGGGGCTGTGCCAAAATTTTGGAAGCCTTTCTTTTTTTTTCTTTTCTCTTCTTCTTCCTCTCAAAAGCCGAAAACCACCATTTTCGTCACCCTTTCTTCCTCTCTAAAATTTTCTGGTTGGCTGAATCTTTTAACCTCTATTGTTATTTTTCTTCTAATCCCTAAAAGCTAAAATCACATCTCTATTATTCTATCCTTCTCCTTAATATTCATTGGCCAAATCTCTCTTAGTCATCTCTTCAATTCTTAAATCTTTTAAAAATCGAAATTCTTAGATCTCACCTCCGAAGTTCTGAATTTTCTTCAAGAAAGTGCCTTGTCCGAATCAAGAAAACAATAGAGGAGTCCAACGCTTAGATCTCTAAGTCAAAGATCAGTAACACTCAAGTCGTGTTATTTTCGAAATTTCAAGGAGAGGCCCTATGTTCACATCTTTCCGGCTTTTTGAGCAAAGTTGTAGATCGGGATAACAAGGATATCGACTAAGAATATTGGATTTCGCGATATCAGGTGTGTAACACTTTCCCACTATCTAGATCTGTTTGATTAATATATGATTATAAGTCTTATATGTTTTGATAAATGCCAAACCGCATAATAGAAGAAACCTAAAGAGGGTAAAACAAATCATCGTGTTAGTGAATGTTCGATTAAACGATATAAGTATATTGATTTTATGTGATTGCATGGGTTGGGTTTGATGAAAGGAGGAAGTTATATGTTGTAGCGATTTTCACCGTGATCTGTTGTAGCGATTTTTACCGTGATCTGTTGTAGCGATTTTTACGTGTTCTGTTGTAGCGGCTTTTGCCGTGATCTATTGTAGTTGCTACGGCCATGATCTGATGATGAGTGGCACGACTGCCATCAAGGCGTGTAGCGGTGTGGGTTGATTGTAGAAATCCCCAATGGTGTGAATGGCTGGTACGGGGGCGTGTAGAGGATGGAAACCTAAGATTTGGGTTGGGCTTGCATATTATTTTTATTATGTATATTAATTTTTATTATTTTAGTTTTATGGGCTAAAGCCCAAATCTAATGGTGCATGAGGTTGCACACCGAGTCTCATGACTCAACCAATTAATTAACATTTCAAGTAGCATTTAGTACATCGGACTGGGCTGGAGAGGAGCTCAAGGTGGCCATGCAAAAGAACATTTGGATCCAGCAAAAAGACTCTAGTTATTATTTTATATTCTTATTTAATGGATTTTAAATCTCGTTGTAATAAGGCCATGGGCCACCAGTTTATATTTTGTTTTATTACGGGCTTTTATTACATTTAGTTATTTAAATTTTTATTTTTAATTGAACTAAGGCATGTATTTAAATTTGGGTTTTTAATTCATATAGGCATATTTTATTTAAAACTATAAATTATAAATTTTTCCGAATAAAAGGTTAAACTTTACCAAAATGTTTTTCGAAAATGCGACATGTTTTACAAAATTTCCTTAGTGACATACCGATCCGGTTGTAGTGTTTTAATGGGTTTGGGGTGTTATAAATTGGCATCAAGCTTGGTTCAAAACTCACTTTGGGGTTTTTGGGCTGAAAACATTTTCTAAAGGTAGGCTTTTGAAACTTGCATGTTGTTTTTTTTAAATGAAAACAGGTTTTCGAAGTATGCATGTTTTGTAAATATTACAAGATGGGTTTTTCGGCATGGCACCTGCGTCTCTGGCCCAAGTCCGCCAGGTAAGTATTCTAAACCCACTTTGTGATATATATGCATGTGGCCTTGATGGGCTTTAAGGGACGTAGATTATTTTAATTAGAACTTGATGGACTTTAGGCTTAGCTTAAACAACTTCTTAAATTCCATAAGACTTAATTTATCCAAACAAATCGTGAACTAGTCATTTGAGTTAGGTGTGGCAACAGCATATGCATGTCTACGATTGGATTGTGGAGAGCTTGGTATTTAAGCGATCCTAGTGACTCACCTCCTCTTGTTGAATCCTACAGTGCGTGGTGACTGCTCACCCTAGCCATGAGGACTTGTTGACGGCCAAAATTTATAATTAAAACCCGAAAAGGACCAGCCACCCTATTTTTTAAAATTACTAAAATAACCTCTAGTTTTAAAAATTTCCAAATTTCCCCTGATTTGTAAAATAACCAAAATACCCCTAGTTTGAAAAGAAATTACCAACTTACCCCTGGTTTGCAAAATTATCGAAATACCCTCGGTTTGCAAAATTATCGAAATACCCTTATTTTGAAATATCACCAAGATACACTATTTTAAAAAAATTACGAAAATACCCCTGTAGGTAAAATTACGAAAATACCCCTAGGTAGTGAAACGACGAAAATACCCCTAGGTGGTGAATGTAAGTTTATAAGGCTATTTTTATGATTGATGTATGCTGAATGTTGACTAAAGGTGAACTCTAGGACTAGGAAGTATCGACTTGAGAACTAAACCCGTAAATAGAATTCGAATTTGAAAGAATTACTATCGAAATGATTTTACATAAGATTGTTCGCGGTTAATAAGTAGGAAGAATTAATTATTCATAAAATTCTTAATCAGATAAACATCGATCGAAAGAATGAGTACAACGGGATGAAGACGCTTCAGATGCGAATAATGGTGCGTACCTTACCATAGTATACTAAGTGTTTATTTTGGCTTTAGAATTAGAGTGCGCGGCGAAACCATAGTGGTGAGACTTAGGTAGTATGATTTCTAGTTCGTTGGAAATTTTGAGGACGAAATTTCTTTAAGGAGGGTAGAACTATAACATCATAAGTTTTTGGGCCTATGCATTTAATGGGTGAATATGTGGAATGAGTTAATTTAAGTGTTAGGGGCCCAAATTTTAAGTTTTAAGGAGTCCAAATCTTCTAATTTAAGTTAGTTAAATTTGGCATTAGGGATTAGGAAAGTGGACGGCACAATGCTATTGTTTTTGGGAATTTTATTATATTTATTCTATGTGGATAATAAGTAGATAAAGACTATTATTTAGGGATTTAGTCTTTAAGGATAATAAGTAGATAAAGACTATTTTTGAGGAGATAATAGATTAAGATAAAGGAAAAGGGATAGGAGCTATCATGTATGGCAGTGTTGGCTGAAAATAAATCTCTGCTAAAGGGAGGAATCAGTTTTATATATAAAGAGGGGGTGTGCCGAAATTTTGGAAGCCTTTCTTTTATTTTCTTTTCTCATCTTCTTCCTCTCAAAAGCCGAAAACCACCATTTTCTTCACCCTTTCTTCCTCTCTAAAATTTCCTGGTTGGCCGAATCTTTTAACCTCTATTGTTATTTTTTTTCTAATCCCTAAAAGCCGAAATCACATCTCTATTATTCTATCCTTCTCCTTAATATTCATTGGCCAAATCTCTCTTAGCCATCTCTTCAATTCTTAAATCTTTTAAAAATCGAAATTCTTAGATCTCACCTCCTGAAGTTGCCAAATTTTCTTCAGTAAAGTCTGCTTGTGCCGAATCTGAAGAAAACAATCGAGGAGTCTCTAAGTCAAAGATCAGTAACACTCAAGTTGTGTTATTTTGGGATTTCAAGGAGAGGTCCTATTTTCAAATCTTTCCGGCTTTTTGAGCAAAGTTGTAGATCGAGATAACAAGGATATCGACTAAGAATATTGGATTTCACGATATCAGGTGTGTAACACTTTCCTACCATCTAGATCTATTTGATTAATATATGATTACAAGTCTTATATGTTTTGATAAATGTCGAAATCCGGGCATAATAGAAGAAACAAATCATCAGGTTAGTGAATGTTCTGATTAAACGATATAAGTATATTGATTTTATATGATTGCATGGGTTGGGTTTGATGAAAGGAGGAAGTTATATGTTGTAGCGGTTTTCACCGTGATCTTGTAGCGGTTTTATCGTGATCATTGTAGCGATTTTCACCGTGATCATTGTAGCGGCTTTTGCGTGATCTGTTATAGTGGCTACGGCCATGATCTGATGATGAGTAGCACGACTGCCATCAAGGCGTGTAGCGGTATGGGTTGATTGTAGAAATCCCCAATGGTGTGAATAGTTGGTACGAGGGTGTGTAGCGGATGGAAACCTAGGATTTGGGTTGGGCTTTCATATTATTTTTATTATGTATATTAATTCTGATTATTTTAGTTTTATGGGGCTAAAGCCCAAATCTAATGGTGCATGAGGGTTGCACACTGAGTCTCGCGACTCAACCAATTAATTAACATTTTAGGTAGCATTTAGTGCATCGGACCGAAATTTGGAGAGGGCGCAAGGTGGCTATGCAAAAGACATGGGCCACCGTTTATATTTTGTTTCATTACGGGCTTTTATTACTTTTAGTTATTTAAATTTTATTTTAATTGAACTAAGGCATGTATTTAAATTTGGGTTTTAATTCATAAAGGCATATTTTATTTAAAACTATAAATTATAAATTTTTCCGAATAAAAGGTTAAACTTTACCAAAATGTTTTTCTGAAAATGCGACATGTTTTACAAAATTTCCTTAGTGACATACCAGATCCGGTTGTAGTGTTTGGGCCGGGTTTTAGGTGTTACAATGTAACACCCCAAACCCGGCCTAAACATTACGACTGGATCTGGCTTGTCACATGAAAGGAATTTCTAAAAACTGTGCGTTCGTTAAAAAACTCGTATTCTTTATAGTTGTTATGAAAGATCGAGTTTAAGTAATTTTAAACAAGAAACGGTTTATTATCATTTTAGGAAAATCCCATATTGATCATTTAATAATAAGCAATAACCAAATTAAAAGCTGAAACCAAGTAAAATACCCAAGGCCTTATTACATAACAAAAACCCAAATAAAAATAAGTCCAAATAAAAGAAATAAATTTATGAGTAAACATATGTATGGCCTCCACGAGTCCACCTCAGCTCCCAAATCCGCGACCTAATGATTACCTGCAAAATTTAACTAAGGGGTGAGTCATCGAGACCTCAGTGTATAAATCCCCATCCAACGGGTGTTAAACCCTTACACAATTTCATATGAAAATATGCATGTCATGCAACCCAAAACCTAACCATCCAAAAATCCCGATTCTACCCCGTGTGGTACCAAACCACTGGTGGTGCCAAACCACTGGTGACCCAAAGTCACAAATAACATATGTGGTACCAAACCACTGGTGGTGCCAAACCACTAGTGACCCAAAGTCACAAATAACATATGTGGTACCAAACCACTGGTGGTGCCAAACCACTGGTGACCCAAAGTCACAAATAACATATGTGTGGCCAACCCACTTTGTAGTACCAAACCACCGGTGACGATCCCTTTAAATATAATATGTGGGCCAACCCATCGTGGTGTCTTGAACCAACGGGACAAGTCACAAAGATAAATATATGTGGTACCAAACCACTGGTGGTGCCAAACCACTGGTGACCCAAAGTCACAAATATCACATCTTCCCTCCTCTCATATACCCATGCAATATGACATAATAATTCGTGTATGCAGTATGTCATGTATGCTAGACATATATCAAATATAAGTATAACATGAATTACCATCATAATCAGATAGACATAAAACAACATAATCATGCTAATCAACCTCTAAGGGTATAATCGTAATTTTACCTACCAAAGGCATTTTCGTAATTTACCTTTCAGGGGTATTTTGGTAATTTACCCACTAAGGGTATTTCAATAATTTTGTACCTGGAATGGCCTTTCCGAAGGCCCGGTGTCGTCTTGAGTGACTCAACTACAATTTTGGTCTTTACCGGACTGTTGGGCCTAAAACTCTATTTCGGCCCATTCGGGCCCACACGCTCGTGTGGCCCACCTAACACAAATCTAGCCACGTATATAAGTTCCACCTAGTCTAGTTCACTATATACTACATCATCATACAATTTATTCTATTAGGCCTACGGGCCCATTGGGCCTATTTCAGCCCATAGCGGCCCAAGCAGCCCCAACCCACAAGAATACTACTGATGGCCTCAACTATCGCATCGAAGCCCTACACGTGCGCTCACACGCTCGTGTGGCTACTATTGTCGTGACCGGCACTTCGACATTTGCCGCTCTACAGCTAGAGTAGAGAGAGTTACACACCTGATAGGAGTTTGGTGTTAAACCGCACTGCGACCACTCCTATGCCCAAACGCCCACCAAGGTATCTTAACTCTCCTCTTGGAATGCTCTTTATATAGCTAGCTCTTCACCTTCCTTCTTTGTATCTTTTCGATGTGGGATCCATCCGTCAGTAGAGTTTAAATTCAATTGAAACTCTTACCGTCCAATCCGCAAAATAAATACTCCCTTGCTTCTCATGAGATTCAAACCTGCACTCTCTCAGTAGCATAATCCCTACTGCTAGCCACTTTACCAACTAGCTCCTTGTGTCTTAAACCATGCGCAACTAAATATAACCCTATGGCCAAGGTCTAAATGCATTTAATAAAAATAATCTAAAAGGAATGCAAACGCTACAACTAGAACCTTGGACCCCCTTCCTTCCTTGTGGCGTCATTCCCTTGTCCTTAAGTGGTGTCACTTTGCCACTACACTACACACTCCACTTGTGTCATTTTCCTTCACATTTTATTCTTAAGGCCTACTCGCCAACCTCCAGTATTTTTTTCACCTAAAACCAAAATTTTTCTAAGGCCTAACTTGAACCCAAGATTTTATAGAAGCCTCCTAACCTTCCAAACTCACTTATCTAATTGGTCCAACTTGCATTTAAGCCGATCTCTTGTTCTCCAAAAATTTTAAACGCTACTACGCTCAAGGCCCATTGGGCTCAATTCTCTTAGGCCCAATTTCAGGATGTTACATACAGATTGGTATCAGAGCCCGGTTCAAAATTCGACTTTGGGGTTTTTAGGCTCAAAACATTTTCTAAAGGTGGGCTTTTGAAACTTGCATGTTTTTTTTTAAATGAAAACAGGTTTTCGAAGTATGCATGTTTTGTAAATATTACAGGATGGGTTTTTCGGCATGGCACCTACATCTCCGGCCTAAGTCCTCCAGGTAAGTATTCTAAACCCACTTTGTGATATATATGCATGTGGGCTTGATGGGCTTTAAGGGACATAGATTATTTTAATTAGAACTTGATGGACTTTAGGCTTAGCTTAAACAACTTCTTAAATTCCATAAGACTTAATTTATCCAAACAAATCCTGTGAACTAGTCGTTGAGTTAAGGTGTGGCAACAGGTATACGCATGTCTAGGATTGGATTTAGGGAGAGCTTGGTATTTAAGCAGTCCTAGTGACTCACCTCCTCTTCGTTGGAATCCTACCTGGTGCGTGGTAACTGTTCACCCTAGCCATGAGGACTTGTTGACGGGCCAAAATTTATAATTAAAACCCGAAAGGGACCAACCACCCTATTTTGTAAAATTACTAAAATAACCTCTAGTTTCAAAAATTTCCAAATTTCCCCTGATTTGTAAAATAACCAAAATACCCCTGGTTTGAAAAGAAATTACCAACTTACCCCTGATTTGCAAAATTATCAAAATACCCCCAATTTGCAAAATTACCGAAATACCCTCAGATTGCAAAATTACCAAAATACCCTTATTTTAAAACATCACCAAGATACACTATTTTGAAAAAAATTATGAAAATACCCCTGTAGGTAAAATTACGAAAATACCCCTGGGTAGTGAAATGACGAAAATACCCCTAGGTCGTGAATGTAAGTTTATACGGCTATTTTTATGATTGATGTGTGCTGAATGTTGACTGAAGGTGAACTCTAGGACTAGGAAGTATCGACTTGAGAACTAAACCCGTAGATAGAATTCGAATTCGAAAGAACTACTATCGAAATGATTTTACATAAGATTGTTCGTGGTTAATAAGTGGGAAGAATTAATTATTCATAAAATTCTTAATCAGAAAAACATCGATCGAAAGAATGAGTACAAGGGGATGAAGACACTTCAGATGTGAATAATGGTGCGTACCCTACCATAGTATACTAAGTGTTTATTTTGGCTTTAGAATTAGAGTGCGCATTGAAAGCATAGTGGTGAGACTTAGGTAGTATGATTTCTAGTTCGTTGGAAATTTTGAGGACAAAATTTCTTTAAGGAGGGTAGAACTATAACATCATAAGTTTTTGGGCCTATGCGTTTAATGGGTGAATATGTGGAATGAGTTAATTTAAGTGTTAGGGGCCCAAATTTTAAGTTTTAAGGAGCCCAAATCTTTTAATTTAAGTTAGTTAAATTTGGCATTAGGGATTAGGGAAGTGCACGGCACAATGCTATTTTTTGGGGAATTTTATTATATTTATTCTATGTGGATAATAAGCGGATAAATGCTATTATTTAGGATTTAGTCTTTAAGGATAATAAGCGGATAAAGACTATTTTGAGGAGATAATAGATTAAGATAAGGAAAAGGGATAGGAGCTATCATGTGTGGCGGTGTTGGTGAAAATCAATCTCGCTAAAGGGAGGAATCAATTTTCTATATAAAGAGGGGTGTGCGAAATTTTGGAAGCCTTTCTTTTATTTTCTTTTCTCATCTTCTTCCTCTCAAAAGTCGAAAACTACCATTTTTTCACCCTTTCTTCCTCTCTAAAATTTCTGGTTGGTAGAATCTTTTAACCTCTATTGTTATTTTTCTTCTAATCCCTAAAAGCGAAATCACATCTCTATTATTCTATCCTTCTCCTTAATATTCATTGGCCAAATCTCTCTAGCCATATCTTCAATTCTTAAACCTTTTAAAATCAAAATTCTTAGATCTCACCTCACGAAGTTGCGAATTTTCTTGAAGAAAGTCCTTGTGCCGAATCAAGAAAACAATAGAGGAGTCCAACGCTTAGATCTCTAAGTCAAAGATCAATAACACTCAAGTCGTGTTATTTTTGGGATTTCAAGGAGAGGCCGTATTTTCACATCTTTCCGGCTTTTTGAGCAAAGTTGTAGATCGGGATAACAAGGATATCGACTAAGAATATTGGATTTTGCGATATCAGGTGTGTAACACTTTCCCACCATCTAGATCTAATTGATTAATATATGATTATAAGTCTTATATGTTTTGATAAATGCCGAAATCTGGGCATAATAGAAAAAACCCAAAGAGGGTAAAAACAAATCATCAGGTTAGTGAATGTTCTGATTAAACTATATAAGTATATTGATTTTATGTGATTGCATGGGTTGGGTTTGATGAAAGGAGGACGTTATATGTTGTAGCGGCTTTCACCGTGATCTGTTGTAGTGGTTTTTACCGTGATCTGTTGTAGTGATTTTTACCGTGATCTGTTGTAGCGTTTTTACCGTGATCTGTTGTAGTGGCTACGGCCATTATCTAATGATGAGCAACACGACTGCCATCAAGGCGTGTAGCGGTGTGGGTTGATTGTAGAAATCCCCAATGGTGTGAATGGTGATGCGGCGTGTAGCGGATGGAAACCTAGGATTTGGGTTGGGCTTGCATATTATTTTTATTATGTATATTAATTCGATTATTTTAGTTTTATGGGGCTAAAGCTCAAATCTAATGGTGCATGAGGGTTGCACATCGAGTCTCATGACTTAACCAATTAATTAACATTTCAAGTAGCATTTAGTGCATCGGATGAAATTTGGAGAGGGCGCAAGGTGGCCATGCAAAAGAACATTTGGATCCAAAGAAAAGACTCTAGTTATTATTTTATATTCTTATTTAATGGATTTTAAATCTCATTGTAATAAGGTCATGGGCCACCATTTATATTTTGTTTTATTACGGGCTTTTATTACTTTTAGTTATTTAAATTTTATTTTAATTGAACTAAGGCATATATTTAAATTTGAGTTTTAATTCATAAAGGCATATTTTATTTAAAACTATAAATTATAAATTTTTCCGAATAAAAGGTTAAACTTTACCAAAATGTTTTTCTAAAATGCGACATGTTTTACAAAATTTCCTTAGTGACATACCGATCCGGTTGTAGTGTTTGGGCGGGTTTGGGTGTTACAAATTATTTGTATATTAATCTATTAATAATATAAATATATATATTTTTACTATCTTTATATTTAATTATTATTATATATATTATTTAATAATTTATATATTATTATATATTTTCTATATTATTTATTATATTATATTTTGTATATTATATAGTATTATGTTACATTATATATTATTTCTAAAGCTTTATTTTATACAAAATTTATTTGTATTATCTAATCTATTTTATTTATATTGTTTATATTATGTACTACATATATACATATATTTTCATTATTTATTATTTTATTTTGTTTAATATTATTTTATTACATATTATTTTTATATATTAGTTATTATATTATATATTTTAAAAAATTTATACATTGTATAGTATTATATTATAATATTTTTATTTTATATAAAATATATTTATATTGAAAAACATGTTTCATTTATATTATTTATATTATACTTTATCTATTTAAAACATTATATACTATTCTTTTATTTATATATTGTTTGCATTATTCATATCATATATGTATATAATATTTTTATTTTATTTATTAATCTTGCATGAAAAGTTTCATATTTATTTAATAATTTTTCTTTTTACTTTGATATTTATTGTTTTATGTATATATATTTTATTTACCTATACTCTCTCATTTATTTATTTATGATTTGCTATTGTGTAAATATTTTATTAGTCGTTATTCCACAATTTTATTTCTTTATTATCTATATAAATATGAAATGTCATTATTTCACAATTGCTTTTGATATTTATGTGATATTTTTTATGGATCATCGTTATAAAATGAAATATATTTTTACAAAATTACTATATTTTATCTAAAGGTTTTTTAAAATAAGGCAAAGTTTTTTTATTTAGAAATTCGGGAAGTAGTGCCCTAACGTACTGGGTTGTGATTTTTTGTTTGGCTAAATAACTAAATATCCTTTTAACAAGCTTTTGAAAATCATGAGATGTTTTTTAGTTACGAGGGTTTAAAAATATTGTATCCTATCGTGCTGGATGTGATGTTTATATTCTTTCGGAATAAAGAAATCTCAAGTTTTAAATCAAAAAACTTATTCTTGGGAATCTAAAACGTTGTGTCCTAACTTACTGGATATGATGTTTAGCGTCTCGAGATAGGGATTTTCTAAAGACGTGCCTAGTTTCGAAGTCATGAGATGCTATATCCTAACTTACTGGGTATGGTGTTTTATTTCTTTGAGATGGGTAAGTCTGATCTTTTTTTCGTCAAATAAAATGTCCATTTTCTAAAATTTTTCAAAGTTTCAACATTAGGACATGATTTTATCGATTAGGTACCAATTTTTTGGGCATTATGAGGGTGCTAATCCTTCCTCATACGTAACCAACTCCCGAACCCATTTTTATTTTTTTTTCGTAGACCAAAATCAGTACTTTGAAATAAAATGTTTTTTAGGTGATCAATCACACCTAAATAAAAAGGGATTGGTGGCGACTCCATTTTTCGTTTTAAAGTCGATCCCCATTTTCAAAAGACCGATTTTTAAAATGGTTTCGACACGAACATGATTGTAAATTTGCAAAAATGCGAAAAGACCTATAAAACAATTAGACCATTTAATAAAAACGCGCGAATCCTCTCCGGGTCGGGTCAATGCACGGATCCTCCCTGGGTCGGGTCAATACGCGGATCTTCAACCTTAAAACGATGTCGTTTAGTGCTTATTAGCTTAAGCAAAAACGACGCCATTTTTAAATTGCTATATAAGTTAAAAACTGGCCAAAAAAATCACTTTTGCCTGCAGTTTAAAAAAAAAACAGAGCATTCTCCGTTTCACTCTCTCTCTGGCGATTTCCGGCTAGAGTCCGACGAGGGCTCCAGTGACGAGCCTCCGCACCCGCCTTCGCACGCGCCACCGTAGACGGCGGCCGGAGGCTAAAAATTTTGTTTTTCAAAGGCGAATCGGAAGGTAAACTTATATTTCTTTTTTTTTTTTGTAATATTGTAGAAAAAATAAGCATGAATCAAAATTAAAAATAACAAAAATGAATATTCGAAAATCACCTCTGTTTCTTTTTTATTTTCTGTATTCTTTTTTTGTATATTTGCCTGTATATTTTCGTCTCTCTGTATCTGTGTTACAAATTATCTTAGGGTTATTTATAACCCAAAAAAAAAAATACTTGATCTTCTGTTTGATTTTGTTGCCTTCGATGTGTCTTCTTTCCTTTTGCAGGTCGAATCGACAAGAAATGCGGCGACGACTGGGCTACTTGCACTAATCTCTTGGCATGATCGATGGTGCAGTGATGAGGCTTGTGGCGCGAGGGTTTCCCAGGAACCCTAGGCACTCTGAAGCTGTTTAGGTTTTGGGCCAGACACTGTTATTAGGCCATTGGGCCATTTAGTTGGGTCAAGGTAGGATTGGGTCTCTGTTTTGGGTCTGAGAGTTTGGGGTAGAGTAGTGGGCTATGGGTAATGAGTTAGCATTGGGCCATTGGTGGTATTTGGGTTCGAGATTTCAACCGGTTTATTGTAAAAAATTGTTGGACTTTTATATTTATTATTATTTTTTTGGTTTTTTTATTATTGATATGAGCCCGGATAAATTGGGCCTATTACAATCAGTACTTAAAATTTTAATTTATTTTAGTGTTACCACCATTTATATCTTTAATATTTAAAAATATTAATTTAAAAAATATAATGTTAAATATTTTATTTTTAAAAGTGAGAATTTTTTTGAAGTTGTTACAAGAAATTATATATTAACGTATAAACTAATCGAGGTAGATGGTGAGTGGCTATTATTTGTTCCTAACATCAACGGTGAGTAGAGACCCAAGGGGAGACTTTGACTTTGAAGGAGTCAGTCAATGAATAGTCTACAAAGTATAAACCCATTTACAAGGAAAGACCACGAACGGAGTGCTGCCCTTGAACTTCCCAGAATCTTCAAAAATGCCCCTGTTGCCCCTGGGATTGCTTCGCTCAAGTGTAGTTTCCTAGAAACGAGTTTTGTGATGCTCATGTCATTGAATTCTTGCTCTTTCTTAAACCTTATTATTAATAATAGTATGACTAAAACAAGCACCCATTTGAGAATTGAAGTTAAAAATTATGTCAAATCTATATCCTCATGCTTAATTAAAAAGTTGTTATTTTCTATCTCAAACCTCCAAGTGAGGGAACGAAATGGAAAAGATCAAAGATTATAATGGATTTAAAGCACTAAAATCAATTTGCTTTTCTTCACAGCTGTAAAATATAAAATATAAATAAACCATCAAATTGAAAGTGATGTAATATATTTATTTTTTGTTCAGATTAAATTCTAAGCGTTTTGTAAGACAATTGGACATTGCAACGTCGTCCTCACTTCTCATTGGCTATCATTACAAAAATGTGGGGTCTTAACGTAATTAAAGGGAAAACAATGGCTATGGCTGTCTTTTGGCCTCAATCCTCCCCTCCTCTATTCATCTAAAAAAGCAAGCATTTGGTGTTCCCACTAGGAAATGTCCTCTAAATCAGAAATTAATTAAATAATGCATGCCATCACCGTAAATAATTGAAACAGTGAGGGTGAGTAATTTTGCAAACATTCTATAACTAGCCCAAGCTTTCTCAGTAGGCAGGCAGTGTGTGGTATCTCGTCCCCCACTAATGGCGCGACATTCTTCTTCTATTGTCACGCTTAAACTGCTTATACTTCTGTTTTTTCTCGGTTTTCTATTTCAGAGATCATTTTTGAAGAGCGTTTCGAAGGTACTGTCTTTCCCTGCATGCTTTTCATTGCAACATCTCTTAAAAGTTTTTTCCTTTTGAAAAAAGAAAAATTTATGAATTCAGTTCGCCACGTCATCAACTGAAAATCTCTGTCGGGTTGTTAACTAACTGCAGTAATTTTTTCCCCTTATTTTCTGCTTGGTTGTGGGAAGATATGGGAATTTTGAAGTAAAAATGTAGTTGTGATTGAAATACGACAGCCTTTTACATTAAATTTTTTCCTGTTTTTCCTTCAGTAGATATGTCAAGACATTGACTAAGGTAGTGCGTAAGTCAACCAATATATTTTAAGTTCAAATTTTAATTTCTGAGCGTTGCTTCTGTTCTGCTATTGCAGATAAACAGTCCTCAAAAAACAAATCATTCAATCTTACTTGTAATTTATAAAAGCTCAATGATTTTCCTTGAACTCTTTGTTTTATAGATTAATGCGAAAGGGAAAGAAATAAGACAAGAATATTATGATAGGGTTCCCTTTTTGTTTGTTTCGACACCCAAAGAACACCATAAAGGAAGACCAAAAAAAATTTAAAAGTCAACTGAATTTTTATAAAAAATTATAATTTAAATTTGTATAAAAAATTTGAATTAGAGTGTAATTTTTTCCGAATTGATAAGAATCTCCTGAATCAGAATAAAATTGAACTCGAAAATTTTACCCAAATCAAAACTTATTTGAGTTGTAGTTGGTTTATTTATTTTGCAGCCTTCCTTAGATGTGACAAGCCTAATGGATAGTGCGGTAAGATTGTTAGGTTTTTGGTCTTTTCTTGCTGTAAGATTTCAAGCAAACAGAGAAAGGAAAAAAAAAAAAAAGGTATTAAAATTAGTTGGGTGGATACATATTATAAACTGGTTTTACAATGGATGTTTAATATGGTATCGAGTCCGGGTTGTTTCTGGCTACCCATTTGAGGTTGTTGACGTGAGTGTTAAGTGGTGTCATTCTACATCCGTTGAAGTAACGAGTTTTCTGTGATTTTATATTACTTGCTCTCAATTGGCTTGCAATATATGGAACTCGTATCGGTTTTTAACTACATTGGTAACACCTGATGTTGTGAACAGACGGATGGCAAAGTCGTTGGGTAAAATCTGACTGGAAAAAAAGTGAAGGAAAAGCAGGATCGTTTAAGCACACACCTGGAAAGTGGTCTGGAGATCCTGATGATAAAGGTATGCTTTTAGCTGCTGCTGCTTTATTCCAAATTGATTGTGTTGTTTGGAAAAAAAAAACAAACAGAGATTTTTGGTGAATAAATGAACTTAAATCGTGTTAACCTTGCGATCAAGTTGAAGATAAAAAGTGTTTTCAGCGGAATGATACCTGAGATGCTTTTTTTCGCTGATAAATTTAACTTTTGCCCTGTTGTCTCTTCATTTTGACAATGACTATAAATAATTCTGTAGGTATTCAGACGTCTGGTGATGCTAAACATTTTGCAATATCCGCAAAGATCCCTGAGTTTACAAATAAGAACAGG
Organism: Gossypium rotundifolium; assembly: GCA_025506655.1. Classification (NCBI taxonomy): domain Eukaryota; kingdom Viridiplantae; phylum Streptophyta; class Magnoliopsida; order Malvales; family Malvaceae; genus Gossypium; species Gossypium rotundifolium. The sequence continues at coordinate 63,208,650 of CP106723.1, read as the reverse complement.
ACATTGGTCATCCAGTATTCCATAAGGTTTGAGCAGGACATTGAATGCGGTGGCGGTTACATGAAGCTTCTCTCCGGATTTGTCAATCAAAAGAAATTTGGAGGGGACACACCATATAGGTTTGATATTGTTCTAGGAAGCTTTTCTTACCAGCCACTTGAGTAAACTCGGCTAATCTCTCTTTTTTAACCCTGCAGCTTAATGTTTGGGCCAGATATCTGTGGCACACAAACAAAGAAGCTCCATGTTATACTTTCTTACCAGGGCCAGAATTACCCTATTAAGAAGGAATTGGAATGTGAAACAGACAAGTTGACTCATTTCTACACATTCATTCTTAGGCCAGATGCAAGTTATAGTATCCTCATAGATAATCGTGAAAGGGATTCTGGAAGCATGTATACGGACTGGGATATTCTTCCTCCCCGTAAAATCAAAGATCTCAAAGCTAAAAAGGTTACAACTTGCACTTAGAAGCCTCCTATATTTTATTAGCACTTGTGTTACTTTTTTCCTTAGAAAATCTTAGATACAATACTGACTGTGACCTCAGCATTTCTCCATAAGACTGAACAGTACATTGTTAAACTGTCTCAGTTAGGATACCTAATTTCCAATAGTGACTATGATTTTCAGTCTTACTCCTTAAGGTCTGTTTTCTTAAACTTCAAATTTTAAAACCTGTAAATTTCCAACTTTTGCAGCCTGCGGACTGGGATGATAGAGAATACATTGAAGATCCCAGTGCCACGAAACCTGAGGTAACTTTTCATGTATTCTCAACGGTTTTTCATTTGATATATATATATATATATATATAAATGCAAAATAGGCCTAACTAAGCATCTTTTGGTGTTGCAGGGTTATGATTCGATTCCAAAAGAAATTCCTGATCCTAAAGCTAAAGAGGTTAGTTTCTTACCTACGAAGCAAAAATATTAAGCCATTAGCCATGTGCTCCTATGTTTTCCATGTTTTCTCATATTTCAAGGTTTTACAATCAAATCATGGTATTTTCATTGGTTAGCCTGATGATTGGGATGAAGAAGAGGATGGTATTTGGAAAGCACCAAAGGTACCCAATCCAAAATACAAAGGACCATGGAAACCTAAGGTTTGCTTTCATTCTAACAAGTAAATATGAGGCCTAATTTTTTGACAGCAGCTTCTCATCAATAGAGTCTTTGTTTTTTCACTACAGAAAATCAAGAATCCTAATTATAAAGGGAAATGGAAGATTCCTTATATTGACAATCCAGGTACTCCGCAATGAATCTTTATATTTCCATATATCTGTTCAAGACAAGAACCTTTTAATTGAAGAATTTGCAACAAAAAAATTGAATGATATTGTTTTCTCTCCAGAGTTTGAAGATGATCCTGATCTGTATGTGCTCAAGCCAATCAAATATGTGGGCATTGAAGTTTGGCAGGTAGTTCTAACATTCATAGATATCAGTTTACTAATTTGGGATAGCTTGATTTGTGATGCAAATTGGATTATTTTGTGCAGGTGAAGGCTGGTTCGGTTTTTGACAATGTATTGATCTGTGATGATCCAGAGTATGCAAAACAAGTGGTAGATGAAGTGTTTGCCAACCGGGAGGTGTGCCCTTCTCATTCTCCTTTTATTACTAGAGGATAGTTTTATCCTTTTACTAGAAGGTAGTTTTCTAAATTTGAGCTTTCAGGTGGAAAAAGAGGCATTTGAAGAAGCAGAGAAAGTGAGAAAGGCACGAGAGGAAGAGGTTAGTGAAAGACCTTTGCTCCCCATATTCATCCATAAATTTTACTACGCACTTGGTTTTCTTGAATTGTGTTTTTAAATAGATTTGCGTCAAACATTTACAGGAAGCTCAAAGAGCAAGAGAGGAAGGAGAGAGAAGAAGAAGAGAGAGGGGTTATGATAGACGATACAGGGATCGCTATCGAGACAAATACAAAAGGGTTTGTATTCTTCTCATTCTATAACCTTTTTATTTTGTTCTTCTTACAACAATGTTAAAAAGACAGAGAAACTAAAATAAATCAGTCAACAAATTCACATTTCTGAATTTTTTTTCTCAAGCTTGTTTGCCAATTTTCAAGAACTCAAGTCTCCAAACTAGAAAAATATGGAAACCTTGCAGGACTACTAACTAGGTGAAACTTTCAGAAATAGACCTTATTCATGTGGGTTTTATTTGGTTGTTGTTTCTGTGGATTTAAGTGTTTGTGTAGGCCCTAAATTAAGGTTTTGCTTCAGCATATACATGTCTCTTTGTAATACTAGATAGCTATTTGTCTTGGATGATTGATGCTGAAATTAAACCAATCGTTTTACACATCCGAGGAGACCAGAGATTTGGAGAATAGAAATTCAGAATGGAGAATTTTCCCTCATTCTCTTAGTTTCTTGTAGTTTCCTAGGGAAGGGCAGGAAGAGCTTCTTGTATTGTCCTTAATGTCATGGATCTTGCTAGTTGATAGTTACTAAACTATTTTTCTGCTAATGTGTGGCATTAACAAGTGGAACACTTGGAGCTCTTGGATCTAGGTCTGAAGAAGCGATAATCACATGCTTTACACAACATTTTATGATATTCTAGACATTGATTTATGGTGTTACACAATGGTTTCGAGGATATTACATAGGATAACCTCCTGATTGAGTAATCTTTCAGGCACTTCAGATACCTTTTTTAACTTTGAAGCACTAGCATCCTGATAGCTTGGGATCACATAAATGTAGCAGGGCCTGTGAATTTGTCCATAGAGAATATGGTAGTTGGAGATTTTAATTGCGGCTAATGATGTCCCTAAAACCTTATTTCGTTTCAAGATCATTAATGTTCTAATACTTTGATATGTGCATGTGCTTAAAATAGGGAGATGAATGTGGATATTAGAAACAAATCAACTGGATTTTGTAATTTGATATTGAATGCTTATCTTTTCCAACTTTCCAATCAAACTTCTAACAGAGATGTTTTCTTTGCAGCATCCACGTGATTATGATGAGTTTCATGTAAGTATCAACCTCTACTTGACCTATTTTTTCATCATAACATGCTATCTTGTACGGGAATGTTTCCAAATTATTATCACTTCATGACTTTAACCCTTCCGTTCCTAACAATCCCTAGCTATCTCATAATTTCTTGAAGAAGTAAATCAGAATTGTTTTTTTTTTCATTGACCTATTTTCTATCGAAAATCAATCAGTATATTCCGAATCTGGTCCCCAGTTTATGTGATGACTGTATGTATGATTGAAAACAACCTGCAGAATCGGGTAGATTATCCAATAACAAGTCATTTGTGTGGTTTTTCAGGATGAGCTCTGAAAGGTGTTGTTGCTTGCTCCCTGCCTCCCCTTTGTGCGGTGTTACTTGCCTTTCGTTTCTGCTGCCGTCGATACAAAAGCTGAATCAAGTCAACATAGTTTACCTAAGTCTAGCCTTTTTTGCACTAAATTATTTGTATAGTTTTCTCAACTCATTCCGCTTGGGAATAAACACTACCAGTTTATAATAATACGCTAGTTCTCTTTATCCTGAAACTTAATCAGTTATTTGGTATTACAAAGATGAAATTCCAGAGATATCACCTATTAGAATTGATGCGTATATAGGCACTTTCCCCCCGAGACATACCACATTTCGCGCAGTAATTTACCCCAAAACGTGACAGAAATTTGATGCGGACTATATGTTGATGTGTCACTGTTTTTTTCTAAACTCTAAATCCACATCACCCTCTTAAAAGACGTGAATAAAACCTTAAATTTTTTTCCTTCTTTTCCTCTTTTCCTCTTTTTCACTCCCTTCTGCCCTTTTATTCTTTTTTCTCAAAACAAAAAGCTAATATGTTCAAAATAAAGTACAAAGCCACCTGAACAGTACTAATGCCACGCTTACCGTTGTTCAACCTACATTTGGCTAAGAACCAGCACAAAAATGAAGCCAACTTGATTTAGAAGAAAACCTCACCTGTTGTGCAACATAGATTCAGATTTTGGATTCCGACATCTGAGTTTGTTATCTGACTAAGCAGTATTCGGATCCATAAAAACAAATTGGACCTGCATCTTAGGTGAGGAGTTTGGATGGAGGGGGCCTTATGGTCAATGACGATGCCTTTGGCCTTCCCCTTGATTGGGGGTGGGGCTCTGTCTTCCCTGTTGTGGTCATCGTGGCTAGTGCTTTTGTGGGTGCCGATGGCATGGATTATAGAGATCTAACTTTCGATGGCCCCCTTCAAGCTTTCCTAGTTTTGTTTGTGCTTAACTTTAAGCTTTTTCAGCTTTGTGTTAAGCTACTACAGGTGAATCCATTGTTGAGTAAGTGAGGACCTAAAAGGGAGTTATATTCTCATCATGGTTTTTCTAATTGCCTTGATGGCTATTCCTTTATTACTAGCATGAGTCTCTTTTTGCACTAATGATTGGCAATGAACGTTTAATTCAACAAAGAATGCTCTTGGTACCTTCGATTTCAACTTTGAGATTGCTGACCTTCGATTCTTACTCCAATTTCTAATATTTTTGCGTTGTCTTCTATGGATTTTTTACCTTGTGCGTTTTGTCTTGTATGGATCAAACCTGATTTTTTTTTTTTTTTTTTGAAATGACATGTTTGTTTAAAAAACTATTTTTTTATATAATAATTACAAAATATTCAAGTGAGCCCGCCAAGTATAGCTTAAATTAAAAATGAACATCTATTAAGTTGAATTTTTTATCCAAATCTTTTCTTGACTTGTCAAACTTGAACAAGTCTATTGAAATCTGAAATTTTTTCCCGAACGAACTCTTTCATACTAAAGCCACTCATAAATAGTTGTGGCAAGCCAAAGCATCAAAGATGGTGTTTGTGCCCTTTAAGCATAAAGGATTATCATTAATAAATAGCAATGAACAAAAACAAAAATGAGCCCCCTACCTATAAACTAGTCTATTGATACCAAGTTAGCCATAACAGGATTTCTAGAAATATGACTTGCTTTGAATCAAAGCATTAGACTACAAGGCAGTACACCAACTAGACCAAGAGATTAAACTAGGAATGTAACATCCTCACCGTCTTAAAGTTCGATATGGATGGGAGATACCATCGAAACTCGTATGTCGCAATCCCAAGACCCCATTGACCTATGTTTTCTTTTTTTTTGACCCGACCCTTGGAATTTTTATTATTCTTTTCTCTGCATCGTCTTATTTGTGGGGGGATCGTCTTCTCTGTGAGGGGAGAGATAAGTCGTGAGCTGGATGGAAAAATGCCAAGAACCAAACCAATAGTAAGTCACCTTTCCAAAATCAAAATCAGCCTTTTTTTTTCCCCTATTTCAGCCTTAACAACAATCACCTCTAACCCCACCAAGAAAATTTTCGAAAATTACTACTTTCCCTATCAATTGGTTCTGAAATCCAAACCCTAATTTTTCTAATAAAAAACCTAATTGAACTAATCTTCAAATCAATTAAGAATTTCCCATCGAATTAGGAACCCTAGATTCCATGGCGATGGAGAAGAAATGGAAGACATCGAAGAAGGTGATCATCAACAAAACCAGTAAGCTGGAGAAGAATAACAACAACAATAAGAAAGGCAACCGCTAGAAGAAGTAAATGAGTACAGAGAATCTAATAACAACATGGAAGAAGATTCGAGAACCAACGATAATACACCTCATTTTTCTCACCAAAACTCCAGTCTTTCACAATAGCAGCAGGAGCCTCATGTTTCTTCGCCGTAACAATCCCAACCTTTGGTTTCGTCGAAGATAAGTGAAGGAGAAAGGCTGACCATTGTTTATTATGGCTACGATGAAGTTGCTATGTCACCGGAGCTAAAGAAATAGGAATGAAAGATGTTGAAAAATGAAAGAGAAAGAGATGGCAGAGAAGATGATGTAGAGAAAACATAAAAGAAGTTCAAAAAAATTTTAAGGGTCGGCTAAAAAAACCACATGTGAAAGGGGTTCTGAGATTGCTAGCGCGCAAGTGATCAGTGTCGCCATGTCAACAAAATTTTAACCTTGTTAGATTAAGGTACGAAATCAATAGATGCAGAAAAAATTAGGTATCAATCTGGGATAAAAAATCAGATATATTAATTTGAGAGAAGTGAATAAGTTTTAGATATTAATTTTATATTTAACCTATTATAAAATTTAGATAAAAATAAATTTGAAGTCTTTAAAATCATTTAGAATTATTTGGTGGTTGGTTAGAGGTGTTCGAGGTCAAATTTGAGCTTCAATGGACTCGTAATACTCAAAACAAAGCAATGACCCATATTTAAGGGCTATGTATCAGTACATATATCCTATGTAACAGTACGTTACCCAGGAATTATAGCTTTTTAGCTACAACTTGCAATGTTCCAATACTTTTAGCATAAGTACAAGAACCTAGACTCCTAAGGTTAAAAACCAATCCAAAACACCCAATTTCATATCCAAATACTTTGTATCATTACAGCTAGACTCAAATCATTGTATATAAAAAATTAAACCTATTTAAGCTCAAATGCACATTATAAACATATTCAAGTTAAATAATTAATTAAAGTTCGATTAATAACATTAAAAGGGGTTTGAAATATAAATCAAATTTACAAATTTCAAAATCCGTCTAAATTTTTATGTAAATGCCAAGTTTCTAACGCTAAAGACAACCTAGATAGACAGTTTACAACCTTAAAACTTGTATGGTGTGTTAGATTTGGTGCCTTGAGTGTAGTATATTCGTTTGTAAACTTGTAAATTTTTTTGAAAAATTTGGTTAATAAAACAAATTCATTGATTACATTAACATAATTTGTATAATTGTCCTCATATGATTTTTGCATGCAAAGCAAAATGGAAGCAAATGTTGCTCATTGGTTGTCTAATGTTTAAATTAATACTAAATGATATTACATGGTCAGATCGTAATACGAAAATAGAACTTATATTAGTAGACGAACCTAAATATGTCCTTAGTTTAATGGGAAATGAGCAAACCAATTTAAAGACTAATATGTCGTCTATTAAGTTCAATTGTGGAGATGCTCTGTCTTGAGCATCAGAGCGGATGAATCCTAGAAGATAGAAACATAGATTTGACTGAATGGACTTACAGTACATCAGACAGAACTCAAGAAGAATACATCTTGAATTCGTTTATGGATTTGTTCACTTGTGATTCATTTATGGAATTATTCACTTGTGACGTTCATAGTGTGACATACCTAAATCCTAAGTGGATGGCAGACTATGTATGCATGACTCGTACACTTTGATGTAAGAAAAAGCCTGAGTTCGAATAGATAAGGAACCAAAAGCTGGTGGTTGGGTGTACGACTTCTGTAGTTTGTAGCGTCATTCACAACTGTAACACCCCTCACCTGTATTCGACACCAGAATAGGGTTACGAAGTATTACCAGACTTTCAACACTTTTAAACATACATTTCATATACAATTTATCAATTCAAATACAATCCAATTATAATCAATCATAGTGTCCCTTAAACGAGCCTACGAGGCCTTAAACATGCATTGGGAGTGGTTCGGGACTAAACCAGAAACTCGAAAATTTTTCAACACTTAGCAAATTTTTCTCCAAAACAGGAGACACACGTCCGTGTGACCAGGCCATGTGTCTCACACGGCCACCAGACATGCCCGTGTCACAGGCCGTGTGAACATTTGAAATGGGAGCACATAGCCGTGTCCCAGCCCGTGTCCAAACAAGTGAGGTTACTGACTTGGGTCACACGGCCAACCACACACCCGTGTGCTAGGCCGTGCCAGACCTGTAGGGTATACTAACTTATACAACACGGCCAAGTCACACGCCCGTGTGCTAGGCCGTGTGCCAATTAGGGGGTCTACTGACTTGTACCACTTGGCCGATCACATGCCTGTGTGTAAGACCATGTGGAACATACTGACTTCATTTCAATTTCAACACTAGGGGACACACGGCCGTGTGTCACACAAGGCTGAGACACACGCCCGTGTGGACAAAAATAGGCTATTTACCAAGCCATTTTACCACCCCATTTGGTACACATCTTCACCTATACAAATGACACCAAAACATAGCATAATATACCATCCAAAGCAACCAAGCCAAGTCTAAATCTTACCATTTCAATACTAACCAATTCAAGGCACATAAGTACCACAATATGCTATCTAAATTCATACCAATCCTTATAATCTTAACTCATCAAAATGACCATTATCAAAGATGCATTATTAGGCCTAATTTCACAAACTTATCTATATCCACAAATCATCAATTTACCATTCATAGTACCTATTATCATCAATCATCACAACCATCTCAATAAACACAAGACATAAGCATATATATATGCACATGATTCAAACATACCAAATTTACCAAAATTAAGCCATCACCCATGGCTATATATACAAACCAAAATATAAACATTTACAAGCCAATTCATTTGGCCAAAGTCATTATCAAAACATAACTAACATGACTCAAAGTCCCTATACACGCCATATACTTAAAATACCAAAATTTCAAAGGTACCAAGTGATAGGTGATAGTGTGAAACGATCTTCGACGATCCTCGAGTCGAAGCTAGCTTTGATAATACTATAAACACGAAAAATACACAAAGTAAGCTATAAAGCTTAGTAAGCTCGTATATTAGCAATGAGCAAATAACACCATTCATTAATTTTTCAATAATAGAAAACAATATACAACAATTCTATTAAATCTCAAAGCTATCAAATGATCATTCACATAACTTACCGAGGAACTCATCAATTCCATAGTTTCAATACTCAATTCATTACTGTACGTACCTGTACCACCTTGTACCAATCTTATACTTAACCACATTTTTCATTTACCCGTTGAACCATTTGGAATAGAAGTTGGATAATCAAGGTCTCACTCGATAAGTACCTATACCATGGCCCGAAGCCAAATCAAGGTAACTTATCCAAAATTCTGATATCATGGCTCGAAGCCAAATTAGCCGATATGCATGGCCTGAAGCCAAATCGGTTTATCTCGCACATATAGTGCTAATCATGGCCCGAAGCCAACTCAAGTATACCTAATGACATGTCACTAGCATCCTAAACTATTCCTAAGGTTCAACCGGGATTCCAACTGTCGAATCTTCATTGAATCATTTTCGAACTCGTCCGTAATCGCATAATGTAACAGCCCAAACCCGGCCCAAACACTTCGACCGAATTTGGTTTGCTACGGAGAAAAACCTTTTGAGATCTTTTAAAAACCGATTTAAGTTTTTGATAAAAGATAGCGTTTTGTTAAAAACAGTTGAGGTGTACAAATCTTATACTTGGATTTATTTTGAAAATATTTGTTAAGTCAAGTTATTATGTATATTTTATATGTACCGATGGTACTTGAAAACCCTTTTCGATTGCTTTGGAAAAACATGTGAATTCATTCTTATAATCATAAAGTATGAAACGAATACTCAAGCATATCACAAGAATAAAAATAATTTTAGGAGGCCTTATTACAACCCAATTAAAATCAACCAAAATAAAGAAAATGTAAAGAACCAAATTCAAAGTCTAATAAATCTAAAGTTCCTTTGCATGGCCACCTCAAGTCCCTCCGGCTCGTGTATCCATGAACTATGTGTCACTGAAAAAAATAAAGGAGAAGGTGAGTCACCAAGACTCAAGATGTAACCCTTCCCGGTAAATTCCACATCATACACACTATATAACACATTAATCATGCATTAAGACATATACCCAACCTAGCCAACCAAACGCCTCTATCGCCCCATTGTGGTACCAAACCATTGGTGGTGCCAAACCATCGGTGACGATAGTCACAGATGTGATACCAAATCATTGGAGGTGCCAAACCTCGGTGTCCGAAGACACAAATCGGTTGATGGGGCCAACCCATCGCGTGATACCAAATCATGGCGTCAATCCCATATCTCAAAGTGGGGCCAACCCACGGTGGTGCTAAGCCACGTGGACGAGACGCTATGAGGTGCCAAACCTCGGTGACCGTAGTCACAGTGTGTTACTAAAACACCGTGTCCGTCGACACAATATAACGCCCCTCCACTCATCAACCCATATCAAATCATATTATAACAGAGTTTATAACAACATACATTTATCACATGTATCACATAAGCTATGCTTCCCAAAAGCATTATTATCAATCACAAGCTGTAACACCCTCACCGTATTCGACACCGAATAGGGTTACAGTATTACCAGATTTTCAACACTTTTAAACATACATTTCATATACAATTTATCAATTCAAATACAATCCAATTATAATCAATCACAGTGTCCCTTAAACGAGCCTACGAGGCCTTAAACATGCATTGGGAGTGGTTCGGGACTAAACCAGAAACTCGAAAATTTTTCAATACTTAGCAAATTTTTCTCCAAAATAGGAGACACACGTCCGTGTGACCAGGCCGTGTGTCTTACACGGCCACCAGACACGCCCGTGTCACAGGCCGTGTAAACATTTGAAATGGGAGCACATGGCCGTGTCCCAGCCCGTGTCCAAACAAGTGAGGTTACTGACTTGGGTCACACGGCCAACCACACACCCGTGTGCTAGGCCGTGCCAGACCTATAGAGTATACTGACTTATACAACACGGCCAAGTCACATGCCCGTGTGCTAGGCCGTGTGCCAATTAGGGTCTCTTGACTTGTACCACTTGGCCGGTCACATGCGTGTGTAAGACCATGTGGAGCATCTGACTTCATTTCAATTTCAACACTAGGGACACACTGCAGTGTGTCACACAAGGTCGAGACACACTGCAGTGTGGACAAAAATAGGCTATTTACCAAGCCATTTTACCACCCCATTTGGTACACATCTTCACCTATACAAATGACACCAAAACATAGCATAATATACCATCCAAAGCAACCAAGCCAAGTCTAAATCTTACCATTTCAATACTAACCAATTCAAGGCACATAAGTACCACAATATGCTATCTAAATTCATGCCAATCCTTATAATCTTAACTCATCAAAATGACCATTATCAAAGATGCATTATTAGGCCTAATTTCACAAACTTATCTATATCCACAAATCATCAATTTACCATTCATAGTACCTATTATCATCAATCATCACAACCATCTCAATAAACACAAGACATAAGCATATATATATGCACATGATTCAAACATACCAAATTTACCAAAATTAAGCCATCACCCATGGCTATATATACAAACCAAAATATAAACATTTACAAGCCAATTCATTTGGCCAAAGTCATTATCAAAACATAACTAACATGACTCAAAGTCCCTATACACGCCATATACTTAAAATACCAAAATTTCAAAGGTACCAAGTGATAGGTGATAGTGTGAAACGATCTCCGACGATCCTCGAGTCGAAGCTAGCTTTGATAATACTATAAACACGAAAAATACACAAAGTAAGCTATAAAGCTTAGTAAGCTCGTATATTAACAATGAGCAAATAACACCATTCATTAATTTTTCAATAATAGAAAACAATATACAACAATTCTATTAAATCTCAAAGCTATCAAATGATCATTCACATAACTTACCGAGGAACTCATCAATTCCATAGTTTCAATACTCAATTCATTACTGTACGTACCTATACCACATTGTACCAATCTTATACTTAAACACATTTTTCATTTACCCGTTGAACCATTTGGAATAGAAGTTGGATAATCAAGGTCTCACTCGATAAGTACCTATACCATGGCCCGAAGCCAAATCAAGGTAACTTATCCAAAATTCTGATATCATGGCCCGAAGCCAAATTAGCCGATATGCATGGCCTGAAGCCAAATCGGTTTATCTCGCACATATAGTGCTAATCATGGCCCGAAGCCAACTCAAGTATACCTAATGACATGTCACTAGCATCCTAAACTATTCCTAAGGTTCAACCGGGATTCCAACTGTCGAATCTTCATTGAATCATTTTCAAACTCGTCTGTAATCACATAATCACAATTCATGCTATATTAAAGTATATAAAATACATTTGAAATGAAATTATAACATACGAACTTACCTCAGATGTTAAAACGGTGAATCGAGTCAATTAATCGATAACTTTATCTTTTCTCCGATCCAAGTCCGTATTTCACTTTTCTTGATCTAAATATATTCAAAATTAACTTATTTAATCATCTATTCATTCAATTTAGTCTAAAACACACTTTAAAACATGTTTACGCTTCTACCCCCAAACTTTCACATTTTTTACAATTTAGTCCTTATTACACAAAATCACAAATCATGAAATTCAAGACTAACCCATGCTAGTCGAATTACCATTATACCCCTAGTAGCCCATATTTTTCATTTATTTCACATTTTAACCACTAACATTACACATTTCTCAATTTAATCCCTATTTTGCATTTTTACTAAAAATCACTTAACAAAACTTGTATATCTATCAACAACTATTCACAATTTATCATCAAACATAAAAATACACATGTATTCATCAATGGAATCATTCAAAATCTTTAACAATTTTGCAAAATATTCCCTGGGCTAGCTAGTATTAGATGCAAAGATCACAAAAACATAGAAATCACTAAAAACGGGATAAAAATGGACTTACTATTGAACTAGAGAGCTTGGCCGAATGAAAACCCTAAGAATGGTGTATTTGCTCTTCAATTTCGGTAATGGAAGATGAATGAAGATGGAGAAACATTTTTGTTTTACTTAATTATTCATTATTAACTAATTTACCATTTTAACCTTAATTATTAATCATCAAAACACCTTAATAAATGTCCATATATGTCCACTCACAATTAAAATGGTCTAATTACAACATAAGGACCTTAACTTTAAGGTTATATAGCTATTAGACACCTTTAGCTATTAGAACTCAAGTTTTACGCTTTACGTGATTTAGTCCTTTTTATTAAACTAACCAACCAAACGATAAAATTACTAAACGAAAATTTCACACAATCATTCAATCATGTTGTAAACCTTAAAATAATAATAAAATAAATATTTTGACATCGGATTTGTGGTCTCAAAACCACTATTCTGATTTGACCAAAAACAGGCTGTTACAACAACAGTGAAATTCATAACCCGAGACATAGGTAAATTGTTAAACCAATCTTTATTGGATAAAACATTTTGATATAACAAATATAATATTTTTGAACAAAGACTTAATGAAGTTCAAAGTCAAGATTTCTCAAACATTTTGAACACTTGGAAAATACTTTAGAAAATTTTTAAACAGTTTATAACAAGTCAAAAACTACACCCTAATACTTAAAAAATTGTTTTTAAGCTTTGAAGTTTAGAAACATTGAGCAAAAATAACAAGTATCAATATTTTTCAATAAGTATCGGTACCTAGACATTTTTATCGATACCTCTGCCTGTTATTGATATGAAAATGCCATTTTGGAATTTTTTATCAAAGTAAAAATATCCATACTTATCATTAAGTATCGATACCATGAATTTTTTTATTGATACCTCTTTCAATATCAATACAAAATTGACATTTTGACTTTGGGGGAAATAAAGCAAAAGTATTAAGTATCGGTACTTGTAATTAAGTATCAATACCTAAAACAAATTTATCGATACCCTCCTTTGGTATTGATATGATTTTAAGGTTCGATGTTTTGAAAATTATTCAAAAAGTTACCCTAGTATCGATACACATAAAAATTTATCGATACTTTTAATCAGGTATCAGTAGATTTCTCTACATATCGATGTGAAAAAAGGCCAACGGTCACTAACTTGGACATTAAATGCTTTAAGTATTGATACCCATCAGAAGCATCGACACCTTTTGTTTCAGGTGACATTAATGTTTTGGTCTTTTATATCCCAACGGCTTTATTCAATTCCACAACAACCACAATGGTTGGAAATAAATTTGGGAGTATAAATACCATCTTCAAAAGGTTCAACAACAACAAGAGAGTGCAAAAAGATCAAAAAGCTATCATATTAACCTTTGTGCTTAAATTCTTCATATTTTTCTTGTATACACTTGTAAGCATTTATTGTTTTTCTATCATCTCAAGTGTTTTTCTTTGCATTAGAGCTTAATTGGCAAACATCCTAATATTGTAACAATTACTTCTTAGTTTCCTTTTTTGTTTGCCCTTTTGAGAGGGTTTGTATCTTAAGATTTGGGTAGAAATCTTAAGGGAGTTGTAATGTTAAACCTTGTCCTCAAAGGTTCATTAAATTAGTGTTTGAGAAAATCTTTAGTTGTGGATAACTAAGATAGTGGAGTAGGCAATTGGGGCCAAACCACTATAAGTTATAGTGTTTATTGTTTCACATTTTCTCATTTGCTTCCACAATTTTTTAAAGGGCAATTCACCCCCTCTTGGCTATTTTGATTGATTGATTAAGCTAATAATTGATATCAAAGTTAGTCTCTAAAAACAATTTAACAACCAAGAGAAGATTCTCAAAGAAGCTCAAATGATCATTAACATTCTTTACAATAATGACGTCCACTTCCAGGTTAGTTTTCTTTTGTGAATCTCAATCTATCTCCAAGCCTCCAAACATTAATAGAGCCAACTACTCATATTGGAAGACTAGGATGATGCTATTTATTCAAGCCAACGACCATGCGACTTGGGATATCATCATGGATGGTCCTTCTATCCCTCTAAAGTAAGAAAGAGAGCTCTCAGTGCCTAAAAGCAAGAAAAAATAGAATAAGAAAGATAGGAGTATTCAATTAAATACCAATGCCATGTATACATTATTTTGTGCAGTTGGTCCTAATTAATATAGTAGAGTATCATCTTGTTCCAATGAAAATGAGATATGGGACAAACTAGAAGTCATTCATTAGGGTACAAGCTAAGTTAATAATCAAAAGTGAGAATTCTTTCCCTCAATTATGAAACTTTCAAAATTAAGCCCGATGAGGATATTAAAGCAATGTTCAATAGATTCACCATCATCATCAATTGGCTCAAATCCTATTGGAAGACATACCTCAATGAAGAAGTCGTAAGGAAAATGCTTAAAAGCTTGTCAAAGTCTTGTTAGAAGTGTATAGGTCCCTAAATTATTTAGTACTACTAAAGGCAAGGATATCCTTTCTAAATGGATACCCAAGAGGACCAAAATTATAGGAACTAATGCTTATGGACTTAAAAGAATTTACGTAGGAAAAATCAAATCTTAATTCTATGTTTGTAGGGAAAGGAGCAATGCTTCAAGGTGAACGATTCAAGTGGAAACTCATGGTACCCTGATAGTGGATGCTCAAGACAAATGGCGGGTGAGAAGAGTCATTTTATCGAACTAAAGCCAAAAAGTAGAGGAGAAGTTACATTTGGTGACAACTACAAAGGACAAATTGAAGGAATTGCCTCAATTAGTAAAAACTCTTCAATCTTCATTGAAAATGTTTTATTTGTCAACGGTCTTAAGCATAATGTTTTGAGTATTAGTCAATTATGTGATCAAGGTCTCGATTTCATATTTGAATCAAATGGATGTAAGGTTATTGACATTGTTTCTAGTAAGATTGTGCCTATTGGTCATTGTTGAATCTGGTGCCTTTAGTGTAGTATTTTTGTCTAATTACACATGTAGTTTTTTTGAACAAATTGATTAATAAAATTATTCATGAATTAAATTAATATACTTTGTATTATTGTCCACAAATGGTTTTTGCATGAAAAGCAAAATAGAAGCAAATGTTGCTCATTGGTTGTCAAAATGGTTAACTAATACTAAGCGGTATTACGTGATCGGATCGTAGTATAGAAAGATTGTAACGCCCCAAAATTATTTATTATTAATTTCGTATGTTGTTGTCACAAATATATGTCTGCTTCAATGGTTAAGTATTCTGGGAAGAGTCTGAAAGGTCCCAAGTTCAAACTTTGGCTTGGGAAATTTTTTCTTTTTATTGAATAAACCCCTAACTTTAGCCAGTAGGCTTAAGAATAAATGTTTGTAAAATATATCAGAATGGGTCTGCTGGTCTAGTGGTTAATTGGAGTGTTAATGTGCAACGGGTCTGGAGTTCAAGTCCCAGCGCTAGCAAAGGGATTTATTTTTACAACGTACAGTGATAGAGCTGTAGTTTGACTGAAACTGGAGTGTTTGAGGAGTGTGGGGAGTTGTGGCTGAATTTTAAGAGGTAGTTGGAGGGAATTTGGTTTATTGGGAGAGTTGTGCCGAATATAAAGTGTTGTTGCTGAATTTTAGGAGAAAATAGTGGGATATGGGAGTTATCCTGATTTGATGGAGTGTTGGATTCGGCTCTCTCCCTTTATTTTTTCCAATTTTAGTTTTGATAGAGTTCTTTATCCCTTCTTCAAGTTGGCTGCCGATTTTCCCTTCACTCTATATCTTTTGTTTCATTTTTATTTTGTTAATTTTCTCACCACAGTCTCTTTCTTTTCTTTTCCCAAAAACCTGTGTCAAGTATTGCTAGGTGTGCGTTTACTATATCTCTTGGTTCTCTTCGGCCTTGACCACCCCACGACAGGCATTCTTTCCTCATCTTCTTTTGCCGATTCATTTTCTTTTACTGTTTCCTTCTTTGAGCGATTCTTTCTATCCTTGTTGTTGCTATTTTTTTCTCTCTTCTACTCTTGGCTGAATTATGGTTACTTTGATTGCTTTTCTTTTGTTTTGATATTTTTTCCAATTGGCTCATCTCCTTTACGCGATTCTGCGCTTTCAGTAAGTTTGATACTCATTTTGGTTCAAACTATTCTTGTGAGTAACTGTTAATAGGAGTTTTGGCTTTATACAGATAATAACTGAGAAGCTAGTGGTTATTCTTTATCTACGGTGTAAAGGCGTGAAGCCTCGATTGCTCAATCAAGGTTAGTGGTTGTCGACTAAGGGGATAAGTGTTTAGCGAGGGTTCTTTTTAATTCTATTGGCAGGCAATTAATCGAATGTTAGGCGATTAACCAAATGTTGTGGTTGAATATAGGTTTGCAGTGTGGCTCGTGGGCTATTTACGCACTGTCTCAAACAAGGGTGTGTGTGTGTGTAAACACTACTCTTAATTGAAAATCGTCAAAAAGCCGAAAAGTGTGATTAGTTGACCCCAAACGGGCTTTTGGCTACCCGTGTGGTAGTCCGTGTGAATAAACATGGGCATATGATCAACGAGGTCGGCCATGTGCGATTTCATGGGCTGGGCCGTAGTGGTCTAAATTGGGCCATATGGGCCCCACACGAGTGAACCACACGGGCGTGTGGGCCCACATGGGCCTACAACATGGGCCCGTAGTAGGGGCCCTATGCCCATTTTCACTGTTTGACTGCTAAGGTTGCACGGGTCGTCCGAGATGACTGTGGACCTATTATTGGGTCAGTAAGTTTACCTAGAACCCTAACTGACTGAATGACTGTTACGGCCTTGTGTGATATATATACATATGTATGTACATGTATGGCTATACTTTAGCATGCTAATTTAACTATACTGAATACATGTATGATGTTCTGATATGACATGACATGATTGCATGAGGCATTGCATGGAGTTGGGTTTTAAATTGATTGGAGGAAGTGTACTGAAAGGCTTCGAGCCTAAATTATTGGCAGCCTAGTTGTATATTACTGTATAGTGCCGTATTCGGTACTTTTTGGAGTGTAAGGATGGGTGGGTTGATTATATCCCCACATGGAGTGTAGGGTTGGACGGAGATGGAGTGTAGAGGCTGGCTGGGTAGGGCTTGTATGCTGTATGATTTGTTACAGATATTGTAATAGGCCAAGGCCCAAATGTATGATTATTCATCTTGAGATGGGCTATAGCCCAAGCTATTCTTATCCTTTATTCGAAAAGGGCTTAGGCCTAGACTATATTTTCCTTCTGTCTGTTTGATTTATAAGGGATTTTACACTAAGTTTTCATAAACTCACCCTTCTAATTTGACTGTACAGGTAATCCCCAAGAATAAGCGGGTCAATGCAGCGGAGGACTCGGCGGTGGCCACACAACTTACTTCGTTCTATTTTAGTACTTATATGAATTTTATTTTATTTTGGGTATTTTTCTGTAATAATGGCCTTTTTATATTTTTATTTTAATTTGAGATTTTTATTGATTTGTTTTATACCTGCTAGAAGTAGGGGTAATCGGGTTTTCAAAGGAATCAGGCGTTTTAACAAATTTTACACAAATACGCAAACTATTTTAAAAGCTTCCGCGACAAGTGACGTTTTGGAAATTTAATATCGTTCTGGAAGCAATAAATTATTGATAATGATTCACATTTTGGAAATGAACGACATGTCTTCAAAAGATAACAAAAAGAGGTTGAATAGAAAAGAGAGTTTTTAACGACAACTTGTTTCATGAAAAACACTTCAATGTGACATCACCAGATTCGGCCATAACGTCCAGGCCGGGTTTGGGGTGTTTCAAAGATAGCTTGTATTAGTAATTGAACCTAAACATGTCCTTAGTCAAATAAAAAATTAACAAACCTATTTAAAGACTAATATGTCATCTATCAAGTCCAATTGGGGAGATGTCTTGTCTTAGGCACTGTAGCGAGATGACTCCCAAAAGATAGAGATATAGATGTGACTGACTGAGCTGACAGTACATCAGACAAGACCCAAGTAGAATAGATCCTGAATCTGTTTATGGATTTATTCACTTGTGATGTTCATAGCATGACTATAAACGGAAAAATATATAGGATTTTTCCTATATAATTTATCACCTTTTTACTTAAATTTGTTGTTAAATCTAAGTAATTGTTTAATAAATTAATGAAATATGTGAAAATATGAAATTAGGACATAGAAATTATTACAATGTGATTTTATGCTTTATTATATAGTTTTCATGCATAAAATGGCTTATTTTATATTAAATTGAGCATATTATATTTTTAAGACATGAGATGGGCCATGCATGATTAAATTAAATAATAAAATATAAAATTATATTTAAATATTCATTTTTAGATATTTCATTAATAAGTTGATTTGTAATTAATTATTTAAATTGGATAAATTTTATTCTTTGGTCCTCTAATTTATTGATTTATTTTGGACAGGTCTTATAGCTTTATTTGATTACAAAACCGTCCAAATTGGGGACCAAGTCAACCCAAAATTCAGTTGGACATGGCTTTCCATAAACCACTCTTTGGTTTAATTGCACAAGGTCCTTGAAGAGTTGAAGAAATTAGAGATTTACCTGAAGATTTGCACTTGACCAAGTCTCAGTCCTGAGTTGTTGTGGCACTCAAATTGACCAAAAATCAAGCAAAAATCAGCTCTACTTCCTCAATTTATGGCCGGCCACCCATGGAAGATGCTTCAAAAGATGAAAACTCTTATTTTTAGTAAACTATGCCCTTCTCCTCACCTATAAATAAGACCTCATACTCACATTTCTACTGATCCCTCAATCATTCCTCATTCATCTCTCATCATTCATCATTCTCTCTTCTCCCTCAATTCTCTTAGCATTTTCCATTCCCCACATTTAGCATCATCTCTTCATAGAGATTTTAGCAATTAAGCCTCTTAAAGAGCCTTTGGTCGGCCACCTTGGAGAGCCATCAGCAAAGGAGAAAAGCGAAGGGATGAAGGAGTCTCATCGATCAGAGTCTTGGGTGACAGCCACTTTGATTTGGGTTTTATCTTTCTTTTCTTTAATTTAATCTAAAAATGTTTGCTATGTGTTCCTTGTTCTTGTTTACAACAATGTTAGCTTAATTTTATTTAAGCTAGGATGATTGCTTTGACTAAATAATATTTATTTGATTCATGCTTATAATGTTTGTGCCTCAATCGATCATGTTTTCAATTAAAATCAAGTTTGTATTTCGTTCATACGAGATTGAAATGCACCTGAATTAGCTGAGCGATCCTGAGCAGACGATGGCTAGTGGACACATAATTGAAATGTGCATGCTCAATTTACATCCTAACCTGATTAAATTGTAGGTTGCATAACAACTCTAACCAAGCTCTATTATCTGCATAATTTTTAGATTTGTGTGATTAAACTGTTTCAAACTTGACACGTCCCTATTACCTCACACAAATTCTAAGAAACCCTTAGTAAATAAGGATCAGTAAAATGCATATTTACTAAGTAAAGGATTCCGAAATGACCTAATGTGGTTTCCAAACTCATGAAAGATCGAGTTGCTATGGAATGTTTTTCCGAATATTATTAAGCATGTTGATACTAGATTAAGTTTAATTAAAGTAATTGTCCTAGTTTATTTATGTTATAATTGTTGCGAATTGTGTTTAATTTTGCTAAAATATATTTCATTCATATAGTTTGCATACTTAGAATAATTTGCATTAAGGATCATTGCATTTAATTTAATATATTTTAATCATCACTTCTCAACTATATTGTGTTTTTATTTACCAAATTGTTAATATAATTTTACAAATTAAGTGACTTAACACAAATACAATCCCTGTTGAGACGATAACTCGATACTTACTTATTACTTGATAACGACTGTGTACACTTGCACAAACCTACGCTACAGTGACATACCTAAATCCTGAGTGGATAGCAGACTATGTATGTGTGACTCATACACTTTGATGTAAGTAAAAGCCTTAGTTCAAATAGATAATGAACCAAAAGCTAGTGTGTTGGGTTTATGACTTCTATAGTATGTAGCATCATTCCCAATAGTGGAATTCATAGCCCAAAACATGGGTAAATGATATCCTTTCATTGGCATTACATGGTCGAAGAAAAGTAAACCTGGCCACGGGTCGCCCGCCTTCTTGATAGATAACTTGATCACTATTTGATAATGATTGACTTTTCATTAAGGAAGATGTAATGGTTAACATGAGGTAAAATAGAATCATGTAGGGAGAAAAAATAATATCCCAAATAGATCAAGGATATTTTATAAGGATAACAAACTTATGACATAGTCATTGGGCGAGAACTGAGTAGTTGCTTTCGTAATGGTCTGTCATTGAAGACAGCTCAATCATGATACTATAGTGAAATAACTTCGTGACTAAATGAGTTTATAATTAATAGGCAAAAAGTCGAAACTTAATTATAAATCATTTAAGCCTCAACAACATATGTCTAATCGGTCCCTCTGCTAGCTCTTTGAAACCATAAATAAATTGCATGTCTGAATATAAATGAACGGAATGAATAAAAGAATAATATGAGAAACATTTATGAATGATTATGGTTCTCTCTGAAATAGAGAATAGAATCATTTGAAAATGAATGTAGGTTTCAAAAAATGGAAATGGAAATGGAAATGGAAATTTGTAATCCTATATAAGATTACTTAAAAATTGATGGAAGGATGGTTTTATGTTTTTGGACTGTTTTGAAGCCTGAAAATGAAAATAAACCATTTGGTCATAGTGAACATGTTGAGTTGTGACATATTGAATAAATTTTCTCTAAATTTTATTGGGGGTAAAATTGCCAAAATTTTACCGGGGGTAGAATCGTCAAAATTTTATCGGGGATAAAATTAGGATGAGAAAATTATTTAATATGTAAATATTAAAGTTTATTTTAAGAAATATAAAAAATAAATTAGGTTGGATCACATTATAGAGTACTCGATCAAAAAAGCCTAAGAAGTACTCGTAATTGGACCCGATGTGAGAGAGACCCAAAACCATATAACATGAAGGGGAAAAAACCTAGTATAAAATAAAATGGTGAGTTGTTCGCCCCTCTCCTACTCTAATTAGGATGTTACTTTTCCAATTTAAAATAAACATCTACAACTTTACAAGGGTTCTACATTCTCTTCCTATAAATAGATGGTACAGATAAAACTATTAACACAACTTTTGCAAGATTATTATTTTGCCAAAAATAGAGAGAATTTATTCTCAACTTATAAACATATTTTTCATAATAAAAATTTTACCAGTTTTCATTAAAGAAGAGAGAATTTTCATTTTCACCCTAAAAGGAAAAACTTTTCTAGTTCTATGTTTTGATTCAATTGGTTCGAGCCCACACTCAAAGCAGTTCGCGGTATGAGAATAGTGGAAAAATCATTTGGTTGAAATCTAGAAAACATCAAGGATTCACTTATCCAGAAATACAAGTATAAATTTGGTTAAGGTTTATTATTATAAATATCAGAAACCGGGTCGATTTTCAAAATCTTAATTTTTGTTGTGCAAGAAAACTGTTTTCAAACCAATTTTTTTTCTAATAGTCATAGAATAGGAAACAATTATATGGTGCATCTATATGACTTTCATGGCTCAAACATTTGTTTTATGGCTCAAACATTTGCTATATGGCCAAGAATGAAAATACTTCTTAGATATGGCATAGAAAATTAAGACATGCTAGCACGAGCATATTGTATAAATTGGCTAAAAATGACTTAGTAAGAAGATAGCCTGTAACACCCCTTACCCATTTTTAATGCCGGAATAGGGTATGAGGCATTACCTAACTCAATCACATACTAACATGCATTACCGGGTCATAAAAATCCGTTTCAAATTTAAAAATTTTCAATCTTCCTCTAATCATCCATAATATGGGCCTACAAAGCCCAAAACACACTTTAGAAATGTTTTGGGATCAAATCGAGTTCTTTGGAAAACTTTGAAAAATGTTACTAAAAACAGTGGCATACGCCCGTGTGGAAGGGCAACACGCCCGTGTGGAAATTAATTCTCAACTCGAACCTACAAGGGTTTTCACATAGCCTGACACATGCTTGTGTCCATGGCCCATGTCCCTCACACGTCCATGACATGCCCGTGTCTTGGCCCGTGTACAAAAACCTTGACATTTTGTATCTGACATCATCACCCCAATAAGGTCACACAGCCAAGGCACACGCTCGTGTCCTTAGACAGTGTGGTGAATTAAATTCCTAAATTCAAGTATAGACTTCACACGGCTTGGGCGCATGCCCATGTCCTATGGCCGTGCCTTCCACACGGCCGTGCCTCAACCCGTGTGGTTACTACTGGGCATTCTGTTTTGCCAACTTAGGATGCAGGTGGACACATGGCCAAACCACATGCCCATGGGGCACCATGTGTCACACACGGCCTAGACACACGCCCGTGTGTCTACCCGTGTGGATAAAAACAAGTCTATTTACCAAGCCTTTTCTGCTACCCTTAATTGCATCAACATAAACCTCATCAAATAACCTACTCATTCATCCATTAATAAACCAAACACTCAATCATGCAATTTGCACATTCATGAATAACATCATCATTTTCATATATTAATAGTAAGTATTAGCCATCATCTATGGCCCTATACAAAATGAATCAAACTTCAAAACAAGCCAACACGTTTGGCCAAATCAATATGACACTTGACAAAGACCAAGTCCCCTATACATGCCATAATTCAAGGTAAAACTTAATATACCAAAATGTGTGAATAGTATGGATGATCCTCCGTCGATCTCCATATCCCGAGCTAGCTCTTTGACACTATAAAATAAGGGAAAAGAGAAAGGAGTAAGCTTTAAGCTTAGGAAGTCTATATGAAAACTATGAACATCGTACCACTTACTTATCAATCAAGAACATTACATACTAATCAAGAACAATTTAGATCCTCGTAATTATACTTACTCATTTCAAATCTTACCACATCCCAAACACATATCATAAACATTGCTCACATTTACATGCACTTATACCCTGCACTTATGTAACGCCCCAAAAATGTAGGGTTTGTAATTTTGCTGAATTTACTTAAATTCCATGATGTGCTGGAACAACTAGTTATTTGAGTGTGTTTGGGGGTTTAGGAAACCTGGGTTCGAGTCTGAACCTTGGAAAAATTTTAATTTTTGCTCATAAGTGAAACTAGCAGTTAGTAGTAGGACTTATGTATAAATATGTGTGTTTATGTGTCACAAAAAGAGCTTGTGACTTAATGGCTGTGGTGTCATTGAGATGGCAAGGGGAGTGGGGTTCGAATCCCATGACAAGCAATTATGGGGTTTTTATTTTATGAGTGGATGGTGCAAGAGGTAAAGTTTGGATCAAACTCTGCAGAGGAGGTTGAAGAGTTGGTCAAGAATTTCGAATGGGAGGCTGGGAGTAATTCAAGGAGGATTTGGTGGAGGTTTGAGGGAGTTGGAGGTGTGTAGGAGTCTTGGCCAAATGTGGGGAAGGATGAGTAGGGGATTTTCACTAGGGGGTTTTCAGTTGTGCATTTTCAGCAATTTGGGTAAGTGAGGAAGCCAAATTTTCTCTTTGGTTTTCTAAGTTTTCTTTTGTTTCGTTTTGGGAATCATTCCTTTTGTGACATCTCGTGTCATCTTTTACCTTTTGGGTCTTATTCTTCCTTCTCCTTTTCATTATTATTTCTCTGTGCTGCCTACTTGCTGTTGAATCACTTCCTCTCTCTTTGGGTTCTTCCTTGGCCGAACACAACCCTTCTTTCCCTCTTGATATTCTTTTCTTTTCGCTGCAAGTTAGCCAAACCCTTTATCTCTTAAAACTTGGTTCCTCTTGTGTTGGCTGAATATATTAAGGCCTAGGGATCTTTTCCTCTTCGTTCTAGCTATTTTCGAATCTCGTCAATCGGTTGGTAAGTGGTGGCTACATCTAGATTGGCTTTTTCTCCTTAATCGATTTTGTGTCTCTTAGGTTGAAGGGTTTGTCCCTAGTTGCAGTGGAGATGTGTTTTGCTAACACTTTCTTTCTCGTCGATTATTGCTAGGGACTCATTTTCCTTAGCTAATGGGGGGTGGGCCGAATACTCTTCCACTACAAGAGATCGTTCGTTCGTGGTAAGCAAAATTAGTTTGATTAAAGTGTTTCAGTTTTATGGATTAACAAGGGTTTGTGACTGATAAATGGGGCGGTTGTTGTCATAAGTGTCTTGGAAGCGCTTCAAACCACAACTCGTAACAAGTGTGTAATCGCACACCCAACACTGTACTGTTTGAATGTGGGATAAAAGTGTTCTCATACTTTAGTGCTACTGTGAATCGAAAAAAGCCGAGAAGCTAAACTTTTGGCATCTGTGGGCCCTCGAGCTTTCGAACGCTCGTAGAGATAAATCGAGCCACAATTGCTGGCGCTAGACCGTAGAGGCCGTCACGGATGCTCCGTGGGCTTAGGTCATAAAATTAACAAAATACCCTCGATGGGTAAAATTACAGAAATACCCTCGAAGGGTAAAATTACCAAAATACCCTCGATGGGTAAAATTACTAAAATACCCTCGATGGGTAAAATTACTAAAATACCCTCGAAGGGTAAAGCTATCGAAATACCCACGAAGGGTAAGGTTATAGAAATGTCTCCAAGGGGTGAAATTACCATTTTACCCCAACCGTCAAAATGACTGTTATACCCCTAGTGGTAGCGTAAGTGATGTATGTGTGATATTTGTATGATTGTTTATGATTGTGACATACTGCATACATGAGTTAATTATGACACGACATTCTGCATTGGGGTTGGAATTTGTATTTGGAGGAAGTACTGTACTAGTGGCTCTGCTACGTTTTACTGATCTAGTGGTTTTGCCACTATTTTGATGTAACACCCCTAACCCAAATTCCGTCGAATTAGGGTTACGAGGCATTTTCAAAGAAAATACAGCTTTCATACATTCACATAATCACATAGAACTTATCCATAAATGCATATATATATATATGTATATAACATTTTACTAATTAAATATTAGTCTTAAATGTTTAGTCATACCGATATACAAATCATGTCTCACAGTTCAATTGAATTCATTTCAATTATATATATCATTTATTCCACCATTATACATATCTTAAAGTCACACAATTTGCCTTAAAATACATACTTTAATCATGAGCTTATCATTATAATGACGCATTCAAACCAAGCATATAATGTTTATTAGCCATGTACAAATGAAATCCAAAACCATATATATATTTTCTACTCAATACCATGTATTGTCAATACATAACTTATGAGATTTATTTTACCTTTCACATTTAAGCAAAACATGCACATTTAATAATGGATATAACACAACTAAACACATCACGCCTATATGTCATGACTAACCTATATATATATCTATCCATATATGTGTATACGATATGTACCTAGATTATAACTGAATATACCCACATACAGTTCATAATATCCATGCATCATAATAATTTATATAAATTTAACTTATACTTCGAACACTCACATGAAATCCTAACATTATTAACCTATGAACAAAACACAACTATGGTTCAATATAATCGAGTATACAATTGATTATTCATACCACATTACCCAACTCAAATGTTCACTTCACAAACATATATTTCCTTACCATATTCGAATTAAACCTTGATTGAATTTGCACAAACATTAACGATATAAACTGACTATTATATCAAAAGCATGATAAACATACTTAATCGAAAATTTAGCCATATTCGCATGGCTATTATATACATGAACAAAAAGTTTTCAACAAAACAAAGTCAAAGTCTTTCCTATACATGCCTCTATCCGAAAACCAAAATGAAAGAGTACCAAATTAGATTGATAGTGTGGTCGACTTTCTTGACGATCCCGTTGAGCTTGTAGCCTGAACCTAATCTATAAAACAGAGGAGAACATTTCACACAAATAAGTTTACTAACTTAGTAAGTCCCAAGCTCATGATAATATAACATTCAAACACTTAAACATTTAAATCATTCAACTTATGACATTGCACATATACATTTAAATATATTGGTTTCTACAGGGCCGAATACTAATAGTTCATTAACCTAAGTAATTGTACTTCATTTCCATAAACCTGTATCTCTTCAAAGCACAAAATAAGTATATTACAAGAATCACATGCTCCAAATCGTATAAGTACAGCATTCATATCAACCATGTTATCGTACTAAAATTTCTTTCACTCTTAGCATTTCTATTTGAAAACCGAATCTCCATAATAGTACATTCAAGCTCAAATTCAATCATATAATACTCATGCACATCAATCGTAATCTCAAATGTACATAACATCGTTCTCATAATATTAACTCGACTCGAGTAACATTAAACATAACATACCTTACTTGCTTACCGAGCCTTTAACTAGATACATTAGCTACGGTTTACCTTGAACAAAATTCGGTTTCTCCTTTGTAAAACACATCATCGGCTTAAAGCACGCTAGGCATTAAAGCCCAAAATAAATCAAAGACGAAGCTCGCTAGGCATTTAAGCCCAAATAAATCAAATAAATCAAAATAAATCACCAAAGACGAAGCTTGCTAGGCATTAAAGCCCAAAATAAATCACCAAGACGAAGCTCGCTAGGCATTAAAGCCCAAATAAATCAAAGACGAAGCTCGCTAGGCATTTAAGCCCAAATAAATATAGTTAATCTTTCATTTCACATTTCATTGTGCTAAATTCACCACCACTTATAATTCACATATTTTATCATATAGCAAACCAAAACACTTATTCACATCACATTGAATAAAATTTCAACCAATCCATTCTAATACTTTTACATTCGCTAACACAAGATTCTATACTCAAATTTATCGAATATTATCATTTAATACGTTCATAAATAATTCTGTAACTTATACTTGCTTAAGGACTTACCTCGGTTGTCGATAGACCGCAAATCGGCTATTCGAGAACCTTCGCTTTCCCCGATCTAAACTGCTTTTCTTTGCTCTTGATCTAAAACACATTAAAATTTAGCTCATTCAAGTACATTTCATCTCAATTTAGTCCCTAAGCACATAAATGGGCAAATTACTATTTTACCCCTAATATTTCACAACTTTGTAATTTAGTCCTATTTGCATAACACACAAAATACACCAAATTAGCTAAGACTATACAAGGGCCGAATATTCCTAGGGACTTTACAAGCCCTCACATTTCACTTATTTTGCAAATAAACCCCCCTAAAATTTCATTTTTACAATTTGGCCCTAAAAACAAAAATTCTTCAAAACTTCCAATACATAATATACTAATTTTTAACTTATCTTTTATCTAACATCATCAAACATCAAAAACCATATAAACCTATCAATAGCCAAACATCAAGCATGCTTAGATTCAAAATTTTAACATGGGTCACCTACGGCTCAAGCAACGATCTCAAAACGTAAAATTTATCGAAAACTAACTAAAACTCACCTTGAATTTTGGCTTCAAAGTGCCGAAATTTCAAAGAATCTAAAGCTTATTTTCTTCCTCCACATTCGGCCATGGATGAGTCAAAAGATGATGGCTTTCTTTTCTTGGTTATTTTAACATATAATAAATAATTACCAAATTACTAAACTAACCTTATAATTAAAATAACTAAACATTTTAACTTAAGGACAAACTTGTCCATGGCCGGCCACTAACTCTTAAAATGGGTTATTTACCCTTTCAATACTTCCTATTAAAAAGCCATGCTCAAATTAGCACATTACACTTTAGTATGCCACTTTTACCTTTTACGCGATTAAGTCCTTTTATCAAATTCAATACTTAAACGATAAAATTTTTCACTAAACTTTCACACATATAAATTCATATATAATAAACACTAAATATAATATTTAAATATTTCTCGGGCTCGATTCGTGGTCCCAAAACCACCGTTCGATTAGGGTCGATTCGATTCTCATATAACTCTCCCCTTAAAGATTTTCGTCCCCAAAATCTTACCGTTAAATAACGCTCGGATATTGTTGCCTCATTGAATCCTCAGCTCCCACGTAGCCTCTTCAACTCCGTCGATTCCATAGTACTTTCACTAAGGAAATCCTTTTGTTTCTTAACTCTTTCATTTCCCGAGCTAAAATACGGATCGGTTTTTCCTCATACGTCATATCAGGTTGGATATCAATTTCAGACGGAGCAATCACATGTGACGGATCTGATCTGTATCTACGGAGCATAGAAACGTGAAATACATCGTGTATCTTTTCTAATTCAGAGGGTAGCTTCAACCTATAAGCAACAGGCCCAACACGTTCAATGATTTCATACGGTCCGATGAACCTCGGGCTCAACTTGCCTTTCCGGCCAAAACGGAGTACTTTCTTCCACGGAGAAACCTTTAAAAATACTCGATCTCCGACCTGAAATTCAATGTCTTTACGTTTCAAATCAGCATAAGACTTTTGATGATCCGAAGTAGCTTTCAAATTGTCTCTAATAATAGCTACTTTCTGTTCAGTTTCTTTAATCAAATCAACCCCGTGTATCTTATTCTCGCTGAGCTCAGTCCAGTATAATGGTGTTCGACACTTTCGCCCGTACAAGGCTTCATAGGGCGCCATTTTGATACTAGATTGAAAACTGTTGTTATAGGCAAATTCAATCAGAGGTAAATATCTTTCCCACGCACCTTCAAACTCGAGAACGCAACATCTCAACATGTCCTCAAGTATCTGAATAGTTCGCCAGATCGACCGTCTGTCTCATGGATGAAAGGTCAGTACTAAAATGCGCTTTAGTACCTAAGGCATCTTGCAACTTCTTCCAAAATCGCGATGTAAATCTCGGGTCTCGTCTCGAAACAATGGAACTCAAGACACCATGCAATCTCACAATATGTGATACATACAATTCAACAAGTTTATCGAGTGAAAAGTCCATGCGAACCAGCACAAAATGAGCTGATTTAGTCACCTATCAACTATAACCCGACGGCATCTTTCTTACTCGGTGTCATAGGAAGACCGGATACAAAATCCATGGTAATTCTATCCCATTTCCATTCGTATCATGATTGGTCAAGTAGTCCGGATGGCACTTGATGTTCAAACTTTTACTTGTCGACAAATTAAGCATTTGAAACAAATTCAGATATATCCCGCTTCATGCCCACCACCAATAGAACTATTTCAAATCATTATACATCTTTGTGCTACCCGGATGTATTGATAATCGACCACTATGGGCCTCACTAGAATCATCTCAGATCAAATCGAGTTCTTGAACACACATTCGGCTTTTAAAATTCAAACATACATTTGCATCAATCAAAATTTGATTCGCACCTTTTTCACAATCGAATTCGACTAGCAATCAAATCCTTGTCAACTTTCTCATGCATCACAAATTTGTTGGATAAACATCGGTCTTGCTTGTAACTCGGCTATGATCGAACCATCACCGACATAGCTATCTCGTGCGTTCATTGCACGAAGAGCAAACAATGATTTTCGACTTAACGCATCCGCAATAACGTTAGCTTTTCCGGATGGTAGTCAATCACCAACTCATAGTCTTTCAACAATTCTAACCATCTGCGTTGTCTCAAATTTAGATCTTTTCGAGTCATTAAATACTTTAAACTTTTATGATCCGAATAAATGTGACATTTCTCGCCAATAAATAGTGACGCCAAATTTTCAATGCGAAAACAATGGTCGCAAGTTCTAAGTCATGCGTCGGGTAATTTCTTTCATGCGGCTTCAATTGTCTTGAAGCGTAGGCTACAACTTTGCCTTCTCGCATCAAAACGCAGCCCAAACCATTTAAAGAAGCATCGAATAAACAACAAATTCTTTACCCGATTCAAATTTGAACTAATATCGAGCTTCATCAAAAGGGCTTTCAGCTGATCAAAACTTTTCTGACACTTTTCTGACCACTCGAACCTGACATCTTTCTGCAATAACTTGGTCAACGGGGTAGCTATCATAGAAAAACCTTTCACAAATCGTCGATAGTAACCCGCAAGTCCCAGAAAGCTTTGAATCTCGGAAACATTTTTTGGTGGCTTCCAATCAAGTATAGCCGAGATTTTATTCGGATCGACTCGAATGCCTGATGCTAAAACAACATGTCCCAAAAAGCTGACCTCTTTCATCCAGAACTCACACTTACTAAACTTCGCATACAACTGCTGATTTCTCAAAGTTTGTAGCACTAATCTCAAATGCTCAGCATGCTCAATTTCATCTTTGGAGTAGATCAATATATCATCAATAAACACTACCACAAATCGATCCAAAACCGCCTAAAACCCGATTCATCAAATCCATAAAATAGCAGTGCATTAGTAAGCCCAAAAGGCATAACCAAAAACTCAAAATGTCCGTACCTCGTCCTAATGCGTCTTTGGCACATCCGTATCTCGACTCAAGAATCGATAATAACCCGATCTCAAATCTATCTTCGAAAATATCAAGCCCTTTCAACCGATCAAACAAATCATCAATCCGAGGTAACGGTACTTATTCTTTATAGTTACCTTATTCAGATTGCCGATAATCAATACACATTCGCATCGCTCCATCTTTCTTTCTCACAAAAGAACTGGTGCACCCCAAGGAGAGAAACTTGGTCGTGCAAAGCCCCTATCTCGTTAACTCTTGCAACGTGCTTTCAACTTTTAGCTCAAGAGGTGCCATCCGATAAGGAGCTATTGAGATCGAGTCGTTCCTGCTAATTCAATGCCAAATTCAATCTCTCATGATCGGGGTAAACCCAGTAGTTCTTCGTGGAACACATCCGGTATTCACATACAATCAGACAGATTCAACTGCTTCTCGACAATTTATTATCCAAAGACATAAGCCAAATAAGCTTCGCACCCTTTTCTCACATACTTAGGGCTAACATCGAGGATATAATCAGAGAAACCCACTTAAATCACTAGATTCAATTCTAATGATCTCACCGCTCGATGTCTCAAATCAATAAGCTTTCTTTTGCAATTCACCACCGCATCATGCGCGGTTAACCGATCCATCCCCAAAATTATATCAAACTCATCAAAAGGCAACAGCATTAAATCGACTAGGAAGCAAAAATCCTGAATCATCAATGGGCAACCTTTACACACTTTATTAACAAACACACATCTACCCAAAGGGTTGGATACGCGAATCACAAACTCAAGAGACTCAATTGGCGAGTCTTTATCAATACCGTAGTTTCACATACATATGAATGGGTCGAACCAGATCAATCAATGCAATTACAAGAGTATCATAAAGGGTGAAAGTACCAGTAATGACATCCGAGAAGCAACATCCTCTCTAGCTCGAGTAACATAAGCTCTAGCCGGAGCTCTAGCCTCGATCGAATCGCCGTGTTCTTAGTCCTCTCTAACTACCACCTACATTGCCGTAATGCTCGGTGGTCCGCCTGCGTGTCGATGTAATCGCTTTGGCCTAGAGTTCTATGTCGATTTCGCTTCACCTAACATTGGGCACTCTCGAATAAAATGGTCCGAGGATCCACATTTAAAGCGGGACCGATCACGAACTCTACAACTCCCGTAATGCCATTTTCCACAATGTTTGCATTCAACTCGATTCGTGGAACGTTATCAACACCGCCATCGAGGTAGCTTGGGAGCCCACCAAGGTCGATCACGCCTAGGTGAATCAAGTAGCTTTATGTCATGAAGTCATCTCTAAACTTCTTAGATGTGGAATGGAAATTCTTACCCGACGGTCTTTTACGAGTGTCTCTAGCTTCGTCTCACCTTTCTTTTCTCTTTTCCCAAGCTCTTCACTTTGCAAGCTCGCTCGACTAGTGTCACAAACTCTTTGATCTCAAGAATGCCAACTAGCAACTTTAAATCTTCATTCAAACCGTCTTCAAACCTTTTGCACATAATGGCTTCAGCTTGATACACACTCCCAAGCATATCGGCTCAATCGACAAATTTTCGCTCATATTCACCACGGTCATTTTCCCTGTTCAGATTCAAGAAATTCTTTTCATTTCGGTCGATGAACCTCTCGATCGATATATTTCTTATGAATTCATTCGGAAGAAATCCCATGTCACTTTTTCTTTTGGAACCATCGATACTAGTGTATTCCACCGGTGATAGGCAAAGTGTCCCAAGTAAAGATATAGCACATTTCAAACATTAAATCTGAGTGCAGGATAGCTCATCAAGTACCCGAATAGTGTTATCAAGCCACATTTCAGCTCGCTCTGCATCATCATCATCATTAGCCTTGAATTCCTCGACCCCAAATTTCCTGATTTTATCAACAGGAGGCCTACTAGATCTCATTGGATCTATCATCGGGGGTGCTGAAGGTACCGGAGTTGGATTATTCGGGGGTGGAGGTTGTTGTACAGCCGGATTATTCTGAACAAACTAGGTAAACCATTCATTCATCATTTGGTAGAAGGCTTGTTTAGCCTCTCCCTCGTGGTTACCCATAACTGGTTGAGAGTCTAATGGCGCTGATCCATGTGCGAGACCAAAGCAACACTCTCCACATCATCACTACGGCTCTATGGGATCGTAATCCATTTACTATATAAAATACAATTGAAATTGTCAAGTCACCACACTATCACATATAAAATTCAAAGGCATGTATAGCTAGACTCTTACGCATTACTACGGTAGTCCTAGAATCGACTAAACCGTAGCTCGATACCAATAAATGTAACACCCTAACCCAAATCTGTCTAAATTAGGGTTACGAGGCATTTTCAAAGAAAATACAGCTTTCATACATTCACATAATCACATAGAACTTATCCATAAATGCATATATATATATGTATATAACATTTTACTAATTAAATATTAGTCTTAAATGTTTAGTCATACCGATATACAAATCATGTCTCACAGTTCAATTGAATTCATTTCAATTATATATATCATTTATTCCACCATTATACATATCTTAAAGTCACACAATTTGCCTTAAAATACATACTTTAATCATGAGCTTATCATTATAATGACGCATTCAAACCAAGCATATAATGTTTATTAGCCATGTACAAATGAAATCCAAAACCATATATATATTTTCTACTCAATACCATGTATTGCCGAATACATAACTTATGAGATTTATTTTTACCTTTCACATTTAAGCAAAACATGCACATTTAATAATGGATATAACACAACTAAACACATCACGCCTATATGTCATGACTAACCTATATATATATCTATCCATATATGTGTATACGATATGTACCTAGATTATAACTGAATATACCCACATACAGTTCATAATATCCATGCATCATAATAATTTATATAAATTTAACTTATACTTCGAACACTCACATGAAATCCTAACATTATTAACCTATGAACAAAACACAACTATGGTTCAATATAATCGAGTATACAATTGATTATTCATACCACATTACCCAACTCAAATGTTCACTTCACAAACATATATTTCCTTACCATATTCGAATTAAACCTTGATTGAATTTGCACAAACATTAACGATATAAACTGACTATTATATCAAAAGCATGATAAACATACTTAACCGAAAATTTAGCCATATTCGCATGGCTATTATATACATGAACAAAAAGTTTTCAACAAAACAAAGTCAAAGTCTTTCCTATACATGCCTCTATCCGAAAACCAAAATGAAAGAGTACCAAATTAGATTGATAGTGTGGTCGACTTTCTTGACGATCCCATTGAGCTTGTAGCCTGAACCTAATCTATAAAACAGAGGAGAACATTTCACACAAATAAGTTTACTAACTTAGTAAGTCCCAAGCTCATGATAATATAACATTCAAACACTTAAACATTTAAATCATTCAACTTATGACATTGCACATATACATTTAAATATATTGGTTTCTACAGTAATAATACTAATAGTTCATTAACCTAAGTAATTGTACTTCATTTCCATAAACTCGTATCTCTTCAAAGCACAAAATAAGTATATTACAAGAATCACATGCTCCAAATCGTATAAGTACAAAGATTCATATCAACCATGTTATCGTACTAAAATTTCTTTCACTCTTAGCATTTCTATTTGAAAACCGAATCTCCATAATAGTACATTCAAGCTCAAATTCAATCATATAATACTCATGCACATCAATCGTAATCTCAAATGTACATAACATCGTTTCATAATATTAACTCGACTCGAGTAACATTAAACATAACATACCTTACTTGCTTACCTGAGCCTTTAACTAGATACATTAGCTACGGTTTACCTTGAACAAAATTTGGTTTCTCCTTTGTAAAACACATCACCAGCATAAAGCCTGCTAGGCATTAAAGCCCGAAATAAATCATCGACACAAAGCTCGCTAGGCATTTAAGTTCAAATAAACGAAGCTCGCTAGGCATTTAAGCCCAAATAAATTAAGACGAAGCTCGCTAGCATTAAAGCCCGAAATAAATCACCGGCACGAAGCCTGCTAGGCATTAAAGCCCGAAATAAATCATCGGCACGAAGCCTGCTAGGCATTAAAGCCCGAAATAAATATAGTTAATCTTTCATTTCACATTTCATTGTGCTAAATTCACCACCACTTATAATTCACATATTTTATCATATAGCAAACCAAAAACACTTATTCACATCACATTGAATAAAATTTCAACCAATCCATTCTAATACTTTTACATTCGGCTAACACAAGATTCTATACTCAAATTTATCGAATATTATCATTTAATACATTCATAAATAATTTCAGAACTTATACTTGCTTAAGGACTTACCTTTGTTGTCGATAGACCGTGCAAATCGGCTATTCGAGAACCTTCGTCTTTCCCCGATCTAAATCCATTTTTCTTTGCTCTTGATCTAAAACACATTAAAATTTAGCTCATTCAAGTACATTTCATCTCAATTTAGTCCCTAAGCACATAAATGGGCAAATTACTATTTTACCCCTAATATTTCACAACTTTGTAATTTAGTCCTATTTGCATAACACACAAAATACACCAAATTAGCTAAGACTATACAAGGGCCGAATATTCCTAGGGACTTTACAAGCCCTCACATTTCACTTATTTTGCAAATAAACCCCCCTAAAATTTCATTTTTACAATTTGGCCCTAAAAACAAAAATTCTTCAAAACTTCCAATACATAATATACTAATTTTAACTTATCTTTTATCTAACATCATCAAACATCAAAACCATATAAACCTATCAATAGCAGAACATCAAGCATGCTTAGATTCAAAAATTTTAACATGGGTCAGCTACGGTTCGAAGCAACGATCTCAAAAACGTAAAATTTATCGAAAACTAACTAAAACTCACCTTGAATTTTGGCTTCAAAGTGCCGAAATTTCAAAGAATCTAAAGCTTATTTTCTTCCTCCACATTCGGCCATGGATGAGTCAAAAGATGATGGCTTTCTTTTCTTGGTTATTTTAACATATAATAAATAATTACCAAATTACTAAACTAACCTTATAATTAAAATAACTAAACATTTTAACTTAAGGACAAACTTGTCCATGGCCGGCCACTAACTCTTAAAATGGGTTATTTACCCTTTCAATACTTCCTATTAAAAAGCCATGCTCAAATTAGCACATTACACTTTAGTATGCCACTTTTACCTTTTACGCGATTAAGTCCTTTTTATCAAATTCAATACTTAAACGATAAAATTTTTCTACGAAACTTTCACACATATAAATTCATATATAATAAACACTAAATATAATATTTAAATATTTCTCAGGCTCGGATTCGTGGTCCCGAAACCACCGTTCCGATTAGGGTCAGATTCGGTCTGTTACATTTGATTTTAGTGGCTTGGCCACGTTTACTGCCATTAGCAGCTTTGATGCGTTACTACTAGCAACTATGCTGCGATATTGGTGTGTTGGCTTGGTAGGTCGACTTAGTCCCCACATGGTGTGTTGGTTGGTACGGGTGGTGTGTTGGCCGGACTGGGTTGGGTTGCATCTCTATACTGCACTATTATGATTTGGGCCTAGATCCACTCTGATACTATATAGGCTAATGCCCAGGCTAATTTGTTTCTAAATAGGGCTTGGCCCAGACTGCTATTGCATAATAGGGGATTACATACTGAGTTCTCCTAACTCACCATTTTCTTTTAACTGTACAAGTAATCATGTTCGACAAAGATTTTTAATTTTATATCTAGCCTTTAAATATTTTATCTTGGGTTTGATATTTTTGTAATAAGGGCATTCGGGGTTTAACTTTTATATGGTGTTTTATTTTTATTTCTACCTGCTAGACTAAGAAACACGGGATTTCTAAAATAATAACAGTTTCTAAAGAAAACTACAATTTTCAAACCTTAAGTTAACAACTAGAACTAGCTTCCGCGATAGTTAATCCTGAATAAAAAATGATATGACCATTGAGTGAGTAACAAATTTTTGATTTTACAACCCCGGTGTTTTCAAAAAGATTTAAAATTTAGTAAGGAGTTATTGTCGACTAGCTCGGCTTTCAAACAACACTTTGACGTGACACGTAAGATCCGATTGTAACGTCTAGGCCGAGTTTGGAGTGTTACAACTTATCACCACATAGCCGCACGTAATTTCACTTAGTTAAAGTTTCTCGATGAACACTTTGGAATAATACCGGATACACGGTGGTTTCGCACACAGCCCACCATTAGTAAATAACATGGTGGTATCGCACACAGCCCACCAATAATAATAAATACAGTGGTATCGCACATAGCCCACCAATAATCACTTATTCACGGTTTTTATCCGTATCATTTTCCTATTTGAAGGTTCATCCAAGAATTTCCTCAATTTCTATCATTTTAATAGATATCAGTAATATTCATTCACATTTCGCACAATGAATTAATATGTAAAAACATAGGCAAAAAGGATGTATCATTTACATATAAACTTACCTTGTAGCATCCCAAAGTTTGGCCTACTAGGATTAGGCCCATTGGGCCTTAGGTGTAGGAGCATTTAAAATTCTTGGGAATAAGAGAACGGCTTTAATGCAAGTTGGATCTAGTAGGTGAGTGATTTTGGAAGGTTAAGGGGTCCCGAGTTCAAACTTTGGCTTTAGGGAAATTTTAGTTTTAGATGGAAAAAACCATGGAGTTAGTAGGTAGGCTTTAAGAATAAAATGTGGAGAAAAAGACACAAGTGGAGTGTGGTGTAGTGGCAAAGTGATGCCACTTAAGGAGTAAGGGGGTGATGCCACAAGGAAAGAATGAGGTCCAAGGTTCAAGTCTTGGCTTTTGCATTTTGGTTTTCTTTTTAAATGGACTCTAGAATTTTGCCATAGGGTTATATTTAGTTGCGCATGGTTTTAAGCACAAGGAAGCGAGTGGTCTAGTGGCAAGGCATCATTAAGGGTGCAAGAGAGCCTAGGTTCAAATCTCATGGAAAGCAAGGGAGTATTTATTTTACGGATTGGACGACAAGAGTTTGATTTGGATTTAAACTCTACTGACGGAGGGATCCTACATTAGAAAGATACCAAGAAGGAAGGTGAGAAGCTAGCTATATATAGAGCTACCTAGGAGGAGAAGGGGCATACCTGGTTGGCGTTGGGCATAGGAGTTCTTGGAGTGCGGTTTAGCAGCTTCAAATTCCTATCAGGTGTGTACTCTATCTACTCTAGCTGTAGAGCGGCATATGCCGAAATGCCGGTGAGACGTCGATGGTAGCCACACGAGCGTGCGAGCACACATATGGGGCTTCAACGCGATAGTTGAGACCATTAGTAGTGTTCTTGTGGCTGTGGGCTGTTGGGCCACGATGGCCCGAAAGGGACCAAGTGGGCCCAATGGGCCTGGGGGCCCATATGAGTAAATTGTATGATTGAGTAGTAGATGGTGAACTAGACTATGTGAATCTCATATATGTGGCTAGGTTTGGGCTGAATGGGACACACGAGTGTGTGGGCCCACTTGGATCGAAAATGGGCCTTAGGCCCATTCGCATCATTATCTATGTTTAGAATACTTGAGTCGTTCGAGGTGACAGTGGACCTTATGTTGGGTCGTTAACACCCTGATTTGTAAAATAACCAAAATACCCCTGGTTTGCAAAATTATCGAAATACCCTTAGTTTGTGAAATTACCGAAATACCCCTAATTTGCAAAATTACCAAAATACCCCTGGTTTGTGAAATTACCGAAATGCCCCCAGATTACAAAATTATCGAATACCCCCAGATTACAAAATTATCAAAATACCCTTAGTGCGTAATTACCGTTTTACCCCTAAACGACAAATGGCCGTTGTACCATCGTGGTAATACTAATGTTATTTGTGTTAATTGTATGATTGATTATGTTCGAGATGCACTGCATACATGGATTAGTTGAGTAAAATTATCGAATTACCCTTGGTAGGTAAATTACTAAAATACCCCTCGGTAGGTAAAATTACCATTATACCCTTAGGGGTTGATTAGCGTGATTGTGTGTAAACTCTAACACACTTTACTTATTTGTATTATTAATTGTATAATGAAAAGTCGAAAAAGGTCAGAATATAGTCGACATACCCTTTAGGGTAAGGCGGAAGTGCAGTGCACGTATTTGTAATTACGATATGAGTTGGTTGTATGTGATAATCTATTGCCTTGTTACTAGCATAATACATCTGTCATGATATAAATGTTGTGCATGGGATATGGGAATGTTGATAAAGGGGAAGTGATAAGGTCACATTGTGATCGGTGGCTCGCCACATTGTTCTTAAGGTCACATGGTGATCGGTGGCTCGCCACATTGTTTTTAAGGTCACATAGTGATCGATTAGCATACCGCCATATCTGCTTATGAGGTCACATCGTGATCGATGGCTATGCCACGGTTGTTATAAGGTTACATAGTGATCGGTGGCTCGCCACATTTTTTCCGACAAAGATTGTCAATATGGTGTGTAGCGGATGGAAAACTAGGTTGGGCCGGGCATAATGCATTTCTTGTGATTGTATGACATTGTGTATGAGCTAAATACAAGATTGTGGGCCGTGGGCCTGTTTATGTGTTTGATGGTTTTACACACTGAGTCTCTGTGACTCACCCTTTCCCTAACTTTTCAGGTAATCAGTAGATCGTGGATATGGGAGCCGAGGTGGACTCGTGGAGGTCATAAAGGATGTTATATTTTTATGAACTTTCTATTGCTTAAAGTTAGTTTTTATTTGGGGATTTTCGTTGTAATAAGGCCTTTGGTAATTTTTAATTGGGTTTTAGTATTTACTTTGATTACTGATTATGAATAAATGCTCATAACTGGATTTTTCCTAAAACATTAAACAACTATCTTTCAAAGATATCAACGAATGGTTTACAAGTTATTTTTGATAAAACTCTAGATTTTCTTAACAATGATAACTCCTGTCAAAATAACCTTTTCCCTGAAAGTCATATGAATCTGATTGTTTATACACAAAGTCATCGCTTTAATCGGAAAGTTTTTTTTTTAAATTTATGGTTTTTCCAAAGTCACTGAAATATCATTTTCAATTTACCCTGTAACATACCAGATCCGGTCGTAACGTTTGGGATGGGTTTGGGGTGTTACATATGAAACACCCCAAACCCGGCCCAAAAAGCCTAACCGGATTTGGTATGTTCCTCAAGTAAAACTTTAGCGGAAACATTATTTTTAGGAGGAATTAATAAAATCAAAAGGAAACCAAACTTAAGAAAAATTTCTTTGAAAACATTTATACAATAGTAACAAACACATTTTTAAATGATTTATTGAAAAAACCATTTAGATATTTGATAATTATTCATGGCGTAATTTAAAATAAATCCAAACACAAAATTAAAGATAATTTATAGTGGCCTTATTACATAAAATTGGCAAACCAAAAATAAAGTCTAAATAATAGAAATTAACTTAAAAAGTTCAAATAGGAAAATTTCCAAACGTCATTGTTTGAGCTTTGGCCACCTCGAATTCCTTCAATTCGATCCATCGCACTAAATTATCTCGAAAAGTTATCCCATAAAAATGGGTGAGTTATAAACTCAATGTATAACACACACATTAAAAAGCCCATTTATCAAATGCTTTTAAGCCCAAAACTTTCACATATGGCCATAGGCCCATTTGACTCATATTTAGCCCAAAGGCCCAATTTAGTTCAAATTTAGCCCAAAGGCCCATTTCATAACAGATCAATGAGTAAAAATACAATGTTACATAATTATGCACATGGTATGAAATGCAAGCCCTACCAACCTAAATATCCATCCGCTACACACAACCCCGCACCAACCAAGACAAGTGGGGATTACTAAATCGACCCTCCATCCGCTACACACCATCGAAATCAGTCAACATGCACATCGCCTTATTGTGGCAAAGCCACCTTATGTGAAAGTCACCGACCAAGTCCAATTTCAAATACGTAAGTCACCAGATTCACGTGACCAAGTCACGGAGTCAATTATGTGACCAAGTCACCGGAGCCAAATATGTGACCGGCCACGGAGTCAAATATACGTGGCAAGTCACCAAATTCACCAAGTTAAATGTGGTAAAACCACCTTAGTACTTCCTCCTTTATCAAATATACCCATATGCCCATGCACATACATATCAAATCGATTTTCATGCTATTTATCTACAAATCATAATATAGTCATGCTTATTTCATATTAATGCATATAGCAAAATCGGAATATTGAGGTAACATACTCGAATTTTGTATACCAATGATTGGTATCCACAAACAAACATATTATCATATAATCACTTTTAATAATATAAATCTATGGAAATTTTAATGTATGGTTACACACCTAGTAATAAAAGTTAGAGAACAATACCTCTAGTCCACACCTAAATGATTAATACACTCGGTTAGTATAAACTATTGTTAGCAAAACTATACTTATAAACGATGGATCTAAATCCTTACCCCAAAGATCTTTGATTCATTCGCCTAGGAGAGAAATAAAAGATTATGATTTTTAAGTTTGCTATAGTTATTTCTCCACTAGATGGATCAAAACCGCCGATATTCCACTAACGTAAAGTGGTTGGTTGACTACTTGAATAACCGATCCTCGCTTGCGAGGGTCCACAACCGGTATATCGCTTCTTCGCTTGTAGTTCGATGGTAAAGGAATACCTCCTTCTTCCAAACACTTGAACGGCTCTTTTCTTACCTATCTTGATGATCTTAGATCGCTCTAAAAATAACTTAGATTAGTGATCCGTCTAAAAAAATTGATATTCTAAATTAGTAGTCTTACCTTGATGATTGAATTCACTTAAAGGTTGTCTTCAACAAAGATCTTTGAAAAATCAAAAATTGGCCTAGGAGAGAAATAAAAGATTATGATTTTTAAGTTTGCTAAAAAAATGATGAAAATAATTGATAGAATCTTACTTTGATCACTTGGAGGTTCGGCTTTGAAAAAGAAGAAAAGAATATGATGATTCGCCTTCACAAAAAGAGAATAAAATGGCGGTTTCAATATGATGGTTTGGTTTAGAAGGGAAAGAAGAAAGAGAATGAAAAGAGAAGGAAGTAAAGAGAAAGAGGAGAAGAAAATGATAATGGTGATTTCGGCAATGAGAGAAAGATAAGAGAAAATAAGATGAAAAGAAAA
Organism: Gossypium rotundifolium; assembly: GCA_025506655.1. Lineage (NCBI taxonomy): Eukaryota > Viridiplantae > Streptophyta > Magnoliopsida > Malvales > Malvaceae > Gossypium > Gossypium rotundifolium. The sequence goes on along the minus strand of CP106723.1, from coordinate 63,166,345 downwards.
GAAAAGAGAATATGATCAAAGAGAAGGAGATTGACTATGGAACTTAGATGCATTGCAAGATGAGAGAAAGTGAAGAAGAATAATGGTGCTTAATCTTTGTGGTTTTTGGTTTCAAAATGAAAACTAAATGGGAGAAAGAAAGTTGTATTTGGTTCAAGCAATTGAGGCTAAATCAAAAGCGAAAATGTACCAAAATGGCTAAGGTACATTCTACCAAAATGAAGAAAATTGGTCAAAAGATGAAAGCTAAAACAAAAGAGAGTTTTTACCTAAACTCTATGGCAAATTCGACTAGGAGAGAATTTTTGAAGAACATGAGAAAAGATGGACAAACAAGGACTTTTGGCTAACTTTTCCCCTAATGGCAAAGCATAAATTCGCCACATCAATGCCAACATATCCCCTTTTTCCTCCTTGTTTCTTCCCTATCCACTCTTGATTTGCTATCAAAGAAATAAACCTCTCCCTTTAGCCTCCATGCCGTCTAGGTTCATGGTCAATTGACCATGAACACATCCCCAAAACATAGCCCAATATCATGCCTTTGTCCCCCTTCATCTTATCACCAACTTATGATTTCATGCCTTAAGTTTTTAACTTCCTTTTTCACATGGTCAACTAGCCAAAAATGGATGAAAGCTCATCCACTCTAGAATATTCTTGGCCGACACTTACAAGGAAGAAAACAAAAAAATTAAAAATCTCCCTAATGTTAGCTAGGAGATTCGAACCTTACACCTTAAGCACACATCCATGCATTCTAACCATTTTGCCAATTACTTAACTTATGCTAGAACTTCTTATCATCAATTCTTAAGGCCTTATTAGCTTAGTTCTCTCTCTAATTAATAGAAATTAAAAGTTTAACAAAGCATTCACTTAATAAATGAAGCTCAAATAACTTCCAAAATTGCACTTAATAATGATTAAGCATGCAACATCATTCAATTATGTAAATTGCATAACCCCTAATTATTAGGATGTTACAACATACCTTGATACAAAATATGTCAATTTGAGATTTAGTCCGAAACCTTGCCTTTTCCTTGGTCAAGGTTGACTCCACGTGCTTCTTGATCTATAATAACATATTTAGCTTATTAAATAACCAAATTAATCAAATCACTCCAAAAATTCCTATTTTGGCAAAATTACCATTATCCCCTTAGACTTTCACAAAAATTACGATTTTTCTCCTAGGCTCGTAAAATTAAATGTGTTCATTTTTCACACACCCAAGCCTAACTGATTCATATTCTCTCTTATAGCAACTCAAAATTCCAATTATTTCATATAGTTACTATCCATTTTATAACTTTTACAAAATAGTCCTATTAGGAGTTTTCATGCAAAAATCCTTTCTCAAAAGTTGTTCATTAAACCACTAAGATTCATTTTCTTCCATAAAATTTCAGCAAACACATAAATACTCACATAGAAAAACCCTAGACTCTCAACCACTTTGCAAAATAGTCCCCTCATTAGCTAGATTATGCTACAAGGGTCCCAAAAGTACAAAAATCATCAAGAATGATCACCAAAATCATCAACAATCATCAAGATGGAAAAGATGATAGCTTTTCTTTATTTTATTTTATTTCTAGTCACATTTACCATCTAATTTCACCAACTTTGACTAATTCCAATTTCTTTGTCCCCTATGGCTGGCCAACACTCCCCTAAAGGCCTAATTGCTCATTAAGGACCTCCAATTTAATATTCTATAGCTATTTGACACCTTTATCTTGTAGAACAAAACTTTTGCACTTTATGCGATTTAGTCCTTTTCCAAATTTAAGCATGCAATCACTAAAATTAATGCACCAAAACTTTTATGCACTTATATAATCATGCTATAACACATAAAATAATATTAAAATAATTTTCTCTAACCTTAAATTAGTGGTTCTGAAACCACTATTTCGACTAGCCCCAAAATCGGGCTGTTACATTGCCGAAAATTGATTTGGACTTACATAAAGTTTGTGCTGTGTGTATTAAGGGAAAAAATATAAGAGTTTCTTGTAAACCTATCAACTATGTGTCTACTTGTAGATTTTTACAATTAATTCACATGAATCTTTTTGGACCTATTAGAACTATTAGCTTGGATGGAAAACAATATGCATTTGTGCTTGTAAATGATTACTCTAGATTTATTTGGGTTCTTTGCTTAAGTAATAAAGATGAAGCTTTAAAAAAATCCAACACATTTTCAAAAATGAATCAAAATGAAAATGTTTACTCAATCACTAGTGTCAAGGGTGACCATGAAACCGAATTTCAAAATCTTGATTTTGATAATTTTTGTAACTCAAATGGTATTATCCACAAATTTTCAGCACCTAGAACCCCTCAACAAAATGGAGTTGTTGAGAGGAAAATGAAAACTTTAGAAGAACTGGCTAGAACCATGCTTTATGAAAATAATTTGCCAAAATATTTTTGGGCGGAAGCTATAAACACCACTTGTTATATTGTTAATAGAGTAATGATTAGACCTATTTTGAAGAAAACTCCGTAACTTTTTAAAAACAAAATGTAACGCCTTGATTAATTTTATTTTATTTCTGTGAATTCTAAAGTAAATGAGTTTTGCTTTAGTGGTTAAGTGATATGGATGTGTGTTTGAGGTTTTGGGTTAAAGTCCTATTTATGGAAAATTTTGTTATTTTTTACCCTAACTTATTCCTTAGTGGTTGGGTTTATATTTTATTTTCGGTGAACTCATATCATAATGAGCCTGCTGGTTTAAATGGTAAGGTGTTAGCTTTCTCTAAGGTCTTGTGTTCGAATCCCCGCGTGAGCGTGGGTGATAATTTTTTATGTGATTATGTGATAGAGGTTCGGTGGAAGTGGAATTCTAAGGTAGTTGGATGTGGTTAGTGGGTAGGATTCTAGGGGATTTAGGAATTAGTCGGAGGTTAGGATAATTTTTTTTAGTTTAGTTTAATTTAATTTAATTTTTATTTTATTTTATTTTCCCAAAAATTTCTGATTTTTGACCTTTTTTTTCCTTTCTTCCAATTCTTGCGCTTTTGTCTATTTCTTCTTCTTTTTTCCCTTTGATTCTGCCATAATTCTTTAATCATATCGCTCTGCTTTGAATTCATGGTTCCTTCATTCAGTGTGGTAAGTGGTGTATGACTTATTGTTTCTATTTTCAATTTTGATCTCTATTAATCAATTGTAGAGTTTTCTTCTAAAATGGCATAGTGGTGTGTAGTTAGGGAATATGATTTTCTACGAATCTATTGTGTAGGTGAAGGTGGCGCAGCAGTGGGTTTCACTTTAACGATCTAATTCGGGGTTGTGGTTATATTTGGTAGTAGTAAGTCCGTATGTGTAGTTGGTTAAATGGTGTTAGATTCGTAATTGTTTGCTAAATTGATGTTTGGGGTACTATTTTTAGGTTTCGGAGGTCTCAGGATTGCTTCGTGTAAAAAATGAATCAGGTGTGTAACGGAAACACGAGAAAATGAGGTTCAAAAAAAGCCAAAAATGTGGCCTGTCGACGCTAGACAGGTGAGTTGCCGGTAGTGTGCGACACACGGCCGTGTGACAGGTGAGTGTGTGGTTGTGTGTGACACATGGGTTAGGCCGATTTGGGCGTGTAGTCCCACATGGGCATGACACACAGGCGTGTGAACTGTAGGCCAAGCCGTATGGGCCACATGAAAGGCAAATTTAGGTGTGTCGGCCACACGGGCGTGTGGGCCCAAAATTCTAAAATTTTCCCTAAGGTCACATATGTCATTCTGATCGACTGTGGGCCTTTTGTAAGGTTGGTAAGGGCAAAACAAACCCTAATGCATGAGATCTGATATTCTGATAGACTGGTTTAAGCATTTAGAAATTGATATGTATGATTTGACTAATTCGTAATAACATGTATGTCATCTATATATAAACATGTGGGACATGTTAATTTTTTTATATCTATTATCTGTTTTTCGTATCTATGTATGGGGTGGGATCTGTTTATTGGATGAAGTATTCTGTGAGGCGATAATTTTCCATTATTCTGGTAGCACCACTACAAATTATTCTGATAAGTGTACACGGACAATATGTGGTGTGTAGGGTTGGGTGGGTGTTTTAAACTCGACATGGTGTGTTGGGATGGTCGGAGATGGTGTGTAGAGGATGGGGGTAGGACTTTGCATATCTATGTGATTTTGTTGATCTGATTCTGTTGATGACTTATGTCCGTATCTGTTCTGTATTCAAAAAATTTGAGTTTATGTGCACGTATGGCTCTGTTTAATTATGCAATGAGTTTTGAAAACTCACATTTGTTTTTCTGTTCTGTTCTGTTCAAGTAATCATCAGACATAAGCGGGTCGATGCGACGGACTCTCAATTGTGACCACTAGTTCACAATTTGGTTTAATTATTGGTTTTATTTAAATTCTAGATTATTTTGAGAGTTTGTAATTTTTGGGACTTTTCAAACTGTTGGTTTTAATTTTTGGATTTTGAAATGGTTTAGATTATTATTCCACGACTTTAAACAAAATGATTTAAAAAAATAATGGTTTACGCAAACAAATATTTTTCTAAAATAAAGCTCGATTTTCAACTATAATGTCTTATAAACTTTCCGCTGCAAAATTTATGTTACACTTAAAAGGGAAATAAAGAACAGATTCATTAAAGAGAATATTAATTAGTTTTTTCGAAAATGTGATCTCTTTTAGAATAGTTTATACTAGAAGTTTTAACTTGAAATTATTTCAAAACCCTTCTTCGTAACATTTCCAAATTCGACCATAACATCTGGGCCAAGTTTAGGGTGTTACATTTAATGGCATCAGAGCTAGGTTGCAAAACTCAGGTTGTGAATTTTGGGTTCAAAATTGAATTTGTAGAAGAAACGATTTTCAAACAAAGTTTGTTTCTTATGTGTAAAGTATCTGGTACACCAAGTCTCCGGCGCCCATCCTGTAAGTACTTTTGGACTTAGAAATACTGTAGTTAGAACTATCTGAAAGTATACTAAGTTAGCTAGAAACTGTGATTTCTGAAAGATTTTTGAACTTTTGATAAATATTTGAAGCATAAAACATTTGCTAATAAACACTGAAACTAATGCATAAAATTATGTAATGTAGATAAAATTTTGATACAATGAGTGCTCGTGGAACTCATGGTCATGGTATTCGTGGGCGCGGCGGGCTCCGTAGAGAGACTCGAGCTGAGTCTTCCTTTTTGGGCAATATGCCAAATTTGGATACAAGCGAGACACCCGTTTCACCTACTATCGAGATTGGGTCTCAAAGCTGCTCGACTGGGGATGACACATTGTCCCAAGCTATGTTAAAAGTTTTGGAGAGGGTCATTGGACCCCATTCTGGATCTGAGAGCCATGGGTCGGTAACTGAACGACTTCGGTCCAATGGAGGTAAACTATTTAGGGGTGTCACTAGAGTCGCCCATATTATGGCCGAATATTGGTGGAGGCCACCGAGAGAATAATAAATCACATCGACTACACTCCTAAGTAGAAACTGAAAGGTGCAGTTTCTTCGGTTTGCGATGAGGCATATTAGTGGTGGTTATCAACTGAGGAGGGTACTCAGCTGGATCGGATTAGTTAGGAGTATTTTTAGACTACCTTTTCAGAGGAAGTATGTAGGAGCGAGTTATATGAATGCTCACAAACGTGAGTTCATGAATCTCACACAAAGTGATAAGACTGTCACCAAGTATGAGGTCGAATTTCTGAGATTGAGTCACTACGCTTGAGGCTTGGTGGCATCTAAATACGAGAAAGATCTCCGCTTTGAGGATGGTTTAAGGGATAGTCTAAGGGTTTTGATTGCTCCACAAAAGGAGCGAGAGTTCACCGTTCTGGTGGACAAGGCGAAGACCGCCAAAGAGGTTAAGCATGTGGAGCGCCATAATAGGGATCTTGAGAAAGGAAAGAATAAGAGGGAGTCAAAGCCCTCTAATTCTGCTCAGAGGCCTAAAAAATAGGCCAGATCTGATGGGCTTTCTAGAGTGGGAGTTCCAGTTGCTCCTACTAGGGTTCAGCCGTGCAATGATTTTGGTAGGCGCCACTCGAGCGAGTGTTGGAGGAGATTAGGGGAATGTTTGCATTGTGGGTCGATGGATCATCAGATTAGAGAGTGTCCACAATATTCTGATCAGATGCAAGCTTTGGGTTCGAATTTTGTTCAGCCTCAGAGGGTACTACAGAAGCCTCCTAGAGGCCATGGTCTGGCCAAGGGTGGTAATGGTTTAGGTAGAGGTCAAAGATCACCGGGCAGAAGCGCTAACCAGACTGAGGAGAGGCAGCCTGCACTAGTTTATGCTAATTGATGCTAAGAGGACACAGACGCCCCTAATGTAATTACGAGTACGTTCTTTATTTTTTATGCCCCTTATATTGCTTTGGTAGACATAGGGTCAACACACTCATATGTAGCTAGTCCTGTCTCTGAAAACTTGAGGATTATTGTTAAAAGTACTTCTAGTGAGATTTCTGTATAGAGTCCATTGGGTCAGTCTGTATATGAATGTATTGTTGGAAGTTTAAGGGGTTATGTTTCTGGCAAATCTGATGTAGCTACTATTTCGAGAGTTCGACTTGATTTTAGGAATGGACTGGCTGGTAGAACACCGAGTTAGTTTGGATTGTGCGATTAAGAGGGTAGTTTTGAGAACCGAGGATTATGTGGAAGTTGTTGTGATTGAGGAGCATCGAGACTATTTATCCAATGTGATCTCCGCTCTAGTGGCTGAAAAATTGGTCCGAAAAAGGTGTGAAGCATATTTGGCATTCATAAGTGTTTCAGTTTTTAGGGACTCTTCTATCGTGATCATCAAAACAGTGAGGGAATTTTTGGATATATTTCCTAATAAACTACCGGGTTTACCTTTGAATTGAGAAATTGAGTTTAGCAGGAGCTTCTGCCAGGTACTCGGTGTCCATCGCTCTTTATAGAATGGCACCGAAAGAGCTTACGGAGCTTAAAAATCAACTTCAAGAGCTTCTGGATCGTGGGTTCATCTCTCATAGTATGTCTTCGTGGGGGGCACCATTTTTGTTTGTGAAGAAAAAAGACGGCACCATGTGGATATGTATCAATTACCGACAATTGAATAAGTTAACTATGAAGAATTAGTACCCACTTTTGAGGATCGATGATTTGTTTTATCAGTTTCGTGGGGGCTTCAGTATTCTCTACAATAGATCTTCGTTCTGGGTATCATCAACTTAGGGTTAAGGAAGCTGATATTCATAAGACGGTATTTAGGACTCATTATGGGCAATACGAGTTCCTAGTCATGACCTTTGATTTAACGAATACTCCGGCTACATTCATGGATCTGATGAACTAGATTTTCTAGCCGTATTTGGATCAATTCATCATAGTTTTTATTGACGATAATTTGGTGTACTCTAAGACCGAGGATGAGCATGATGAGCATCTTAGAGCAGTGCTTCAGATACTGCATGAGAAATAGCTCCACGCTAAGTTGAGCAAATGTGAATTCTAGTTATGGGTACCCATAGCTATATTGGATTTGAATCGATTTGGATCAATCTATCTTGATTACGGGGTATGTGGTTTCTACTAAGGGGATCCGAGTTAATCCTAGAAAGATTGAGGCTGTACTTGATTGAAAACAGCCTAAGAATGTTTCTGAGATAGGTATTGTGGGTTATTATTAGAGGTTTGTTGAGGGTTTTCGTTGGTTGCAACTCCTCTGACTAAGCTTCTTCGCAAGAATGATCATTTTGTCTGGACTGATACGTAGCATTCGAGCTTTGAGAAGCTCAAGAGTTTGTGGTTTACAATGATGCATCACATATCGGTTTGGGATATGTACTGATGCAAGATGGTAAGGTTGTGGCTTATGCACAACGATAGCTTAAGTCACACAAGGGAAGTTATCCGATGCATGATCTCGAGTTGGCTGCCATGCTTTTTACCTTAAAGATTTGGAGGCATTATTTGTATGGAAAAAGTTGTATCATCTACACCGATCACAAGAGCTTTAAGTACCTCCTTACTCAAAAGGAGTTGAACCTTAGGCAGCGTAGATGGATTGAGCTGCTCAAGGATTACGGCTGCACGATAGAGTATCATCTTAGTAAGGCTAATGTGGTGGCTGATGCTCTTAGTCGTAGAGTAGTGTTTGATTTGAGGGTAATGTTTGCTTGCCTAAGTTTGTTTGAGGATGGGAGTCTGTTAGCAGAGTTGCAAGTTAAGTCGACTTGCATTGATCAGATTCGGGATAAACAGTTAGAGGATGATTCTCCGATTCTGTGTTTCCGTTAGATTGAGAGTGGTAGTATATCTAATTTTGGGCTGAATAATGATTGGGTTTTATGTTTCCAAGGATGGGTTTATGTACCAAACAACTCTGATTTGAGACAGTTGATTCTGAGGGAAGCAGATAGTAGCCCTTATGTAATGCATCCCGATGGAAATAAGATGTATCAAGATCTCTATGAACTGTACTAGTGGCCGGGTTTAAATTGAGGGGTAACAGATTTCGTTGCTTGATGTCTGATGTACTAGCAGGTTAAGGCTGAGCACTAGTTGCCTTCAAGTTTACTTCAACCCGTTAAGATTCCCTTATGGAAATGAGAACTTGTGACGATGGATTTCGTCAGTGGGTTACCTTTAACACCTACTAAGAAGGATTATATTTGGGTCATCATAGATTGTTTGACCAAGTTCGCCCATTTCATTTCGGTTTGGATAGATTATCTCTGCAGAAGTTGGCTAAACTCTACATTTTGGAGATTGTGAGACTTCATGGAGTTCTGGTTTTGATAATTTCTGATAGGGATCTTCACTTCACTTCTCAATTCTAGAAGAAACTTCATGAAGCTCTGGGTTCAAGATTAAGCTTCAGTACTGCGTTCTATCCTCAGACCGATGGTCAATCTGAGAGGGTGATTCAGATACCTGAGGATATTCTTCATAGTTGTGTGATTGATTTTCGAGGGAGCTGGGAGGATTTTCTATCGTTAGCTAAGTTCACCTACAACAATAGTTTTCAGTCTAGCATCTAGATGGCACCGTACAAGGCTCTGTATGGTCGTAAGTGTCGTACTCCGCTGTCTTGGACTGAGTTGGGTGAACAACGGGTTTTGGGTCCTGAGTTGGTTTCTGAGACTGAGGATAAAGTTAGATTAATTCGGGATCATCTTAAGGCGGCTTCTAATAGACAGAAGTCTTATGCAGATATGAAAATGAGGGATATCAAGTACTTTATGGGTGACTTTGTCTTTCTTCAGGTATCTCCATAGAAGAAGGTCTTGAGGTTTAGATGTAAGGGCAAGTTGAGCTCTAGGTTCATTAGGTCGTACCGGGTTCTAAAGCTTATGGGACCGGGCCCTTATCATTGGAGCTACCTCTGGAGTTAGACCACATCCATGATGTGTTTCACATCTCTATGTTGAGGTGGTACTGGTCTTGGGTATTTACTTCAGTGGTTAAGTTATATGGATGTTTGTTTGAGGTCTTGGGTTAAAGTCCCATTTATTGAAAATTCTATTTTTTTACCCTAGCTTATTCCTTGGTGATTGGGTTTATATTTTATCTTTGGTTAACTCATATCAGAATGAGCCTGTTGGTTTAAGTGGTAAGGTGTTAGCATACCCTAGGGTCTTGTGTTTGAATCCCCGCTTGAGCATGGGTGATAATTTTTGCTGCGATTGTGTGATAAAGGTTCGGTGGAAGTGGAATTCTGAGGTGGTTGGATGTGGTTAGTGGGTAGGATTCTGGGAGATTTAGGTATTAGTGGGAAGTTAGGATAATTTATTTTAGTTTAATTTAATTTTTATTTTCTTTTCTTTTCCCAAAAATCTCTATTTTTTGACTTTTTTCCTTTCTGTCGATTTCTTCTATTTTTCCCGTTTGATTCTGCCATAATTCTTTAATCATATAGCTCTACTTTGAATTCACAGTTCCTTCATTCGGTTCGGTAAGTGGTGTGTGACTTATTGTTTCTGTTTTCACTTTCGATCTCTATAAATCAATTGTAGAGTTTTCTTCTGAAATGGCGCAGTGGTGTGTAGTCAGGGAATCTAATTTTCTACGAATCTGTTGCGTAGGTGAAGGTGGGGCATCAGTGGATTTCACTCCAACGATCTGATTCGAGGTTGTGGTCGTATTTGTTAGCGGTAAGTCCATATGTATAGTTGGTTAAATCGTGTTAGATTCATAATTATTTGCTAAATCGGTGTTTGGGGTACGGGTTTTAAGTTTCGAAGGTCTCGGGATTGCTTCCGCGTCAAAAACGAATTAAGTGTGTAACGAAAACATGAGAAAATAAGGTTCGATAAAAGCTAAAATTGTGGCCTATCGATGCCACAAGGGTGTGTTGCCGGCCATGTTCGACACACTGGCTAGGCTGATTTGGGTATGTGGGCTACACGGGTGTGTGGGCCCACACGATCAAGCCACACGGGGATGTGGGCCCAAAATTTTGAAATTTCCCTAAGGTCACATAAGTCGTTTCGATCGACTGTGGGCCTTTCGTAAGGTCAGTAGGGCAAAACAAACCCTAATACATGAGATCTGATATTCTGATAAACTATTTTGAGCATTTAGAAATTGATATGTATGATTTGACTAATTCGTAATAAAATGTATGTTATCTATATATAAGCATGTGGGGAATGTTAATTCTGTTATATCTATTATCTATTTTTCGTATCTATGTATGGGGTGGGATCTGTTTATTGAATGAAATATTCTGTGAGGGGATAATTTGCCATTATCCTAGCAGCATTGCTACAAATTATTCTAATAAGTGTCGTACGGATACTATGTGGTGGGTAAGGTTGGGTAGGTGTTTTAAACCCCACATGGTGTGTTGTGATGGTTGGAGATGGTGTGTAGAGGATGAGGGTAGGACTTTGCATATCTGTGTGATTCTGTTGATGACTTATATCCGTATCTGTTCTGTATTCTAAAAATCTGAGTTCATGTGCATGTATCACTCTATTTAGTTACGCACTAAGTTTCTGAAAACTTACACCAGTTTGTCTGTTATGTTCAGGTAATCCTCAGACATAGGCGGGTCGGTGCAACGAAGTCTCAACGGTGACCACTTGTTCACAAATTGGTTTAATTATTGGTTTTATTTAAATTCTAGATTATTTTGAGAGTTTACAATTTTTGGGACTTTACGGACTGTTGGTTTTTAATTTTGGGATTTTGAAATGGTTTAGATTATTATTCCATGACTTTTAAACAAAATAATTTACGAAAATAATGGTTTACGCAAACAAATATTTTTCTAAAATCAAGCTCAGTTTTCAACTATAACATCTTATAAACTTTCCGCTGCAAAATTTATGTTATACTTAAAAGGGCAAAAAATAACGGATTTATTAAAGAGAATAATAATTAGTTTTTTTTCGAAAATGTGATATCTTTTAGAACAATTTATATGAGAAGTTTTAACTTGAAAGTCACTGTTTCAAAACCCTTCTTCGTAACATTTCCAGATTCAACCATAAATTCAGGGTTAGGGTCGAGTTTGGGGTGTTACACAAAAAGCCTAAACATTAGCTATTTTCATTCTTCTGGATGCAAGGGTTTTGTTTTAATTAATGGAAAAGACAATCTTGTAAAATTTGATGCAAAAAAGTGATGAAGGAAATTTTCTTGGTTTTTCCTTAAATTTTAAAACTTATGAAGTCTTTAATAAAAGAACTTTAGTAGTTGGAGAGTTCAACATGTTTTTCATGATTCTAACCCCCTTCCTAGAATGGATTCTAGTATTGATGATGGTAATGTAGGAATATGGAACAATGATGTGAAATTTGATCAATCATCAAATGAAAAGATCCAAGAACAAACAAAAGATGCTTTAAAGAAAATCAATCATCTAAGAGAGTACAATTATGTGAAGGATGGTAAGCTTTTGGGAGATCTATTTAAAGAGGTACTGGTAGATATTCTCTTAGAAATACATGTAATTATGTTGCATTTATCTCATGCATAAAGCTTAAAAATATCAAAGAAGCATTAAATGATGAATATTGGATATTGGCTATGCAAGAATAGTTAAATCAATTTGAGAGAAGTAATGTATGGGCCCTAGTTGAAAGGCCAAGTGAAAAATCTACTATAGCTACTAAGTGGGGTTTTAGAAACAAATTAGATAAGAGTGGTAACATAGTGAGGGACAAGGCTAGGCTTGTTGCCCAAGGTTACACTCAAAAGGAAGGGATAGATTATGATGAAACTTATGCTCCCATAGATAGGATGGAAGCCATTAGGATGCTTTTAGCCTTCGCATGCTTTAATAATTTTAAATGGTATCAAATGGATGTTAAAAGTGTTCTTCTGAATGGTTATATAAGTGAATAAGTGTATGTTAAACATGTAACACATCTAACCTATCTCCGTCACCGAATTAGGGTTACAGAGCATTATAATACATATAAGAACATTTAACTTCAATAGAAACAACTATTCAAATTAAATAACAACATTCAATAATTTATTTTTAATCAAGATAGAAATACATTAATGGGCATTAATCCGAGCCTATGAGGCCTTAAAAATAGTTTGGGAATGTTCAAGGATCATTTTGGAAGAAATTAAAAAATTTTGGAAAATTTGACAATTTTTGAAAGCAGGGGTCACACGGTCGTGTGGCAAGTCGCAGGCTATGTGGCACAGAGACATGGCCGTGTGGCCAACCGTGTGACAAACCGTGTGACTTTCAAAATAATTTCACACGATTGTGTTGCAGGTCGTGTGCCAGACTGTGTTCAATTCGATGTTGGAACACACGACGTGTCTTACGCTGTGTCCTAAATCGTGTTACATACTGACTTGAAATTCACGACCATGTAATGAGACCATGTGCAGCACACGGTTGTGTGGTAGCCCGGGTCTCAAGCCGTGTGCCCCTAATTGTGCCTTCAAATACAAGTTTTCCAAAACATGCTTACTTGGACATCAAACAACCCATTGACTAGTAATTAAACCTACTGAAAACACAATTAAACAAGCTCAAAGCATGCCAAAACATCCAACCTAAGTGCCTAACCAATGTGCCCTCATTGACACTACAATTCAATAAACAAATTTATCCACAATCATACAAAATAAGTTGCATTCAAACTTATAGTTTCATACATAAAAACACTTACCAAACTTACCTTTTCATTCCATCTATTTGCACACAATCCTACCATATTTCAAACCTTTCCAAAAGATTTATACCAACTTACCAAAAACCATAGTTATATCCACATTTCATCCCAAACACCAAGAGCACACACATAAGTAATTTAAAACCAAGTTTAAGCAACCTTACATCAACTAAATATGTGACACATAAAAATATGTATTCAACATCAATATAAAACACACCTATTACATGCCACAAAACCAAGTATATCAATTTCAAGTTTACCAAAAATAAAGCTGAATAGTGTGATCTTCAATTTGATTTGATCGCCCGATTCCGCAAAATATAATCTACAAGGAAATAGGAAAAGAACAAAGTAAGCTTCAATATAGCTTAGTAAGTTCACAGGTTAAAACGTTATAACTTACTGCATAATCACAGATTTATAATTAACAAAATTAATGGCTAACATTAACCCTGTCAATCACAATCATTCAACAGGCGAGTTTCATAAATAGGAGTCATTTAATCACTTCTTTTATACAGTATCAACCATTATCAATCGCTATAGAATATTGGAAATCATGAATACATGTACAAGTCTTTCACAAGAAATTATAATAAAGTATCAATTACATATCATCATTATATCATTTAACTATGAAAATTTCAACCTGATAAACAGAATAAACAGATATGGATACGCGGTTAACCATCCAGAACACAACAGAACGCTCAAATGAGTTAAACCAACCAAGAACACACCTAGGCACCAAGTGCCTAGCCCGTAGGCTAACATCCCTCTAGAACACACCTTGGCACTAAGTGCCAAGCTCGAAGGCTTTACACCCGCCCTCGATAACACACCAGAATCATTGTAAATATATCACGGTAGCCAATAGCAAATGTTGGAATACAATATATTCAGTGGACAGTAAGAAGTTAGGAATCATCATATCATCATAAGTCAATCTCGTACAATGAACAATATAACCTATTGGCATGCCAAATATATCCTATCCTATGTTCATCCGAGCTCAATACAAGTAATCGCATAATATTTTACAAATCAATTACATTTCTCACCTTTAATTATCTCTATGGTTATAACATTATAGAAATATACATATATAAAAATATTCAATGAATCATTACTCACAAGATAATATAATATTACAATTTATTCTAATTTAAATTGTAGGAACTTACTAGGGTTAAACTGCAATAATGACAAAAGTTAAGGGACTACTCAACAACCTTCCTTTTTTCTCTGTTATCTACTTGTTCTTGATCTATAAAACAGTTTAATTTCACTTTACTAGCTTCAATTTCATGCATAACTCATTCTAGTACTTATCTTTCACTATTTACAATTTTTTCCATAATTACCCTAAAATTTTACATTTTATACAATTTAATCCCTAAACCTGAAAATTTCAAAATAAAGCTTATTTGAACATAACCCATACTAGCCAAATATTTAAGGCCCCTATACATCCCTCTAAATACCATAATTTCACAATAACACCTTGGGATTTCACCATTTAAACAATTTAGTCTTTTACTAATAAGATCAACAAAAATTACTTTACAAAATAGTCATATTTAACAAAAATTACTTTGCAAGAAGGAAAGGTGGTGGCGTATATGTCTTGACAGTTGAGACCGCATGAGTTGAACTACCCTACGCATGACTTGGAGTTGGCGGCGGTAGTGTTTGCCTTGAAGATTTGGAGGCACTACTTGTATGGGGAGAAGTCAGTAATTTACACCGACCATAAAAGTCTGAGGTACCTCCTTACCCAGAATGAACTAAATTTAAGACAACGTAGGTGGATCGAGCTCTTGAAGGATTATGATTGTTCGATCGAATACCACCCGGTAAGGCGAATGTGGTGGCGTATCGTTGTCGTAAGGTAGTATCGAAACTAAGAGCCATGTTCGCTCATCTAAGTTTATTCGACGACGGGAGTTTGCTGGCAGAGTTGCAAGTAAAGCTGACATGGGTAAGTCAGGTTAAGGACAAACAGTTAGGGGATAAAGGCCTGAGTGCTCGACTGTTGCAAGTGAGGGACGGTGGAATGGAGGACTATAGTCTGAACAATGATGGAGTTCTATGTTATCGTGGGGAGATTTGCATGCCTAAAGATGATGAGTTAAGACAGAGGATTCTTCGGGAATCGCATAGTAGCCCTTATGCTATGCATCCTGGAGGAGTCAAGATGTACCGTAATTTGTGAGAATAATTGAAACACCCCAAACCCGGCCCACAAGTCCTGACCGGATCTAGCATGCTTCTTGAGTAAAACGTAGTTAAGTCTCGTATGACATTTTGAAAATCGTGGTGGTTTCGAAGAAAAATAGATTTGGGTTGTTCTCAAGTTAAAAATTGAGTAGTAATTTAATTTTGTACTAAATCGATAATTTCATATTTCAATAGTTACAAGTTAAAGAAATACCGAATTTTAGAGTTTAATATTTTTGTAACTTGAAAAAAAACCCGTAAGTGATTGAGTTTTAAAACAATTGATGTTGTTCATATCATATCAGAAATTTAAAACGCAAAGAAAATTAAACAGTTAATTAATAATGGTCTTATTACATCAAAATATAACCCAAAATAAATAAATATAAACTTAATAAGAAAACCGAAAATCTGAGTTGTGCATGGCCACCGCTAAGTTCCTGCCGACCCGGTCCATCTATTGAGTGCCATCTGCAAAAAGTTAGCCCACGAAGGGTGAGTCAACAGACTCAGTGTGTAACTACCATCACATATTCCCAAATCATACAAGGCATAATAAATCACATAAAATAATTGTAACCATGATGCAACCCAAACCACCTAGATCCAAGCTCTACACATCACCTGTACCTACCGATCACACCGTGAGGATTACTAAATCGACCCTCCATCCGCTACACACCATCGAAGGCAGTCGCTGTAGTCAGCTGCACATCGCCCTCATAATTGTGGCATAGCCACCAGATAATGTGACAGAGTCACCAGATTCATATTATGTGACATAGTCACCAGATAATGTGACAGAGTCACCAGATATTGTGGTAGGAACCACCAGATCACTTCCCCTTTCACATAATCACCCATATGCCCATGCAACATACAAAACATCCTATTTTTCATGCAATTTACCTTACCCCAAAATTATAACGGGATCCACATATTTTCACATCAATGTTATTAAACATTATTTACAAGTGTTAAAGGGGTAACGTACCTGAATGCACTAGTACCATTGAATGGTACCCTTAGCCATATATCATATTTTCATTAACACATATCTAATATTATCAACCTAGGGGGAATTAGTGTAGGGCTACACACCTGATTATTCGTAGATCTAATCGAAATCCCAAAAATCCTGATCTAACGCACTAGATCCTTTTTTCCTACATTCGGCCAACACTAAGCATATTAGCAAAAAGCCATTCAGCTAAACAGTCAAATCCTAAAGGGTTATGGCAACCAAAATCCTTACCTTGCTACCGATTTGGTTGCTAACCAAATCTCGAAACTTCGTGATGATCCCCCCTTGCAATCGGCTAAACACTAGATCACTCAATCGGTTAGTTTTTGGCTTTTAAACGAATAGGAAACAGATCTGAATCACTAGAACCCTTACCACTGACTTACCAAAAACTATTGGTAGGGAAAAGATGCTCCCGATCTACTACTTTAGATCCCAGAAATCCTAAAAGAAATCGATTGCATGGTTGATTAGAAGTCAAGACAAATGCCGAATTTTAGCTTTTGTTCTACACATGTCGACAGAGAGGAAATAAGGAAGAACAGTGGAGATTCGGTCATAGCAGACTTACCTATTCCAAACCGATTTGAGAAGAGATCAAGAGAGATCTCTACTTGGTTAATATTCGACCAAAAACTGAGAAGGAATGGGGTGGAAAGATTTCAGCAATAGCTTAGGAAAATAATAGAGATTGACGTAAACTGAAAAGAGAGAATATGAGAAGGGCAAATGATATTCGGTTTTTGATTAACAGTAGAGATTGTGAGAAAAAGAAGAAAAAAATTGGTATGGAGGCTCAATTATGATTCGGCTAGAGTGAGAAAGAAGAAGAAGAAGGAATTAAGAGAAAGAAAAGAAAAAGAAAAGTGTTGGTGAGGCTTAACCAAAAATTCGGCTTAAGGGATTTTGGTGACCGAATTTGTCATCCAAGAAGTCCCCTAGCCGATCAACTCTCCCTCTCTCCATTCAATCCCCCTTTTCACTTTACCTTAGCCGAATCTCTAAGCTATCAGACCCAATCTATACCTCCTCTATCGAGTCCCTGTGCCGTCCACTACTGCCTTTCCTTGCTGAAAAATAAAACCCCAAAACGCTTCCCTTGCTGCTCGAACCTAGGCCCTTCTCACTCCCTGTGGCGTCACCTTACAAGGCCTTAAGTGGTGCCTCCTTGCCACCTTACCACTGGGTTATTTGTGTTCTAAATCACACAAAAAACTCCTTAAGGCCTAGCTCCCTTAATTCTCCTTTTTGGGCTTAAAAATCCAATAACTCCTAAGGCTCCTATCTACATCCCAAGGTTCTTGAAGCCCTCAAATCACATTCTAATCATACTCAAGCATGCATTCACATACATTTAAGTAAAAATGCATAACCCCTAAATCCCGGATGCTACAGTTCTACCCTCTTAAAATAATTTCGACCTCAAAATTACTTGGCTAAAATAAGTGAGGGTATTGCTGCCGCATTGCTTCCTCTGGCTTCCACGAAGCTTCTTCCGATCCGTGGTTATCCACAGCACTTTGACTAGAGGGACTGATTTTCTCCGAAGCACCTTCATATCCCGTTTTAGAATCTGAATCGGCTCCTCCTTATAGGAAAATCTGGTCTTAGCTCCACCTCCTCAACCGATATTATATGAGATGGATCCGATCGGTAATGATGTAGCATCAAAACGTGAAACACATCGTGCATATGCTTCAACTTCGAAGGTAATTCTAACTGATACGCTACTTGTCCAACT
This sequence comes from Gossypium rotundifolium, assembly GCA_025506655.1. NCBI lineage: Eukaryota > Viridiplantae > Streptophyta > Magnoliopsida > Malvales > Malvaceae > Gossypium > Gossypium rotundifolium. The sequence goes on along the minus strand of CP106723.1, from coordinate 63,148,216 downwards.
CGCTTCAGAATCCAATAAGGTCCTATAAACCTAGGACTTAACTTTCCTTGTGACCAAATCTCATTACCCTCTTCCACGGTGACACTTTGAGAAACACATAATCTCCCATAGCAAACTCAATCTCCTTCCGCTTAAGATCTGCGTATGACTTTTTTCGTCAGATGCCTCCTTCAACCGTGTCCAAATTACCTTAACCTTTTCTTTCGATTCTGGCACAATTTCTGGACCAAAACCTGACGTTCTCGCAATTCTGTCCAACATGTAGGAGTGCGACACTTTCGTCCATACAGCGTTTCGTATGGTGCCATCCGAATACTTGCCTGATGACTATTATTATACGCAAATTCTGCTAAAGGCAAGAACTCCTCCCAACTCCCTCTGAAGTCTATCACACAACCTCTCAACATATTCTCTAGCACTTGAATTACCCGTTCAGATTGGCTGTTCGACTGCGGATAGAATGTCGTACTGAAGTCTAGCCTGGTGCCCAAAGCTTGATATAGGGCCTTCCAAAATCGAGGCGTAAACCTCAGATCCCTATCCGAGATAATCGACACCGGCACTCCATGTAGCCTCACGATTTCTGCTACATATAACTTTGCCAATTTCTGTAGAGAATAGTCAACCCGCACCGGTATAAAATGTGTAGACTTCGTCAACCGATCTACTATCACCCATAACGAGTCCTTCATAGTAGGCGTAAGGGGAAGCCCACTAACGAAGTCTATGGTAATTCTCTCCCACTTCCATTGCAGAATCTTTATCGGCTGAAGCAACCTTGACGGTACTTGGTGTTCAGCCTTGACTTGCTGACACGTTAAGCACTTCCCTACAAACTCTGTAACTTCCCGCTTAAGACCAGGCCACCAAAACTGATCCCATATATCCCTATATAACTTACTTCCTCCAGGATGCATAGCATAAGGGCTACTATACGATTCCTGAAGAATTCTTTGCCTTAACTCCTCATCCTTCAGCATACAGACCTTGCCTCGAAAACACAGCACTCTATCGCTGTTTACACCAAAATTTTCCAATTCCCCACTTTGTACTTGTAGCAGCTTAGCACTTAGTCCACCATCTAACAATTGTTTCTCCTTAACCTGACCTAGCCACGTCGGCTTCACTCGCAATTTTGCTAGCAAGCTTCTATCATCATAGAGGCTCAAATGTGAAAACATCGCCCTTAACTCCGACACTACTTTTTGACTTAGGGCATCCGCCACAACATTCGCCTTGCCCGAGTGATACTCTATTGAGCAATCGTAATCTTTCAACAACTCCACCCACCTACGCTATCTCAAATTCAGCTCCTTCTGAGTTAGCAAATACTTCAGGCTCTTGTGGTCCGTGTAGATGGCTGACCTCTCTTCATATAAGTAATGCCTCCACACCTTAAGAGCGAATACCACCGCCGCTAACTCCAGATCATGCGTCAGATAGTTAACCTCATGTGGCCTCAATTGCCGAGACACATAAGTGACCACTTTCTCGTCTTGCATAAGAACACATCCCAATCCTGTATGGGAAGCATCACAATATACCACATAGTCCTTCCCTGCTTTAGGCTGAATCAAAATTGGAGCCTCTATCAATACCTTCTTAAGCTTCTTGAAACTCTCCTGCTGCTTATCCGCCCATACAAAAGGTACCTCCTTCCTTAACAACTTCGTCAAAGGTGCTGCTATTGACGAGAACCCTTCGACAAATCTCCTATAGTAGCCTGCTAACCCCAAGAAACTACGAACCTCAGCCACATACTTGGGTGGTTTCCAATCCAATACTACCTCAATCTTCCGAGGATCCACCCTTATTCCTTCAGCAGACACCACATGTCCTAAGAACGTAACTTTCTTCAGCCAAAATTCGCACTTGCTGAACTTGGCGTATAGCTTCTTTTCCCTTAATACTTGCAGCATAACTCGGAGATGCTCATCATGTTCTTCCTCAGACTTGGAATACACCAAGATATCGTCTATGAACACAACGACGAACCGATCCAGATAGGGTTGGAAAACCTGATTCATTATGTCCATGAATGCAGCTGGGGCGTTTGTTAATCCGAACGGCATTACCAAGAACTCATAATGCCCGTACCTTATCCGGAAAGCTGTCTTATGGATATCAGCCTCCTTCACCTTAAGTTGGTGATATCGACCTTAGATCTATCTTCAAAATCTGCGGCCCTTTAAGTCGATCAAACAAGTCATCTATCCTTGGCAATGGATACTTGTTCTTGATGGTCGACTTATTCAATCTCGCCGGTAATCTATGCACATCGCATAGTCCCGTCCTTCTTCTTCACAAATAGGACCGATGCTCCCCATGGAGACACATTAGGTCGAATAAACTCACGATCGAGTAACTCTTGGATCTGGGCCTTGAGCTCTACTAACTCCTTTGGTGCCATTCGGTATGGAGCAATTGACATAGGAGTGCATCGTAAAGAAGTCAATTCGAACTCCACTTCTCGTCCAGGGTAACCTGTGCAGCTCCTCCGGAAAGACATCCACAAATTCCCTCATCGTTCTAACTCCTCCTACAATTGCTTCCTTAGCCTCCAAGGCATCGATCAACATCGGAAAAGCTACACACCTTTTCTCACCATCTTCTCGCTTTAAGGGCGAGATACCACATTGACAAGAAATTCGTCTCTCGCCCATCACCATAACTTCTTTGTCGTCAGGAGTTTTTAACGACATGCGCTTAGCAGCACAATCCACATTCACATGGTACTTCACTAACCAATCCATGCCTAAGATTAGATCAAACTCTTCAAATGGCAACTCTATTAAGTCAGCTGGAAACTGCGCCCCTTGAACTTCCAAAGGTACTGTTCTAAAGAGTTTGTCAATACTACTGATTGCCCTAAAGGACTAAGTACAGTCATCTTCCTAGGTACAGTTTCAGAGTTCACATGCAGAGTTCCAAACACCTTACTAGTAATGTATGAATGAGTTGACCCAATACCTATCAACGCAATAAAGGATAGTCTAGAGATAAGGAACATGCCCGTTATGACATCAGGTGCATCACCATCCTCCCTTCGACGAACTGCATATACTAGACCTGGCTGTCTCGCTTCCGTGTTATCGACACCTTTGCCCGGTTTTCCCGACCTCTTCCAGAACTATTACCTCTGCCAGCTGGACCACGACCTGTGGTGGTCTGCATCCTCCTCTTCCTTCCTGATTAGGACCCTGACTTACTAGTCGGCTCCCGTCTATTTTCATAGGACAATCCCTAATCATGTGATCGTTGGACCCACACTTGAAACATCCTCCCGTCTTCTTCCAACACTCTCCCAAGTGTATCTTTCCACACTGAGCACAAGTGCAGATTGTCCTCCGTAGTAACTTGCTGACCTCGCGACCCATCCATTCTAGGTCTCTTTTGAACATTCCCAGATGACCCTGATGATCCAAAACCTCTCTTTTGCCTATTCCTGTCCGTGTTCTATCTTACAGACTCCTTAACTCCTTCAGCAACCTTAGCCTTTTCTACCAACACAACAAACTCCCGCTCCTACTTTGGGGCAATCAACAATCTCAGGTCATCCCTCAGTCCGTCCTCAAACCGAACACATCGTTCATGCTTCGTAGCCACTATACCTCGAGCGTATCGGCTCAACCTTAGAAATTCTGCCTCATACTCCGCTACGGACTTATTTCCCTAAACCAGCCTCAGAAACGCCTTCCTCTGCGCATCAACATAGCTGGTTCCAATATACTTTTTCTGATACGCTACCTTAAAATACTCCCAAGTGAGATCATCTGCTATAGTACCCTCCCGAACTGTGAGCCACCATTGATATGACTCATCGCGGAGAAGTGACACTACCTCTTTTAGTTTTTCCTCGGCAAACAGGTCCAAATCATCCATAATTCGCTCCGTTGCCTCTAACCAATACTCAGCCGTATTGGGTGCCACACTAGATATAACACGGAAAAACTCAGCTCCATTGGCTCTGAGTCACTGCATGCATTTTTGAGCTCCCATACCTCCACCGCTCCGACCACCCTCTCAAGAACTTCAAAGATCGCTTGTGATCTCGCATCATCTCCCGTCGATCTCGATATTCCCCACCAATAGCTGGTGGTGGTGGCATCTCATTCTCGGACCTTTGATCAGACCTAATAGGTTTTGACATGGTCATTCGGCCTCTACCACGGCCACGCACATTACGGCCACGTCCTCTAAAACTCATTCTTTCGAGTTGTGTTTATCTGATTAAAAATTTTATGATTTAGTTTTTGTTCCACTAATTATCCACAACAATTTTATGTAAAGAAATTTAGGGGCAGTTCTTTCGATCATTTTAAGGTTTTCATTCCAAGTTTTCTACCCTAATTCAGAGAAAACACATTCATTCAATAGTATTTACTACACACATTCATTTCTCGAACATTTTCATTTGTTTCAACCTAGGGGTATTTTGGTTATTTCTGAATCAAGGGTATTTTGGAATTTTATAACCAAGGTTTGACTTTAGATTTGTACAAAACAAGGTGACTGGTCCCTTTCGGGTTTTAATTATTGAGTTTAGCCTGTGGTTAAGTCCTCTTGGTTAGGGTGAACCGTCACTACGCACCAGGTAGGATTCGAGCGGAGAGGAGGTGAGTCACTAGGACTGCTTAAATACCAAGCTCCCCCTGAATCCAATCCTAGACATCGCTGTGGTTGCCACACCCTTAACTCGACGACTCACTCATAGGTTTGTTTGGTTAGACTTTAAATTTTATGTAATTTGGTGTTGGAGTAAGCTAATCCTAGGGTTCAATAACTCCTAATCTACTAATCTACGTCCCTATAATTCCCACATACAAATCACACAAGGGTTAGGGGTACTTACCTGGTGGACTTCGGGCCGGAGACTCAAGTGCCATGCCAGAAAACCTGCTCATTCTTTTGTAAAACTCAATTTCAAAATAAAGAAAATGTTTTGGGCCCAAAAAGCCCTCAAGGTCGAGTTTTGAACCGGGCTCTGATACCACATTGAAACACCCCAAACTTGGCCCACAAGTCCTGACCGGATTTGGCATGCTTCTTGAGTAAAATGTAGTTAAGTCTCGTATGACATTTTGAAAATCGTGGTGGTTTCGAAGAAAAATAGATTTGGGTTGTTCTCAAGTTAAAAATTGAGTAGTAATTTAATTTTGTACTAAATCTATAATTTCATATTTCAATAGTTACAAGTTAAAGAAATACCGAATTTTAGAGTTTAATATTTTTGTAACTTGAAAAAAAAACCCGTAGGTGATTGAGTTTCAAAACAATTGATGTTGTTCGTATCATATCGTAAATTTAAAACAAAAGAAATTTAAGCAGTTAAGTAATAATGGCCTTATTACATCAAAATATAACCCAAAAGTAAATAAATATAAACTTAATAAGAAAATCGAAAATCGAAGTGTGCATGGCCACCGCTAAGTTCTGCCGACCCGGTCCATCTCTCGAAGTGCCATCGCAAAAGTTAGCCCACGAAGGGTGAGTCAACAGACTCATTGTGTAACTACCATCATAGATTCCCAAATCATACAAGGCATAATAAATCACATAAAATAATTGTAAACCATGATGCAACCCAAACCACCTAGATCCAACCTCGCCCATCACCCGTACCTCACCGATCACACCGTGGGATTACTAAATCGACCCTCCATCCGCTACACACCATCGAAGGCGATCCACTGCGGTCAAGCGCACATCGCCCTTATAATTGTGGCATAGCCACTAGATAATGTGGTAGAGTCACGATTCATATTATGTGACATAGTCACGAGATAATGTGATGAGTCACGATATTGTGGTAGGAACCACCAGATCACTTCCCCTTTCACATAATCACCCATATGCCCATGCAACATACAAAACATCCTATTTTTCATGCAATTTATGTTACCCCAAAATTATAACGGGATCCACATATTTTCACATCAATGTTATTAAACATTATTTACAAGTGTTAAAGGGGTAACGTACCTGAATGCACTCGTACCATTGAATGGTACCCTTAGCCATATTTCATATTTTTATTAACACATATCTAATATTATCAACCTAGGGGGAATTAGTGTAAGGCTACACACCTGATTATTCGTAGATCTAATGGAAATCCCAAAAATTCTGATCTAACGAACTAGATCCCTTTTTCCTACATTCGGCCAACACTAAGCATATTAGCAAAAAGCCATTCGGCTAAACAGTCAAATCCCGAAGGGTTATAGCAACCAAAATCCTTACCTTGCTGCCGATTTGGTTGCTAACCAAATCTCGAAACTTCGTGATGATCACCCCCTTGCAATTGGCTAAACACTAGATCACTCAATCGGTTAGTTTTGACTTTTGAACGAATAAAGAAATAGATCTGAATCACTAGAACCCTTACCACTGACTTACTGAAAACTAATGGCAGGGAAAAGATGCTCCCGATCTACTGCTTGAAATCTCAAAAATCCTAAAAGAAACCGATTGCATGGTTGATTAGAAGTCAAGACAAATGCCAAATTTTGGCTTTTGTTCTACACATGTCGACAGAGAGGAAATATGGAAGAATAGTGGAGATTCGGTCATAGCAGACTTACCTATTCCAAACCGATTTGAGAAGAGATCAAGAGAGATCTCTACTTGGTTGATATTCGGCCAAAAATTGAGAAGGAATGGGGTGGAAAGATTTCAGCAATGGCTTAGGAAAATAATGAAGATTCAGTCAGAAACTGAGAAGAGAGAATAGGAGAAGGACAAATGATATTCGATTTTGATTAACAATAGAGATTGTGAGAAAAAGAAGAAAAAGAATGGTATGGAGGCTCAATTATGATTTGGCTAGAGTGAGAAAGAAGAAGAAGAATGAATTAAGAGAAAGAAAAGAAAAAGAAAAGTATTGGTAAGGCTTAACCAAAAATTCGGCTTAAGGGATTTTGGTGACCGAATTTGTCATCCAAGAAGTCCTTCGACCAACCAACTCTCCCTCTCTCCATTCAATCCCCCTTTTCACTCTACCTTAGCTGAATCTCTAAGCTGTCAGACCCAATCTATACCTCCTCCATCAGAGTCCCTTTACCGTCCACTACTGCCCTTCCTTGCTGAAAAATAAAACCCCAAAATGCTTCCCTTGCTGCTCAAACCTAGGCCCTTCTCACTCCTTATGGCATCACCTTACAAGCCCTAAGTGGCGCCTCCTTGCCACTTTACCACTGGATTATTTGTGTTCTAAATCACACAATAAACTTCTTAAGGCCTAGCTCCCTTAATTCCCCTTTTTGGGCTTAAAAATCCAATAACTCCTAAGGCTCCTATCTACATCCCAATGTTCTTGAAGCCCTCAAATCACATTCTAATCATACTCAAGCATGCATTCACATACATTTAAGTAAAAATGTATAACCCCTAAATCCTGGATGCTACAGTAATTTTGGTGGCCAGGTCTAAAGAAAGTGGTAATGTAAATCGTAGGAAAATGTTTAACGTGTCAGCAGGTTAAAGCTAAACACCAAGTGCCTTCGGGATTGTTGCAGCCGGTGAAGATTCTCCAATGGAAATGGGAGAGAATCACGATGGATTTTGTTAGTGGGTTACCCCTTACACCTACTAAGAAGGATTCGATTTGGGTGATTGTAGATCGGCTGACGAAGTCTACTCACTTCATACCGGTTCAAGTGGACTTTTCTATACAAAAGTTGGCTAAATTGTATGTGGCTGAGGTTGTAAGATTGCATGGTGTGCCGGTGTCGATCATATCAGATAGGGACCCTAGGTTCACGTCACGATTTTGGAAGGCTCTTCATCAAGCAATGGGATCAAGGTTAGACTTTAGTACTGCTTTTCACCCTCAAACTGATGGTCAGTCTGAGAGGGTAATTCAAATCTTGGAGGATATGTTAAGGGGTTGCATCATTGATTTTAGGGGCAGTTGGGAAGAGTACTTGCCTTTGGCAGAATTCGCATATAATAATAGTTATCAAGCTAGCATTCAGATGGCGCCTTATGAAGCGTTATATGAAAGGAGATGCCGTACTCCAACTTGTTGGACGGAGTTGGGTGAACATAAGGTGTTGGGTCCAGAATTAGTTTCAAAAATAGAGGAGAAATTTAAGTTAATACGGGCTTGGCTAAAGGAAGCGTCTGATCGACAGAAGTCTTACGCGGATCTAAAGCGGAAAGAGGTGGAATTTACGATAGGCGATCAAGTCTTCTTGAAGGTATCCCTATGGAAGAATGTAATGAGGTTTGGATGAAAGGGTAAGTTAAGTCCATGGTTTATTGGGCCTTATTGGGTACTAGAACGTGTGGGCCCAGTGGCTTATCGTTTGGAGTTGCCTTCAGAGTTAGAGTAGATACATGACGTGTTCCATGTCTCGATACTGAGACGTTATCGATCTGATCCATCGCACATAGTGCCAGTAGAAGAGATAGAAGTAAGGCCAAATTTGTCTTTTGAGGAGAAACTAGTGCAAATTTTGGATCGAGATGTAAAAGTGTTAAGAAGGAAGTCTGTTCCTTTGGTCAAAGTCTTGTGGCAAAATCACGGCGCAAAAGAAGAGACGTGGAAGCCAAAGGATGTTATACGCTAGCAATACCCCCATCTTTTCTGATCAGGTAAATTTCGAGGCCGAAATTTATTTTAAGGGGGTAGAACTATAACATCCTAAATATGGGCCTGTGCATTTATATGTTGGTTTAATATGTTAATTCAAGAATTTAAGGCTCGAGCTGAGGCCTTGATTAGATATTTGGATTAGGGTTTAAATTAATGATCTGTGTAATTTAGGTGATATTTTGGGTTTTAAAACTTGGGCTAAGTGGCAGATAAATAGTGTTAGTTTATAATTTAAGTTAGGTAGCAAGTTGGGCTTGTGGCCCAACATTTGGAGGTGCTTTAAGTGGGCATGAAGGTGGCGTCACAAGGGGGAGGAGTTTGGACCTTGTGTGGCCGATTGGGCCTCAAGATTTGTGGGTTAAAATTTTGCATAGGAGAGAAGGGGGTGGACGGTACATGTGTTATAATATAGGGGATTTAATTCTTTTATTTTTATTGATTATTAAATGATGATAATAGGAAGGGAGGAGTTGGTTTGAAGGAAATCTCTTCTAAAGGCAAGATAAGGATTGGGTTATCATGCAAGATAAGAGTTATCAGGAGGGGGAGAGTTGGCTGAAACTCCAACACTGTGTGTGTGTCAAAATTTAATAGCCTGAGTGTCCAGCTTTCTTTCATTTTTTTCTCTTTTCCCTCTGCCTTTCTCATTTTTTCTCTCTGGTCAAAATTTCTTTTCTTTCCTCTTTTCATATTTTTCTCTCTTCTAGCCGAAATTCCTTAGCCTTATTTCCCTCTTCATTATATTTTCAAAAGTTGAATTCTCCCTGTGCATATCCTTTTCTTCCATAGCCGAACCATCAGGTGAGATCTTATTTTTCCCAAAGGTGCACCATAGCCGAATATTCCTCTTTAATCTGGTAAGTTTCAGGATTTTGCTTCTTTGTGATTTCTTCATTTTCTTTTATCAAGTTTCTAATCCGAATCAGTTTTCTAAGGCCCTGTCGACTTCACTCTCTGTACCTAGAAGTCGAATCTGTTTCATTAAAGTCTCTTGTGCCGATTTGTGAAAAGTCGAAGGTAGGTGGTCAATGGTAAGTTCGGCCGAATGGTCACTTTCTTGTTCTTTTATCTTTGGCCGAATGTCATAAGGTGTTAGATGGGTTGCGATCATCGGTTTCGTTAACTATTTTTGGTGATGGCCGAATGTAGGAAGGGAGGTGACGTGTTCTCAAGGACATTCGGGATTCGATTAACTAGGTAAGAGTTCGTTTTAAGTGTTATAGTTGTTTAAGTAATTAGATCTCATCGTTTAAATGGTTTAGTGATTAAGGGATTATGATGAACTCGAATAACAGTCAGGTAGAAAATGTTGGATCTGTAAAACCAACACCTAAATACAAGAAGCGATCTATTTCGGTAGTACGAGATTGGCCATCGGGGTATGGGCCGACATCGAAGTCAGATCGTGGGCCGATAGTGGTAGTCTCGAGTGATAGTAGTGTAGACATAGCGAAATCGTTAGTACGAGAATCAGGTGTGTAATACTTCCTCACCATCTAGATCTGATTATTAAATATATGCTCATAAGTTTTATATGTTATGATAAATGCCAAAACATCGATTTAATGATGGAAACCCAAAGAGGGTAAAAGAGAACCACCAAGTTAGTGAATATTCTAATCAAATGTTATAAGTAAAATTTCTTGTATGTGATTGTATGGGTGGGGTTAATGAAAGGAGGAAGTTATACGTTATATGTGTAGCGGTTTTACCGTGATCATTAGAAGCGACTAATGCCGTGATGCATTATAAGGGCTTTGGCCATAATATGTTGATGAGCAAGATGGCGCCATCTTGGCGATGTAGCGGTGTGGGTTGATTGTAGAAATCCCCAATGGTGTGAACGGCTAGTACTGGGGCGTGTAGCGGATGGAAACCTAGGAAAATGGGTTGGGCTTTGCATATTATTTGTTATCTATGTAAATGAAATTATTATTATGTTTTATGGGTTAAGGCCCAAATCTAGTGGTGCATGAAGGTTGCACACTGAGTCTCGCGACTCAACCAATTAAATTAAAATTTCAGGTGACACTTAGTGTATCGGATCGGGCTGGAGAGGAGTGCAAGGTGGCCATGCAAAAGAATATGTAGATCCGGCTAAAAAAAAGACTCAACTTAATAGTTTATAAGATATTTTGTTTTTATGGATTTTAAACCTCATTGTAATAAGGCCAAGGGCCACTAGTTTATATTCTGGTTTTATTATGGGTTTTAATTCTTCTTCTTCTTTATTTATTTACTTTAATTAAACTAGGACATGTAATTAAGTTTTGGGTTTTTAATTATAAGGCTTATTTTATAAATTACATATGGGCTTTCTAGTAACCTGAATTGTTTTATTAAAATTTTTCTTAGTGACATACCAGATCCGATTGTAGTGTTTGGGCTGGGTTTGGGTGTTACATCCACAAACACATCAAACTCATCCATGTCACATTCTAAAACATTTAACAATTTCAAAAACAGAAGTATGAGTTAACTGGACCTAGTTGCAAATATCTCAAAAATATAAAAATTACAAGAAACAAGTGAAAATGGCTTACGATGTAAGGATTTTAGCTTAGCCGAAGCTTCCAAGGTATGAAAATGGTGGTTTCTGTCATGGGAATGAAAAGTGAAGAAGATGAAAGCTTAATTTTTACTTTTTTCTTATTAGTTTTATTTATTTTATTACTTTAATTAATTAAACTAAAGCATAAAACATATAAAATGTAATAAAACCTAGTGACCAACCGTCCATGCTGGTTTATTAAGGTCTAATTACCATATAAGGCCTCCTTCAATCACTAATTAAGCTATTTGATCAATAAAATTCAATAGCGATTAAGTTTTACATCTTTTATAGTTTAGTCCTTTTTAATTCACTAATTAAACAATAAATTTTCTAGACCTAAACTTCACATACATAAATAGTAAATCCTTAAATATTTTTAAATATTTACGAGTTCAGCTTTCAAAAATGAGGTCCCAATACCTCATTTTTCGAAACCATTTGACTTTTGAGACAACCACTTATACTAGCCATTTAATAAATTTACTAAAATTTCATCAAATTTAAATATGTTATAAATTATAATTGACTCATATAATTTAAATACTGATTATTACGGATCTACTCATCAGGTTTGTGGTCTCAAAAATACTATTTTCGATACCACTAAAATCAGGCTGTTACAGAACAACCACCGGTTTTGAAGACTCAAAATTTCCAAACCATGGTTTCAAACTTTAAAAAGCTTTATATGGTTTAAAATAAGCTCCTAGAGCTTGGTATGAAAGACTATCAATTTTTCTTACTGTAAAAGGAAGGTTGACACAACACTTTTTATTAAAAGAAAAGGCAAAGATTTGTTAGTAGTACAAGTATCTGTTGATGATATTATTTTTGGTGCTACTAATGACATTTTTTGTGAAAAATTTTCTAAGCTAATGCAAGGTGAATTTGATATTAGAATGGTGGGAGAACTCACAATCTTTTTGGGGATCCAAATCAAGTAAAGGAAAGATGAAATTAATCAATCAAGCTAAGTACACAAAGAGATGCTCAAAAAGTTTTGGGTGGATATCCTCTAACCACAAGCTACACATATGAGCCCTTCCACAAAGCTTAACAAAGATGAGGAAGGTAAATGTGTTGATATTAAACTTTATAGGCCAATGATTAGGTCATTGCTTTATCTTACCGCAAGTAGATTGTATATCATGTTTAGTGTTTGCTTGTGTCCTAGGTATCGATGTTGCCCCAAGGAATCACATTTACAAGTCATTAAAAGAATCTTTAGATACCTTAGAGACGCTCCTAATTTAGGCCTTTGGTATCCTAGAGACTTATCCTTTAGCTTGTATGCATTCTCGGATGCAAATTTTAGAGGTTACAAATTAGATAGGAAAATCACTTCTTGTACTTGTTAATTCTTAGACAACAAGCTCATATCATGGTTTTCAAAGAAACAAAATAGAGTTGCATTGTTCACCATCGAAGTGAAATATATTTCTACTGGTAGTTTTTGTGCTCAAGTTTTATGGATGAAACAACAACTTATGGACTATTGCATTGATATAGATACCATTCCTATAAAGTTTGACAATACTAGTGCTATTTGTCTCACTAAGAATCTCATCCAACACTCTAGAACTAAACATATTTAAATTAGACATTATTTCATTAGAGATCATGTCCAAAAAGGAGATATAGTTCTAGAATATGTTGATACTTTGCACCAATTAGTTAATATATTTACAAAACCTTTAGATAAAGAAAGATTTTGGACACTTTGGAAAGAATTAGGATTGACTACCTTACCTTAATTTTGTGTTCAAATTATCTTATGCACTTTATTTTTATGATTTATGACTTCAAATATCATATATAAATTACTTTTATGGCTTCTATATGCATCTAGTAAGGGGGAGTTAAAGTTGCATGTTTAGTTTACCTTGACCATTTTGGTCTGGTATACATATTTTTTGAATCCCTATGAATATGCCAAATTAGACTTTATTTGATGTAAATAATCATTTTTTGATGATTTCTTGATTTTCTATGATTCATATACATCATGCATTAGTTCTACATGTTTAAGTGTATGAAATCATTAGAAATAGCAAAAATGACATTTTAAGTCAGTTTAGTGCATTTTAGGACTTAGAATTAAAGTCCGAGAAGTTTTTCTGCACTTTGGAACCATTTTAGGCACTTAAGTATTGGTATTTTAACAAAACAATTGATACTTAAGAAAAAGTATTGATATTTTAACAAACTACCGAAACTTAAGAAAAAAGTATCGATACCATCGAGTTTTTAAATTAACATGCAATGTGCTTTAAAACACATTTGACCAAAATATTTCAAAATTTTTCTCTCACCCTAATGAAAACCTCCAAACCTAACTTTAAAAAACCTCAAAATATATCCTTCATTCTTCAATATCTTTCATCAAAACACCCTACATTTCCATCTCTTCAAGGATTAAGCAAGTTTTGGTTTAAATTTTAATCTCTCAAAGGTAAGTTTAAGGTAAAATTTTCACTCTGTTTCACTTCAAAAATTTTGATTTGATTATGTTAAATATTGGTTGAATCTTATTATTTTGTATTATTTGAAACATATAAATTGCATTTTTATTGCTAGAGGTTGCTTAAACCTAACATTTTCTTGAAATTTCATTTCAAAACCCTTGCTTACCAAGTGTTTGTTTAACTTCTCAAATGAATTTTTTAGGTTGTTTTGTGTGTCTATAGGTTCTAGTTTGTAATCTTGCCTCTCAAAAAAAGCTCTTGTGTTGAAACCTTTTCCTCTAATCCCTCAAGTGGCTTGAGTGATTTCCTTAAATAATGTTTTTGAACTCCTGTCAAGAAAGCTCATTTTAATACATATTTTGTTTCTCAAAAAATTAATGTTTCCCATCCTCTTGATATTGGATCTTTAACTTATTTAACTTCACTTATCTTCAAAACATGATTGGAATTGGATTGATTTTTTTCAAAATTTTCTCCATCACCCATGGAAATCTTGTTCAAGCATTTTATGCAAAGGTCATGCTCGAACATGACTTTCCAGGTGAGATGGTTGTTACGATAAAATATTTTATCTTGAACACTCCAATTCGTCTCACTTTGGAAAATTTTGAAGAATTTTTAAAACTTCCTAGAGATGGGGAAACGAATGAAAAATGCCTCTTTTGTTGGATCTAGTACGAGAGTGAATTATTTTCATTTTTTAGTTTTGAAATAGTTTTCCTATATTTTGAAACAATTAATTAAAACTTCAAGCCTAATTCATCATAGGCATCTTTCAACTCATCAAAAGAATAAAAATTTGAAATAGATATAGTTAGAATTTACCTTAGGATCATCAATGACCATAAGGTAAAGGTTTGTTACTTCTTGATCTTAATTATCGAATGAATCCTCATTACTCCAAGTAGCAACATGAGCCTTGAGCTTTTGTTTTCTTAACCCATTTTTCTTCCATTGGGGACAATCGAACTTTATGTATCCTGACTTCTTGCATTCATAGAATATGATAGGGTCTTTCTCCTTAGTAGATTCAAGTTTGAGTCCTTCTTTCTTTTGGAATTTTCTCCCTCTATTAGACCTCATAAACTTCTTTAATCCTAGCAAACATGACCATCTCTTTATCCTCATCCACCTATTCACTCGATTCACTATCTTTAATGGTGGTGGATTTGAGAGCAACACCAACCTTCTTCTTCTCATTCTTAGCTCCTTCTACCCCTTCATTGAGTCTTATCTCATGTGTACGTAAAGAACCAATGAGCTTATCCAAGGTCAAAGTTTCTAAATTCTTTGCTTCTGCAATAGCGATCACCTTGGCTTCCTATGATTTCGGCAAGATTTGAAGCATCTTCCTCACAAATTCTTCAATAGGATAAGTCTTCCCATAGGATTTTAGCCCATTGATGATGATGGTGAATCTACCAGATATAGTTTTGATATGCTTCTTGGGTTTCATCTAGAAGGTCTCGCAATTACGAGTGAGGATTCCCACTTTTGACTTCTTCACTTGGCTAGTTCCCTCATGAGTTACCTCAAGTTTATCCCATATCTCATTGGCATTTAAACATGACATTGTTTGGATTATAGAAATACAACTAAGATATGCTTAGAGTATGTTTTGTGTTCCATGCGCAGGTTAGGTACATTCAGTTTGTTGTCGACTCAACATCCAGCAACGATCCTAGTCTCAAGTGTGATGATGCTTCTATTTTGTTATGGCATGTACCTAGGAGGTCTTTTAGTTAATAGTTTACTTTGGTAATGTGATGACATATTGGAAACTAAGTGTATAAGTGTATATATTCATATTGTTGATGTTTAAACTATGTCTTGGTATGTTTAGTTAAGCT
The DNA here is from genome assembly GCA_025506655.1 of Gossypium rotundifolium. Taxonomy (NCBI): domain Eukaryota; kingdom Viridiplantae; phylum Streptophyta; class Magnoliopsida; order Malvales; family Malvaceae; genus Gossypium; species Gossypium rotundifolium. The sequence continues at coordinate 63,132,748 of CP106723.1, read as the reverse complement.
TGAAGATTTACATGTGTTTACCTTTAGATTTTGACGACTTAGGTAGATAGGTCATTAGTGCAATATGGAAATTTAGTATGAATGACTGGTTGAATGGTTTGTTAGCTTATATTGTGTAACATCCTTAAATCGGGGTCCTTGCATTTTATCTGCTTGCATGCAAATAGTATGGTTGTCATGCTAGTTTAGGCTATTTTAGGCTCTAGGCATGAGCTAGGGATAGGCCAGAGTTTTTTTTTAAATTTGCGTTTTGGGCTTCTAGAGGGGGGAGCTGTTTGAGTTAAGGGTTAAAGGTAGCTGGTGGTAGGTTGTGATGCAAGGAGTGCCTTGGTAAAGTCGTAAGGAGGCACCACTCAAGGCTTAAAGAAGTGACGCCTCAGGGGAGTGAGGGAGCCTTGGTTCGAGCAGTAGAAATCCCTTTCGCTTGTTATTTTTTGATGCGGGACAAGGAGAGTTGCACTCAGGTGGGACTCTGGTGGATGACTGTTGAAGGAGTCAACAGAATCAAATGAGTGGAGGAGAGAAATCTGTGGAGTTTGAAACATTCAAATATGTTTGAATGTGTGGTCAGGAGGAAATTGTGGAGGAATAAGGGGGTTGGACACTTGAGCTTAGAGTTGGCCGAATGTCAAACACTTTGGGAGAGGGGAGCAATCAGTTTTAGGGGTAGCCTAGGTGGGTGGCCGATTGATGGAATGTGCCTTGGGGGAGTGTTGAGAATTTGGCTAGTTAAGGGGCACCTAGAGGTTCTTGCTTCTCATTTCTTTTGTTTCGAAACTAAATCACTCCCACACTTTCATATTTTTGCATTCTTTCTTTCTTTCAAATACCAAAACTGAATGTTCTCCTAAGCTTCTTCTTCCCCTTTTCTATTTTTGTTATTTGGCCAAAACTTGCATTGCTCCTTGTTCATCATTTTCGTTTATTTCATCTGCAAATAGCATTAAAGCCAAACCTTCCTTTCTTGTTCGATTTTTCTCTTTTCTCTCAATTGTTGCTCAAAACTGAAACTCCATGACTCTCTCTTCTCCTTTTCAATTTCTTCCCATAACTGAACCATCTAGCCATCCTCATTGCATTTTCTCAATCTCCTTAAGAGCCGAAACTTGATTCTCATTCTTTTCTTCACTATTTGTGTACTCTCCAAAATTGAAACTCTCTTTATTTCATTCTTCTCTAAAAGTCAAAACCCTAAACATTCTGTTAAAGATCTTTATTTCTATTTTTGGTTTCTTATTGGATCCCCTCTTGTTCTAGCTTTTGCCAAATCATCTCTAGGTATCGTGGTGCCGAATCTTGTTAGTGGGTGATCGAATCTATCAGGTTAAGGTAAGGGGGCGATTTTCTTTTATTTTGTGTTATCTCTTTCGGGTTTCATGCCAAAGTCGAATGGCTATTTGGCCTAATGGTGAGATGTTTGGCCGAATGTAGGAAGGGGGTGGCGCATTCTCTTGGATTCTCGGGATTTGTTCGGCCTGTGGATTAGATCTTGCACTTCAGATTTTGTCGATCTAGGTGAGGGGCTTTCGCTTTAAGTGTTGTATTGATCTTAGATCGATTTTGTTGCTTTAACTCGATTTAGTGACTAAGATGTGTTCATGGACTCGAATGCCAGCCAAGTGTTGGGGGGGTTGGATCGGTGAACCCAGCCCCTAAGCTCAAGAAGCGGGCAGTATCAGCGGTGAGGGATTGGCCACCGGGTTGTGGGCGACCTACGAGCAGAAAGTAGGCAGATAGCGATAGTGTCAGTTAACGACAGTGTCGACGTAGAAAGCATAATGTTATGAGTAATCATGTGTGTAAATCACACACACTTTCTTTGTTTAATATGCTATTTGTTGTGTGTTGATAAAAGCCAGAATAACGACAGAGATCACTAATTTACCTATGTGGGTAAAAGCAAGGATGCCAGGTAAGTTGCTATGGCTGCAAAGGTTAATTGCATATATTGGAATCTGTCAGTGCCATGTTATTTTACATATGTTATTCTATATGTTAAGCATGATAATACTTGGTGGCAAACATATACATGAGAAATGGGTGATGAGAGGAGGGGGAAGGAATATTTCAGACTGTCACCAGTGGTTAGGTACCACACAGTGGGTTGGCCCCGCTTACTATGATATTGTGACTAAGTCTTAGTGGTTTGGAACCACCAGTGGTTAGGTACCACATATCTATATTTTTTTGACTCGTCCCAGTGGTTTGGTACCACAGTGGGTTGGCCCCACATATCGAGATAAAGGATCGTCACCAGTGGTTAGGTACCACGTAGTGGGTTGGCCCCACTAATGATTATTTGTGACTTCGGTCACCAGTGGTTTGGAACCACCAGTGGTTAGGTACCACTAGTGGCTAGGTGCCATAAGGGGTAGAATTGGGAGTTCGGTTGGATAGGTTGGATGGGTTGCATGACATACATATTGGCATATGAAACTGTGTAAAAGTTTAATGTCTTCGGGATAGGGATTTACACACTAGGTCTTGGTGACTCACCCCTTCCATTACATCTTGCAGGTAATTCCTAGACCGTGGATATGGAGCCAGGAGGACTCGAGGTGGCCATGCTCAAGATTACGTTTCATTTGCTTTAAATGGTTATTTTGGATTTATTTTATTTTAAATTTAGGTTATCAGTTATGTAATAAGGCCACTTAGTTTTTCTTTAGGACTATTCTTTTGGTAGAATTTCTTTATAATTTTGTTTAATTATTGAAAGCATGCCTAGTAAGTTATAAATGGACGTTTTCAAAACTAAATAAACTTTAGGGATTTTCCTAGTTTCACCATTGGGAAACTGATTATCTAGTAATAATAATACGACCACTCTAATTTCTTAAGACTAAGGGTTAAAATGTTTTTCCGGTTTACACAATATATATACTGGGTTTTTTCATAAATGCAAAGGTTTACTTTCTAACTTGAGACGACAAACGGGTTTTCAAATGTTTTCTTCCCTGTAACATACCAGATTCGGTCGTAGCATTTTGACCGGGTTTGGGGTGTTACAATTGTAGTATCAGAGCCTGGTTCAAAAGCTCGGCTGTGGGTATAAGGCTCAAGATATTTTCAATAAAAAGGGTCTGTAAAATGATTTTTTGGGGAGATGCATATTGGGAAGAGCATGGCACCTGAGTCTCTGGCACTGATCCACCCAGGTAAGTATCCTAATCCCTGATGTGATATGTATATACGTGATAAGTTAATGGGTTTAAAAGGGACATAGATTGATATGTTTGGGTTTATGGACCTTAGGCCTAGTTACACAAACTCTTACATAAAACTTAATTTCCCTAAATAAACATGTCTGTGAGCAAGTTAGAAGGACTAGGGTGTGGTAACAGGCATACGCATGTCTAGGATTGGATTCAGGAAGAGCTTGGTATTTAAACTGTCCTTGTGACTCACCTCCTCCTTACTAGGATCCTACCTGGTGCGTAGTGATTGTTCACCTTAATCGTGAGGACTTGTTAACAGGCCAAAATTTTAACTAAAACTCGAAAGGGACTAGTACCCTACTTTTGCAAAATTACTTATATAACCATGATTTGTAAAATTACCAAAATACCCTTACTTTATAAAATTACCAAAATACCCCTAGTTTGTAAAATTACCAAAGTACCCCCGATTTGAAAAATTACTTAAATAACCCTATTTTGAAAAATCACCAAGATACCTTATTTTGAAAATTACAAAAATACCCCTGTAGGTTAACATTATGAAAATACCACTGGGTAAGTGAAATGAAAAAAAATACCCTTAGGCAATGAATGTGGTTCCATGAAGGTACTAGTGTGGTTAATGCATATGTGTGTGTTCCATTGGATGCTGATTAAGTAGGAACTCTAGAACTAGGGAATACTGACTTAAGAACCGAACTATGTAGACATAGTTCAAATTCGAAAGAACCACTGTTAAAAACTTCTTTCCATAAGATAGTACGTTGTTAATCATTGAAAGAAAAACGTATTAACCCATAAAATTTCTAATCAAATTAAATCGCGAACGGTAGAATGAGCACTCGAGGTCGTGGGCGTATTATGCGTGGACGTGGTAGAGGTAAGACAACTGTGTCGAACTGGTAGGGTCCGATTATGGGTCATAGAATGAGGTACCGCCGCCACCAGCTGTAGGCACCGATTATCAAGGGCAAGTAGGTGGTGATGATGTAGTGTCACAAGCTATGCTGCGAGTTCTAGAGAGAGTTGCTAGAGTAGGCGTAGGGACGGGGACTCAGAAATCTATGAGCTGCGAGGGACGACTACTATGTGAATGGAGTCGATGTATTTAGAGGAATTTTGGGTGTAGCTCCCAACATCGCGGAGTACTGGTTAGAGGCGACAGAGTGCATAATGGATGACTTGGACTTCACGTCCGAAGAGAAGCTAAAAGGGATAGTATCTCTTCTTTGGGATGAGTCTTATCAGTGGTGGCTCACGGTCAGGGAAGGTGCGATGGCCGAAAATGTCACTTGGGATTTCTTTAAGACGGGTTATTAGGGGAAGTATGTCGGGTCTGGTTACATTGATGCGTAGCGTAGGGCGTTTTTAAACCTGGTGCAGGGGAGTAAGTCAGTATCTGAATATGAGGCAGAATTCTTAAGGTTGAGCCGTTATGCTCGGGGTATCGTGGCTACGGAACATGAGAGCTGTGTCAGGTTTGAGGATGAGCTGAGAGAGGAGCTGTGGGTGTTGATTGCCCCACAGTGAGAGAGGGAATTTTCTGTCTTAGTGGAGAAAGCCAAAATAGCTGAGGAGGTAAAGTGAACCAAGCGGCAGATTTTGAATAGGAATAGGGACAAGAGGAGTTTTGGGCCATTAGGGTCTACTGGGAAGCCTCGGAAAAGGGCTAGATTTGGTGGGTGAGTCGATCGCAAGGCTTCTGCTTGCACTACTACTCGATGGTCGCCACGGTGTGTTCGATGTGGGAAGTCTCATTCGGGGGAATGTTGGGCAGGTAACAAAGGGTGTTTCGAGTGCGGGTCGATGGATCATCGGATAAGGGATTGTTCGTGGAGGCCGGCCAGAACTCAGTTTGAGGGTCAAGGACATACTCAATTCAGGAGAGATGGTCAGCAACCCCTGAGGGGTCGAGGTTCATCTAGGGGAGGTAATGGTAACGAGCGAGCCGTGGAGCACCGGACAAAGGTGCTGGAAATACTGATGCAAGACAGCCTGGGTTGGTCTATGCAACGAGGCGTCGAAAGGAGGGCGACGCATCGGACGTCATAACCGGTATGTTCTTGATTTTTGGATTGCCTTATACTACTTTGATAGATGTTGGTTCGACGCACTTTTATGTTGCTAGTATTATAGTGGGAACTTTGAACCTAGCCTATGAGATTTCTTCTAGGGAGATGACTGTAGTTAGTCTTCTAGGACACTCGGTAGTAGTGAACAAATTATTTAAGGACATACCCCTAGAACTCCAAGGGGTAGTGTTTTTGGCTGATCTGATGGAATTGCCATTCGGGGAGTTTGATTTGATCCTAGGCATGGACTAGTTAGTGAGGTATCAAGCGAATCTAGACTGTTTAGCCAAGCGTATGGTGTTGAGAACTGACGAAGGTGAAGAAGTGGTGGTGTTAGGGGAGAGAAAGAACTACCTAGCTAATGTGGTGTCCGCTTTGAAGGACGAGAAAATGGTGAGAAAAAGGGTGCCAGGCATTCATGGTCATATTTGTGCTTTGGAGGCCAAAGATTCAACTGTGGCGGATGTTTGAACGGTGAAAGAATTTACCGATGTGTTCCCAGAAGAACTTCCGGGTTTGCCTCCAGACCGCGAAGTTGAGTTTGGTATAAACCTACTACTCGAAACTGCGCCAGTGTCTATTGCCCCATATAGTATGGCGCCGAAGGAGTTAGTGGAACTGAAAGCGCAGATTCAGGAGTTGTTGGATCGGGGTTTTATCCGGCTGAGTGTATCGTCGTGGGGAGCACCTATACTTTTTGTTAAGAAGAAGGACGGAACAATGCGGATGTGTATTGATTACCGTCAGCTGAATAAGTTGACAATTAAGAACAAGTATCTGTTATCGAGGATAGATGACCTGTTTGATCAACTTAAAGGAGCATCAGTTTTCTCTAAGATAGATCTGAGGTCGGGGTATCACCAACTTAAGGTGAAGGAGGTAGATATTCATAAGACGACATTTCGTACTCGTTATGGTCACTACGAGTTTTTGGTAATGCCGTTTGGGTTGACCAACATGCCAGCAGCGTTTATGGATATGATGAATCGAGTTTTTCAATCGCATTTGGATCAGTTTGTCGTAGTGTTTATAGACGACATTCAACGCGCCAGGAGCATGATGCGCATCTGCGTGTGGTTTTGCAGATTCTGAGGGAGAAGCAGTTATTCGTAAAGTTTAGTAAGTGCGAGTTCTAGTTGAAAGAAGTTGCCTTTTTGGGCCATGTGGTGTCATCTGAGGGGATTAGGATGGATCCTCGGAAGATTGAAGCTATATTGGATTGGAAACCACCTAAGTCTGTGGAGGAGATTCAGAGTTTTCTGGGTTTAGCGGGGTATTATAGGAGATTTGTGGAAGGGTTTTCTTTGATTGCAGCACCGTTAACCAAGTTTTAAGGAAATGGGTTTCATTTGTGTGGTCAAACCAGCAGCAAGAAAGTTTTGAGAAGTTAAAGAGGGCTCTGACAGAAGCTTGATTTTAATTCAGCCTAAGACAGGGAAAGAGTTTACGGTTTATTGTGATGCATCGCATATTGGGTTAGGATGTGTATTAATGCAGGAGGGGAAAGTGGTAGCGTATGCTTCTCAACAGTTGAGACCTCACAAAATGAACTATCCAACATATGATCTGGAGTTAGCCGCAGTGGTCTTCGCTCTGAAGATTTGGAGGCATTACTTGTATGGGGAGAAGTCTATCGTCTACACGGATCACAAGAGTCTGAAATACCTCCTTACTCGGAAGGAGTTGAATTTGAGGCAGCGAAGGTGGATTGAGTTGCTAAAGGACTATGACTGCTCGATTGAGTACCATCTAGGGAAAGCCAACGTGGTGGCAGACTCATTGAGCCATAAGATGGTGTCAGACTTGAGAGCAATGTTTGCTCACCTTAGCCTGTATGTTGACAAAAGTTTGCTAGTGGAACTGCAAGTGAAGCAGTCATGGGTAAACCAAGTTAAGGAAAAGTAATTGGTAGATGAAGTTTTAAGTGCCCGATGTTTGCAAGCGCAGAATGGTGGATTAGAGGGGTACAGTTTGAGCAGTGAAGGTGTGTTGTGTTTTCAGGGAAAGGTTTGCATGCCGAAGGATGTGGAGTTGAGGCAAAAGATTCTTTAGGAGGTGCATAGCAGTCTGTACACTATGCATCTAGGAGGAAGTAAGATGCACCAAGATTTACGAGAGCAGTTTTGGTGGCCGGGTCTGAAACGGGAGGTAACAGAATTTGTAAGTAAGTGTCTGACGTGTCAGCAAGTCAAAGCCGAACACCAGTTACCTTTGGGTCTATTGGAGCCGATAAAGATTTCGCTAGTGGAAGAGGGAGAAGATTACGATGGATTTTGTTAGTGGGCTACCCCTCACGCCCACTAAAAGGATTTAGTTTGGGTGATTGTGGATCGTTTGACAAAATCGGCTCATTTTATTTCGGTTCGGCCGATTACTCCCTCCAAAGGTTGGCTAAGTTGTATGTGGCGAAAATCGTGAGATTGCATGGGGTGCCAGTGTCGATTATCTCAGATAGGGATCCTAGGTTCATATCAGGATTTTGGAAAGCGTTGCATCAAGCATTAGGTACAAGGTTGGATTTTAGTACGGACATTTCATCCTCAGTCAGATGGGCAGTCAGAAAGGGTAATTCAAATTTTAGAAGATATGTTGAGGGGTTGTGTCTTGGATTTTAGAGGTAGTTGGGAAGAATTTCTACCATTGGCAGAATTCACATACAACAACAGTTACCAAGCAAGTATTCAGATGGCACCGTATGAAGCGCTATATGGGCGGAAGTGTCGTACCCCTACATGTTGGACAGAGTTGGGTGAACGTCAGTTGTTGGGTCCAGAATTGGTTGCTAAAACAGAGGATAAGGTTAAGCTGATTCGGGCTCATCTGAAGGAAGCTTGAGCAGCAAAAATCTATGCCGATCTCAAGCGGGGATATAGAGTTTGCGATGGGTGACAAGGCTTTCTGAAGGTGTCGCGTGGAAGAAGGTCTTGAGATTTGGTCGAAGGCAAGTCGAGCCCTAGGTTTATTGGGCCTTATAAGGTGTTGAAGCGTGTGGGACCAGGACCTTACCAGCTCAAGTTACCATCAAAATTGAGCCTGATCCACGACGTGTTTCATGTTTCCATGCTTAGACGCTATCGTTCGGATCCGTCACACATTGTGTCGGTGGAAGAAATTGAAGTGAGCCCGGATTTGTCTTTTGATGTGGAACCAGTGCAGATTCTGGAACGGGATGTCAAAGTCTTGCGTAGGAAATCGGTTCCTTTGGTGAAGGTGTTATGGCGGAATCATGGAACAAAAGAAGCCACGTGGGAACACGAGGACGTGATGCGATAGCAATACCCTCAACTCTTTTAACCAGGTAATTTCGAGGCCAAAATTATTTTAAGGGGGTAGAACTGTAACATCCTTAAATTGGGGTCTTTGCATTTTATCTGCTTGCATGCAAATAGTATGGTTGTCATGCTAGTTTAGGCTATTTTAGGCTCTAGGCATGAGCCAGGGATAGGCCAGAGTTTTTTTTTTTTTTGAAATTTGCATTTTGGGCTTCTAGAGGGGGGAGCTGTTTGAGTTAGGGGTTAAAGGTAGCTGGTGGTAGGTTGTGACGCAAGGAGTGCCTTGGTAAAGTGGCAAGGAGGTGCCACTCAAGGCTTAAAGAAGTGACGCCTCAGGGAAGTGAGGGAGCCTTGGTTCGAGCAGTAGAAATCCCCTTTTTGCTTGTTATTTTTTTGACGATAGGACAATGGAGAGTTGCACTCAGGTGGGACTCTAATGGATGACTGTTGAATGAGCAACAGAATGAAATGAGTGGAGAAGAGAAATCTGTGGAGTTTGAAACATTCAAATAGGTTTGAATGTGTGGTCAGGAGGAAATTATGGAGGAATAAGGGGGTTGGACACTTGAGCTTAGAGTTGGCCGAATGTCAAACATTTTGGGAGAGGGGAGCAATAGGTTTTAGGGGTAGCCTAGGTGGGTGGCCGATTGATGGAGTGTGCCTTGGGGGAGTGTTGAGAATTCGGCTAGTTAGGGGGCACCTAGAGGTTCTTGCTTCTCATTTCTTTTGTGCCAAAACTGAATCACTCCCACACTTTCATATTTTTGCATTCTTTCTTTCTTTCAAATACTAGAACTGAATGCTCTCCTAAACTTTATTTCATCATTTTCCTTGTTCATCATTTTCCTTTATTTCATCTGCCAATAGCATCAAAGCCGAACCTTCCTTTCTTGTTTGGTTTTTCTCTTTTCTCTCAATTGCTGCTCAAAACCGATACTCCCTGACTCTCTCTTCTCCTTTTCAATTTCTTCCCATAGCCAAACCCTCTAGCCATCCTCATTGCATTTTCTCAATCTCCTTAAGAGCCGAAACTTGATTCTTATTCTTTTCTTCACTATTTGTTTACTCTCCAAAACTGAAACTCTCTATATTTCATTCTTCTCTAAAAGTCGAAACCCCCAAACATTCTATTAAAGATCTTTATTTCTATTTTCAGTTTCTTATTGGATCCCCTCTTGTTCTAGCTTTTTCCAAACCATCTCTAGGGTGTCATGGTGCCGAATCTTGTTAGTGAGTGATCGAATCTGTCAGGTTAAGGTAAGGGGGCGATTTTCTTTTATTTTGTGCTATCTCTTTCGGGTTTCATGCCAAAGCCGAATGGCCATTTGGCCTAATGGTGAGATGTTTGGTCGAATGTAGGAAGGGGGTGGCGCATTCTCTTAGATTCTCGGGATTTGTTCGGCCCGTGGATTAGATCTTGCACTTCAGATTTTGTAGATCTAGGTAAGGGGCTTTCTCTTTAAGTGTTGTATTGATCTTAGATCGATTTCGTTGCTTTAACCCGATTTAGTGACTAAGGTGTGTTCATGGACTCGAATGCCAGCCAAGCGTTGGGGGGGTTGGATCGGTGAACCCAGCCCCTAAGTTCAAGCGGGCGATGTCGATGATGAGGATTGGCCGGGTTGTGGGCGACCTACGAATAGGAAAGTAGGCAGATAGCGGTAGTGTCAGTTAAAGACAGTGTCGATGTAGAAAGCGTAGTGTTACGAGTAATTAGGTGTGTAACTCTCACACACTTTCTTTGTTTAATATGCTATTTGTTATGTGTTGATAAAAGCCAGAATAACGGCAGAGATCACTAATTTACCTATGTGGGTACAAGCAAGGATGCTGGGTAAGTTGCTATGGCTGCGTAAACGTTAATTGCATATATTGGAATCTGTCAGTGCCATGTTATTTTACATATGTTATTCTATATGTTAAGCATGATAATACTTGGTGGAAACATGTGCATGAGAAATGGGTGATGAGAGGAGGGGGAAGGAATATTTTGATTTGTCACGGTGGTTAGGTACCACACAGTGGGTTGGCCCCCCTTACTATGATATTGTGACTAAGTCTCAGTGGTTTGGAACCACCAGTGGTTAGGTACCACATATCTATATTTTTGTGACTCGTCCCAGTGGTTTGGTACCACAATGGGTTGGCCCCACATATCAAGATAAGGGATCGTCACCAATGGTTAGGTACCACACAGTGGGTTGGCCCCACTAATGATTATTTGTGACTTCGGTCACTAGTGGTTTGGAACCACCAGTGGTTAGGTACCACTAGAGGCTAGGTGCCACAAGGGGTAGAATTGGGAGTTCGGTTGGATAGGTTGGATAGGTTGCATGACATACATATTGGCATATGAAACTGTGTAAAAGTTTAATGTCTTCGGGATGGGGATTTACACACTGGGTCTTGGTGACTCACCCTTCCCATTACCATCTTGCAGGTAATTCCTAGACCGTGGATATGGAGCCGGGAGGACTCGAGGTGGCCATGCTCAAGATTACATTTTGTTTGCTTTAAATGGTTATTTCGGATTTATTTTATTTTAAATTTGGGTTATCAGTTATATAATAAGGCCACTTAGTTTTTCTTTGGGACTATTCTTTTGGTAGAATTTCTTTATAATTTTGTTTAATTATTGAAAGCATGCCTAGTAAGTTGTAAATGGACGTTTTCAAAACTAAATAAACTTTTAGGATTTTCCTAGTTTCACCATCGGGAAACTGATTATCTAGTAATAACAATACGCCACTCTAATTTCTTAAGATTAAGGGTTAAAATGTTTTTCGGTTTACACAATATATATACTGGGTTCTTTCATAAATGCAAAGGTTTACTTTCTAACTTGAGACGACAAACGGGTTTTCAAATGTTTTCTTCCCTGTAACATACCAGATTCGGTCATAGCGTTTTGATCGGGTTTGGGGTGTTACATATTGATTTGTATAAATTGTAAATTGAGGTTCCATAGAAGGCATATTGGTTAGGCACTTAGGTTGAGTGTTTTTAGCATGTTTCAGGTTCGATTAAGTGTGATTTGGGTATGTTTAATTGCTGGTTAATGTGTTCTTTGTAGCCTAAGTAATTGCATTTTGTTAAGCTTGCTTTTAAAGGTTTAATTAGGGGCACATAGCCTAAGGCATGGGCTATCACACAATCGTGTGCTACACATGGCTTCCTCACATGATCGTGTGTCAATTTGATTTTAAGTGCAAGTTTTTCCACACGACCTGGCGACACGACCGTGTGACCTTACTACGAACATACACACGGTCTGCAACACAGTCGTGTGACCTTAATTCGAATACTCACATAGGCTGGGACACAGCCATGTAACCCATATTTTGATTTGTAAACAATTTGACCACACGGCCATGTTTCTGAGCCACAGGGTCTAGTCTCTGTCACATGGCCTGGCCACACAACCGTGTGACCCCTATTTTAAAATTTTCTCAGCTTTTTTATTTTAATTCAAATTGATCCCTAGTCGATTCTGAATTGTTTTTAAGATTTCATATAGCTAATATTTTGTTGAAAAATTACTTTTATAGGAACTTTGAGGCATATTCTAAATAGGTAAAGGTGGAGAGTTGAATCATAAAATTATGGTTTCATATTCTACTCCATGAGACCTTTACAACGGTATATCATATGCTCAAAATGGTTGAGTGATGAATGAGAAATTGATGCTCAAAGTAAGCTACTTGGAAATATTGTTGACAAAAAGTAAAGGCTTAGATCCCACATTGGTTAGATACCAAGTGTGAGATGTATTTATATATGTGAACTCTATTGAAGGGTAATTGAATAACTAAGCTTGTAACCCTGCCTCGCACAGGATGGGGTGTAGGTCCAAACCCAATAGAGTTGCGGCGCACCCACATGACATGGTCGGTGCGAAATGTCCGAATCGGTCAGTCCAAATGGGCCTACGAATATTTTAGCCCAACTCGAACTTATTTTCCTCAACAGACCAAATCTGCTTATATATGGAAACTTATCTTATTGATTTGATTCCAATAAATCTGATTAAAATTTTAAATCAAATTGATTTAATGGCAGATTTTGTGGATATTTTTTTCTAAAATTCCAACACTCTCCATGCCTATAAAAGGCCATGATTTCTGAAGGGTTTTACACACTTATACTCTCTGATAAATTCTCTTGTCGAAACTTTGTTGCTCTCAAAACTCTTCCTTTTCCTCCTTCATTTTTCAAACATTCCGATGATAGAAAAAAACATTGTTCGTTCGTTCATCATGGTAGAAGTGCTACTACTTTGATCACTGTTGTTGTTGTATCCTAGAAGATATTCGACCAATGTTACTCCCAGTATCGTAGGAGCGAGATGAATCTATCTTAAGGAAACTGTGTTTCACATGCATCAATGTTTCGTAAAATCTTGATTTTCCTTTATTTCAACTATTTATTATGGTTTTATTTGATTTTCGTATTTGATAATTTATTTATAAATCATTTTATTTATATTTTATTTCATATGCATTTATTTATAGTTTATTTATTTTGTTTGCTAACGTGTTTTGTCTAACAATCTTAAGACATATCTGATTATTTTTGCATTTTTCTAATCCGAGACAAACGAGACACCAAGGGGAAAAAATATTTTTCCAAAATCAATGTTCTTTTAAACATAGGTACGATAAAAATCTTCTTTGTTATCTTATTTGACCGTCTTTAATGTGTCATTTGTTCTAATCCTTATCCATTTTCAAAATGTGATAAGTTGCGGAAGCTTTTAAAATAACCTATGAATTCGTGTATATTTGATAAAACATTTGTTTATTTTGAAACTCGTGTATTATCCTACTACTAGTAGTTTGTAAATACAAATCCCAAATTTTAAATAAAAATCCATAATGGCCATATTACACAAACTTTTTCCCAGATATAATTTAAACCATAAATAAAAGTAAAAACCGTTAAAGGTCCAGAACCGTGGTCACCGCCGAGTCCTCCGCCACACCGATCCATCTACCACTGGGGATTACCTGAACAGATTAAACAGAGAAGGGTGAGTTTTTGCAAACTCAGTGTGTAATCCCCACAAAAAATACACACGGTAATATCAGGTAACAGTCATAATTTCATAGTTCGGGTCTAAACGCATTACAGAAACGGTGTGGACTTTAGCCCACTCAGATACAGAATCAGATATGTTTTAGGGCCTTAGCCCATTTCAAACATAATAAGCAGATCAAACAGAATAACAGAATCCTACCCACCAGCCTCTACACACCAACTCCGTCCAATCCTACACACCATGTGGGGATAAAATCAACCCACCCATGCCTACACACCATACTGTACCGAATGAGGCACATAGAAAGTTGTAGCTGAGCTACTAGATAATAGGCTTAAGAGCCTTTCAGATACTTCCTCCGAATCATCAACCTACCCCGATGCAATGCAACATGCTTAACATGACATACTTTTATGCAACACAGTTCATACACTTAGATATCAGAATTCATGTTCAATATAGAAATCAGAAAGTCAAGTCACATAATTAGGGGTCTAGGTAAAGCTTACCGACCCTACATTAGGCCCACATTCGACTAGGGTGACCTGTGCAACCTTACAGAACATTATAGAAAAATGGGCTCACACGCCTATGTGGCCTACCCGTGTGGGTCCACACACCCGTGTGGCCCACAGGGCCAAAATTGGCCTTGGCCGTGTGGATCACACGGCGTGGCCCAGAATCTCACACGTCGTGTGGTTCACCCGTGTGGGATCGTACGGCCCAATTGGTCGAGCCAGTGTGTCACACACGGCCTTTCCCAGCCATCACACGGTCATGTCGCTCACGCACGGCCTGGCTCGTCGATCACACGGCCGTGTGGTGACTAACAGACTTGTACACGACCTACCACATAGGTGACCACACGCCCATGTGGCGTCGATGGTGAGGTTTTTCGCTTTCGCCGAAACCTCATTTTTCGTGTTTGGTACACACCTGGTTCAATTTCGACGCGTGATGTAACAGTCCAGTTTATACCCTAGTAGGAATAGTGGTTTCGGGACCATAAATCTGAGTCAGTAAAATGTTTTAATATTATTTTCTGTACTTTTGATTGTGATTAAACATGTGATAGATTTCCGTAATTTAATTCGTTTGTCTGTGTGCTTAATTTAAGAAAAAGGCCTAAATCGCATAGTTGGTAAATGTGACCTTTTAGTTAATTGAGTGGCCTAATTGATGTTTCTTTATAAAGATGAGGCCTTATGTTGTAAATTGTCCATTAAGCAAGATAGTGGATGGTATATTGATGTATATATATGGCTTTTATTTGTTGTAATAAACGATAAAATGATAATAGTATTATAATATAAGGTTTTTATAAAGACATAAATAAAGCCATTTTAATAATCTTCCATCAAAAAAATAAGAAGAAAGAAAATAAGAAAACCATCTTAGGTTTGGCTACTATCAAGCAATATCAAGGTGAGTTTTGACTTCGGTTTTTGATAATTTCTACGTTTTTGCAATCGTTGCTTCGTATACTTCAAAACCCATGCTTTAATTTTGTGAACTGATGATGTTTTTGAAATGAGACTTTGATGAACTCATATGATTTGCAATGTTGAATAGTGAAAAATGATAGATATATGTTTGTGAACATATTTTGTTCTTGAATTTTTTGATGAATTTAGCTAAATAGGGCTAAATTGAGAAAACTAATAATTTGAGGGACTAAATTGTGAATTTGATGGAAAATAGGGGCTTGTATGATATACATAAGCATTCGGCAAAGCATTATTATGTGATGATTTTGTGTATTTGATGTTTTGAGAAAAATGGACTAAATTGATAAATTGTACAAATGAGAGGGTTAATTTGCAAATTGCCCTAAATATGTGTATTTGGATTGAATTTGATGAATTAGTGAATAAAAGGGTTAAATTTGAATATCTATAGATCAAGAGCCGAAGAAATCAGACTTAGATCGCGGGAAAGCGAAAGTAATTGAGTAGCCGAATCCATTTCCGTTAAATCGAACTCGAGGTAAGTCAATATATAAATAAATGTATCTGTATTGAATTATGTATGTTCATATGACTATGGATAATGATGAATGCATATGAGATGTTGTATATATATGAATTCTAATATAAGATCGACATAGTGTTAACATACGAGAAGTCCCGTTCGATCATAGGAATAGATAGAATTAACTATGTTATGACATAGGTGATCGATATTTGATTACGTGTAAGACCCTGTCTGGGAAAGTGGCATGTATATCTGATTATGTGTAAGACCTTGTCTGGGACAGTGGCATCTATATCTAATTACGTGTAAGACCCTGTTTGGGATAGTGGCATCTATATCTGATTACGTGTAAGACCCTATCTGGGACAGTGGCATCTATATCTGATTACGTGTAAGACCCTATCTCGGATAGTGGCATCGATATCTGATTATGCGTAAGGCCATGTCTGGGACGGTGGCATCTATATCTGATTACGTGTAAGACTCTATCTGGGATAGAGCATCGATATCTAATTTCATGCAAGACCACATCTAGGATGTTGGCATTGAATGACTATATGATTTGTATATCCGTATCAGGTATGTTTGATATGTACGCTAAGTGTGCATAAAAGGTAAGTATCTATATGAACTTATTATGATGAATACGTGAAATGGAATGATGATTTAATTTGTGAAATATGCTTGAATAATTTATGTGTGAATATGATATTTGAATTGAAGAATTTTTGTATTATATGGCTAAGAATTTGAGCTAATGAATATGATATGAATTTGCTATGAGAACTATAAATGACATTTCATCAAATGGAATAAGTGTATTATATGTTAAGTTTATTTGTATATGGCTTACTAAGCTTTTGAAAGCTTACTCTGTGTGTGTGTTTTCTCAGTTTTATAGATCGTCAAAGCTACTGAAGGCTCGAGGACCGTCGAGGATCGTCATCACACTACTCAAGCTCATTTTGGTACATTTTGGAAATGTATATAGCTAGATATGGCATGTATAGGTTAGATATTTGGTGAAAAATGATATGTGATTTTAGCCATGTGATTTGGCTAGTGATGTGTTGGTAATATGTTTTAAGGAATATGTTATATGTTGCATGACTTAGTATGGTTTGGTAGTAAATGAAATGGTTGAGTTTTTGGTAAGTATATGTTTGACAAAAGAATGAGCTCATGAAAGGTAAGTATGGATGAATTATGCTTGTGTATAATGAGTTTTAGCCTTGTAATTTGCCATGAATTGAATTTGATTTGAATATAGAGTTTGAATGGTCATTTTGACATGTTCTTAGATGTAAATTGTACATGAAATGAATTGGTTATTTGCTTGTAAGTTTGACCCTAATGTGGGTGGCATTTTGGCCTTGCGAATGGCCTATTTTGCCACACGATTAAGGCATACGGGCGTGCCTGATGACCGTGGGAGTAAGTCAGTAATGAACTAAGAGCACAGACCATGGTACACGGGCATGCCTAGTGGCTGTGTGGAAAAGTCAGTATACATGCTTTGATTTGGCATGGCCAAGACACACAGGGGTGTCTAATGCTCGAGGAAGACACACGGCCTGCCCACACGGGCGTGTGTCCTGCATAACCTAGAAAAGTTTTTAAATTCTGAGAATTTTTGTATGTGTTCGGTTTAGTTCGACCTTACTCTAAAGCATGATTAAGGTCTCGTGGACCTATTTAAGGGACAATTTGGTTGCGATTGATGACTGGTTGTATAAAATGTTGTAAAAGTTTCTGATCTGTCTGGTAATGCCTTTAACCCTAATCTGGCGATGGATATGGGATAGGGGTGTTACATTCAGTTGGCATCAGAGCTACGGTTTAGTCTATTCTTGGACTAACATAGCATGTCAGAGTCTAGCTATACATGCCATATATCTGAATTGTGATAGTGTGATGAATCCTGACATGAAATTTTTTATTTTTATATAGTAATGGATCCCGAAAGAGCCGTGACTGACGACATAGAATGTAATTAGCCTGCTCCTACGTAAGGGACATCGCCATCTAATCTGAGACCGGCTACGAGCGGTCAAGAGGGAAAAGCTAAACAAGCTTTCTTCCAGATGATGAGTGAATGGTTCACTCAATTTATGAGAAATAATCCGACTATTTCACAATCTCCGCCCTATCTAATCCCCCTCAGACTTCAGTTGTGCCTCCGACTATGAATTTGAATATGTTGAATAAACCTCCGGTAGACAAAATTCGTAAGTATAGGGTCAAAGAGTTTAGGGCTACTAATGATGATAATGTCGAGAAAGCCAATTCTGAAGCTCATAATGAAAGAAAAAGATCGAAGAGTAAGTTTTCTCAACCTTTGATGAAGAAATATAGAGATGCAAGCAATCGATCAAATGCTTCATTTGGACATACGAGTAGAGATCGTGTGAGACCAAGTGTTGGTCTGAGAACTCAAGCTCTAATTGAATCAAATGATGGAAGTACTAAAAGCAACAAACTAGAGTGTAGACAGTGTGGAAGGCGACATGTGGGAAAATGTTGGGGCAAGTATAACAATAGAGTTTGTTATAAATGTGGATCATGAAATCACTTCATTCGAGATTGCCCAAAGATGGCGAGTGTTGGAAATGTCAGATCCGAGCGACTTGAGTGTCAACGTTGTGGTAAAAGACATCCAGGGAATTGTAGATTGAATAATCAAGCCTTCTTCATATGTGGATCATTAGATCATTTTATTCGAGACTGCCAAGAGTCTGTTGAATAAGAGACTAATCAGAAGCCAAGATCCAATAACACCCCAGAGAGAGATAGACCTTCCGAAATACAAGAAATGTCAGTGCTAGTCATAGGTCTATGAGGGATACTGTTGCAAAATCTGAATTTAGAGAGCCAACTAGAGCGTATGCTATTCAAGCTTGTGAGGAAGCTTCATCTTCAGATATATTACGGGTACGTTTACTCTTTATGACACTTTTGTGATTGCATTGATAGACCCTGGCTCTACTCATTCATATATATACATGAACCTAGTAATCAGTAAGACTTTGCCTGTAGAGTCTACTGAGTTTGTTGTAAAAATCCAACCCCTAAGTAAAAGTGTTCTAGTTGAAAAAATATGCAAGAACTGTCCATTAATGTTTCGAGATATATTTGTTTTCCTGTTGATCTGATGCTATTACCATGTGATGAGTTTGGCAAAATTTTAGGTATGGGCTGGTTGATACTATATGCTACTATTGTAAATTGTAAAAGAAAGACTATTGATTTGAGATGTTAGAATGATGAAACAGTTCGGAGTGAGTTAAATGATTTGAATGGTTATATGTGACTGAATCTATCCATCTGACTGGAAACAAATTTTGAATGTACACGTGTGAATTGAGGGATAGTCTGAAAGAAGAATTCGTATTCTTAAAGACTTGATACTAAATTATATATGTAGGAATTCTATCTGGGAAGTGTTGTGATAAATTAAAGTTAGTTTGATTGTTGAAGTTTTCTTCTACATGAAAATAATTTCGACTGAAATATCACTTCTGGTTTATTCTGAGTTCAATAAAGAGATTACGATCTTTTTCCTTGTGTTAATGAATGAAAGATCTGAACTTAGCACAACAAGGTTCGCTTCAATTGTTGAAAAAAAAACTTTTGAGTCTATAAGTGATTCTTGTCCGAGGAAAATGATTATGGTTTTGAATATTTTGATTTGGTAATGAATATATGATTGATTTTATCAGGTAATGAACAGTTATTAATTGAATTAGAAGTTAAATAAATGTTTATTTAGTGAAGTCGTGAAATTCAGAAGTGTGTCAGCAAACTATAAGTTAAAAGGAGTTTAACATAAATTGATGATTCAAAATATCAGATGTGGTATCGATGACTATTTGTTATTTCGAGATAGAGTGTGTATGCTGAAAAGTTCTATAAATGTATACAAAAAATTTGTAATGCTCAGAAGATTGATAATGAATTGTTAGAGAAACAAGCTCAGTGTGATTCAAATTCTGATTCTAAATTTCAAATTAATAATGATGATTGTTTTAGATTCTGAGATCGAATATGTGTTCCGAGAAACCTAGAATTGATTCAATTAATTTTGAGTGAAGCTCATAATAGTCGCCTATCTGTACAGCCGGGTAGTACTAATATGTTTCATGATCTGAAGCAACACTATTGGTGGCTGGTATGAAACGATATATCTCTGACTTTGTGTCAAAATGCTTAATCTGTCAGCAAGTTAAAGCTGAACATTAGGTTCCGTTTGGGTTGTTACAACCGATTCTGATTTCTGAGTGAAAATGGGATAGAGTGAAAATGGATTTTGTTTCGAGATTCGCCTCTGGCTCGAGAAAAAAGATGCAATTTGGGTTGTTATCGATTGACAAAATTCGCTCATTTTATTTCGGTGAAATCTGATTATTCACTTGACGAGTTAGCCGAGCTCTACATTTCTGATATTGTGAGATTACACGGGGTGCCATTATCCATTATGTCAGATAGAGATCCGAGATTTACTTCACAATTCTGGAAGAAACTACAAGAAGCTTTAGGCACGAAATTGCATTTCAGTACCACTTTTCATCCTCAAACAGATGGTCAATCCGAGCGAATCATTCAGATTCTTGAGGATATGTTGAGATGCTACATTCTTGAATTTGATGGTACGTGGGAACAGTATCTGCCATTGGTTGAATTTGCTTATAAAAATAGTTTTCAATCGAGCATTAAAATGGCACCTTATGAAGCTTTGGATGGACGTAAATGTCGTACACCTCTATATTGGACTGAGCTCAGTGAAAATAAGTTACACGGGATTGATTTGATAAAAGACACAGAACAGAAAGTCAAAGTAATCCTGATAGTCTGAATGTAGCATCTGATCGTCAGAAATCCTATGCGGATTTGAAACGAAAAGATATAGAAATTGAAATCGGTGACAAAGTATTTCTGAAAGTGTCTTCGTGGAAGAAAGTAATCTGTTTCGGACATAAAGGCAAGTTGAGTCCAAGGTTCATCGGGCCGTATGAAATTATTGAACGTGTTGGGCCTGTTGCATATAGATTAAGGTTATCCTCTAAGTTAGAAAGGATTCATAATATATTCCATGTTTCGATGCTTCGTAGATACCGATCCGATCCATCACATAGGATTGCCCCATCTAAAATTGAAATCTGATCTGATATGACATATGAAGAGGAACCGATCCGTATCTTAGCTCGTGAAGTGAAATAGTTAAGAAATAAGAAAATTCGTTAGTGAAAGTACTGTGGAATTGACATGGAATAGAAGAGGCTACGTGGGAGCCCGAAGATTCAATAAGACAGCAATATTTGAATCTGTTTAACAGTAAGATTTTCGGGGACGAAAATCCCTAAGGGGGAGAATTGTAACGTCCAATTTATACCCTAGTCGGAATAGTGGTTTCAGGACCACAAATCCGAGTCAGTAAAATGTTTTAATATTATTTTCTGTGCTTTTGATATGTGATTAAGCATGTGATAAATTTCTGTAAATTAATTCGTTTGTCTATGTGCTTAATTTAAGAAAAAGACTAAATCGCATAACTGGTAAAAGTGACCTTTTAGTTAATTGAGTGGCCTAATTGATGTGTCTTTATAAAGATGAGGCCTTATGTTGTAAATTGTCCATTAAGGAAGATAGTGGACGGTATATTGATGTATATATATGGCTTTTATTTGTTGTAATAAAAGATAAAATGATAATAGTATTATAATATAAGGTTTTTATAATAAAATAAAGACATAAAATAAAGCCATTATTATAATCTTCCACCAAAAACACAAAAAGAAAGAAAATAAGAAAACCATCTTAGGTTTCGCTACTATCAAGCAATATTAAGGTGAGTTTTGACTTCGGTTTTTGATAATTTCTACGTTTTTGCAATCGTTGCTTTGTATACTCCAAAACCCATGCTTCAATTTTGTGAATTGATGATGTTTTTGAAATGAGACTTTGATGAACTCATGTGATTTGTG
This sequence comes from Gossypium rotundifolium, assembly GCA_025506655.1. NCBI lineage: Eukaryota > Viridiplantae > Streptophyta > Magnoliopsida > Malvales > Malvaceae > Gossypium > Gossypium rotundifolium. Next base: position 63,111,232 of record CP106723.1, on the reverse strand, counting down.
ATGTTGAATAGTGAAAAATGATAGATATATGTTTAGTGGACATATTTTATTCTTGAATTTTTGATGAATTTAGCTAAATAGGGCTAAATTGAGAAAAATGATAATTTGAGGGACTAAATTGTGAATTTGATGGAAAATAGGGGCTTGTATGATATACATAAGCATTCGGCAAAGCATTATTATGTGATGATTTTGTGTATTTGATGTTTTGAGAAAATAGACTAAATTGATAAATTGTACAAATGAAAGGGTTAATTTGCAAATTGCCCTAAATATGTGTATTTGGATTGAATTGGATGAATTAGTGAATAAAAGGGTTAAATTTGAATATCTATAGATCAAGAGCCAAAGAAATTGGACTTAGATCGCGGGAAAGTGAAAGTAATTGAGTAGCCGTATCCATTTCCGTTAAACCGAACTCGAAGTAAGCCAATATATAAATAAATGTATCTGTATTGAATTATGTATGTTCATATGACTATGGATAATGATGAATGCATATGAGATGTTGTATATATATATGAATTCTAAGATAAGATCGACATAGTGTTAACATCCGAGAAGTCTTGTTCGATCATAGGAATAGATAGAATTAACTATGTTATGACATAGATCGATATTTGATTACGTGTAAGACCCTATTTGGGACAGCGACATCTATATCTGATTCCGTGTAAGACCCTTTCTGGGGTAGTGGCATTCATATCTGATTACGTGTAAGACCCTCTCTGGGACAGTGGCATTTATATCTGATTACGTGTAAGACACTGTCTGGGACAATGGCATCTATATCTGATTACATGTAAGACCCTATCTGGGATAGTGGCATCTATATCTGATTACGTGTAAGACCCATGCGGGACGGTGGCATTGATATCGATTACGTATGCGACCTGTCTGCAGACAATGACATCTATATCTGATTACGTGTAAGACCCTGTCTAGGACAGTGGCATCTATATCTGACTACGTGTAAGACCCTATTTGGGACAGTGGCATTGATATCTGATTACGTGTAAGACCTTGTCTATGACAGTGGCATGATATCTGATTACGTGTAAGACCCTATTTGGGACAGTGGCATCTATATCTGGTTACGTGTAAGACCCTATATGGGACAGTGGCATCTATATCTGATTACGTGTAAGACCCTGTCTGGGCTCAGTGGCATCGATATTTGATTACGTGTAAGACCACATCTGGGACAAATGGCATCTATGTCGATTACGTAAAGACCACATGCGGGATAGAGCATCAATATCTGATTTCATGCAAGACCACGTCTGGGACGTTGACATTGAATGACTATATGATTTGTATATCTGTATCAGGTATGTTTGATATGTACACTAAGTGTGCATAAAAGGTAAGTATCTATATGAGCTTATTATGATGAATATGTGAAATGGAATGATGAGTTAAAATGAGAAATATGCTTGAATAAGTTATGTGTGGATATGATATTTGGATTGATGAATTTTTGTATTATATGGCTAAGTATATGAGCTAATGAATATGAGATGAATTTGCTATGAGAACTATAAATGACATTTCATCAAATGGAATAAGTGTATTATATGTTAAGTTTATTTGCATATGGCTTACTAAGCTTTTGAAAGCTTACCCTGTGCATATGTTTTCTCTATTTTATAGATCGTCTGAAACACCCCAAACCCGGCCCATAAACCCTAACCAGATCTGGTATGTTCCTCGAGTAAAAGTTTAAATAAATTCTCATTTTGTTTTATAAGAAAATATAAAAGTTTCGTATACAATGAATCTACTTAGTAATCGTATTATAAATGATGTTTATATAGTTGGTGTCTCATTAAAACGTTATCTTTAAAAGAAAGGTTTCGAGTTAAAAGAAAACCAAATTTAATGAAAAACTTATTATTATTATAAAAACCATAAGTGTTTAGATGTCAAAACAATTTAAGTTATTTTTCAAATCATTTAAATTATTTAGTAGATATTTGATCGTAGCCGATTAAAATCTAAAACGAAAAATTTAAACAGTTCATAGCGGCCTTATTACAAAATAACATAACCCAAAATAAATCCTAAATAATAAATATAAACTTAGTAGGTTTAATTAAAAGACACTCAAAATACTTAGTTGAGCAATGGCCACCACGTAGTCCTCATTGACCCGATCCATCACGCTAAGAGTCACTTGAAATATATCCCATAAAAGGGTGAGTCAATGAGACTCAATGTGTAACATAACACTAAAAGCCCAATCGATCATAGCTATTAAGCCCATTTAAGACATATTTAGCCATAAGCCCATTTTTATCAAATCGAGATAAAATCAATTAAATCACATGTATATATATATGAAATGCAATCCGAGCCCACCTAAAAATCCATCCGCTACACACCACCCGTACCTACCAATCACACCGTGGGATTACTAAATCGACCCTCCATCCGCTACACACCATCAAAGGCAGTTGCTTTGCAGTCAACATGCACATCGCCCTTATAATTTTGTGGCATGGCCACCAAATAATTGTGACCGAAGTCACCGGATTCTTATATGTGACCGAAGTCACCGGAATCATATTATGTGACCGAAGTCACCGGATTCATATTATGTGACCGAAGTCACTGGATAATGTGGTAAAACCACAGGAACACTTCCCTTTATCAATATCACCCATATGCCCATGCACATACATATTATTCGGATTTTATGCAATATACCCCAAATTCATATGAGTCATACTTATTTCATATTTATGCTTATAGCATTATTAACTAAGTAATGGGGTAAACATACACGAATATCGTGTACCCTTGAATGGTACTCATAACCATTATTATACAAATTTTCATACAAATCATTATTATTTTAGATCTATGAGAAATTTAGTATAATGTTACACACCTTATAACAGTGAGAACGATACCTTCACGCTCGTCGACACCTAATTATTTATCACACTTGATTAGAATACACTAATACTTATAAATCTATACTATTGATGAAAAATCTAATTCCTTACCCTCGGAATCTCGTACAACTATTATATGTGATTTTTCTCCAATAGATGGATCAAAATCCGATGACAAACCATAAACAAATAGTGGCTCGGGTGTACGTATGACTTCAAATAATCGATCTTTGTTGGCAGAGGGTCCATAACCCGGTGGAAAGTCTCGGATCCCGTCTGACCCTTCGTTTGAAATTTGAGGTATAAGAACCACCCTCTTCAAACACTCCTTACCGCTCTTTTGAATCTATTTTGATTGCCCCAAAATCTTACGTTCACGGGAAAAATGATCGGCGATAGAGTCCCTAAAAGATCATAATCAAAATCGGTCAACTTAATAGACAAATAAGGCCTTTGGCGAATATTACTCTTGCTTACCTTGGATATTTAATTTCCGATGGATCTCTCTTTAATCGTTGGCTACAAAAGAATCCAAAATCATCCTTCAAAGATTCGACCAAGGAGAAAATAAGAGGATTAGATTCCTAAAATCGGTAATCCAAAAGAAAAGAAAGAAGAACAATTGATAGATAATCCTTACCCGTAACACGAGATTGATTCACCCTTACTTGAACTATAAAGAGATTGGCCTTAACAATTAAGAAGAAAAGAAATAGTGATTTGGCTTTAACAAAAAGAGAAGAAAGAAATATGGTGGTTTCGGTTTTAACCAAAAGAAAAGAAAGAAAGATGAGAGGAGAAGAGAAATGGTAGATTCGGCTTTAATAAAAAAGAAGAAAGAAAGATCGTGGTTTCGGTTTTAACCAAAAGAAAAGAAAGAGAATGGTGGTTTAAGATGTTATGATTATGGTGAAAATGGAGGATGGTTTGACTAAGAGAAAGAAGGAAAAGAGAAGAAAGAAAAGAAAGAGAAAGAAAAAGAAAAAATGAGAAATGCCCTTGGTGCTAGAATGATTTGGCACTAGAGAGGAAGAAAAGAAATGAGAAATGTCTTCTAAGCTTTTTGGTGTTTTAGGCAAAGAGGAAAAGAAACTTGAGAGAATAGGCACTTAAACCAAAATGGTCAAAAAATGATAGCCAAAACAAAACAAAACTTACACCTATTGCCAAAGACAAATTCAGCTAAGAAGAAAATTTGGAGAAAAGGAAAAGATGCACAAATTGTTAAGATTTTGGCCAACTATCACCCCTAATCCCATTACAAAATTCGGCCAACTCTCATGCCAACATAATCCCACTTTTTCCTCCTCATTTCTTCGCTATCTTCCCCCTAATCACTATCACAATTAAACCAACCCCCTTAGTCCCTTATGTCGTCTAGATTCATGGTCAAATGGCCATGGAAAAACTTCCAAAACATCACCCATTCATCAAGCCTTTTGTCCCCTTATCCTTCCATAACATCTTGATTCCATACCTTAACTAATAACTTGCCTTTTACTTTTGGTCTACTATCCAAAAATGAAGGAAAAATCTATCCATACAAGATAAGGCTTGACCGACACTATAGGAAAGAGAGCAAAAATTAAAATCCTTCCAATTGTTAGCTAAGGGATTCGAACCTCTCCCCTCATGCATTCACCCATGCACCAACACCACTTTGCCAATTGACTTGCTATGATTAAAATCTCATGCCAATTTTCTTAAAGCCTATCTTGCTTAGCTCCATCTTGGGACTTAAAATTTAATATTTTCTAGGGCATTCTCTTACATCTTGAAGTTCCTAAAACTCCCAAAGCATACTCAACTACACATAGGCATGCAACCACACACAATTAAGTTAAAATACATAACCCCTATATTCGGATATTACGGTTCTACCCCTTAAAAATAATTTTGACCTCGAAATTACTGGTTAAAACAAGTGAGGGTATTCTTGTCGCATTGCTTCTCTGGCTCCCACGAAGCTTCTTCAGATCCATGATTACGCCATAACACTTTGGCGAGAGGAACTGGTTTTCTCTGTAACACCTTTACATCCCGTTCCAGAATTTGAATTGGCTCCTCTTCGTAGGACAAATCTGGTCTTAATTCCACCTCCTCAACTGGCACTACATGAGATGGATCCGACCGGTAACGACGTAACATTAAAACATGGAACATATTGTGCATTTGCTTCAATTTCGAAGGCAATTCTAACTGATATGCCACTGGTCTGACTCGTTTCAAAACCCGATAAGGTCCTATGAACCTGGGACTTAACTTCCCTTTGCGACCAAATCTCATCACCTTTTTTCCATGGTGAAACCTTTAGGAATACTTGATCCCACACAGCAAACTCTATTTCCCTTTGCTTAAGATCTGCGTACGACTTTTTCCTGTCAGATGCTTCCTTTAACCGGGCCCTGATTACCTTAACCTTTTCTTCAGATTCAGCCACTATTTCTGGACCAAAAACTTGACGTTTCCCTTGTTCTGTCCAACACGTAGGAGTGCGACACTTCCGTCCATATAGTGCTTCATACGGTGCCATCCAAATACTGGCTTGGTAACTGTTGTTGTACGCAAATTCTGCTAAAGGTAAGAACTCTTCCCAGCTTCCTCTGAAATCTATCACACATCCCCTTAACATATCCTCTAAGACTTGGATTACTCGCTCGATCGACCGTCGATTGTGGATGAAATGCGTCTTGAAGTCCAATCTGGTGCCCAAAGCCTGATGCAATGCTTTCTAAAATCGAGACGTAAACCTTGGATCCCTATCCGAAATAATTGACACCGGCACTCCATGCAATCTTACAATCTCAGCCACATACAACTTCACCAATTTCTGCAAAGTGTAATCAATTCGAACTGGGATAAAATGTGCAGATTTCGTCAATCGATCCACTATCACCCATACCGAGTCTTTCTTAGTAGGCGTAAGAGGAAGCCCACTAACAAAGTCCATGGTGATTCTCTCCCACTTCCACTGCGGAATCTTTATCGGCTGAAGCAATCCCGAAGGTACTTGATGTTCAGCCTTGACTTGCTGACACGTTAAGCACTTCCCTACAAACTCCGTAACTTCTCGCTCAAGACCAAGCCACCAAAACTGATCTCGTAAATCTGGGTATAACTTACTTCCTCCGGGATGCATAGCATAAGGGCTACCATGTGACTCCTGAAGAATCCTTTGCCTCAACTTCTGATTCCTCGGCATACAGACTTTACCTTTGAAACACAATACCCCATCACTGTTAATACCATAATCTTCTAATTCCCCATTCTGCACATGCCGAAGCTTAGTACTCAGATCATCGTCTACCAACAGTCTTTCTTTCATTTGAATCAACCACGTCGACTTTACTTGTAATTCTGCCAGCAAGCTTCCGTCGTCATAAAGACTAAGATGTGCAAACATTGCCCTTAGATCTGACACCACTTTTCGACTTAGAGCGTCTGCCACCACATTCGCCTTGCCCGGGTGGTACTCTATAGAACAGTCGTAGTCTTTCAACAACTCCACCCACCTTCGCTGTCTCAAATTCAGCTCTTTCTGAGTCAGCAGATATTTTAGACTCTTGTGGTCTGTATTTATCACTGACTTTTCCCCATATAAATAATGCCTCCAAACCTTAAGAGCAAAAACTACTACAGCCAACTCCAAATCATGCGTTGGGCAATTAACCTCGTGTGGCCTTAATTGTCGAGACGCATACGCAACTACCTTCCCATCTTACATCAGAACACATCCTAATCATGTGTGAGAAGCATCACAATACACCACAAAATCCTTCCCTGCCTCAGGCTGAATCAAAACCGGAGCTTCAGTCAAAACCCTCTTAAACTTCTCAAAGCTTTCTTCTTCGCTTATCATCCATCTGAAAAGTACTTCCTTTCGCAACAATTTCGTTAAAGGTGCAGCTATCGATGAAAATCCTTCAACAAATCTTCTGTAGTAGCCTGCAAAACCTAAGAAACTATGAACCTCAGATACGGACTTAGGTGGTTTCCAATCTAATACTGCCTCAATCTTCCGAGGATCCACCCTTATCCCTTCTGCAGACACCACAAGGCCTAAAAATGCAACTTCCTTCAGCCAAAATTCACACTTGTTGAATTTGGCATAAAGCTTCTTCTCCCTTAACACTTGCAACACTATCCGAAGATACTCATCATGCTCTATTTCTGACTTAGAATACACCAATATGTCGTCTATGAATACCACGATGAACTAATCCAAGTAGGGTTGAAAAACCCGATTCATCATATCCATGAACGCAGTTGGGGCGTTCGTCAATCCGAATGGCATTACTAAGAATTCATAATGCTCGTATCTTGTTCAGAAAGCTGTCTTATGGATATCCGCTTCTTTCACCTTAAGCTGATGATACCCCGACCTTAGATCTATCTTTGAGAATACCGCAGCTCCCTTAAACTGATTGAACAAATCATCTATCCTCGACAAAGGATACTTGTTCTTGATGGTTAGCTCATTCAACTGCCAGTAATCTATGCACATATGCATAGTTCCATCCTTCTTCTTCACGAATAGGACCGGTGCTCCCCATGAAGACACACTTGGTCGGATAAACCCATGATCAAGCAGCTCTTGAATCTGAGCCTTAAGCTCAACCAACTCCTTTGGTGCCATTCTATACTGAGCGATAGAAACTGGCGCCGTTCCAGGCAATAAGTCAATTCCAAACTCCACTTCACGATCCGAAGGTAACCCTGGAAGTTCTTCCAGAAAGACATCCACAAATTCACTCACAGTCCTGACCTCTTCAACAGTTGCTTCCTTAACCTCCAAGGCACTAACCAACATCAGAAAAGCTACACATTCCTTTCTAACCAACTTTTCTTCCTTAAGGGCAGATATTACATTTGATAAGTAATTTTGTCTCTCGCCTATCACCACAACTTCTTTGTCATCAATAGTTTTTAATGACATCCGCTTAGCAGCACAATCCACATTTGCACGATACTTCACTAGCCAATCCATGCCTAAGATCAGGTCAAATTCCCCGAATGTCAACTCCATTAAATTAGTCAGAAACTGTGTCCCTTGAACCTCTAAAGGTACTTTCTTAAAGAGTTTATCTATTATTACAATCTGTCCTAAGGACTAAGTACAGTCATCTTCCTAGGTACAGTCTCAGAAGTCACATGTAGAGTTCTAGATACTTCACTAGAGATGTATGAATGAGTTGACCCTATATCTATCAAAGCAATAAAGGGCAACCTGTAAATCGAAACGTATCGTGATAACATCAAAAGGTCACTATCTTCTCTGCGATGAACTGCATATACCAAACCTGGATGTCTCGCCTCAGAGCTACCACTGCCTCTGCCTAGAGTCCTGCGACCTCTACCAGAACCATTACTTTTTCCATTTAGACCATGACCCCTCATCGGTTGCTGTCCACCTCTGCCAGCCTGATTAACACCACGACCTATTGGGCGGTTCTTATCTCAGATTCATCGGGCAATCCTTAATCATATGATCTTTAGACCCAAGACTTGAAACATCCCGGTCTTTTTCCAACATTCTCCGGGTGCATCTTCCCACATTGAGCACAAGTACGATATTTTCCTTCCGTAACAACCCTCGACCTCGCGCCCATCAACTCTAGGTTTCTTTTGAAAATTCTCGGATGACCTCAAGATCCAAAACTTCTCTTATTCTTATTCGACCTCTGTCCGATTACTCTCTCTCGGTTAACTTAACTTTTCACTATCCTTGCCCTATCCAATAAGATCGCAAAGTCTCTTTCCGATCTTGAGCAATAAACACTCATGACTCATCTCTCGGTCCATCCTCAAATCTGACACACCGCTCATAATCAGTAGCTACTATCCCTCTAGCATATCGGCTAAGTCGTAAAAACTCTGCTTCATACTCAGCTATCGACTTATTTCCTTACACTAAATTCAGAAACGCTTTTCTCTGAGAGTCGATGTAGCTAGCCCCAACATATTTCCCTTCAAACTTAACCTTAAAATACCCCCAATCCACTCGATCCGTAGGGGTACTCTTCTTGACAGTGAGCTACCACTGGTAGGCCTCATCACGAAGTAGTGAAACAGCACCTTTCAACTTTTCCTCAACAGTGTAGTCTAAATCATCCATGATCCTCTCAACTGCCTCTAACCAGTACTCCGCTACATTCGGAGCTACTCCACATATTCCCCTAAAAATCTTAGCTCCATTTGATCTAAGTCTCTCGGCTACTGACTTTCGAGCCCCATTTCCCCATACTAGCTCCTGCTACTCGTTCTAAAACTCGTAGCATAGCTTGCGATACTGCGTCATCTCCTCCGGTTTGCTCTTGAAATTCCACCCCAACAGCTGGTGGCGGAGCTTTATTTTCGGAACCTTGACCAGATCTAACTGGTTTCGACACAACCATTCTGCCTCTACCGCGTCCACGATGACCACGTCCCCTAGAACTCATGTCTAGTACGCGTCTTATCTATTTTTACGAAAAAGTTTTATGTATTAGAGTCTTTTCACTTCTTGTTTAAAGAAAGTTTTATGCAATAGAGATTTATTCAGTGGTTTTTCCGTAGAAGTACACATATACCCAGGGTCCATGTCTCTAAAGTATAGTTTCCTTAGGCTTATCACTTAAAATATCATACATTCACATCAATTTATTGACAAAAGAACTTACCTGATGGACCTGGGCCGAGAATTAGTCTTGCTTACCTTAGATATTTAATTTCGATGGATTTCTCCTTAATCGTTGGCTACAAAAAGAATCCAAAAATCCTCCTTCAAAGATTTGGCCAAGGAGAAAATAAGAGGACTAGATTCCTAAAATCGGCTAATCCAAAAGAAAAGAAAGAAGAATGATTGATAGATAATCCTTACCCGTAACACGGAGATTGATTCACCCTTACTTGAACTATAAAGAGATTCGGCCTTAACAATTAAGAAGAAAAGAAATAGTGATTTCGGCTTTAACAAAAGAGAAGAAAGAAAGATGGTGGTTTCGATTTTAACCAAAAGAAAAGAAAGAAAGATGAGAGGAGAAGAGAAATGGTAGATTCAGCTTTAATAAAAGAGAAGAAAGAAAGATGGTGGTTTCGGTTTTAACCAAAAGAAAAGAAAGAGAATGGTGGTTTAAGATGTTATGATTATGGTGAAAATGGAGGATGGTTTCGGCTAAGAGAAAGAAGGAGAAAAGAGAAAGAGAAAGAGAAAGAGAAAGAGAAAGAAAAAGAAAAAAATGAGAAATGCCCTTGGTGCTAGAATGATTTCGACACTAGAGAGGAAGAAAAAAAATGAGAAATGTCTTCTAAGCTTTTTGGTGTTTTAGGCAAAAGAGGAAAAGAAACTTGAGAGAATAGGCACTTAAACCAAAATGGTCAAAAAAAATGATAGCCAAAACAAAACAAAGCTTACACCTATTGCCAAAGACAAATTCGGCTAAGAAGAAAAATTTGGAGAAAAGGGAAAAGATGCACAAATTGTTAAGATTTTGGCCAACCATCACCCCCTAATCCCATTACAAAATTCGGCCAACTCTCATGCCAACATAATCCCACTTTTTCCTCCTCATTTCTTTGCTATCTTCCCCCTAATCACTATCACAATTAAACCAACCCCCTTAGCCCCTTATGCCGTCTAGATTCATGGTCAAATGGCCATGGAAAAACTTCCAAAATCACCCATTCATCAAGCCTTTTGTCCCCTTATCCTTCCATAACATCTTGATTCCATACCTTAACTAATAACTTGCCTTTTACCTTTGGTCTACTATCCAAAAATGAAGGAAAAATCTATCCATACAAGATAAGGCTTAACCGACACTATAGGAAAGAGAGAAAAAATTAAAATCCTTCCAATTGTTAGCTAAGGGATTCGAACCTCTCCCCTCATGCATTCACCCATGTGCCAACACCACTTTGCCAATTGACTTGTTATGATTAAAATCTCATGCCAATTTTTCTTAAAGCCTATCTTGCTTAGCTCCATCTTGGGACTTAAAAATTTAATATTTTTCAAGGGCATTCTCTTACATACTGAAGTTCCTAAAACTCCCAAAGCATACTCAACTACACATAGGCATGCAACCACACACAATTAAGTTAAAAATACATAACCCCTATATTCTGGATATTACATCGTCAAAGCTAATGAAGGCTCGAGGACCGTCGAGGATCATCATCACACTACTCAAGCTCATTTTGGTACATTTTGGAAATGTATATAGCTAGATATGGCATGTATAGGTTAGATATTTGGTTAAAAATGAGATGTGATTTTAGCCATGTGATTTGGCTAGTGATGTGTTGGTAATATGTTTTAAGGAATATGTTATATGGTGCATGACTTAATATGGTTTGGTAGTATATGAAATGGTTGAGTTTTTGGTAAGTATATGTTTGACAAAAGAATGAGCTCATGAAAGGTAAGTATGGATGAATTATGCCTGTGTATATATGAGTTTTAGCCTTGTAATTTGCCATGAATTGAATTGGATTTGAATGTAGAGATTGAATGGTCATTTTGACATGTTCTTGGATGTAAATAGTACATGAAATGAATTGGTTATTTTCTTGTAAGTTTAACCCTAATGTGGGTGGCATTTTGGCCTTGCAAATGGCCTATTTTGCCACATGGTTAAGGCACACGGGCGTGTCTGATGACCGTGGGAGTAAGTCAGTAATGAACTAAGAGCACACGGCCATGGTACACGGGCTTGCCTAGTAGCCATGTGGTTCAGTCAGTTTATGGCCTAAGAGCACACGACCATGGTACACGGGCATGCCTAGTGGCCGTGTGGAAAAGTCAGTATACATGCTTTGATTTGGCACGGTCAAGACACATGGGGGGGTCTGATGCTTGTGGAAGACACACGGCCTGCCTACACGGGCGTGTGTCCTGTATAACCTAGAAAAGTTTTTAAATTCTGAGAATTTTTGTATGTGTTCGGCTTAGTTTCGACCTTACTCTAAAGCATGATTAAGGTCTCGTTGACCTATTTAAGGGACAATTTGGTTGCGATTGATGACTAGTTGTATAAAATGTTGTAAAAGTTTTGATCTATCTGGTAACGCCTTTAACCCTAATTTGGCGATGGATATGGGATAAGAGTGTTACACGTGACCACTCCCAAGCACTCCTAAACCTATATTTAACAATTGAAAGCCCAATTTCAGTCACTTAATCCAAGTTGTTATGAAGAGGAGATTTCCCAAAACTTACCAACAACCTTACCTTTAACGAGCAAGAAGTAATGTCTTGCAACACGAGAACTCGATTAAAGCCTTCGAGTAGTACCTAAACGTGAGTAAAACGATTCCTCCATTAATCGCTTAATAAAAAATAATACTAAAACTATAGAAAAACCACTTACCGGTCACCCGTCCCTACTATAGATAACAGCTACTGTTGAAAGGAAGGAGAACCAACGTTAATCGCTTAATAAAAAATAACACTAAAACTATAGAAAAACCACTTATCGACCGCGTGTCTCGACTATAGATAACATACATGGTTGAAAGGAAAGAGAACTGAAATAAGAGAGGGGGAAAACAGTAGAATTTTAGTAGCCAAAGGAGATGATGTGAAGGGAAAACGACAGCAAAAGGGGGAAAAGGAAAAAGGGTTAGTCAATTTTTTTTCAAACTGAGGAAGCAGTACTGATCATAAACTGTTAACCCCCAATCTTTTCCCCTTAATTCTCTCCACTATTAGAATTTTAGTCCATCTCAAACTCTTACACGATACAAGTAGCAAAATAAATCCCTTGTTTGCACAGGGATTCGAACTCATGACCTCAAACATAACCAACACTCCGCTTAACCACCAGACCAGCAGGCCCATTTTGATATTTTCTCACGAACAATAAAATATAAGCCCACTAACTAAAGGTAAGGCTTTAATCATAAAAATACCAAAATTTGCCCAAGTCAAGGCTTGAACTTGGGACCTTTCAGACTCTTCCCAGAACACTTAAGCATTGCAGTAGACATATATCTGTGACTCAAACATACAGAAACAATTATAAAAATATTGGGGCATTACAATTTGTTTGGGATTTTTCCCGCCATTTAATAAATTTTATTCGATTTTTTTTCCAAAATTACAAGTAAATAAAATCTATTTCGGGATTTATTTCCACCATTCAATGGATTTTATTCCATTATTTTTATTTTATTTCCAAACGGGAATTTAACACCCCTAACCCATATCCGTCGTCGGATTAGGGATTATGGGTCATTACTTTTTATGTCACAACTTTTAATCAATCACTTAAGTCATAAATGAACATTCTTATATAATAATCCAAATAAATTAAAATGATCACATATGCATGTAACTGTGTATTGCATATAATTTCTTAAAACATACTTACCATACTAAACCTAAGTCATATACGGCATAATCAACAAAGAACGTAAGCCGAGCATGCTATGAACATTTATTCATACCACACAACAATGTAATTAACAAAAGCCCCAATTACTATATTTTTATTTATATACTACTTGCTAAGACAACTAAACCAACAACATCTATAAAAGATGATTTAAAACATGCTTCATTCAATTAACTAACTATTGTAAGATTGTTCACATATATAAATATATACTCCAAATGGGTCATTGTAGCAATTGACAAAATGGTTCTATTTATTTAGTAATTTAGGTCACCTTAACTGAATATACAGATGCACATACTTAGTTCTTAACAATTTAATAATCATGGCATTTAAATAAACATATATGAGATCACATGTACATTTATCATACCAAATTCAAATAGATCCAACACTCTATCGAACCAATGCACACTTAAATTTGTCTGCATGCTCATAATTGAGCCACAAATATTTATACAACTTATTCATTACTTTTGCATTCACCAACCGTACCTAATTTGTAAATCATTCAAACATAAATATGTGCATACATTGCCTTTATAGATGAATCAAAACAACCAATACAAAGTCAAGTATATGTATATATATTCCATTTATCCTATTACTAAGTGAATTTATAGTCATACTCAAAGCCAAGTCATACCAAGCATCAAGATTATCAAAAATGAACTAATTATAAGCCATTCACATCATTCCCAAATCAAGCCATAAAATCAAAGTATTATATACACATGCTATATAACATAGTTACCAAATAAACTTATAATATGACCGATTATATATATATGCCAAACTAGCATCATTTTCAATCCATTTTCGCATGGCTTAAATACATCCACAAAATACCATTTAAAACTCAAGCTAGCCTATACATGCCTTAGACTCAAAAATTCTAGCTAAAAAGGTACTAAAATAGGTCGATAGTGGGGATGACTTCGGTGACGATCCTCTGAGCTCATAGCTTGATTGAAATCTATAAAACAGAATAATGAACACACACAAAGTAAACTTACTAGCTTAGAAAGTCTTAAGCAATTATATTATAGCATTCAACCATTTAAGCTTTTAAAACAATTGGTTTATTACACTCAGTATAAATAATTTAACTTATAAGTTCCTTATAACCGAATGCCATTACCTTACTTAACCATTATCATTTCTTACCATAAGCATGTAACACTCCGAAATACCTAAATAAAATAGGCATTCGCATATTCCAACCCAAACAAATATAACATACATCTTAATCACATGTAATCAGTCATACACATATATATAAACATATTCAATCACTCTCACATTTAACATTTACACATATGGCCAAATCTCAAAGGCATAACCAAACTTAAATTCCAATATATATATATATATCATACCTATTATTGGTAAGATCAAATGCACATATTAAACTATTACTGAAAGCTTCAACTATATCACATCTTACTTAATTTGAATGGTAATATATTAACTTACCTTACTCCTTGCAACTATGAAAACTTATACTTACCTGAGCATTTAGCTTATTGCAGTAATTACGTCCCATCTTGTAAATGATTCAAGAATTCTTTATTTATAATACATCACCGGCATTAAGCCTGCTAGGCATCAAAACCTGAAATACACACCAGCACTAGGCCTGCTAGACCCGAGGTCTGAAATTTAAACACCGACCTTTAGCCTGCTAGGCAATAAGCCCGATATATTTCACCGGCACAAGGCTTGCTAGGCTCGAAGCGAGATACAATTCACCGGCACAAGGCCTGCTAGGCTCAAAGCCCGATACAATTCACCGGCACAAGGCCTGCTAGGCAATAAGCCCGATATTCACATTACCAAACCAACTCATTCACATTACACATTAACAATATCACAAATATCACATATAATTCACATCACTTTCACATAGTGAACTCAGTTAATTCAATTACATATCATTGCTAAATTACTTTCTCACATTCGGCTTTAACATATTTCAATCCACAAGTTCATAATTCAACATGTATACTAGATTATAATCGATACTTATGATATTAACTTGCTTAAAGACTTACCTCGGATATCGTTGGACGTCGAGAATCGGCTATTCGGTAACTTTCGCCTTTCCCCGATCCAAGTCCGTTTTTCTTTGTTCTTGATCTAAACATATTCAAAATAAACTCATTCAAGTACATTTCATTTCAACTTAATCCAAAAACACTTAGATGGGTAAATTACCATTTTACCCCTAACATTTTATAACTTTTACAATTTAGTCCCTATTGCAAAAAACTCAAAATGCACATAATGTGAACTCAATCACTAAGGGCCGAATCTTCCCCATGCTCCTAAAAGTCCCTACATTACATTTATTTTTCATTTTAACCCCTCAAAAATTTATTTTCTCAATTTAGCCCTATTTAGCCAAATTCATCAAAAATTCAAGAACAAAGTATGTTCATCAATTACATATCTATCATTTAACACATAAAACATCACAAAATTTATCATATCATCAAAGGCATTTTACACAAACATCATCAATTCATGAAATTAAGACATGGGTTTTAAAGCTCTCGAAGAAACGATTACAAAAACGTAGAAATTATCGAAAACCAAAATAAAAAATTACCTTAATTTAGCTTGATGAATGCCGAATACCTAGCTTCTTTTTCTTTTATTTTGTTTTTGTGTTTTTCGGCAAGAAAAATGAGAAATGAGACCACTTTTATGTTTCTTTTATTATATTATAAACATAACTTATAATATAAATAAAATATAACTTTAACTATTTAATAAAAGAAATAAACATATAATATAATGGTATACATTAGTCATTGCTGTCCACTACCCTTT
Organism: Gossypium rotundifolium; assembly: GCA_025506655.1. NCBI lineage: Eukaryota > Viridiplantae > Streptophyta > Magnoliopsida > Malvales > Malvaceae > Gossypium > Gossypium rotundifolium. Next base: position 63,095,121 of record CP106723.1, on the reverse strand, counting down.
AAATTGGGTAATTTTCATTTTAAATGCTCCTAAATGGAAAAACAACCTTAACTTAGTCCTTACACTTTAAACTATCAAGTTTATAATTTACGCGATTAAGCCCTTTTTATTTAATTAAGCATGCAAATAGTCAAATTTCTCTACGAAACTTTCACACACTTTAATTCACATATAATAAACACAGAAAATAATATTTAAATATTTTTAGACTCAGACTCGTGGTCCCAAAACCATAGTTCCAATTAGGGTCAAATTCAGACTATTACAACTCTTTCCCCCTTAGGGATTTTCGTCCCCGAAAATCTTACCAATAAACAAAGTTGGATATTGTTGCCTCATTGAATCCTCAGGCTCCCACGTAGCCTCTTCTACTCCATGTCGATTCCATAGTACTTTTGCTAACAGAATTTTCTTGTTTCTCAACTCTTTCATTTCCCTAACTAAAATACAGATCGGCTCCTCCTCATGCGTCATATCGGATCGGATTTCAATCTCAGACGGAGAAATCACATGTGACGGATCTGATCGATATTTATGAAGCATCGATACATGGAAGACATTATGAATCTTTTCTAGTTCAGAGGGAAACTTTAATCTATAAGCAACATGCCTAACACATTCGATGATCTCATACGGTCCGATGAACCTCAGACTCAATTTGCCTTTACGACCAAATCGAAGTACTTTCTTCCACGGAGAAACTTTCAAACATACCCGGTCTCCAATCTAAAACTGAATGTCTTTACGTTTCAAGTCTGCATATGACTTTTGTCGATCGGATGCAGCTTTCAAACTAACACGGATCACAGCCACTTTCTGTTTAGTCTCTTTAATCATATCAACCCGTGTATCTTGTTTTCACTGAGTTCAGTCCAGTACAAAGGTGTACGGCATTTACGACCGTACAAAGCTTCGTAGGGCACCATTTTGATTCTAGATTGAAAGCTATTATTGTAAGCAAATTCAATCAAAGGTAAGTATCGTTCCCACGTACCCTCAAAATCGAGGACACAACATCTCAACATATCCTCAAGTATCTGAATGGTTCGTTCAGACTGACCATCTATCTGTGGATGAAAAGTTGTGCTAAAGTGTAGTTTGGTACCTAAAGCATCTTGCAATTTCTTCCAAAACCACGACGTGAATCTCAGGTCTCTGTCCGAAACAATGGAAATCGGCATACCATGTAATCTCACAATTTGAGATACATACAACTCAGCAAGCTTATCGAGCGAATAGTCTATACGAATTGGAACAAAGTGAGCTGATTTGGTTAGTCTATCCACTATAACCCAAATTGCATCCTTCTTACTCAGTGTCAAAGGCAAATCGGATACAAAATCCATAGTAATTTTATCCCATTTCCATTCGGTATCATGCTCTACCGAGTAACCTGAAGGCACACGATGTTCAAACTTTTACTTGCTGACAAATTAAGTACTTCGATACAAATTCGGATATGTCCCGCTTCATACCAAGCCACCAATAGAACTGTTTCAAATCATTATACATTTTCGTGCTACCCGGATGTACCGACAATCGACTATTATGAGCCTCATTCAACAACATCTGAATCAAATCCAAATTCCTCGGAACACATATTCAGCCTTTGAAGTTTAAACTGTCATTTTCATAAATTCGAAACTCTGACTCTGCATTACTTTCACACTGAACTCGTCTTGCCATCGTATCTTGGTCAACTCTCTGAGCATCACAAATTTGTTGAATATATAACGGTCTTGCTTTCAATTTGGCTATTATCGAACCATCATCAGACATAACCATATGTGCCTTCAACGCATGAAGAGCAAATAATGATTTCTGACTTAAGGCGTCCACAACAACATTGGCTTTTCTCAGATGGTAGTCAATCACTAATTCATAATTTTCAATAGCTCTAACCATCTGCGTTGTCTCAAGTTCAAATCTTTCTGAGTCATCAAGTACTTTAAACTCTTGTGATCTGAATAAACATCACATTTCTCATCGAATAGATAATGACGCCAAATCTTTAACGTGAATACAATAGCTGCTAATCTAAATCATGCGTCGGGTAATTTCTTTCATGCGGCTTCAACTATCTCGAAGCGTAGGCTACAACTTTGCCTTCATACATCAAAACGCAACCTAAACCATTCAAAGAAGCATCACTATACACAACAAATTCTTTACCTGATTCAGGCTGAATTAACCCTGGAGCTACGGTCAAAAGGGCTTTCAACTGATCGAAACACTTCTAACACTTGTCCGACCATTCAAATTTAGCGTCTTTCTATAATAGCTTTGTCAACAGGGTAGCTATTATAAAAAAACCTTTCACAAATCGTATGTAGTAACCAGCAAGTCCCAGAAAGCTTCGAATTTCAGAAACACTCTTCGGGGGTTTCCAATCGAGTATAGCCGATATTTTATTCGGATCAACCCAAATACCTGATGCTGAAATAACGTGGCCCAGAAAACTAACTTCACTTAACCAGAACTCACATTTGCTAAACTTCGTATACAACTTCTTATCTCGCAAAGTTTGTAGCACCAATCTCAGATGCTCAGCATGCTAGGTTTCATCTTTGGAGTAGATCAGAATATCATCTATAAACACTACCACAAATCGATCCAAATACTGTCTGAAAACCCGATTCATCAGATCCATAAAAATAGTAGGTGCATTAGTAAGCCCAAAAGGCATAACCAGAAACTCATAATGTCCATACCTCGTTCGAAAAGCAGTCTTTGGCACATCGAAATTTATGACTCGCAACTGATAATAGCCCGATCTCAAATCTATCTTTGAAAACACTGAAGCCCTTTTCAACTGATCAAACAAGTCATTAATCCGTGGCAACGGGTATTTATTCTTTATAGTTATCTTGTTGAGCTATCGATAATCGATGCACATTCGTATAGTCCCGTCTTCCTTTTTCACAAATAAAACTTGTGCACCCCAAGGAGAGAAGCTCGGTCATGCAAAGCCCCTATCTGTTAACTCTTGCAACTGTGCTTTCAACTCTTTTAATTCTATATGTGCCATCCGATACAGAGCTATCAAAATCGGAGTCGTCCCCAGTACTAACTCAATACCAACTCTACCTCTCGAATAGGTGGCAAACCCGGTAATTCCTCGGGAAACACATCTGGATACTCACACAAAACTAGAACGGATTCAATCTTCTTTTTAGTCACATTACTATCCAACACATAAGCCAAGTAAGCTTCACACCCTTTTCTCACATACTTATGAGCTAACATCAAAGATATTACTGCCGATAACCCATTCAGGTCATTAGATTCAATTAGGATAATTTCACCATTTTGACATCTCAAATCAATGGTCTTTCTTTTGCAATTAACAATAGCATCGTGCAAAGTTAACCAGTCCATTCCCAAAATTATATCGAACTCGTCAAAAGGCAACAACATTAAATCAGGTAGGAAGCATAAATCCCGAATCATCAACGGGCAAATTTTACACACTTTATCAACCAGAACACATCGACCCAAGGGGTTTATTACACGAATCACAAACTCAGTAGACTCAACAGGCAGCGTCTTACTGGATACTAAAGTTTCACATACATATGAATGAGTCAAACCGGATCAATCAATGCAATCACAGTAGTATCATAAAGAGCGAAAGTACCGGTGATAACATCTGGGGAAGAAACATCCTCTCTGGCACGTATAGCATATGCTCTAGCAGGTGCTCGAGCCTCTGATCGAACTACAGTGTCCTTTGTTCCTCTCTGACTGCCACCTACATTCCCCGAATGTCTAGGCGGTCTGCCTCGTGCTGACGCATTGCTCGATCTTGTATTCTGAGCTGTAATTTTCTCGGCTAGTATCAGGCACTCTTGAATAAAATGATCCGATGATCCACATTTAAAGTAGGACCGATCATGAAATCTACAACTCCCAGAATGCCATTTACCAAAATGCTTGCATTCAACCCGATTCTGCTGGACATTACCAACACTGGCCATCGAAGTAGCTCGAGAACCCGCAGGAGGTCGATCTCGTCCAGAGAAGTCTAAAGTAGCCTTATGTCAACAGGATTCATCTTTAAACTTCTTTGGTGTAGAATGAAAGGTCTTACTCGATGATCTTTTTCGAATGTCTCTAGCTTCAAACTCGGCTTTTCTTTTCTCTTTTCAAAGCTCTTCGACTTTGCAAACTCGTTCGACAAGTACTACGAACTCTTTAATCTTGAGTATGCCGAATAGCAACTTAATATCTTCATTCAGACCGTCTTCAAATCTTTTACACATAATGGCTTCAGTTGACACACATTCACGGGCATATCGGCTCAGTCTGACAAATTTCTGTTCATATTCAGTCAAAGTCATTCGACCTGTTTCAATTCCAAAAATTCTTTTCGTTTATGATCAATGAATCTCTGACTGATATACTTTTTACGGAATTCTATCTAAAAGAATTCCCAGGTCACTTTCTCCCGCAGAACCACCGATACTAGTGTATTCCACCAGTGATATGCAGTGTCCCATAATAAGATATAACACACTTCAAGCATTCGTCTGGAGTACATGACAGCTTATCGAGCACACGGATAGTATTATCAATCCACAGTTCAGCTCGTTCCACGTCATCATCATCATTAGCTTTAAATTCCTCGGCCCCATGTTTCCTGATTTTATCAACTTGAGGCCTGCTAGATCTCATCGGATCTATCATCGGGGGTGCTGAAGGTATTAGAGTTGGATTATTCGGGGGTGGAGGTTGTTGTACAGATGGATTAGTTCGAATAAATTGGGTAAACCATTCATTCATCATCTAGTAGAAGGCTTGCTTAGCCTCCCCCATATGGCTACTCGTGATAGGTCGAGAGTCTACCGGCACTGACCCATGAGCGAGATCAAGCGCTACGCTCTCAACATCATCAACTACGGCTCTGTCAGGATCCATTTACTATATAAAACAGAATTCAGATGTCAGAAGTCACCACACTATTCAATTACAAAATTTAATGCATGTATAGCTAGACTCACACACGCTACGGTAGTACTAGAATCGACTAAATCGTAAGCTCTGATACCTATCAAATGTGACATCCCTAACCCGTATCCGTCACCGGATTAGGGATTACTGTCATTACTTTTTATGTCACAACTTTTAATCAATCACTTAAGTCATAAATGAACATTCTTATATAATAATCCAAATAAATTAAAATGATCACATATGCATGTAAATATGTATTGCATATAATTTCTTAAAACATACCTACCATACTAAACCTAAGTCATATACGGCATAATCATCAAAGAACGTAAGCCTAACATGCATGAACATTTATTCATACCACACAACAATGTAATTAACAAAAGCCCCAATTACTATATTTTTATTTATATACTACTTGCTAAGACAACTAAACCAACAACATCTATAAAAAATGATTTAAAACATGCTTCATTCAATTAACTAACTATTGTAAGATTGTTCACATATATAAATATATACTCCAAATGGGTCATTGTAGCAATTGACAAAATGGTTCTATTTATTTAGTAATTTAGGTCACCTTAACCGAATATAGAGATGCACATACTTAGTTCTTAACTATGTAATAACATGGCATTTAAATAAACATATATGAGATCACATGTACATTTATCATACCAAATTCAAATAGATCCAACACTCTATCGAACCAATGCACACTTAAATTTTTCTGCATGCGCATAATTGAGCCACAAATATTTATACAACTTATTCATTACTTTTGCATTCACCAACCATACCTAATTTGTAAATCATTCAAACATAAATATGTGCATACATTGCCTTTACAAATTAATCAAAACATCCAATACAAAGTCAAGTATATATATATTCCATATATCCTATTACTAAGTGAGTTTATAGTTATACTCAAAGCCAAGTCATACCAAGCATCAAGATTATCAAAAACGAACTAATTATAAGCCATTCACATCATTCCCAAATCAAGCCATAAAATCAAAGTATTATATACACATGCTATATAACATAGTTACCAAATAAACTTATAATATGACCGATTATATATATATGCCAAACTAGCATCATTTTCAATCCATTTTCGCATAGCTTAAATACATCCACAAAATACCATTTAAAACTTAAGCTAGCCTATACATGCCTTAGACTTAAAAGTTTCAGCTAAAAAGGTACCAAAATAGGTCGATAGTGGGGATGAATTCGGTGACGATCCTCTGAGCTCGTAGCTTGATTGAAATATATAAAACAGAACAATGAACACACAGAAAGTAAGCTTACTAGCTTAGAAAGTCTTAAGCAATTATATTATAGCATTCAACCATTCAAGCTTTTAAAACAATTGGTTTATTACACTCAGTATAAATAATTTAACTTATAAGTTCCTTATAACCGAATTCCATTACCTTACTTAACTTAACCATTATCATTTTTTACCATAAGCATGTAACTCTCCGAAATACCTAAATACAATAGGCATTCGCATATTACATCCCAAACAAATATAACATACATCTTAATCACATGTAATCAGTCATACACATATATATAAACATATTCAATCACTCTCACATTTAACATGTACACATATGGCCAAATCTCAAAGGCATAACCAAGCTTAAATTCCAATATATATATATATATATATCATACCTATTATTGATAAGATCAAATGCACATATTAAACTATTACTGAAAGCTTCAACTATATCACCTCTTACTTAATTTGAATGGTAATATATTAACTTACCTTACTCCTTGCAACTATGAAAACTTATACTTTCTGAGCATTTAGCTTATTGCAGTAATTACGTCCCATCTTGTAAATGATTCATGAATTCTTTATTTATAATACATCAGGCATTAAGCACGCTAGGCATCAAAACACGAAATACACACCCAAGACTAGGCCGCTAGACCCGAGGTCGAAATTTAAACACCCACCTTTAGCACGCTGAGCAATAAGCCTGATATATTTCATTTAAGCACAAGGCACGCTAGGCTCAAGCCCGATACAATTCACAAGACAACTAGGCTCAAAGTCCGATACAATTCACTCAAGACAAGCCGCTGGGCAATAAGCTCGATATTCATATTACCAAACCAACTCATTCACATTACACATTAACAATATCACAAATATCACCTATAATTCACATCACTTTCACATAGTGAACTCAATTAATTCAATTACATATCATTGCTAAATTACTTTCACACATTCGACTTTAACTTATTTCAATCCACAAGCTCATAATTCAACATGTATACTAGGTTATAATCGATACTTACGATATTAACTTGCTTAAAGACTTACCTCGGATATCGTCGGACGTCGAGAACCGACTATTCGTTAACTTTCGCCTTTCCCAGATCCAAGTCCGTTTTTTTTTGTTCTTGATCTAAACATATTCAAAATAAACTCATTCTAGTACATTTCATTTCAATTTAATCCAAAAACACTTAGATGGAAAAATTACCATTTTACCCATGACATTTACAACTTTTACAATTTAGTCACTATTGCACAAAACACAAAATACACATAATTTGAACTCAATCACTAAGGGCCGAATCTTCCCCATGCTCCTAAAAGTCCCTACATTTCATTTATTTTGCATTTTAACCCCTCAAAAATTTATTTTCTCAATTTAGCCCTATTTAGCCAAATTCATCAAAAATTCAAGAACAAAGTATGTTCATCAATTACATATCTATCATTTAACACATAAAACATCACAAAATTCATCATATCATCAATGGCATTTTACACAAACATCATTAATTCATGAAATTAAGACATGGGTTTTAAAGCTCTTGAAGCAACGATTATAAAACGTAGAAATTATCGAAAACCAAAATAAAAAATTACCTTAATTTAGCTTGATGAATGCTGAATACCTAGCTTCTTTTTCTTTTATTTTCTTTTTGTGTTTTTCGGCAAGAAAAATGAGAAATGAGACCACTTTTATGTTTCTTTTATTATATTATAAACATAACTTATAATATAAATAAAATATAACATTAACTATATAATAAAAGAAATAAACATGTAATATAATGGTAAACATTAGACATTGCCGTCCACTACCCTTTAAATTGGGTAATTTTCATTTTAAATGCTCCTAATTAGAAAAACAACCTTAACTTAGTTCTTACACTTTAAACTATCATGTTTATATTTTACGCGATTAAGCCCTTTTTATTTAATTAAGCATGCAAATAGTCAAATTTCTCTACGAAACTTTCACACACTTTAATTCACATATAATAAACACAGAAAATAATATTTAAATATTTTTAGACTAGGACTCGTGGTCCCGAAACCACTATTCTGATTAGGGTCAAATTCGGACTATTACAACTCTCCCCCTTAAGGATTTTCGTCCCGAAAATCTTACCATTAAACAAGGTTGGATATTGTTGCCTCATTGAATCCTCAGGCTCCCACGTAGCCTCTTCTACTCCATGTCAATTCCATAGTACTTTTACTAACGAAATTTTCTTGTTTCTCAACTCCTTCATTTCCCGAGCTAAAATGCGGATCGGTTCCTCCTCGTATGTCATATCGGATCAGATTTCAATCTTAGACGGAGAAATCACATGTGATGGATCTGATCGATATTTATGAAGCATCGGTACATGGAAGACATTATGAATCTTTTCTAGTTCAGAGAGAAACTTTAATCTATAAGCAACATGCCCAACACGTTCGATGATCTCATACGACCCGATGAACTTCTTTATCGATCTTGTGTCAACTCGAGTCAAATTTGTGATAAAACTTCGATCATAATGACCACATTCTAACCATATTCGTCCATTCGAAGTATCAAATGATTGAGTAACTTCAAGGCACCTGAATGCATTAGCTTTCTCACTGTGCTGAATCATCTAAGTTCAACTTCGATCATCTCAAATCTCGTTGATACTGTCCATCTTTCGATATCAGACTCATTATAAACTTTCATCAATAACATATTTCGTCACGCATGAATGAGGCCAAATCTTAAGCTATTTTAACTAAATAGCGTCATTCAACAATGTCCAAATAGATCTAAACTTCACTTCCTGATAAGCAACACTAATTCGAGCTTCAAATGAAGCTCTAACCATCAAATTTTCATCAAGTTGAAAACTTCGAGCTCATCAATTACTTAATCACGATCGAACTCTTGACACTTGTCACCATCAAATTAGGTCCAAACTTTCAACGAGCTATCAACAAATTTGCTAATCATATAACGGTCATGCTTTGAATTCCTTTATCAATCTTCATTTCCATCACGTAACCATATTTCTTCAACATCAAAGACGCAAATAACGCATTCAAAACTAACTCACTAGTAACAACATTGCTACTTACGATTAGTCAATCACTAATTCAGTCAAAGTCTTGTCAACCGATCTAACCATGCTCGGTTGTCTCACAGTTCAAATTTACGAGTCTATCAAGTAACTTTACAAATCTTGTCAATCTATTATAAACAGACTTCATCGATCACATAAATAAGAGTAATAGAAGCCCAAAAGCTTTAACTTGCGAAATATCAATGGTTCCAACTCGTAAATCAGCGTAGTTTTCATTCATCAACTTCAATCCGGCAAAATAGGCCTTAAATTATCTTTGCACTTACGCATCAAGATCAAACAGCATAACAACGCTATTCAAGTATTGTTTAGCATCACATGCACATCACATGCTCGTTTATCTTGAGTTCGAAATATAAACGAGCTACCAAGTCGAAAAGCTATCTCAAAGCCCTATCAATCGAACTCTTACAGTGCTACTTAGTCCAAGAAGGCATCAAAATTCATAGTGTCCATTACTGTCAATACCGCTTCTTCAATGGTGCAAACTCTCATATTCGAAAACACATATACTCACAAATCGATATCTTTGTATACACTTATTTCACTGATCCAAACAAGCTATTCAATTTTGTCAACATATCTTGAGCTTCAAAGTTTCCATCGAGTATACCATTGTATTAGTTCAATTGGATCAATTTCGCAATCGACGATCTTTACAAATAATGGCTTTCTCGCAATTAAACGATCGCAAAGTCCCCTTCAACTTATACGAACTCATCGATATATGCAACAACATTAATCGACTAATAGCAAACTTATCATCGCAAAGTTTGACAACTCTCAGACCTCGAACCATGCCGGTTTCCATCACAAACTAGAGAGAATCAGATCATCTTGTATAAATTTCACTACAACATGAATCGACATCATCAAGAATCACATATCTAAATACATTCATCGGATAACATCAAGAAATTATCGCCGAGTAGCATTAGTCATAGCAGTGCTCAATATGGCATCGACACCAAAAATGGTCTTTTTTTCATCAGATCGTCCATACCTACATTCCAAAATAGTCGTGTGGTCACACATCTAACGCTACTGGCTTGATAAATCTCCATAATTCTCATAGCATCACACTCTTATGAACCAACATCTCAAAGCCTTTTAATAGATCAAACAATCATACAATTAGTGCTGTATATCTTCTATAGTTACACAATGTTGATGTCGAACCGATCACGATCATAGTCAATCACAATCGTTCATAATCAGCAGAAATAACGGTCATCCGCCAGAAGTCAAGAAGCTCTTGCAATAGCATATCTTTAACTCTTGCGAACGTGTCTTTCAACTCATCCGATCTAAGTGTTCAAATGTCGTGCGGTACTACTCAATACTAACGTCTACTTCTCTTATATGTACAAGCTCACTTAATTCCTCGAAAACTAGACATCTGAGTACTCTGAATAGCAACTAATTCCATTCACATCTTCAATTTTCAAAGGCGTGACACATTCTACATATCCTCAAGCACATATACAATGTAAGCATTCACCCATTCAGATTGTGACATGATACCATCAATAATTTAGACTAGAAAATCCAAGATATTCTGCCGAGTAACCATTCGTCACTAGATTCACAAGATATTGGTGTGTAATAAGGTTTCAGCTCGACATCTTCAACATGGTCTGTTCTAGCATTACAACACATCGTCATATTCAAGCCGTCATTCCAAATTCATCGAACTCGTACAGCAATACATTTAAATTCTATATGTCGATTTAGCAACTTAAGCTCTAATCATCATGGTCACATCTTTAACTAAGGCTGACAGTCACATTCGACAGGGTTTGTTACCGAATTCAAATTTCGTAATCAAATGGTAACCATTCTTTCATTTACTAGAAGGTTTTCCTCCTCATCAATGAATGAGTCGATATACCTTATGGATCAATCAAAGCACATTCAACATATCACTACTCATGAATCATTACTAATAAAACATGTCGAGTATACCACACTATTCGATATAATTCCTAAGGCAGTATAGCTAACTCTCAAGCTGCTCGAGTACTGAATGATCGAACCGTAGTCTGTAATCATGTACCAGCCACCTACATTCACATCACAATATTGGGTTCTATCGTCTTGACCTGTTACTCGATCATTTAATCAATCTAAGCATAATTATCGATTCTATCATCGAGCATATCGATAAATCATGTAAAACTAGATCATTTAAAATATTGCCATGTAAACATCTACAACTCCCAAATCAATTACATAATCTTGCATTCAACCAGTCTCTCATGGTAACCAGTAAGCTCGAAGTACATAAGAGAACATGAGAGGCATCTCACACTAGAATGCATAGAGCCTATAGATCAATAGATTCATACTTATTAAAACTTCTAATGCAATGATCATAAGTTTACATCCAATCATTTTTCATAAATTTACATCTATAGCTAACTCGTTATTCATTTACTCTTATCATAGATACTAGACTTTACAACTCTTCATATAAATCAAATGATAAATCAACTATAATCCTTAAGTAATAATACCAATGATAGCAACTAATACTATACATTAAACTAATTCAAAGTCATAATTTAAATAATGCTAAGGTTAACATACATTACGATTTCCAATCGTACAAAATAATACCTTAATCAATAAATCACATAATACTAATGATGAATATAATATTCTTAGAAATTCTTTCGTTTACAATCAATGAATTTATTATCTTACCGATGAATATTACTTTTAAATCTTATGATTTATGACAAAGAATTCAATATTTTCCAGACACGATATAAGTAATATCAACGTATAATTTTAACTCGTAATAAGTATTATCATAATACATTTAACATTATAATACAGATCACACTAATCGATATGATATCATAAATAAACTCATATCATTAAATACAACCCAGATTACTCATTACGCATACATCATACAATATTAAGCTTAAATTATATATACATAGCATTAATGACACTTAAATATTAACTCAACATTATGAACTACTAGATCTCATCTGAAATCATTCCAGTAGCAAATTGGATTATTCGAATGTCTGATGTCATTAAAGATTGGTACATATATAGATTAGATTAACACATAATTAAATATTAGTGATTACAATCATATATCGTTCTATACATCTATAGAATTACTTTCCTATACATTCATGATAAACATATGATTTAAGTTCGAAAATCTTAAATTACCATTGCAGATCGATATTCTCATACATCAACTTATCTTATCATTCCAATTTAATATATCAATCAACATCAATTCGATTTAATACCTAATCCATAATTCAAATAAATAAATAATTAACATTATATACTAACTCGAATACTTATACTAAGATATTACATAAATAGCTCGATAGCCAATCAATATCATCATAACAAGTATCATCAGATTACAACATATTACAAAAGTCCAATTACTATATTTTATTACTAACTATTACAAGAATTATCAAATCAACATCTAAGTACAATTAATTGAACACTATTCTTAATACATTTAATCATGAAATTAATAATATCATAAATATAATTAAAATCATATTAGATATGTACATATAATTCTATCTAATTAATAACATCTAATAGAAACTTAGACATAGCAATTAAATTTATCAATCACTATTAACATCAACATAATAATTAAACAATTAACATCATACTAAATTATATAGTGACTATGAACTACTCAACTAATGTCTAATATAATATTTAGCATCTAGAATAATACCAAAATTTAAGCATATACATACTATTACACTATAATGTAACATAATTTATAATTTATAAGATAATTTCATCATAAACTTTAGACCTAATTGCATCTCATACATTATCAATTAATCAAGATATACCATTAAACTTTAGGTAAGATATCAACATATAATATTCATTACATTATGACAGCTTCAACATAATAACGTCAATTAATCAAGATTCAATCATACGTCATGCAATAACATCAATCCTAAGTAAGTGCTAAATTACCAAAATATCATATTCAAGATCTATACTATCTATCAAGCATTACTAATAAACTTAAATTATATCTAATAAACTATAACTATCATTATATCAACATTAATTAGAAACTATACATTACATATGAAACTTTACATCATTTAATAAATTTTATCATTTTACCAAACTACATCAATAGACTACTAATTTACTCACCATAATTCTTCTGATCCATCATATCATTTACTATTCCAAGTCATAATAAACGATCTAAATCATGGATTAAGGTCACTAGTATTATTACTTCTAGTCACTTTCTCAAACAATCACTATATCTATAATACAGCATCATATAATCATTCTAATATAATTTACACATACATATTCATAATCATATAATTAACACTTCCAACAATCATTGCATATTAACAATTAATAGCATTAAACTTTATCATACTAAACATTGTACACAAACAATTAATTATTTACTACATACTCTAGACATACTAAACTCAAAATTGACTATATCATAAATCTTAACATAGCTTCATTCAATTACTAATCTTACATTGCTTTAAATCATAATCATATATGCTTAATTTACTAATATTAAATATACAAATATTTCGTAACATAATCATAATAACTTATGGTCAATTACTTTCACTAAATATAGAACATTTATTATTCATAATTAACATTAAATCTTAATATGCAATACTATTGCTAACTTAATTAACTTATCAATTTTCAAAATTACAATTATAATACATAATTTAAATCTTGATTAACTTCAACTTATCATACTGATTACATTCATAATTAAACTACATATCATATTAATTTCTCAATTATATATTATCACTATTGCAAATCATGCAAACATTAATGATAACATTGCTACTTATAATGAATCAAATACTACCTAATGTACAACATAATCATATTAATTCTAATATATTATAATATCATAATTAAGTGCAATTATAGCAATACTAAATCAATCATCATGTCATAACATAATTATACATACATATAAAATATTAATACTTAATCAATACAATCATCGCCAATACTCTAAATTTAACATACTTAATAAGCAAAACTTACAATAACTTACACAAACTTACACATCATTTAATCTACAACCACTATTTCATCCATATTTACTGCTAAATCTATTCCAAATACTATCTAAACTAAAATAATACAAATCATCTAAGACTCATAATTTAGCAAATATACTAAAATAGTGTCATACGTATAATTATACTTCAATACAGTTGCATAGTCTATTGACAAAGTTCATATCTAACTGTCATACTGTAACATCGAATTCATACATTATACTTTACAATCAATAACTATTTGAACTATTTACTGCATTATACATCATATCAAGTCAATTACAATCGAATGTCATTAACATACTTACTATAATGACATTATCATCATAATCTTTAAGATTGCATATACATGCAACATATTCATTTACATAACTACATGTACATCAATCACCTAAATAGGCACAATTCCATATCCTCAACATTTACATATAATCATAATTTGAATCATTATAATCATAAATCAATCTAATTTCAATACTTCAAAATCCAACCTCAATTGCATTTACACATTCCATGATCTGCTAAGTCTCAACATATAAATTCGATACTATAATTAACTTATCATATATTTGATTTTAATTAACAACATAGCTCATATTCAACTAAATCTGACTTAATGTACACATCTCTAATTGAGGTATCAATCAATAACTTAACATATCAATAATAAATTTGATAACACATTTAGACAATCTATTCAATTAATCATATTCGTCACAAGACTATTTCAAATTATACATAATATCAATCAATTTCCATAACATTACATAATCACATTCAGAATACATATAATGATACACCTGATAACTAGTCACTATGAATCAAATTGATCTTCTAGCTTCATTACCAAGATACTTGTAATCTTAGCATCGATCTTACATTCATAACTTCAATTCATAGTCTTACATACAGTAGCATTACAATTGTAACCAATCATAATAAGAATTAGCATTGACATTAGTCATGCATTCACATTCACTCTAACCGTAACGTACTTCAATCATGACTTACAAATTACAATTACACGTATACTTGTCACATACTTTGAGCTGATAACTCGGACATTACTATTCTAATTCAGAATTACTCAACATCTAACTTTCTAATCTATTAAACATTACATTCAACCATTAACAATTAACATCTAATATTCATCACTAACGATTCATAATTCATCATATCTTAGATAACTCGAATTAAACATCTATCGCATTACGATAGCAACAATCATAAATTACTAACTTATCCTTATTATCAAGTTCAGATTCGTCTTAAACTATAATGCCTTTATCAAATTAACTCACTAGTAACTACATAATCATCATTCCAATACATACATGTCATTCAATAACTTAGCATCTAATTATCCTGTATACTCACATCGTGTCAGTTACCTATTCAATACATCATATGACCTAATCATAGCATCATCTAAATCAAAAACTATCACATGTACATACATAATCTCTATAACATTACTTAAATACTGTATTCAACTTAACCTTATTGCAAAATTATCTTCAAATCACAGCTAAATCAGTCATTCAAATTTCAAATCAATTCAATATCATTAATCTCAATTTATCAATTTAACAATGCATATCTGATCAATATATCATACATCTACATACACAATTCATAAACTAGTAATAGATTCAAGAATGTATATATAAATCCGTCTACATTGAAATCTATACTGTAAAATGACATAAAATTATACAAACTATCAAATTATTAACATCCATTCATATTATCTACTGTACATAACATTACTAATCCTTATACTTAGTTTTCAGCTTATTCAATTAATGATACATGATGTTACTATTTAAACTTGAACATATTATACATATCATAAATCAATTAAATCTATTAACATATTATAACATTAATTAATACGAATATGACATATCAGCATACTCAAATCTGATCATTACATTCAACTTTAATCATCTATGCAAAATGCAATCTCATTCACTACATAACTTTGAACTATCAAATTTCTTATCAATGTCTATTATCAATACTATGCATATCCAAAATTAACAGTACATGAAATTCAAATATGAAATTCCACATTACACTATATCCAACTAATCAAATTCAATCTAACACTATTACTATCACATAGCCAACATAGTCATTCATCAATGACATATCAATAATTCATACATTCATAATTTCAATATTAGAATCAATTATTAATATTTCACTCAGTCTAATTACCATCATTCAATCAATTACATTACAGTATATCCAATAACTCACATGTATCTATGCTAGCAATATCAGATTTATCTACAATCACATGCTCGACACGCTATCCATCTACGAACATTACGACTATTCAATCCATAGATTATTAACATATGAAACTTCCAAATTATCACAGTCGTCAATAGACTCAATTTCATTAACAATTCATATTCTACATAATGCTATTAAAGCAATATACATAAACTCTTCAAGATCATCATTATCATATCTAATTCAATCATCCTTGAATTTCAACTTCTACCAATTCATCATCTTTAACTCTAATCAATTCACCATATTAATTTGACTTATTTTACTCGTATTAACTGAACGGATAAATACAAACTTCATGACAATCTCTAAATTTCATATTCATCAGCAGATCTTATTCTAATCGTCTCAAGATTCATAATCAGAATCTAAGCTCTTATAATTAAACTATAATTCAAATTGCTAGGATCAATACTCAAATTCAATCTTACTTATCAAATCGAAGCTATCATTCATATTACTAATGATACCATCTAAACTTAATCATTGCAATATACAACCTATCTACATGCACTTTTCAAGAACGAATTACGTTCATAGCATTAACAATATTCAACATCAATAATCAATTACAACAGTAAACTTTCCTGAATACTCATAATGGCAAACTATCTACCTATCAATCTACTTCAACTTCACTATTATCTAATGATCGTACATAATGCAATTGATCAATATGTAGCTAATTACATCATATCTTAACTAGATCTTCATTAACTTAATAATCCAACTAACTATATCTATAGATTCAAAGATTACGTACTATTCATCACTAAGATTACCATTCTAACTTCTCAATTACATTTCATAAATGCTCTGTACACCATTACTCAATTATAGATGATTCATCAAATTCACTAATTCATTCCATAATGTCAATGTCGTCATCACATTAAAATTCATCAATCTTCAACATCACAATTCATACAAGAATTATAATCAAGACAATATACTATTAAGCATATACTATACTAAATAATTATATAAATCTATGAATTAACATATTATCACATTAATCAATCTTAACATCGAACTATCTTATAGCATATACTTCATATAATGTAATGCACTATGTTCATAACTTACCTAATACAAACATGATTCTATATACTACATTCAATATGACATATACGCGTAAAGTTCTTAAATCTCATTAAAACCTTAATATCTCAACCTAATTTAACATTTAGTCTCACTATAGCATTACATATATTACAAACATTTCAATCAATAATTCATCTACAATAACTCTTTACACTTGAGACTAAATCATACTGATCAATCTCATTAAATCTTCTATATAAACACTTAGATCAACTTCAACCACTTCACTCTTCTATAAACTACTCGAAATTTATAACATTTCGATCACTTCTGAAATAGCATATATCTAATACAATCACTATTAACTATCATGATCATAACATGTCAATACATTGATAGTATCAATTACAATTATATACAATACTTCAACTGCAAACATTCAATCTATGAACAGTCATATAAATCATACATATATACTTCAAGTTCATAACAATCAATTTGATACTATCAATCATAACAACCATAATGTAATCGCACTTATTTATAAGTCATACTATCACAATCGATCCATACTATTCATTATCACATCGATTCAACAATGTCCAGAAACATCTGAAAGTGATTATCTCTTAACTTAATTTTACAGTCTACCATATAACTAGTCCTAATCTATCGATCACATCATTCAATTAAAATTCATAATACATGTACATCATTACAATAATGTCAATCTCATTTTATACTATATAACTCACTAAGCTACACTTTTAATAGGCTACTCAATCTACGAAACCAAAATTGTACATCATACATTACATCATTAATTAGCAATATATCATTCAACACATAATTTCGATCTAAATAATCATAACTAGATACAACTATTACAATATAGAGAATATACTCATCACTTGCAAATTCCAAGTACTCAACTGATGATATGTATCTGTTACATCATTAACATACTTGAATAAAACATCAATGAACATACATAAGAATCAATATCATGAATGCATAATTCTTAACAAATAATTCTATATCAACTTCATGGCTATCACATGACATCAATTATACATTTTATCACTCAATAATGACCATTACATCATTACTATCATAATCATCTATCAATCAAATACAATCATTAATACATTCACATTCATTTACGATGTCAATTAATTACATAATGCATTAACATTCAAATGTATACATATTATGAGTAAACTAGACTATCGAATCGTTAAGTCCTTACTATCAATACTTTAAATCTGCTACATAACGTCTTAACTTGTACATTTAACTCATTCATATCACTTCATTATCTATTCTTTAATTATACATATTCAACTTCATTCATACTAATAAATACTCACTTACCATAATTGAATCGAATTACGGCTATCCATACACATTAATTTTACATCATCACATCTATCAATTATATCCATTACTATTAAAATTACTTATTCATAAGATCATCATTTACAATTATAATACTATCTATCAAGTCTAATAACCATAATATACATAAAGTCAATCTCATATCGAGATACAATATTATGTATACAACTTAATCTATTAGCATTCCACTAAGTAACATCTTTAATGTCATATTTCAAGACAATATGTAACTCTATCTCTACATTACTACAACTATATATAATACAATATAATCAAATATTCATACATCATAACATTCAACTTTACCATATTAGTTCATTAAATATGCTTAAATAATCAACACTCTAATCATTAACCATTATTATTATACATGTAAACTTTCTATATACTAAGTATTATTAAAATTAACATTAAACTCATTTCATACATCAATCTACAAATTAACTACTTACATCATTACATTAAATTCGATCATATATCACATAACAATCATATAGATATACATTATATGAATCCTAATTCATAAGATAATACATCTATACTACATTCAATTATCTAATTCATCGCATTAATCGAAACTATTAAACTTTATTCATGACAATTATACTAATTATAATACGTCATATTCATCAAACATAATACATCATCTAAACTTGAATAACATACACAAATTCATCAAATCAAATACCATGACATTAGCATTAATCCAAATCAAATTCAAATACTCTAGTCTTAATCACTATACAATTATAACAACATCAAACAGGCATATGAATTACAAACTATACTTAACATTAATCAATCATAATATATTTCACATAATATTTCACTAATTTAGCAATCTTAAAATCATAAGTCATTAGTACAACTATTAATTCATTCATAGAATAATCTTCATTAACATACATAATGAATTAACATAACTAATTAACTTAATGCATGATAGATTCAATTAATCCATTCATATACTATCATTAACATTATTCTCAAAATTGATTCACTAATATATCAATATTACACATGCTTATTACATTAATATCATAACATAATGATGTAACATAATAACTCATATACATTAACATTCAAATCACTATAATTCCATATCTATTACTTCAATAATATTCAATTTACAATAGTTCTACATAAACATACAATCTACTGCATTACTCATACATATATAAGATAATTCTCTACAATAGATATTAACATATATTACTAAATATGAATATACAAATATCAATCTAATATAAGTTCAATACTTATAATCTTTAAACTAATAAATTTAACACTATCGTTCTATAATTATCTCAAACTAAATCAATAGTCATGAATTTCAAATCTTTTAAATACATCATACATTGCTACACTACTCAATTACATTATACTCATTAAACATAATCAATTCCTTACTACTTTACAGTTCTAAATATCATTCTAGATAACTTACATTAATATATCAATATCTTCAATATCGATACTAAATTCACAATGTAAATCAGCTTTACATGTAGATAATATCATCATATACATACCAATCAATAACTATACAATCATAGCTACCATTATTTCCAATCTTTACATATACATTCATTCGATAATCAAGCATAACTCAATATCAATACACATACATCAGCTATAAATTATACCCTATTAACAACTATCATATCATATTCAGATTTGCATAATTGTCGACGCATCCATCATCTAATTCTAACTAAACATATCAATACAAGACTATCATTGACTAACCAATCCAACTGCATCGAACTGATACTACATAACTTTACACATAATCAATATCGATCAACACAGTGCTAATCATGTCAATACTCTAACATCATCACCAATGCAATATGCATTTACTTATCATCATACTAGACTTATTAGATTCAATATTACTTTTCATATTCACATCAACTTAATAAGTCAAGTACTTCAACTCTAATCCAGTATCATTCATCAACTCATTAACATACATAACTCAAATACTTACATACATATTAATGGTTTCAACCTAACATCATATCGACACAATGTCGACTAATATCTGTAATTCATGCTCTATAATCATCTGACATCTCATATAATCCATAATACTTTTAATACACGTATTACATCATATGATTCAAAGTATTACATTTTACATATCTATCAATCAACGTAATAATTCATAATATTCATATAACCAATCATTTCTATGTCATATATGATCAGTATTCACACTTACTGATCATTACAGTACCTAGTAAACTACTTTACTATTCACACTTGATAATCACTTTAGTCACAGAATGACATACCTTATACTCTTAATCTAACATCAGTAACATTCATACATTATACATACTTGACTATGTAAGCTTTAATAATTCATCATTAATTATACTTATGTACTCGATGTAGACTATCTAATCTTTACACAATATAACATTGAATTCATACTTTATAAGTACATTCATAATACTATATTACATGATCTACTAATTGCTCACTGATTTCATCGATCATCTCATATTGTAATCTCAAGACTCTTTAATCTTGCAAATTATCAACTTTATATCTCTACTTAATTTCATTGATAATCATGCGATTCAAATAGATTGACCATTGATACATGTACAATTCTAATACAGATTATATCAACATTGAGCTAGATCGTATCCTATCCTACTCGATCAAACTTACATCAAGTCTATCGTCAATTAAGATTTAATCCATTAACGATATTTACTCATCTATTCTATAACAGATATTCAATTCTCGATAAACGATCAACGTACTCATTCTAACAATTCAATCTGTCAGATTCAATATGATCGACTATGAATTATAAAGTCCTGATAGCATTCATGAACCTATTCATATAACCACAATCTACATTCATACGCTCAACATCAGCTCTAAATTCATAGCATCAAAGATTATCCGAGACAATGACGACCAATTTCGTAATAGCATTAATGTCTATGCACCTAACATCAATTCTATACGAGACTAATATAACTGATTATCTTCGAGTCATAATCAGTCACTTACTAACATGTAGAATTTTCATTAACTAAGTGCCAACTACTATTAGGATACTAATTGTAAAGCTATATTACTAAGGTACCATTAATGTATTTAATCCAATTACTCAACTAACACCTTGATAATGATGCAAATTATTCATAAAATGAATAGTCAATTAAATCCAATCATTCAAACGTATGATTAAAGGAATAACTATATATCACTAACATTTCACATTAGCATATACAAATAAATTGAACTACTTCAATACATAAATTCGACATTCATCTAAGTCCTATTTAATTTCAGAGTCAACTTTACATAATTGTCTTATGTCAAACAAATCTTGAATATAAAACTCATTCAAGATCCGATTCAACCATCATCTCCAAATTCAAACTTCACATATATCAATACATAATTAACCATTTCATTCGATCACATTCTCAAATGGTATATAGATATCACATATTGCATAAATAATACATTAATCATAATTCGGATTATTCATAATTACTACAATTAAATATTAATTCACCATTTAATAATCTATCGCAGTTTTCAACAACACAAAGTTTAATATATAACCACAATGATACACGAACAATCAAAAATATCAATGTAACATATATTAACAATCGATACATCAAGTCTACATAGTCATACTACATCTTCCAATGTACTCATTACCATCGTTGTTCCAATCTACATGATTCAAAGTTAAAATCTATGAATCAAAATCACTATTACTATGCAATCAATAGCAACAATGTTTACCGGAGACCAAAGTTTACTAATGATATCTGAATAATCTTGACTTTCATTTGTCAAATGTCTTGCTTTCGTTCTACCTTTTCTTAACCATCATTAATTATATACACAATCATTCAATAATCATAATACTTTTAATCTTCACTATAAAAGCTTCAAGTCCATAATCTAATAATCTTCAACTTCAATCACTTTCAAATATTATGTTTCTTAACTTTTAAATCAGATTTACATTATAGTAACGTTCCAAAGTATGCCATAAGTAACCTAGCATCAAATTAACTCATTTGCTCAAATTCTTAATCTCATAGTATTTCAAATTTATTCAATTACATAGCTTGAATGTATGTTTCGTAATAGATTGTTAACACTAGCTTTCTAAATAACTTGTCACTTAAGTCAATCCTTGCACATGCGGTCAGTATGCAACTTAACACTTATCGTAATACCATCTCAAATTACATTCAAATCTCAGATCTAAATACGAATAGATTAACTATATGGCATATAACCAATCATATATACTAATATATTCGTTCGATACAATTAAACTTAAATAATTTATAATTCATAAAGATATTCAAATACTTTCATAATCCTACTCAAGCTCATCATGATCATACATTCTCCGAAAATGTATCACAATACTCTTAAAACTAAAACCTGTATTCACTGAGCATCTTGATTCGTCATCTATAATACGTCATTCTCATGTCAACTTATTAACTAGTCTTATCTTCAATTCATGAAATTAAGACATGGGTTTTAAAGCTCTCGAAGCAACGATTACAAAAACGTAGAAATTATCGAAAACCAAAATAAAAAATTACCTTAATTTAGCTTGATGAATGCCGAATACCTAGCTTCTTTTTCTTTTATTTTCTTTTTGTGTTTTTCGGCAAGAACAATGAGAAATGAGACCACTTTTATGTTTCTTTTATTATATTATAAACATAACTTATAATATAAATAAAATATAACTTTAACTATTTAATAAAAGAAATAAACATATAATATAATGGTATACATTAGTCATTGTTGTCCACTACCCTTTAAATTGGGTAATTTGCATTTTAAATGCTCCTAATTAGAAAAACAACCTTAACTTAGTCCTTACACTTTAAACTATCAAGTTTATAATTTACGCGATTAAGCCCTTTTTATTTAATTAAGCATGCAAATAGTCAAATTTCTCTACGAAACTTTCACACACTTTAATTCACATATAATAAACACGGAAAATAATATTTAAATATTTTTCAGATTTAGACTGTGGTCCCGAAACCACTGTTCCGATTAGGGTCAAATTTGGACTGTTACATGGAAATTAAAGGTAAATAAAATCTGTTTCGAGAGTGATTCCTGCCATTTCACGATTTTATTCCAAATTTAGTTTTATTTCTAAAAATGATTAAAATTAAATTTGTTTCGGGAGTGATTCTCGCTGTTTAACAGTTTTATTTCAAATTTTTTTATTTCCAAAAATGAGTAAAATAAAATCCGTTTTGGGATTGATTCCCACCATTCAACGGATTTATTACATTTTGATATTGTTGCCAAAAATGAGAAATTAAATTAAGTAAAATCTATTTCTAGATTTATATCCGCAATTTAACAAGATTTTATTTGATTTTATTTTGTTTCCAAATTAGAATAGAATTAAATAAAATTTGTTTTGGGATTTATTCCTTGATTCACAAGATTTTATTTGATTTTATTTTGTTTCCAAATTAGAATAGAATTAAATAAAATTTGTTTTGGGATTTATTCCCACCGATTCACAAGATTTTATTTGATTTTATTTTGTTTCCAAATTTGAATTGAATTAAATAAAATCTGTTTCAAGATTTATTCCCGTCGTTTAACAATATTTTATTCGATATTGTTTTGTTTCCAAACAAAGATGTAATCAAATAATTCTGTTTCAAGATTTATTCATGCCGTTTAACAGATTTTAATTTGATTTAATAATATAATTTTGTTTTGGGATTTAATCCTGCCATTTAAAAAAATTATTTTTGATTTCGTTTCAGAATTTTTATTCTATCGTTTAACAAATCAAAGGGAAATTTTTTGTTTATGGTGGCCTTAATTGTGGCTTTAAATTCAATTAAAAGAAATTTATCAACGGTAAATTAAAAGGACAATATGAGAGAATGCATGTCTAGGATTGGTTTTTTGAAAGACTTGGTATTTAAGCATGCTGAGAGCACCATCTCTCTTTCAGGGTTACCTACTTGGTGCATTGTTTTATTGTATTTTTTATTAAAACATATAAACTTTTGTTTCGGGTTTTATTAGATTCCTGTCGTCTAACAAAATTTGATAAGTTTTCTACTTCTGGTTTTGTTTCTTAACAGAAAAATGGAGACTCCCACTAATTCAATCAATTCGCAATCTGAAGCTTTGGTTCAAACGCAATCTTTGATCCAAAACTCAGTATTGCCGGTGGCGACTGCTATAAGCCACAATGAGAAACCTACAAAATTCTCATGACAGAATTTCAAGACTTGTCAACAGAAAATGCTATTTTATTTGACCATATTGAACTTGACAAAATTTTTGAAAGATGACCCTCCTACTGTAACATCCTGAATTAATGGGCCTTTGTATTTGATGTGTATTACGTTCAATATGTTAATTAGAGTATTTAAGAGGATCAGATTGGGCCGAGGCCTTGGTTAAATTTTCTGTTTAGACACTAGAGGGTTTAAAAGATGTTATCGTGTTTTAAACACAAGTGGGCTTGTGGTGATGGGAAAATGGCGCCACTTAGAGAGCAATGAGGTGGTGTCAACCGAGGAGGCCCAAACTCAAGGGCATAAAGCCCAATTCCTTTAATTTTAATTATCTAAATTTCAGCATATAGGTGGGTAAGGTTGGATGGAAACAAGGCTTAAAAATAAGGAGATTTATCTGTTGAATAATATAGATAATTGCGTTGATATTAGTTATGAGTAGACAAAGGAGAAAAGATGGGAGTTATTTGTTGTAAGCAGAGTTGGCCAAAATTCCAACTCTGAGGGGAGGAAGAATCAATTTTGATGTGGCATAAGGGGTGCCGAAATTCCCCATGTTTGTCAATTAGTCTCGATTTTCAGAAGAGGGCAATTCCAGCATTTGATAGGTAAGTGCCGAAATTCCCTATAAATAGGAGTGTATCTCTTCAAATTCCGGCATTTGAACCCTATTCTTTGTGCTGAAATTCTCAGTCCTTCTCTATACTCTTTATTCTCTTTTCCTTTCCAAAAGCCGAAACCTCTCAACTTTCTTCTCATCTCCATAATCGAATACCTTTGCCTATTAGTTTTTCTCTCTGTCGATTTCTCTACTGAAAGCTGAAACCTCTTAATTCACTTTCTTTTTCCATTCTTTTCCTCTTGTGCCAATTTCTTCACAAATCGGGATTTTTTGAAGTGCCGATTTCTCTGTAAAGGTAAGAACCAAATTTTTTCTCTTTCGATTTTGAGACTATAGCCGAATAGCTAGTAGATTGATAGGCTATCTTTAGTTTGACTCTTTCGTTAATCGCATGTTCTTTTGGGTGGTACTCCGGGAAAATCCTAGTAGATCAAATCATCCAGATCTCAAAAAGCCAAAAACCATTAATCTCTAGTATCCTATCAATTTTGGGATCTCAAGATAAGGGATTTCTTTAGATTCCTATTAAGATTCACTATCATAATTGAGATATTAATTCATATGATATGGTTTAACCTATTTCGCTATAGTAGTTCTGACAAGGACTTTTTGGATGGAATCAAATATGGATCAGGCAAAGAAGAGGGTTGGGTCCGTAAACCCAATCCCTAAGTTTAAGAAACGAGCACTGTCCACTGTTCAAGATTGGTCGTAGGGTTGTGAAGCGGCTTCAAACGACATCTTAGGCGAGATAGCGTACCGTATCGACTTCGACGATGTCGACATAGAGGGTGTCATCGTAACCATAATAAGGTGTGTAGATTCTTAACACATAAGCATTGATATATTATATGTATGCTAAGGGCTAAAAGCCGGAAAGAAAGGCTGTATGAACAGTCGTATTACCCAAAAGGGGTAGGCATGGGATGCCAGGTACGTAACCATAGAAACTTTTCTATGTGAATCGTAGCATGTGAAAGTATGAGATCTGTTAGATGTCTTGATGACTTGTTTTTTGTATGTATGCATGCATGGGATGGGATTGATTGATGGATTTATGGTAGGAGAGCACGGTCATGAGGCGATCGTGGCTTTGCCACAGGCAACATAGCTATCGAATACTATAATGTATTTCTGAGGTTCACGTAAGCGATCGGTCTATATGACAGGCAGCATAGCTGTCGAATACTATAATGTATTTTTGAGGTTCGCGTAAGCGATCGGTCTATATGACAGGCAGCACAGCTGCCGATGTGGTGTGTAGCGAATAGAGGGTTGATTGTAGAAATCCCCACGGTGTAACGGTTGGTACGGGGGTGTGTAGAGGATGGACTCTTAGGTTTTGGGATGGGACATGATGCATGACATATTTTGTTACCATTACATGCAGGCCAAGGCCCATAATGTGTTTATGGGCCCTAGGCTTTTATGTTTTTTCAAGTTTTGCACACTGAGTCTTGGTGACTCACCCTTTTATTTTCCCACTCTGAGATGAGCGAGAGACCGTGGACACGGAGCCGAGCGGACTCGAGGGGCCATCAAGACTTTCATTATCATTATGGATTATTATTATTATTTTTTGGGAATATATTTTTGTAATAAGGCCCATAACTTAGGTTTCCAATTTATTTGTTACTTGTTTTACTTTATTTTACTTTAATATGTCACATGTTTATAAACCTATGTGTGCCCAAAGTCTTAATAATAAAATAGAGTGATAAATGGGCTTTTCAAATCCACTTAACATAAAAGTTTAAGTTTTTTTTTTTTTTAAATAATGACTAAATAAACTAAAATTTTCAAAACCCATCGAAACAAAGTTTTCAAGAATTAAACCAGTAGCATACCAGTCCGTAATGACGTCTGGTGGGTTTAAGGTGTTACATTTTGGTATCGAGCCAGTTCAAAACTCAATGTGAAATGGGTTCAATAAGAATTTATGAAAGTAATGTAAGATATGGCCTTCGAGTCTACCGGCACTCGATCCACCCAGGTAAGTATTTTAAACTTTGGTATGATATGTATGTTGGGTTTTGATGGGCCTTATGGACGTATATTAGTATGATAGTGTTAATGGACCTTAGGCCTAGATTAAACAATTCTTCAAATCTCATAAGACTTAATTTTTCTTAATTAAGGTGTGCGTGAACAAGTCACTGGGTTAGGGTGTGGAAACAGGCATACGCATGTCTAAGATTGGATCCAGGAAGAGCTTGGTATTTAAGTGGTCCCAATGACTCACCTCCTCTTCTCTGGAATCCTACCTGGTGCATAGTGGTTGTTCACTCTAACCGAGAAGGCTTGCTGACGGGCCAAAAATTTATAACTAAAACATGAAAGGGACCATCACCCTGTTTTTATAAAATCGCTTATATACCCCTAATTTTGTAAATTATCCCAAATGCCCTAGGTTGAGGAAATTTACTGAGACACCCTTGATTCTGCAAAATGACCAAAATACCCTCGTTTGAAAAATTTATCGAAATACCCCTAGTTTACAAAATTACCGAAATACCCCCTAAATTTTAAAATTACCAAAATACCCCTATTTTGTAAAAACACCAATATACCATATTTTGGAAAATTTCCAAAATACCCCTGTAGGTTAAAATTATGAAAATACCCCTGGGTAGTGAAATGATGAAAATACCCCTAGGTGATGAATATGAGTTCCTGGATGTTGTTTGCGTGTTTGATGCATGTATATGGTGCTCTGCTTGATGTTGATTGAATGTGAACTCTAAGAATTAAAAAATACAGACTAAAGAACTAAACTTGTAGATAGAAATCGAATTCGAAAGAACTACTGTTAAAACTACTTTCCATAAGACTGTCCATTATTAATCAGTGGAAGAAAGAATAATTAATTCATAAAATTTCTAATCAGATGAACGCGAAGCGGTAGAATGAATACAAGGGGTTGAGAACGTCCGCGCGTGGCCGTGGTAGGGGTAGGATGGTCGTGTCGAACCCGTGGGTCCAGTCACAAGTCGGGAATGAAGTTCAGTGCCACCATTTGTGGAGGCGAGTTTCAAGATCGACGGCCAAAGATGATCCTGTATCTCAGGCTATGTTAAGGGTTTTGAGAGAGTTCTTTGGAGCGGTGTATGGGCACGAAGTTCGAAAGTCTATGCCAGAGCGACTGAGAGCCAATGGGGCAGAAGTGTTTAAGGGAATTTTGGGTGTAGCTCCTAGTACAGCTAAGTACTGGTTAGAAGCAATGGAGTGGATCATGGATGATCTCGACTTCACGGATGAAGAGAAGCTGAAGGGAGTGGTGTCTCTTCTTCTGGACGAAGTTTATCAATGGTTGCTTACGGTTAAGGAAGGTACCATAGCTGACCATATCACCTGGGATTACTTCAAGACGGCGTTCCAAAGTAAGTACATTGGGACGAGCTATGTGGATACGCAGCACAGAGCATTCCTAAACTTGGTTCAAGGAAGTAGGTCGGTAGCGGCGTATGAAGTAGAATTCATATGCCTTAGCCGTTATGCTCGAGGGATAATGGCCACAGAGCATGAGAGATGTGTTTATTTTGAGGATGGCCTGAAGGATGATCTACGGGTGTTGATAGCTCCACAATGAGAGAGGGAGTTTACTGTGCTTGTGGAGAACGCTAAGATAGCTGAGGAGGTGAAGCGGACGGAAAGACTGAACAGGGATAAAGATAGGAATGGAAGTAAAAAAATTTTAGATCATCAGGGGTAGTTGAGCGTGATCAAAAAAGACCTACGTCAGATGGGACAAGACGGGATGAGAGACCTACTGTTACCAGTCAGACACAAAAGTGTGCTCGATGTGGTAAATTCCATGTAGGTAAGTGTTGGGCAGGTAGTGGAAAGTGCTTTAGGTGTGGGTCTTTGGACCATCAGATAAGAGACTGTCCTCAACCACGGGATGAGGTAGGACCCATAGGATAGGGACATGCTCAGCCTGGTAGAGGAGGTTCACAAGTACAAAGAGGTTGTAGTCCAGCCAGAGGGGGTGATGGTTATGGTCGGGCCGTGGAACACAAGGCAGAGGTGTAGGGAACACCGATGCGAGGCAGCCAGCTTTGGTCTATGCAGCACATCGCCAAGGGGATGAAGACGCTCCAGATGCGAATAATGGTGCGTACCCTAATGTAGTGTATTAAGTGTTTATTTTTAGAATTGGAGTGCGCGGCAAAAGCGTAGTGGTGAGACTTAGGTAGTACAATTGATAGTTAGTTGAAAATTTCGAGGATAAAATTTCTTTAAGGAGGGTAGGCGTAACATCACGAATTAATGGGCCTTTGCATTTGATGTGTATTACATTCAATGTATTAATTAGAGTATTTAAGGGGCTCAGACAAGGTAGAGGCCTTGGTTAAATTTTTGTTTGAACACTAAAGGGTTTAAAAGATGTTATCGTGTTTTAAACACAAGTGGGCTTGTGGTTGATGGCAAAATGGGCCACTTAGAGAGCAATGAGGTGGCATCAATGAAGAGGTCCAAACTCAAGGGCATGAAGCCCAATTCCTTTAATTTTAACTAGCTAAATTTTGGCATATAGGTGGGTAAGGTTGATGACAACAAGGCTTAAAAATAGGGAAATTTATCTGTTGAATAATATAGATAATTGTGTTGATATTAGTTATGAGTAGATTAAGGAGAAAAGATAGGAGTTATCTGCTGTAAGCAGAGTTGGCCAAAATTCCAACTCTAAGGGGAGGAAGAATCAGTTTTGATGTGGCATAAGGGGTGCCAAAATTCCCCATGTTTGTCAATTAGTCTCGGTTTTCAGAAGAGGGCAATTTTGGCATTTGATAGGTAAGTGTCGAAATTCCCTATAAATAGGAGTGTATCTCTTCAAATTTCGGCATTTGAACCCTATTCTTTGTGCTGAAATTCTCAGTCTTTTTTACACTCTTTATTCTCTTTTCTTTTCCAAAAGCCGAAACGTCTCAACTTTCTTCTCATCTCCATAACCGAATACATTTGTCTATTCATTTTTCTCTCTGTCAATTTCTCTACTAAAAGCTGAAACCTCTTAAGGCACTTTCTTTTTCCATTCTTTTCCTCTTGTGCCAATTTCTCCATAAACTGGGATTTTCTTAAAGTGCCAATTTCTCTATAAAGGTAAGAACTGAATTCTTTTCTCTTTCGGTTTTGAGACTATAGTCGAATGGCTAGTAGATTCATAGGCTATCTTTAGTTTGACTCTTTCATTAATCGCATGTTCTTTTGGGCGGCATTCCGAGAAAATCGTAGTAGATCGAATCATCCAGATCTCAAAAAGCCGAAAACCATTAATCTCTAGTATCCTATCGATTTCGGGATCTCAAGGTAAGGGATTTCTTTAGAGTCCTATTAAGATTCGCTATCATAATTGAGATATTAACTCATATGATATGGTTTAACCCTATTTCACTATAGTAGTTCTGACAAGGACTTTTTGGATGGAATCAAATATGGATCAGGCAAAGAAGAGGGTTGGGTCCGTAAACCCAATCCCTAAGTTTAAGAAACGAGCAATGTCCGCTGTTTGAGATTGGCTGTTGGGTTGTGGACCGGCTTCTGAATAGCATCTTAGGCGGATAATGTTGTATTGGCTACGGCGATAAAGGTCGACATAGAGGTGTTGTCGTAACCATAATAAGGTGTGTAGATTCTTAACACATAAGCATTGATATATTATATGTATGCTAAGGGCTAAAAGTCGGAAAGAAAGGCTGTATGAACAGTCGTATTACCCAGAAGGGGTAGGCATGGGATGTCAGGTACGTAACCATAGAAACTTTTCTATGTGAATCGTAACATGTGAAAGTATGAGATCTGTTAGATGGCTTGATGACTTGTTTCTTATATGTATGCATGCATGGGATGGGATTGATTGATGGATTTATGGTAGGGGTGCAGGGTCGCGAGGCGATCGTGGCTTTGCCACAGGCAGCATAACTGTCGAATACTATAATGTATTTCTGAGGTTCACGTAAGCGATCGGTCTATATGACAAGCAGCATAGCTGTCGAACACTATAATGTGTTTCTGAGGTTCGCGTAAGCGATCGGTCTATATGATAAGCAGCTCAGCTGTCGATGTGGTGTGTAGCGGATGGAGGGTTGATTGTAGAAATCCCCACGGTGTAACGGTTAGTACGGGGGTGTGTAGAGAATGGACTCTTAGGTTTTGGGATGGGCCATGATGCATGACATATTTTGTTACCATTCCATACGGGCCAAGGCCCATAATGTGTTTGTGGGCCCTAGGCTTTTATGTGTTTTCAAGTTTTGCACACTGAGTCTTAGTGACTCACCCTTTTATTTTTCCCACTCTACAGATGAGCAGTAGACCGTGGACACGGGAGCCGAGGTGGACTCGAGAGGCCATCAAGACTTTCATTATCATTATGGATTATTATTATTGTTTTTTTGGGAATATATTTTCGTAATAAGGCCCCATAACTTAGGTTTCCAATTTATTTGTTACTTGTTTTACTTTATTTTACTTTAATATGTCACATGTTTATAAACCTATGTGTGCCCAAAGTCTTAATAATAAAATGGAGTGATAAATGGGCTTTTCAAATCCACTCAACATAAAAGTTTAAGTTTCTTTTATTATTTTTTTCAAATAATGACTAAATAAATTGAAATTTTCAAAACCCATCGAAGCAAAGTTTTCAAGAATTAAACACGTAGCATACCAGATCCAGTCGTGACGTATGGGCCAGGTTTGGGGTGTTACACCTACTATTAAAGAGGGCGAGGTAGATGAAGTTACCGCTTTCACTGCTGTTGAAGCTTGGAAACATTCAGATTTCCTATGCTGAAACTACATTGTGAATGGATTGTCAGATGCACTGTACGAAGTGTATATTGTTAAGCAAATAGCTAAGGAATTATGGACATCATTGGACCATAAATATAAAGTCAAAGATGCTGGAACTAAAAACCTCTTAGTTGTTAAATTCTTGAATTTTGTAATGGTTGTGTAACATCCCCAAAAATTTTTGAAGTCTTCAACAGTGATAAAAATACAATAAATTAGTTGAAATTGAGAAAAGTCAAAAATTGGAAATTTAAAAAGTTATGAGACATAAAAGATAGGTGCATAAGATATTTGGAAAAGTATAAATATTAATATAATATTTTAAGAATAGATTAAATTAATGGAAAGTATTGGGACAATGTGAGAAAATTGGGAGTTAAAGGGTTAAATTAAATTGATGAAAAAGGAGGAGGGACTAGAGGTGAAAATATACCAAAGGAAATAAGACACATGGGTGTTATTATAGAAAAAGTGAAAGGGTAAAATGGTAAAGGAATTGAAAAGATAATTATGAAAAAGTAATGCCTTAATTGTAATTAAGTGAAAAGGACAAGATGGTAAATAGCATAAAAAGATATTTTTGTATAGATAAATTGGTGGAGAATTCTAGAAAAATGGAGAAAGAAAAGGATAAAAAAAAAGCTATAAAAGCCATCAGTCATGGTACTTCACGTCTGCCACCATTTTCCAACCATTTCAAATTTTTTTTTTCTTTTAGTTTAGTCTTTCTCACCAAATACAAATCAATTAAGCTAGTCTTTCCTAAGTTTCTTCATGATTTGTGAGTGAGATCAATGGAGAGAAATAATAGCTGCATTAATTTCATGAGAAGAGCATTCATGGGAGTTTTGGAGGAGAGAGAAAATAAAGATTAGACTTGAATATAAGTGTTTGAGGTAAGAACTATTAACTTCTCTTGAAATACATGTTAGTTTTGATTAGAAAACATGAATTATGACATGTGAACATGATTTTTAATGTGAAAATATTGTGTATTTTGATATGGAAAAATGAAGAAAATGTGAAGGAAGTTAATAAACATATAGAGAAATAAAGCAAGGAAGTGGACAGGAAGGAGGAGGAGAAGAAAGTTTATTTCAAGCTGAAAGTTGTAAGTACAATTAAAAGCATACTTGTTTTGATTATGAAGTTAATGGTTAGAATGAATATAATTTTAATATGATATTTAATTACAAATTCATATGTTGAATAAGTGAAGAATAAGTATTGATAATGATTAAATATAGTAAATAATGAATTGATTGCATTTATTAAGTAATATGTGATAAAGAAATTGAAAGAGATGTGAGAAAAGATTTAGAGTGCAAAAAAAAAACTAAATTGTAGAAGATGTAAAAGTTGATGGAACTATATTTTTATGCATGTAAATATGAAGAGAAATATGTGAAATAATAATATGTGAAATAATGTACATATGTTTGATGACAAAAATGAAAGGCAAGGATTAGTGTGTTAAAAGCGTAAAATAACATGAAAAAAATAAATATTAGTGATGAATTATGGAAATTATATTAATTGGTGAAACAAGTTACATGTATTAAAAATCATTGTAAATTTTATTTGTGGATTTGATGCCTCAAAGAAAAATTTAGAAAAAAATGAGAATGACATGTGAATGTGATAAGAAATTATGGTGGAATATGGAAATTAAATAGAGAACTGAAATATGTTATACACGAAATTGAAAGAAAAGATATTGTTACATGAAATGTCATGATGAGGTCTAAATTGTAAAATAAGTAAAAGCGATAGGTGAAATGTATAATAAGAATTATTAGTGAAATTATGGAAGATTATTAAATATTGAGACAAGTTACATGTGTTAATGAAAGAGGAAGATATAATTATACGAAGTATTGTTATAAGGATTAAATGGTAGAAAATGTAAAAGCATTATGCGAAAGTGTAAAAGTGATATGTGTTCATGATATGATTTACCCAAGTAAAAGAAATTAGAACTATTGGGATATAGATGGCATGCCATTAAGGAAATTTTAGCGCGCTTATCATCTCGCGCTTTGGTGCATACCGTTTCGCACTTCGGTGCTTATCGTTCTACACTTTAGTGCCTACTGTTTTGCACTTTAGTGCTTAGTGATTTGCACTTCGGTGCCTACTGTTCTGTTAGTGAACTTTACTGCACCTCTATATCAATTTCGTATATCCTAAGCATTCTGTTTAGTCTACTGGGCCTCTGAAAAAGGTACAGAATTATTTTAGTGATTATTGAATTATATAGATTATATGTGTTGAAAATATTTGAAATTAGGAAAAATAAGAAAATATATGGTTGAAATAAGTAGAGTAAATTATAAAATTTTAGCTAAATGGAATAAATGAGAATTTTAAAATAAATCATGTGATTAGTATTATATACATGATAATTAAATCAATATGTTTAGTTGGTGTTTAATGAGTAAATAATAATAAAAGTGGACCTAATTTTAAGAATAAGTGAATCGATTGGTAAATTATGTATGATGAATACAACTGGTCATTTAAATGATTCTATGTAGTATAATAAATAAGTTATAATTTATAGTATAGATTATGATCTAAATATTAGTTGTACTTACTAAGCTAGTAATAGCTTAACGCATGTTTGTACGCGTAGGTTAAAAGTAGAGGAAAAATGGATCTTTGAAGATTGAAGGCACCTTATCTCATCACATCAGTGGATCTAAGAAAAGGGTAAAGTATTAATTTCTATTGTTTTAGTGAATGGCATGTACCTACGTGTGTGTATTAAGGTTGAACATGATGGGACTTAAATGTGAAACTTGATGTTTGCTTTGTAATAGTCATTACCGTATTCAACGCCAGAATAGGTGTAACATCTTGAAAAGGGCCTATGCATTTTGGTTTAATTGTACGAAATGACATGTCTTATGTGTTATGAATGTATTTTGAACATTTTGGAAACCTAAGTTAAAAGAGGAAAGTGAACATTTTGGAAACCTAAGTTAAAAGAGGAAAGTGAACATTTTGGAAACCCAAGTTAAAAGAGGAAAGTGAAACAATGTGGCCTTAAGAAAATTAATAGAAGAAGTTTGACACACAA
Source organism: Gossypium rotundifolium (assembly GCA_025506655.1). Taxonomy (NCBI): domain Eukaryota; kingdom Viridiplantae; phylum Streptophyta; class Magnoliopsida; order Malvales; family Malvaceae; genus Gossypium; species Gossypium rotundifolium. Next base: position 63,059,115 of record CP106723.1, on the reverse strand, counting down.
ACAGGCTTGGAAAAGTGGCCTGGAGATGCCACTTAGGGCCTCTGGAAATGGCGCCACATACAAGGGAATTGGGCCTAAGTTCAAGTCACATGGGAAGCAAATAAAAGAAGTTTTATTTTGCTTCCAGAAGCAGAGAGATGGAAGGCATTAAGGCTCTTAAAAGAGGAGTTTTATTCTCTTCAAATTTTGGCTAAATAGGGGATAAATAATAGATTTAATATTAGATTATTTTAAGTGGATTATTGATGAGATTAATTAAGGTGATAAATAAAAGATAAAATTTATCAAGTTGTGGAGAGTTGGCCGATTGAGGGACTCCTTGGACGGTATTTTACGCCAAGGTTGTAAAGGGGGGCTATAGCCGAATTTCATTTAGCCAACTTGCCTCTCTTCTGCTAACTCTTTTCTCTCCAAGCTATCATCTTCTTCTTCTTTCTTTTCCAATTGTTCTAACCGAATTTTCCCCCTCTTCTTAGTTCACTTTTGCCGATTTCTCAAGGGTAATTTCATAATCCAATTTTTAAATTTTTAGTTAGAATATAATTTTTAAATTATATATAATTTAATTGGACCTTGGATCCAAATCACGAGAATGTATATTCTTCCTCAAATCTTTCGTTGAGAGGTAAAGATTAAATCCTTTTAAGAAATAAAGTTTTTGCTCTAATATGAATCAAACCGAGGGACCCCTTAACTCTTAGGGGATTAATAGAACGAATCACACTTTTACCACTAAACTATACTTCCCTCTCTTTTCTTTTGCTAAACCGACAATCTGAGACATCTTCATAAGTGATTTCTTGTTAAGTTCCAAAAGCGAAAATAAGTTCCTCTAGCCTTAGCGAATCTTTGAAGGACTTAAAGCAAAGGGTTGTCGATTTCTTCAAGTAAGGGTAAGATCAAAATTTGGTTTCCATTCTTCTACTTTTAGTATTGTCGAAATCAAGGTATTAATCCTATTAGTGATCTTTGGACGAAACTTGAAGGTTCTCCGGATCTCTCGCTATTGTCGACATCTCCATTGTCAAAATAGTGCTTTCGGGATTTCAAGGATCTAAGGTGAGTAACACTTTGACATTCGCCAAAGGCCATTTAATAGTGATTAAGTGTTAAAAATCGATCTAACATATGATTATAAGGATTTGACAGCACCTAAGACAAAAGATCATTTCCGGATTTAAGATTTGGAAGGTAAGCACATAGGTATATTCGCCAAGGCCTATTTTGGATATGTAGATCTATCTCTTACTTTGTTTAAAAGCGAAACGAACCTATGTAGAGATCCGGTGTTTGGTCGAATACAAGGAGGAGAATAGCAAAGTTTTCTGGATTTGAGAGATAAGCAAATCGGCATTAAGGTAAGTTTTAGTGCCCAAATCCTACTAGGATTTGGTTTTGTGACCGAATGAGTTTTTCATTAAATCTTTAATATGGACCAAATGTAGGGAGTTAAAGATCTAATATCGAAATTCGGGATGTCAGTGGAATTGTTAAACGAATCAGGTGTGTATTCCACACTAATTCTTAATATATTTTATGGCAATATTTAATATGTGCATGTTTATAAGTATGTGAATATGGCTAAGGTACCGTGTTACGGTATAAAGTACTCAGGTACGTTTCCTACTCCTACTAGGATTACGAAATATGTTATATTTAACATGTGAAAAGTGACATGAATGTGAATTTAAGTATGATATGCATGATATGAATAATATGGGGCATTCGGGTTATATGAGAAAGGGGAAGTGAATGTGGTGACTTCGATCTCACTATCTGAATGTGGTGACTTCGGTCACATTATCTAAATGTGGTAACTTCGGTTACATTATCTAAATGTGGTGTCTCATGGCACAATTATTTAATCTGATGGCTATGCCACAAATTTTATATGGGCGATGAGCACATCGACTGCAGCGACTGCCTTCGATGGTGTGTAGCGGATAGAGGGTTGACTTAGTAGTCCCCACGGTGTGCAGGTTGGTACGGGGATGTGTAGCGGATGGCATCTAGGTTCTGGGTTTGGGATTGCATCATTATCTTGAATTATTATATGAACATGATATGTATGGTATGCCTAAATCTATTAAATTTTAGTGTTGGTTACACATTGAGTCTGTTTGACTCACCCCTTGTGGGGTTATTTTTCAGGTGACGATCAGTGATGGACTGTAACATCCTGAAAATAAGGGTTATGCATTTTATTTAATTGCATGTTGTTGCATGTCTAAGTATAATTGAGTGTGTTTTGGAAGTTTTTCAAACTTCATTATGTAAGTGAATGCTTAAAGAAATATTAAGTTTTTAATAAATAAGATGGAGCTAAGCAAGATAGGCTTTAAGAAATATTGACAAGAGGTTTAAAGCATAATAAGTCAATTGGCAAGGTGGTAAGGCGCATGGATGAATGCTTGAGGGAGAGGTTGAATCCCCTAGCTAGCAAGTGGAAGGAATTTTAATTTTTTGTTTTCTTTCTTATAGTGTCGGACAAGATCATTCTAGAATGGATGGGCATCTTTTTATTTTTGGTTAGTAGACCATATGTAAAAGGCAAGCTAGAAGTTATGGCATGGAATCATGAAGTTAAGGTAAGATAGGGGGACAAAAGGCTTGAAGAAAGGATAATGTTTTGGAAGCTTTTTCATGGTCATTTGACCATGAACCTAGTCGGCTTTAGGGGCTAAGGGGGGATGGTTTAATTGTGTTTGGAATCAAGGGATTGATGGGGAAGAAATGAGGAGGAAAAAGGGGATCATGTTGGCATAGGTTGGCCAAATTTTTGCATAGGCATTAGGGGTGTATGTTGGCCAAAATTTTGTAACCAATTTGTTTATCTTTTCCCTTTTCTCTAAGCCTTGTTTCTTAGCCGATTACATAATACACAAAAGAGAAACTTTTTCTTTTCTTTTAGCCATTTGGTACTTTACCATTTCGGTTTCTTTTCCCTTTGTAATCGAAAATACAAATTATCAAGGACCATTTTTCTTCTCTTTTTCCTCATTGCCGAAAACACCAAAGAGATTTTGAAGACAATTTTCTTCTCTTTTCTCCCTCTCTAGTGCCGAATCATCTAGCATCAAAAGGCATTCTTATTTTCTTTCTTTCCCTTTCTCTTTCTTTCTCTTTACTTTTTTCTTTCTTCTTCACTTTCAACCGAAACCATCATCTACCATAACCAAAACCACCATTCTTTTCCTCTCTTTTGTCAAACCGAACCATCTTCCATTTTCATCTTAATCTTTCTTTTCTTTTGTTGGAAACCCAAACCACCATAGCCAAAAACACCATATTTTCTCTTCTTTTGATCAAAACGAAATCATCATTTCTTTTCTCTTATTTTGACAAGGCCGAATCTTCTAATAAGTCAAGTAAGGATTTTTGTTAAGTGTTCTCATTATTTTTCCTTTTAGAATAGCCGATTTGGAAATATAATTCTCTCATTTTTCTCCTAGGCCGAAACTTTGGAAGGGATTTTAAGGATCCTTTTTGGAAACCAACGTTTTAGGAGTGATCTTTCGAAATCATCCAAGGTAAGGATTATCACTTTCGGTTATATCATTTCTTTTAGATAGATTACTAATCGACTTTATTTTAGGGGTGATTTTGGGACTAACAAGATAGGTTCGAAAAGAGCAGTAAGGAGCGTTTGGAAGAGAGGAGGCTCTGTTATACCCTCAAACTTCAAACGAAGGGCTGTATCGGCGATAAGAGATTTTCCACCGGGTTGTGGACCCTCTGCTAACGAAGATCATTTATTTGAAGTCGTGCGTACAACCGAACCACTTTTCGTTAGTCGGTTGTCAGCGGGTTTTGATCCATCTAACGGAGAAAAACCACAAATAACGGTTGTTCGAGAATCCGAGGGTAAGGATTTAGATCTCTCATCAATAGTATAGTTTTATAAGTAATAGTGTATTCTAATCAAGTGTGATAATTAACTAGGTGTTGACGAGCGGGAAGGTATCGTTCTCACTGTCATAAGGTGTGTAACATTATACTAAAATCTCATAGATCTATATTAAATGTGATTTGTATGAAAATATGTGTAATAATGGTTGCGGGTACCATTCAATGGTATACGATATTCAGGTATGTTTACCCCAATACTTCGTTAATTTTGCTATATGCATAAATGTGAAATAAGTATGACTATGTTATGATTTTGGGGTAAATGGCATGAAAACCTGAATAATATGTATGTGCATGGGCATATGGGTGAAATTGATAAAGGGAAGTGTTAGGTGGTTTTACCACTTTATCCGGTGACTTCGGTCACATATGTGAATCTGGTGACTTCGGTCACATATTTGAAATCTGGTGACTTCGGTCACATATTTGAAATCCGGTGACTTGGTCATAATTATCTGAGTGGCCATGCCACAAAATTATAAGGCGATGTGCATGTTGATCGAAAGAAGCGCCTTCGATGGTGTGTAGCGGATGGAGGGTCGATTTAGTAATCCCCACGGTGTGATTGGTTGGTACGGGTGGTGTGTAGCGGATGGATATTTAGGTGGGCCGGGTTTGCATTTCATTATATATATCCATGTGATTTTCAAGTAATTCATATTAAATGGGCTTATGGCTAAATATGACTTAAATGGGCTTATGGCTATATGTGTTACTAAATGGGCTTAAAGGCCATGATCAATTGGGCTTTTAGTGTTTTTGTTACACATTGAGTTTATGACTCACCCCTTTTGTGGGATAATTTTTCAGATGACTCTTAGCATGATGGATCGGGTCAGCAGGGACTACGTGGTGGCCATTGCTCAACAAAAGTATTTCGGATGTTTCCCTTAATTAAACCTATTAAGCGTATTTTTATTACTTAGAATTTATTATGGGTTTTGCTATTTTTGTAATAAGGCCACTATGAACTTTTTTTAATTTTTGCGTTTTGAATTTTTATTACGACATAGACAATATTTATTAAATAACTAAATGGTTTTAATAAATAATTTAAACTATTTTGACACTAATATATATATGTTTTACAATAATAAGTAAAATTTTTCATAAAATTTCATTTTCTTTTAATTTATGAATTTCTCTTAAAAATAATGTTTTAAGAAGATACAAATTTATTTAAATCCGATTTCAACTTTGAATATTAAGTTAATCATTTTATACTGAACTCATCAAGTTTTTCTTAAACAAAATGAGAAATTGCTAAAGTTTTATTCGAGGAACATAACAAATCAAATTAGGGCTTTTTGGGCGGGTTTGGGGTGTTTCATGGACCGGCCTGCAGATGCTTAGTGGAGTCCATGTGGAGTTCGGGTTTTCTTTTATTTGGACTATTTTACTTTAAGTATTTTGAATTTAAATTTTGGGAATTATTGATGTAATAAGGCCTTAGTAGAATTATTTTATTCTATTTTTATTTATTAAGCTTACTAATCATTATTTAAAAGATTAAGTAAATCTATTTTAAAACGAAGCCCAAACATTTTGTCACCTAAAGTAAAGGATTTTAATAATGAAATAAACTTGTTTTCAACTCAAGCCCAACCCAAAACGATCTTTCTTCCAAATCACACAAGTTTTTCCTAAGTAACAAAATAATTTGAAACGGTTTACACCGGGGAACATACCAGATCCGGTCAAGGCTCATGGGCCGGGTTTGGGGTGTTTCAACAGGGCTCGAGGCATTACCAAAATTTCATCACAAACAATCATACAAATCGAGTCATAAATTTGCGTCCAAATTAAAACCATTCATATTCAATCATAAAGTCCCTAATACGAGCATACGAGGCCCAAAGCATGCTTTAGTAGTGGTCCGGGACTAAACCGAGAACTCGGGGAATTTTTATAAAATTGAGAAAAATTTTACTAGAAACAAGGGCCACATGCTCGTGTGGTTTTGGGACATGCCCATGTAGGCAGGCTGTGTGGTCACACACGCCCGTGTCCCTAACCCGTGTAACTCTTTGACTTGCAATGCATGAACAAATTGAAGTCACACGGCCAAGTCATACGCTCGTGTGCTAGGCCGTGTGGGTAATTTAATTTTCATAAATTAAGTGCAGACTTCACATGCCCGTGCCTGAGGCCGTGTCCCTCACACGGGTGAGACACACGCCCGTGTCTCTGCCTGTGTGCTCAATTCTGAGCATTTTGTTTCTAAAAATTTAGGTGCAGGGGACACACAGCCAAAACACATGCCCATGGGGCAGATCGAGTGTCACACACGGCCTAGACACACGCCCGTGTGTCTACCAGTGTGGAAAAAATAAAGGCTATTTACCAGCCTCATTTACACCTACACTTACACCAATTCAATGGCACAATTCCATGATATTCATAACAATTAAAACAACCACAATCAAGACTAAAACGTACCAATTCCATGCTAGCATATCAACCATTTAATGAGCAATTATAATCCACATCACAAAAGACCTTGGCACATATTCATACTTACACATAAATATGTATATACTTATAGCCAATTTAACTAAGGTAAGCCAAATCTCATGGCCTTAAACAAAATGAATCATTTAATAATTTCAATGCCAACACATTTGGCCAAATCATAATGACACATACAACAAAATGACCAAGTCCCTATACATGCCATATTCTCAAATTGTTTAAAATCATCGATACCCAAAATAACAGTTGATAGTGTGATACGATCTCTGACGACCTCCAATCCGAGCTAGCTTGGTGACACTATAAAACATGGGAAAATAAATGGAGTAAGCTATATAGCTTAGTAAGTCCTTATGCAAGAAATAAGCAAACCTTACCATACATTTAACATTCTAATAATTTAATATAACACAATGTAATTTACCACCATATCATATTCATAATTCATTTCACCACAAACTTATCTCGGATTCGTCATTTCACGAGATTCAATAAACATAAGCTTTATGTACGTACCTGTACCATCTCGAAATAAACTCACACGTGTTCTCATTTTTTTGACATACTCGTGAGCCACTAGGAATAATAATGTCAGATAGTTGGGAATTTTGCACACTAATTGCCACATATGTAGCCAATGCTACCTAAGTCTCATATCTCATAATTGCTCGCTCTCGAGCTATCGACGGGCCTGCTCACACAAGCTGTCAGTCCAGACGTAGCTATACGGTGCTGCTCACACAAGCTGTCGAGTAACTACAACATATGTCGGTATACTCAACCACCGATAGGACGTACAAGACCAGCACTCGGATCACATAATCACATAAAACATGGTAACCCTAGTGACATGTCACTTGTATCCTAATCTATTCCTAAGGTTCCAACGGGATTTCTTACTTGTCGAATTGTCGTCGGACTCGTCCATAGAATTAAACTCATCCACATAATCAAACATACAGTTCATGCAATATTAGAGCATTTAAATACAATCATATTAAAGCTTATTTAACATACAAACTTGCCTTGGTTACAAAAATGGCCAAACGGGTCTATTCGTCAATTACTTTGGTTTTCCCCTGATCTAGGCCAGAAATTCTTTTTTCTTGATCTATAATACCAAATTCATCTCATTTAATCATCACATTATTCAATTCAACCCAAAAACACACTATGAAAAAATTATATTTTTACCCCTAAACTTTTGACATTTTACATTTTAGTCCCTAGGCTCGTAAAATGATTTTCATCCAAGGTCTTTATTACCCAAGCCTAGCCAAATATTTTTCATGCTCATGACAGCCGACATTTTCTATTTATTCATATTTTAACACACATTTTATAACTTTTTACAAATAGGTCCCTTTTGACATTTTCATCAAAAATCACTTTGTAAATGTTGTTTATCTATCATCAAACATGTATTTTCTATCATTAAACATCAAAATACAAGCTTATTCTACATGGGTAAAATTTTAGACTTTGACATCTCTTCAAATTAGTCCTTGAAATAGCTAGATTAGATTAAGACAACTTCAAAAACATAAAAATAATAAAAAAAGGGGACAATAACGGACTTACAATCGAGCTTGAAAATGACCAAAACCCTAGCTATGTCTTCATTCAAATTTTTGGCACAAGGGGACTATTTTGAGAAGATGGACACTTTTATTTCACTTAATTTTGTCTTTATTTACTAGATTACCAAAATACCCTTCACTTAAACTTTGAAATTTTTCCCTAACCATGTCCATTTTTGTCCATACTTGATATAATGGTCTAATTACCATTTAAGGACCTCTAATTTAAGAATTCATTACAATTAAACACCCTTAGCTTCTAGAACACACATTTTGTACCTATTGCAATTTAGTCCTTCTAGACAAATTGAGCACTCAATCGATAAAATTTCTTAACGAAATTTTCACACAATTATTCTATCATGCTGTAAACCATAAATAAATAATAAAATAAATATTTATACTTTGAATTTGTGGTCTCAAAACCACTATTTCAATTTGACCCAAAAACGGGCTGTTACATGCTTAATTCATATGAAATAGTTTAAAAGTTAATTAAGTGATATAAGAAAATTAGATTTTAGAATACTTAATCACGATTTATATTTGAATTAAATTGGCTTAAAATTTGAGATGTGGACATGGGTTAAACTAGGTAAACTTTAGGAATTAATTTGGCAAATTATCCTTTGAATTTAAAATTTAAACATGGTTACTAAAATCCACACAGTCACGTTCCCTGTTTTTCACAATGGCCCTTCTTTCACTTTAATATATTGTTCTAAATGTAAAAATGGTTGAAAATTTTTATTTTGACTTATCTCGAATACCAATAATCAATATACTAGAACAATGAAAGTAATACGTACAAATTATAATGTTATTTTTATTTAGATATTATTATTAGAGTATCTGAAAACCAATGTAGCACTTCTATACTTGATTTGGTAATCAGGTTGGGTATAGGGGTGTTACATGTTGATTCTAAATTAGTTGTGAATCAAGTGCAGAAACTTTAACTAATCATTCACGGAATTCTTGCTGAAGGGATGATAATAAATGATTCCTTCCAAGTGGCAACCATTATTGAGAAGTTACCTCCTGCTTGGAATGACTTCAAAAATTACTTAAAGCACAAAAGAAAGGAAATGTAGTAGAAGACCTAATTGTTAGACTTCGGATTGAAGAAGACAATAGATGTATGGAAAAAAGGCTCAACAAAGCAGCAAATAACAATGTTGCTAGGGCAAACATCATAGAAGTCAAGAAAGACTTCAAGAAGGGAAAACAACCGCATAATGGGTCTAAATTGGGACCAAAAGGTAGTGTTTCCTAGAAGCAAAAATTTTAAGGAAAATGCTTCAATTGCAACAAGATGGGCACAAGTCATCCACTGTAGGATCCTAAAGAAAGTTAGAGCTAACAAGGCTAATGTTGTGGAAGAAATTTCCAAGGAAGTGTCCAATATGGAATTATGTGCATAACTATGAATAAGAATGTTCTTTCTAAAGGAGGAATGTTTGTGGGAGGGGATATTTATTAAACTAAATGTTATCTCTGTAAAAGCAAAACTATGAATAAGAATGTTGTTCTTTTTCTGTTTATATGCTTAAGTCATTTAAATTATGGCATAGTAGGTTCAGATATGTTAATTATGGTACTTTACGTACATTAATTAACTTAGAGCACATTCCTTCGTTTCATAATAATTATAATTATAAATGTGAAACATGTGTTGAGGTAAATTAATAAAGATCAAAAACCACTTGATTTAATACACAACAATGCTTGTAAAGCTTATTTAAATGAGAGGAATGAATAAAAATGTTTATTACCTTCATTGCTATGTATATTTGCTTAAGAGCTAAGACGAAGAGAATTTATTCTCTATAAGCAAGAAGTTGAAAACCAACTTAATAAAAAGATTAAGTGATCGTGGTGGTGGGTATATTGAATCATTTCAATAACACCACCATACTTTCCTCAAATAGAGTAACTGAGTAGAAAATCAGATTCTAAAGGAAAAGATGAATGCACTGCTAAAAAGCTCTAGGTTATCACATGAAATGTAGGGGGAGCGTTTCTATGAGTAAATTACCTTTTAAATAAGGTACTCCACAAGAAAAGGGACAAGGCACCACATGAGTTATGGAAAGGTAGAAAACCATCCTTGTAACACCCCAAACCCGGCCTAGATGTTACGACCGGATCTGGCATGTCACATAGAAAGGTTGTGAAAGAAACTTTGAAATTTTAAAAACTTCACGTTTTGTTTCCATTTTGAAAATCAACTTCAGGTTTATGGTTTTCCTGTAAACTTTAATTTCCATTACAACAGTTGGAAATTGGTTTTGTGATACGTAAAATCAAAAATAGTGCATTTCAGGAATGTGACATTTTGGAAATGGTTTATGTAGTTCTAAGAAAATCCCGGATTTGGTTATCAATTTGCTTGTTATCTATTTGTTCTATTTTGGATAAAGATTGTTTAAGTTTTTAGAAAAACTTCTGGTTTACCATTTCATAAAATATAATAACAGCATTAAATAAAAAAACCAAATTAAAATCCCTGAGGCCTTATTACATAACAAATTCCCAAATTATAAAATAAGTTTAAATAAGGAAAATGAAGTTTACGCAAGAAATAACACATGGCAACCACAGAGTCCCCCTCGGCTCCCAATCCTCGAACTAGGGATTACCTGCAAAATTAAGCAGAGGGGTGAGTCACGAAGACTCAGTGTATAATTCCCCTTATGAGTGATTTCTGGGCCTAAGCCCATAGAAAAAATTCAGCCGAAGCCCATACGTATCGATTTGGGCCGTAGCCCTAACAACATGGCATATTAGATAGTGAATGCAATGCAACCCAGCCCAACCTAGTAATCCATCCGCTACACACCGCTCCACATGTCCAACCTCAACATACCTATGGGGATTTCTACAATCAACCCACCATCCACTACACTCCTCATTGGCAGTCATGCTGATAGTCATGCATGTGACAGAGTCACTGATGTATGTGGCACCAAACCACTGCAATAATGTGACAGAGTCACCGATATATGTGGCATCGAGCCATCAAAATAATGTGACAGAGTCACCGATATACACTGCCCCTTTCCATCAATAACATATCCCAATCCCATGCAAACATATAATCATGAAATAATGAATGCAACATATGTCAATGTAAATCGAATAATCAGAGCATACAAATGTACATGATAAGGTGTTTACGTGACACAATCAAGAGGTAACAACCTGGTGTCTCTGATTTTACCCCCAAGGGTAACTCAATAGTTGTTATCGATGTTTTGGCTTTTAACCAATTCACATACTTATTATTAATCAAACAAAAGATGGTGTGAGAATTACACACCTGATTACATGAAGGACTAAACTCTCTTGATCGTTGCTATTCTCACCAGCAAAAGAGAATGAAAATAGAAGAATTAAAAGTAAAGAAAGAAACCCAATTCGACTATGGAGGAAAACTAGTCAAGAATCACAAGGAGTAGGGGTTTTGGTTTAAAGGAGAAGGTAGAGAAGTATAAAAGAAAAATGGGGATTCGATTATGGTGAAAATTGAAAGAGAATGGTTTGGCAAAGAGTAGCTTCAAGAGAAATCATCTTGTAGTGAAGAAGAAAAAGTAGGAAGGAAAGATAAAGAAGAGAAGGATGGGAAGGTTGAAGTTTCGGCTACCAAGCTTGAGGGAGAAAAGAAAAGAAAAGAAATGAAAACAAAGAGAATAGTCACTTATGGTTTTGGTAAAGAAAAGAGAGCAAAGATATTCCCCAAAATGCTATGACCGAAAATGCAAAGAAAATAAAATTTACCTATCCCCTCTTCACACAAACAGTACATTACTCTCCCACTACCGAAATTGCTACTCAAAAGTCCCCTATACTCCCCTACACTTTGGCTGAATTTTTCCCCTTCTCAAGTCTCCCACTTTCGGCCAACTTCATCCCTCCACCACATCCTTTGATTTGCTCTTATATTTTCTCCACCAAGCCCTCTCCATCCACCATTTGAATTATTTGACCAATACAAACTCTTCATAGAAGATTCCTAGCCGAATGCCAACACTTCATCTCCTTGAGCACAAAAATAAAGTTCCACAGTGCAGCAGATGGGATTCGAACTCCTCCCTCTGCTCCTACAAGTGACGCCACACCACTTTGCCACTAACCCTCTTGTGACATCCATTTACAACCAATCATACCTAAGGCCTGCATCCACTAGCTTTCCCCCTAAAGTGCCCTACAGAGAAAAATTTACCAAAGCTCTGGCTCGAACCCAAGCCTCCCCAGGACCCCCAAACACACCCAAATGACAAGCAAAATGAGCCAAGCACATAAAATAGCACAAAATGCAGAACCCCTAATTCTAGGATGTTACAATCCTACAACCACTTGAAAGTTTTAGGGGTGTCTTACAACCATAACGTATAATGGTAAGTCGATACATATGCGTCGTCGACACAATACTGTTAAAACAACTGATCTCAAGTGGAGTTATCTCTATTGAATTTGGAAAATCAAAAGATAACATTGCTGATCCACTAACTAAAAGCTTAAAACGAGGTCATGTTGATAAAACATCGAAAGGAATGGGACTAAAGCCAATGAAAATAAAAGGCACTATGTGAAGGAAAACCTACCTAGTTGACTGGAGATCCCAAGATCTAGGTTCAAAGGGACAACCTAATTACATTGACCTTGTGAGGTCATTGTAGGGGTACTTATCCCTAGTTCGTTCCTATGATGTAAACAATGATTAAAAATGGGATAGGTTAAGTAATGCTTTTAATGACCATTATGTGTTTCAGTGAGCCAAACAACATAAGTTACCTATGTGAGAGTGAAGTGGGGCCGTTTTAAAGAGTCTATTGGGGCATAGTTCTCTCAAAGTCTTACAGAACTAAGAGATGTTCACGGTATATGAAGATGCCCATGAGAACTAAAATCTTACCAGGGAAGTAATTGTGTGAGGTATATCATCAATTACACAAAAGGTAGAACAGTTCAAGGACATCACGTCTACTAGTAAACTAGTAAAGTAAATATACTTTCGCAAGGAAAGGTTCAAAAGTGGATACTTACCTATCGTATGCAACTATCGATCGTAGATTCTATCACCACATCGAGTCAATGTTTTTCGATAAAACTATCAATTTTCATTCATGTGGGGGATTGTTGGAAAAATTACTTTTATGGAAACTTTGAGGTATATTCTCAATAGGTAAAGGTGGAGAGTTGAATCATAAAATTATGGTTTCATATTCTACTCCATAAGACCTTTACAATGGTATATCATATGCTCAAAATGGTTAAGTGATGAATGAGAAATTGATGCTCAAATTAAGCTATTTGGAAATATTGTTGACAAAAAGTAAAGGCTTAGATCCCACATTGGTTAGTTAACAAGTGTGAGATGTGTTTATATATGTAAAATCTCTTGAAGGTTAATTGAATGACTAAGCTTGTAACCCTACCTTGTGCAGGGGGGTGCAGTCCAAACCTTACGAGGTTGGGGCGCACTCGCACGACATGGGCGACGCGAAATGTCTGGACCGGTCGGGTCCAAATGGACTGCAGATATTTTAGCCCAACTCAAATTTATTTTCTTCAGCAGACAAAATTTGCTTATATATGGAAACTTATCTTATTGATTTGATTCCAATAAATCTGATTAATTTTTTAAATCAAATTGATCTAATGGCAGATTTTGTGGATATTTTTTTCCAAAATTCCAACACTCTCCATGCCTATAAAAGGAGATGATTTCTAAAGAGTTTTACACACTTATACTCTTTGATAATTTCTCTTACCGAAACTTTGTTGCTCTCAAAACTCTTCATTTTCCTCCTTCGTTGTTTTAAACATTTTGGTGATAGAAAAAGGCATTGTTCATTCATTGATCGTGGTAGATGTGCTACTACTTTGATCATTATTGTTGTTGTATGTAACACCCCAAACCCAAACTAGACGTTATGACCGGATCTAATGTGCCACATCAAGTGTTGTTTGAAAACTTTATGTTCATTGGAAAAGCCTTCTATAAATAAAACTTTCTACCATTTAAAATCCCGATTCTCATTGCTTATTAACAAAACAAGCTTAGCTCAAAGTCATACTATTTTTTTCTAAAACTTTGTTTGTCACAGAAAATTGATTTAAACAGTTGCGAAAACGTGATATTTTAAAAATAATAGTTATTGCTTTAAAAACCCGTGTTTTATAGACTAACAGTTTGTAATTAAAAGAAATACCAAATAAAAGTTAAAAGAAAATCCCAATGGCCTTACTACAAAAAATTTTATCCCAATAATTAAAATAAGGTAAAAAAGGAGTCACTAAGTTTGGCTTTAAAGCTTATCGGACATATGACCACCTCCGAGTCCCTCACAGCTCCAAATCCTCTATGGCTGGGGATTACCTGCACAGACAAATAAAAGGGTGAGTTACGAGAACTCAGCGTGTAATCCCCTAATACAGTCACAGTCTAGGCCCAAGCATTTGATATCAGTTTGGGTCTAAGCCCTATTCGGTAACAGTCTGGGCCTAAGCCTTATTCAGTAACAGTCTGGGCCTCAGCCCTACGATATGCAAAATAGACATGTAACCTAACCCAGTCCAACCATCACACCACCCGTACCAACCGTACACACCATGTGCGGACCAAGTCGACCCACGCAGCCCTACACACCAAAAACGCAGCTGAGCTGCTAATAATAATATACGTGGCTGAGCCACCAGAATCAGTAAACGTGGCAAAAGCCACTAAATCAGTATAACGTGGCAGAGCCACTAGAACAGTGCTTCCTCCAAAATCCATAACCCAACCCAATACAGTATGCCATGTCATAATTACTTCATGTATGCAGTGCATCACAATCAAAATCAATCATACAGTTAATACACATACATCAATAATACTACTCTAAGGGAATAATGGTCATTAGGTTGGTTGGGGTTAAAAGAGTATTTCACCCCTCAGGGGTATTCCGGTAATTTTACCCATCGAGGGTTGTTCAGTAATCTCACCCATTGAGGGTATTTCGGTAATTTTACACATCGAGGGTATTTCAATAATTTAGTCATCTAACGACCTTTTCGGAGGCCTACTGTCGTCTCGAGCAACACAAGTTCCCTTTTTGGTCAATACGGTGCATTTGGGCCTAAAGCTTAATTTTGGCCCTATCGAGCCCACACGCTCGTGTGGCCCATTCAGCCTATCTTCGATCACGGTTCTGCTAACTTCGTAGCCGCCTCTATTTTCAGCACTCACCATGTATTTTTCCCTTGTGAACCCATTAGCCCATTGGGCCCACTTGGCCTAACAGGCCCATTATAGCCTAGTTCCCACGAAAGGGATTCGTGGCACACCCAAAGGTCTATTGCCAACATTTACTGATCGGTTTATCACTATGAGCGCTCGTACACTCGAGTGATCTTGGTTTCAATAATCCGACTTTTTGGTATTTCGGCTTTTATCCAATTCACAGATCATCGTATTTACAGAGTAAGCAGGGGTGTAGGATTACACACCTTGATTACGAGAGTGCCGTCAATCCCTTAGCACCGATCCTTGTTCATCTAGGTTTTGCTAAGCTCCTTTCAAATTTTAGCGAAGATTGGGAACCCTAAAAAATATCTTGCGATACAAAGCACCCTTATTAAAAGAGTTTGAATAAAGATGTGGTTAACATCCACCATTGACAAAAACAAAGCGAAAGTGCTTACTTACTCAAGGCTAAGAGTACGAATCGATTGCTTCCGAGTGCTTGTCCCTCCTTACTCTTCGAGTGACCCTAACACCAACCAACATCAAACTTAAGAAGAAGGGAATATTCGACAATAGGGAGAAAGGCAAGTACCATCACGAAATAACTTGAAAACGGTTAGTACTACTTACCCTCAGACTCGACAAAGACAGATTCCTTTGAGCAAAAAGGCGTTGAACACATACGGCCCTCAGAGATGCAAGTAAACTAGAGAGAAGCAGAGGTTAACTTCGGCTCACTCAAGAGAACAAAAGGTGTGGCGTTGAGAAGGATGGGAAATATGGATTCAGCTAACTAAAGAGAACAAAGAAAGAAAAATGGAAAGAAAAGGAATGTTAAATTCGGCCAAGGGACCTTAGAGAAGGAAATGAGTGTAGGCAGAAAGTGAGCAGCAGTTGAGGAAATAATTAATGAAATGAAAACCCGAATGGCAAAAAAAAATTGCCTAAGATGTCACCTCAGAGAGAAAACCCAAAATGAACTAAAGAAGAAGTAGCACAACACAAAGAAACTTTTGGTTTGCACTCACACTCAAGTTGTCGAAAATGCTTCCTATCACCCCTCTCCAGCTTGAAATTCTCACTTAGCCACACTCCCAATTTCGGCCAACACTCCCACTCTAATCACTTCCTTGATTTTCTCCACTATTTCCTCCTTGGATCACTCCTAGCCTCCCATTCAAACTTGTTGACCAAGTCTTCAACCACCTCTGTAGAGTTTGATCCAAACTCTACCTCTTGCTCCATCAATTCATAGAATAAATGTCCCATTTTTGTTAGTCATGAGATTCGAACCCCTCTCTCCTTGCCCTCCTAATGACGCAACAACCATCATGCCACAAGCTCACTTGTGACACCTAAACGCACACAGATATACTTAAGTCCTACTGCAAACAGCCCTCTCCCCTTAAAGGCCAAAAACTAAAATTTTTCTAAAGATCAGATTCGAACCCAGTCCTCTTGGGACCCCCAAACACACTCTAATGGCTAGCCGTTCAAGCACAACACAAATTTAAGCAAAATTACAAACCCCTAACTTTTGGGCGTTACATTCTATCCTGGGAGACATTCGACCAATGTTACTCAAAGTACCGTAGGAGCGGCCGAATTTGTCTTAAGGAAATCATGTTTCACAAGCCTCGACATTTCGTAAAATCTCGATTCTCCTTTATTTCAACTATTTATTATTGTTTTATTTGATTTTCATATTTGATAAATTATTTATAAATCATTTTATTTATATTTTATTTCATATGTATTTATTTATAATTTATTTATTTTGTTCGCTAACGTATTTTGTCTAACAATATTTACTTGAAAATAATTAAATAATGTAATTATGCATGCACATATGTGATTATTTAATAATTATTTGTGATTTTGGGTAATAAATTGTTTGTAATTGTGTGATTTTTTGTTGTAGCACTCTATTACTTGGATCCAAAGACCGGATCAGGTGAGGGGTGTTACACGTACCAACTTGCATACTTGGGCGTAGGCATGAACCCTGTCTCAAATATATACAAGGGGGTGCCTCTCATGTCGAGTGTTCCACAAAATGATGTATGGAGCATATTTTGTCACCCAATTATTGGCATCCTTACCCTTTTGGTCTATCCCGTGCGCGTGTTTGAAGTCTTGTGGAAGGTCTAGGATATGTTGCATGCAAACAAACTGTCTCAATACCCAATCCGCTGTGTGCCACTTGACCATGTTGAAGTTAATCAACGAGACATTTGTCACGAACAATATTTGCTGCTCGTGAACCCATAATGGTATGAGGGCCGCAATGTTTTTCTCGGAATATGACATCCATAGAAACTTCACAATATAGACAAATTATATATATATGTTCAATTTTTTGTAAATGATTAAATAAAAAAATTTATAGTACTTAAATATTGTAATTTTTTTAAAAATTTGGAAGCATATTTTACGTTTTCCCCATAATGAGCCTCTATCATCTGGCGGTATACAAGCACCGTGTGCGATCTTTCGATTCACGATATCGTCGCCCATCTGAAAAACATACTAAAATTTTTAAGTATATTTGGCATGCAAAAATTATTCGACTTTTATTCATCTATTTACGAGTGGCCATACCAACGGTTGGTGGTTGACTGATGCCAAAAATTGCACCGATATAACACCCATGACTAAAGGCAAAGGCAACAACTGCCCATGTCCTTCATTGTTGGCTTTGTCACTCAACAAAGCTCGCGGTGTAACAGCCCAATTTTTTATAAAATCGGAACAGTGGTTTCGGGACCACAGATTCGAGCCCAGAAAGAAAAATTATTTTAATACTATTTTATGATTTACAGTATGAAAATAATATCGTGTGAAAATTTTGTAAAAAATTTTATCGATTACATGTTTAATTTGATAAAGGACTAAATAGCATAAAGTGCAAAAGTTGTGTTCTAATAGCTAAAGGGATTAAATAGCTATAGAAATTTAAATTAGAGGTCCTTATATGGTAATTAGACCATTAATGGAAAGTTAGTAGATATTTTTGGATGATTCATCCATATGGAAAATTAGAAAAAGGCTAATGACCAAATTGGAAAGTGATAAAATTAAAAGATGATAAATAATTAAATAGAAATAAAAATCATTATATATCATCTTCTTCCCCAAATATTCCATGGAAACCTAGGAAAGAGAAATCAAGCTTTCTTGGCCAAATTAGATCCAAATAGACCAAATTCGGAGCTAGAACGAGGAAAAGAGAAAAATGTCGGATTAGTAGATGTTTGTGCACGAACCTTTGTTAAGGTAAGTTTGTGTAATTAAATTGTATATTTAAATGCTTGAATTAGATTTTTTTGTATGTGAATTATATAAATATCATATATATATATATATATATATATGACATTGAAAACATATTTAACAAATCCCGATCAATGATAATGCCTGATAAATGATAAAAATGTTTCTTTTATGCTTGAAATGAATGTGGAATATGTTTTTTTAGAATACTGAGTGCTTGTATATTTGATGAACCTCTTTGCAAGTACATGTAAAGTCCCTTAGGATATACAAATAAATGCTTGTTAATGGTAACTATATAAAGAATGGGAATTCAATGAATAGAATGTGCCATTAGCCCATTCTCTCGCTTCTTGTTTTTGTTTCGTGTGTCTGCCTAATTCTTTTGAATTTTATGGCAGTTTGCGGTGGGATTTGGGTGTTTGGCGTTGAAGACGTTTGCTTTTGATTTTTTTCTTCTTTCTTTTTGTCGTTTGGCGAAGGTGCTGTAGTGTTGCTCTTTGTTTCATCTTTTTTGTTTTCGTTTCCTGCTGGCAATCGGTGCTGTTTAATTTGACGCAAGGGGTCTTATCAATCTCAGCCGTTGGAAAGGAGTGGAGTCAATTGCTCCTCGGGCCTGGTGACGCTTTGCATGGTTCTTAAATTTTTCTTTCATCTTTTGTATTCTAATTTTTTTGGTTTTGTTACGTACGTTTCTGCATGGTGTTCCTTGGGAAATTTGATGTCTTTCTCGGTGGGACCCACGATGGTTAAAAGAATTAATTTTCAGGATTGATTTTCCACGTGGTTTTTGCATGCTTTTTGATATTTTCTACTTTCTTTGATTTCTTTTTTTGCCTGCTAATATTTTGCTTTTTTGCGAATCCCATAGTTCTGTCGTTTTAGTCTATCTTATTCATCCGATGAGGGTTTGAGTCTTGTACGTTTTTGCATGGTTGTTTCACGTCACATGATTTCCATTAACGGCACTTTTACATTTTCTTGATTTTATTTGTGCTTCCTGTTGGGTTCTCGCCGCTCTTTCTAGTTTTTCTAAGTATGCTTATAATGTTTTTTTAAAATTGCTTTTACCTGAGTTTCTAAGTTTTTTCTCTTTTTCTTTTGGTTTTTTGGTTTTCTGGTTTCTTTTTTGCTCTTTTGTGTTGCCGTTTTGTTTGCTTTTCTTGTCCCTTTGGTTTTGGTCTCCTTCTTGTTTCGGGGTTGGAGTTATTTTTGGAAGTTGAGTCTCAGGGAAAGTTTTGATGGTGGTTTGTTCTCGGTTGGGGAAAGCCATTGGGTTCGTGCTTCCTCTCTGCCGTGTTTACTTCTCAATGTTTTCTTGTCCTGGAAAGCTGTCTAATCCCCGCTGAAGCATTTTCTTGATCTCAACTTCTTCTGTCGAATGCTTTGTAGTACTTTGAGGGTCAATAAAGTTAGAGGCTTCTTTGCTGTATCGGTGAGCACAGCGTCTGGTCAGTTCTGTTTTATGGGTGGTGCAATCCATTATGAAGTCATGTGCTGGAATTACTGCGGAATGGGAAACCCCGTGAAAATCAGGTAGCTTAAGAAACTTCTCGCTACAAACAACCCTGATATAATTTTCCTTAGCGAAACTAAAATGAATGGGATTGATTTTCAAAGCGTTAAGAATAAATGCAGGATAAAGAATGGCTTGACTGTGAATTCTGAGGGTCAGAGTGGGGGTCTAGCGCTGCTATGGAGGGAAGGGATGGGTGTATCCATTCAAAGTTACTTTAAACACCACATTGACTCTATTCTTAAACTGGAAAACAATAAAAATGTGTAGGTTACGAGTTTCTATGGGCATTGTAATCCGAACCTTATAAGCAGCTCTTGGGAAACATTGCGTAGAGTAGGGGGTCGGTTAGGGAAGATTGGGTTGTAGGAGGACTTCAACGTATTTTTGAATGATGCTGAGAAAGAAGGTGGTCGTAGGGGGTGAGTGTGCAAATGAATGAATTCAAAGAAGTTATAGATGACTTGGCGTTGGTGGATATCAAACCTGACAGTGGATGGTTTACTTGGGTCAATAAAAAGAGTGGGGGTGGGCTGATAAAGGAAAGGCTTGATAGGTTTCTTTGCTTGGTTCCTTTGGTTGAGAACTTCCCCTTCATTGCTACAAAGGTAGTGAGGCAAACCAAGTCCGATCATGACACGATCCTTCTAGACTTTTGGGGACGTAAGCCCAAGGATTTTCCTAATGACCACAGATTGTGTTTCAAATTTGACCTGTATTGGGCCGGTGATAGGGAAGCAAAAAATATTATTGGCTGCATATGGAACAGGGCTGATACTGAGTATGGGGACAAGCTTGAAAGAGTTAGGTCGGTTCTGGGCCCTTGGTAACGTAAGAAATATGGAAAAATGAAAAGTGATATGCGAAGACTGGAGGAAAACATCGACCAGCTTATTGACTTTACTAGTAGTGGGGACAGTGTGAAGAAGTTAACTAAAGGTCTCGATCAAAATGGCTCAGGGAGGGGGATCGAAATACTAGGTATTTCCATGCTAGAGCAACCGGAAGGTTAAAAAAGAATTATATCGAGAGGCTTAAAGATACGGATGGAAACTGGGTGACAAATAGCAAGGAAATAAATCAAGTGGCTAAAGAATACGTTTGGAGATTGTTCTGGTCAACGGGTCAAAGGGTTGATATACAAGAGATGGGGTATATTCAGAAGTGTGTGACAAGGGAAACAAATGAGCGGCTTACTAGAGATCATACGGAGAATGAAGTTCTTCAAGCCATTAAGCAGATGGACCCGAATAAAGCTCCTGGCATTGACGGTCTCTCGAGAAACTTTTTCAAGCATCATTGGAAGATCGTGGGACGTGATACTATCAATTTTTGTCTGGATGTTCTAAATGGGAGAAAGAATATTTCTAATCTTAATGAAACCATGATTGTTTTAATTCCTAAAACTAAAGATCCTTGTGAATTGACTAACTTTTGTCCTATCAGTTTATGTAGGTTTGTCTACAAGATCGTTGCAAAGGTTTACACTAATTGCCTCAAAGTTGTCCTTCCTAGTTGTATTAGCCAAAACCAAAGCGCTTTTGTGCCAGGGAGGATGATACACAAAAATATCTTGATTGCTCACGAGCTCCTTCACTATCTTCAAAGCTCTAAAAACGGACCTAACAAAGGGTTCGTTGTCAAGCTCGACATGAGCAAAGCGTACAATAAAGTGGAGTGGGACTTCATTGAAACGATTATGACGAAAATGGGTTTTGACGTGAAGTGGATTGACTAAATTATGAATTGCATTCGATCAGTCAAATATATGGTTAAATGCAATAATGTTTTATCCGATATTTTTATCCCCGAGAGGGGTCTCCGTCAAGGGGATCCCTTCTCTCTTTATTTGTTCTTGTTCTGCATGGAAGTATTCTCAAGAATGCTTATCCAAGCTCAGGAAAACAACATCTTAAGAGGTATCCGGGCTAGTAGAAATGGCCCTAGGATAAACCACTTATTCTTTACTGACAATGCGCTTCTCTTTGTGAGAAATAAAAAAAGTGATGTTGAATTGTTAGTCAATATGCTTAATATTTTTTTCCAACATTTTAGGTAAAGAAATTAATTTTGAAAAGTCAATGGTTCTTTTTTGCCCCAACACTCCTAGAGCTCAAAGAATCACATTTAGCGATCTGCTAGGCATGACGATAGTGGAGACTTTAAACAACTACTTTGGCCTTCCCATCCCGATTGGTAAGAAAAAAATAGCAGCTTTCAAGGATATTAACAATAGGCTATCTTGTAGGATTAATAGTTGGACAAAGAGGTTACTTTCATTCGGTGGCAAAGAAGTCTTCATCAAAGCCATCCTCCAATCTATACCAACTTATGCACTGTCGATTTTCTTAGCCCCCAAAGGAGTGATCGAGGATGTCCAAGCTAAACTGAGCAAAACTTGGTGGGTAGGAAATGTTAAAGGCAGATTCTGGACAATGCTCCCCTAGAAGACTCTACGTAAATTAAAGGGCATGAGAGGTCTGGGAATAAGAGATGTTTGACTTTTCAACTTGGCTCTGCTAGGGCGCCAAGTCTGGAGGCTCATTAGCAATAAAGACTCGCTATGTTTCAAAGTGTTGTCTTCGAAGTATTTTCCTGATGGTAATATCTTTAAAGCTAAAAGAGTGGACAAAGCTTCCTTCACGTGGTCAAGTATTGCGGCAGCAGCTGAAGCCCTAAAAGATGGCTTTGGATGGCAGGTAGGAAATGGTGAGTTGATAAATATTCGGGCTGATAACTGGGGAATAGAGGGGCTCAACGGAGATGTCATTAGAGGAGAGCATCTCAACCCAAATGAAACGAGTGTGAAGGACCTCTGGCTTACGCATAGGAGAAGTTGGAATGTTAAAAAAGTGAAAGATGTGTTCGGGAATGATTGGGGTGAAAAGATTTGCAACGTGCCTATCGGTGATGTGGAACAGGAAGATAAAATAATATGGTTTCAAAACCCTCATGGGTGCTTTACAACAAAGTCTACTTACTCGTGGCTGCTCTTGAAAGAGATGGGGTACGGTCCTTATAGAATTTACTAGAAAGCGAGTTGGAAACTTAATACCTTACCTAAAATCTGGGTGTTTTCCTGGCGGGTGAGGCACGAAATTCTCGATGATGGTAAAATTGCATCTATAAGACTTAGGGTTAATAAGAGTTGCCAAAGGTGCAGAGCTGAAGCTGAAACTCTGTTACATGCGCTTAAAGACTGCCTAACATCTCGTGAGGTTCTCTCTTTGGGAGGGTGGTCCGAGAGCATGCTTTCGAAGAATTATGACCATTGTTTTGAATGGCTTGAAGACATGATGCGGTTCCTTGACAAGAAAACCATGGCCAACCTTATGGTTTTGTTATAAAACTATTGGAACAATAGAAATAATTTCATCTTCAAGGGAAAAGAAGAGGGAGCAATGGTCATTTGGGAGAGGGCTAGAGCTTTGAATGAAGACTTTCGCATTTGCAATCTGTTAAAGGAACCATTGTCATCTTCTAATAGTGAGGCTAAGAAATGGAAGAAACCTCCAAGGGGATTCGTCAAGATCAACTTCGACGCTGCTGTGGAGACTGATAAAATGGGTTTTGGGGTGATTATAAGGGACGATGATGGCTTCTTATTGGGGGTGGGGGCGGCTTTAGTGAAACTAGAATGTCGACACATGAGGCTGAATGCCTAGCGCTTGAAAAATGCCTAGCGCTTGAATTGAATATTAAGAGAGCGTCATCTTTGAAAGCGATCTTGCTCAACAAGCTGAGGAATATTCAGACTGATATTACCATTTGTAACAGTTCGGTTTATACCTTAGTCAGAACAGTGGTTTCGGGACCACAAATTTGAGTCCGTATAATGTTTTAATATTATTTTCTATGCCGTTGATATGTGAATTAGCATGTGGTAAATTTCCATAAGTGAATTTGTCTGTTTGCGTGTTTAATTTGACAAAAGACTGAAATGCATTGGATGAGAAAGTTGCAAGACATTTGTTAAGTATCAAGGTGTTATGGCTTTTAAAAGAGAAGGCCTTATGAGGCAACAAGACCACTATTTAGATAGTGGATGGATAAAGGTCCAATGTGCCCTTGTTATATATATGTTTTCTTATATTAAGTGAAAGGGTATTTTAGTAAATGGAATAATAATATGATTATAATAAAACAAACAAAGAAAAGATGATAGTTATCATCCTTGTTAGCCGAATTTAGCTAAGAAAGAAAGGAAGAAAACCATTGTAGGTTTCAGTACTCATCTAGTTAAATTCAAGGTATGTTTTAATCAATTTTTGATAATTTCTACGTTTTTGTAATCGTTGCTTCGAGTGCTATCCAACCCATGTTTCAATTTTGTGTTTTGATGATGTATGTGAAATATGCCATTGATGAGTTTACAAGCTTTGTGATGTTTGAGGATGATATATGAAAGATTTGAGCTAAATGAACATGTTATGTTCTTGAAGTTTTGATGAATTTAGCTAAATAGGGCTAAATTGTGAAAATGGTAAATTGAGGGACTAAATTGCAAGTTTGATAAAAAATGTGGGCTTATATGTGATGTATATGTATTCGACTAAGCATGTGTATGTATGGATTTTGTGAATTTGATGTTTTGAGAAAAATAGACTAAATTGATAAAGTGTGCAAATATGAGGATTAAATTGTAAATAGCCCAAAATACATATGTATGGATTGAATTGAATGGAATAGTGAATAAAAGGGTTAATTCTGAATATGTTTAGATCAAGAACTGAGGAAAACAGATTTAGATCGTGGGAAAGCGAAAGTTAACGAGTAGCTGTTTTCATTCCGATAAACCGAATCTGAGGTAAGTCACTATGCAAATAAACTTATCTGTATTGAATTGAAAATATGTATTCATATGTCTATCGATGAAAATGAATGAGTATGAGATGCTAAGTGCGTGAATTCTAAAATAAGTTCAATATAGTGATAAAGCCGAGAAGTCCCGTACGAACCAAAGAATAGATAGGATTAGCTATGCCATGACATAGGTATCTGTTCTGTTTTATCATGTAAGACCACGTCCGGGACATTGGCGTTGATTTAAAATTCCATGTAAGACCTCGTCTGGGACGTAGGCATGGATAGGAGCTTTACGAGTAAGACCATGTCTGGGACATCGGCATCTTATTAATTCGTATAAGACCACATGCTCGGGACGAGAGGCATCGATATCTGAGTACATGTAAGACCTCATCTGGGACGTTGGCATTGTACGACTATCCCGAGCTTTTGATCATCCTACTAGATCCCTATAGGTTCAACAGGCAAGACTATGATATGAATGTCAAATCCGAGCTATGAACAATTATCTGATATTAAGTTTGATTCAGGTACATTGTCTATACACTATTTGTGTATGTAAGGTAAGTATCTAAGTGATCTTACTATGGTGATAAGTACATGGAATTTGTGATATGATAAGAATTGTTTTGGCTAGATGAGCTATGTGTTCATATGATTCTTGAATGGTGAAAATGGCTAATGTGGTTAAAAGTGTATGAACCAAAACAAATATGTGAAAGTTTTCCAAGTGATTGATACATGCTTTCCATATCATGTTTATTTGTATATGACTTACTAAGCTTTTAGAAAGCTTACTCTCGTGTGTGTTTTTTCTTTATTTTATAGGTCGTCGAAGCTACTGAAGGCTCGGGATTGTCAAGGATCGTCATCACACTACAAAAACTTATTTTGGTACCCTTTTAAAAACGTATATGGCTAATTATGGCATGTATAGGCTAGATAGGTGTATATGTTTATGAAGTGAGCATGGCCATGTGTATTGGCAAGCTTTTGAGTTGATAAATGTTTGAATGAATGAGTTATGAAGCATATATTTAATATGTTTTGATGCATTGAAATGGTTAAGTTTTGGTTAAGCAAATGGATGATACATGTTTGAAATGATGTAGGATTTAGTTTGTAATTTGGTATGAATGGAATTGGTATTGAATGTATGGATGAAATGAACCATTTGATATGTTTTGTTTGTCATATATGCATATTATGTTTTGGTATATATTGCTTGTAGGAAGACCCTAAGTGGGTGGCATATTGGCCTTGCAAAATGCCCTATAATGTCACACGGTTGAGGCACACGGGCGTGCCTAAAACCGTGGGTAAATTGGCAGAATGTGGCTTAAATTACACACGACCTCGACACGGGTGTGCTTGGTGGCCGTATGAGAAATGGCAGTATGTGATCTATTAGTACACGGCCTTAGTACACGGGCGTGCTTGGTGACTGTGTTGATTTTAGCAGAATACTACCACAGGGAGGTCGCACGAGGGTGTCATGTAGCCGTGGGTGAGGCACGGCCTACCCCACGGCCGTGTGTCCGCTGTATGTTAGAAAAGTTTCAAATTTTTATGAAATTACTTATGTGTTTTGATTTAGTCCCGACTCGGTTTATTAGCATGCTTAAGGTCTCGATGACCTGCTTAAGGGACATTAGGATTGATATTGATGAATGGTTGAACGATTAATTCTGTAAATGTTTTCGATCTGTCTGGTAACGCCTTTAACCCTAATTCAGTGATCGGACATGGGATAGGGGTGTTACATTTTATTGGTATCAGAGCTACGATTTAGTCGATTCTCGGATTAATGTAGCGTGTCAGAGTCTAGCTATACATGCCATATATTTGAACTGTGATAGTGTGATGAATCCTGACGTGTAAAATGTGATTTTGTATAGCAATGGATACCAAAAGAGCAGTAGCTAACGATGTAGAAAGTAATACGCCTACTCCCATGCAAGGGACAGTGCCCTCTGATTTGAGACCGGCTACGAGCGGTCATGATGGAGAAGCTAAACAAGCTTTCTTCCAGATGATGAGTGAGTGGTTCACTCAATTCATAAGTATGGGGCTGAAGAATTCTGAGCTACTAATGTTGATGATGCTGAAAAAGCTGAGTTCTGGTTAGAAAACACGATCCGGGTATTTGATGAAATGTCTCTGACTCCAGAAGAAAGTATTGAGTGTGTGGTATCATTGCTCCGAGATGCAGCTTATCAATGGTGGAAAACCTTAATTTCTGTTGTTCCGAGAGAACGAGTCACATGGGATTTCTTTCAGACTGAGTTTAGGAAGAAATATATTAGTGAGAGATTCATTAATCAGAAATGAAAGGAATTTCTGGAATTAAAACAGGGCCGAATGACTGTCACTGAATATGAACAAGAGTTCATGCGACTAAGTCAATATGCCCGAGAGTGTATATCTTCGAAGCTATAATGTGCAAAAGATTCAAAGATGGTCTGAACGAAGATATTAGTTTGCTAGCTGGGATTTTAGAAATAAAAGAGTTCGTAATACTTGTTGACCGAGCATACAAAGCTGAGGCACTCGGGAAAGATAAAAGAAGAGCTGAGTCTGAAGCTCGAGATACAAGAAAGAGATTTCAAAATAAATCATTTCAGTCTGCTTCGAAGAGATACAGATATTATCAAAGTCGTTCCAGAGAAAATACGGGACATTTAAACAGAAATAGAGTTAGATCGCAAATGAGTTCCAAAAACCCAGCAACTTCAGTGGCTAGTGTTGGTAATGTTCGATCTGAGAGAATCGAATGTAAACATTGTGGAAAAAGACATCCAAGAAGCTGTAGATTAAATAAAGAGCTTGCTTTAGATGTGGATCGCTTGATCATTTTATCCGTGATTGCCCTGAGCCTGTCGAACTAGAGACTGTTCAAAATTCGAGATCTGATAATACACCTGCGAGAGGTAGACCTTCAAAGAAAACAAGAAATGTTAGTGGTAGTTAGAGGTGCACGAGAGACACTGTGGTAAAATCTGAAGCTAGAGCGCCTGCCAGAGCATATGCTATCCGAGCTCGTGAAGAAGCTTCATCACCTGATGTTATAACGGGTACTTTTACTCTTTATGATACTTCTGTGATAGCTTTAATAGACCCTGGTTCTACGTATTTGTACATATGCATGAATTTAGTTTATGGCAAGACTTTTCTGTAGAGTCTACTGAATTTGCTATAAAAGTATCGAACCCCTTAGGTAAAAGTGTCCTGGTTGACAAAGTATGCAAGAACTGTCCGTTAATATTTTGAGATATCTGTTTTCTTGTTGATCTGATGCTCTTACCATTTGATGAATTCGATATTATTCTGGGTATGGATTGGTTGTTTATGCATGATGCCGTTGTAAACTGTAAAAGAAAGACTATAGATTTACGAGGTCCGAATGATGAGATTGTACGGATTGAGTCTAGTGATTTAAATGGATTGCCTGCTGTGATATCCGTTTTGAAAGCTCAAAGTTATATGAAAAGGGGTATGAATCATATTTTGCTTATGTGATCGATTCAAAAGCATCCGAGAAGAAAGCTGAATCAGTACCAATTGTTTGTGATTTTTCTGATATGTTCCCTGAAGAGTTACCGGGTTAACCTCCGATTCGTGAAGTTGAATTTGGTATTGAATTGTTTCCTGGTACGACACCTATTTCGATAGCTCCGTATAGAATGGCACCAACAGAGTTGAAAGAGTTAAAGTTACAGCTACAAGAATTAACTGATAGAAGGTTTGCTAGACCGATTTTTTTGCCTTGGTGTGCTCCTGCTCTGTTTGTGAAAAAGAAAGATGGCACGATGAGAATGTGTATCGATTACCGTCAGTTGAATAAGGTGACTATAAAGAACAAATATCCATTGCCCAGAATTGATGATTTGTTTGATCAGTTAAAAGGAGCTACTGTGTTTTCCAAGATTGATTTGAGATCGGGAAACTACCAATTGAGAGTTAAAGATTCAAACATTCCAAAAACTGCTTTTAGAACGAGGTACGGGCATTATGAGTTTTTAGTTATGCCATTCGGACTAACCAATTCTCCTGCTATTTTTATGGACTTGATGAACAGAATTTTTAGACCGTATCTGGATCAATTTGTTGTATTCATTGACGACATTTTGATTTACTCACGTGATGAGAATGAGCATGCAGAACATTTGAAAATTGTGTTACAAACTTTGAGAGAAAAGCAATTGTACGCAAAATTCAGCAAATGTGAATTCTGGTTGAATGCGATCAGTTTTCTGAGGCATATTGTGTCAGCTTCTAGGATTTGTGTTGATCCGAGCAAGATTTCTGCTATTTTGAATTGGAAACCTCCGAGAAATGTATCTGAAGTTCGTAGTTTTCTAGGTTTAGCTGGTTATTACCGTAGATTTGTAAAAGGCTTTTCAATAATATCTACTCCGTTGACTAGATTACTTCAGAAAGATGTCAGATTTGAATGATCGGATAAATGTCAGAAAAGTTTTGACCAATTGAAAACTCATAATGAAGCTCCAATGTTAGTACCGTAATCGAGTAAAGAATTTTTGTTTACGTGATGATTCGTTAAACGGTGCAGGATGTGTTTTGATGCAAGAGGGAAAAGTGGTAGCTTATGCTTGAGACAATTAAAGCCTCATGAAAAGAATTATCCGACACACGACCTTGAGCTCGCTGTGATTGTGTTTGCACTTAAAATTTGGTGTCATTATTTGTATGGTGAGAAATGTCATGTGTTTTCAGATCATAAAAGTCTGAAATATCTAATCACCTAGAAAGATTTGAACCTGCGTCAAAGAAGATGGTTAGAACTGTTAAAAGATTACGAGCTTGTGATAGATTATCATCCGGGTAAAGTAAACATGGTTGCTGATGCGTTGAGTAGAAAGTCATTGTTTGCACTACGTGCTTTGAATGCTCGGTTAGATTTGCCTGATGATAGTTCTGTGATAGCTAAATTGAGAGGGAGACCATTATTTGTACAGCAAATATGTGATGTTCAGAAGGTTGATAATGAATTGTTGTTGAAACGAGCTCAGTGTGAATTAAATTTTGAATCTAAATTTCGAGTTGTTGATGATTGTTTGAGATTCCGAGATCGAATCTGTGTTCTAAGAAATTCGGAATTGATTCAATTGATTTTGGGTGAAGCACATAACAGTCACCTATCTATCCATCCGGGAAGTACAAAGATGTATCATGATTTGAAGTAACACTATTGGTGGTCTGGCATGAAACAAGACATTTCTGACTTTGTTTCAAAATGTTTAGTTTGTCAGCAAGTGAAAGCAGAACATCAAGTTCCGTCTGGGTTGTTATAGCCGATTCTGATTCCTGAATGGAAATGGGATAGAGTAACTATGGACTTTGTTTCTGGGTTGCCTCTGACTCCGAGAAAGAAGGATGCGATATGGGTCGTAGTTGACCTATTAACTAAATCAACCCATTTTATTCCGATAAGATCTGACTACTCATTTGAAAGATTAGCTAAGCTTTATATTTCCGAGATTGTGAGATTGCACAGGGTACCACTATCTATTGTGTCAGA
Organism: Gossypium rotundifolium; assembly: GCA_025506655.1. Taxonomy (NCBI): domain Eukaryota; kingdom Viridiplantae; phylum Streptophyta; class Magnoliopsida; order Malvales; family Malvaceae; genus Gossypium; species Gossypium rotundifolium. The sequence continues at coordinate 63,028,783 of CP106723.1, read as the reverse complement.
TAGGGATCCGAGATTCACATCGTGATTCTGGAAGAAGTTGCAAGAAACTTTAGGCACGAAATTACATTTCAGTACAGCTTTTCATCCGCAAACAGATGGTCAATCCGAGTGGATCATTCAGATTCTAGAAGATATGTTAAGATGCTGTATATTAGAGTTTAAAGGTTCGTGGGAATGATACCTGCCGTTCATTGAATTTGCATATAATAATAGTTTTCAGACGAGCATTAAAGTGGCACCATATGAAGCTTTGTACGGACGTAAATGCCGTACACCTCTGTATTGGACTGAACACAGTGAGAATAAGTTATACGGGGTTGATTTGATAAAAGATATCGAACAGAAAGTGAAACTGATTCGAGATTATTTGAAAGCAGCATCTGATCGTTAGAAGTCCTATGCAAACTTAAAACGAAAAGATATAGAATTTGAGTTCGACGATAAAGTATTTCTGAAAGTGTCTCCATGGAAGAAAGTGCTCCGATTCGGACATAAAGGCAAGTTAAGTCTGAGATTCATCAAACCGTATGAGATCATTGAATGTGTTGGGCCTGTTGCATATATGTTGAAGTTACCCTATGAACTAGAAAAGATTCACAATGTATTTCACGTTTCGATGCTCCGTAAATATCGGTTCGATCCGTCACATGTGATTGCCCCATCTGAAATTGAAATCTGATCTGATATGACATATGAAGAGGAACCGATCCGTATCTTAGCTCGTGAAGTGAAAGAGTTAAGAAACAAAAAAATTCCATTAGTGAAAGTATTGTTGAATCGACACGGATTAGAAGAGGCTACGTGGGAGCCTGAAGATTCAATGAGATAACAATATCCAACTCTGTTTAACGGTAAGATTTTCGGGGACGAAAATCCCTAAGGGGGAGAATTGTAACAATCCAATTATACCCTAGTCAAAATAGTGGTTTCGGGACCACAAATCCGAGTTCGTATAATGTTTTAATATTATTTTCTGTGATGTTGATATGTGAATTAGCATGTGGTAAATTTTCGTAAGCGAATTTGTCTGTTTGCGTGTTTAATTTGACAAAAGGACTGAAATGCATTGGATGAGAAAGTTGAAGGACATTTGTTAAGTATCAATGTGTTATGGCTTTTAAAAGAGAAGGCCTTATGAGGCAATAAATGTGCCCTTGTTATTTATATGTTTTCTTATATTAAGTGAAAGGTGTTTTAGTAAATGGAATAATAATATGATTATAATAAAACAAACAAAGAAAAGATGATAGTTATCATCTTTGGTAGCCGAATTTAGCTAAGAAAGAAAGGAAGAAAACCCTTGTAGGCTTCGGCACTCATCTAGTTAAATTCAATGTTTGTTTTAATCGGTTTTGATAATTTTTACGTTTTTGTAATCGTTGCTTCGAGTGTTATCCAACCCATGTTTCAATTTTGTGTTTTGATGATGTATGTTAAATATGCCATTGATGATTTTACAAGCTTTGTGATGTTTGAGGATGATATGTGAAAGATTTGAGCTAAATGAACATGTTATGTTCTTGAAGTTTTGATGAATTTAGCTAAATAGGGCTAAATTGTGAAAATGGTAAATTGAGGGACTAAATTGCAAGTTTGATAAAAAAATGTGGGCTTATATGTGATGTATATGTATTTGGCTAAGCATGTGTATGTATGGATTTTGTGAATTTGATGTTTTGAGAAAAATAGACTAAATTGATAAAGTGTGCAAATATGAGGGTTAAATTATAAATAGCCCAAAATATATGTGTATGGATTGAATTGAATGGAATAGTGAATAAAAGGGTTAATTATGAATATGTTTAGATCAAGAAGCGAGGAAAGCAGTTTAGATCATGGAAAGCGAAAGTTAACGGGTAGCCGTTTTCATTCCGATAAACCGAATCTGAGGTAAGTCACTATGCAAATAAACTTATCTGTATTGAATTGAATATATGTATTCATATGTCTATCAATGAAAATGAATGAGTATGAGATGCTAAGCGCGTGAATTCCGAAATAAGTTTGATATAGTGATAAAGTCGAGAAGTGCCGTACGAACCTAGGAATAGATAGGATTAGCCATGCCATGACATAGGTATCTGTTCTGTTTTATCATGTAAGACCACGTCTGGGACATTGGCGTTGATTTGAAATTTCGTGTAAGACCTTGTCTGGGACGTATGCATCGATAGGAGCTTTACGAGTAAGACCCTGTCTGGGACATCGGCATCTTATTAATTCGTAAGACCCTGTCTGGGACAGAGGCATCGATATTTGAGTACATGTAAGACCTCGTCTGGGACGTTGGCATTGTACGACTATTTCAAGCTTTCTGATCATCCTACTAGATTCCTATGGGTTCAACAGGCAAGATTATGATATGAATGTCAAATCCGAGCTATGAGCAATTATCTAATATTAAGTTCGATTCAGGTACATTGTCTATACACTATTTGTGTATGTAAGGTAAGTATCTAAGTGATCTTACTATGGTGATAAGTACATGGAATTTGTGATGTGATAAGAATTGTTTTGGCTAGATGAGCTATGTGTTCATATGATTCTTGAATGGTGAAAATGGCTAATGTGGTTAAAAGTGTATGAACCAAAACAAATATGTGAAAGTTTGCCAAGTGATTGATACATGCTTTCCATACCTGGTTTATTTGTATATGACTTACTAAGCTTTTGGAAAGCTTACTCTATGTGTGTGTTTTTCTCTGTTTTATAGGTCGTCGAAGCTACTGAAGGCTCGGGATTGTCAAGGATCATCATCACACTACAAAAACTTATTTTGGTACCCTTTTGAAAATGTATATGGCTAATTATGGCATGTATAGGCTAGATAGGTGTATATGTTTATGAAGTGAGCATGGCCATGTGTATTGGCAAGCTTTTGAGTTGATAAATGTTTGAACGAATGAGTTATGAAGCATATATTTAATATGTTTTGATGCATATGAAATGGTTAAGTTTTGGTTAAGCAAATGGATGATACATGTTTGAAATGATGTAGGATTTAGTTTGTAATTTGGTATGAATGGAATTGGTATTGAATGTATGGATGAAATGAACCATTTGATATGTTTTGGTTGCCATATATGCATATTATGTTTTGGTATATATTGCTTGTAGGAAGACCCTAAGTGGGTGGCATATTGGCCTTGTAAAATGGCCTATAATGTCACACGGTTGAGTCACATGGGCGTGCCTAAGACCGTGGGTAAATTGGCAGAATGTGGCTTAAATTGCACATAGCCTCGACACGGGTGTGCTTGGTGGCCGTGTGAGAAATGGTAGTATATGATCTATTAGTACACGGCCTTAGCATACGGGCGTGCTTGGTGACCATGTTGATTTTGACAGAATACTACCACGAGGAGGTTGCAGGGGTGTCATGTAGCCGTGGGTGAGGCACGGCCTACCCCAACGGCCGTGTGTCCCCTGTATGTTAGAAAGGTTTCAAATTTTTATGAAATTACTTATGTGTTTCGATTTAGTCCCGACTCGGTTTATAAGCATGCTTAAGGTCTCGATGACCTACTTAAGGGAGATTATGATTGATATTGATGAATGGTTGAACAATTAATTCTGTAAATGTTTCGATCTATCTGGTAACACCATTAACCCTAATCCGGTGATCGGACACGAGATACGGGTGTTACACCATTGTTGGCGCACGAATCAAAAATTGTTTTGCTGCTTTTGGAAGCTTTAAATCTGCCGATTTAATTTGGACAAATATGGCTTGTAATAAAGTTGCAGATTTAATTCGCACTAAAATGTGTAGTGAGTAAAAAACATGGTTTTTTTTATATAGATTATCCTATGGAAATCCATAATGTTGTAATCAGTGATGTTACATAATGATATTCGTTTGGACCCTTTGTGGTCTTTTTTGTTCAAAAAAAAAAAGAATGTGGAATGTGTTTATTTAAATTATATGAATGTTATAGATGTATGAAATAATCACATGCCTGATAATGCTTGAAAAATGTTAAATCCCGTTTGAATAAATGAAAATCAATGGATAAAGGTGATTTCCTAATCGTGTGTCTATCGAGTTTTAATATTTATAATGAATGTGATCGAACCTAGAGACTAACTCTGACAACGATTTAAGGCAAGTGTACCTATAGAACAGTAGTATAGCTTAGGCAAGACCGGATTGTCGAACCTAAAGGCACTAAAAGTACTAATACTAACTTTCTTTTTATTATTTAGACTAGAATATGGAGTGATTGGTTGATTTAATCTAATTTAACGACTACTAAACTAAAGACTCAAAGACAAAAGAGAATGAATTTGGAAATAACTTGATGAAAAACTCAGTTGATCACGACGATACCCTCAGGAAGAATCCACCTAGACTTTACTTGTTATCTAACACTGAACCATATGATTTATTCACTTAGTTTAATCTGTGAGACTCCATAACGTATATTAAACCCTCTCCATATTAGGTTTCACCCTAATCCGGCAAAATTTCGTCACCCTATCTCTAGGCGTGCAATCAACTCCGCTTAATTATGCTAGATCTACTCTTAGGCAGGGTCTATTCCTCCTCCACCTAAGCATATCAGAATTTGCATTAAGCATGCACAATTAATAACAAACTAAGTATTTATCATAAAATTCTGAAAACAATAACAAGATTTATCTAGGTTTTATCCCCTTCAGGTATCTGAAGGGTTTAGTTCATAACTTTAAAAAAAAACATCTCAAGAGAAAAGATACAAAACATAAGAAATCCCTAAAACCCCCTGAAGGAATTGAAGGAGAGATCCGTCGTCTTGAGTAGAATTCTGGCTTCTTGAGATGGATCAACTGGCCATCTTCGAGTAATTCCTTGAATTGACTACTCTGGCTTTGGCTCCTTGGCCTAGCTCACCGCTGCTCTTTCAGGATACACTTAGGGTGTTTATATAGGCTCTTAGAATCCTTTACTTGGCCTCTAAGTGTCCTAATTTAAGTCTTCTTCTTACTCGGTATTTGAATACACTTTGGAATATGTTTCTTTGGCTCAAAGTATCCAAATCTGAGTGAAATCGCTCTCTCCCGCGGTAGGGGCACGACCATGGCACACGCTCGCGTAAATCGTGGTTGGTAGTGTTTCAATTCATTGTTTGAGGCACTAGTGTACATCGGGGATCAAGCCTTGTGAAGTAATTTGATGATGCACGGCCGTGTAGCTTTAGGTCCAGGCCGTGTTGATTTCCTCGTTGGCCCAAATTGGCCCATTTTAAGCCCATTTCTCATTCTTTTCTTCCTCGGGTGCTTTCTTGAGTATAAATATGAAAAGAAAGGATTAAAAGAACCTTTTTACTTAAATCAAGGGCTAAACCATCCAAAAGCATACTAAATGTGGGCCTAGAATATGTTACTTTTACGGTTTATCAAATACCCCCACACTTAAGCTTTTACTTGTCCTCAAGCAAAATTCTCAACTTACAATTATAACGAACTTTTCATAATTCATAATTCCTATCAATAATGCCTCATCATAATTCATAGATAATTCATACATGGATAATTTAACTCAAAGACTCCTAAAGATTCAAACAATTCTAAGTTATATATTTGTAGCACGGAAAAACATAGGTATCTCCCCTCTTCTAAATAATTACCTTTGATTCTAAACCGACAAGAATTGACATCCTCACTAAAGGTTCACTCAAATCACTCAAAAAGTGTTTTAAGTTCAAAATTAAGCTCTCAAAAGTCGAACCCAAAATGTTAATCCCATAGGCTTGCCTGAAAATCAAATCTCCACCACTGTAATATGAGATGATACACAAATCAAAAGGTCTTTAACAGGGTTGTAACGGGGCTTAGGTTAAAAAGTGTGGATAAAGGCTGAATTAAAAGGGTTAGAATCGAGATCGATTTTGAAAATCACCTAACTAAAAACAATGAACTAGAAAATAAATGATTACATCAATTGTTTTGAAACTAAAAATACTACGAGCTTTTTTCTTTGATAATTGAAATTTAAATGTACAAGCTCACTAATACTGAATGTACTTTGATTTTTCAATTTTTTTCAAACAAACTACATAATAAAGAAAGAACTTTATCAACTAAAATAAACTAATTAGGTAACTGATCAAATCAATTCTAGATAGAAGGGTAGTCAAAAAGAATGATGATAACAAATACAAATGGTTTTGGGTTTAAAATTTAGTGGGTAAATCAATAAAAAGGGTTGTTAAGATCAACCGGGTTCACTAGGGGTTAATTATGTAGGTAAGCTTTTTAGTGGAGTGAATGGGTTAAAACCTAGGTGCCTTTATCATCTCAATATATCAAATCATTAATGTGGTCTCTACATGTATAATCGAGGCAAGTTCTAGAATAACAATTTAGTGTTGACACACTCATAATTAATAAAGTGAGCATGAAAAAGAATATATGCTCTATAAGGTTCAAATCTCACAAAAAATTATGGGTATTAACATCAATCCTGTAAATTTCAAGCTTCAAGGTAATATTCAAATTCAGTTCAACAACCTAGGAACAAGACTAAAATTCAGGATTTTGGAACAATACAAAAAGTTAGGTACTTTTACCCTCTCACACTTTAGATGTACATTGCCCTCAATGTACAAAGATAGGTAATAACAATTAATATAAAATCAAAAGAGAGGGAGAGAGTGCCACTTCCTGAATTTCGGATGATTTTCGGGAGTTGGCAGTGTTCATGATGGAAGATGACTTATGTAGTAATGAATTACTCCTAGTGATTTGTTCGTGTATGTGGAGTGTGTGATCGGAACTACGAAGTCATCATTTAGATATTTTGGGGGTGTAAGATAAATAAATGTTAAGAATACTTCGAAGATTAGATAAGTAATGATAAAAGTTTGCAATTAAGAAAAGTATCAAATTATGATAATAAAGGAAAAGTAAAAAAAATAGCACTAAAAATAAGACAATAAAATGTAGATAATTAAAGGGACTCAAAGGTCCTCCTCATCATCTGGATTTGGTGGTGGGGCTAGTGATGAAATATGGAGGTGCTGGCATATTTGGTGGAGGGTGGCCTCTATCCCATCAAAACGTCAAGTGTTGTCGATTTAAATATCGCTTGAATCGGCCGAGGCATGCAGGAGATATCGCCCATGATGTTCTTTGTATGGGATGGACCGTCTTGGAGCTGGTGGGACATCGTCTGTAATGTCCTCGGGCTCCCCCTCATCTGTAGATGTTACTAAGCAGTATTGAGGAGGGTCGGTCCCTCGAGAAAGTTTAATCATCCTCATGTGCATCATCGTCTGGATGCCTTGAGGCACCATCTGACCGATCAGTGTGAGGGATGATCTCTGTTCTTCAGTGCTAAGTAGGCCGAAGTGTCGTGCCAACCGTGTTATAAACGGGCCCATCAATAGAATTCCCCTCCTGTGCGCCTCTATTTGATGCTATATTGCACCGGCGATGAAGTATGCGAGGTCGAATACGTGCCCTTCCGACATGCAGAATAAGTAGTAAACGTCGTGCCGATTTACCACGCCGGTGCTCTCCCAACGACCTGTAATGGTGTGCGCGAGAAGGGCATGAATGTACCTTAAGGCTGGGTTGAGTGCTGTCGCCTTAGAGTGACTAGGGTTATAGAGATTTGTGCTGGGGCCTAAGCTGCTCCAGCAGTGGAGAGGGGTACAATGAAGTTGTCGGTCTAAGTCATTGAGTGGGTTCTCTGCTATAAATTCCGGCGTATAAAGTCTGAGTGCTGATATGAATTACGGTACACTTAGTCGATTGACCGTTCCCCCTAACTGGAATTGGATGGTGCTTGGATCATCGTAGTTGGTCATCACTATTTGCAAAGTGAACGTGGTGCAGAACTCAAGTGTGAGCTCTAAATACATCGGCTCTGTGATAGAGAAGAATTGCTCCCACAGATCTATTGATATGAGAGCTCGAATGTCGGTTGTGAGTCCGACTTGTTCTAGTGCCTCCCAATCGATGCACCTACCGGTGCCGAGGGGTCTATCTCGTATTGTCTTGTAACACTCTTCCTGAGCTGCTTGAGAAAATCAGAGAAATGGGTGTCGTAACTCGGAAGAAGTGCTAGCGGAAGACGAGCGGGTCCTTTTCGCTTTTTTGAGCTCAGGGCTGTTGATCTCTTCCCTCGGGATGACAACATTATGCTTGAAATCAATAATTAAATATAAAGTAAGTTCTTTTGATTAAGTCTCAACAATAATATAGCCAGAATATTCTATACTAAATCAAATAAAATTTAAAGAGTTAGAATCATCAGAAATTAGCAGAGATTATTTCAAACAAAGAAATGTCTTAGTTCTAAACGCAAGAACATGAAATCCAGTAATCAATAAATAGCAACCACTCCATCATGCCTAAATATTAAGTATTCATGAGTTCTTGAGACAATTTCCTAAATATAATCATGCTTAATACTAAACTAAAAATAAAAATAAAGCAGAGTAATATCAAATTTATCAAGCTTTAAGTCAAGAAATTGAAGTAATGATGGGAACCAGGGGTTGTGGTGGTGTAAATTGGTTGAGCACGGGCGGAGCACGGCAGTGCTGATGCAATTTCTATAGGTACACGGCTGTGGGGAGGGTGTGGTTTGCTGTAGCACGGCGGTGGTGAGGGCGTGCGGATGGTTTTTTTGTGCGGTTTTCTTGAAGAAAGGTGAAGGCTGAGAGGTTTTTAGGGGATTGAGGGTGTGGGTGTGGCCGGAATGGGGGAGAAGAAGGCTGAAAAATTCTTTTTAGGGCTGAATTTGGGGGGATGAATGGTTTAAGTTTCTTAAATAAGGGTGGGAGCATGGGCAGTTGGCATGCCCGTGTGAATTTTTTAAATCACCCGTACTTTTCGCGATTTTTAAAAATAGGTGCATTCAGGGCTCTTGGCACGTCCGTGAGTCAATGGACACGCCCGTGTGTATCAAGTCAGTATCTTCACATGGCCATCCGGCACAGGCGTGTCTCACTCATGCTCAATAAGTCAGTAACCTCGCACGGTTAGAGGAAATGGCCATCTCTCACCCATGCTCAATAAGTCAGTAACCTCGCACGGGTGGTTGGCACGGGCGTGGTCTCTTATTGTAGGCTGTGTTGGAAAAATATTGTAACATCCCTAACCCGTATCCGTCGCCGGATTAGAGTTACGGGCATTACCAGAAAAGCCACAACCCTTATTCAGTCAATAAGCCTTAGTTAATCATGCTTATCTGTAACATCCCCAAACCCGGCCCACGAGCCTTGACCGGATCCGTTATGCCCATGCTGGGAAAATGTTGAAAATCTTTGTCTTTAGGAAAAACTTGAAATTTTTGTTTATTTTAGTAGTAATTCCATTAAAAATTATTAAATAATAAGCTTGGTTTGAATTAAAACTTCATTATAATTTATTATATTATAAATCATTTGAAGGAAATAAATCTAAGTATAATATAAACCCTAATTAAAAAGATAATAAAATGATCCCAACAATAAATAAAGAGGCCTTTTATTACAACCAATATTTAAACCAAAACTTAATATAAATAAGCTTTAAAATATTTAAACTCTTCCTTCTGCATGGGCCACCATGTGTCCTCTCCGATCCCGGTCCAATCTCAAGAGTCACCTGAAATGTTAGGAAAATAATTGGGTGAGTCACACGGACTCAGTGTGTAATTAAACCACTGATATCCACCCACATGTTAGCCACAAATCAACCCAAATTATCAAATGCAACATAAAAATAATCACATGGATATTACCACAACTGGCTTGGCCCACAATCAAATCATATTCAAGCCACCGGCTAGGCCCTTTCTCATTAATTCATCGATTCTTCGGCTTGGCCCATTTCCACGTATGTTCCCAAAACATACCTATCCACATGTCATATTGGGCTTGGCCCATTTCCATATCATTTCATAACAAAATAATGCAACATGAAACCCAACCCAATCCTAAGGTCCATCCGCTACACACCCCTTAACCAAATTACCACACACACGAGGGGACTATTGAGTCACCCTCTCCTTTTCCCTCCAAAAAGGCAACCAATGCCATCCACGATGTAGCACGTAGCTAACATCAAACCACGATGGAGCACACAGCAATCCATCAAGCCACGATATGGCATAAGGCCGATATCAATCAAGGTAACCACGCGAACTAAATCGCAAAGATCCACAACGCGACCTCAGTCAGCGCCAATCCACGATGTAGCACAAAGCTGACATCAACCACGTACTCGAAGTACACCCGTACCTTCTTTCAACAACCCACCCATGCGCATGTAACATAATATAATGACATAATGAATAAAGCATGTACATGATATTCAGGCATACATTCATATTCATAGACATACTCACATACACGTATTAATAACCACATCTCAACAGATTTGATACTAACCTGTTTATCGACATACCCTTTAAGGGTATCCGGTTCACATAGTCACTGCACTTATTAACACATATTTAACACAAACACGTATCGCATACATATCATATATCCGGAAATCGATGGGTTAATCACACACCTTATAACCTGAAGTTCTAAACCCTCGATCCCGACGCTATCGTTTAGCGAGACTACCGTTATTTGCTTATCGTTCTCTGCTGCACGACCACACCCGGTGGCCAATCCGAATCGCCGAGATGGCTCTTTTCTTAAACTTTGGAACAGGACCTTCCTTTCCCTCTTGACCGCTTTTCGCATCCATCGACACTTAATCGAATCACACGATTAATCAATCAAAGCCACAATCTACTATTAACAAATCTAAGTTACTTACTAATTTCCTTACGAAATAAAGCGAGATCCCGAAGGCCTTCCTTCGCTTATGCCGATCCGCCTATAAACCAAAGTCACTATTCGGTCAACACCTAAACATACACAATGGCCTAAGGCGAATACCAATGGATCACTTATCCTCTTACTCGGATCCCAAACACCACCGATCTCTGAAGTTGCCAAAATCCACATACACAATATTAGAACCACTAATACCAAACTAAGGCCAACCCTTGGTTTAGCCACTAAAATAGGGAACCAAAACCATCGCTAAAGACAGAACATGCTTACCACACTTGCTTAAGAATCGCCAACCACGCTAGAATACAAGGGAGAATTGACTTCAAACTTAGTAAAATCGTAGAGGAATGGAGGGCTAGAGGTTTGGCTATCAAGGAATTTAAAAGAAAACAAAAGAAATATTTATAAAAAAATAAGAAACTCCACTTGAACCTTGACTAGGTACACAAGACTATGGTGACAAAATGCACCAAATATGGACTAAAAGAATTTGTCAAATGGTCAAAAGAAAATCAAGAGGAAGGTGCCCATTAAATAGCAATTAAGCACTTGTTTCCCCTTGGAGACTCCCACTTTTTTGCTACTTCAAAAGCTCCAGGCCACTAATTCAATTTGATTTGAATTTAGCCAACCAATTTATCCATATCACCCAATAAATAATATCCTTTAATAAAAAAAGAATTAAACCACCAAAGAACCATTATCTCTATTTACCAATTTCAAACTAAATAAAATCATCTTATGTCTATCCAAAATAAATAGATAACAAAGGCCCCCACCAGCGAATTCAAAATGCTTAAACCACTGCTTGCTTTGTCCACCTTCACGCCACCAACTTTCTTTAAAAAGACCAAAAAACATAAAATTCCAATTGCACCACCACCGGTTCGAACACAGGACACAGGGGTAGCCAAGATCAAGCAATACCAGCCATTCGCCACCTTGATTTTATGCTATAAGGCCCCAACATTTATTCTTAAACCCTTCCTACTCCATTTATAACCGCATATAAAAGAAAACACGCCCAAAATCTTGCTCCAGCCCTCAAAACGCGACCTCACTCCCTCCAACGCCTATGTGCCGCACCATAACCACTTGGCCAAGTTGTTGCTTGTGCCAAGTACACGCCAAATTATTTTAAGGCCTTCTACCTTGCAACGCCATAATCCCAAAATAAACGCCACTTTTGTTGCCGCCTCAACTCGAACCCAGCCCTCGATGGACCTTCTTCCATTTCTTAAACATAAGATAACCACTTTGCTAATGCCTTTCATGCACCAAAATCATCCAAAGAAATTTTCTTAAGCCCTCTAAAGCCCGGCTCCATTTCTTAACCCCAAAATTAAAATTTTCCTAAGCCATCCCTTGCCTTCTAGGGTTCTCCAAAACCCTAAAATTCCTCCAACAGACCTTAAGCCTACTAAATGCTCGGGTTATGCTCCAAACGCATAACCCCTAAACCAGGGTGTTACAATTCTACCCTCCTTAAAATAATTTCGTCCTCGAAATTACTTACTGCCATGCAATCCTAACCCCCTACTCTACGCCTCCGCTGCGCCACTCTGATTCCAATTCATCATACTTCCCAAACGTAGTCTCTAAGTTCTCACTCGAGATCCAAATCATACAGGAAAGAATTAACTTACAAACAAGGAGAACAATTAAAGAGTATTCCAAAACAAAGGAGCTTACCCGATATCACATCCGTGGTTGACTTTGACTAGAACCACGACCCTTCGTCGCCTGAGGACAGTTCTTAACCAAATGCGCCTTCGACCCACACCGGAAACATTTCTTATTATTTCCCCAACATTCTCCTGAATGAATTCTCCCACACTTAGCACAGGAATGATTCCCATCTATTGGTACAAGTGCACTTACAGGGTTCTCGGTCCTTGGTCTTTTCTGGGCATTACCAAACGATACTGATGATCCAACCTTTCTCTTATTCTCGTTCCTATTCTTCTCTCGGTTTTCCCTTATAGTCTTCTTAACCTCTTCACGATCCGAGCTTTCTCCACTAGCACATGAAGTCTCTCTCTGTCTTGAGCAATCAACTCACGCAACTCATCTCGTAGCCCATCTTGAATCGAACACTTCTTTCGTGAATCGAGTACGATTCCTTTGGCGTCGACTTAGTCGCACAAACTCGACTTCATATTCCGCTATCGACTTATTCCTTGCACTAGATTTAGAAACGCCTTCCTTTGCGAATCCAAATAGCGGCTCCTACGTACTTTCCTTCAAACTTGGCCTTAAAGAAATCCCAATCCAAATGATCCACGGTACACCTTGTTTGACAGTGAGCCACCAACGATAAGCTTCGTCATCGCAAGCAACGAAAGCGCCCTTGACTTTTCTTCATTGGTGCAATCCAAATCATCCATGATTCTTCGATCGCTTCTAGCCAATACTCGCTACATTAGAGCTACTCCGACACTCCTCTAAAGATCTCTCTATCTGTTCGATCTAAGCCTTCCGATACCGACTTCCGAGTTCCATTTCCTCTACTAACTCCCGCTACTCGCTCTAGTACTGCAACATGGCTCGCGACATCGCATCATCTTCTCTGTCGATCTTGCTCCTCTACGTCCCATCTTGGCGGCACTTCACTTTCGACCCATGGCGGACCTATCGGTTCGATCTTGCCATTCTACCTCTCTGCGGCCCCTAGAACTCATCTCTATCGTCTTGATTTATCGATTAAAAGTTTTATGCATTAGTAATTGTTCCACTATTTAACATGAGCATATTTTATGAATGAAAGATTTTAATAGTAGTTCTCTCGATCACACAAAGTTTGATTCGAGTTTTACTACTCTAACTCGAGAGAATCACTTCCGTTCCTCACTAGGGACACATTCATTCATCATCAAACACATTCATTCCTCGGCAGAGGCACAATCGATGGTATCTACCACCCACATTCACTATTCGGACATTTACGCTTTTACCCTGGGGTATTTCCGTCATTTTGTCCTCTGAGGACATTTGGTAATAAACCAAAGCAATTCAAAAATTTTAATAAGTCAGGATCTTTTGGAATTTCCCAAAATTGAAGATTATTTTATTTTTGAAAATTCCACAAATTGGAGATATAACAGAGTTTTGAAAACCGGGGTATTTTGGTAATTTTGTCAACTGGGTAATTTTGTAAATTTCAAAGTCAGGCATTATTTTGAAATACAAAGATTTGGATACTTTTGCAAAGTGAGAGAATTTTATTAAAGTTGGGGTTAACTCAGAAATTTTGAAAGTCAGGGGCATTTTAGTAATTTTCAACACAGGGGTATTTTCGTAAATTTTCACAAATCGGGGTATATTGATATTTTGAAAACTAGAGATTTTAATATTTTGCAAAGTAAAAATCATTTTAACAAAAGTTGAGGGTATGTGGTAATTTTATATCTGAGGGCATTTTGTAATTTTGCCGCTGTGGCATTTTAGTAATTTTGGTAAATCGAAAAAACGTTTTTTTTTTTCAAAACCAGATTTAGGGTCTACAAACCAAAAGGGTAAATTTGAAAATTTTAAACCAAGAATTTTAAAAGCAAGAAGGCTAATCCTTTCGGGTTTTAATAATTGGTTTGCTTTATGAACAAGTCCTCTTGGTTAAGGTGAGCCAGTAGCTACGCACGGGTAGGATTCAAGTGGAGAGGAGGTGAGTCACATGGATCGCTTAAATACCAAGCTCCCTTGAATACCACTCCTGACATGCGCTTTACAGGTTGCCACACCTTAACACGGCGACTTACTTCTGTGTTTGTTTATTAGGCACTTTAAATCTTATGCACGTGTTTGAGTAGACTAGTCCTAGGGTCCAATAGCCCTATCATTCTATTTTACGAGCCCAACTAAGCCCATAACAGTTCATAATAGTAAAGCACTTCAAAAGTCCAAGTACTTACGGTGGACTCGGCCGAGGTACAGTGCCATGCCGAAGAACACGAAAAAACCATATTTTGAAAAGCCCATTTTGAAAATGTTTTGGGCCCAAAACCCTCAAAGCCGAAGTTTTGAACAGGGCTCGATACTAATCTGTAACATCCCCAAACCCGCCCACGAGCCTTGACCGGATCTGGTTATGCCATCATGGAAAAATGTTGAAAATCTTTGTCTTTAGGAAAAACTTGAAATTTTTGTTTATTTTGGGTAGTAATTCCATTAAAATTATTAAATAATAAGCTTGGTTTGAATTAAAACTTCATTATAATTTATTATATTATAAATCATTTGAAGGAAATAAATCTAAGTATAATATAAACCCTAATTAAAAAGATAATAAAATGATCCCAACAATAAATAAAGAGGCCTTTTATTACAACCAATATTTAAACCAAAAACTTAATATAAATAAGCTTTAAAATATTTAAACTCTTCCTTCTGCATGAGCCACCATGTGTCCTCTCCGATCCCGGTCCAATCTCAAGAGTCACACGAAATGTTAGGAAAATAATTGGGTGAGTCATACATGACTCGATGTGTAATTAAACCACCGATATCCACCCACATGTTAGCCACAAATCAACCCAAATTATCAAATGCAACATAAAAATAATCACATGGATATTACCACAATCTGGGCTTGGCCCACAATCAAATCATATTCAAGCACTGGGCTAGGCCCTTTTCTCATTAATTCACTGATTACTGGGCTTGGCCCATTTCCACGTATGTTCCCAAAACATACCTATCCACATGTCATATTGGGCTTGGCCCATTTCCATATCATTTCATAACAAAATAATGCAACATGAAACCCAACCCAATCCTAAGGTCCATCCGCTACACACCCCCTTAACCAGCCTACCACACACCAGGGGACTATCGAGTCACCCTCTCCTTTTCCCTCCAAAAAGGCAACCAATGCCATCCACGATGTAGCACGTAGCTAACATCAAACCACGATGGAGCACACAGCAATCCATCAAGCCACGATATGGCATAAGCCGATATCAGTCAAGGTAACCACGCGAACTAAATCGCAAAGATCCACAACGCGACCTCAGTCAGCGCCAATCCACGATGTAGCACAAAGCTGACATCAACCACGCATCAAGTACACCCGCATCTTCTTTCAACAACCCACCCATGCGCATGTAACATAATATAATGACATAATGAATAAAGCATGTACATGATATTCGTGCATACATTCATATTCATAGACATACTCACATACACATATTAATAACCACATCTCAACAGATTTGATACTAACTTTGTTTATCGACATACCCTTTAAGGGTATCCGGTTCACATAGTCCTTGACTTATTAACACATATTTAACACAAACACGTATCGCATACATATCATATATCCGGAAATCGATGGGTTAATCACACACCTTATAACCTGAAGTTCTAAACCCTCGATCCCGACGCTATCGTTTAGCGAGACTACCGTTATTTGCTTATCGTTCTCTGCTGCACGACCACACCCCGGTGGCCAATCCCGAACTGCCTAGACGGCTCTTTTCTTAAACTTTGGAACAGGGACCTTCCCTTTCCCCTCTTGACTGGCACTCGCATCCATCGACACTTAATCAGAATCACACGATTAATCAATCAAAGCCACAATCTACTATTAACAAATCTAAGTTACTTACTAATTTCCTTCAGAAATAAACCGAGATCCCAAGGCCTTCCTTCGCTTATGCCGATCCGCCTATAAACCAAAGTCACTATTAGGTCAACACCTAAACATACACAATGGCCTAAGGTAGAATACCAATGGATCACTTACCCTCTTACTCGGATCCCAAACACCACCGATCTCTGAAGTTGCCAAAATCCTGTTACACAATATTAGAACCAGCTAATACCAAACTAAGGCCAACCTTCTGGTTTAGCCACTAAAATAGGAACCAAAACCATTGCTAAAGGCAGAACATGCTTACCACACTTGCTTAAGAATCGGCCAACCACGCTAGAATACAAGGGAGAATTCGGCTTCAAACTTAGTAAAATCGTAGAGGAATGGAGGGCTAGAGGTTTCGGCTATCAAGGAATTTAAAAGAAAACAAAAGAAATATTTATAAAAAAATAAGAAACTCCACTTGAACCTTCGGCTAGGTACACAAGACTATGGCTGACCAAAATGCACCAAATATGGACTAAAAGAATTTGTCAAATGGTCAAAAGAAAATCAAGAGGAAGGCTGCCCATTAAATAGCAATTCGGCACTTGTTTCCCCCCTTGGAGACTCCCACTTTCGGCTGCTACTTCAAAAGCTCCAGGCCACTAATTCAATTTGATTTGAATTTAGCCAACCAATTTATCCATATCACCCAATAAATAATATCCTTTAATAAAAAAAGAATTAAACCACCAGCAACCATTATCTCTATTTACCAATTTCAAACTAAATAAAATCATCTTATGTCTATCCAAAATAAATAGATAACAAAGGCCCCCACCAAATTTAATTCAAAATGCTTAAACCACTGCTTCTTGTCACCTTCACGCCACCAACCTGCTTGCAAAAGACCAAAAAAACATAAAATTCCAATTGCACCACCCCGGTTCGAACACAGGACACAGGGTAGCAAAGATCAAGCGGCGCCTTCAGCCATTCGGCCACCTTGATTTTATGCTATAAGGCCCCAACATTTATTCTTAAACCCTTCCTACTCCAAATTTATAACCGCATATAAAAGAAAACATGCCCAAAATCTTTGCTCCAGCCCTCAAACCGCTGACCTCACTCCCTCCAACGCCTATGTGCCGCACCATAACCACTTGGCCAAGTTGTTGCTTGTGCCAAGTACATAAATTATTTTAAGGCCTTCTACCCCAACGCCATAATCCCAAAATAAACGCCACTTTTGTTGCCGCCTCAACTCGAACCAGCCCTCGATGGACCTTCTTCCACCCCTTAAGCAGTAGCATAACCACTTTGCTAATGCCTTTCATGCACCAAAATCATCCAAAGAAATTTTCTTAAGCCCTCTAAAGCCCGACTCCATTTCTTAACCCCAAAATTAAAATTTTCCTAAGCCATCCCTTGCCTTCTAGGGTTCTCCAAAACCCTAAAATTCCTCCAACAGGACCTTAAGCCTACTAAATGCTCGGGTTATGCTCCAAACGCATAACCCCTAAACCAGAGTGTTACATTATCAATAGACACGATCATAAACAAGTTATCACAAAGGTGTAAAGCGTACTTAATATATTAAATTAAGCTATGTATATATATATATATATATATTATAGTCATTGATGAACATAATTAGTTACACCAAATACATATTGTTATTACATACCAATAATAAAGTACTATAAATCTTAATTGCCATATCTTTAAAATTATACCATACGAGTTATTAAACTATTCGTCTAATAGACAAAAATAAGCATGATTTAAATGTCATCTCATAATAACTTCCTATTATGATGAATTCATATGGTTTGAAACTTATTTCCACATTATCGAATATATACAAACTCATTGCACATTACTTACACATTTATTTATTTGGCCACATAAACAAAGTCTCATATATATAAAATTTCCTATTAATTTACAACACAAACCAAGTTTGATAATTCCATACACTCAATCAATTTAAGCAAATCTCACAAGCCAAATACATATATGTATATATATAAAAGTATACATCATAATTCAAAGACATTTCCATATTGAATGTGAGCCTAAAAATTAATTCTTTAAGCATGTTAACCATATTTGAATATATCACAAAGGTTTGGCGAATATACATACATGCAATACACAATATAATTCACACTTCAGAATTCAACTAAAGTTGGCACACACACATAAAATTCAAATGATGCTCGACTAACACATACCTACATTGACTTATATATTTAACCTTTATTAATGTTCTAGTTTACCTAATGACATTATATGATGCACATTCGAAAGCCTTACATATCAAAACTCATGTACACTTTTCAAAAGTTAACAAAACATATACTAAAAGACCTCATGACAATTACAGTATACAAACACGATTATTTAGCGTGAACATTCATACTACATCCTCAATTATCGTCCAAGCCAAGCATCATAAATTACATCAAAGATAAAGTATGCCATTGAACATTATTAATTAACAACTAGCCACTTTTGCATGGCTTAAATACATTATCAACATATCATTAAAAAACTTAGCTAGCCTATACATGCCTTAAGAACAAAAGTCTAAACATTATAAGTACCAACATGAGCTGATAGTGTGAATGACTTCAGTGGCGGTCCCTAGAGCTCGAAGCTTCATTAGAATCTATAAAACAAACAATGAACACACACAAAGTAAGCTCACTAGCTTAGTAAGTCTTAAGCAATCACATTATATCATTCAATTAACCAGGCATCTTAAACAACCAATTCATGACATTGAATAACATGGCTTAAATTATAAATGCATCATAGCTGAATATCCTACCTCACTTAACCTGTCAACTTTCATTTATTTACCAAAATACAACATTACAGAATATTTATATATAGCACAAAATCATACATATCAATATGCCTATACGAATACCTTTAACCACTTATGCTTTCATATAACCAACTTTTCTCATAGCATAGTTCATATTTCTTTTCCCATCTAACAATTGTATATCACATTTCTCTCATCATTTCATTTACTTAATAGCATCACACACACACACACACATATATATATACATATAACACATGTATATATATAACACATACCTTGTAGCCGAATTAACGGATTCACTTCCACATGATTAGGCATACATGATTTATTTCATGACTTTATTAGCACATAATCTAAGCTTGAAATGGCAACCCACCGGTTTAGAACCTGCTAGACATTAGCCCGAATCTCACACACCGGCACTAGGCCTGCTAGACTCAAGGTCCAAAGTTTAAACACTGGCATTAAGCTTACTAGGCAATAAGCCCGAAATAATTCACAGGCACGAGGCCTGCTAGGCACAAAACCCAAAATAATTCAAGATGAGGCTGCTTAGCATAAAGCTGAAATAATTCAAAAGACGAGGCACGCTAGGCATAAAGCCGATATAGATCACCGGCACAAGGCATGCTAGGCTCGAAGCCCGAATATCAACACAATTAACCATTCAATACACATTGCTTAATGCTAAAATCACAAACATCACATATACTTCATTTTACTTTCACATATCAAACCGAACGTGCTAAATCACATTTCATTAAACAAAAATTAATTAATTCCAATACTATACTACCACATTCGGCAATCTCATATATTTCTTTCTTAAAATTTCCAATTTCAACTTTGGTTAACTTCATAAATAACTCTTTGACATATATTTGCTTAAGGACTTACCTCGGGTATTGCCCGTCAAGAACCATCTATTCGTTAACCTTCGCCTTTCCCCGATCCAAGTCCGTTTTTCTTTGTTCTTGATCTAAACATATTAAATTTAAGCTCATTCAAATATATTTCATTTCAATTTAATCCAAAAACACCTAAACTAGAAAATTACCATTTTGCCCCTAATGTTTCACATTTTTACAAATTAGTCATATTTGCACAAAACACAATATGCAAAATCTCCCAACAATATAGCTAGGCCGAATCTTCCACATAGCCATATAAGTCCTTGCATTTCATTTATTTTGCATTTTAACCCCTCAAAAATTTATTTTCTCAATTTAGCCCTATTTACTCAAAATCACCAAAAATCTCAATACAAAACATATTAATCTAACATATATCTTCCATAATTCATCAACTACCATCATAAAACTCATGAATTCATCAATGGCACATTTCAAAATATTCATCAAAATAAAAAATTTAAGCATGGGTCTTGAAGTATTTGAAGCAATGGTTACAAAACATAAAAATTATCGAAACCTAGCTAGAATTATAATATTGACTTATTTTATAATATTGCCTTTTAACATATAATATAATGTATATAAAAACATATCATTATAATATTAAAGCCAAATGCCGTCCACTTATAAGCAATTTGGCTAATTTACAACTTAAGTCCTCATACATAAGAAGACAAATCAAATTAAGCATAGTAATATAATAAAAACTACTTCTACCATTTATGCAATCCAGTCCTTTTCCTTAAATTAACCACACAAATTGGCAAATTAACTCACGAAATTTTGACACATGCTCTATCATAGATCATAGCCTCAATATAAAATATTAAAATATTCTATTGACTCGAATTCATGGTTCCGATTAAGGTCAAAATTGGGCTGTTACATTTGTTTTATATAATATAACTTATATTATAATATTTATTATCTAACAAACCATTACCAAATAAAATAAGCCATTCATCACATTAATGTGCCGTCCACTACATGTCAAAAAGGCCAATTTACAATATAAGGCCTCCACCTTAAAAAGCCACATCAATTTAGCCATTAATCAAATAAGATGCCACTTTTACTAATTATGCAATTTAGTCCTTTTGTCAAATTAAACACACAGACATTCAATTTAACTCACGTAAATTTAGCACATGCTAATTCACATATCAATGGCACAGAATATAATATTAAAATATTATACGGACTTGGATTTGTGGTCCCGAAACCACTGTTCCGTCTAGGGTGTAAACTGGACTGTTACAACTCTCTCCCCTTTAGGGATTTTCGTCCCCGAAAATCTTACCGTTAAACAGAATCGGATATTGTTGTCTCATTGAATCCTCAGGCTCCCACGTAGACTCTTCTATCCCATATCGATTCCACAGTACTTTTATTAACGAAATTTCTTTATTTCTCAACTCTTTCACTTCACGGGCTAAAATACAGATTGGTTCTTTTTCGTATATCATATCAGATTGGATTTCAATTTCAGATGGGGCAATCATATGTGACGGATCGGATAGGTATCTACGGAGCATCGAAACATGAAACACATTGATATCTTTTCTAGGTCAAACGACAACTTTAATCTATAAGCAACAGGTCCGACACATTCAATGATCTCATATGGTCCGATGAATCTCGGACTTAATTTGTTTTTACTCCCAAACTGAAATACTTCCTTCCACGGAGACACTTTCAGAAATACTCTGTTGCCGATTTCAAATTCTATTTCTTCTCGTTTCAACTCTGTATAAGACTTCTGACAATCAAATGCTGCTTTCAAACAAATTCTCGGATCAATTTCACTTTTGGTTCTGAATCTTTAATCAAATCGATTCCGTGCAACTTATTCTTACTGAATTCAATCTAATACAGAGGTGTACGACATTTACATCCTTATAAAGCTTTATATGGTGCCATTTTAATACTAAATCGAAAACTATTATTATCGTAAATTCGATCAACAGTGAGTCTTATTTCCATGAACCATTAAACTCAAGTATAAGTGTAATTTTGTGCCCAAAGCTTCTTGCAATTTCTTTTAGAATCGCTATGTAAATCTCGGATCTCTAACTGACACAATAGATAGTGGCACCCCGTGCAATCTCACAATCTCAGTAATATAACACTCGGCCAATCTCTCTAGTGAGAAATCAAATCTTATCGGAAATAAAATGGGTAGATTTAGTTAATCGGCCAACTACGACCCATGTTGCATCTTTCTTTTTCGGAGTTAAGGCCAACCAGAAACAAAGTCCATTGTTACTCTATCTTATTTCCACTCAGGAACCAGAACCAGATGTATCAATCCATACGGAACTTGATGTTTAGCTTTTACTTGTTGACAACTAAACATTTCAAAACAAAGTCAGAAATGTCTTGTTTTATCCCAGACCACTAGTAGTGTTGCTTCAAATCATGGTACATTTTAGTACTTCCCAGATGAACAGATAAACAACTATTATGTGCTTCATTCAAAATCAATTGAATCAACCCTAGATTTCTCAGAACACAGATACTATCCCGATATTTCAAATAATCATCCACAATTTAAAATTCAGATTCAAAATTCATTTCACACTGAGCTCATTTCGCTAGCAATTCATTATCAGACTTCTGAGTTTCATATATCTGTTATAAAAACAATGGTTTTGTTCTCAATTCCTCTATTACAAAACTATCATCAGACAAGTCAAACTGAGCATTCAAAGCACGTAATGCAAACAATGACTTTTTACTCAACACATCAGCAACAACGTTTGTTTTGCCCAAATGATAATCTAACATCTTTTTGAAGCAGTCTAATCAAAGGAGTAGCTATCACTGAAAATTATTTTTTTTTTTTACAAATCTATGGTATTAACTAGTTAAGCCCATAAAACTACGAACTTCAGACATATTTTTCGAAGGTTTCCAACTCAAAATAGTAAAAATCTTACTCGGATCTACTCGATTTCCAGAAGCTGACACAATATGTCCCAGAAAACTAACTCCTTGCAACCAGAATTCACATTTGCTGAATTTCGCGTATAATTGTTTTTCTCTCAAAGTTTGCAACAAAATTCTTAAATGTTCAGCACGCTCCTTTTTATTGATTAAATAAATCGTCTATTCGAGGCAACGGATTTTTTTCTTTATTGACACTTTATTTAACTGACGATAATCGATACACATCCTCATCGTGCCATCTTTCTTTTTCTCAAATAGAACAAAAGCACCCCAAGGCGAGAAACTTGATCTAGCAAACCCTCTATCAATCAATTCTTGTAACTGTGACTTTAATTCTTTCAACTCTGTTGATGCCATTCTATACAGAGCTATCGAAATAGGTGTAGTACTAGGCAACAAATCAATAACAAATTCAACTTCATAAATCGGTGGCAAACTTGGTAATTCTTCAGGAAATACATCAGAAAACTCACAAATAATAGGTATTGATTCAACTTTCTTCTCAGATATTCTTGAATTAATCTCATAAACAAGATATGTTTCGCAACCCCTTTTTCATATAATTCTAAGCTTTCAATACTGATACTACAGCAGGCAAACCATTCACACCCAACTTAAACCTTACAATCTCATTAGTCAGGCATCTCAAATCCATCGCTTTTCTTTTGTAATTCACAACCGCATCATGTATAAATAACCAATCCATACCCAGAATAATATAGAATTCATCAAATGGCAAGAGCATCAGATCAGTAGGGAAACAAATATCTCAAAACATTAACAGACATTTCTTGCATATTTTGTCAACCAGAACACTTTTACCTAAAGAGCTCGATACTTTTATGGTAAACTCAGTAGACTCTATAGGCAAAGTCTTACTGAATACTAAGTTCATGCACATGTATGAATGCGTAGAACTAGGGTCTATCAAAGCAATTACAGAAGTACCATAAAGAGTAAAATACCAATTATTATATTAGATGATGAAGCTTCCTCTCAAGCTCGGATAACATACGCTCTGATAGGCGCTCTAGCTTCGTATCTGACAATATTGTCTCTCATAGTTCTCTGACTTCCACTGATGTTTCTTACATTCTTTAAAGATCTACCTCTCAAAAGTAAACTATCAGATCTCGAATTCTGAACAATCTCTGGCTTGACAGACTCAGGACAATCTCGGATAAAATGATCAAGCGATCCACATCTGAAGCAAGCTCTGTCGTTAAATCTACAACCTCTCGGATGCCTCAGCTTGCAAACTCGGTCAACGAGTACAACGAACTCTTCTATTTTCAAAATCTCAACTAGCAACCAAATATCTTTATTAAGGCCATCTTCAATCTTTTACACATTATAGCTTCAGAAGGTACACATTCTTGAGTATACTAACTCAGTCTCACAAACTATAGTTCATACTCAGAACAGTCATTCAACCCTGTTTTAATTCCAGAAATTCTTTACATTTTTTATCAATAAATCTCTAACTGATATATTTCTTATGGAACTCAGTCTGGAAGAATTCCCAAATCACTTTCTCTTTCAAGTCCACCAATACTAGTGTATTCCACCAATGATATGTGGTGTCCCTCAATAGTGATATTGCACATTTTAAACATTCCTCCAGAGTACATAATAACTCATCGAACACTCGGATAGTATTATCAAGCCACAGCTCAGCTCATTCTGCATCATCATCGTCATTAACTTTAAACTCTTCAGCTCCGTGTTCCTGATTTTATCTGCAGGAGAGCTGCCCAATCTAATCGGATCTACTATCGAAGGTACCATAGGTGTCGGAGTTGGATTATGCGGGGGTGGAGGTTGTTGCACAGTCGGGTTAGTCCAGATATATTGAGTAAACCGTTCGTTCATCATTTGGTAGAAGGCTTGCTTAGCCTCCCCCTCATGGCTACTCGAGACAGGTCGAGAGGCTATCGCCGCTGATACATGTGCAAGATCAGGCGCTACGCTCTCAACAACATCAGCTACGGCTCTGTCGGGATCCATTTACCATATAAAAGCACAATTCAGATGTCAGAAGTCACCACACTATTGTATTATAATTTAAGGCATGTATAGCTAGACCCATACGTGCTACGGTAGTCCTAGAATCGACTAAACTGTGCTCTGATACCAATCAAATGTAACACCCCTAACCCGTATCCGTCACCGGATTAGAGTTACGAGCATTACCAGAAAAGCCACAACCATTATTCAGTCAATCAGCCTTAGTTAATCATGCTTATCAATAGACACGATCATAAACAAGTTATCACAAATGTGTAAAGCGTACTTTATATATTAAATTAAGCTATATATATATATTATAGTCATTGATGAACATAATTAGTTACACCAAATACATATTGTTATTACATACCAATAATAAAATACTATAAACCTTAATTGCCATATCTTTAAAATTATACCATACACGAGCTATTAAACTATTCGTCTAATAGACAAAAATAAGCATGATTTAAATGTCATCTCATAATAACTTCCTATTATGATGAATTCATATGGTTTGAAACTTATTTCCACATTATCGAATATATACAAACTCATTGCACATTACTTACATATTTATTTATTTGGCCGCATAAACAAAGTCTCATATATATAAAATTTCGTATTTGTTACAACACAAACCAAGTTTGATAATTCCATACACTTAATCAATTTAAGCAAATCTCACAAGCCAAATACATATATGTATATATATAAAAGTATACATCATAATTTAGCATTTTTCCATATTCGAATGTGAGCCTAAAAAACTAATTCTTTAAGCATGTTAACCATATTTGAATATATCACAAAGGTTTGGCCGAATATACATACATGCAATACACAATATAATTCACACTTCGTAATTCAACTAAAGTTGGCACACACACATAAAATTCAAATGATGCTCGACTAACACATACCTACCTTGACTTATATATTTAACCTTTATTAATGTTCTAGTTTACCTAATGACATTATATGATGCACATTCGAAAGTCTTACATATCAAAACTCATGTACACTTTTCAAAAGTTAACAAAACATATACTAAAAGACCTCATGACAGTTACCGTATACAAACATAGCTATTTAGCATGAACATTCATACTACATCGTCAATTATCGTCCAAGCCAAGCATACGCAAATTACATCAAAGATAAAGTATGCCATTGAACATTATTAATTAACAACTAGCCACTTTCGCATGGCTTAAATACATTATCAACATATCATTCAAAAACTTAGCTAGCCTATACATGCCTTAAGAACAAAACTCTAAACATTATAAGTACCAATATGAGCTGATAGTGTGAATGACTTCAGTGGCGGTCCCTAGAGCTCGAAGCTTGATTAGAATCTATAAAACGAATAATGAACACACACAAAGTAAGCTCACTAGCTTAGTAAGTCTTAAGCAATCACATTATATCATTCAATTAACCAGGCATCTTAAACAACCAATTCATGACATTGAATAGCATGGCTTAAATTATAAATGCATCATAGCTGAATATCCTACCTCACTTAACCTGTCAACTTTCATTTATTTACCAAAATACAACATTACAGAATATTTATATATAGCACAAAATCATACATATCAATATGCCTATACGAATACCTTTAACCACTTATGCTTTCATATAACCAAATTTTCTCATAGCATAGTTCATATTTCTTTTCCCATCAAACAATTGTATATCACATTTCTCTCATCATTTCATTTACTTAATAGCATCACACACACACACACACACACACACATATATACATATAACACATGTATATATATAACACATACCTTGTAGCCAAATTAATGGATTCACTTCCACATGATTAGGCATACATGATTTATTTCATGACTTTATTAGCACATAATCTAAGCTTGATATGGCAACCCACCGGTTTAGAACCTGCTAGACATTAGCCCAAATCTCACACACCGGCACTAGGCCTGCTAGACTCAAGGTCTGAAGTTTAAACACCGGCATTAAGCCTACTAGGCAATAAGCCCGAGATAATTCACAGGCACAAGGCCTGCTAACAAAACCCAAAATAATTCACCGGCACGAGGCCTGCTAGGCATAAAGCTCAAAATAATTCACCGGCACGAGGCCTGCTAGGCATAAAGCCCGATATAGATCACCGGCACAAGGCCTGCTAGGCTTGAAGCCCGAATATCAACACAATTAACCATTCAATACACATTTCTTAATGCTAAAATCACAAACATCACATATACTTCATTTTACTTTCACATATCAAACCGAACATGCTAAATCACATTTCATTAAACAAAAATTAATTAATTCCAACACTATACTACCACATTCGGGAATCTCATATATTTCTTTCTTAAAATTTCCAATTTCAACTTTGGTTAACTTCATAAATAACTCTTTGACATATATTTGCTTAAGGACTTACCTCGGGTATCGTCGGACGTCAAGAACCATCTATTCGTTAACCTTCGCCTTTCCCCGATCCAAGTCTATTTTTCTTTGTTCTTGATCTTAACATATTAAATTTAAGCTCATTCAAATATATTTCATTTCAATTTAATCCAAAAACACCTAAATAAGAAAATTACCATTTTGCCCCTAATGTTTCACATTTTTACAAATTAGTCCTATTTGCACAAAACACAATATGCAAAATCTCCCAACAATACAGCTAGGCCGAATCTTCCACATGGCCATATAAGTCCTTTCATTTCATTTATTTTTTATTTTAACCCCTCAAAAATTTATTTTCTCAATTTAGCCCTATTTACTCAAAATCACCAAAAATCTCAATACAAAACATATTAATCTAACATATATTTTCCATAATTCATCAACTGCCATCATAAAACTCATTAATTCATCAATGGCACATTTCAAAATATTCATCAAAATAAAAAATTTAAGCATGGGTCTTAAAGTATTCGAAGCAATGGTTACAAAAACATAAAAATCATCGAAAACCGAGCTAGAATCATACCTTGATTAAGCTTAACAATGGCCGAAAGTTTGCTTGGGTTTCTTCTTTCCTTCTTTTCTTTATTTTTGGCTTTTTAATGGTGAAATAAAAATTATGAACACATGTTTCCTTATTATAATATTAACTTATTCTATAATATAGCCTTTTAACATATAATATAATGTATATAAAAACATATCATTATAATATTAAAGCCAAATGCCGTCCACTTATAAGCAATTTGGCTAATTTACAACTTAAGTCCTCATACATAAGAAGACAAATCAAATTAAGCATAGTAATATAATAAAAACTACTTTTACCACTTATGCAATCCAGTCCTTTTCCTTAAATTAACCACACAAATAGGCAAATTAACTCACGAAATTTTAACACATGCTCTATCATAGATCATAGACTCAATATAAAATATTAAAATATTCTCTTGACTCAATTCATGGTTCCGATTAAGGTCAAAATTGGGTTGTTACATTTGTTTTATATAATATAACTTATATTATAATATTTATTATTTAACAAACCATTACCAAATAAAATAAGCCATTCATCACATTAATGTGCCGTCCACTACATGTTAAAAAGGCCAATTTACAATATAAGGCCTCCACCTTAAAAAGCCACATCAATTTAGCCATTAATCAAATAAGATGCCACTTTTACTAATTATGCAATTTAGTCCTTTTGTCAAATTAAACACACAGACATTCAATTTAACTCACGTAAATTTAGCACATGCTAATTCACATATCAACGGCATAGAATATAATATTAAAATATTATACGAACTTGGATTTGTGGTCCTAAAACCCGGAATAAAATTAGCAAAAACAATAAAATAAAAAAATTGTGAAAAAAATATAATGGCTAAAGTAATAAAAATAGAGCTTTCTTAATATTTTAGTTCTCCCGAATCGGCGGCGTAAACTTGATCGTTATTATACATGGATTTTTAAAATTTATAATGAATGTGATCGACACAGGAGACTAACTCGATAGCGATTTAAAGCAAGTGTACCTATAGAATAGTAGTATAGCTTAGAACAAGAAATGAATTGGCGAACCCAGAGGAACTAAAAGTACTAATAGTAACTTTCTTTTTATTATTTAGCACAGAATATCAGGTGATTGGTTGATTTAATCTAATTTAACGACTACTAAACTAAGAGACTCAAAGACAAAAGAGAATGAATTTGGAAATAACTTGATGAAAAACTTCGGTTTGATCACTTATTGATACCTTCAGAAGAATCCACCTAGACTTCACTTATTATCTAACCACCAATCCATACGATTTATTCACTTAGTTTGATCAAGTGAGACTCCTAGCACTATATTAAACCCTCTCTAGGAGAATAACATCTAGGTTAATTAGTGGAACTCCGTTCTCTTATAATAACCCACAGAATAGCGATAAATCGATTCTCCAGTTCCATATTAGGTTTCACCCTAATCGGCAAAATCTCATCACCTTATCTCTAGGCGTGCAATCAACTCCATTATAATTATACTAGATCTACTCTTGTGTGGGTCTATTCCTCCTCCACCTAAGCATATCTGAATTTGGATTAAGCATGCAATATTAAGAACAAACTAAGTATTTATCATATAATTCGTAAAATAATAATAAGATTCATCTAGGTTTCATCCACTTTCCAGTGTCACGAGGGTTTAGTTCATAACTTTAAAATAAAACATCTCAAGAGAAAAGATAAAACAAAACATAAGAAATCCCTAAAACCCCACGAAGGAATTGAAGGAGATCATCCGCCCTTGAGTAGAATTCGCGACTTGGGATGGATCAGCGCCATCTTCGAGTAATTCTGGATTGACTACTCGGCTTTGGCTCCTTGGCCTAGCTCACCGCCGCTTTTTCGTGGATACATTTAGGGTGTTTATATAGGCTCTTGGAATGCTTTACTTGGCCTCTAAGTGTCCTAATTTAAGTTCACTTACTTACTAAGTATTTGAATACACTTTGGAATATGTTTCTTTGGCTCAAAGTATCCAAATCAGGTGAAATTACTCTCTCTTCCAATGGAGAACTACTATAACTGCCACGCCGTAAATCATGGTTGGGCTGTGTTTTAGATTACATTGTTTGAGGCATGGCCATGTAAATCGGGGATCGAGGCCATGTGAAGTAATTTGATGATGCTGCGATTAGGTGTGGCTTTAGAGTCTAGAGTAGTGTTGATTTCCTCTTTGGCCCAAATTGGCCCCTTTTAAGCCCTGTTTTTTGTTTTTCGTCCTCGTTTGCTTCACGAGTATAAATATGAAAAGAAAGGATTAAAAGCACCTTTTACATAAATAAAGGGCTAATGTAATACCCAGACTATGGCTTATGCATAATTGCTTTTTTCTTGAGGAATGAATCGTTTATCTTATTTTTATCGAGCTTTCGATATCTGGATTCTCAAGTCTTGAGAGGTGATCCGCGAGATTCTCGGTTCCTTCTTATCTTGTATTTCCAAGTTAAATTCTGTAAGAGTAAAATCCATCGTATGAGTCTAGTTTTTGCATCGAGGTTTGTTTAAGAGATAGCGAAGAGTGAATGGTCGATTATAAATGACAACTTTAGACAATATTGAATCTTGTAGAAGATTTGTCAAAAGCAAAACTATAGCTAGCAATTCTTTCTGTAGTGGTATAATTTTCTTGTCTTGGTGTTAATGTTCTTCTAAGCGTAGTAAATTGGCTGAAAGTGCTTGTCTCTTCTTTGTCCCAAAAGCTCCAAGCGCAAAATCACTTGCATCACACATTAGTTCAAAGGTAAGTTCAATCGGGTGCAATTATAATCGATTGCATTTATTAATTTATCCTTAAGGATATTGAATGCATCTAAACATTCTGATTGAAATTGAAAGGAATATCTTTTTCTAGTAATTTTGTCAAAGGCTTAGCTATTTTAGAAAAATCTTTAATAAATCTTCTATAGAACCTGCATGTCCTAAAAAAGCTTTTAATAGCCTTAACTGAACTAGGGGGAGGTAATTTTTCTATGGTTTCAACCTTTGCTTTATCTACCTCAATCCCTTTACTAGAAATCTTATGTCCTAGTACAATCCTTTCTCTGGCCATAAAGTGACATTTTTCCCAATTCAAAACAAGGTTTGTTTCCTCACATCTCATTAGAACTCGTTTTAAATTTTAAGGCAAAGATGGAAAGAATTACGAATCTTAGAAATCATCCATAAATACCTCCATGATGTCTTCCACGAGTTAGTCAAAGATTGCCAACATGCAATGTTGAAAATGCTGAGGCGTTACATAATCCAAAAGGCATTCTCGATAAGTAAGCGTCTGTATGGACATGTAAATGCCATCTTCTCTTAATCTTCAGGAGCAATGGGGATTTGGAAGTAATCAGAGAGTCCGCCCAAGAAACAGTAGTACATATGCTCGGATAATCTTTTTAACATTTGATCTATGAAGGGTAGAGGAAAGTGATCTTTTCTGGTGGCATCGTTGAGCTTTCTGTAGTCTATACAGACTCTCCAACCTGTAACTGTTCTTGTGGGGATTAATTCATTCTTATCATTGGGTACTACTTTCATACCTCCTTTCTTTGGGACTACTTGCACAGGACTTACCCAATTGCTGTTAGAAATAGGATAAATTATTCATGCATCTAGAAGTTTAATTACCTCGACTTTGACCACTTCTTTCATGTTGGGGTTTAACCGTCTCTGGGGTTACACACATGGCTTGTATTTTTCTTCCATTAAAATTTGTGGGTGCAGAATGAGGGGCTTATACCCTTGATGTCAGAAAATTTCCAAGCTATGGCTTTTTTATGTTCTCTTAGTACTTCTATCAACTCCTCTTTTTCCTTGGGTTTTAGTTCTGAGGAGATCATTACCGGTAATGTAGAATTGTCACCTAGATAAGTGTTTTGGTAACTGTTTCAATTCCAGACTGGGTAGCTCATCAATGGAGGATTTCTGTTTTATCTTGTCATTATTTTCAATGTTTTCTTCTTTTTTTATTTTCCTGAACGATGATGTATTCAACTTCATCTCATCATCTTCATCTTCTTCCCCCTCTTCTTGAGTCAGGCACAGTTCCCTTGTGTCATCATGTATGATTTCTTGTAATAAATTTTGAATGATATGATCAATAGTATCAATAAAATAACAGGAATCATCTTGCTCTTTAGTATATCGCATGGCATCATAAATTTGAAAAATAATTTCTTCATCGCCTATCCTTAGTGCAAGTTTACCATCACCTACATTGATATGACCTAGCGTTGGCTAAAAAGGGCGCTAGAATTAAAGAAACATTAATGTCTTCTTCATGTCTAATACAACAAAATCAACGGGGAAAATAAATTTATCAATCTTCACCAAGACATCTTCAATAACTCCTCTGGGATATTTAATGGATCTATCTGCTAACTGAATACTCATCCTAGTGGGTTTTGGTTCCCCAAAATCTAGTTGTTTGAACATTTTGTAAGGCATTAAATTAATACTGGCACCTAGATCAGCTAATGCTTTTTTTATACTTAAACTACCAATTAAACAAGGAATAGTAAAACTCCCTAAGTCTTTTAATTTGGTCGGTAACTTGTTTTGGAGGATGGCTGAGCATTCTTTACTAAGTTCCACCATTGATACTTCTTCAAGCTTTCTTTTATTCGTCAGGAGTTCCTTTAAGAATTTTGCATACTTGACATCGTGAAATAAACTTCTACAAAAGGTAACTTAATATGTATTTGTTTAAAAAGTTCAAGAAACTTAACGTATTGGGCATATAATCGTTCCTTTTTTAACTTTGCTGGATATGGGATTGGTGGTTTACTTTCTTTGCGTCTTTGGATTTATATCCTCAACTCCCTCATCTCTTGCTTTGTTATCCTCTTGTGGGATTTGTTTCTTTGGTTCATTAATTCCTTTCCACTTCTTAGTGTAGCTTTGCTTTTACTGTTCTATTTCTTTAGCAAACATCTCTTGGTATTTCACGGATCATCTTAGTAAGTAGTCCAATCGACCTACCAAACTTCTCAAATGATTCAGTAAGTTTTTCAATTGATGCTTGTTGATCTTTAAGTGTTCTCTTATTATTTGGGAAACGATTTTTTGTGTCTGCCATGAATTTTGTCGGCATCTCTTGATGTTTGGCTTCTTCTCTTACGGATATAAATGATTTTGGAAATTTGGAGGAGGTTCTTGTTTTTGATTTCCTTGATTTCCTTGGCCTCCCATGAAAATTTGGGTGGTTCCTCCAACTGGATTGTAGTTATTACTATAAGGATTATTATTGTATCGAAAATTATTACCTATATAGTTCATCTCATTAGCTCTCTGCGTCCGGTTGGTAGGGTGGGTACTCGAGATTAGCCACAATTCCACTTGCATTGCCTTTGCATATTTGGATGTACCCTCGAAGAACACAAACTATCAAGCTTTTATTCATCATCTCTACATGTTGATCGCATAGTCCTTTGCATCGAGGTTGTAAACTCCGGTTGATTTTGTCAATTTTGTCCTTGTAACTTGCCAGCGATAGTTATTGGTGACATCTCTTCAATGAACTTCGTAAGCTACTTGAGTTTTATTATTTAAAGTTCCACGGCGGTTGAATCAATTAATTACCGTGTTAAAGGATTTACGGTTGTAAAAAGTTTGGACTTGAAGCCACAAAGGTAATCCGTGGTGTGGACATCTCCTCAAGAGATCTTTGTATCTCTCCCATGCATTGTATAACGTCTCTAAATCCATCTACACAAAGAAGAATATCATTAAAGTAATTTAGCCGTTTTGGTAGGTGGGAAATATTTTAATAAAAATTTTGGGTCATTTGTTCCCATGTAGTGATTGACCCTCGTAGCGAAGTTCAACCTTTATTTGGCTTTATTCCTTAATGAAAAGGGAATAACAGAAGGCGAATGGCATCATCAAATGCCATTTATTTTGAAAGTATCACGAACTAAAAATTAGCTATATGAGTGTTGGGTCTTAGATCACGCAAACCATCAAATTGAACAAATTGTTGAATCATTTGTATTGTGTTAGGCTTTAATTCAAAATTATTAGTGGCTATAGCAGGCCTAACAATACTAGATTGAGTCTGTTAAATGAGGTTTAGCATAATCATACATAGTCTTGTGAAGCATTGTTTTCTTTCACATCTCATGGTGGATTATTCTAAATCCATCCCTTGAGAGGATTGGATCGCCTTCTCGCTCTTCTTACATGTAATTTAGGGCTCACCTAATTTCTCTGCGATTTCTTCGAGCGGTAGCTTCAATTTCACTATCGTATACTAGTGGTCCTGTCGGGTTCCTTCTAGTCATAAACTAGAGGTACCAGTTAGGAAAATGGAAGGAATAAAATTAGCAAAAACAATAAAATAAAAAAATTGTGAAATAAAAAAATAATGGCTAAAGTAATAAAAATAGAGCTTTCTTAATATTTTAGTTCCCCGGCAACGGCGCCAAAAACTTGATCGTGTGTCTATCGATTTTTAAAATTTATAATGAATGTGATCGAACCTGGAGACTAACTCTGACAACGATTTAAGGCAAGTGTACCTATAGAATAGTAGTATAGCTTAGGCAAGACCGGATTGTCGAACCCAAAGGAACTAAAAGTACTAATAGTAACTTTTTTTATTATTTAGCCTAGAATATGGAGTGATTGGTTGATTTAATCTAATTTAACGACTACTAAACTAAAGACTCAAAGACAAAGAGAATGAATTTGGAAATAACTTGATGAAAAACTCAGGTTGATCACGGCGATACCTTGGGAAGAATCCACCTAGACTTCACTTATTATCTAACACTGAACCATACGATTTATTCACTTAGTTTGATCCGTGAGACTCCCTAACGTATATTAAACCCTCTCTCGAGGAGAATAACATCTAGGTTAATTAGTGGAACTCCCGTTCTCTTATAATAACCCCCTAGAATAGCAGTAAATCGATCTATGGATTCCCATATTAGGTTTCACCCTAATCCGGCAAAATCTCATCACCCTATCTCTAGGCGTGCAATCAACTCCGCTTAATTATACTAGATCTACTCTTAGGTAGGGTCTATTCCTCCTCCACCTAAGCATATCAGAATTTGGATTAAGCATGCAATATTAAGAACAAACTAAGTATTTATCATATAATTCAGAAAATAATAACAAGATTCATCTAGGTTTCATCCCTTTCAGGTATCTGAAGGGTTTAGTTCATAACTTTAAAATAAAACATCTCAAGAGAAAAGATAAAACAAAACATAAGAAATCCCTAAAACCCCCTGAAGGAATTGAAGGAGAGATCTGCCGTCTTGAGTAGAATTCTGGCTTCTTGAGATGGATCAACTGGCCATCTTCGAGTAATTCCCTGAATTGACTACTCTGGCTTTGGCTCCTTGGCCTAGCTCACCGCCGCTCTTTCAGGATACACTTAGGGTGTTTATATAGGCTCTTGGAATGCTTTACTTGGCCTCTAAGTGTCCTAATTTAAGTCTACTTCTTACTCGGTATTTGAATACACTTTGGAATATGTTTCTTTGGCTCAAAGTATCCAAATCCGAGTGAAATTACTCTCTTCCACGGCAGGGGCACGGCCATGGCACACGCCTGTGTAAATCATGGTTGGGCTGTGTTTCGATTCTATTGTTTGAGGCACGGCTATGTAAATCGGGGATCAGGCCATGTGAAGTAATTTGATGATGCACGGTCGTGTGGCTTTAGGTCTAGGCCGTGTTGATTTCCTCTTTGGCCCAAATTGGCCCCCTTTTAAGCCTGTTTCTTGTTCTTTTATCCTCAGCTGCTTTCTGAGTATAAATATGAAAAGAAAGGATTAAAAGCACCTTTTTACATAAATAAAGGGCTAATGTAATACCCTAGACTATGGCTTATGCATAATTGCTTAATTGAATGTGAAAGCATGCTATTGTATGTATAAATGTGTTCTATGAACCTTAGTGAGTAGGTGAACGCTTTAGAAATTATTTAATTTTAAGTCTAAAAAAGGGAGTTAAGCCTGATAGGCCTTAAGAAAATAAATGGGGGAAATAAAACACACAATTGGGCTTGGAAAAGTGGCTCGGAGGTGCCACTTAAGGCCTCTGGGAATGACGTCACCAGCAGGGTAAATGGGCCAAGGTTCGAGTTGCATAGGAAGCTAAATGGAAGCTTTTATTTTCGGCAACAAGGAGCAGTAGTGGACGGCAAAAGGAGTCTATGGGAGGAGTTTGAGATGAAGTCTAGTTCTCTTAGAAATTTCGGCTAAGGTAGGAGATAGGTGATGAATTATTTTTGGAAAGGGTAAGGAAGAGTGAATTAAGGGATTTGATAGTGAGAGGAAGAGGTGGCCGGCCAAGGGACTCTAGGTTTAGTAATTTCGGCAAGAGGAGGAAAAGTAAGGCTATTATTCTTTTCTCTTTTGAAACCTCTACCAAATTCTCTAGCCACTCTTCTCCTTCTCTCTTTATCATGTCAAAAGTCGGAAAACACAAGTAACCATTGTCGATTTCTTCACCTTTCTCTTCTTCTTTTTGCAAACTTTTCAAAAGCCGAAAGCAAGTTCCTCCTAAGCCATTACCGATTCTCTCTAAGTCTCATACACCTTTCTTCTCTTTTCTTTTCCTTGTTAAAGCCGAATCTCACATATTAGTGGCCATAGCCGAATACTCTCCTATCCTCTAGGAGCTAAATTTCTCTACTTCAAGGAAGGACATTTGATTAAATTGGTAAGGAATATCACTTATGTCAATATACTTTCTTTATTTCTTCTCCTGACTGTTGAAATTGAAATCCAATCTCTCTAATCTTGTTGGTAAAACTTGGAAGGTGAATTTGGGATTTTCTATATTAGCCGATTTCTAGGGAGATCATCCGGATTTCAGATCTAAGGTATTTTGGCATCTTCATAAGCCAAGTGACAAGTTTTGGGATTGTAGATTCACAAGGTAAGTGAATATTTTAATCGACCAAAGCTAAATTTGGTAGTTCAAATCTATTTCTTATTTATTCAAAAGCTGGAAACTAATTATTTAGGTAATCTAGTGTTGGCCGATTGCTAGGGGGCAAGATTACAAAATTTCGGGATTTGAGAAGTACTCAAATCGGCAAGCAAGGTAAGAAGTTGGTTACATTAAGCCTTCTGGATTTGGTTTTATAGCCGAATGGCTTTTTACTAACATGTTAGGGTTGGCCGAATATAGGAATTAAAGATCTAAAGCGATAGATCGAGTTTTCGAGATTTCAGTAAATTCGATAAGTATACCAGGTGAATGTGGCCAAAGTACCATGTAATGGTACGAAGTACTCAGGTACATTTCTCCTACTCCTACTATGAGTATGATAAAAATGACAATAGTGATAAGAATGTGAAATATAGCATGTTTTTGCATGATATGTTTGACATGGGCCATATGGGTGATATGTGAAGGGGAAGTGAATTGGTGGTTTAATACCCCAATATTCGAATGTGGTGACTTATGTCACAATATCTGAATGTGGTGACTTATGTCACAATATATGAATGTGGTGACTTAAGCCACAAAATAATTATCGGTGGCTATGCCACGAATTTTATAAAGGCGATGAGTCGTCATTGCAATGATCGCCTTCGATGGTGTGTAGCGGATGGAGGGTTGACTTAGTAGTTCCTACGGTGTGATGGTTGATGCGGGTGATGTGTAGTGGATGGTTATCTAGGCTTAGGTTGGGTTTGCATCATGATTTATATGTGTTATTATGACTTGATATGCGAAATTAATTGAGACTTGTGATGGTTGTACACATTGAGTCCGTTTGACTCACCCTTTGTGGGACTATTTTTGGTGACACTTTCGATGATGGACCGGTCGTGAAGCTTCGATGATGGCCATGCAGTTTGGGATTTTATTTCATTTTGGACTTGTTATATTTTAAGTATTTTGGATTTAATTTGGGTTTTGATTTGATGTTATAAGGCCTTGGTTTGAAGCATTATGCATGCATATTTAATTATCTAAGTATGACTCGATTATAATAATACAAGGTTAAAGTCTATTTTTTAAGTATAAATATTAAATGTTTTAACACCTAATCAACACGGGTTTTAAAATTGAGCCCAACCCAAATCAACTATTTTTAAAACTCGCATAAAATTTTAGCAAAACTTCAAACAAGATTTAGGAACATGCGGATCCGATTGGGGCTTGTGGTAGAGTTTGGGGTGTTTCATTTTGGTATCAGAGCCCAGTTTTAAACTCTCGACCTTGGGTTTAAGGCCCAAAACGTTTTCAAAATTAAGCCCAAAAGAATTTTGTGAAAAATTTTGAGAAATAAGTAGGTTTCTGGCATGGCACCTGAGTCTCCGGCCCGAAGTCCACCAGGTAAGTACCCCTATCTCTTGTGTGATTTATGATATGAATTGTAGAAGGGTAGAAATGGAACGTAGATTAGCATGATAAGTACTTGAACCCTAGGACTAGGTTACCCCAACAATTCCATAAAATTTTAAGTGCCTAATTAAACAAACCTGTGGTTAAGTCACCGAGTTAGGGTATGGCAACCATTGTGCGCATGTCTAGGATTGGTTTCGATAGGAGCTTGGTACTTAAGCAGTCCACGTGACTCACCTCCTCTCCACTCGAATCCTACCTGGTGCGTAGCTTCATTTCACCCTAACCAGGAGGACTTAGTCACGGGCTGAACTCAATAATTAAAACCCGAAAGGGACTAGCCACATTTTTATGGAAACCCTAGTTTTAAAAGTCAACAAACTACCCTTTTAAATTGTGAAAATTATTATTTTGAAAAAAAAACTTTCTAAGAATTTTTAATTTACAAATTACCTAAATTCCCCTAGAGGTAAAAATTTACTAAAGTGCCCTTGGTTCTAAAATTTCTATATTACCCTTGATTTCAATAAAATTTCCCTACTTTGCAAAAATATCCAAAAACTTTACAAAATATCAAGACACCCTGATTTGGAAAATTTACGAAACTACCCCTGATTTGCAAAATGACCAAAATACCCTCAGAAAGGAAAACTACCAAAGTACTCTTAATCTAGAAATCTTTAAAAATACCCTTGTTTTGAAAAGTCACCAGGAACCATATTTTGCGAAAAATTTTCAAAAAGACCCTGGCTTGAAAAATTACAAAAAAAACCCCTAGTGTATAAAATTATCATTTCACCTCTAAAATTTTTTTTCGGCAAGTATTTTAATTTTGCAAAACATTAACCATCTCTATTTTGCAAC
This sequence comes from Gossypium rotundifolium, assembly GCA_025506655.1. NCBI lineage: Eukaryota > Viridiplantae > Streptophyta > Magnoliopsida > Malvales > Malvaceae > Gossypium > Gossypium rotundifolium. Next base: position 62,989,541 of record CP106723.1, on the reverse strand, counting down.
ATTTTCAAATACCCTAATTTGAAAATTACCAAAATACCCCTATAGGATAAAATTACGGAAATACCCCTGGGTAGTGAAAAACAACAAATAACGACAACTACAACATTTCTCTATAATGAACGCAAGTTCATGTGTGTGACTAAATGAATGATGTGAGACTGTATGTGTATGAATCGAAAGAACTACTTCTTAAAACTATTAAACATAAAGCATTCGTGTTAAATCGGTGGAACAAAACTAATACATAAAATTCTTTAATCGGATAAGCGCTAAGCGGAAGTATGAATTCAAAGGGACGTGGTCGTAACGTGCGTGGCCGTGGAAGAGGCGAATGACCATGTCTCGAACCTATTAGATCGGGTCAAGGATCGAGAATGAAATGCCACCACCACCACCACCGCCGTGATGTGGAATATCGAGGATCGACGGAGATGACGCAGATGTCGCAGCGATCTTTGCGGGTTTTAAAGGGTGGTGGAGCGGTGAAGGCATGGGAGCTCGAAAGTTGGTACTGGCGACTCGAGCCAACGGAGTCGAAGTGTTCCGTGGTATATCTGGTGTGGCACCCAGATCACCGAGTATTGGTGGGAGGTGAGTGAGCGAATTATGGATGAGCTCGACTTAACTGACGAGGAAAAGTTGAAAGGGTTGGTGTCGCTCCTCCGCGATGAGTCATATTAATGGTGGCTCACGGTGCGGGATGGTGCTTCAGCTGAGGATCTTACTTGGGAATATGTTAAGGCGGCATATCATAAGAAGTATGTCATACGCATTATATTGATCTTGTGAGAAAAGGCTTTTCTTGGGCTAGTTCAAGGAACAAGTCCGTAGCTAAGTCTGAAGCGAAATTCCTAAGGCTAAGCCGTTATGCTCGAGGCATAGTGTCGACTGAGCATGAGCGGTGTGTCCGGTTTGAAGACGGACTAAGGGATGACCTGAGGTTATTGATAGCCCCACAACAGGAGCGGAAGTTTGCTGTATTAGTGGAAAGGGCTAAAGTAGACGAGGGTATTAAGGATTCTGTAAGGCAGAACACTGATCGAAATAGGTAGAAAAGAGGGTTTGGATCATCAAGGCCATCTAAGAATGAGTAAAAGAGGCCTAGAGTTAATGGGCATGAGGTCGACAAAGGCTTGCGATAGAGGCGATGTCGTACTTATGATCAGTGTGGGAAAAAGCACTTGGGTAAGTGTTGGAAAAAAGACGGTAGGATGCTTCAAGTGTGGGTCCAAGGACCACATGATTAAGGATTGTCCCGAGAGAACTGAAGGGGGGCGACCAGTAGGACAAGGACCTAACCAGGCAGGAAGAGGAGGACAGCAGCCACCGCGAGGTCGTGGTTCGGCTGACAAAGGTAATGGTTCTGGTAGAGGACGAGGAACACCGGGCCGAGGTGTTGGTAACACGGAGGCCAAGCAACTAGGTTTGGTTTACGCGGTTAGTCGGAGAGAAGATGGAGATGCACCAGACGTCATAACTGGTACGTTCCTTATATCTGGCAAACCCTATGTTGCTTTAATTGATGTGGGCTTAACCCATTCTTATGTTGCATGTAGTGTAGTTGAAAAACTAGACATAGCCTCTGAACTTCCTAGTAGGGAGATGACTGTAGTAAGCCCACTAGGCCAAACTGTAGTGGTGAATAAGATGTTTCGGAGAGTACCTTTGGAACTTCAAGGAGCAGTATTTCTTGTCGACTTAATGGAATTACCCTTCGGGGAATTCGATCTTATACTTAGCATGGATTGGCTAGTGGAGCATCGGTGTATTGGATTGTGCGATAAGCGAATGGAATTAAGGACCCCTAAGGATGAGGAAGTGGTTATGATAGGAGAAAGAAGAAACTACCTATCGAATGTAGTTTCTGCTTTAAAGGCTGATAAGAAGGTTCGGAAAGGATGCAAGGCGTTTTTGGCTTTCATTAGTACTTTGGATGAGAAAGAAGGGGGAGTTAGTGGAGTTAGAACTGTGAGGGAGTTTGAGGATGTCTTTAGGAAGAATTACCTGAATACCCCAGGACGTGGAGGTGGAGTTTGGAATCGACTTCTTCAGGTGCGACTCTTGTGTCCATTACCCCGCATGAATGGCACCAAAGGAGTTGGTTGAGCTTAAGGCTCAAATCTAAGAATTGCTAGACCGTAGGTTTATCCGACCCAGTGTGTCTCCATGGGGAGCACCGATCTTGTTTGTGAAAAAGAAGGACGAAACTATGCGCATGTGCATAGATTATCGTCAGTTGAACAAGCTGACCATCAAGAACAAGTATCCTCTGCCAAGGATGGATGACTTATTTGATCAGCTTAAAGGAGCCGCAATTTTCTCAAAGATAGATCTGATGCCTGGATATAATCAGCTTAAGGTGAAGGAGGTGGATATCCATAAGACGGCCTTTTGGACAAGGTATGGGCATTTTGAATTCGTAGTAATGCCGTTTGGGTTGACTAATGCCCCAGCCGCGTTTATGGACATGATGAACCGGGTTTTCCAACCCTATCTGGACCGATTCATTGTTGTGTTCATAGATGACATATTAGTGTATTCGAAGTCAGAAGAGGAGCATGATGAGCATCTCCGGATTGTGTTGCAAGTATTGAGGGAGAAGAAGCTCTACGCCAAATTCAGCAAGTGTGAATTTTGGCTTAAGGAGGTTACGTTTTTAGGACATGTAGTATCTGCTGAAGGAATAAGGGTGGATCCACGAAAGATTGAGGCAGTTTTGGATTGGAAACCCCCTAAGTCTGTGGCAGAAGTTTGGAGTTTCTTAGGATTGGCAGGCTATTATAGATGCTTTGTGGAAGGGTTCTCGTCGATAGTCGCGCTGCTGACAAAGTTGTTAAGGAAGAAAGTGCCTTTCATATGGACTGATAAGCAACAAGAGAGCTTTGAGAAGCTCAAGAAAGTCTTGACCGAAGCTCCAATATTGATTCATCCGGAGGCAGGGAAGGATTTTGTGGTATATTGTGATGCTTTCCATATAGGATTGTGAGGTGTCCTTATGTAAGATGGGAAGGTAGTTGCTTATGCATCTCGACAACTAAGGCCACACGAGGTTAACTACCCGACGCACGACTTGGAATTGGAGGCAGTGGTCTTTGCCCTTAAGGTGTGGAGGCATTATCTTTATGGAGAAAAATCGGTGATCTACACAGACCACAAAAGCCTTAAGTATCTAGCGACTCGAAGGAGTTGAATCGAGGCAATGAAGGTGGGTGGAATTATTGAAGGACTACGATTGCTCCATAGAATATCACCAGAAAAGGCAAATGTAGTGGCAGATGCCTTAAGTCGAAAGGTAGTGACGGATCTAAGGGCAATGTTCGTACATCTAAGCTTGTATGATGATGGAAGTCTGCTGGCAGAGCTACAAATTAAGCCAACGTGGTTGAATGAAGTGGAAGAGGGACAGTTGGTGGATGAGGATCTAAGTGTTAAGTTGCGACAAGTGCTGAATGGAGAGTTAGAGGGTTATGGTGTTAATGACGAGAGAGTATTGTGCTTCAAAGGTAAGATTTGTATGCCGAAGGACGAGGAGCTTAGGCAAAGAATTCTTCGGGAATCGCATAGTAGCCTTTATGCTATGCATCCTGGAGGCACTAAGTTGTACAGAGATCTAAGGGAATAGTTTTAGTGGCCTGGTCTGAAGAAGGAAGTTATTGAATTTGTTGGCAAATGCTTGGCGTGTCAATAAGTCAAGGCGAAACACCAAGTTCCGTCAGGGTTGCTTCAGCCAATACAAATTTCGCAATGGAAGTGGGAGAGAATTACCATAGACTTCGTTAGTGGGCTTCCCCTTACGCCTACTAAGAAGAACTCGGTATGGGTGATAATGGATCGGCTGACAAAGTCCACGTATTTCTTACCTGTACGAGTTGATTATTCGTTGCGGAAGTTGGCAAGGTTATATGTGGCAGAAATTGTAAGGTTACACAGAGTACCGATGTCAATTATCTAGGAAAGGGATCTGAGGTTCACGTCTCGATTTTGGAAAGCTCTACATCAGGCCTTAGGCACTAGATTAGATTTCAATACGGCTTTTCATCCACAGTCAGACGGCCAGTCTAAACGAGTGATCCAAGTACTAGAGGATATGTTAAGAGGCTGTGTGATAGACTTCAGAGGAAGTTGGGAAGAATATTTGCCTCTAGCGGAAGTTGCTTACAACAACAGCTATCAGGCCAGTATACGGATGGCACCATACGAGGCATTGTATGGTCAGAAGTGTCGCTCCTACATGTTGGACAGAATTGGGAGAACATCAGGTTTTGGGTCCAAAAATTGTGGCAAAATATGAGGAGAAGGTTAGTGTAATTAGAGCTCGATTGAAGGAAGCATCCGATAGACAAAAGACGTACGCAGATCTCAAACGGAAGGAGATTGAATTTGATGTGGGAGATCAAGTGTTCCTTAAAGTATCGCCTTGAAGAAGGTGATGAGATTTGGTCGAAAAGAGAAGCTAAGTCCAAGGTTCATAGGACCCTATCGGGTATTGAAGCGAATCGGACCAGTGGCATACCAATTGGACTTGCCATCAGAATTGAACCAGATGCACGACGTATTCTATGTTTCCATGCTACGTCGATATCGATCAGATCCATCTCACGTAGTTTCGGTTGAAGAGGTGGAGCTAAGGCCAGACCTGTCCTACAAAGAGGAGCCGATTTAGATCTTGGAGCAAGATGTAAAAGTGTTACGGAGGAAGTCAGTACCTTTAGTCAAAGTGTTATGGTGAAATCATGGATCGGAGGTATTTTCTTGGGAGCCAGAAGAAGCAATGCGACAATAATACCCTCACTTGTTTCAGCCAGGTAATTTCGAGGATGAAATTATTTTAAGGGGGTAGAGCTGTAATATCCCAGACTATGGCTTATGCATAATTGCTTAATTGAATGTGAAAGCATGCCATTGTATGTATAAATGTGTTCTATGAACCTTAGTGAGTAGGTGAACGCTTTAGAAATTATTTAGTTTTAAGTCTAAAAAAGGGAGATAAGCCTGATAGGCCTTAAGAAAATAAATGGGGGAAATAAAACACACAATTGGGCTTGGAAAAGTGGCCCGGAGGCACCACTTAAGGCCTCTGGAAATGATGCCACCAGCAGGGTAAATGGGCCAAGGTTCGAGTCACATAGGAAGCTAAATGGAAGCTTTTATTTTCGGCAACAAGGAGCAGTAGTGGACGGAAAAAGGAGTCTATGGGAGGAGTTTGGGATGAAGTCTAGTTCTCTTAGAAATTTCAGCTAAGGTAGGAGATAGGTGATGAATTATTTTTGGAAAGGGAAGGAAGAGTGAATTAAGGAATTTGATAGTGAGAGGAAGAGGTGGCCGGCCAAGGGACTCTAGGTTTAGTAATTTCGGCAAGAGGAGGAAAAGTAAGGCTATTATTCTTTTCTCTTTTGAAACCTCTGCCGAATTCTCTAGCCACTCTTCTTCTTCTCTCTTTATCTTGTCAAAAGCCGAAAAACACAAGTAACCATTGCCGATTTCTTCACATTTCTCTTCTTCTTTTTGTAAACTTTTCAAAAGCCGAAAGCAAGTTCCTCATAAGCTATTGCCGATTCTCTCTAAGTCCCATACACCTTTCTTCTCTTTTCTTTTCCTTGTTAAAGCCGAATCTCACATATTAGTGGCCATAGTCGAATACTCCCCCATCCTCTAGGAGTCGAATTTCTCTACTTCAAGGAAGGACATTTGATTAAATTGGTAAGGAATATCACCTATGTCAATCTACTTTCTTTATTTCTTCTCCTGACTGTTGAAATCGAAATCCAATCTCTCCTAATCTTGTTGGCCGAAACTTGGAAGGTGAATTTCGAGATTTTCCATATTAGCCGATCTCTGGGGAGATCATCTGGGATTTCAGATCTAAGGTATTTTGGCATCTTCATAAGCCAAGTGACAAGTTTTTGGGATTGTAGATTCACAAGGTAAGTGAATATTTTAATCGGCCAAAGCTAAATTTGGTAGTTCAAATCTATTTCTTGTTTATTCAAAAGCCGAAAACTAATTATTTAGGTAATATAATGTTGGCCAATTGCTAGGGGGCAAGATCACAAAATTTCAGGATTTGAGAAGTACTCAAATCGGCAAGCAAGGTAAGAAGTTGGTTACATTAAGCCTTTGGGATTTGGTTTTATAACCGAATGGCTTTTTACTAACATGTTAGGGTTGGCCGAATATAGGAATTAAAGATCTAAAGCGATAGATCGAGTTTTCTGGATTTGATGAATTTCGATAAGTATACGGTGTGTACCCACACTAAGCTTTAATTAATTGCGGTTATGTTTTAATTAATATGTACAAGAATATGTTATGATGTGGCCAAAGTACCATGTAATGGTGCAGAAGTACTCAGTACGTTCTCCTACTCCTACTATGAGTATGATAAAAATGACAATAGTGATAAGAATGTGAAATATAACATGTTTTTCCATGATATGTTTGACATGGGCCATATGGGTGATATGTGAAGGGGAAGTGAATTGGTGGTTTAATACCCCAATATCTGAATGTGGTGACTTATGTCACAATATCTGAATGTGGTGACTTATGTCACAATATATGAATGTGGTGACTTAAGTCACAAAATAATTATCTGGTGGCTATGCCATGAATTTTATAAGGGCGATGAGCACGTCGACTGCAGCGACTGCCTTCGATGGTGAGTAGCGGATGGAGGGTTGACTTAGTAGTCCCCATGGTGTGATGGTTGGTATGGGTGATGTGTAGCGGATGGTTATCTAGGCTTGGGTTCAGGTTTGCATCATGATTTATATGTGTTATTTTGACTTGATATGCCTGAAATTAATTGAGACTTGTGATGGTTGTACACATTGACTCCATTTGACTCACCCATTTGTGGGACTATTTTTCAGGTGACACTCAGTGATGGACCGGTTCGGCAGAAGCTCAGTGATGGCCATGCACAGTTCAGGATTTTGTTTCATTTTGGACCTGTTATATTTTAAGTATTTTGGATTTAATTTGGGTTTTGATTTGATGTTATAAGGCCTTGGTTTGAACTATTATGCATGCATATTTAATTATCTAAGTATGACTCGATTATAATACTACAAGCTTAAAGTCTATTTTTCTTAAGTATAAATATTAAATGTTTTAACACCTAATCAACACGGGTTTTAAAATTCGAGCCCAACCCAAATCAACTGTTTTCAAAAACTCGTAAAATTTTAGCAAATCTTTAAACAAGATTCGAACGGTTTTTCCTAGGAACATGCCAGATCCGGTCAGGGCTTGTGGGTTGGGTTTGGGGTGTTTCCGCTAAATCATCCAAAAGCATGCTAAATGTGGGCCTAGAATATGTTACTTTTATGGTTTATCATTTCCCTTATTGAATGAGGTCATGTATTTGTTGCTGATGGGATTTAGCTTGGACAAGTAATCCTATTGACCTCATTACAGATAGGATTTAGACTGGATGGGTAATCCTAATAAAATCCCTCTTGAGCATATGTTACAATTAGGATTTAGCCTGGACTAGTAATCCTAATTGAGCTCTTCTGAGCATATGATACAAAAAGGATTTAGCTTGGACTGGTAATCCTATTATATGATATGTGGCTCAAGAGTGTGCTTTCTGATTAAGTGCCCTAACGGGTACCCCTAAATATGAATTGATGGATCCTAATTTGTACACCTCGAGTGTACTACTTGTGTATCCATCGATATTTCGAATAAATTCAACGGGTACAAATCCTGATCTAAAAAGATATGAATAAGAAATGAGTCATTATACGTATCTACCTGAAATACATGAAAATGATGAATTATTAAGAAAATATACTTGTAATATAAAGATATGATTTATACATGTTAAATGAATACGTGATGTGGAAAGCATATGTGCCTGAAAACCTGATTATTGTTGAACCCATATATATTTCTTGGTGTTATTATGGAATATATTACTAACAAGGGCAATGAGGATATGTGTAGGGCTTGAGATCAAATTGATTGAATATGCCTTACATGTTTATCTTGAAATAGAATAAATGGTAAGTTAAGTACCATGTTATACGAACTTACTAAGCATTATATGCTTAGTTTTATTTCCCTATTTTATAGCAAATCGAAAGCTCGTTGGATTCAAAGCTTGGCAGAGATCACTCACACTATTCATCAGCTCATTTTGGTACATATGGTAAATTAGTTATGGTTATAATGACATGTAGAGGTTAATTGGCCATATTGGCATGTAAAACGGTTGATTGTAATCTAGCCATTTGGAATGGCTAGTAGAGATTTGTTTTGGTAAAATTATAAGGTTATACCATGATGAATATCTATGTATTTAGTGTGGTTGATTAAATTATGTTAACATGTATGTTCACAAAAAGGGTAAGATTATAAACATGAATGTATGTAATGATGTACCATGTTAGATGTTAAAATTAACTTGATTATGATGCTCGAATTGGTTAGTTTATGAATGAAAGTTTTGGTGTAGGTCGTTGGAAAATTTTGGGTGAGAAATAAAGCTAGAAAATGGCTTTATATTGTCCACACGGGTGTGTGCCTTAACCGTGTGTGACATACGGCCTGGTAGATGGACATGTGGTTAGGCCGTGTGTCCCCTGCACCTTAAATTTGAGAAACAGAATGCTCAGAATTGAGCACACAGGCAGAGACACGGGCGTGTGTCTCAGCCATGTGCGTTACACGGCATAGCACACGAGCGTGTGGTGGCCGTGTGGCACAAGTCAGAGAGTTGCACAGGGTTAAGCATGGCCTACAGCACGGGCATGTCCCTTGGACCACACGGGCTTGTGAGCCCTGCATCTTGGAAAATTTTAGAATTTTGCGAAAAATTCTCTGAGTTCCCGATTTAGTCTCGATTTGATTCTAATACTCGTTTTGGGCCTCGAGGGTCCGTTTAAGGGACGTTATGAATAATTTCAGTAAATGAAAAGAATTCGACATGAATTATCTGCAAATGTTCTGGAAACTCTGGTAACGCTCCGTAACACTGTTCCGGTGACAAATACGGGTTAAGGGTGTTACATGCGGGATAGGCATGCCAAAACTATAGATCCCTAACTGTAAGACCCGGCATGGTTTAGATCTTCTAGTAAGGTGAGATACATGATGTGGATTTTTTTCTGATTTGGGTTCGACATCAGTACCCCATCTATCAGTTGTAGAAGATACGCTTTAGCATGGTGGTCAGCAGGACGACGGTGGCAGAGCACGATGGTTGTGTTGGTGGCTTGTTTTTGTTGGTTGGGTGGTGGACCATTGTGGTTTTTATAGTGGGGGGCCATTAAGGGTGATAGGTAGAAGGAAAGGAGAAAGACGAAGGAAAGAAAGAAAGAAAAAAGCCTAGCATGAATAGTGACCCGTGACTATCGGGTCACATCCGATCAGTAGCAGGTGTGTCACGACCATCTGATGGTTTACATCGACGTGACCTGACGGTCATGGGTCACTATTCACAAGGAGTTTTTTTCAAGTGACATTTTTTTCTTTCTTTCTTTGTTTCACATGTGTTAAACCTTTTTTTTTATTTTCTTTCTTTCTTTCCCTATATTAAACAGGTTAAATCTTTTTTTTCTTTAATTTTTCTTCTTTCTTCTTCATTAATTTTATTTCTTTATTAGACACTCTAAATGTTTTTGTTTTTATTTCTTTATTAATCTCAATTAAAATTTAAATCAATTCAAATTAAACATTTTTATTTCTTTATTAAATTTTTTCTTTATTAAATGATATTAAACACTCTAGATTTTATTTCTTTTTTCGATTGATATACGATAAAGAAAATCAAACAACATGTCATACGGATCAAAATTGATTTATAGATAAAAATTTGGTTTACAGAAACAAAAAATTGATTTATGAATAACAATAAATTATACGAATCATGAAAAAAATACTCATCATCTTCTAATCTTGCATTTCGAGAAGATTGACCAGCATAATAGACATGATGTGGGCAAGTAAATCGATTGTGGCTGGATTGTAACAACCCGATTTAGGGCCTAGTCAGAATAGTGGTTGCAAGACCATAAATTCGAGGTAGAAATATGTGTTTTATGACTTTTATGAGGCCTATAGCATGCTTGCATGATTGTGTGAAAATTTCATGAAGAAATTTTATAAATTAGTGAACAATTTTTCCATTAGGACTAAATTGCAAAGATTGGAAAATATGAAATTCTAGAATATTTAAGTATAAAATAACATTATAAAAATTATTAGAAGTCCTTATTTAGCAATTAGACCAATATATGTGAAGATGGACAAAAATAGACATGGGAAGGAAAAATCTCAAGAAAGGGGACTTAAGGGCATTTTTGTCATTTGGTTAATAAAAGAATTAAAAGGGAAAAAGAAGCCAAAAATTCATGTCCATCTTCTTCATGCTAGCCAAAATTTTCAAGCTCTCCAAAGCTAGGGTTCCAAAGTGTAATTATGTGAAAGTTTAGGGGCAAAATCGTAATTTTTCCAAAGTATGATTCATGGGTTAATTTAGTCAATGTGAGTATTAAAAAATTCAAATTGTTATTATAGATCAAGAAACATGAAGCCGGGCCGAAACCGAGGCAAGAACAAGGTTGTGGACTAAATCGAACAATTATACGTATTTTGAGTACTGAGGTAAGTTTGTGTGAAATTAAAGCTACATAGTGTTATTATGTTTTTAATTACTTTATATTATGAGAAATGTCCATGAAGTTGATTAATGAAGCCTCGATGAAATTATAATGAGATCATGTTAAGTTGAAGTCCCGGTTGAACATTCGGAATAGTAAGGATACATGTGTCACAATATGAGATAAGGAAGGTCCCATATAAGAACATGTCTGGGACATGGCATCGGCACCAAATAAAGGAGGTCCCGTACAAGACAATGTCTGGGACATGGAATCGACACCAAATAAAGGAGGTCCTGTATAAGACCATGTTTGGGACATGGCATCGGCACCAAAAAAAGGAGGTCCTGTATAAGACCATGTCTGGGACATGGCATCGGCAACAAATAAGGAAGGTCCCGTATAAGACCATGTCTGGGACATGGCCTCGACACCAAAGGAAGATCTCGTGTAAGACCATGTCTAGGACATGGCATCGACATCTATATACGATCTTGTATAAGACCATATCTGGGATATGGCATCGACATCGAGATATGAGATCTGTTGTAAGACGATATCTGAGATATGGCATCGGCATCAAAATTTGATCCCATGTAAGACCATATCTGGGATATGGCATTGGCATCATGAGGCATGTATGATGAGATTGAGTATCCTTTGATATTCCTAGTAGTTCAACGGGCAAAAAGCTAAGTGTATCTTTCGATATTTCGAGTAGTTCCACGGGCAAAGAGCTAAGTTTATGTACACATAACAAAGAGATAAGTCTATGTTTAAGAGAGTAAAAGTGCTAAAGTTGTGTGACAAAGTGATACAGGTACCCATGAGTAACTTACAAGAAATGAATGCAAAATGTTATATGTAATTTGGTAAGAGTATGCATGAGTAAGTTATGTTGACGTGTTTGAGAACTTATGTATTATTCAATGAGATGAATGGATGCTATTATAAGTTTTAATGTTGCTATTTACTTCATGCAAACTTACAAAGCTTTATGCTTACCTTTTTCTTCTCCCTTTCCCTTGTAGTATCGCCAAGCTAACTCGGGGATCGTAGGACGTCGGAGTTTGGATCACACTATCAACTATTCTTTTGGTATAGTAAAGTTGATTTATTTTGGGTATGGCATGTATAGGAACTTGGTCATTTTGTTATGTCATATTTGTTATCCAAAGTGTTAGCTATTATTGTTACTCATTTATTTTGTAAATGGCTATTGGGAATTGGCCAATACTTGCTAAGTTTTATATATATGCAATGATGATGATATTCATGAAGTGCAAGTTCGTGTAATTGATCGAGAAAGATGTGAAGTGTATGCATGGTGAATTAGTGATTCTTCATAGTGAATTATGGCTATGTTATGTGTAACAGCCCGATTTAGGGGTTAGTCAGAATAGGGATCTTGAAATCACAAATTCGAGGTTAGAAAAATTATTTCATGTTATTTAATGTGTATAACATGTTTATAAAGATGCATAAAAATTTTGGTGCTTTAATTTTAGCAATTTCTTACTTAATCGCGAAAAAGGACTAAATCGCATAAAGTGCAAAAGTTCTATTTTATTTGCTAGAGGTTCCAAATAGCTATGGATTATAAATTGGAGGTCCCAAATGTACAATTTGGCCTCGTTAAGTGAGTTGGCTGGCCATAGGGTGCATAGGGGACAAGTGCATTTATTGTGATTAAAAATTGGTGATAGTAGTTGGAAAGATGAATAAAATAAGATGATATACGCAAAAGTTATCATCTTTTTATTTAGTCTTCTACTCCAACCGAAAATATCAACCATGGGAGGGCTTTGAAAGCTTGAAAATTTTAGCAGCTCGTTTTCTCTACAAGTAAGTCAATTTGATGGTTATTTTTGATGATTTTTGTATTTTTGGAGTCCTCAAAGCTTAAGCTAGCTAATGAGAGGACTAGTCTGCAATATAATTGAAAGTCTAGGGACTTACCATGATAGATTTTATGTTTTTTGATGAGTTGTTATGGAAGAAAATGAATGATACGATGATGATAAACAACTTTTGTGAAATGCGTTGTTATGAAAACACCTAATTGGGACTCAAATGCAAAAGTTATAATTTGTTCATTAAGGCATGAAATAGTTGGAATTGTGAATAGTTGTAAAGGATTAAATGTTCAGCTAGGCTTGTTTAATAAGAAAATGTGATGAAAATTTATTTACGAGCCTAGGGGCAAAATCATAATTTTACCAAAGTATAAGGGCAAATTAGTCATTTTTTTGCCTAAGTGTAGATTATGGTGTATTATGATTTATAAGTGATTAAATAAGTAAATTCCATTGTTCTAGATCAAAGAAAAAGAGATTCGGACCTAGAACGGGTGAAAAGAGAAATGTGAGCAAAAAGTCCCTTTCAACCCTTTCGACATCGAGGTAAGTTCTTATGCTAAATTATGAAATTCTAAGTGAAGTACTTAACATTCTGATGTTGTATGGATTTTTTAATTGCCTCTATGTATACGTTAAGTACATTTTGATGGAATTTCAAAAAATGAGAGTCTTATTCTTAATTTAAGACTAGTGGGAAAAGAAATTAGCATGATATGATGATAATTAAGGTCCCGTGTAAGACCATATTGGAATATGGCCTTAGTGTAAGAATTCGTATAAGACAATGTCAGGGACATGGCCTCGATATGTTAATGCATGTAAGACCCTATCGGGGTATAATGTCAATATGACATTATATGTATGAGACTCAAGAGTATTATTTAACAATTTGAGTGATTCAATGGGTATGTTGAAAGAGAGAAAGTATGTGGTTGTGCCATGAGAAGCACAAGTATGTGTTAGAACTGAATTGAGGTAAATTTTGTATATGATGAACCCCTGGTGGGTTATGTGTAATCAATGCACCTCAGTTGCATAAGTTATATTCATAAATGTATTGTGTGAATGCGAACGAGTATCGTAGAAAGTTAAGTAAGAATAGTAGTGTGTGAGGATGTTCCCGGATGAACATTTGAAATAGAGAAATAGATGTGTATAACTATCCATGAATGTATATTAACGGTGAGCTATGTGCGGTATCAACTTATTGATGGTTAGTGATGGGCTATGTGTGATACCATCAACTATATTTTTAATGGTGGGCTGTGTGCATTACCACCTAATTAATTGTTAATCGATGGGCTGTGTGCGATACCATCGCTTATAAAAATCATTTGGTGGGCTAAGTGCGAAACCACCCTAAGTATAAATAATTGGTGGGCTATATGCGATACCATCCTATTAGAGATCGATGGTGGGCTAAGTGCGAAACCACCAAGAGATTAGTAGTATGAGTAGCTTATTGAAATGTTTGATGTGTTGTTTTATATGACCATGTGGTGACCAGTGCAAGAATGTATGCTAATTAACATGAGCAATTGGCTTATGGCATGGTTAGAATGTGGTAAGAGATAGAATGAGTAAGTTTCAAGAATGGTTGAGTAAGTAACCATGAGTTTAAGAGTAAAACTCCTTATAATACCTTATGGTTGTGTATATTCAATGACTATCAGTGTTTGTCAGTTATGTGCAGATGAACTTACAAAGCATTATTGCTTACTCCTTTCCTTTTTGCATATCTTGTAGGTTATTTTAATTAGCTTGGGTTGGAGGCCGCCAGATATGTTTTCACACTATCGAGTAGACGCTTGGTATGATGTTTCAAGTTCTTATGAGTTATGGCATGTATAGGGACCTCTTTTAAAGTTGACTAAGTCATAGTTAATATAGCCAAATGTGTTGGCCTAAATGAGTTATGATTTGGTTGTGAATAGACATAAATGATGGCTTAAGTCGATTATAATAATAGTAGAAATAGTTCTCCCTTATGTTTGAGATGAAGATTTCATTGTATGAATTAAATGTCTTTAATTCAAGAGTTATATTGATGCTTTGTAAAGTTATGTGATGATGTATGAATGTATACAAATGAGAGTGGAAAAAGGCTTGGTAGATAACCTTCTACTCTCCCATAGGCATAGACACATGGGCGTGTGTCTAGACCGTGTGAGAGGCACGGTTAGCACATGAGCATATGCCCCAAGCCGTGTGGATAAGTTAGAATGCCAAGGTTTGGCACACGGGCCAGGACCTCGGGCGTGTCAAGGCCGTGTGTATTTAGTCAGTGTAGACCACGGGTAGAAGACACGGGCATGCCTTAGGGGTACACGGGCGTGTCCCTAGTTCAACATGGGCGTGTGGCCCCTGTTTTGATGAAAAGTTTCTCGAGTTCGTAAAAGTTTCAAGATTAGTTCCAAAACCTCTCGGAGGTATGTTTAAGGCCTCGTAGGTCATGAATGAGCAAGAAATGAGTCTTGAACAAAATTTTGTAACCCTTTCTTTCACATTTAAATAAGATTAAGCATGGTAATGCCTCGTATCCGATCTCGGTGCTGGACTCGAGTAAGGGGTGTTACATTATGTGTTGCTTGTGGTTGTATAAGTGTGTTTGTTTTTCAGGGTGGCAATTAGCTTGGAAAATAGCCTCCTAATTGTCCACACGAGTAGACATACGGGGGTCTATCTAGGCCGTGTGTGACACACAGCCAGCCCTATGGGTGTGTTGATAGGTCGTGTGTCCCCTGCATCAAATTTATGAAAATTAGTTCGTCACACAGGCTAGCACATAGGCGTGTGACTAGGCCGTGTGCCCCTAAGTGTTTGCTGATGTCATAAATAGAATACTAAGGTTTTCACACATGGGTGAGGTCAAGGGCGTGTTTAGCTGTGTGAAGGACACGGGCCATAGACACGGGCGTATGCTAGGCCGTGTGAAAACCCTTGTAAGTTTGAAATGAAAAATAAAATCCACACGGGTTAGGAACATGGGTGTGTGTGACCACACGTCCTACCCACACGGGCGTGTTCCATTCCACATGGGCGTGTGGCCCTATTTTAAGCAAAAATTTCTAAGTGTACGAAAGTTTTGGTTTAGTCTCCAACCATTCCTTATATATGTTTAGGGTCTCGTAGATCCATAATAGGGACATTATGAATATGAATGAAAAATTTGTAAGTTGAAACGAAATTTTATGGCCCGATTTTATATGTTTGAGCTAGTTAAGTTCGATAATGCCTCGTATTCGGTTCCGGCGTTGAATACAGGTAAGGGGTGTCACATGGATGTTTGGCAAACTCCACGATGTTTGGGTTTGCCCGTCTCCCTCACATCTATGTCACCATGAATCCTTGTTATATGTGGTTGACCTTTAAGATGTCTATAGAGACTGCAATCTGGCAACATCTCGAAAGCAGGCGGTGGTACTTCCCAATTCTAGATATTTCACATTACGGAAATCATTTCTCCAAATACGCAATGTGCGTTGCAGCGTGTAGACATCATCCATGAATTGTTCGGCATTTAGGTTTGTTGTCACACACGCTATGTGAACATGCACAAATAGATATCGAAGACTCTAGAACTTCCCACATTTGTAAGGCCTATTTTGTAAATCAATTGCATATGACCTAAGCGAAAGACCCGGGTGATGGTCGATGTACTCTTGAACCTGGAAAGACTCCAAGTCACAGGAATACAATTTTGCATTCATTGTCTGTGCCCTCCGAGCATTGACTGCCACTGCCTTTCGGATAGCCTCAATGTGAACATACCTGACCTCTATCTGTTTTACTTGTCTTAGCCTTATCTTTAGCATCAATGTGGCAAGCTTATAGAATGTTGCCAAGAAAACTACAAAAATTGGCAAATGACGTGTATGCCTGAAAATGAAGTTAACCGCCTCTACAAGGTTGTTTGTCATTTGACCATAACGAAATACATCATCGTAACTTTGAGTCCACTGCCAGTGCTCCATTCTACCCAACCACTGCCGGAGATTTGTTTGTAACCCCATCATCTGAGCTTCAAGTTTCATGAACCTTTGCTTGAATTATAGTGGTTCTAGCTCGTACCTTACATATGCAATTTTGGAAAAATTATTGAATATCAATTACGAATAAATAATTTTTGTAAAAAATTATACCAAAAAATGATAAATTTTGTAAAATTTAAAAAAAATCAACTAGATTCAAATCAATATTTTAAAAATTACAGAGTGATAAATTTAGGATTTTTTTAAAAAAAGTCGATTGATAAATTTTGAAAAATTATTTTAAAAAATTTACAAACTAATAAAATTTGAAAAAAAAAAGATTAAAAATAAAAATTGGCCATTTGCAAGGCCAATTTGCCACCCCAACTTCAATGTACCTACACAAGGCAAAATGGTACCATTTCATCTTACAATTAGGCAGCCAAAATCATCAATCAAATGCACAATTCATACCATTATAATTTCATCTATTCCAATTCTCAAATCACTACCATTTACTTAGCCAAATACATGCCAAAAAAATATCAAACTATATGGTTCATTTACCATAATTCACACATACATAACTTACCCTATAAATAACCAACACAACATCTAAAATCATACCTCATCAAGGCATTTCTTAAACATTTATACTCTAAAATCAATTAACCATTTGAGCAACTATAAAACCATAACCACATTCATACCAAACATACCAAAATAAGCCATCACTCATGGCTATATATACAAACCAAAACATATACATTTACAAGCCATTTCTATTAGCCAAACACACATCAAAATTAACATCATTTACAAGCCAAATCTTATGGCTATAATCACAACCAAAATACCATATCTTGCCTATACATGCCATATACCATAAATGTATAATCCAAAAGTGTAACACCCCTACCCGTATCTGTTGCCGGAATAAAGTACGAGGCATTACTGAGGAGTACAGAACACTTACAGATAATTTAAACCATTTATCCCTCAAATACCGAAATTGATTATTAAAGTTTCTTTAATGGATCCTCGAGGTCCAAATCATGCATTAGGATCGGGTCGGGACTAAATCAGAATCGTATGAAAATTTTCGCAAAATCCCAAAATTTATCTCATTTACAAGGGTCCCATGCTCGTGTGACTGGGGACACACCCGTGTGGCATGGTCGTGTGGCTTACATGGCCGTGTCTCTGAGGCGTGTAACTCTCTGACTTGCATCTATAAAGGAACTCAGGTCACACGACCTTAGTACACGCCCGTGTTGCTAGGCCGTGTGGTAAAGTTAATTTTCATAAATTAGGCTATTTTCCAAGCCATATTTCTCACTCATT
This sequence comes from Gossypium rotundifolium, assembly GCA_025506655.1. Classification (NCBI taxonomy): domain Eukaryota; kingdom Viridiplantae; phylum Streptophyta; class Magnoliopsida; order Malvales; family Malvaceae; genus Gossypium; species Gossypium rotundifolium. Next base: position 62,971,757 of record CP106723.1, on the reverse strand, counting down.
TGATCCTTATTCTTCACCCACATTTAATACACACAAAAACCAATTTAAGATATTCAATCGAGCCTTATACTTAATATCATTTGTTAGTCACACACTTCATATAAATAACAAGAAACATATATGAGCTCAATTTTTATTAAATTTCTCATATATATATATATAGACAATTTCACATTATGTAATCATATAACGTATGGCAACCATATCTTAGTATTTTAAATATATTTTCATAACAATTTGTCTTGATTTCATATTATTTTATATTTGAGCTTTACTCATCAAAGTATTTGAAATATCATCTTTATGCAAATAGTAACATGAGGTATACAATTTCATAATTATGAATGAACATATTTATCAAAGATATTCCATGTTCATATATCATAGTCTCGTGTCTGCATATATCAATAACCATCATTTTCTTGTATTTTAGATAAATACTTGTAACCATACATAAGTACGCAATTCGCTATTTCTTCCTGTCAATCACAATTTCAAATGACAAATTCTTGTGAATACGCTCACCAATTTCATAATTCCATGTATTTATCGTTTTCCATATTTATCCCATTGAATTCATCGGAATTTCGATGGATTTCCTATAGTACACTCATGGTGTACAATCTTATTAACCGTCAATTCATACTCATATATACATAAGTCCTTTTTAGAGAGCACACCCCGAACCTCATTTCTTATAGCAGGATTACCAGTCCAAGCTAAATCCCCTGTAACATATGCTCAAAGAGTATTGTCGAGATTACCAATCCAGGCTAAATCCCCTGTAATGAAAAATACTCTATAGAGCTTTGTCTGGATTACCAATCCAGGCTAAATCCAGACTTACATTTACTTTGGATTACCTGTTTGGCTAAATCCATTTCACACTTCGGGAGGGCTTATATCAGGATCACCCATCCGGGCTAGATCCTTTTCACACATATTCTTCGGGAGGGCTTATATCAGGATCACTCGTCGGGCTAGATCCTTTTCACACATATTCTTTGGGAGGGCTATATTGGGATAGGACCACCGCTCTGGGCTAGATCCTTTTTACAGTCAATTCCTTTTCAGAGATCCATCGAATTTTCCTTTCATTCAATAGGGATTTATTTTCCATTTTCATCAAGAATATCAATACTTCATCAATTATCATACAATAAACAACCAAATCATATTCACATCAATAAAAATATATTTCAAGCATTTAAGAATATAATTCAAGTTACACGAACTTACAATCCGATTCTTATACCATAACGATAATCTTAGTTTCTTAATAAATATTTGAAATAAAATATTATATCATTTCTAATTCAATGTTTATCGATTATAATAGGGCATGTGATTAATTTATACATAAGTCATTCATATATTTTCCTCCTCATCCACTCCATTCCATAACCTTAGTATAAATAACACATTTGTAACTAACATTATCTATAATTTTTCACTATTTATTTATGTGAATATTCAAGCTGTTCATTAGTGTCACAGTCACTAAATTATTATCTTGAGCTACAGAACTCCAAATTAAGATCCGCTAATTTTCCCTAAAAATAGACTCACATATCTTCTTACCATAAAATTTTAATAATTTTTGGTTTAGCCAATAAATCTGATTAATTCTTTAAAGTAACCTGTTTTGTTGTCCGATAGTTCGATCCTCTTCACTAAAATTAATTATCTCATAAATGTAATTGAGATAATGTTACCGTTTGTTTTTTTGAAAATAGACTCATTAATTATTTTAATAATATAAATTATAACCCATAATTATTTTCTTAAAGTTTTTATAATTTTTCAAAGTCGAGCAGGGAACTCTAAATCATTCAGACCTTGTCTCACAAAACCTATTATATCTTATGATTTACAATTCCATTGCATACATAATTTTCTCTATAAGAAACTAGATTTAATTCAATATTTTATTCATCCTCTAATTCTATTTCTATTATTTTTGGTGATTTTTCAAAGTTAGACTACTGTTGTTGTTCAAAACTGTTTTAGTGTAAAGTGTTGATTTCCATTTTGCCCCAAATTTCACAGTTCATACAATTCAGTCCTTGTCCAATTCTCAATTGGGCTAATTTTCTCAATTAATACCTTATCCTATCATTTTAAACTACTTCATAACCCTTGAAAATCAGAACTTTAGCATTAAACCTTAATTCCAAACTCTTTTACAATTAGGTCCTAAAACCAATTTCCATCAACTTTACTTGATAAAATCATCATATATCAAAATTAAAGCTTCAATTCTATGCTTATTCATCATATTCTTCAAGCACTCATCTATAGAAACTTTAAAAATTGGCCATAGAATCAAAAACTAATGACATAATAAGTTAGACCCAATTGTAAAAGTCCAAAAAACATAGAAATTTCAAGGAGAAAGCAAGAATTAAACTTACATGAAGCTAGAGTATGAAAACTAGCTTGAACCCTCTCCCATGGTTCTTTTTCAGCTGATGAAAATGAAGAGAATTGAAGAGAATTCTAGATATTCCAATTTGATCCCATTTTTATTTAGCTAATTTTGGCAATTTTTCAATGTTGCCCTTATTTCACCCATTTCTTGATTTTTCTCAGCTATTGCCACCCAAAATATATCCTTTGGGCTTATTTGCACTTTAGGTCCTTCCTCATTTGACAATTGAGCTATTTAATCATTCTAGCAACTTTTACACCTTTTTCAATTTAATCTTTTTTATTTAATTAACCACCCAAACGTCAAAATTTTTCTAACGAAATTTTAATACTACCTTATTGACATACCATAAATATTCATAAAAATATTTATGACTCGGTTTATAACACCAAGATCTCGATACCTCTTTTTCTCAATTTCTTGACCAAATAAATCTTTATAAAACACAATTTACTATTTCAACAATCTTTTAAAAGCTACATTTGGCTCTTAAATATTAAATAATATAATCTACGAGTTCATTTTTCAGATTTGGTGGTCTCAAACCATTATTTCGACATTGCTGAAATTTGGGCTATTACAAAAAGTACCAACTTAGATATTTGATAGTGCGATGATGTTCCCAACGACTCTCGGATCCGAGTTAGCCTTAATTCACTATAAAACATAGAAAAATAACACGAAGTAAACTTCATAGCTTAGTAAGCTCGTATATGAATAACTTATTTCATCGAATAAATCCAAATCAACCAAATACACATGACAAAACCATATACACATTAACTACAAACCTTTCTCATGTCTCAAAACATGATCAAATACTAACTCACCGAACTTTCACTATTCTTAAGGTTCAACCGAGCTTTCACACTTTTCGTTTCTATCATCGAATGCATCCATAAAGTCATTTTCATAATTCATACATTATCCATATTCCCGTTTTAACAATTTATGCAATATTAAAGCATTTTAACATACATTTATAATGTAATCATCACATATGAACTTACCTCATATTGGGAATTGATGGATCGGGTCAACTACTCGATAACATTGCTTTTCCCCCGATCTAAATCTGAATTCTTTCTTTCTTCATTTATATGAATACAAAATTAACTTATTTATTCATCTACTCATTCAATTAATACAAAAACACACATTTGGGCATTTTTACACATTAGCCCCTAACCTTTCGCATTTAATCAATTTAGTCCCTATTTCACAAATACACAAAATTCAAATAATTCAACAAAACCCATGCTTGGCAGAATTATATATAGGTCCCTAGCTATCCAAAACTTTCATTTATTTCACATTTTAACCAAACAATTTGCACATTTCACAATTTAATCCCTATTATACATTTTCATCAAAAATCACTTAACAAAACATGTAAAACTATCATCAAGCTTTCATATTTCAACATTAAACATCAAAGAACACATAGATTCAACAATAGCAACTCTCAAAATCTTTAACAGTTTTGAAATTAAAGGCATGCACTGGCTAGATTGAGCTGCAGCGATTACAAAAACATAGAAATCATTAAAAATCGAGTCAAAATGACTTTCCAATTTAAGCTTACAAGTGCCAAACCTTAAAACACAACAAGAAGCTTTCTTCTTCTTCAATATTCGGCCAAAAAGATGATAATAAAGTTTAAAATTGATTTTGTTTCATTAATTATAACATTTATTAACTATTTTTGTAACATCCCAAAGTTGGGCCTAGTAGGATTGGGCCCATTGGGCTTTAGGCGTAGGAGCGTTTAAAATTTTTAGGGATAAGAGAACAGCTTTAATTCAAGTTGGATCTAGTAGGTGAGTGATTTTGGAAGGTTAGGGGGCTTCTATGAAGTCCCGGGTTCAAGTTAGGCCTTAGGAAAAATTTTGGTTTTGGGTGAAAAAAACCCTAGGAGTTAGTAGTAGGCTTTAAGAATAAAATATGGGGAAAATGACACAAGTGGAGTGTGTGGTGTAGTGGCAAAGTGATGCCACATAAGAGACAAGGGGGTGACACCACAAGGAAGGAAGGAGGTCCAAGGTTCAAGTCTTGGCTTTTGCATTTTGGTTTTCTTTTTAAATGGACTTTAAAATTTTACCATAGGGTTATATTTAGTTGCGCATGATTTTAGACATCTGGTTAGTGATTTCGTTACATCAAATAAATGGTTATGAGGAGATGACATGATATACGTTATGAGCATTCTATACATGTATGCCGAAACCTGTTGTATCTGTGCATTAAAGTTATTATGTTTTCATGGGGTTGGGATTGTGACATTAAAGGGGAAGTGTTGTAGTGGCTCTGCAACGATGTGTTGTAGTGGCTCTGCCACGACTTTTCTGGTGACTATGTCACGATTCTGATGATGAGTAGCTAACTGTAGCATGACTGCCATCGATGGTGTGTAGCGGTGAGGGTTGATTATAGAAATCCCCAATGGTGTGATTGGCAGGTACGGGTGGTGTGTAGTGGATGGAAAATTAGGTTGGGCTGGGTTTGCATCGCATTGCATACATGATCTGTTGTGACATATGATATGGGTTAAGGCTCAACCGAGGCTATTTTGGGCTAAGGCCCAATTGCCACCGTTATTGTAATGGGCTTTGGCCCGGATTATTGTGATGCATGTACTTACCGACGAGGGTTGTGCACACTGAGTTTTTGTAAACTCACCCCCTCTTTTTATTAAATGTTTCAGGTGATTTCCAGAGATTGAGGATTGGGAAACGTGGAGGACTCGGGGGTGGCTATACATCGAATATACTGCTCGTGAACTTTTTTTAATTTCGATTTTTGCCTTTTCTTTTAGATTATTTATTTTGGGTTAATATTTTGTAATAAGGCCATTGGTTTATTTTTTCTAAGCTTTCATTTATAATCGCTAAACTTATAAATACGGGTTTTTTAAAACATTAGCAATCATTTTCTAAAATATCATGTTTACTTAATGATGCAAGTTCAACTTTCATAATGTAAGCTTTTTCAAAATAGTAACTTTTAAATGGTCATTTAGTAAACCATGTTTTCTCAATCAAACAACGAACTCAAGTTTAAAAATCGATAAAACTTTTTAAACAATTGCTTAGCTTTTCAACTTCTTTCAATGTGACACATGATTCGGGCCTAACTTCTAGCCGAGTTTGGGGTGTTACAATTATAATATCGAGCCTAGGTTACAAAACTTCTACTGTGGAATGGGTTCAAAAAATATTTTTCAAAGTTACTTGAAATTTGGTTTAAAAAAAACATCTTCATTGGAAGTATGGCATCCGAGTCTCCGGTACCAAATCTGTAAGTCCCCTTACTTATTATTATATGCTATAATGATGGTAATTATTCTGTGTATGTTTTGGATGTGATGTTTGAATGGAAAATTTTTATGTATGAGTGTTAAATATCTGTTTGATTCTGTATTAGATATTTGGTTGTATCAAGAGGTTCCAAGCTTAAGTTAGAAAGTGTATTACTGTTTTAGAATCAGAGTGCGCAGCGTGAGTATAGTGTTGTAGGTTAGGATGTGCGACTGTTTCTATATCTGGAAATTTTGAGGACGAAATTTCTTTAAGGAGGGTAGATTTGTAACATCCCAAAGTTGGGCCTAGTAGGATTAGGCCCATTGGGCTTTAGGCGTAGGAGCGTTTAAAATTTTTGGGAATAAGAGAACGGCTTTAATGCAAGTTAGATCTAGTAGGTGAGTGATTTTGGAAGGTTAGGGGGCTCTATGAAGTCCTGGGTTCAAGTTAGGCCTTAGGAAAAATTTTGGTTTTGGGTGAATAAAACCCTAGGAGTTAGTAGTAGGCTTTAAGAATAAAATGTGGGGAAAATGACACAAGTGGAGTGTGTGGTGTAGTGGCAAAGTGATGCCATATAAGAGAAAAGGGGGTGATGCCACAAGGAAGGAAAGAGGTCCAAGGTTCAAGTCTTGGCTTTTGCATTTTGGTTTTCTTTTTAAATGGACACTAGAATTTTGCCATAGGGTTATATTTAGTTGCGCATGATTTTAGACATCAGGTTAGTGATTTCCGTTACATCAAATAAATGGTTATGAGGAGATGACATGATATACGTTATGAGCATTCTATACATGTATGCCGAAACCTGTTGTATCTATGCATTAAAGTTATTATGCTTTCATGGGGTTGGGATTGTGATATTAAAGGGAAGTGTTGTAGTGGCTCTGCCACGATCTGTTGTAGTGGGTCTGCCACGATCTGTTCTGGTAACTATGTCACGATTCTGATGATGAGCACTAATTGCAGCATGACTGTCATCGATGGTGTGTAGCGGTGAGGGTTAATTGTAGAAATCCCCAATGGTGTGATTGGCAGGTACGGGTGGTGTGTAGCGGATGGAAAATTAGTTTGGGCTGGATTTACATCGCATTGCATACATGATCTACTGTGACATATGATATGGGTTAAGGCTCAACCGAGGCTATTTTGGGCTAAGGCCCAATTGCCATCACATCTTGTAATGGGCTTCACCAGATTATTATGATGCATGTACTTACCGAGCGAGGTTGTGCACATCGAGTTTTCATAAACTCACCCCTCTTTTTATTAAATGTTTGGTGATTCCAATGATTGAGGATTGGGAGCCGTGGAGGACTCGGGGTGGCTATACATCGAGATACTACTCGTGAACTTTTTTTAATTTTGATTTTTACCTTTTCTTTTAGATTATTTATTTTGGGTTAATATTTTGTAATAAGGGCATTGGTTTATTTTTTCTAAGTTTTCATTTATAACTGTTAAACTTATAAATACGGGTTTTTTTTAAAACATTAGCAATCATTTTCTAAAATATCATGTTTACGCAAGGATGTAAGTTCAACTTTCATAACAGAACAGTTTTTCAAAATAGTAACAACTTTTAAACTGTCATTTAGTAAATCACGTTTTTCTCAATCAAACAATGAACTCGAAGTTCAAAAATCTGATAAAACTTTTCTAAACAATTGCTTAGCTTTTCAACTTCCTTCAATGTGACACACCAGATTCGGGCCTAACTTTTGGGCCAAGTTTGGGGTGTTACAATTATGGTATCAGAGCCTAGGTTACAAAACTCGGCTGTGGAATGGGTTCAAAAAAATATTTTTTCAAAGTTATTTGAAATTTGGTTTAAAAAAAGTATCTTCATTGGAAGTATGGCACCCAAGTCTCCGGCACCAAATCTGTAAGTCCCCTTACTTATTATTATATGCTATAATGACGATAATTATTCTGTGTATGTTTTGGATGTGATGTTTGAATGGAAAATTTTTATGTATGAGTGTTAAATATCTGTTTATACGTATTAGATATTTGGTTGTATGAAGAGGTTCCAAGCTTAAGTTAGAAAGTGTATTCTTGTTTTAGAATCGAGTCTTGTGACGTGAGTGTAGTGTTGTAGGTTAGGATGTGCGACTGTTTTTATAGCTAGAAATTTTGAGGACAAAATTTCTTTAAGGAGGATAGATTTGTAACATCCCAAAGTTGGGCCTAGTAGGATTGGGCCCATTGGGCTTTAGGCGTAGGAGCGTTTAAAATTTTTGGGAATAAGAGAACGATTTTAATGCAAGTTGGATCTAGTAGGTGAGTGATTTTGGAAGGTCGGGGGGCTTCTATGAAGTCCCGGGTTCAAGTTAGGCCTTAGGAAAAATTTTGGTTTTGGGTGAATAAAACCCTAGGAGTTAGTAGTAGGCTTTAAGAATAAAATGTGGATAAAATGACACAAGTGGAGTGTGTGGTGTAGTAGCAAAGTGACGCCACATAAGAGACAAGGGGGTGACGCCACAAGGAAGGAAAGAGGTCCAAGGTTCAAGTCTTGGCTTTTGCATTTTGGTTTTCTTTTTAAATGGACACTAGAATTTTGCCATAGGGTTATATTTAGTTGCGTATGATTTTAGACATCAGGTTAGTGATTTCCGTTACATCAAATAAATGGTTATGAGGAGATGACATGATATACGTTATGAGCATTCTATACATGTATCTTAAAACTCGTTGTATCTATGCATTAAAGTTATTATGTTTTCATGGGGTTGGGATTGTGATATTAAAGGGAAGTGTTGTAGTGGCTCTGCCACGATCTGTTGTAGTGGCTCTGCCACGATCTGTTCTGGTGACTATGTCACGATTTTGATGATGAGCGCTTAAGCGCAGACATGGTATCATCGATGGTGTGTAGCGGTGAGGGTTGATTGTAGAAATCCTCAATGGTGTGATTGGCAGGTACGGGTGGTGTGTAGCGGATGGAAAATTAGGTTGGGCTAGGTTTGCATCGCATTGCATACATGATCTGCTGTGACATATGATATGGGTTAAGGCTCAACAGAGGCTATTTTGGGCCAAGGCCCAATTGCCACCGTTATTGTAATGGGCTTCGGCCCAGATTATTGTGATGCATGTACTTACCGACGAGGGTTGTGCACACTGAGTTTTCATAAACTCACCCCCTCTTTTGATTAAATGTTTCAGGTGATTCCCAGCGATTGAGGATTGGGAGCCGTGGAGGACTCGGGGTGGCTATACATCGGAGATACTACTCGTGAACTTTTTTTAATTTTGATTTTTGCCTTTTCTTTTAGATTATTTATTTTGGGTTAATATTTTGTAATAAGGCCATTGGTTTATTTTTCTAAGTTTTCATTTATAACTGTTAAACTTATAAATCTGAGGTTTTTTAAACATTAGCAATCGTTTTCTAAAATATCATGTTTACATAACGATGCAAGTTCAACTTTCATAACAGAACAATTTTTCAAAATAGTAACAACTTTTAAACGGTCATTTAGTAAATCACGTTTTTCTCAATCAACAAACAAAATCGGAGTTCAAAAATCTGATAAAACTTTTCTAAACAATTGCTTAGCTTTTCAACTTACTTCAATGTGACACGCTAGATTCCGGCCTAACTTCTAGGCCGGGTTTGGGGTGTTACAATTTTACCATAATAACCTTTGTTATAAACATATAAAAACATATAATGGATGGCCATAATTGTCCACTTACACTAATCATGGACTAATAACATTATAAGGACCTTTGATTTATTAAATCATAGCAATTAAACACCTTTAACAAGTAGAATGCAACTTTTGCATTTTATGCAATTTAATCTTTTTTATCAAATTAACCAGCCAATCAATAAAATTAGCTCACGAAATTTTCACACATATCAAATAACATGCTGTAAATACTGAAAATAATATTAAAATAATTTTTTGACATCGGATTTGTGGTTCTAAAACCACTAATCCGATTTAGCTAAAACTGGGTTGTTACAACTCTCCCCTTAGAGATTTTCGTCCCCAAAAATTCTTACCAGTGAATAGGTTTCGAGTATTGTTTTCTCATAGCATCCTTGGGTTCCTATATAGCTTCTTCAACCCTGTTTCGATGCCATAATACTTTCACTAATGCTATTCTCTTATTTCTTAGCTCTTTGATCTCACGAGCTAAAATTCGAATCATTTCTTCAGCATATGACATATTAGACTGAATTTCAACCTCGATTGGGAAAATGACATGTGAAGGGCCGGATCGGTATCGTCAAAGCATCGACCTGGAACACATTGTGTATTTTCTCTAACTCAGATGGTAAAGATAGTCGATATGCCATTAGCCCAACTCACTCAGTATTCTCATACGATCCGATGAATCGTAGACTTAATTTCCCTTTCCGATCAAATCGCAATATCTTTTACCACGGCGACACTTTCAAAAACACTTTATCCCCGATCTAGAACTCAATATCTTTCCGTTTCAAGTCTGCGTATGGTTTCTGTCAATCCGAAAATGCTCTCAAACTATCGCGAATTACTTTCACTTTTTCTTCAGTCTCTATGATCAGATCAACCCAGTGAATCTTATTTTCGCTTAGCTCAATCCAGTATAACGGTGTTCAACATTTACGATCGTATAAAGCTTCGTACGGTGCCATCTTTATACTCGATTGGAAGCTATTATTGTAAGCAAACTCAATCAGCAGTAGATATTTCTCCCAGCTACCTTCAAACTCAAGAATGCAACAACGCAACATATTCTTAAGTATCTGAATAACTCGTTCAGATTGACCATCCGTTTGCGGGTGAAACTCAGTGCTAAAATGCAACTTTGAACCCAAAGCTTCTTGCAATTTCTTCCACAATCACGAAGTAAATCTTGGATCTCTATCTGATACAATAGATAGGGGAACACCATGGAATCTCACAATTTCGAAAATATACAACTCAGCTAATTTATTAAGTGAGAAATCTCTATGTACCAGAATGAAATGAGCTGATTTCGTCATTCTTTCAACAACAACCGAGATCACATCTTTCTTTTTTAGAGAAAGGGAAAACCCGATACGAAATCCATTATTACTCTATCCCACTTCCACTCAGGAACCATAATAGGCTGTAATAAACCTAGCGTCACTTGATGCTCAGCTTTTACTTGCTGACAAATCAAACATTTCGAAACAAATTTTGAGATATCTAGTTTCATGCCGTGCCACCAATAAAGCTATTTCAAATCGTTATACATTTTCGTGTTTCCTGGATGTACTGATAAACAACTATTATGTGCTTCATTTAGAATCTTCGAATGAGCTCAGAATTTCTTGGTACACATATTCTATCATGAAACATCGAACAATCATTAGGCCCTATTTGAAACTCTAAATCAGAAATCGACTCACACTGAGCTCGTTTTGCTTGCAATTCATTATCAATTTTTTTAGCCTCACAAATTTGTTGTAGAAATAACGGTCTCGCTTTCAACTTGGCGACTATCGAACCATCATCAGAAAAAGCTAATTGTGTGTTCAAAGCATGAAGAGCAAATAAGGACTTTCGGCTCAAAGCATCAACAACTACGTTCGCTTTTCCCGGATGATAATCAATCACTAATTCATAGTCTTTTAGCAATTCCAGCCATCTCCGCTATCGCAAATTCAAATTTTCTGAGTTATCAAATACTTCAAGCTTTTGTGGTCGGTATAAATATGGCATTTCTCACCAAACAAGTAATGACGCCAAATTTTCAATGTGAACACTATCGTGGCTAACTCTAGATCGGGAGTCGGATAATTCTTTTCCTGCGGTTTCAACTGTATCTAGGCATAAGCTACAACTTTGCCTTCCTGTATCAAAACACAACCTAGGCCATTTAATGATGCATCACTGAAAACTACGAATTCTTTACCAGACTCAGGCTGAACTAACACTGGTGCCTCTGTCAATAATGCTTTCAACTACTCGAAGCTCTGCTGACACTTTTCTGACCACTCAAATTTAAAATCTTTTTGAAGCAATCATGTCATCGGTGTCACAATCATCGAGAAGCCTTTTACAAATCGTCTATAATAGCTGGCTAGGACCAGGAATCTACGGTCTTAGGATACGTTTCTCAGAGGCTTCCAATCTATAATCGTAAAAATTTTGCTCGGGTCAACTCGGAAACCCGCGAGCTGAAACTATATGTCCTAGAAAACCAACCTCTCGTAGCCAAAACTCACATTTGCTGAACTTTGCAAACAACTGTTTATCTCTCAAAGTTTGTAACACGATTCTTAAATGCTTGGCATGCTCAGATTCATCATGAATAAACACAACTACAAATTGGTCTAAATACGGCCTAAAAATCTGATTCATCAAGTCCATAAAAACAGCAGGTGCATTTGTTAGTCCAAAAGGCATAACAAGAAATTCGTAGTGTCCGTTCCTTGTTATAAATACAGTATTTGGCACATCTGAGTCTTCAACTCGTAACTTGTAACACCCCTTACCCGTGTCTGACACTGGGACAGGATACGAGGCATTGTCGCATAAAAAAAACCTTATACAAAATTAGGCTATAAAATTTCATTCAATTAAACATTCCTCATTCACATGATCGCTCCTTATATGGGACCACGAGGCCCTAAACATACATTGGGAACTATTCGGGACTAAACCGAGAACTTAGGAAACTGTAAGAAGACTTAGAAAATTTTTCATCAAAACAGAGGTCACACGCCCGTGTGGCTTGAGACACGCCCGTGTGGGTAGGCCGTGTTCTCACACACGCCCATGTCCTTAGCCCGTGTAACTCTCTCTTCATGACGTCATCAACAAAATAGGGTCACACAGCCAAGTCACACGCCTGTGTGCTTAGGCCGTCTGGTGAATTAAATTATGAAAAATAGATGCAGACTTCACACGCCCATGTCCTTGGGCCGTGTCCTCTATACGGCTGAGACACACAGCCGTGTCTCTGCCCGTGTGACCAAGAAAATGGCTATTTACCAAACCATTTGGCACCCTCATTTGCACATACTTAAACACAACTTCAATCCATCCATACCAAACACACATAACCATATCACAAGAAACCTTTATATAAGCACACGTGTATAAATAGGCATTACAACTCATTAGCCAATTTGAACCACGTTTCATGGCCATATCAAATGACAAATACACAATTGAAAAAGCCCCTATACATGCCATAAACTCAAAGGGTTTTGCATTCACTTATACCCAACATGATAGCTTGATAATTTAATAGCATCTCCGAGCGATCTCCAACTCGAGCTAGCATAAAGCCCTATAAGATATGAGAAAGGAAGGGGAGTAAGCTACAAAACTTAGTAAGTACGTATATAAATAATAAACAATTTATTACCATGCTTTTAACAATCCTTAATATAATCTCTCAAGATAACACCATCATTATTGCATAAAATTTCACAATTCATTTATATTCATCTTGAGTTGTCTACTCGAGTTATAGCCACTAACTTATTTTTATTCGAAGCTATGGAACTCCAAATTTGATCCGTAAATTTTCTCTAAAACTAGACTCTCCTATCTTCTTACCATAAAATTTCCAGAATTTTTAGTTTATCCAATCAGTATAGTTTATTCTTTAAAGTCTCCCCTGTTTAGCTGTCCGACAGTTCTGACCCCTCTTCACTAAAAATTTATTTCCTCGTGGTACAGAACTCAAACAATGTTCTCATTTGTTTCTCTTGAAAATATACTCATTAATAAATTCAAGTATATAAATTTTATTCCTTGATTATTTTTGTACAATTTTTAATGCATTTCCCAAGTCAGAATAGGGGATTCCAAAATCATTCTAACTCTGTCTCACAAAAATTCAAATATCTCAGAATATGAGATTCTTTTGTTTGCACCGTTTCTTTTACGTGAAAATAGGCTCAATAAGCTTTAATTTCATATCCTACTAAACCTATAATTTGATTTCTACCATATTTGGTGATTTTTCAAAGTGATACAGCTGCTGCTGTCCAAACTGTTTTATTGCTAAATTTACTCCATCATATTTTCTTTGTACTAATTCTCATTTATGCACATATAATACCAAAATATACCCATGGTTAGCCATTCCAATAACTAATCATTATCAAATATTTATAAGCCATTCATGGGCCAATTTAATCTATACATCAACAACAAAGACTTGATCATATCATTTCTCAATTTAATTTGGCCTAAAAGCCTATCATCAAATCTTATCATGTATCCATTCATCATGAATGTAGATCACTAATCACTAGGTTATCAATATTTCACAAGTATAAATAATTAGTGTACATTCTTCTCAAGAATTCATTATATACCGAATTCACTTCACGTGAGTTCTATGTACATACCTGTACTACTCGTAACATAGTCACTTACTTTCTCATTTTTAACATACCCGTTGAACCACTCGGAATGCTAAAAGATACTCGGGAATTTCATACATATAGTACCGTATCAACGCCATATCCTCGATATGGTCTTATATGAAATATCATATTGGTGCCATGTCCTTGACATGGTCTTATATGAAATCACATACCGAACTCATTTCTCATGAATTTCAGATATGTACCTATATCACTCCATCACATAACTTTAGCCCTTTTTCCTTCTTTAACAAAAACTTTAATTTCTTTACCCCTTTGAACCACTTGGAATATCCAAGGATACTCAGAAATTATAATGCATGTAGTAAGATACCAATGCCATATCCCAGATATGGTCTTACATGGGATCACAAGTCGATGCCATGTCCCAGACATGGTCTTACACGATTTCATATCGAAGCCAGGTCCCAAACGTGGTCTTACACGGAATACTATTCGATGCATATGCCATATCCCAGATATGGTCTACACGAGACCTCAATTCGGTGTCGAGGTCATATCCTCGATATGGTCTTATACGGGACCTCAATAACCTTAGTGTCACGACATTTGTATTCTGTCCATTCCTAAGGTCTAATCGGGGATTTTCATTCTTCGACATTTCGTCAAAATTGTCATTAATCAATTTCATAGAGACAATATAAAATTCATGATATATCAAAATATTAAAATACATAACATAAGGTTGTATTATTTACACACGAACTTACCTCGATACCAAAATGGTAAAAAGTGAACTAATCGTCAATTTCTCTCTTTTTCCTTCGTTCTAGGTCCGAACCTCATTTTATTTGATCTATAACATCACATTTAGCTTACTTATTAGTCACATTATTCATTGTGACCCAAAAATCATACTATGGTAAAATTACATTTTTGCTCTTAAACTTTATCTATTTACACTTTTGCCCCTAAGCTCGTAAAATGATTTTTATTCAATTTCCTCATATTTTAGGCCTAGCTGAACCATTTTCATAACTATAGCAGTCCACAATTCACATTCATTCACACATTTTCATACATTTTTCAACTTTTTACAAATTAGTCCTTTTATGCGATTTTATCGAAAATCACTTAGTAAAAGTCGTTCACTACACATCGAGCATTCATATTCTACCATTAGACATCAAAGAACATGCATGTCATCCATGGGTAAATTTTTAAACACAAACCCTAGCTCAAAATGATGGTAGAAAGAGCTAAACCGAGTTATGGGGATTTCTAAAATGTAAAGAACATTAAAAACGGGGCTTGGATGCACTAACTATTGAGTTTGAAAGCTTGAAGACCCTTGCCATGGCTTCCCCCATGCTAAATTCGGCCAAGGAAGAAGATGGACAAAGGTTTTTGGCTTTTATTTTATCTTTTAGTCCATTTAATTACCAAATTACCAAAATGCCCTTAACTTAAAAATATCCTATTTCACTTATCTCATGTCCATTTTTGTCCAACTATTTAACCAATGGTCTAATTACTATTTAAGGACCTCTAATTTAAAATTTCATAGAAAATGGACACTTCTAACATGTGGAACTCAACTTTTGCACTATTTACAATTTAGTTATTTTGACTAAATTGAGTGCCCAAACGTCGAAATTTTTAAACGAAATTTTCATGAAATCTTTCAGTGAAATTTAGACCATAAAAATATAATAAAAATATGATTTTTCCTCATCGGGTTTGTGGCCCCAAAATCACTGTTCCGACTAGGCTCAAAATCAGGCTGTTACACAGCTAGTAATAACCCAATCTCCAATCAATTTTCGAAAACATTGTTGCCCATTTTAACTGATCAAACAAATCATCTATTCGTGTCAAAGGGTATTTATTCTTGATCGTCACTTTGTTGAGCTATCGATAGTCTATACACATTCTCATCTTGCCATATTTATTTCTCACAAATAACACCGGTGCACCCCAATGAGAGAAACTCGGTCTAACAAAACCTCTATCTATAAACTCTTGCAACTGAGCTTTCAATTCTTTTAACTCTATCGGAGCCATTCTGTGCTATCGATATCGGCATTGTTCCCGATACTAATTCAATACCAAACTCAACCTCTCTGATAGGTGGTAAACCCGATAACTCTTTTGGAAATACATCTGGATACTCGCACACAACTGGTACTAAATCAATCTTTGTTTCTGTCACCTTCGTATCAAGTACATAAGCAAGATAAGCTTCACATCCCTTTCTCACAAATCTTTGAGCTAACATAGACGAGATCACAACCGGCAAACTATTCAGATCATTAAATTCAATTCTAAGAGCCTCATTATTCTGACATTTCAGTTCAATTGTCTTTCGTCTACAATTCACTATAGCATCATGCATAGTTAGCCAATCTATACCCAAAATCACATCAAATTTCTCGAATGACAACAACATCAGATTAGTCGAAAAATAGAAATCTCAATTCATTAACAGAAAATTCTTGCAGACTTTGTTAACCAAAACACATTTGCCTAAGGGGTTCGATACTCTAATCACAAATTCAGTAGACTCTACAAGCAAAGTCTTACTAGATACTAAATTCATACATATATAAGAATGAGTTGATCTTGGATCTATCAATGCAATCATATTAGTATCATAGAGAGTGAAAGTACCGATGATAACATCTGGAGATAATGCTTCTTCGCAAGCGCGAATAGCGTAGGCTCTAGCAGGTGCTCTAGCCTCGGATCTCAGAGTTGAATCCTTTGTCGCCTCTTTACTAACACTTACAATTCCAGAAATTCTAAGTGGTCTACCTCTATTCGACATGTTACTTGGTCTCACATTGTGAACTTTATCTTTCTCATCCAGCTTAGGGCAATCTTGGATGAAGTGATCTAGCGAACCCCATTTGTAACAAGCTTTATTACTTTTACTCTAGCATTCTCCAAAATGCCGTCTCCCACACTGCTGACACTCGGGATTGTTGTCTCTCACATTGCCAACACTCGATACTGATGTAGCTTGAGCTTTAGAACCTGAGTATTATTTTTTATGATCTCTGTTCAAATATTCGTTTGAAGCATTTGGGCGAGCGTACTAATCTCTGGATTTCTTTGATGAAGAATGATACAGTTTACTTATCGATCTTTTTCTCGAGTCTCTAACTCTGAATCTGCTTTTCTATTTTCTTTGCTAAAATCCTCTACTTTACAAGCCCTTTCAACCAAAACGATAAATTCTTTCAACTCTAGAATTCTGACTAGTAGTTTTATATCTTCGTTGAACTCGTCAATGAACCGCTTACACATAATCTCTTCAGTAGAAACATACTCCCTGGCATACTTACTTAACTGTACAAATTCTCTTTCATACTCGGTTACAGTCATTCGGCCTTGTCTTAATTCTAGAAACTCTTTGTGCTTTTGATCAAGAAATCTTTGACTGATGTATTTCTTTCAAAATTCATATTGAAAGAACTTCCAAGTAACCCGTTCTTTCCAAACCATAGATATCAACGTGTTCCACCATTGATACGCGGTGTCTCTCAGCAAATATACATCACATTTAATACATTCATAAGAGTACAAGATAATTCATCAAATACTCGAATCGTATTTTGAGCCAGAACTCAGCTCTCTTAGCATCATCATCAGCAGTAGCCCGAAACTCTTCAGGCCCATATTTACGAATCTTATCTACTGGCAGCTTGTTCAAACGTATCGGATCTATAAATTAAGGAACAACAATGATTTGTTGAGGAATAGGTGGGGGTGGAGGTTGTTGAGCAGCAGGATTCATTCGAACGAACTCCGTGAAGCACTCATTCATTATTTAGAAAAAAGCTTGTTTAGCCTCTCCTCGTGGCTACTCATTACAGGCCTAGAATCAGATGGTGCTGCCCTTTGAGTGGGAGCGGGCGCATTACTCTTTACATCATTAGCTACAGCTTGTTCGAGATCCATTACTATATGAAAACACAATTTAAGCTGTCAGGAATCATCACACTATCGCAGAGTGTATATGGAAATTATAGCTAGACTCACACACACGCTACATTAGTCCTAGAATTGACTAAACTGTAGCTTTGATACCAATAAAATATATCACCCCTAACCTGTATCCATCGCTAGAGTAGGTTACGAGGTATTACCGATCAATTCACAACATATAGCATACATTTATCAAACATAAAGAATTCATTCTCATAAATCATTCAACACAATTACATTGTCCCTTATAAATGCCTATGAGGCCTTAAACATGCTTTAGAAGTGGTTCGGGACTAAACCGAAAACATACGAAAATTTTTGG
The DNA here is from genome assembly GCA_025506655.1 of Gossypium rotundifolium. NCBI lineage: Eukaryota > Viridiplantae > Streptophyta > Magnoliopsida > Malvales > Malvaceae > Gossypium > Gossypium rotundifolium. The sequence goes on along the minus strand of CP106723.1, from coordinate 62,953,404 downwards.
AAACTTAGAAAAATTTTAACCATACAGGGGTCACACGCCCGTGTGAACAGACCGTGTGCCTCACACGGCTTTAGACACACACGTGTCTCAAGTAGTGTGGAAACAGTGCATACATACTGACTTGGGTCACACGACCAACCATACGCCCGTATGTCTAGCCCATGTGCCCTTCGAAGTGGCCACACACGCCTGTGTGCTAGGCCGTGTGCCAACTATAGGGTATACTGACTTGTACCACATGGCCAGTCACACGCCCGTGTATGAGACCGTGTGGAGCATATTGACTTCAATTCAATTTATGCCCGTGTGGACAAAAATAGGCCATTTGCAAGGCCAATTTGCCACCCCAACTTCAATGTACCTACACAAGGCAAAATGGTACCATTTTATCGTATAATTAGGCAGCCAAAATCATCAATCAAATGCACAATTCATACCATTATAGTTTCATCTATTCCAATTCTCAAATCACTACCATTTACTTAGCCAAATACATGCCAAAACAATATCAAACTATATGGTTCATTTACCATAATTCACACATACATAACTTACCCTATAAATAACCAACACAATATCTAAAATCATACATCATCAAGGCATTTCTCAAACAGTTATACTCCACAAATCAATTAATCATTTGAGCAACTATAAAACCATAACCACATTCATACCAAATATACCAAAATAAGCCATCAGTCATAGCTATATATACAAACCAAAACATATACATTTTCAAGCCATTTCTATTAGCCAAACACACATCAATATTAACATCATTTACAAGCCAAATCTCATGGCTATGATCACAACCAAAATACTACATCTAGCCTATACATGCTATATACCATAAATGTATAATCCAAAAGTACCAACTTAGATATTTGATAGTGCGATGATGTTCCTAACGACTCCCGGATCTAAGTTAGCCTTGATTCACTATAAAGCATAGAAAAATAACATGAAGTAAGCTTCAAAGCTTAGTAAGCTCATATGTGAATGACTTATTTCATCGAATAAATGCAAATCAACCAATTACACATGACAAAATCATATACACATTAACTACAAACCTTTTTCATGTCTAAAAACATGATCAAATACAAACTCATCGAATTTTCACTATTTAATACTCGAATAGGTTCTGTATGTACCTGTATCGCCTCGTACTAACCTTTTCTCAACCACATATTTCGTTTACCCGTTGAACCATTCGAAATAGAAATCAGATACTCAAGAGTCTCATACTATAAGTACCTATACCATGGCCCGTAGCCAAATCAAGGTAACTTATCTAAAGAACTATTATCATTGCTCGAAGCCAAATCATCCGATATGCATGGCCCGAAGCCAAATCAATAGAATACGCACCCGAAGTGATAATATCATGGCCCGAAGCCAACTCAACGTATCACTTACTAACATGTCAATAGTATCCAAAACTATTCTTAAGGTTCAACCGGGCTTTCACACTTTTCGTTTCTATCATCGAATGCATCCGTAAAGTCATTTTCACAATTCATACATTATCTATATTCCCGTTTTAACAATTTATGCAATATTAAAGCATTTTAACATACATTTATAATGTAATCATCACATACGAACTTATCTCGTATTCGGAATTGACGGATCGAGTGAACTACTCGATAACATTACTTTTCCCCCGATCTAAATCCGAATTCTTTCTTTCTTAATCTATATGAATTCAAAATTAACTTATTTATTCATCTACTCATTCAATTAATCCAAAAATACACATTTGTGCATTTTTACACATTAGCCCCTAAACTTTTACATTTAATCAATTTAGTTCCTATTTCACAAATACATAAAATTCACACAATTCAACAAAATCCATGCTTGGCCGAATTATATATAGGTCCCTAGCAGTCCAAAACTTTTATTTATTTCACATTTCAACCACACAATTTGCACATTTCACAATTTAATCCCTATTATGCCATTTCATCAAAAATCACTTAACAAAACTTGTAAAACTATCATCAAGCTTTCATATTTCAACATTAAACATCAAAGAACACATAGATTCAACAATAGAAACTCTTAAAGTCTTTAACAATTTTGAAATTAAAGGTACGGGCTAGCTAGATTGAGTTGCAACGATTACAAAAACACAGAAATCATTAAAAATCGAGTCAAAATGACTTACCAATTTAAGCTTACAAGTCTCGAACCCTAAAACACAATAAGAAGCTTTCTTATTCTTTAATGTTCGGCCAAGAAGATGATAATGAAGTTTAAAATTGATTTTGTTTTATTAATTATAACATTTATTAACTATTTTACCATAATAACCTTTGTTATAAACATATAAAAACATATAATGGATGGCCATAATTGTCTACTTACACTAATCATGGACTAATAACATTATAAGGACCTTTGATTTATTAAATCATAGCAATTAAACACCTTTAACAAGTAGAATACAACTTTTGCATTTTACACGATTTAATCTTTTTTATCAAATTAACCAACCAATCAAGAAAATTAGCTCACGAAATTTTCACACATATCAAATAACATGCTGTAAATACTAAAAATAATATTAAAATAATTTTTTGACATCGAATTTGTGGTTCTGAAACCACTGTTTCGATTTATCTAAAACAGGGTTGTTACATGCCTCCATAGATTTGTCAAGAAAAATTGCTAAGACTCAAAGTTCTCTCTATCCACGATGGCGAAAGCGATATGAAGTACATTCCAGTTGTCATCTTGTGCAACCACAATCAAGAGTATTTGTGTGTATTTACTGTAGAGCCAAGTGCCATCCACTTGCAACAATGGTTTGAAGTGGGGTAATACCTTAATATATGGCTCAAATGTCTAAAATAATGGGCTGAAAACTCGTCTCACTGGTTGTATCTCGCCGTCCAGGCCTTTATGCTGCACTGTTTACAAATATGTCACTGTACCCAGCACATACTCCCACATCATGGCAATCCGCCCTTGAAGTTCGTTGTATGACACCTCTTAGTCACCATACAACTGGTCCATTACCGTTTGTTTCGCCTACCATGGCTTCCTGTAGGAAACCATGCACTTGAATCGAATTTGCATGTCTACAATAAGGACTGATACAGGGATGATGGGCATCTCTTTCACCAATGGCATAATGCAGTTGCATATGGTTTTTACATCCAATTTCTGGTGGTTTTGCGACATACGAGCGACTGTGCTTGTGTGAGGACCTTCTATTTTCCTAATTGTCCACATCTGAGTCCGCTGCATTAATGCAGCCCGAACATACCAGTTACTACCACTTGAGGCTTTCCAGCATTCTCCAGCATATAAAGACTGTGTAGACTTCGTGACTTTGTAGTCGACAGCCAACTTCAAGTTGTATTGTTTTATTGTATTTACATTGTCTTTCTTATTATTGATTTGTTGTCCTACGAACCACTCTTCAGCATCTGATTCTCCATCTAGTAGGTAAACAAGCACAATATCTTGATATTTGGGGAACTCGTGTGCATGTGTCATATCAGGATCCAAGTCGGACATAAAAGATCCTAAATTATTATGGATAACTATACCGGATCCCGTGCTCCTGGTCGAATGAGGTGCACATCTTCACCATCCATCATGCCTTCATCGTCTTTATTTTCAAGGATCTCATCCAAATCAGAGTCATTAAAATCTTCATTTGTGGGACTGATCTTTATTATCGGACCCTTCATCACCATCTGCTATGGTGCTTAACACCTTTGGATGAATCTCTAGACGAGGACACAGGATTGGGATGTTATACAACATCCACTGTAGTTTGGATTTTTGGGAGTTTGTAGTGACCCTTCATAGCCCGATTGATCTTTCTAGCAGACATTAAGATCAAAATCAAATCTAGAACGCTAACTTACTGGAATTACAACTTGAACGAGTTTCGGATCAAATATCTCTGCGAATAACTCAACCGGGCTAGGATTCTTTATCTTAGGGGGCAATAAATTGCTATCATTGTCCCTAGATCATCATCATATTCAAGATCAATTTTCGAGAACTTGAGCGGATATGTTAAAATCGAAAATTTGTAAAACAATCTTAACATTTACTTTCCATAACGGGTAGCTATCTTTGTACTGATCTTCAATTTCAAATTTGCCAACAAGCACGGTTATTGAATCTCATTCCGATTTTGGCGACTTTGAAAGACACAACCTTCTTCAGCTGTATTTATCATTTCTCTATCGACATGAACATACACTAACAAAATTTGGGAACTTATCTTCAATAATATCTGCTTCATTCTCAACAAACAAAATACTGATATGCTTAATTTTGGTTTTCAATTGATAAATAAAACAAAAAACTCAAATGGAAAACAAAAAAAATCTATATATAACTAGCTTCAGGGCCCGATAATGGAAGTTCGACACCCAAAAAGAATTATTATTTTTTTGAACTGATAAAAGGGATGCCGACCATCAATGTCCCAGCACCCAATTTTTTTATTAAGAAAAAGGGTGCCGACCATCTAGTGTCCATTACCTGTGGGGACTGTTCATTTCAAGTAATTTAAGTGATTATTTTTGAACTAGGGTCATTTCTATAAAATAGCCTAAATTGTATAACAAATAGTACAACAAGTAGCAAATTAAGCAAATTCTTTTTAGTACAAGTATCACATTGTTAATCAGCTAATTTTTAGGGGCTAAACGTGACATTAACCTTAAAAAAAAAAAAACAAATGAAAAGTAATTATTTGAAATCTGGAATCGTTGAGTCGGAAATCTGAAATTGTGACGTAGATTAGAAGCATAAATATACAACAACTGATTCCACTTTCTTCGCATTTCTCTGTTTGCGATTTGAGATAATAGGGTGGGAAAAAGAGAAAATGGCAAAGAAGGAACTTTTTAAAGAAAATGGGGAAGGAGAAGAAGCGTGCAGAGCTGACTTCCCTCCTAATTTTGTGTTTGGGGTTGCCACTGCTGCATATCAGGTATATTATCTATGTGCGGAACTTAAAAAACGCAAGCCATGCATTCTGTTTCAGTTTACGATTTGTCTCTCCAAATTTCTCTGACTTCTGTTCTCGTCTTTTCTCTTCATTTCTTTTGAGATTTCATTATAGGTCCAGTTTCCTTCATTTTTTTTAAAGATTTTTTTTCAAAAAATAGGAAAAAAAATTAATGATCCAATAACCATCGCCATTCACATCAATTTAACTTTTAGTGTTTTCTTTTTTTTCCCTTTTGTTAAGTTCATCCCCGTCATTGGATGACCCAAGCTTTCCTCACTAGTTAATATCTGGTTCTGAAACAAATTAGAAGGCTCCATATATATTTGCTGGTTTCTTTGATTTACATTCCATGAATCCATAGTAATAAGTTTGATAGAAATATAATGAATGCTACAATTTAGCAATTATATGAAATAAAAAAGTCAAAGCAATTTAACAGATGAGAAGACTTCAAGAGCTTAAGCCTTTGTTATTGTTGTTATATTTTGTTTTTGGGGTGGATTTGAAACCTTCTTAAAGTTAAATAAAAATATACTTCTTTATGAACTTATGAAGTAGAGATGTAAAAATATGGCATTTTCTTTTTAACATCTTACTGGATTGCCATCGAGGGCTTAATTGCTTGATCTTGCTCTCCTCATTATGAAATGCTTGGATTCAGGTCTCACTGGTGGCCTCTTGTTGATGTTAATCTCGAAAGCAGCAATGAAGCTTTCTGAGATGTAAATCTTGCCTTGCCCTAGGGGTTGGAGAAACCTATCTGCCTCTGGATACTTATTTACCAAAAACTAACTCTTACTCGACTTTTAGCAGCCGGCACATTATAAATAATTAAATCCTTTCAGATTTTTTGAGTTTAGCTACTTTTTGCATGTTTTCAGATCGAAGGAGCCTGCAATGAGGGTAGCAGGGGTGCTAGCATATGGGATTCTTTTTCACACACTGAAGGTATATGTCTTTTCTCTTTTAAAACAACAACTACTAATAATATAGGAGAAGTGGAACTGACAAATTGTTGCTGTAACTATTTGGGTTGGTAATTTGAGATAACGGGATTTTTCATTTGAACTTGATTGGCAAACTGTGTCTTTCTAGGAAAAATTATTGATGGAAGCAGTGGTGATGTGGCAGTTGATCATTATCATCGATACAAGGTGGGTAATATAGGATTAGCCATGTTATGCTATGTTTCTTATTTGTTCATTCTAAGAAGTTAAAGTTTTGTATTTTAAATTTGATTTTATTATTAAGTGAATTCAGGAGATCTGGTTCTCTTTTTTATATTGGGAAGTGGATCTTTAAGAAAAAATTAGGTTTTGTTTATGGAAAAAAGTATCATGTGTTGAACAGTATAACCTAAGTCCTAGATATTATCAGTTCGAAAGTTGTTTATGCCTTTGAGTGACTCTAGATGGGGAGGGGTGGTGGTGAAAAATTCTCTTGAACTATTATCACACGAGCAAGGTTTAATTATGCCCCCAGTTCTTGTACCCTTCGAACTTTTGAAATTTAGTGCCTTTGCTTTTAATTTCAATAATTTAGTCCTTGTAATTGTTTGATTTAAAAATTAAAGTCCAAATGTTAACACTATTAACAAACTTCCATTATATTTGAATACCTTGATTTAAAAAATTAAAGTCCATTTGATAACTTATATTTAAATTTTAAAGAAGTCAATTAACATTGTTATCATTTGGACTATTATTTTAAATCAAATAAGTGAAGGAACTAAATTCCTGAAATTAAAAGTAGGGAGACCAAATCTGAAAAGTTTGAAAAGTACAGGGACTAGGGGTAGACATGAACATTTAAACAATTATCATAATGTTCGTCACTATGATATAATGTATATTTGTTCACACTGGTCTTTCAGATTTCGATTTTTTGATTTTCTAATGTTATACAGGAAGATGTCAACCTTATACACACGTTTGGATTTGATGCTTATAGGTTCTCCATATCATGGTCTCGTATCTTTCCTGGTATGCCCTTGTAGTAAATGCCTTCATTTTACCTCTCTTTCACTCTCTAATTTATTTGTTCTTGTAGATGGTTAATGATTGTGTAATGTTATAATATTAAAATTTTCATAGCATAAACATTTGTCTATTAAGTCCTTCTTCTTCGTAAGTTTCTCTAGCTAAAAGAATTGTAGTTGATCATAAGTGCAAAATTTAGTCTTCTCCTTTTGGAATGCAGAATTTGCTCTTCCCTTTTGCTTTGTTTCCATCAATTTTCTTTAGTAAATCCTTTCTGCACTTCTGGTTGAGCTTTCTAGAACCATGGGTGATCATGGGAAGTTTTTATGCTTATGTATACACCTTAATTTTGATTCTAGATATAGGGAAGACTTGATGAACATGTTATATTTTATCATAGCATGTAAGAATTTTCATTCCTTTTTGTTTTACCAAAATTCTTGGCTGTCTATGTTTCACTTATTCTATATCATGTCTGGACCAAATGTTGGTATTGAACTATTGATTCCCTAAAATAGTCCTTGTCAGTTAACTAAATTTAAGAGTCATTGAAATATTTATTAAATCTTTTAATCTATCCTTGACCACATCATAGAAATATTCTAGTTGGTAACTAGGAGGTTTGATGGGCTGAATTTTGCAACAATCAATTTAAGAGAAGGTGTATTCTCGTTAGTTTTGAAGTTTTAATTATAATGAATTTTTCAATTGTCATCCAAATTTTATCTTTGTTATTGTGATGCATACTTCGTGTTATTATGACAAATGGGACAATCAGGGTTTCCATAGAAAATGATGTGATGTCTGCATTATTATACAAAGAAAATGCAACATTTGATTCTCACTAAAAGAAGTCAGCTTCTGGTTGTCTCAAGCATTAAGGACATGTGTAAAACTTATTTAATGGGAAAGTGTGACATAAATGTTTATCTAATAATAAATAGTTGACACAATCATTTCTTTGGTACACAAAACCAAGTAATTGTTAGTTATTAGATGAGTGGATAATAAAACTAGTTTGCCATGTGACTGTGAGATGTATAAGTGATGGATATAGAGAGGTGTTAATAGGTTTTAAAGCTATCTTTATTTGCAGTTGGCTATTTTCTTCATTTAAACTTTTCCCCAACTCGTACCCAATTTCTATGCTTTTATTACTAAGTGGGTGCAGTATTCCTTTTCTTAATAATATAATTTTGGATGATCTAGGGAGCTTATTTTGACCTCCACTATGAAGATCTAAGACCCATAGGCTACTTTATTTGCATTTTAAGTGTGAATTCCTTTTATGCTTTTAGCTTATAGAATTTCGTGTACCTTGAGTTTGGTGACAAATGGAACTGTTATACTATTTTAAGTTGTTCCTGTAGATGGTGTGGGAACCAAAGTCAATGAAGAAGGAATTGCCTTTTACAACAACCTTATTAATGCTCTTATTGAAAAGGGTATGGAACCATTTGTACTTATTTGCCGTAGCTATGATTATAACATATGTTAATCAAAGGTCTCATTTTTGCAGGCATTCAACCTTTTATAACTTTGTACCATTGGGATCTCCCTTTGCATCTTCAAGAATCAATTGGAGGGTGGTTAGATAAGCAAATTGTGTAAGTAGTATGCCTTTAATGAATTTTTTGAGAGTCTATTAGAACTAGGGGTGTAATCAAGCCAGGCCTAGCTCAAATAGTGAAATGCTTGAGCTCAGCTCCAACTCACTACATCAAACTTTGCTTGAGCACAGTAAAAGGTTTGTTTGTCCCCACAAACCTTTTTTCAAAATTTTTTCGTGCTTGTTTGAAGAAAATGAACATGGTCAAAGTAAAACATTTTGCAAGTCAATGAAGAAACCTCGTTTTTAAAGTAAAAGAAGACAATTTACTGACCCTTTTGCTCAAACTTTTGATTAACAACATGCATTCAACACCTATAAGGAATATTGTTTCCACTCCTTTTTCTCACCAGTGATACCGTTGGCGACTTTGCCTTCTTCTTCTTTCTTGCTTCCATATTTTCCATACGAATACATTCTTGTTTATTTGTGGCTAAATTGTGGTACCGGTAAAAGTTGACATGCGCAAGGGACATAGCAAATAAGAATAAGAAGAAGATACTTATATTTGATTAGCACCCTTTTGTCACGAATGCTAATATAACACAAGTCATTTTCATTTCTTATGTATATGGGAAACTAGAATACCGTGAGACATCGAATCAGTTAGAATCTATTTCATTTCATTTTCTGGGAAGATTCCTTGTAACATTCTATTGATGTTGCAGACTCGAGCCTACTTTTTCCTTAAATTTAGATGACATCGTGTCTAGGAAGAAGACTAAAACAATAATACCTTGTACATTGTAGATCTGTTATGCTGCATTGTTTTCCCTTAACAAGTCTTTGGGAAAATTGTTTTTTGTCGTAAGTTCGCATTTTCCTGTGTAGCATCCACCCTTTTCCTTTATTATTCAGAAAATGAAATCAACTTGGAGTTCCGATCAAACAGTTTTCTCTAATATCGGTCTTAAGTTGTTAAACCACCTGGGGTACTATAAACACGTTACTAGCTTATTGTAAATGGCAAGGTAATCCTGCTGAAGTTTCTCTAATAATAAAATTCTTTACTAGATGATACCATATTTTTTGGGTTTTACACTTTTTTGCCAGTGTAATGCTGGTTACTATTGATTGGTTGTTATTCAAACTTAGATCACCCAATTTGGTCCTGCCTTTGGAGCTGTAATTAATAGCTTTGCATAGAGACAAGTTTCTTGTATTTCACATGTCGAGTGTAGAATATATGAAGAAACCTTAATGGTCGATCCTAACTGAAAGTTCTAGTAATATCACTAGAAATATTCTTATGAGGTTAGAGATCAAGTCCATTTGAATTATATGACTCCCCCTCCCCCTTTTCTCTTTTTCCTTCTTTTTGGCTGGGAGAAGGGGATTCGGGTAACTTAGCATAGCATAGCATAGCATGGATAAAGTTGTATCCTTTTAGGGTAAGAGCACAGTAATTATAGATTATATGTATCATTTGCTTCTAGTATCTCTCTTAACATCAGGGAAAATCTCACACTAAATTATTTCATTTGAGTGTCACTACAAGATTTATGAACCTAATAACATGTATAGTAACATTGGAATGGCTTTTACTTGGCCATTTCCAGAAATTACTTTGCCATCTATGCAGATACTTGCTTTGCACACTTTGGTGACAGAGTAAAGATCTGGATCACTATAAACGAACCGCTCCAAACTGCAGTGAATGGGTATGATACTGGGATATTTGCTCCTGGAAGACGTGAAGGTTCTTCAGAAGAACCATATTTGGCTGCGCATCATCAGATCTTGGCCCATGCAACGGCTGTTTCAATATACAGAAGCAAATACAAGGTACTGTAAAATGAACAGATCTAGAGAAAGATTTAGGGAGTCAGTAAACATCCATCATCAAAAATAGAAATCATTGGTCATGTTGTGATATATCTTGAAATTCTCTATTTGACAATAAACTACAAAAATAAGAGGTGCTTGAAATTTAGAGGAACTCTTTTACAGTTTTTTAACAACCTTTGTTCTTACTGATTTCCTTTCTTTGTTCTCATTGGAAAAACTAACCTCTTGCCATCGAAAGGGAAAAGGCAGACTTGAGATCTAATCTAGCAAACTCCTCGAGGATGTTCACTTTTTCGTTTCTTTTTAATTTCCAAAAGATTACATGTTCAAATGCCAGCATTAGGTTATGGACTTATTTCACTTTTGCTGATGTAGGCCTTGAAGGCATATAAAATTTTGAATGTGGTTGCACATATAATCTTTACTGATTATTATTTTTAGTTGAATACCTCCTGTTGTCATTAGTAAATAACATAGCTTCAAACTCTCAACTTTAATTTTTCACCACCTCAACCAAAGTTATAATGTAAAATTTAGATCTGTTTCTTGATGAAACCCACCTTTATATACAGCTGTCTCATTTGGTTATCTTGTCCATTCTTTAAGACTTTCCAAATGAAGGCAAAGATTTATATCCAGGACATACTACAAATTATATTTCCATGCCAATAAATTTTTTTCTTTTTGTGATCATCATATGATTGTCATTTGTAGTTTTCCATGGGAAAAAAAAGAAGAAAACTCTTATATGTATAATGACAAAAATAACATTCTTTCTGCCACTGCTGTTGCTATACTTTTCTAGGATAAGCAAGGTGGGCAAATTGGGTTGGTGCTAGATTGTGAATGGGCAGAGGCTAATTCTGATAAAATTGAAGATATATCTGCTGCAGCAAGGCGCCTTGATTTTCAACTTGGATGGTATTTCTTCTTGTGTTCAATGTTTTTCACTTAAGATAACAAGTTAATTATTTTGATCACTTTTGATCACGTATATAAAGTGTAGAGTTTATTGTTGGTGACATGAAATTTTTAATTGGATTTTCTGTTTTTTTTTTTTTTTTTTTTTTTTTTTTTTAAGCTTAAACATATAGAAAGAAGATTCAAATTTGATGTAGTCAAGTTAGGGTGTGAATGAGACATTTCCATTGGCTAGATATTTGGGTTTGTTACTAGGAAACTCGAATTTTGCTTGGGCTATAGAGTGAGTTGAGTTTGAGTATCCTCATGTTGGACCTCGATTAGCTGTGAACATAATAGAACTTTTTTACTTTTTTTTTAATATATTTAATTTCTAGTTAGTATCAGAAAATCTCAATTTGAACTCAAGCTTAAGTATAAACAATCGAGTTTGAAATCAAGTATGAGAATCAAGCTTATTTTTACTAGGTATATGAGCTTAATTGAGCCTCATTGAGCAATTTCTTGCAGTTTGATTTTTATTTTGAATTGAGCTCAAGCTTAAAAGTGTTGGGCTTGAGCTTTTTGCCTCGAATTTGAGTTGAGCTTTGTTATGATTGTATGTATGGGATTGATTCAGCTCATTGAAAAGAGATTGAAACCTTCAATTCATCAAAGGTGTTAGAAATAGGCTTTTTCTGTTCATTATCTCACAAGGAATTACACTAATATTTATATACATAGTGAGCCTAACTTTAGGAAACTCTATACTAGCTGTCCCTTAAAACACAGCCTTAAAGTTAGGGATAGCAATCAATAAAATATGTACATGATCCTATCTGATACACTCAATATTCCTTATTAGGAAACTGTAATCTGACACTCCCCTCAAGTTGGGAAATAGATATCATCCATTCTTAGCTTGCTTACTAGTTTTTGAAAGGTTTTCCCAGATAATCCTTTGGTAAGGATATCTGCCAGTTGACCATCAGTGGACACATATGGAGTGCAAATTAAGCCACTATCAAGTTTCTCTTTTATGAAATGTCTGTCAACCTCAATGTGCTTCGTACGATCATGTTGCAGTGGATTGTGTGCAATATTGATAGCAGACTTATTATCATAGTAAAACTTCATTGGACCTTCCCACTTGATCTTCAAATCTTCCAAAATAATTTTCAGCCATAATAATTCACAAATTTCAAAGGCCATCGCTCTAAATTTAGCTTCTAAACTAGATCTAGCCACAACATTCTGTTTTTTACTACTCCAAGTTACAAGGTTGCCTCCTAGAAAAGTGTAATAGCCCGAGGTTGATCTTTTATCAACCGTAGATCCTGCATAATCTGCATCGGTATAGACTTCAAGGGTTAAATTTCCCCCTTTCTTAAATAGGATTCCTTTGCCTGGAGTGCCTTTTAAGTACTGTAGAATCTGATACACAGCTTGAAGATGTGATTCTTTAGGATTGTGCATGAACTGACTTACAACACCAACTGCATAGGCAATATCCAGTCTAGTATGTGGCAAGTAAATGAGCTTCCCTACAAGTCTTTGATATAAACCTTTATCAACTACTGCATTTTCTAGTGCATCTCCAAGTTTGTGGTTCACCTCTATGGGTGTCTCTGCTGGTTTACATCCCAACTTGCCCGTCTCAGTCAACAAATCAACTATGTATTCTTGCTGAGATATAAAGATTCCTTCCCGAGAGTGTGCTACTTTAATACCAAGGAAATATTTTAACTTACCAAGCTCTTTGACCTCAAATTCTTTTACTAGGCATTTCTTCAAATTTTCCATTCCTTCCAGATCATCACCAGTCACTATAATATCATCTATATAGACTAATAAAGCAGTCATTCCCCCTGAAGATGAGTGCTTTACAAACAGAGTGTGATCTCCTTGACTCTGTTTATACCTCAGCTTGAGCATTACTTTGGTAAATCTTCCAAACCAAGCTCTCGGGGACTGCTTTAGTCCGTACAAAGCCTTTTTAAGTTTGCAAACTACATCTCAGATTTGGGTGACACAGTGGAACATCCATATAGACTTCCTCCTCAAGATCACCATGTAAAAGGCATTTTGATGTCAAATTGTTGTAATTTCCAGCCTCGGTTGGCGAAAGTGACAACAACACTCTCACAGTGTTCATCTTTGCAACCAGGGAAAATGTCTCAAGGTAGTCTGTTCCATACATTTGAGTGTACTCTTTAGTAACTAATCTTGCTTTCTACCTTTTCAAAGAACCATCTGACTTATATTTCACTATGTACACCCAATGACATTCAACTGGTTTCTTTCCTTTCAGTAATTTTACCAAATCCCATGTCTTATTTTTTTCAAGGGCTTCCATTTCAACCTTCATGGCATTTTTCCAATTCTCATCATCTAATGCCTCGGATACAGTTTTGGGAATGGAGATAGAATTTAGGCTAGTAAGAAAGGCTTTGTGGTTATGGGACAAATTTTTGTAAGACATGAATAAGTACAAGGGATGTTTTATACAGGTACTAGTTCCTTTTCTAATAGCAATAGGAAAATCATAGTCTTTCTGATCTGAATTTTCAGTAGTATTCAAAGTAGGTTCAGTAATTACCTCAGGTTGTAGAGTAGTAGGTTGTTTATCCGAAGAAGATGATTGAACTTGCACCTGTGCCTTTTTCCTTGAGTAAACTAGTAAAGGACAAGTAGTGTCTTGAATCCCTTTTTGTGATTTGGGTGTATTAGGCTCTATTTCGGGTTGCATAGGTTCAAGTTGGGCAGGCTAGTTGGTAGGTAAGGATCGAGTGTTTGGTCTTGAGCAGATTTGAAAAATCAAGTTGGGCAAAGCGGTTGGTAGGCAATGACCGAGTGTTTGGTCTTTGGATGAGTCGGAAAAGCAAGAAGAAAGAATTCTCTGTCCTTATCTTCTGTGAATAAGTTCTCCTCCTGAAGATAATGATGAGTAAAGAAATTCTCTTCTTCTGCAAAAGTAACATCCGCTGAAACATAAAATTTTTTGGTGGCTGGATTATAGCATTTGTACCCTTTTTGTGTGGAGGAATAACCGAGAAAGACACATTTGACAGCTCGTGGATCAAGTTTTCCCCTATTTTGAGAATGTACATGTATAAAGGCAACACATTCAAATATTTTGGGAGTAAGGTTTGAGGTATTGAAATCAAGAAAGAATTTCATTAGAACTTGCATAGGACTTTGAGATTCAAGGACCTTTGTAGGCAATCTATTTATCATATAAGTAGCAGTTAAAACAATCTCCCCAGTATTGTTTAGGGACTTTTTTTTTGAAACAAGATAGCTCTAGTAATAGCTAAAATGTGACCATTCTTTCTTTCTTTCGGCAACACCATTTTGATGGGGTGTGCTAACACAAGAGGACTCATGTATAATGCCTTTTCTTGAAAATATGGGGAGAGAAATTGGTTGAAATAGTCTTTAGCATTGTCTGAACTAAACCGTTTTATGTAGGCCCCAAATTGTGTTCTGATCATGTTGTAAAAGGTTGAAAAAATAGACCTTACATTAGATTTTTGTTTTAAAAGAAATATCCAAGACACACGGGTACAATCATCAATAAAGGATACAAACCACCAAGCCCCAGAGATGTTTGAAATAGTTGATGGTCTCTAAATATCATTATGAATAAGAGTAAAAGGAGCGGATGTTCTTTTATTGCTTACCGGAAAAGAGGTTCATTTATGTTTGGCAAGTTCACAAACATCATAATGGAATTTTTCAACATTTATCCCTTTGAACAATGAAGGAAACATAATTTGAAGGACTCTAAATGATGGATGACCAAGGCGGAGGTGATGGAGCCAAATTTGGTCTTTATTGGCTTTAACAGACTTGGATATGAAAGATAATGGTGAGGAATTCAGAGCACTAACTTCTCCATTAGATTTTTCAAGATAGTATAGGCTATTTACTTCCTTAGCATGTCCAATCATCCTCTTCGTATTTTGTTCCTGAAAAAAAACATCGATTGGGATAAAAAATCACACTACAATTAGAGTTTTTGGTATTTTTTTGGATGGGGAGAAGATTGGTAAACAATTTAGGAACGTGAAGGACATTTTTAAGAGTAAGGGTCTTGTTTATAACAATATCACCTTGTCCAGCCACTGTGATCAAAGAACCATCGGCTACTGTTATCTTTCTATTACTAGGACAAGGTGTATAGGAAACAAATTTTTGTGAGGAGTGGGTCATATGGTTTGTAGCTCCTGAGGCAATGACCCAAGACCTGTTGGTGACTGTGTCGAGACATTAGAATTTTGAGAAGAGGATATACTTGAAAACGCCAAACTACAAGTACCTGTTGAAGAAGATTTTTCCAATGATCCCAGCAAAATCTTCAACTTCTCAATTTCGTCTTTATTAAAGCACCAAGTGATTCTCGAGAATTCTTTTATCCATCTAGCTATCTTGCTATATTTGCTCGCCCTTGTTCATTTGGTTGTCCACTGGCCTCTGAAAAATTCTTTTTAATTGTCGTGGCTTCCCATGGAACTTCTAGCGTTTTCCTTAGTGTGATGAGATTTTTTCAAGAGGTGTACCATCTGAGACTCCTTTTAATTGGCCTTGTAAGTTACATGCGCTTAATATCGTTGCTAGTTGGTCGTTCGGGCCAAATCTCCTCTCACCGACAGCCTTTGTATCTAAGGCGTAACTATCCACTTGACTATTCTCAATCATAACTCTTCTTCCTTCTTCAAAGACGAACAATCGCGATTGTCTCATTTAGTGTTGGTAGCTCCTCTTTTCCAAGTATTTGGACTCATCGCATCAAACTCAACATTTAGCCCGCAAGAAAATCATAAATTCGATCATTTTCAACGAACCTTTTCGAGTCTTTGATCTGCCTGACCGCACTTCATCTGAATGCACCGGTAATGATCCATCTTTTGCCGTAAGCTTTGCAATAGATTAGAATACTCCGTGATTGAACGACTTCCTTGCTTGGTAGATGAAATCTTAGTCTTGATTTCATAGATTTGAGCAGCATCTCGAACTTTGGAATAAGTCTGCTTCATAGTATCTCATATTTCTTTGAATGAGTTAAGAAACATGCATGTGTCACTGATTTCTGGCATCATAGAATTCCATAACCAAGACATTACCATAGTCTTGTTCATCTCAAGCATCAAGCGAGGATCTCCTTCTTTAGGTCCCGTTCTAAGTAAGTGACTCGGTTTTCCTCTTCCTTCAAGAACGTGCGAACCAGTGAGACCACTTCTGTAATTCTTCCCATTTAACTCAGAGGCCACTTGAATGTTCGCAACTCACTTGTTGGGTTGGAGTTGTTCATAGAGACTTGAACCATCCCCATTGGTATTGGTTTGGACAATTTCGGACATATTGCTATTGAACAAAATAGAGCGAGGCTTGAGGGTTGAGTGGGAGTAAAAAAAAATACGGACAAAAGAAAAAAATTCTCATAAATCGGACTAATCTGATACCATGTTAGAAATAGGCTTTTTCTATTCATTATCTCACAAGGAATTACACTAATATTTATATACATAGTGAGCCTAACTTTAGGAAACTCTATACTAGGAAGCAAACTAATTCTAGGGATGCTGTCCTTAAAACACAGCCTTAAAGTTAGGGATAGCAATCAATAAAATATTTACAGAATCCTATCTGATACACTCAATATTCCTTATTAGGAAATTGTAATCTGACAAAAGGGAGATTGAAACCTTAGGACTCGACAGAGAGAGACCTAGATATCTTTAGGATTTTTTTATAGAAGTTTCACTTAGGGTTTTATTATTTCATGTATCCCTTTAAATAAGGAGTGTTATGGCCTTAATGATCATGATGATCGTAATGACCAAGATAGCATTTGTTGTGTTCACAATTGCGGCAAACGCAACGTGACCACTATTTAAATGACTAAGCCTGCCCAACTTGCATTAGTGAAAACTTCAATGTATCGGCTTGTATTCCTCTTGAAGTAGAGAGCTTTTCCAAGAGTCATCTTTAAGTATCCTAGAATTCTATAGATTGCTTCCATGTGGTCTTGCAGACCATTCATGAATTGACACACAACACTAACTAAAAAAGCAATACAAGGTCTAGTGTGTGACAAATATATCAATTTTTTAACTAGCCTTTGACATTTGCCTTTGTCCACTAGATTACTTTCATTAGATCCCAATTTTTGACTTGTGTTCATTGAGTACTTGTTGGTTTACGTCCAAGCATTCTTGTTTCTTTTAACATATCAAGTACAAAATTTCTTTGAGATACAAAATTCGACTCCTTTAATGCGCTACTTCCATCCCTAGAAAATACTTGACTCGTCTAAAGTCCTTGATCTTGAATTCTTTTACCAATAGTCCTTTAGACAATTCAACTCCACGATATCATTCCTTGTTAAGATTTTACTATCTACATAGATAATAAGCGCGGAGAGTTTCTTTCTTGTGTATGTTTGATGAATGAAGTATGTTTTGTTTGACTTTGAAAATATCCTTGTCTTTTCACATCTTTAATAAATCTATCAAACCAAGCCTAGGGAGATTGAGCCTATATAGTGATCTTTTCAGTTTGCATACCTTTTTCTTGGTGGTCAAATAAAGTTTCATCACTTGTCATTTGGTTCGTTGTTGTTGAATCCACATTACAATCAATTAACTTTGCTTTTCTGCCATTGAAGTCTCATAAATCATTACCTTTATGAGCCAAGGATGTGGATCCAGCTGCATAGGAAGGAGCAAGGGTTGAAAGTTCAGTTTGACCGACTAATTTTTGGAGTATTTCCAACTTTTATTCACTGATAGCTGAGGACTTAACTACTGGAGAGTATTTCCACCCTTTCCTTAGCAAGTCCAGTCCTCTTCCTTGAATCTTGGTCTTGAAATACATAATAGTGATCATCTCAGTTTGCATACCTTTTTCTTGGTGGTCAAATAATGTCTCGTCACCTGTCATTTGGTTGGTTGTTGAATCCACATTACAATCAATTAACTTTGCTTTTCTACCATTGAAGGCACATAAATCATTACCTTTATGAGCCAAGGATGTGGATCCAGCTACATAGGAAGGAGCAAGGGTTGAAAGTTGAGTTTGACCGACTAATTTTTGGAGTATTTCCAACTTTTCTTCACTGATAGCTGAGGACTCGATTACTGGAGAGTATTTCTACCTTTTCCTTAGCAAGTCTAGTCCTCTACCCTGAATCTTGGTCTTGAAATACACAGTATTTGGGATAAATAACAACAATGCATTTTGTGTCTCTAGTAAGTTTCTGCATGGTCACAAGATCAATAACCCAAAAGCCAAAATTGGCACTAATATAATATGAAAAGAAAGATGACAAAAAGAGGGTGGAAAAACCATCAACATTTTCTTGAGTAACTTGTATGTAGAAAATCCAAGCATGGCTATAAATTATAACCATAGCTAGGTGTCAAATCTGTCAATATTTTGTCTCCTAAGATCTTTGGTTGCATAGCTTATGTGAACGTTTAAAAAAGATCAGTCTAAATTAAATTCGAGGGCAAAAAAGTGTGTTTTATTGGGATATGCTCCTAATAAAAAAGGGTATGAATTTTATAATTTATTTACCAAGAAATTTTATATGATTGTGAATGCAACTATTTTGGAAAATTTACCTTTTTTCAGCAAAAGTTTCATTCAAGTGGAGAAATTAGAGGAATCGAATTTTTGGGAAATAGAACCTTTACTACAAATAGTTTTTGACTCTTCAAAACAAAACCTACTAAATTGGATAAGGGAACTAGGATCAACCAACTTGGAAACACTGAATTTGATATTGGTCTATCATATATGGAAATACTACGAATGGCAAAAAAATTGATCCAATCTTGAGCCTGTGGTTTATTCTAGGAGAAATATCCTTGACAGAAGTAAAGATCATTTGTTCTTCCAAGCACATAACCATAACAAATCCTCGAGTTAAGTTCATCCAAATATATTAGGTAATTTGGATTCTATTGATCCTTCATCCTCTTTGCCCTTTATTTTGAATCCTGATGAAACTGTTTTTCTTGAATCTAGTCTAAATCCAATACTTATTATTCCTATTCAAGAATCATATCTTCTTATTGCCTTAAGAAAAGAACCCGAACTTGCACTAAACATCAAATTGTTAAATACATCTCCTATGACAACCTTTCTACCAAGTATGGAGCTTTCACTTCTAAGATTTCAAACATTGTGGTGCCTAGAAATATTAAGGAAGCACTAGATGAGCGGAATTGGAGATTGGCAGTATTTGAAGAGATGATGGCATTAAAGACGAATGGTACATGGTAGATAGTTGAACTATCCATTGAGAAGAAGGTTGTAGGGAGCAAATGGGTATTCACGGTCAAAAGTAAAGCAGATGTTGGTATGGAAAGGTATACAACATGATTAGTAGCCCAAGGCTTTACTCAAACTTATGGGATAGATTACCGAGAAACTTTTTCCTTTGTTGCGAAGATAAATACAATCTGAGTCTTGTTATCTCTTGCTATGAATTCTAGTTGACCTTTGTATCAACTTGATGTGAAAAATGCTTTTCTCAATGGAGATCTAGAAGAGGTATTTATGAGCCTACCATTGGGCTTTGAAGAACTTGGTGTTAGAAAAGCTTGCAAACTAAAAAAGGACGTATGGATTCAAGCAGTCACCTAGAGCATGGTTTGAACGTTTTAGCAAGGTAGTAAAGAAGTATAGGTTTATACAAAGTCAAGCGGATCACATCATGTTTTACAAGAATTCAGGAAATAGGAGATTATGATGAGATGGATAGATTGAAAAGGAGATTAGCCAAGAAATTTGAAATAAAAAACATAGGAGTTCTAAAATACTTCCTTGGAATGGAGTTTGTGAGGTCTAATGGGGGAATTATTGTAAATCATCATATGTATTTGATTTACTTGATGAACAGACATTATGGGTTGCAAATTGGCAGAAATTCCATGCACTCATTTGGTCCTGAACATTTTAAAGTTGTTTATAGGATTCTATGGTATTTAAATGGGACACTAGGCAAAGGGTTGTTCTTTAAATCTCAAGGACATCTTCAAATTGAAGCCTATATGATGCAAATTGGGTTGGGAGTGTAATTGATAAGAGATCGACCTCGAGATATTGTACATATGTTGGCGGTAACTTAGTAATTTGGCATAGTAAAAAGCAGAGTGTAGTTGCGAGTAGTACAGAAGTTGAGTTTAGGGTTGGTGCTCATGGTATTTGTGAAGTAATGTGGACTAGGAGAATACTATAGGAGTTGAGAGCTTCAGAGCTCGTACCTATCAAGTTGTATTGCGATAATAAGGCTACTATTTCTATAGCTAACAATCTAGTTCTTCATGATCGTACGAAGCATGTTGAAGTGGACAAGCATTTTAATAAGGAAAAAATAGGTGGTTTAGTGTGCATGACTTAGGTTCCTACTGAAGATGAAGTAGCTGATTTGCTCACAAAGAGACTATCGAGAAAACAATTTGACTTTCTAAAAACCAAGCTGACTATGAAATATTTTTAACCAGCTTGAGGGAGAGTGTAGAAAAAATTGAAATTGTTTGGGAAAGAATCCATGCATAGTTGTAAATTGTATGGTTAGTAGGTGGTACGGACGAATGCGGAATAAGATCGCAAATTTGACCTAAGGCTCTAGACGAATAAGGAAACTTGGAGTTTGACTTAACATGAAGCACAAACAATCAAAGTTAAAATTGAAAGGGCAGAAAATCAAGTAATAAAAGAACAAGAAGATCGAATTAAGAATTAAGGTTCTTGAAAGAATCCAAGTTGATCAAGAAAGCCCTTGTTCTTGATGCATTCCAAACAAAATAAGGCTGTCAATTAAGTGAAAATAAACGGTTAGAACAGATTTGAAGGTTAAAGATTAAAATCGAATGAAATAAAAAAAAAAAAAAAACAGATCAAAACAAAGTTCAGCCAGCCAAGAAGAATGAAGAACCTAGTGTTTGAAGTGATTTGGGTTGTCTTTGATGAAGATGTCAAATTGAGATTTAAACAAAAGAAACAAAACAGATTAAAAGTTAAATGAAAACGAATGAAAGAAACCCAACAGTTTAGTATAATGAAGAATTAAGCCAATAGCAAATTGTTTTGTGACAAAAGAATTCAAACAGTAAGAAAAGCAAAGAATTTCTAATTTTGGGATGTTTCTTAATGAGGTAAGATATGAGAACACCCTTATTAATTAAAAAAAGATTTGAAATCAAGTAAATTCAAAGATTAGATTCAAAATAATAAGAACAAAATAGGAAAAAAAAAAGAAAAAAAAGAAAAGAGATGGAAAAAATAAGAGTGGCGTGTAGAAGTCGTTAAGAACCTTTAAAACAAGATGAATTCACAATCATTTTCAAATGACTCTAATTTTCCCTCAAAGAAAGAATCATTGACAAGAAAAAGCTTAAAAGATGATTCCCCAAATCTAAAAATATTGTTAAACTCTTTTAAAAGAAAGCTCAAGAAAAGTTCTTTAAAAAAAAAAAAAACTTAAAGAGAATTTTATTAACTCAAAAACAAATAATCAATAAATTAATAAAAGGGGAAGGGGGCGCACTCTATTTATAGCCTCCCTAGTTAGTCTCCTAATCTTAATAGGATTTTAAGTGTGCCAACTAATCATGACAACTCAATCGACACCTTATCAAATAACTAACTAACATGTGAAAATAAATCTTAGCGTGAAATTGAATGGGAAATTCGTCCAAGGGTCTGAACGGGTTTCTTGGGTCGAATTTTTACATGTTGATCTACTAATTAAGTAAAATTAAATAGAAAATTTAAAATGTTTACAAGCTATGCCACTTTAACAATTTGACTAGATATTCAACTAAGTCTTGTCATGGGCCGCGATTTAAAGCTCATGACCAAAGCACAAAGAGCGTTCTATGGAGGTATACATATTTAATAGGACTCATTTAATCCACTTGAACTGACCCGATTCGAAAAACAAGTGATGAAGTTCATCTACTTGAGGCCTTGGTGGCCCAGCGAAACATTTATGGGAAATTAAGGCTACCTTAGTAAATAAACAAAGTAATTTTAAAATTTTTGTAATTTGATAAAGATTTGATTTTGTAATCTTGTGGATTGTTAAAACCTCTTAATTGTACATAGGCTTCAATCTCGTTTGTCAATGTAATTCGATCTATACTGTCGGTTTTATAATTAATCATTGTTTTCCATTCTTTAGTAGTGAATGCTAAATTAAGAGCATTTACTCAAATACCTTCTTTGCATTGCTTTTCTGTGGTTATAATTAATCATTGTTTTTGAGATTGCATTTGAAATGAAGGAATCGCCTAAGGCTGCATGGATTGCGAGACGAAAGGTCTAGCCCCGTGACAGTTGATATTTGTGCTAAGGCTACGAAGGCACCATTCTAGATGTCGAAAGAAGTTGTCAATTAGATTGAGCCAATGGAAACCCATGGGTGGGTTAGGAAAGCAAGCCGATCAAGGACATGTTGTCGACTTTTGAAGGACGAGTGGTTAATTTTGAGGAGTTTGTGGGGGGTATGAGAGACATTTGAGGTGATCGAAAGACGCATTGATAAGTGAGACTTAATGAGGGAGCAGTTCAGAGATTTTCTGTTGGAGTTTCTCAATTCCAATGTGGAAAAGATGTAAAGGGTGCTTAATTCCACTGTGGGTAAGTTGACGAAGAAGAATGATGCTGCCAAGGTCATCATGATGGCTTCAAAAGAGGAAATAATGGCCACAACGAGGGCTTTGAATACAAGAATTGAGGAGCTCAAAAGAGAGCTTGCCATGTGTCAAGCCACTGTGAGTAGAGAAGTGTTGGGTGCAACACTCAACCACGACATAGATGTCTCGAAGTCGAAAGAGTTTACAAGGACAAGATCCGCAAGTGATGTGGACAATTTTTTGTGGGGAATGGAGCAATTTTTGTGCCAAAGGCATCATGGACGATGTTATCAAGGTAAACACTATTGCTATATATTTCATTGATGTTTCTTTGTTACGGTGGCACAATAGATTTACGGATGAGAGACGTGATGGAATCGCAATTGGGACTTTGGTAGAGTTCCAAAAGGAATTCAAGGTACAATTTTACCTCGAGTATGCCGAGGATGATGCACGGGCAAAGTTGTGCCGGTTTATGCAACGGGTTATAGGTAGGGAGTATGTGCAGGATTTCAATGAACTCATACTCCAGGTTTTTTATTTGAGCGAGAATGAGGCGTTTTTCTCCTAAATTGATGGGTTGATGCCATGGGCGAAGCAATAGTTGTAACACTAGAGAGTCTAGGAACTTAATAAAGTCATGAGGTAGGGAATCCTTAACTAAACTTATTCCAAGGAAAGAGAATTTCAAGTCTTCTAAGCCAAATGGAAAAGGCAATGGTGGGGAAGATGAAGGACATGACGAGTATGGCAACGTAATAGTGGCAACAGTGACAATAGGGAACCACGAAACGGTAAGTGGAAAATCAACAACACAAATGAGAAAGGGAGTGAGATAAAATGCTTCATTTGCAATGGTCCGCATATGGTAAAGAATTGTTCAAAGATATCCGTGTTTTCGGCTATCAAAGGGGATGTTGAGCCAAAAGAAGAGGCCATGAGGCTTGGTTTTATTGTGAGGGTTCTTGAAGCCAAGAAATCTAAGGAGAGTGAGAAAAAGCTAGTAAAATGTTTTGTGTTATGGGCCGCATAGGTTGCAGGATTGTTTAGAGCGATTTATGTTATCCGCGACCAGTAAGGGAGAGAAAGCGGAGCCCAATGAGAGTAAGACTTCAAAGCTTGAGTCATAGTACTCATTCCTACAAAGAGTACTAACAGGCAGTTATGGTTGATGTTTGTGGATATTAACATTGTGGGCTAGAGAAAGTGCTCTTGTCGATAAAAAAGCATCAAATTTGTTCATATTGGAGAAAGTCACGAGCAAACTTGGTCTCTTGATTAGAAAATTGAATAAGAGGATTAAGACGGTAAATTTCAAAGAGGTTTTTACTGTGGGAGTAGCACGAGGAGTTGAGCTACAACTCGCAGAGTGGAAGGGCAAGGAAGATTTCGAGTTAATCCATTTAAATGATTACGGTTTTCTTTTTAGCTTGAACTTCCATGACAAGATTAAGGCATGTCTTTTTCATTTTGTCGATTGCATTCATATATTTGATGATTTGATATCACGAACTTTTGTGTCGATAAATTGAGACATGAAGGTTGAAATTAATGTTTTGTCGGCAATCTAACTAGCCGAGGATGTTATGTATGGGAGGAACATTAACTCGATAGATCGGACTGCTGAGGAAGCTCCTTTGGAAATGTTAGTTGGGAAAAAACTTGTTGAGTCTTTAGTGGGGCTACCACCTATGATAAAGGTGGGTTGTGCATTAGATTTTGGCGGTAAGGTGGTGATGCAAATTGGCCAATTGAGACGAATAAATGTTGAGTGAGGTACTTCTCAAACATTTCGTTAGTGTTTTTCGTTCTAATTTATTGGCTTGGCAAGAACACGAGTCCTTTCAAAGTTCTGAAGTGGGAAAGCCGAGGGACTTATAAATTAGAGTTTACGAGAAAACTCAAGGTTAGTCTAGTGTTCAATGTGGGCATGCCGAAGCCTGGTTGTTTGGATCAAGAGGATTCCGATCGAGGTAAGTCAGAATGTGGGCGAGTAAGAGCAAAGAGCTCTTGTGAACGAGGTGTACCAAAGAGAAGCAAAACGGGTCGAGTTAGGAGACGACAGAAGCCGAAACAAAAGTTTTGAGGGGCGGGACTACCCAATAGTGAAGCTAGTCGAGAAAGGGCTAAGGTGTTCGAGAAAGTTCCGAGGCGAATCAAAACAATCCCATTCCAAGGATGCAACGAGAGTGGTGTGAGAATGGGTGTGGGAGAATGTCACGAGCCGCGGTTTAGAGCTCGTGACTAAAGCAGAATGAGCGTCTCATGGAGGTCTACATATTAAATGGGGCTCATTAACCCACTTGAACTGATTTGATTCGAAGAACAAGTGACGAAACTCATCCACTTAAAGCTTTGGTGGTCCAGCGAATCATTTATGAGAAATTAGGATTATCTGGGTAAATAAGGAAAGTAATTTTAGAATATTTGTAATTTGATGAGATTTGATTTTGTAATATTGAGGATTGTGTAAATCCCTTAATTGTAGGTAGGTTTCAATCTTGTCTGTTGTTGTAATTCGATCTATACTGTTGGTTTTGGAGGAGTTCAACTATAAATATAGAGCCTTCCTTTCATTTGTAATAATTCATTGTATTCCATTCTTTAGTAGTGAATACTAAATCGAGAGCATTTTCTCAAATACCTTGTATGCATTGCTTTCATGTGACTATTCTGTTTTTTCAAGCTTCTCTTGTCTTTGAGATCGTTTCTACTATAATTTGGTGCATTAGAAAAATTTTGCGATAATTCTCAATTTGTGAGAGTTAGGCTGAATTAGTCGCATTTGAAGTGAAAGAATCGCCTAAAGCTACACGGATTACGAGACGAAAGGTCTAGTCCTGTGACACTTCTCCAAATTTCATTATGGGCTTGTGGACATCTCAATGAGCCGATTTTTAAGAACTTGTACTTGTGATCTATTCGCTCCCGAAACTGACTCGTTTAAGCTTGTGCATGTAATCTATCGGGCACTGACTTCAAGATTCGGTTTCTTGGACCAAAAATTTCAATATTTGAAATCTTGATTTCCTTTACTCCTCTTATGCGCTTTTAAGGCCTTTGTAATGAAGTCTTGTATGATCCCATTCAGTCATGCTTTGATTTGCTTCGCTTTTGACATTGTTATTAGGCTTTGAAGTAGTGTAAGCCCATCATATCTATGAGCTAGATATTGGGCCTAGCCCATCACGTCTATGAGCCTGATATTGAGCCTTGATGCTTGAATCACTAGGTGTCAAATTTGTCAATATTTTTCTCTTAAGAATTAGTGATATTATTTTGTACTTTATGTAGGTTGTAACTTTACAAAAGATTACTCAATGAATTGATTCAATATTCCACTATATTCATGATTTCAAAGTCTTAAAATTCAGGTCCTAAATCACTATAATTGATACATAATGTTCTAAAATAATTGATTGTTTTCCCTTGTAACCATGAAGTTTTTGGAGCTACAAAAGATAAGTTAGTTGTAAATAGTCAGTCTGTCAAGCTTTCTATAATTTCTAAGTTATGAGGTCTGGAAAAATCAGTTCAAGACTAATGCAAATGTTCTCATAAATGTAAATGGAAAATGTTCCCTTTATTATATTTGAGAAACGTTGCTTGTAAAAATGTTGACAGCCTTGAATAGTAGCTGTTGACAGCCAATATTTGACAGCCATGAGATTCTTCCAATCTCTGTAAATTAAGGATTTGATATACTTGAAATTAGGGATTGTATATTATTTCTTGCCTTAGATAATTTTTTCTTGTTGTATGAATACCTATCTAATCATTTTTTTTGTATGAGTGAAAATTTTTCAAATCCGTTTAAAATTCGTCCCTTAAATGTCTAATTTCATCAAAATATTTATGATGCTTTACAACAAGAATCTCTTGTGGATGAGATAGGTGAGGATACTTATATTGGCGTTGATGTTCAATGGCAAGGTAACAAGCAATTTAAACCTGCAGGCACTGCTAAAAGAAGAGTTATTTGTCGCAATCAAAATATTATTGAACATTTTATGTACATCATCCCCAACTGACCCTGTTGACAAAATTACATCCTAATTGCAATACTATTGTTACAGGTACTTGTGCCCATTATATTATGGAGACTATCCTGCAGTTATGCTTGAAAGATTAGGAGATCGACTTCCCAAGTTCTCAGAGGAAGAAAAGAAATTGCTTTTAAACTCTTTGGACTTTCTTGGTCTTAATCATTATACGTCGAGGTTTATTTCTCATGCAACAAGTTGTTCTGAAGAAAGTTATTTCTATAAAGCACAAGAGCTGGAGAGAATTGGTAATAATTTCCATGTTTATGTGCTTATGTCTATCTGTGATTTGTATACTAATGTTCTCAGTAATTATCAGTTGAATGGGAAGGGGGTGAAAAGATTGGTGAAAAGGTGCATACTCTTTCGTCTCTTTGTTGTACATGTGTATTTTATATGATACCACATCTTTCTTTGGCTCATTTCTATATGCTAAAATATTAAAGCATGGCAGGCAGCTTCAGAATGGCTTTACATTGTCCCTTGGGGCCTCCGGAAGGTTCTTAATTATATAGCGCGAAAATACAATAATCCCCCAATATACATCACCGAGAATGGTATGCAGTTTGACTTTAAGAATTGCAATGATAATCAATTTATCGTTTCTGCTTTTGCTTTTGCATCTATTTTTCATATAAGCAGTTTCTGCATGGTTTATTTGGTGACCCTATATAAAAATCTTTCTTACTTCTAGAAGACATTTTCTTTTTAGCAACTTAGGGAATATTCCTTGTGAGCTGGTCAAGCACCTCATAAATGAGGTATCTTTCTGGTTCAGCCTGTTGACGGGCTACTGTAGAACCTTCTGTAGTCGGCATACAATTGTACAATCAACTGGTATCCTTATTGCTAAACAAGTTTGGTTTGCTTCTCCTCCGCTGATTTTTATTTTTTCTATTTTTCTATGTCAAATTTTTGGCAGGGATGGATGATGAAGAGGACAACAGTTTGCCCCTCTGTGAGATTCTTGATGACAAATTAAGAGTTCACTACTTTAAGGGATACCTTGCTGCAGTCGCTCAGGCAATCAAGTGAGTTGGTCCACTTTTAATTTTCATATCACATGCAGACTTTACGAATTAAATCAACTACAAAACTGGAAGTTCCCAAGGGAATATTCCGGTGATAGGAACTTGCAGATTTTATGTTGAAAATCTCAAGCTCAAGTGAGATTGGCGGGATGGAATTTACATGGGATGTGGGAGGTGTTAATGGGTCTGCTTTTGTACTAAAAATGAAAACTCATCACCCCTAATCTTTTTAAAAGATCAAATAAAAAGGTAATGTTGAGAATAATGGATAGTTTATATGTAATCCATCATAAACAACATTATTGGGATTTAGTCCACGTATTTGGAGATTTCTTATAACTAAAGATGGATGAAATTTGCTAATTGAGCATCTTCTTGGAGGTTTATTTGAATGTGGTCGGTGTAATTAAATCCTCAATATTTTATTAGTATTTATTTATACATATATTATGTCTGATGATATTATCAAAGTTCAGTACTGAGCCCACTTGATTGCATGGAGTGTTGAATATTATAGTCAATGGAGGAAATTCAAGTTCATTACATTTACATTTACATATTTACATACAGGGATGGAGCAGATGTGAGGGGATACTTTGCATGGTCATTATTAGACAATTTTGAGTGGGCTCAAGGCTATACCAAGCGCTTTGGTTTGGTTTATGTAGATTACAAGAACGGTCTCACTCGGCATCCCAAATCTTCAGCGTATTGGTTCTCACGGTTCTTGAAAGGTGGTGAAAAGAAAAATGGCAAGGAAAACTAAATTGTCTGAAGCTGAAATTGCCAAGCTACAAAACTAGTCTTTTCATCTCGAATCCATAGTGTTTTAGCCAAGAAGAATAAAAAAGTTTGCTTAAGTGGTTGGCAAGGGTCTAACTTTAAAGAACTGAAATGGAACGTTTCTGATGCAATTTCTGGTTTCTGTAAAGCAGATATGATAAGGTACATTAAGTGCCTGGTATGCTTTCTTTGCAGCCTTTTTGTTTGATGTCATACATACTATATATGAAATAAGCTGGTGTGTAATTCCAAGACGTATTTGCTACTTTATTTTTCAATTATCATTACTTTCAATGTAAATCAGAGTATGTAGTAATAACATACCAGGCTGACCTTTGTTCAGTTGGTACCGGAGGACTGAAGTGGGTTCTTTAGAGGTGGCAAATGAGTAGTTCCACCGGGTTTGGCTTGGATCAGGCATTCAGGTATTAAAAAGTTTAGCTAACTTTGGATTTTGATTTACTCCAACATGGATGACTTGAGATTATTGAAATGGATCAAGTTTAGTTCGGATGTTTAGCAGCAACAGTTAATCCCAAGCATTTTGATCTGTCTTTGGTGCAAAGAACGAGTGGAGAAGGGTTCAAAAACTAAATAGTACGAATGAGTTTGAACTGCAAAGTCTATGTCCTGCCTATTGGTTTCATGGTCTAAATTTTGGTGATGAAGAAAGGCTATCTAAGCGTAGAGCCATTGTCTTCCCTTTTATGGCCTCCGTATTGATGCACTACTCAGAAAGGCCTCTAGTTTTGGGGATCAAGTAGGCACAATCCGTTAATATAAGAAGGCAAAACAACATGAAGATGCCTTCCGATTGTGATCTACTGAGAGCTTCCATGCTGCAAAGAGAGCCATCTGATTCAAAACTAACGAGAAGCATGTAAAGGCAAAGCAGATACCAGAACCATAGAAGCTTGTAGGAACATCACTAACAGCAGCAGCTGAAGCTTTTATATGATGGAGTGGTGATGGGGATCATTAGGTAACTCCATTTTCATGTGGGGGTGAAAGAAAGAATCCCAGCCAGTTATTAGTAGGAGTGTTCAAATTTCGGTTAAAATTAAATTAACCAACTAAATTGAACTAATTCAGTTAATCGCTCGGTTAATGGTTTTTTGAAAGTTTGGTTATCGGTTAATTCGGTTCGGAATCGGATAATTAACCAAATTAATCAAACTTTTAAAAAACTAATATTATATATTATCAATTCGGTTAATTTTGATTAATTTTAAAATGGTTAATTCGGTTAAATGAATATTACCAATTTATTTTTTGATATGTTTTATATTTGTTTTAACAAAAAATTAAAAAATAAAATTTAGGTTAATTCGGCTAAGTGATCGAATTAATTGAAATAGTTTAGTTCGGTTAATTTGTTTTGAAAAATTTCAGTTTAGTTAACGGTTAAGGGTTTAAAAAGTTCGATTAATTTAGTTAATGCTAGTTCAATTCGATTAACCGATCGGTTAACCGATTTAACACCCTAATTATTATCGCTACCACTGCCATTGTCTTCATCTTCTTTCTTGCTTGTCTTTGTCAGCATCTATATATATATATGCCCAAGGTACAAGGCAATCTGTTTGCATGTTTACCAATCTGAAAAAACGGGTATTTTGTTATATAGTAAGCAGAAAAGAAAGTTATTGCAACAACAGCATTGTCAGTGGTCGACATACAACTCGTTGGATCTCTCTCTATTCCCGTCTCTCTCAAGAACTAATCAAAAAGAACTAAATCCATGCCTTTGTTTTCTTTTTGCTTTGGGTAATATATATTTTGGTCTTAGTTTGTTG
This sequence comes from Gossypium rotundifolium, assembly GCA_025506655.1. NCBI lineage: Eukaryota > Viridiplantae > Streptophyta > Magnoliopsida > Malvales > Malvaceae > Gossypium > Gossypium rotundifolium. The sequence continues at coordinate 62,922,834 of CP106723.1, read as the reverse complement.
ATTTGTTCTTATTTGGTTTTTTTTTTTTTATCTAGTTGGTATCTGAATATATATATTGTCACTTAAGTTGATATATTCGCAATAATACCATTAGTTTATACGGCACCAATAACTAATCTGGTGGTGTCAGAAGACAACCTTTTAACATACCACATCTCTCTCTATTCCCGTCTCTCTTAAGAACTAATCAAAAAGAACTAAATCCATGCCTTTGTTTTCTTTTTGCTTTGGGTAATATATATTTTGGTCTTAGTTTGTTGATTTGTTCTTATTTGGCTTTTTTTATCTAGTTGGTATCTGAATATATATATTGTCACTTAAGTTGATATATTCGCAATAACATCATTAGTTTATACGGCACTAATAACTAATCTAATGGTGTCAGAAGATAACCTTTTAACATACCACATGTCAAATATAAAAAAAATTTAAAAAAATTCTTCAAAAAATATAATTCTTTTCACACAAAAAATGCATCTGGACAATCATTTGTCTTGACAAATGAATCTAGACAAATGATTGTCCAGATGCATTTAGATTTGAACACTAATGTATTCAAATTCTCATTCCAAATTTATCTTTTAGCAAGCTTACATATTTTTTATTTTTAAATAAAATATCAGGTTCCTCATATTATTATTTTGAAATTAAAAATTATATAAATTAATCAAAAATTTTAGAAAAAGTTCTTATATTAAGAATAAATATAAATAAATGGTTGTTCAAATTCAAATGCATCTAAATAGTTATTTGATCATATTCATTTTAGACGTGCTTTTTAGTTTATTCTTTTATTTATATAATTTTATAATTTATAAACTTATAAATTTTGAGTCATCTTCTATACTTATATATTTTTATAAATTTATAAAAATTATAAAATATAAATTATTAAATATTTTTCAAAATATTATGCGCTTTTTAGATATTTTTATAAATTTATACTTTATATGTTTTTCAAAATAAAAATAACCTAATAAACTTAAATGTTATAAAATAAAAATATATAAAAATACTAAAAGCACTTCTAGAATGAATATGAATAAGTGGTTGTCTATATGCAATCGTCCATCTTGATGTGAATTTTTTATTAATTTATATATTTTAATTTTTTTTATTGTGGCATACAGAGAGCCTACCATATGTTATCGTCAAATTGGCTATCAATGTCATGTTAGCACAAACTAACGGTATTAGTGTAGAGGTATCAATTTGGGTAATATAATACAAGTTCAAGTACCAACTAGGTAAAAAAATACCAACTAGATACAAATGGAAAAGCTCAAAGGTAAAATATATACTAATGCTTTTCTTTTTGGGTAAACTACACCCAAGTCACTAAACTATTACTAAGTTTACATTTTAGTTACTCAAATCCAAAAAGTTTCAAAATGACCATTGAACTATTCGAAAGTTTTCATTTAAGTCACTGAATTATTTAAAAGTTTTTATTTAAGTGGCTTGGTTGTTAAGTTTTTTTTTTTTAAGGTTAAACTACATAAATGGTCACGAATGTTTCTTGTTCGGTCACCCGACTTTAAAAGTTTACAAAATGTTCACTAGCTTATCATTTTATTTTATTCTATTCCAAAATCGATAAAGCACTAATAGTTTATTAAATGGAAGTTAAGAGCTTATTCTCAAACAATTTAAGTGTCCTTTTCATTTTTTTTTTAGTTTTACCATTAATAAATGTTTTTGCTTAGTTTTATTCATTTTGAGACCCAAATTGGCAAAACTATGCCATTGGGAGTCTAATGAGTGATTTGAGCTTGTGTAGGGAGACAATGATGGCCAAACATTGAGGAAAACAGTAGCAGCCCGTTTTTCGTTAAATCGAAACAGTGGTTTCGGAACCACAAATCTGAGGTCAAAAAATTATTTTAATATTATTTTGGTGTTTATAGCATTTATTATATATGTGTGAAAGTTTCGTGAAATAATTTTAGCATTTGAATGCTTAATTTGATAAAAAGACTAAATCGCGTAAAATGAAAAAGTTGCATTCTACTTGTTAAAAGTGTTTAATTGCTATGATTTATTAAATGTGAAGTCTTTATGTTGTGAATAGACCATTGATAGTGGGGATGGACATAAATGGGCATATATTAGGTGATTTTATAATGGTTTCATTAATGTTATACTAGTAAAATTTTAAATTAAGTTAATAAAATAAAACAAAATGGATTTTTGTTGTCACCTTCATCATATTGCCGAATTTACAAAGAAAAAAGAAGGCTTCCATGTCCATCTAGGGTTCGGCCATATAGATCATTCATTAAGATCAAGAAAGAAAGAATCCGGAATTAGATCGGGGGAAAGGCAAGCTTATCGAGTAATTTACTCATTTTGCCGTTTTGATACCCGAGGTAAGTTTGTATTTGGTAATTTCACTACAAATGTATGTTATATGCTTTGATATTGTATAAACTGTAATTACGAGATTACGGATAATGTTTGAATTGTGAAAACGACCTTATGGATGTGTTCGACGATGAAATCAACAAGTGAAACTTCCTGGTTGAACCTTAGGAATAATTTAGGATGCTAGTAACATGTCATTAGGTTATTATGTTGGCTACGAGCCATGATATCGGCACCTTTTTATGGGTGCGAGTGATACCTTGATTTGTCTACGAGACATGGTATAGGTATTTCAGAAAGGAGTTACCTTGATTTGGCTACGGGGCATGGTATAGGTACTCCGCAATAAGTTACCTTGATTTGGATACGGGCCATGGTATAGATACTTATCGATTGAGATCTTTGAATATCTGAATTCTATTCTGAATGGTTCAACGAGTAAATGAATGAGATGATTGAGAAAGAGGTTAGTACGAGACGATATAGGTATGTACAGAACCTATTCGAGTATTAAGTAGAGAAAGTTGATGAAATGGTATTTGATCATGTTTTAAGACATGAGAAAGGTTTGTGATTAATGTGATTTCGATTTGGTAATGTGTAAATAGTTGAATTATATTTTATTTGATGAATTGAGATATTCACTTACAAACTTACTAAGCTATGAAGCTTATTGTGTGTTATTTGTCTATGATTTATAGATAATCGAAGCTAGATCGGACTCAGGGATCATCAGGAACATCGTCACACTATCGAACAACTTGTTGGTACTTTTGATGCTATGTAAATATGGTATTTGGCATGTATAGGCTAGTGTTAAGATGTTATGCTTTGAGTTATGATATTAGCCATGTGATTTGGCTTATTTTGGTATTATGATTTGATTGTGTATAAGTGTGCAATTATTGTATGTTTTGGGAAAGAAATTGATGGAATGAAAATATGCAAAAGATGTCTTGTTATGTAGTTGATATATGAATGGATAATGCATGTTGTTAATTAGGCATTTGAGTATTAAGTTGAATTGGTATAATATAGGTATGAAATGTTATGGAATGGTTGCTTATTGGGTTATGAAATGTTACCATTTATGCTTATGTTTGCTTGTGAAAATAGGGTGGCAAAATGGCTTTGCAAATAGCCTATTTTTTTCCACACGGGAAGAGAAATGGGCGTGTGTCTCAGCCTTGTGTGACCCATGGTCATGTTACACGGTCGTGTGTGTAACACCCCAAACCCTACCAAGACACCACTTAACCGAATCTGGTATGTTACGGGAAAATTCAGATTCGAGAGGTTAGGTTTAGGTTAGAGTGTTGATGAAAACTCTTTCTTTGTGTTTGTAAAAATCTTGGGTATGATTGTTTAGAAACCGATGGTGCATTTGAAAACCCTAAATTATGAAAACTTAATCGATATGTAAGTAAAACAAGTTTATCTCATTTAGAAATTCAAGTAATCCTTGTTGTTGCTTAAAACATTTTTAACTTAATAAGAAATTAAATTCAAGTTTGGAAGACAATTGAGTTTCATTTATTTTGAATTACTGATGTGATACCCGATGGTAACGTTTAAAACATCTCGCTTTGTAGTTTGAAAACTTTATCTTTCCAAGTTTTAGCAAATTTTAACCCAATTATTTGTTAAGGCATATTTAAAATTAAATTTAAGCATATGAACATCCAAAGTAAAATTTAAAAAGGCCTTTTACAACCCAACAAAACCAAATGGAAATAAATAAAGTAAAGTACCAAGTTTTTTTTAAATCGGTGCAAGACCCAATTATTAATGGCATGGTCACCTCGAGTCCTCCGGATCAGCGTCCGCGATCTAAGTGTCACTGAAAATGATAAGGGAGAAGGTAAGTAGCAAGACTCAGTGCATAAATCCTCTCCGGTATATGCAACATACTAACACACATCATAACAAAGCAACACAATTAATGCACCCGATCCTAACCATCCGTAACACCTTTTCTACCCGTGTGGTACCAAACCTTTGGTGGTGCCAAACCATGGTGACCCAAAGTCACGATATCCATCAATGTGGTGCCAAACCACTTTGGTGACCCAAAGTCACGAAAAATCCATCCGTGGGGCCAACCCACGTGTGATACCAAATCATTGGCGACAATCCAGATTTCAAAAGTGGGGCCAACCCACGGTGGTGTTAAACCAGGGACGAGCCGCTATGAGGTGCCAAACCTCCGATGTCCCAAAGACACAAGTGTGATACCAAATCACCTTTGGTGACCGCAATCACAAATCAAATGATGGGGCCAACCCATCGTGTGATACAAAATCACTAGCGTCAATCCCGTAAAATCAACCGTGGGGCCAACCCACTGTGGTGCTAAGCCACTGGGACGAGACGCGGAGGTGCTAAACCTCCGTGACAAAAAGTCACAATAATCAATCTGTGGTACCAAACCTTTGGAGGTGCCAAACCTCCGTGTCCCAAAGACACGGATATCATATTCCCTCCTCTCATATCACCCATAACATATCATCTCGATGCAAATCGTGCAATCATGCAAATCATGCTAATATGTTTAGGATAGCATCTCATAACACATACATCATAGATTATGATATCATATCAATAACAAAGCTCATAATGAAACGGACTTACCCGAATCCGTGCACATACCCCATAAGGTATCATATCAATCAACCATACTGTTTCGGCTTTATTAAAAAATCAGGTTATTAAGCATATTACTAAGTAAAGAGTGTGTTAGTTTACACACCTGTTAAAACGCAAGCCTTAATCCAAACGGACCGATCTAAATCCCTCGATTACCTTGCTCCTAAAATCGACCAACCATAGATTAGTCACTTATACCATTCGGCCAAAACCAACTAGATCAAGAGGGTTAACGCTTAACCCTTACCTTACACTTGATTTGGTTTCCTACCAAATCCCGAACCAAACAATGGTTCCTTTGACAATCAACCACACCCTAAAATGTAAACAGTTAGTTCTTTGAAACTTGACTTAACGAAACTAGAAGAGTGGCCTAAAGAACCAACTTCTTACCACCACTTACCAAATGATCACTCAAGGGTGACAACTTCGAAATCCCGGATACCCTATAAGGAAAACGGTTCACACAAGGGATTAACTTCTTTCAACCAATGCCCAAAATCGGCACTTATCCAAACCAAAATCAACAAGAACAAGGGAGAGGGGAAATGGCCATTCAGCCAAGCACTTACCTTCCTCTAAACCCGACTAGAACCAAGGCTAGAAGAGATTCACACCACACCAATATTCGGCCAAGAAAACCACTAGGAGGGAAGGGAGATTCGGCTAAGATGTAAACAAATAGAAAAGAGGATTCGGCCTTACACACGGGAAGAAAACACAAGAGAAAGATGAAGAGAAAAGGGGTTGATATTCAGCCAACAACAACAATGGAACCAAGAAGAAGAAAGGTACTTTTGATTTTGAAAGAAAAGGAAATGGAGAAAGTGTTTTGAAGAATAGAGTTTCGGCTATCAAGGTTTTCAAGAAAAGAAAGAAGTATGAAGAGGAGAGAGTACTAATTTCGGCTCACACAAATGAAAAAGAAAGAAGATATGGAAGGGAGCATTGACCACAAGCACAAAATCAAGAAAAGCAAGGCAAATTTCGCAAGTAGGTGTTTGGACTTTCGGTTTCAAGGAGGACAAAGAGAGAGTTTTCTTGAAATTTTGGCTAACCAAAAGACCAAAAAGGAGAACTTAGGTTGACACTCAAAGACCGAAAATGCACAAAATTCCTAAGTGAATTTCGGCACTCCCTCAACTCACCTACCAAACCGATCACTCCCCCCCCCAAAAATCTCAACCACATTCGGCCACTACCAACAATTACTCATGGCCACTCATTCAAACTAGTTTGAACTAGTCAAATTCCTTGATTCACTCTCCTCCCACCATTCAATCATTTGACTTGGTCCAACCTCAACCACCTTGGCGTCAAAATGGAAGCAAAAGTGAGCATCCTGTAGCTTGAACAGGACCTCCCCCTGCAAGTGGCATCACACACACACACACAAGCTCTAAGTGGCGCCTAGCTTGCCACTCCACCAACTCCTTTTCTTGTGCTAAAATTCACCAAAGAATACTTATTAACCCCAGCTTCTTCAACTTCTCTCTGCTGAGCCTAAAACTAAAAATTTTCCTACCACTCAGGCTTACACCAAGCTTACACCTAAGCCCCAAAACATCAAGAACAACAACATAGCAGGCCAATAACATGCAAACAATGCCATAACAAAATAGCCCCCTATCCCGGGATATTATAGTTCTACCCCCTTAAAATAATTTCGACCCCGAAATTACCTGATCAAAAGAGTTGAGGGTATTCTGTTTCATCCTCCTCGGGTTCCCACGTAGCTTCTTCCATACCATGATTTCGCCACAGTACCTTTACCAAAGGCACAGTCTTTCTACGCAGAACCTTTACATCCCGATCTAGAATCTGCACAGGTTCTTCCTTCATGGTCAAATCTGGATTTACCTCGATCTCTTCCACTGCTACCATGTGCGATGGATCTGAACGATATCGCCTAAGCATCAAAATGTGGAATACGTCGTGAATCTGACTTAGCTCTGCTGGCAACTCAAGCTGGTAAGCTACTGGTCCCACTCGTCTCAGTACCTTATACGGCCCAATAAACCTCGGACTTAGCTTGCCTCTCCTTCCGAACCTTAACACTTTCTTCCATGGCGAGACCTTCAGGAAAACCTTATCACCCACGGCAAACTCTATATCTCTACGCTTGAGATCAGCGTAAGACTTCTGCCTATTTGAAGCTTTCTTCAACCGAGCCTAAATCAACTTAACCTTGTCTTCGGTCTCAGCAACTAACTCTGGTCCCAACAACTGACGTTCACCTAACTCCGTCCAACAAGTAGGTGAGCGACACCTCCTACCATACAACGCCTCATATGGTGCCATCTTGATGCTTGCTTGGTAACTATTGTTGTAGGCGAACTCAGCTAATGGTAGAAACTCTTTCCAACTACCTCTGAAGTCCAAGTCACAACCTCATAACATATCCTCTAAGATCAGATAACCCTTTCCATCGCCCGCCGATTGGGTGAAATGCCGTCTTTGAAATCCAACGTGTACCCGAGCACGATGCAACGCTTTCTAGAACCTTGACGAATGGGATCCCTATCCGAGATGATCGATATTGGCACACCGTGCGACCTCACTATCTCGACACATACTGACTTCGCTAACCTCTAAAGTGAGTAATCCACCCTCACCGGGATAAAGTGAGCTAATTTAGTCAGACGATCCACAATTACCCAAACTGAATCCTTCTTGCTAGGCGTAAGAGGTAATCCATTGACGAAATCCATAGTTATCCTTTCCCACTTCCTTGTGGAATCTTCATTTGGTGAAGCAACCCGACGACATCGATGTTCGGCCTTGACACGTTGACATGTCGACACTTCTCTACAAACTCGTCACTTCCTCTTTAGACCCGGCCACCAGAACTGCTCTTTTAGATCCCGATACATCTTACTACCTCTAGGATGCATAGCGTACGGGCTGCTATAAAGCGTCCTGAAGAATCTTCTGCCTTAACTCAATATCCCTCGGCATACAAGCTCTCCCTTGAAAACACAGCACTCCATCACTAGAAAAACTGTAACCCTCCAAACCACCATTCTGCACTTGTGACCTCTGCGCACTCAAAACCTCATCCATTAACTGTTTTTCCTTGATCTGCTCAACCCAAGTAGGCTTAACCTGTAGCTCTGCCAGAATACTTTCGTCGTCATACAAACTCAAATGGGCAAACATCGCTCTTAAGTCTGAAATAACCTTACGGCTCAATGCGTCTGCCACCACATTAGCCTTGCCCGGATGATTCTCAATCGAACAGTCGTAGTCTTTTAGCAACTCAATCCATCTGCATACGCCTCGATTCAAATCTTTCTGAGTCAAAAGATACTTCTGATTCTTGTGATCTGTGTAGACTATCGATCTCTCTCCGTACAAGTAGTGCCTCTAAATTTTCAAGGCGAAGACTACTGCCTCAATCTCCAAGTCGTGCGTCGGATAATTGACTTCATGTGGCCTCAGCTACCGAGATGCGTAAGCCACAACCTTCCCTTCTTGCATCAGGACACAACCCAACCTCAGATGTGATGCATCACAATATCTTGTGAATTCCTTTCGCCTCAGTTGAATTAGAACCGAAGCTTCAGTCAAAATCTTCTTCAACTTGTCGAAACTCTCCTGCCGCTTCTCGGTCAAATGAACGGAACCCTTTTCTTAACAATTTGGTCATCGGGCTGCGATCAACGAAAATCCTTCTACAAATCTTGGTGGTATCCTCGCCAAGCCCGAAAACTCCGAATCTCGACTCTCGACTTAGGCGGCTTCCAATCCAAAACCGCCTCAATCTTTCGAGGATCCACTCTAATCCCCTCAGCCGACACTACATGACCCAAGAAGGTCACCTCTCTAAGCCAGAACTCGCATTTACTAAACTTTGCATAAAGCTGTTTCTCCTCGAATCTGCAATACCACCCATAAATCGCATCATGCTTCTCCTCGGTCCTTGAATACACCAAGATGTCGTCAATAAAACCACGATTTAACCGATCCAAATGTTGGAACACCCTATTCATCATATCCATAAAATGCCGTAGCGTTAGTCAACCCAAACGGCATTACTAAGAACTCATAGTGCCCATACCGAGTATGAAACGCCATCTGGCAGATATCCGCCTCTTTCACCTTTAACTAGTGATACCCAGACCTTAAATCGATCTTTGAGAATACCGATGCACCCTTCAGCTGATCAAACAAGTCATCTATCCGTGGCAGCGGATACTTGTTTTTGATCGTCAGCTTATTCAATTGGCGGTAGTCTATACACATTCGCATAGTACCGTCTTTCTTCTCAACAAAGAATACCGGCGCTCCCCAAGGTGAAACACTTGGCCTGATAAAGCCTCGGTCCAACAACTCCTGGATTTGAGCCTTAAGCTCCACTAACTCTTTTGGTGCCATCCTATACGGAGCAATAGACACTGGCGTGGTTCCGGGTAACAAATCTATCCCGAACTCTACCTCACGATCCGGTGGCAAACCTGGAAGCTCCTCAGGAAACACATCAGCAAATTCCCTAACTGTCGAACCTTCTCTACAGCAGACTCTTTAGCCTCCAAGGCATACACATGAACCACATATGCTTCACAGCCCTTTCTGACCATCTTCTCAGCCTTCAGAGCAGATACCACATTGGATAGGTAGTCCCTCCTATTACCTATCATAACCACTTCATCACCCTCCGACGTCTTTAGAACCATGCGCTTAGCCGCGCAATCCAACTTCGCCTGGTACTTAACCAACCAGTCCATCCCAAGAATCAGATCGAACTCCCCAAACGGCAGTTCCATCAGATCAGCCACAAACACTACCCCTTGGAGTTCTAGAGGTACATCTCTATACAGCTTATCTACAACTACAGAGTGACCTAGAGAGCTAATTAAGGTCATCTGCCTAGAAGATATCTCAGAGTCTAAATCCATGGTCTTCACTATGCTACTCGCAACATATGAATGCGTTGAACCCACATCAATCAAAGCAGTAAATGGAGAACCAAAGATTAAGAACGTACCGGTTATGATGTCCGGTGCGTCGCCCTCCTCTCGGTGCCTCGCTACATACACTAGCCCAGGCTGTCTGGCCTCCGAACTACCTGCACCTTTGCCCAGTGTTCTACGGCCCCGACCAGAACCATTACCTCCTCTGCCATTACCACGGCCCCTCTGCGGTGGTGGTCTATTATTCCTGAACTGAGTACGGCCCTGACTCTCGGACTGAATCCTAGCCAACTTACGCGGATAGTCCCTCATACAATGATCCAAAGAGCCACACCCAAAACATCCTTTTCCACCGGTCCAGTATCCTCCCCAATGAGCTTTCCCACAACGGTTACACTGTGGCGGTCCCTGATTAACAGCAATGACCCTACCAGACTGATTTGGCCCATTCTGTCTAGCCCTTTTCTGAGGATTTCCTGACGACCCAAAAGATCCAAAACTTCGCTTGTGCCTATTCCTATCCAAGTTCTGCCTCACGGACTCTTTAACCCCTTCGGCTACCTTAGCCTTCTCAACCAGGATAGCAAACTCACGCTCCTACTGTGGAGCAATCAGCAACCTTAATTCATCTCTCAGACCATCCTCAAAACGAACACACCTCTCGTGTTCAGTAGCCACCATACCCCTAGCATACTGACTTAGCCTCAAGAACTCGCCTCAGACTCACGACACGCACTTACTCCCTGTACTAGCCTCAAAAATACCTTTCGTTGATCATTAATGTAGCTAGCTCCAATGTACTTTTTTCGATATGCGACCTAAAATAATCCCAAGTAAGATCTTCTTTCTGAAGATCGTGTCCGAACCATGAGCCACCACCGGTATGACTCATCTCGAAGAAGTGATACTATCCCCTTTAATTTCTCTTTAGCAGTCAGGTCCAGATCATCCATGATCGGCTCCGTCGCCTCCAGCCAATACTCCGCTGTGCTGGGAGCCACACCGGACACACCCCGAAATACCTCACCCGCTTGCTCAAGTCGCCAGGCACTGATTTCCTAGCTCCTGCGCCTCCACCTACTCCACTACCCTTTCCAAAACTCATGAAGATCGCTTGTGACCTGCGTCGTCCCGATCATTCTCGAAACTCACCACCTCCGGTGGTGGTGGTATGCCATATCTCATTCTCGACCCTGACCAGATCCTACGGGTTAAACTATCATCCTACCTCGACCACGCCCACGACCACGCCCACCTCTAGCGCCATGACTAAGATCTCTACTTGTGCGATTTAAAGAGTTTTATGCATCGAGAATTATTCCTTTGTTTAAAAGCAAAGTCTTATGAATATTGCTTATTAAAGAAGTCTTGTTTTCACAAGTCCACAGAGTCCTATTGATTTCAGTTTCTAAAGTAGTTTACTACCGCTAGTCATTCGGTCACATCACATCAAAAATCTCAAACAATAATAAGGGGTACTTACCCGGACGGATAGGTACCGGAGTCTCGGTGGCATGCCTTTCAAACCATATTCTTTAAAACCAAAGACACTTAAAACCAGAATTTAAAACATTTTGGGCCTCCTACCACACCGAACCTTTGAACTTGGCTCGATACCAAAATTGTAACACCCCAAACTCGGCCAAGACACCACGAATCGAATCGGTATGTTACGGAAAATTCAGATCGAGGGGTTAGGTTTTGGTTAGAGTGTTGATGAAAACTCTTTCTTTGTGTTTGTAAAAATCTTGGGTATGATTGTTTAGAAACCGATGGTGCATTTAAAACCCAGTAATTATGAAAACTTAATCGATATGTAAGTAAAACAAGTTTATCTCATTTAGAAATTCAAGTAATCCTTGTTGTTGCTTAAAATATTTTTAACTTAATAAGAAATTAAATTCAAGTTTGGAAGACAATTGAGTTTCATTTATTTTGAATTACTGATGTGATACCCGATGGTAACGTTTAAAACATCTCGCTTTGTAGTTTGAAAACTTTATCTTTCCAAGTTTTAGCAAATTTTAACCCAATTATTTGTTAAGGCATATTTAAAATCAAATTTAAGCATATGAACATCCAAAGTAAAATTTAAAAGGCCTTTTACAACCCAACAAAACCAAATGGAAATAAATAAAGTAAAGTACCAAGTTTTTTTAAATCGGTACAAGACCCAATTATTCATGGCATGGTCACCTCGAGTCCTCCGGCTCGCGTCCAGCGATCTAAGTGTCACTGAAAATGAGAAGGGAGAAGGTGAGTGCAAGACTCGATGCATAAATCCCCTCCAGTATATGCAACATACTAACACACATCATAACAAAGCAACACAATTAATGCACGATCCTAACCATCCGTAACACCTTTTCTACCCGTGTGGTACCAAACCCGGTGGTGCCAAACCACTGGTGACCCAAAGTCACGACATCCATCAATGTGGTGCCAAACCACTGGTGACCCAAAGTCACGAAAAATCCATCTGTGGGGCCAACCCACGTGTGATACCAAATCATTGGCGACAATCCCGTATCTCAAAAGTGGGGCCAACCCACGGTGGTGTTAAACCACAGGGACGAGTCGCTATGAGGTGCCAAACCTCTGGTGTCCCAAAGACACAAGTGTGATACCAAATCACTGGTGACCGCAGTCACGAATCAAATGATGGGGCCAACCCATCGTGTGATACAAAATCACTAGCGTCAATCCCGTAAAATCAATCGTGGGGCCAACCCACTGTGGTGCTAAGCCACTGGGATGAGACGCGGAGGTGCCAAACCTTTGGTGACCCAAAGTCACAATAATCAATCTGTGGTACCAAACCACTGGAGGTGCCAAACCTCTGGTGTCCCAAAGACACGGATATCATATTCCCCCTTCTCTCATATCACCCATAACATATCATACTGATGCAAATCGTGCAATCATGCAAATCATGCTAATATGTTCATGATAGCATCTCATAACACATACATCATAGATTATGATATCATATCAATAACAAAGCTCATAATGAAACGGACTTACCCGAATCCGTGCACATACCCCATAAGGTATCATATCAATCAACCATACTATTTCGGCTTTATTAAAAAATCAGGTTATTAAGCATATTACTAAGTAAAGAGTGTGTTAGTTTACACACCTGTTAAAATGCAAGCCTTAATCCAAACGGACCGATCTAAATCCCTCGATTACCTTGCTCCTAAAATCGACCAACCATAGATTAGTCACTTATACCATTCGGCCAAAACCAAATAGATCAAGAGGGTTAACGCTTAACCCTTACCTTACACTTGATTTGGTTTCCTACCAAATCCCGAACCAAACAATGGTTCCTTTGACAATCGGCCACACCCTAAAATGTAAACAGTTAGTCCTTTGAAACTTGACTTAACGAAACTAGAAGAGTGGACTAAAAGAACCAACTTCTTACCACCACTTACCAAATGATCACTCAAGGGTGGCAGCTTCGGAATCCTGGATACCCTATAAGGAAAATGGTTCACACAAGGGATTAACTTCTTTCAACCAATGCCCAAAATCGGCACTTATCCAAACCAAAATCAACAAGAACAAGGAGAGGGAAATGGCCATTCGCCAAGCACTTACCTTCCTCTAAACCCGACTAGAACCAAGGCTAGAAGAGATTCACACCACACCAATATTCGCCGAGAAAACCACTAGGAGGGAAGGAGATTGGCTAAGATGTAAACAAATAGAAAAGAGGATTGACCTTACACACGGAAGAAAACACAAGAGAAAGATGAAGAGAAAAGGGTTGATATTCGGCCAACAACAACAATGGAACCAAGAAGAAGAAAGGTACTTTCGATTTTGAAAGAAAAGGAAATGGAGAAAGTGTTTTGAAGAATAGAGTTTCGGCTATCAAGGTTTTCAAGAAAAGAAAGAAGTATGAAGAGGAGAGAGTACTAATTTCGGCTCACACAAATGAAAAAGAAAGAAGATATGGAAGGGAGCATTCGGCCATAAGCACAAAATCAAGAAAAGCAAGGCAAATTTCGGCAAGTAGGTGTTTGGACTTTCGGTTTCAAGGAGGACAAAAGAGAGTTTTCTTGAAATTTTGGCTAACCAAAAGACCAAAAAGGAGAACTTAGCTTGACACTCAAAGACCGAAAATGCACAAAATTCCTAAGTGAATTTCGCACTCCTCAACTCACCTACCAAACCGATCACTCCCCCAAAAAATCTCTCCCACATTCGCCACTACCGACAATTGCTCATGGCCACTCATTCAAACTAGTTTGAACTAGTCAAATTCCTTGATTCACTCTCCTCCCACCATTCAAACATTTGACTTGGTCCAACCTCAACCACCTTGGCGTAAAATGGAAGCAAAAGTGAGCATCCTGCAGCTTGAACAGGACCTCCCCCTGCAAGTGGCGTCACACACACACACAAGCTATAAGTGGCGCCTAGCTTGCCACTCCACCAGCTCCTTTTCTTGTGCTAAAATTCACCAAAGAATACTTATTAACCCCAGCTTCTTCAGCTTCTCTCTCCTGAGCCTAAAACTAAAAATTTTCCTACCACTCAGGCTTACACCAAGCTTACACCTAAGCCCCAAAACATCAAGAACAACAACATAGCAGGCCAATAACATGCAAACAATGCCATAACAAAATAGCCCCCTATCCCAGGATATTACAGTGTGTCTCTTGGTGTTGAAATTGAATTAAAGTCAATATGCTCCACACAGTCTCACACACGGGTGTGTGACTAGCAGTATGGCACAAGTCAGTATACCCCCCTAAATGGCACACGGCCTAGCACACGGGCGTGTGACTTGGCCGTGTTGCATAAGTTAGTATACCCTACAGATTGGCATGGCCTAACACACGGCTTGGTATACGGGCGTGTGTGGCCATTTCGAAGGGTACACAGGCTAGACACATGGCCGTGTGGTCAGTCGTGTGACCCGAGTCATTATGTATGTCCTATTTTCACACGGCCTGAGACACGGGCGTGTTTGGAGGCTGTGCGAGGCACACGGCCTATTCACACGGGCGTGTGACCCTTATATGTTTGAAAGTTTTCTAAGTTTCCAAAAGTTTTATAATTTATCAGTTTAGTCCCGAACCACTTTTAAAGCATGTTTAAGGCCTCGTAGGCCCTTATAAGGGACAATGTGATTATGATTGAATGGTGTTTGAGAATGAATGGATTAATGTATATTGTATGTTGTGATTTGATCAGTAATGCTTCGTAACCCTATTTCGGCGATGGATACAGGTTAGGAGTGTTACAAAAACATCATTTAGAGTGGGTATCGTGACACTGATGCTAAGAAAATCGTGACACCCTAGACCTTTCACCTTAAGGATGCAAAACTTTAACGAGAAATAAACTTAGAGCCTACTGTTGAGAGAGTTGCAACATCAAGGGTAGGATGTCGCATGTGGCGCCCCAAACCTGACCAGGACGATTCGACCCAGAATGTCACATTAGTCACTTCGGTGACTACAATACACACCACATCATTTGTGCACACAATTAATTTTTTTTCCTACTTATCTAATTGATAACGAAACTGTTAGACATGCAATTAACTCCTACATAATTATGGATAAACAAACAAAACCTAATTGCATGTTTTAACTAACAAATATCATTCAAATTTCAACCAAGGAAAATCGTTATTTCACGTCCAACGTATGAAAACACTCGTATAACAACAATTTAAAAATACATTTTAATTCGAAAATCATATTAAAATATTATTGAGAGAATAAGTTTGGGCCAACTAATAATTCTCAATTAATTTTTAAACAATAGTCTTAGGGACTAAATTGAAAGATGACATAATATAAAAATAATTGTTAAAATGAAAGACATTTATTTAAGAATGAGATCATTTGTACTATGAGTGATGTGAGACGGTGGTGTGGCATCCTGATATTTGAGCTTGGCAATCGGGCCGTTTATAGGGTGTTACAGTTCAAGCAACAATTCATGCTAGCATACAGGCTTCTAACTTAAAAAATCAATCACTCAACATACCATATCAGCATGACTTGGTTTTTTAAGGATCCTACATACTCGTTTGGAACCATTTGGTCACTTTAAACATGCCACAGTTTCTAGAATACTGTTTTAACTATTTTACCAGTTTTAGCCATGTTTCAAGTCTTTTTAACAAATGTACCTCAAGTAAATATATCTTGCATCATCAATGTTGTTCATAAACATCAAAGTAGCCAAAAATCAATGTTCAAAATCATTACCAACAGTTCAAAAGTTTATCCCCACATAACAACCCACATTGCCTTTATTTAAAGAGCTCAAGAACCACTAACACATACTCAAATACTATGCCTTGTAAAGATCACCTCTCTTTCCCACATCACACTCCTCGGTAGCACAACTTCTCTACAAAGACATTTGAAACATGAGTGTGAGCTTAACCAAGCTAAGTGAATGCTCAAGAATACCACTTTGTAATACATTATATGTAACACCCCTAAACCGTATCTGTCGCCAAACTGAGTGTAACACCCCTAACCTGTATCCGTCACCGAATTAGAGTTTCGAGCATTACTTTACCAACCACAAGTCAATGCACCTTATAAAAACTACTTCATTAATTTATACGTACCAAACTATACTTTCACGATTAAACATGTACATCCCTTCTCATATTAAAACATTAATGAACATATCACAAATGATATCATTATCATCAATTAAAACTACTTACATTCAAATAGCTAAACACTATTCATTTGGTCAAATTGTATATTATGGCCGAATATATATTTTCTCTTATTCAACATATACCAATCAAATACTATCATAATAATTTAATCACATACATACCATAATTGATTGTTCACTACAAAATTTCCCATTTCAAACCTCATAATCGAATATAAATATATACATCCAATATGTAATATGAATTTCCAAATTAAATCTATACCATGACCGAATACTTTCGAATGAGCATTTTCCAACTTGCTCATTAATATAACACATATAATAAAATTTGAGATAACTTCTAAGTTAAGATTATAATGTATCCATACATGCCCAGATTTTAAAACCAAATTCAAGCATGACTAAGCCATATTCAATTAAATAAATTTAACATCAATTTGCACCTACTTCAATCATGAGACGTTCATTCGAAATGTATAGATAAAATACCCCTATTTGAAATTCACAAAGCATACATACCAAAATATGCTTTTATCAAGATTGAAAGTACACGAACATATACATCACCACAAGCATAAGCAAGTTAACCCAAGCATAGATGAGAAGCCATATTCCGCATGGCATTTATATACATTATGTACAAAATAGACTCCAAAGAGAAAATAGCCTATACATGCCATAATTTCCAAAAGTTCAACTTAACAAAAAAAAAAGTACCAAAGGTAGATGATTGTGTGATTGACTTTGACGATGATCCCCAAGCTCAAGCTTAGACTTCAAAATCTATGGAAAAATGCAAACAAACCCACCAAGTAAGCTATTATAGCTTAGTAAGTTTTAAGCAATCTAATGCAAATTATCAATGTTACTAAAAAAGATTTAAACCAAGAATGGTAAACAAGGATTTATCATTACTCATTTAATAATACAATCATGAAACATCTATTAACTCTCAAATTTAGCTTCATATATATATATATATAATTATATAAAACAATTCCATCCTCAGTCATAATCATTTACTCAATTTCAAGCCATTAAAACATACTCATGATACATTATCTCCCATAGCCAAATCATATTGGTGAACCAAACAACATTTCATTTACTCTAGTAAGGTCTATTTCATACCAACTCAATCATTCAAAATTATACCTAAAACAAATGTAACATTCCATTCGAATCACACTTTATTTATATAATTGAATTCGAATAGTAACATTTCATAGTATCAACTTACCGAATTCAACCTTTTGAGATTAAAGTTGATCGCACACTTAGTGCCCTTCAACCGGTTTCACACACTTAGTGATCGGTACTTTATAATTAGCACACTTAGTGCATTACGATCGATTTCGCACATTTAGTGCTCGGTACTTTATAATTCGCACACTTAGTGCATTACGATCGATTTAGTACACTTAGTGCTCGGTGTATAAATTCGCACAATTCATGCTCATTAACTCGATTATTCCTCTTCCATATAGACATATAATCACATTTTTACTCACATGAACATTTATATATGCATATGTTCAAACCAACCAATTCTTCCTATGAATTTCCAACACATTCGGTCATACTCAATAATCACATCTAATCACATATTCAAATACAACCATTTTCTATTACAAGATCCATATCTAACTACCTCTCAAACTATAAGTACTCATTTATCTTAAACACATCAAAGCATATATGTAAATATATATTAACATTATATTCGGCTAACATATACTATATCTAATGCCACATTCGGCCTTAATTAATTTAGCATACTTACTTTTATTTAACATATATACTTTGTTATAAAACAAAATTCAATTCAACCCAATTGCTTAAAAACTTACATCGGAAGTCGATGGATTAGAGTTTCCCGACTATTTGTTCAACTTCATCTTTCCCCGACCCAATCCCGTTTCTTTTTGTTCTTGATCTAAATAATTCCAAATTAAGCTCATTCAAATCTATTTTCATTCAATTTAATCCAAAAACACATAATTATACTAATTACCATTTTACCCCTGATATTTACAACTTTTACAATTTAGTCCCTATTGCACAAAACACAAAATACACATAATTTGAATTTACTCCTTTAGGTCCGAATGATCCTCATGCCTATATGTGTCCTAACAAGCCATTTATTTTCATTTTAGTCCCTCAACTATTTATTTTTGCAATTTAATACATAGCACTAAATTTTATCAAAAAAATTCAAGAACAACACTTGTTAATCTATCACATATAATTAATATTTCATCCTCAAGCAATAAGAATATCAAACCTCCTTCAATGGCATCTCATGAAAAACACAACCAATTCAAAAATTCACAAATGGGCTAACTAAAACTCAAAGCAACGATATCAAAAACATAAAAATTATCAAAAACTAAAGCTAAATCATACGTTAATTAAGCCTAAATAGTGCCAAAACCCTTTGAAACTTTTTTTTCTTATTTTCTCTTTTTAGTTTCGGTCAAATGGATGAAAAGATGAACATGCAATTCTTTCTCTTTTTGTTTTATTATAATATGCTTATAATATATATTATATCATTATTATAATTTTAACATATAAAACAAACATATAATATATTTTTTAAAGACATATTGCTGTCCACTATACTTTCAAAATGTCAATTTGCAACTTAAATACTCAAACAAGAGAAGGCCAATCAATTTAGCCACTCAGTTTAATAAATGGCTACTTTTACCACTTACGCGATTTTGTACTTTTCATTAAATTAAACACACAAATGGTCAAATTAATTCACTAAAATTTTTACACATGCACACTCATAAATCAGAGACAACAAATATAATTTATAAATATTCTATTCACTTGAATTTATGGTCCCGAAACCACTATTTTTGATTAGGGTCAAAATCGAGATGTTACAACTCTCCCCCTTAAGGGGTTTTTGTTCCCGAAAATCTTACCAGTGAATAAATGTGGGTAGCGCTCTTTCATTGGATCTTCAAGTTCCTAGGTTGCTTCCTCAACCCCGTGCTTATGCCACATAACTTTAACTAATGAGATTTTCTTATTTCGTAACTCTTTCACTTCACGAGCTATGATGCGAATCGGTTCTTCTTCATAAGTCAAGTCAGGCTGAATCTCAATCTTTGACGGGCTGATTACATGGGAAGGATTGGATCTATACCGTCGAAGCATGATACATGAAAGACATTGAATCTTGTCTAACTCAGATGGCAACATAAGTTTGTATGCAACCGGCCCAATACACTCAATAACTTCGTACGGCCCAATAAATCTCGGACTCAGCTTTCTTTTGCGACCAAATCTAAGTATCTTTTTCCACGGCGAGACTTTCAAAAATACTCGGTCACCCACCTAAAACTCTATATCTTTACGTTTCAAGTCCGCATATGATTTCTGACGATCTGACGCGGCTTCTAAACTTTCTCGGATCACTTTTACTTTCTGTTCAGTCTCTTTAATTAAATTGACCCTGTATATCTTGCTTTCACTTAATTCGGTCCAATATAAAGGTGTACAACATTTATGACCGTACAAGGCTTCGTAAGGTGCCATTTTGATACTCGATTGAAATCTGTTATTGTACGCAAATTCAATCAAAGGCAAGTATCGTTCCCACGTACCCTCAAACTCAAGAACGCAACATCTTAACATGTCCTCGAGTATTTGAATAACACGTTTGGATTGTCCATCTGACTGAGGGTGAAAAGAATACTGAAGTGCAACTTAGTACCTAGAGCATCTTGTAGTTTCTTCCAAAACCACGATGCAAACCTCGATCCCTATCTGAAAAATAGAAATAGGTACCCCGTGTAATCGTACGATCTAAGATATGTACAACTCAGCTAACTTATCAAGTGAAAAATTTGTACGTACCGGAATAAAATGGGCTGATTTCATCAATCTATCAATAATAGCCCAGATTGAGTCTTTCTTGCTCGGTGTCAACGGCAACCCAGATACGAAATCCATCGTGACTCGATCCTATTTCCACTCAGGTATCATAATCGGTTGAAGTAATCTGAATGGTTCCCGATGCTCGGCTTTTACTTGCTAACATATTAAACACTTCGACACATAGTCTGAAATTTCTCGTTTCATGCCATGCCACCAATAATGCTGTCTCAGGTCATTATACATCTTCGTACTACCCGGGTGAATTGACAATCTACTATTATGAGCTTCATCACAGATCATTCGAAGCAACTTAGGATTCTTAGCCACACATATTCGATTTTTAAACCATGAGCATCCTTCAGCATCAAACTAAAAATCTGAATCAGTGCTCGAGCCGCATTGACTCCTTTTTACTATTAAGTCATCATCAACCTCTTGAGCTTCATGAATCTGTTGTACAAACAGTGGTCTCTCTTTCAACTCTGCAATAATCACACCATCATCAGTCATAGCTATATCCACATTCATTGCACATAGAGTAAATAGTGATTTTCGGCTTAGTGCATCAGTAACCACATTAGCTTTCCCCGGGTGATAATCAATCACTAGTTCGTAATCTTTTAATAGCTCCAACCATCGTCGTTGTCTCAAATTCAGATCCTTCTGAGTCATTAAATATTTTAGACATTTGTGATTAGAATAGACATGACATTTTTCTCCGAATAGATAGTGACGCCATATTTTCAAAGCAAAAACTATAGCAGCCAACTCGAGATCATGCGTCGGATAATTCTTTTCGTGCGGCTTCAACCGTCTCGAGGCGTAGGCTACAACTTTACCCTCCTGCATCAAAACACAGCCAAATCCATTTAAAGATGCATCGCTAAAAATAATGAACTCTCTACCCGACTCTGGCTGAACAAGTACTGGAGCTTCCGTTAGCAAGGTTTTTAGCTGATCAAAACTCTTCTGGCACCTTTTTGACCACTCGAATTTAACGTCTTTTTGTAATAGCTTTTTCATCGGAGTTGCAATCATAGAAAACCCTTTCACGAAGCATCTATAATATCTGACAAGTCCTAGAAAATTTTGAACTTAGAAACGTTTCTCGGAGGTTTCCAATCAAGTATAGCCAAAACTTTACTCGGGTTAACCCAAATGGCCGATGCTGAAACGACATGCCCCAGGAAACTAACTTCATTCAACCAAAACTCACATTTGCTAAATTTCGCGTACAACTACTTATCACGCAAAATCTATAACACAAGTCTCAAATGCTCGACATGCTCAGTTTTGTCACGCGAATAGATCAGGATGTCATCTATGAATACAACCACAAGTCGATCTAGATACAGTTTGAATACCCGATTCATTAGATCCATGAAAATAGTAGGGACATTAGTGAGTCCGAATGGCATCACTAAAAACTCGTAATGGCCGTATTTTGTCCGAAAAGAAGTCTTTGGTACATCTGAGTCTCTAACTCGCAACTAATAATAACCTGACCTCAGATCGATTTTCAAAAATACCGAAGCTCCCTTAAGCTGATCAAATAAATCATTGATACATGGCAACGGATATTTATTCTTTACGGTGACTTTATTGAGTTGTCGATAATTGATGCACATTCTCAACGTTTCGTCCTTCTTTTTCACAAATAGGACTGGTGCACCCCAGAGAGAAAAACTCAATCGAGCAAAACCTTTATCTGTCAATTCTTGCAACTGAGCTTTCAACTCTTTTAATTCGATCGATGCCATTCTATACGGAGCTATCAAAATCGGAGTTGTCCCTGGCACTAGCTCAATACCAAACTCCACCTCCCGAACAGGTGGCAATCTCGGCAATTCCTCTGGGAACACATCCAGATACTCACAAACACTGGTACAGATTCAATCTTCTTTTCGCTTACTTTACTATCAATCACATAAGCAAAGTAAGCTTCGCAACCCTTTCTCAAATACTATCGAGCCAACATCGAAGATATCACTGCTGGTAGCCCATTGAAATCCGCAGATTCAATTTGAGTTATCTCATTATTCTGACACCTCAAATCAATAGTTGTTCGTCTGCAATTCACTACTGCATCGTGCACGGTTAACCAATCCATACCAAGGATAATATCGAACTCGTCAAATGGTAACAACATCAGATTTGTTGAAAAACATGAGTCTCGAATCATTAAAGGGCAATTCTTGCACACTCTATCAACTAGCACACATCGCCCTGGGAGTTCAAAACCCGAATTACAAACTCAATAGACTCAATAAGTAGAGTCTTGCTGGATACTAATGTTTCACACACATAAGAATGAGTTGAACCAGGGTCAATCAGAGCAATTACACTAGTATCAAAGAGAGTGAAGATACCGGTAATGACATCTGGGGATGAAGCCTCCTCTCTGGCACGAATGGCATAAGCTCTAGCTGGCACCCGAGCCTCTGATCGAATAGCCACATCTGAAGTCCCCCTCTGAGTGCCACTCCTACCTCCCACATTACGAGATAGTCTCCCTCTAGCTATAGTACTGCTCGATCTTGCATTCTAAATATTATCCTTTTCAACTGTCTCCGGGCAATCCCGAATGAAATGATCCTGCGAACCACACTTGTATCAAGTGCGATTATTAGATTTTCCCCAACATTCACCAAAATGCCGTCTGCCACATTGTCGACACTCGGGCTTATTAGGTCGAGTATTGCCAACACTAGCAATCGAGGTAGCCCGTGAACTCATTGGTGGTTGTTCTTGTATAGAAATCCCTGTGTTAGCTTTAGATCAACTACTATCATTCTTGAACTTCTTTGTTGATGTTTGAGGAAATTTACCCGATGATCTCTTACGTATGTCTCTAGCTTCAAACTCGGCTTTTCATTTTTCTTTCCTCAGCTCTTCGGCCTTACAAGCTCACTCAACAAGTACTACGAACTCATTTATTTCAATTAGTAGTTTTATATCTTCGTTTAGCCCTTCTTCGAATCTCTGGCACATAGCAGCCTCAGATGAAACACACTCATGGGCATAGCGACTAAGTCTCACAAACTTGTGCTCATACTCAGATACGGTCATACAACCTGTTTAAGCTCGAGAAATTCCTTGTGTTTTGAGTCTATAAATCACTGGCTGATATATTTCTTACGAAACTCCACCTGAAAGAAGTCCCAAGTAACTCGTTCCTTTAGAACAACCGATACGAGAGTGTTCCAGCAATAATAGGTAGAATCCCGTAATAAGGATATGGTGCACTTCAAGCACTCATAGGTGTGCAAGATAGTTCATCGAAAACATGAATGGTATTATCGAGCCAAAATTTAGCTTGCTCAGCATCATCATCATCATCTTCGGCTCTAAACTCTTGACCCCCATGTTTTTTAATTTTGTCAATTGGAGGTTTGCTTACTCTTTCAGGATTAACGATCGGGGGTACCACCGGTACCACAGGGGGAGTATTTAGATTTAGAGGTTGTTGAATAGCTGGATTGGCCTGAATAAATTGATTGAACCAATCATTCATCATACCATAGAAGGCTTGTTTAGCCCCCTCATCTGGATTACTCGAAGTTGGTCAAGATTCATTCGTCGCGGTCCCTTGCGCGGGAGCAGGCGCCACACTCCCGACTTCATCAGCTATAGCTCGCTCGGGATTAGGATCCATTTACTATAAGAAATAAAAAAACACATTTGACTGCCGAAGTCATCACACTATCACATTATAAAATATGGCATGTATAGCTAGACCCAACATGCGCTAGTTAGTCCGAGGACCGACTAAACCGTAGTTCTGATACAAATCAAATGTAACACCCTTAACCCATATTCGTCATCAAATTAGGGTTTCGGGCATTACTTTACCAACCACAAGTCAATGCACCTTATAAAAACTACTTCATTAATTTATACGTACAAAACTATACTTTCACGATTAAACATGTACATCCCTTCTCATATTAAAACATTAATGAACATATCACAAATGATATCATTATCATCAATTAAAACTACTTACATTCAAATAGCTAAACTCTATTCATTTGGTCAATTTATATCTTGTGGGTGAATATATATATTTCTCTTATTCAACATATACCAATCAAATACTATAATAATAATTTAATCACATACATACCATAATTGATTGTTCACTACAAAAATTTCCCATTTCAAACCTCATAATTGAATATAAATATATACATCCAATATGTAATATTAATTTCCAAATTAAATCTATACCATGACCGAATACTTTCAAATGAGCATTTTCAACTTGTTCATTAATATAACACACATAATAAAATTTGAAATAACTTCTAAGTTAAGATTATAATGTATCCATACATACCTAGATTTTAAAACCAAATCCAAGCATGACTAAGCCATATTCAATTAAATAAATTTAACATCAAGTTGCACCTACTTCAATCATGAGACGTTCATTCGAAATGTATAGATAAAATACCCCTATTTGAAATTCACAAAGCATACATACCAAAATATGCTTTTATCAAGATTGAAAATACACGAACATATACATCACCACAAGCATAAGCAAGTAAACCCAAGCATAGATGAGAAGCCATATTCGCATAGAATTTATATACATTATGTACAAAATAGACTCCAAAAAGAAAATAGCCTATACATGCCATAATTTCCAAAAGTTCAACTTAACAAAAAAAAGTACCAAAGGTAGATGATTGTGTGATTGACTTTGACGATGACACCCGAGCTCAAGCTTAGACTTCAAAATCTATGGAACAATGGAAACAAACACACCAAGTAAGCTATTATAGCTTAGTAAGTTTTAAGCAATCTAATGCAAATTATCAATGTTATTAAAAAGATTTAAACCAAGAATGGTAAACAAGGATTTATCATTACTCATTTAATAATACAATCATGAAACATCTATTAACTCTCAAATTTAGCTATATATATATATATATATATATATTACAATTCCATCCTCAGTCATAATCATTTACTCAATTTCAAGCCATTAACACATACTCATGATACATTATCTCCCATAGCCGAATCACATTGGTGAACCAAACAACATTTCATTTACTCTAGTAAGGTCTATTTCATACCAACTCAATCATTCAAAATTATACCTAAAACAAATATAACATTCCATTCGAATCACACTTTATTTATATACTTGAATTCAAATAGTAACATTTCATAGTATGAACTTACCGAATTCAACCTTTTGAGATTAAATTTGATCGCATACTTAGTGCCCTTCAGCCGATTTCATACACTTAGTGCTTGGTACTTTATAATTGGCACACCTAATGTACTACGACCGATTTCGCACACTTAGTGCTTGATACTTTATAATTCGCACACTTAGTGCATTATGACCGATTTCGTACACTTAGTGCTCGGTGTACAATTCATGCCCATTAACCCGATTATTCCTCTTCCATATAGACATATAATCACATTTTTATGCACATGAACATTTATATATGCATATGTTCAAACCAATCAATTCTTCCTATGTATTTCCAACACATTCGGTCATACTCAATAATCACATCTAATCACATATTCAAATACAACCATTTTCTATTACAAGATCCATATCTAACTATCTTTCAAACTATAAGTACTCATTTATCTTAAACACATCAAAGCATATATGTAAATATATATTAACCTTATATTAGGATAACATATACTATATCTAATGCCACATTTGAACTTAATTAATTTAGCATACTTACTTTTATTTAACATATATACTTTTTATAAAATAAAATTCAATTCAACCCAATTGCTTAAAAACTTACATCGGAATTGACGGATTAGGGTTTCCCGGCTATTCGTTCAACTTCATCTTTCCCCGACCCAATCCCGTTTCTTTTTGTTCTTGATCTAAATAATTCCAAATTAAGCTCATTCAAATCTATTTTCATTCAATTTAATCCAAAACACATAATTATACTAATTATCATTTTACCCTCGACATTTACAACTTTTACAATTTAGTCCCTATTGCACAAAACACAAAATACACATAATTGGAATTTACTCCTTCAGGGCTGAATGATCCTCATGCCTATATAAGTCTTTACAAGCCATTTATTTTGCATTTTAGTCCCTCAACTATTTATTTTTGTAATTTAATCCATAACACTAAATTTTATCAAAAAATTCAAGAACAACACTTGTTAATCTATCATCTATAATTAATATTTCATCCTCAAGCAATAAGAATATCAAACCTCCTTCAATGGCATCTCATGAAAAACACAACCAATTCAAAAATTCATAAATGGGCTAACTAAAACTCAAAGCAACGATCTCAAAAATGTAAAAATTATCAAAAGCTAAAGCTAAATCATACCTTAATCAAGTCTAAATAGTGCCGAAACCCTTTGAAGCTTTTTCTCTTCTTTTCTCTTTTTAGTTTTGGTCAAATGGATGAAAAGATGAACATGCAATTCTTTTCTCTTTTCGTTTTATTATAATATGCTTATAATATATATTATATCATTATTATAATTTTAACATATAAAAAACATATAATATATTTTATAAATACATATTTTCGTCCAATATACTTTCAAAAGGTCAATTTGAAACTTAAATACTCAAACAAGAGAAGGCCAATCAATTTAGCCACTAAGTTTAATAAATGGCTACTTTTACCACTTACTCGATTTAGTACTTTTCATAAAATGAAACACACAAATGGTCAAATTAATTCAATAAAATTTTTACACATGCACACTCATAAATCATAGACACTGAATATAATATATAAATATTCTATCGACTCAAACTTGTGGTCCCGAAACCATTGTTTCGATTAGGGTCAAAATCGGCTGTTACACTAAGGTTAAGAGGCGTTACCTGACATATCGAATCATAACACAAACATTTCATAATATCAAATAATCTCAAGCATTTCATAGCAAAATATATACATAGAGTCCCTTTAAAAAGTCTACGAGACTCTTTCATTAATCGCATGTTCTTGTGGGCGACACTCCAGGAAATCGTAGTAGATCGAATCATTCAGATCTCAAAAAGCCAGAAACCATTAATCTCTAGTATCCTACCGATCTCGGGATCACAAGGTAAGGGATTTCTTTAGATTCCTATTAAGATTCACTATCATAATTGAGATAGTAACTCATATGATATGGTTTAACCCTATTTCGCTATAGTAGTCTGACAAGGACTTTTTGGATGGAATCAAATATGGATCAGGCAAAGGAGAGGGTTGGGTCCGTAAACCCAATCCCTAAGTTTAAGAAACGAGTAGTGTCAGCTATTCGAGATTGGCCGCCGGGTTGTGGACCGGCTTTTGAGCAAAGCATTTTAGGTAGATAGCAGTTGTATCGACTTTCGGCAAAGGTCAACATAGAGGTGTCATCTTAATAGTAATAAGGTGTGTAGAATCTTAACACATAAGCATTTATATATTATATGTATGCTAAGGGCTAAAAGCCAGAAAGAAAGGCTGTATGAACAGTCGTATTACCCAGAAGGGGTAGGTATGGGATGCAGTGCACGCACTCCATAGAAACTTTTCTATGTGATTCGTAGCATGTGAAAGTATGAGATCTGTTAGACGGCTTAATGACTTGTTTCTTGTATGTATGCATGCATGGGATGGGATTGATTATAGTAGGGGAGCAGGGTCGCGAGGCAATCATGGCTTTGCCATAGGCAGCATGGCTATCGAATACTATAATGTATTTTTGAGGTTCGCATAAGCGATCGGTCTATATGACAGGCAGCATAGCTGTCGAATACAAAAATGTATTTTTGAGGTTCGCATAAGCGATCGGTCTATATGACAGGTAGCATAGCTGTCGATATGGTATGTAGCAGATGGAAGGTTGATTGTAGAAATCTCCACGGTGTAATGGTTGGTACATGGGTGTTTAGAGGATGGACTCTTAGGTTTTGGGATGGGCCATGATGCATGACATAATCTGTTACCATTACGTGCGAGCCAAGGCCCATAATGTGTTTGTGAGCCCTAGGCTTTTACGTGTTTTCAAGTTTCGCACACTAAGTCTTGGTGACTCACCCTTTTATTTTTTTTCCACTCTACAGATGAGCAGTAGACCGTGGACACGGGAGCCGAGGCAGACTCGAGGGGCCATCAAGACTTTTATTATCATTATGGATTATTATTATTGTTTTTTGGGAATATATTTTTGTAATAAGGCCCCATAACTTAGGGTTCCAATTTATTTGTTACTTGTTTTACTCTATTCTACTTTAATATGTCACATGTTTATAAACCTATGTGTGGCCAAAGTCTTATTGATAAAATGGAATGATAAATGGGCTTTTCAAATCAACTCAACATAAAAGTTTAAGTTTCTAATTTTTTTTTTTAAAAATAAGGACTAAATAAACTTTTAATTTTTTTAAACCCATCAAAGTAAAATTTTCAAGTATTAAACCCGTAGCATACCAGATTCGGTAATGACGTATGGGCCGAGTCTGAGGTGTTACATTTTTGGTATCAGAGCCCAATTCAAAACTCGGCTGTGAAATGGGTCTAGTAGGAATTTATGAAAGTAATATAAGTTGAGAAAAGTGTTGGAAGATGTGGTCTTCGAGTCTACCAGCACCCGATCCACCCAGGTAAGTATTCTAACCTTTGAGGTGACATGTATAATGAGTTTGATGGGCCTTATGGATGTAGACTAGTATGATAGTGATATGGACCTTAGGCTTAGATAAAACGATACTTCAAACTTCATAAGACTTAGTTTTTCTTAATTAAACATATCTGTGGACAAGTCACAGGGTTAGGGTGTGGTAACAGGCATACGCATGTCTAGGATTGGATCCAAGAAGAGCTTGGTACTTACGCAGTCCTAGTGACTCACCTCCTCTTTTCTAGAATCCTACCTAGTGCGTAGTGCCTGTTCGCCTTAGCCACGAGGACTTGTTGACAGGTCAAAATTCATAACTAAAACCCAAAAGGATTAGTACCCTATTTTTGTAAAATGACTTGTATGTCCCTAATTTTGGTAAAATTATCCGCAATACCCTAGGTTGAGAAACTTTACCGAGATACCCTTGATTTTGCAAAATGACCAAAATATCCTTGTTTGAAAAATTACCAAAGTAACCCTATTTGAGAAATTACTGAATTACTCCTAATTTACGAAAATTATCGAAATATCCCCAGTTGATAAAATTACTGAAATACCCTCGGGTTGTAAAATTACCAAAATACCCCTATTTTGAAAAATCACCAAGAAACCTTATTTTG
This sequence comes from Gossypium rotundifolium, assembly GCA_025506655.1. Taxonomy (NCBI): domain Eukaryota; kingdom Viridiplantae; phylum Streptophyta; class Magnoliopsida; order Malvales; family Malvaceae; genus Gossypium; species Gossypium rotundifolium. The sequence continues at coordinate 62,893,080 of CP106723.1, read as the reverse complement.
GAAAATTACTAAAATACCCCTATAGTATAAAATTACAAAAATACCCTTGGGTAGTGGAATGACGAAAATACCTCTAGGTGATGAATGCAAGTTCGTGGATGTTTACTTGTGTGTTTGATGCGTGTATGTGGTGCTTTGCTTGATGTTGATTGATGTGAACTTTAGAATTAGAAAATACATACTTGAGAACTGAACTTGTAGATAGAATACGAATTCGAAAGAACTACTATTAAAACTACTTTTCATAAGACTGTTCGTTATTAATCAGTGAAAGAAAGAATTATTAATTCATAAAAATTTTAATCACATAAATCACGAATGGGAGAATGAGCACTAGAGGACGTGGTGTGCGTGGCCGAGGTAGAGGAAGGATTGCTGTGTCAGAACCTGTAGGGTCTGGTCACGAGTTAGGGAATGAAGTTCCAGTGCCACCAGCTGTGGAGACAGAGTTTCAAGATCAGATGGTTGGAGAAGATGCTGTATCTCTGGCTATGTTAAGGGTTTTGGAGAGAGTTGCTGGAGCAGACATGGGCATAGGAGCCCGGAAGTCTGTGCCAGAGCAACTGAGAGCCAATGGGGCGGAGGTGTTTAAAGGAATTCGGTGTAGCTCCTAGTACAGCTGAGTATTGATTAGAAGTAATGGAGCGGATCATGGATGATCTCGACTTCACGGATGAAGAGAAGCTGAAGGGAGTGGTGTCTCTTCTTTGAGACGAAGCTTATCAATGGTGGCTTACGATTAAGGAAGGTACTGTAGCTGACCATATCACTTGGGATTACTTCAAAGCAGCGTTCGAGTAAGTATATTGGAACGAGTTATGTAGATGCGTAGTGTAGAGCGTTCCTAAATCTGGTTCAGGGAAGTAGGTCGATGGCGGCCTGTGAAGCAGAATTCTTACGCCTTAGTAGTTATGCTCGAGGGATAGTGGCCACAGAGCATGAGAGATGTGTTCATTTTGAGGATGGTCTGAAGGACGATCTACGGGTGTTGATAGCTCCATAGCGGGAGAGGGAATTTACTGTGCTTGTGGAGAAAGCTAAGATAGCTGAAGAGGTAAAGTGAACGGAGAAGCTGAACTGGGATAGGGATAGGGGTGGAGGTAAGAGAAACTTTGGATCATCAGGAACAACTAAGAGTAACCAGAAAAGACCTAGGTCAGATGGACTGAGACGGGCTGAAAGACTTGCTGCTAACCAAACACGAAGGTGTGCCCGATGTGACAAATTCCTTGCAAGTGAGTGTAGGGCAGGCAGTGGAAAGTGCTTTAGGTGTGGTTCATTGGACCATCAGATCAGAGATTGTCCTCAGCCACGGGATGAGGAAAGACCCACAGGGCATGGAAATGCTTAGCCAGGTAGAGGAGGTCAGCAGCCACAAAGAGGTCATGGTCCAGTCAGAGGTGATAATGGTTACGGTCGGGGTCGTGGAACACCAGGCCGAGGGGCAAAGCACTGAGGCAAGGTAGTTGGGGTTGGTTTATGTTGCCAGACGTCGGGAGGAGGCTGATGCACCGGATGTCATAATCGGTACATTTTTAATTTTTGGATTGCCTTCTGTTGCATTGATTGACATTGGGTCAACACATTCATATGTTGCTAGAAATGTGCCTGAAACGTTAAATTTAGACTCTGAAGTTACCCCTAGGGTGATGACAATAATTAGCCCATTAGGACAATCTGTGGTAGTAGATAAACTTTATTGGGAGGTACCCTTAGAAGTTTAGGGAATAGTTTTCCTGACGAATTTGATGGAATTACAGTTCGGGGAGTTTGACTTAATTTTAGGCATGGACTGGCTAGTAAAGTACCAGGCCAATTTAGATTGTGCAGCCAAGCAAATGGTGCTAAGAACCCCCGAGGGAGGTGAAGTGTTGGTGATAGGAGAAAGAGGGAATTGTCTGTCAAACGTGGTAACTGCCCTAAGAGCGAAAAGAATGGTGAGAAAAGGGTGTAAGGTAGTTTTAATGTTTGTACGGGCTTTGAAAGCCAATAACCTAACTGTTAAGGACGTTAGGACGGTGAAAGAATTTCCTGATGTCTTCCCCGAAGAGCTTTCGGGATTACCTCCGGATCGAGAAGTGGAGTTTGGAATTGATCTTCTTTCGGGAACAGTTGATATCTATTGCTCCATATAGAATGGCGCCGAAGGAGTTGGTGGAATTGAAAGCGCAAATCCAGGAGTTGTTGGATAGAGGGTCTATTCGACCAAGTGTGTCGCCTTGGGGAGCACCGATGTTATTCGTTAAGAGGAAGGATGGTTCAATGCATATGCGCATTGATTATCGTCAATTGAATAAGTTAACCATTAAGAATAAATACCGTTGCCAAGGATCAATGAATTGTTCGATCAGTTGAAGGGGGCCTCAGTCTTTTCAAAGATAGATCTGAGGTCTGGGCATCATTAGCTTAAGGTCAAGGAGGCAGATATTCATAAACGGCTTTTAGGACTCGCTATGGTCACTATGAGTTCATGGTGATGCCATTTGGGTTGACTAATGCACCAACAACATTTATGGATATGATGAACCGAGTGTTCCAACCTTACTTGGATCGGTTTGTCGTGGTTTTTATTGATGACATCTTGGTTTACTCAAGATCGGAAGAGGAGCATGACTCACATCTACGCGTGGTTCTACAGATTCTGAGGGAGAAGTAGCTTTATGCCTAATTAAGCATGTGTGAATTTTGGCTGAAGGAAGTTACTTTTCTAGGTCACGTGATGTCGGCAGAGGGGATTAGGGTTAACCCTCAAAAAATTGAAGTGGTGTTGGATTGGTAGCCGCCTAAGTTGGTGGTGGAGATTCAGAGTTTCCTTGGTTTAGCCGGGTACTATAGAAGATTTGTGGAAGGATTTTCTTTGATTGCGACACCATTGACTAAGTTGTTACAGAAAGGAGTTTCGTTTGTGTGGACTGATAAGTAGCAAGATAGTTTTGAGAATTTAAAAAGGATATTGACGGAGGCTCCGGTGTTGATTCAACCGGAGGCTGGGAAGGGATTCATGATTTACTATGATGCGTCACACACGGATTAGGATGCATGTTGATGTAAGATGGAAAGGTGGTTATGTATGCATCACGACAGTTGAGACCGTTCGAAGTAAGCTATCCAACCCATGATTTGGAGTTGGTGGCGATGGTGTTTGCCTTGAAGATTTGGAGGCATTATTTGTACAGGGAGAAATCTATCATTTACACGGATCATAAAAGCTTGAAGTACTTTTTGACTCAGAAGGAGTTGAATCTGAGGCAGAGAAGGTGGATCGAGTTGTTAAAGGATTATGACCGCCGATCGAGTATCATCCGGTAAGGCCAACGTGGTGGGTGGCGTAAGATGCTCGATTTGAGAGCAATATTTGCTTAGCGTAAGATGATCTAGCTGAACTTCAAGTGAAACCCTCATGGGTTAGAGTTAAGGAGAAATAGTAGAGCGATGGATTGCTTAGGGGAAAGGCTTAGTTGATCTCAAGTGATGAGCCAACGAAATTCAGTATGAATGAGGAAGGATTGTTATGTTTCCAAGGGACAGTGTGCATGCCAAAAGACCCTGAGTTGAGGCGAAGGATTTTGCAAGAAGCGCATGGTAGTCCATAAGCTATACATCCTGGAGGGAGTAAGATGTATCAAGATTTATGGGAGTAGTTTTGGTGGCCATGCTTAAATCGAGAGGTGACTGAATTAGTGGGGAAGTGTTTAACCTGTCAGCAGGTAAAGGTGGAGCATCAGTTACCATCAGGATTATTGTGCTGGTAAAGATTCCCCAATGGAAGTGAGAAAGGATCACAATGGACTTTGTTAGTGGGCTACCTCTCACGCCTACTAGGAAAGATTTAGTTTGGGTGATCGTTGATCGTTTGATGAAGTCCGCTCATTTTGTACCGGTTCGGGTCGATTATTCCTTACAAAAGTTGGCTAAGCTGTATATAGCGAAGATTGTAAGGTTGCATGGAGTACCTGTGTCGATTATCTCAGACCGAGATCCTAGGTTTACGTCAAGGTTTTGGAAGGCGTTGCATCAAGTATTGGGTACAAAGTTGGATTTCAGTACAGTGTTTCATCCTCATACCGATGGACCGTCTGAGCGGGTGATTCAGATCTTGGAGGACATGTTAAGGGGTTATGTCATTGATTTCAAACGTAGTTGGGAGGAGTTTCTGCCATTGGTGGAGTTTGCTTACAGCAACAGCTACCAGTCTAGGATTCAGATGGTGCCCTATGAAGCATTATACGGGCAAAAGTGTCATACTCCTACCTATTGGACGGAATTAGGGGAACGTTGGATTTTGGGTCCGAGTTGGTTACCGAGACGGAGGAGAAGATTGAGTTAATTCGGGCTCAACTAAAGGAAGCATCGGACAGACAGAAGTCTTATACTGATCTGAAGCGTACGGACATAGAGTTTGCAGTGGGTGACAAAGTGTTCTTGAAAGTGTCGCCATGGAAAAAATATTAAGATTTGGACGGAAGGGTAAGTTAAGTCCCAGACTCATCGGACCTTCTCAGCATGAGTTGGACTAGTAGCGTATAGCTAGAGCTACCTCCTGAGCTAAGCCAGATTCACGATGTATTTCACGTCTCTATGTTAAGACGATATCGTTCAAATCCATCTCATGTGGTACCTATGGAGGAAATTGAGGTAAGACCTGACCTATCCTTTGAAGAGGAGCAAGTAGAAATCTTGGACCGTGATGTCAAAGTATTATGAAGGAAGAAGATACCATTGGTTAAGGTTCTACGGCTGAATCACGACTCTGAGGAGCTATGTGGGAACCGAAGAAAGAGATGTGACAGCAATACTCGCATCTATTTGGATCAGGTAATTTTGAGGACGAAATTTCTTTAAAGGGATAGAACTGTAACATCCTAAATTAATGGGCCTTTGCATTTGATATGTATTACGTTCAATGTGTTAATTAGAGTATTTAAGGGGCTCAGATTGGGCCGAGGCCTTGGTTAAATTGTCTGTTTGGATACTAGAGGGTTTAAAAGATGTTATCTGTGTTTTACACACAAGTGGGCTTGTGGCCCAGTGGCAAAATGGCGCCACTTAGAGAGCAAGAAGGTGGCGTCAACTAAGGAGGCCCAAACTCAAGGGGCAAGAGGCCCAATTCCTTTAATTTTAATTAGCTAAATTTTGGCATATAGGTGGGTAAGGTTGGACGACAATAAGGCTTAAAAATAGGAGATTTATCATTGAATAATATAGATAATTGTCTTGATATTAGTTATGAGTAGATTAAGAAGAAAAGATGGGAGTTATTTGTCAGAGGCGAGTTAGCGAAATTCCAACTCGAGGGAGGAGTTGGTCGAAATTCCAACTCTGAGGGGAGGAAGAATCAGTTTTGATGTGGTATAAGGGGTGCTGAAATTCCCCATGTTTGTCAATTAGTCTCGATTTTCAAAAGAGGGCAATTCTGGCATTTGATAGGTAAGTGCCGAAATTCCCTATAAATAGGAGTGTATCTCTTCAAATTTCGGCATTTGAACCCTATTCTTTGTGCCAAAATTCTCAGTCCTTCTCTACACTCTCTATTCTCTTTTCTTTCCAAAAATCGAAACCTCTCAACTTTCCTCTTATCTCCATAACCAAATACCTTTGTCTATTCCTTTTTCTCTCTGTCGATTTCTCTACTAGAAGCTGAAACCTCTTAATTCACTTTTTTTTCCATTCTTTTCCTCTTGTGCCGATTTCTTCATAGACCAAGATTTTCTTGAAGTGTCGATTTCTCTGTAAAGGTAAGAACCGAATTCTTTTCTCTTTCGGTTTTAAGACTATAGCCGAATGGCTAGTAGATTGATAGGTTATCTTTAGTTTGACTTTTTCGTTAATCGCATGTTCTTGTGGGTGGCACTCCGAGAAATCGTAGTAGATCGAATCATTCAGATCTCAAAAAGCCAAAAACCATTAATCTCTAGTATCCTACCGATCTCGGTATCGCAAGGTAAGGGATTTCTTTAGATTCCTATTAAGATTCACTATCATAATTGAGATAGTAACTCATATGATATGGTTTAACCCTATTTTGCTATAGTAGTCTGACAAGGACTTTTTGGATGGAATCAAATATGGATCAGGCAAAGGAGAGGGTTGGGTCCGTAAACCCAATCCCTAAGTTTAAGAAACGAGCAGTGTCTGCTATTCGAGATTGGCTGCCGGATTGTGGACCAACTTTTGAACAACATCTTAGGCAGATAGCAGTCGTATCGGCTTCTGACAATGTCGACATAGAGGGTGTCATCTTAACAATAATAAGGTGTGTAGAATCTTAACACATAAGCATTTATATATTATATGTATGCTAAGGGCTAAAAGCCAGAAAGAAAGGCTGTATGAATAGTCGTATTACCCAGAAGGGGTAGGCATGGGATGCCAGGTACGTACCCATAGAAACTTTTCTATGTGATTCGTAGCAAGTGAAAGTGTGAGATCTGTTAGATGGTTTGATAACTTGTTTCTTGTATGTATGCATGCATGGGATGGGATTGATTATGGTGGGGAAGCAGGGTTGCGAGGCAATTGTGGCTTTGGCACAGGCAGCATGGCTGTCGAATACTATAATGTATTTTTGAGGTTCGCGTAGTCTATATGATGACTTAATCAATAATGTATATCGAGGTTCGCATAAGCGATCGGTCTATATGACAGGCAACACAGCTGCCGATATGGTGTGTAGTGGATGGAGGGTTGATTGTAGAAATCCCCACGGTGTAACGGTTGGTAGGGGTGTTTAGAGGATGGACTCTTAGGTTTTGGGATGGGCCATGATGCATGACATAATCTATTACCATTACGTGCGGGCCAAGGCCCATAATGTGTTTGTGGGCCCTAGGCTTTTACGTGTTTTCAAGTTTTGTACACTGAGTCTTTGTGACTCACCCTTTTATTTTTTTCCACTCTACAGATGAGCAGTAGACTGTGGACACAGGAGCCGAGGCGGACTCGAGGGGCCATCAAGACTTTCATTATCATTATGGATTATTATTATTATTATTATTTGGGAATATATTTTTGTAATAAGGCCCCATAACTTAGGATTCCAATTTATTTGTTACTTGTTTTACTCTATTCTACTTTAATATGTCACATGTTTATAAACCTATGTGTGGCCAAAGTCTTATTGATAAAATGGAATGATAAATGGGCTTTTCAAATCCATTCAACATAAAAGTTTAAGTTTCTAATATTTTTTTTTTAAAAATAAGGACTAAATAAACTTGTAATTTTTTTTAAATCCATCGAAGCAAAGTTTTCAAGTATTAAACCCGTAGCATACCAGATCCGATAATGACGTATGGGTTGGATTTGGGATGTTACATACAAATTTTTTTGAAAATTAAACATTTTTCAAAGTTACAAAGGTCACATGCCCGTGTGGGCAGGTCGTGTGCCTCACACGACATTAGACACACCCATGTGTCCAGGCGGTGGCAAAACAGGGCATACATCCTGACTTGTCCACACGGCCATAAGACACCCCCGTGTACCAGGTCGTGATAAATTCTGGAGGTTACTGACTTGCTCACATGGCCAGTCACATGCCCTTGTGTCCAGCCCGTGTAGCTTCCTGACTTGCTTCGAATTACAACCTAAAGAGACACGGTCGAGACACACGCCCGTGTGCTCAACCATGTAAGCAAATATAAACCATTTGCAAGACCAATTTGCCACCCAAAATTAAGTCATACATTCAAACATCAACCATCATCAATTTATATCTCAAAGGTAGCCAAAATCAGACTAAAACATGTACAATTTGACCTATGAAAACAACATTCATTTCCACATACAAATCTAACTCAAACATACCAATTTAAAACATCAAATTCACATAAAAAACATGTGATTCATACATCTTTTTAATCCATATCAGTTCATAGTATTTCTCAACATATCAATTTCCCAATTCAACCATGAAACTTACCAAAATTGACCATTTCATTTGGCCAACCATAAACACATCAAACCATACCAAATTATACATCATTTAGCATGGACTAAACTCATCCATAAGCACTTTCATTAACAAGCCATATCACATGGCTATATTTACACATTTCATAACATAATCAGAGTTCTCTAGCCTATACAGGCCATACTTCAACATATACATTTTTAGAAGATACCAAAATATAGTTCGATAGTGTGGTGATGATCCTTGACGATCCCCAAGCCTCCCGTAGATTTAATAATATATAAAAGAATAAAAAACACACACACAGAGTAAGCTTTCATAGCTTAGTAAGTTATAAGCAAATAATGATTAAATAAATGTTTGCATTAAATCAATTAGCCAACTCAAACAAACCTTAACCAAATGTACATTTATTATGCTTGCAAACTCAAACATTATCACAATTACAATAGCATTATAACATCAATGTTCGAATACATATATACTCATAAACACATATAAATTCCATACTTACTATGTCTAATTCATATATTCATTTCAACATATAATTACCTTACTTTCATATTCATATAGCATAGCACGTACCTGAACATTTTAGTTTGTTTTCACATTCGATCTTAACTCGATAATGCATGTTGAACTATTTAGAATTAATAAGGATACTCAAATAGTCAGAATGCTCGTACAATGCCAACGTCCCAGATGTGGTCTTACATGTAATCACATATCGATGCCACTGTCCCAGACAGAGTCTTACACGTAAACACAAGTCGATGCCAACGTCAGACGTGGTCTTACATGAAATCAAATATTATGCCAATGTCCTAGACATGGTCTCACACGTAATCACATATGGAATCCTATGTCATGACATATGTATCCTAACTATTCCTACGGTTCGTATATGGATTTCGGACGCCGTAACTCGATCGATTCAAACTCGTAGACAATTCTTCCACACTTTTACCAATTCGGCATTCACATATATTTACAAGTAAAAATTCAATTCAAAACAAATAAAATATATATAATCGAATTTAACGACAATTATTTACTTATGAACTTACCTCGAACAAAGATGAATGAACTGAGACAACTATTCGACAACTTTAGATTTCCCCCGGTCCAATTCTGATTTCTTCTTTCCTTGATCTAAAATAGTACAAATTTAACTTATTTAGTCACATTTTTCAATCAAATTCATTCAAAAACACATAAATGTGAAAATTACACTTTTGCCCCTGACATTTCACATTTTTCACAAATTAGTCCTTATTTCACAAAATACAAAATAAATATAATTTCTTTACACAATAGCTTGGCCGAATATTCACTAAGCTCGTACAAGTCCACACGTTTCATTTATTTCACATTTTAGTCCCTCAATATATTATTTTTACAATTTAGCCCAAATTACTCAATTTCGTCAAAAGTTCAAATACAAAATATATTAATCTATCACATATCTTTCATATTTCACCAAATAACATCACAAAGCTCACAATTTCATCAATGACATATATCAAAATCTTCATCAAATTCAAAAATTGAAACATGGGCTTGATAGATTACATATCAACGATCTCAAAAATGTAAAAATGATAAAAAACATATCAAAAACCATACCTTAATCAAGATTAATAGATGCCGAATGCTTAAAGCTCATGAACCCTATTTTTTCTTTATGAGTTTTGGTTATGAAGCATAAAAGATGATAGAATTTGGCTTTAGTTTTGTTTAATTAATCTTTTATTTTACAAAGTACCTATTTAGCCTTATTAATATCATTTAAATTCCACTAACCTTAGGCATTTGTGTCCATCCATTAACCACATGGTCTAATAACAACATAAGGACCTTTCATTTAAGAAGCCATGTCAATTCGGCACTAATATAATTAAAACACAACTTTTGCATTTTATCCGATTAAGTCATTTTTGCAAATTAAGCACACAAACGATCAAATTCAATCATGAAAATTTCACACATGTAAAATCACATACTATAAACATAGAAAATAATATTAAAATATTTTTTTGACTCGAATTTGTGGGCTAGAAACTACTATTTTGACTAGGGTCTAAATCAAACTGTTACAACTCTCCCCCTTAAGGATTTTCGTCCTCGAAAATCTCACTGGCGAATAGGTTTGGGTAACGTTCTCTCATAGCATCCTTGGGCTCCCAAGTAGTTTCTTCAACCCCTTGTCGATGCCATAACACTTTTACTAAAGAAATTTTCTTATTTCTCAATTCTTTTCACTTCTCGACCTAAAATTCAGATTAGTTCTTCCTCGTATGTCATATCAGATCTAATCTCAATCTCAGATGGGGAAATTACATTCGATGGGTAGGATCAATATCGTCGAAGCATCGAAACATGAAATACATTAAGGATCTTTTTCAACTCAAGTGGCAACAATATTCAGTAAGCATCCGGCCCGATACATTCAATAATCTCATACTGTCTAATGAATCTCGGACTCAATTTGCCTTTATGACCGAATCAAAGTATTTTCTTCCATGGTGAGACTTTTAAAAACACTTTGTCCCTGATTTGAAACTCAATATCTTTTTGTTTCAAGTCTGCATACGATTTCTGACGATCTGACGCGACTTTCAAACTATCCCGAATCACTTTCTATTCAGTCTCTTTGATCAAATCGACTCAGTGTATCTTATTCTCACTGATCTCAGTCTAATACAAAGGTGTTCTACATTTGTGATCGTACAAAGCCTCGTAAGCTTCCATTTTGATACTCGATTGAAAGCTATTATTTTATGCAAATTCAATCAGTGGCAAATATCGTTCCCATATACCTTCAAACTCAAGAATGCAACAACTCAACATATCCTCGAGTATCTGAATAATTCGTTCAGACTGACCATCGATTTGCAGATGAAAAGCAGTGCTAAAGTGTAGTTTCATACTTAGTGCATCTTGTAATTTCTTCCAAAATCGTGATGTGAATGAAACACCCCACACCCGGCCCACGAGAATGGACCGGATCTGGTATGTTCCTAAAGTAAATCGATCTCAAAATCATTCGATACTTAGAGAAAATTGTAGATTTTTAGAAAAACTATTATTTTGGGTTGGGCTTAGATTGAAAACCCATTTATTTAGTCTTGTAAATCCAATTTGATGTAACATGTCCCAAAATAGTTCTTAGCAAAATATTAAAAAGTAATGTAAAAACAAAGAATAATCCACTGGGCCTTATGGCCTTATTACATCAAGTAACCCAAAATAAAATAAAAGTAACTAAATATTAAAATTAAATAAAGTCCAAATTCTGAATAAATTCTTCAAGTGATGCATGGCCTCCTCATGGTCTCTAGGCCGGTTAAATCACCGCTCATCACCGAAAAATAATTCCCACAATGGGGTGAGTCAATGCACTCAATGTGCACACATTACTATCAATCAATAAATCAGCATTCATGTTCAAAACATCAGATCCATATAAAAATTGAGATTATGATGCAACCCAAACCCAATCCTAATTAGCCATCCACTACACTCCCCCGTACCAACCTGCACACCGTGGGGACTACTAAGTCAACCCTCCATCCGCTACTCTCCACGTTGTGTCTTTAGACACTATAATCAAATTTAAACGTTGTGTCATTAGACACTGTTGTAACCGAAGTTACCAAAATTACGCAATGTGACCGTAGTCAACATTTTTTCGTTGGTGAGACCGAAGTCAACACCTTCGTTGGTGAGACCGAAGTCAACACCTGTCATCCCCCTTTTACATAAAACCCGAATGCCCCAAAACATATATATTGCATAACTTAATTACATGTTCATATTCATATATTCGCATGTTATTGAAATAACATTTTATCACAATCCTATCAGAGGTAGGAAACGACTGGTACTTTTGCCACATTTGTGGTACATAGCCACATTCACATTATTATTCATATCGTATACTTAAAATATTTAGCCATAAAATATCGAAGGATAGTAAGGGTACACACCTTTTTCGCTAATAAGTTCCTTGATATCTCGAGAATCCCGATCTAATTTTTAGATCTATTAATTCCTATATTCGCCCACCAATTAAAACACATTAATAAACCCTTTTAGAAAAACCAAATCCTAGTAGGATTTGTAAAAGAAACTCACCTTGCCGATTTGGTGTTTACACAAATCCCAAAACTTCATTTTCCTTTACTTGTTGTTCTACCAACCTTAAAACTTCACAAAATTAGTTTTCGACTTTCTAATAATTATGGATCTAATCTAGGTAATCACATGAACCTTGGCCGAATGTATAGACTTTCTTACCTTAGATCCCGAAGTTGATCTTTATTCCAAATTCCTGCCGAAATCACTTGTTAGATTAGATCTATTGTTTGATTATGAAAGGGATCTCTTAGCCGAATGTACATTGATGTACTTACCTCGTTTTCAAATCCCGAAAAATCCCTTATGCTATTCGGCCATGAACATGAGGAGGAGTTAGTATCCAAATTTTGGTAAAAAAAAAAGAATAGAAGTTGATTGATCTTAGATCTTACCCTTTTTGATGTTGTAACTGACTTCTCCTTTACTTAGAATCGACAGGGATTTGGCCTTGATAGTAGAAACAGAGGAAAAAGAGAAGAAAAGAAGATGGTATTTTGTTCAAGGAGAATTCGGCAAAAGAGAGGGAGAGGAAAGCTATGCAAATTTCGGCACACTCTAGGAAAGATGAGAGAATGGCCTTGATTTTCCTCTTTTAACTGAAATTGATATGCCAAGAGTCCTTGACTTGGCCACCACTCCCCCCACAAGTGATAATATTATCATTTAATTATCACTTTAATTAAATTAGGAGTACTTTATCCATCCTTTATCTCCTTATTTATTTTATTAAAAGAAATTCCTTTACTCAACACTTAATTAAACGAGTTTAACCCGAAGTAAAATTCCTCTTATTCAACATGCTTGTAGTCCCACCTCCTAGCCTTGGAAGCAAAATAAGGCCTTCATTATTTGCTTCTGGATGTCTCAAACTCAGCCCAAAAGCCTCTTGTATTTGGGCCATTTCCTAAAGCCTTTGGTGGCATCTTCAGCCACATTTCCAAGTCCGTTGTTGGGTCAAATTTCCATGCTTTATATTGTTAGGGTCACTTGGCCCTAAGTTCCCTTTGGGCTCTTAAATTCAACATTCCGGGTCAATTTTAAGTTTCCTAAAATTTTCGCGACTCTGATTTTCCGTGTTTCCAAAATGTTCAAGTTTCCCAAAATGTCTAAGTTTCCAAAATGTTCAAGTTTCCAAAATGTTCAAGTTTCCTAAATGTTCAAGTTTCCTAAATGTTCAAGTTTCCAAAATGTTCAGTTTCCCAAAATGTTCAGTTTCCCAAAATGTCTAAGTTTCCAAAATGTCTAAGTTTCCAAAAATGTCTAGGTTTCCAAAAATGTTCATTTCCATTTCTATTTCCATTTTCATTTCCATTTCCATGCATTTCTAGATTTCCAAAAGTATCAAAAATTTTATTCATAGTACTTGAAACTTGTCATTTCATACAATTAAACTGGAAATGCATAGGCCCTATTCAGGATGTTACAGTTCTACCCCCCTTAAACAAAATTTCGTCCCCGAAATTTCCTAACTAAAATAGTTGAGGGTATTGCTGTCTCATCGCCTCTTCTGGCTCCCACGAAGCTTCTTCCGTTCCATGATTGCGCCATAGCACTTTGACTAGGGGAACTGTCTTCTTTCGTAGTACTTTCACATCACGTTCCAAGATCTGAATCGGTTCTTCCTCATAGGACAAGTCTGGCCTTAGTTCCACCTCTTCAACCGGTACCACATGGGATGGATCCGATCGATAGCGACGTAACATGGACACATGAAATACGTCATGCATTTGCTGCAATTCTGGTGGCAACTCTAATTGGTATGCCACTGGCCCAACTCGCTTTAGTACTTGATAAGGCCCTATAAATCTTGGGCTTATATTCCTTTTCGGCCAAACCTCATTACCTTCTTCCAAGGTGAGACTTTCAAGAACACTTGATCTCCCACTTTAAACTCTATTTCCTTTCGCTTAAGGTCTCACAGACGACTTTTGCCTATCGAGGCTTCCTTCAACCGTGTCTTAATTAACTCAACCTTCTCTTGGTTTACGCCACCAACTCGACCCAAAACTCGGCGTTCTCCTAACTCGGTCCAACAAGTAGGTGTTCTACACTTCCTTCCATATAATGCTTCAGACGGTGCCATTGAATGTTTGGCTTGATAGCTATTGTTGTAGGCGAATTCAGCTAAAAGCAAGTAATCTTCCCAACTTCCTCGAAATTCCATTACATGCCTCTCAACATATCTTCCAACACTTGTATAACCTGTTCGATCGCCCGTCGATTGTGGATGAAAAGTCGAGTGAAGTCTAGCTTAGTGCCTAAAGCTTGATGAAGTGCTTTCCAAAATCGAGACGTAAACCTTGGGTCTCTATCGAGATGATCGACTTTGGTACTCCATGTAATCTCACAATTTCGCCACATACAACTTGGCCAACTTTTGAAGAGAATAATCCATTCGACCGAATAAAGTCGCAGACTTGGTCAAACGGTCCACTATCACCCATACCGAGTCCTTCTTAGTAGGCGTAAGGGAAGCCCACTAACGAAGTCCATGGTAATTCTTTCCCACTTCCATTGGGAATCTCGATTGGTTGGAGCAATCTCGATGGGACTTGGTGTTCACCTTAACTTGTCGGCATGTCAAACATTTTCCCACAAATTCACCACTTCGCTTCAGTCGACCACCAAAATTGTTCCTTAGATCTCTATCTGACTTGATACCTCCGGATGCATAGCACAAGGGCTACCATGCGCTTCCCAAGAATCCTTTGTCTCAACTCCTTATTCTTTAACATATAGACTTTACCTTGTAGCACAATACTCCTTCACCGTTGACATCATAATCCTCTAATCCCCTTGTTTGCTTTGCTGCAACTTAATACTTAAGTCATCATCACCAACTGTCCCTCCTTTACTTCCTTTAGCCATGTGGGCTCGACTTGCAACTCGCCAACAAAGCTTCCATCATCATACTGAGACTTATATGAGCGAACAAAGCCCGTAGATCCGATATAACCTTTCGACTTAGGGCATCGGCTACTACGTCGCTTTGCCCGGATGATACTCTATTGAACAAGTCGTAGTCTTTCAACAATTCCACCCACCTTCGTTGCCTCAAGTTCAACTCCTTTTGAGTTAATAAACACTTAAGGCTCTTGTGGTCTGTAGATAATCGACCTTTCTCCATAAAGGTAGTGCCTCCAAACCTTAAGGGCGAAAACCACCTGCTAGTTCTAAGTCATGAGTTGGGTAGTTAAGCTCATGAGGCCTTAGTCTGCCGAGACGCATAAGCAACCACTTTGCCATCTTGCATTAACACACGACCTAACCCCGTATGTGAAGCATCACAAGACACCACAAATTCCTTTCCCGCCTTCGGTGAATTAATCTGGAGCCTCTCACAAGACCTTCTTAAGCTTTTCAAAGCTCTCTCTTGCTTATGGGTCCATTCAAAGGTACTTCCTTCCTTAGTAACTTGGTTAAAGGCACGGCTATTGACGAGAATCCTTCCACAAACCTTTCAGTAATAGCTCGCCAAGCCTAAGAAGTTTTGATTTCACCACGGACCTAGGTGGTTTCCAATCCAACACCGCTCGATCTTCCTAGGATCCACTCTTATTCCTTCTGCGGATACCACATGTCCTAGGAATGCCACCTCCTTAAGCCAAAATTCGCACTTGTGAATTTGGCATAAAGCTTCTTTCCTCTTAACACTTCCAACACGACTGGAGATGCTCATCATGCTCCTCCTCCGACTTGAATATACCAAAATATCATCGATGAACACAACAACGAATCTATCCAAGTAGGGTTGGAAAATCCGATTCATCATGTCCATGAAGCGCGGTGGGCATTCACAACCCGAACGGCATCACCACAAACTCAAGTGACCATATCTTGTCCTAAAAGCGGTCTTATGGACATCGGCCTCCTTCACTTTCAATCGATGGTATCCCGACCAGAATCGATCTTCGAAAACACTGCGGCTCCCTTCAGCTGATCGAACAAGTCCTCGATCCTTGGCAAAGGATACTTGTTCTTAATGGTCAACTTATTTAACTGACGGTAGTCTATGCACATACGCATAGTTCCATCCTTCTTCTTCACCAATAAGACCGGTGCTCCCCACGGAGACACACTGGGTCGGATGAACCCACAGTCCAACAGTTCTTGTATCTGAGCCTTGAGCTCCACTAACTCCTTTGGTGCCATTCGGTATGGAGCGATTGACACAGGAGCTGTCCCCGGTAATAATTCAATCCCAAATTCGACCTCCCTGTCTGGGGGTATTCCCGGTAACTCTTCTGGAAACACATCTACAAAGTCCCTTACCGTCCTAACTCCATTAACACCTTCCTCCTTCCCACCTATCGCACTTACAAAAGCTAAGAACGCTTTGCAACCTTTCTTAACCATCTTCTCAGCCTTCAGTGCCGAAACTACATTAGATAAATAGTTCCTCCTTTCTCCGATCATTATTACCACTTCATCTTCCGGGGTTCTTAGTTCCATACGTTTAGCCGCACAATCCAACACGGCTCGGTGTTCTACTAACCAATCCATTTCGAGTATGAGCTCAAACTCTCCGAAGGGTAACTCCATTAAGTCCGCCGAAAGTTCACTCCACGAATCTCTAGGGGTACATTCCAAAGATCTTGTCTACCACTATAGTTTGGCCTAATGGGCTTACTACAGTCATCTGCCTATCAGAGAGTTCAGAGTCTAGGCCTAGTGTTTTCACTACACTACTTGCAACATAGGAATGGGTCGAGCCCACATCAATCAAAGCAAAGTAGGGTTTGTCAAAATAAAGAACGTCTGGGTTATTACGTCCGTAGCGTCTCCATCTTCCCTTCTATGAACCGCATAAACCAAACCCGGTTGTCTTGCATCAAGATTAGCATTAGTACCTCGACCACTGTGCCACGGCCTCGCCTGTACCACTACCATGGTTACTCGAACCACGACCCGCTGAGGTTCTTTGTCCGCCTCTACCTGCCTGCAGCTAGCATTCGAACTACCTGGTCGATTCTCGTCGATTGTTTGGGACAGTCCTTAAACATATGGTCCTTGGACCCACACCTAAGACATGCTCTTAACTTTTCCAACACTTCGGATGCCTCTTTCCACAATACTCACAAGGTCGAATCGCACTTTGAACCAAATTTTGTTGATTTCGTGGCCCATCAACTCGAGGCCTCTTGTAACCCTTTCCGACGACCCAAACCCTCTTTTGGCCTTATTCTTATCTACTACCGCTTAGTAGCATCCTTAATCCCTCGGCCACCTTGGCCTTTTCAACCAAAGCAGAGAATTTCCCGCTCGATGCGGTGCTATCAACGATCTTAAATCATCTCTCGGCCCGTCCTCAAAGCGGACACGGCGTTCATGCTCGATTGCCACTACCCTCGAGCATAACGGCTCAACCTCGTAAATTCGCCTCATATTCTGCGACGGACTTACTCCTTGGACTAACCCTAGAAAAGCCTTCCTCTACTCATCTCAGATACCGGTTCCTACATACTTCTTCCGAAAGGCCTCTTTAACAAATTCCTGTGTCGATTTTCACTACGGTACCATCACGAACAGTCAACCACCATTGATACGCTTCATCGTAACAACGCCACCATTCCTTTCACTTTTCCTCCGAGTCAAAATCAAGCTCATCCATTATACGCTCCGTTGCTTCCAACCGATTTTCAATTGCATTAGGTGCCACATTGGATACTCCTCGAAACATTTCCGCTCCATTAGCTCGGAGCCGTTCAGTACCGACTTTCGATTTCCTCCATTTCCTCCTCGCAGACCGACCACCAATTCCAAAACTCGCGAAACGACTGCGACACGCCTCTTCCTCGTCGAGCTCTTTGCTCAACATTAATAAATGGGGTGGTGGTGGCGGTGGCATCTCATTATCGGACCCTTGACCCGACCTAACGGGTTCCGACATCATCATCCTTCCTCTTCTCGATCGCGACGACCACGCCCTCTAGAGCTCATTTTCTAGCGTCGGGATCTCGATTAAGAAGTTTTATGAATTAGTTATTTGTTCCACTTATTTATCGGTGAAGGAGTTTTATGAGAAGGATTTTAGAGTGGTTCTTTCGTATCATACAACACACGTCTTTTCCATTCTTCCATTCATTCATCAAACAAGTATGAACTTTCGCTCATTCAAAGAAACGTTGTAGTTTTTGTTGTTTGTTGTTGTTTTCCACTACCCGGGTATTTTCGTAATTTTGTCCTCTGAGGTATTTTGTAATTTGTCAAAGTAGGGTTCCTTGGTGATTTTGTCAAAATTATTTTGGAAATTCCAAAATCTCGAGGTAATTTGGAAAAATTTTGAAGTCCGAGGGTATTTCGATAATTTTTGACCTCAGGGGTATTTTGGTAATTTTTCACAAATCAGGGTAAATTTGTAAAATTTAATAAATTTCGGGTATTTCAAAAGTTATAAAACTTTGAGGGTTCTTTTCGAAAAGTGTTCCTTCAAAAATGGGGATGTTGCAAAAATTTTGGAAGTCAGGGTCATTTTGGTAATTTTGTAAGTTAGGGGTAATTTTGTAATTTTTTCCAAAATCATGGTATTTCAGTATTTTACAAATTAGGGTTTTTGAATGTTTATGGAATCATGAAATTTTGATAATGTTGTTGAGTAGTTGAGTCATTTTACAAACTAGGGGCGTTTTGGTAATTTTACTGCTAAGGGCATTTTTGTAATTTTCGTAAATCAAGAGTTTTTCAGAAAATGTTGTAAACATAATTTTCTCAGGTTTAAAAGGAAGTTTTAAAGGTTTGGAAAAAAAACTAGGGTTTGTTGTTTTGTTCTCTCTTTTTTTTTTAAAACATGGCTAGTTCCTTTCGGGTTTTAGTCATTATGTTTAGCCTATGACCGAGCCCTCTTGGTCGGGGTGAACCAAGCTACGCACTGTGCGGGATTCGTGTGGAGAGGAGGTGAGTCACGCGATCGCTTAAATACCAAGCTCCCACCAAACCATTCCTAGACATGCGCACAGAGGTTGCCACACCACTGAGCCCTACGAGTTATGGTGAACTGGCTACGCACTGTAGGATTCTGCCAAGAGGAGGTGAGTCACTAGGACTGCTTAAATACCAAGCTCTTAGGATCCAATCCTAGACATGCGTGCAAGGGTTACCACACCACTAGCTCAATGACTTAGCCATAGGTTGGTTCGATGTATTAAGTCTTATGTATACGTGTTTGAGTAGACTAATCCTGTGGTTCAAGTTCCTATCATTCTATTCTACGCTCCATGCCTTTCCTACCCTTATATAAATCATAGAATCACACATATAGTTAGGGGTACTTACGGTGGATCATGGGTCGGAGACTTAAGGGCCATGCCAAAAAGCCTGCTTAAGTTCAAAGAAAATCATTTGGCTCGCTTTGAAAATGTTTTGGGCCTGAGCCCACAGGCCGAGAGTTTAAAACTGGGCTCTGATACCAAACTAAAACACCCCACACCCGGCCCACGAGAATGGACCGGATCTGGTATGTTCCTAAAGTAAATCGATCTCAAAATCATTCGATACTTAGAGAAAATTGTAGATTTTTAGAAAAACTATTATTTTGGGTTGGGCTTAGATTGAAAACCCATTTATTTAGTCTTGTAAATCCAATTTGATGTAACATGTCCCAAAATAGTTCTTAGCAAAATATTAAAAGTAATGTAAAAACAAAGAATAATCCACTTTGGGCCTTATGGCCTTATTACATCAAGTAACCCAAAATAAAATAAAAGTAACTAAATATTAAAATTAAATAAAGTCCAAATTAGAATAAATTCTTCAAGTGATGCATGGCCTCCTCATGGTCTAGGCCGGCCCAATCACACCGCTCATCACCGAAAAATAATTCCCACAATGGGGTGAGTCAACAGACTCAATGTGCACACATTACTATCAATCAATAAATCGGGCATTCATGTTCAAAACATCAAATCCATATAAAATGAGATTATGATGCAACCCAAACCCAATCCTAATTAGCCATCCACTACACTCCCCGCACTAACTCGCACACCGTGGGGACTACTAAGTCAACCCTCCATCCGCTACTCTCCACGTTGTGTCTTTAGACACTATAATCAAATTTAAACGTTGTGTCATTAGACACTGTTGTAACCGAAGTTACCAAAATTACGCAATGTGACCGTAGTCAACATTTTTTTCAGTGAGACCAAGTCAACACCTTCGTTGGTGAGACCGAAGTCAACACCTGTCCTCCCCCTTTCACATAAAACCCGAATGCCCCAAAACATATATATTGCATAACTTAATTACATGTTCATATTCATATATTCGCATGTTATTGAAATAACATTTTAACACAATCCTATCAGAGGTAGGAAACGTACCTGGGTACTTTTGCCACATTTGTGGTACATAGCCACATTCACATTATTATTCATATCGTATACTTAAAATATTTAGCCATAAAATATCGAAGGATAGTAAGGGTACACACCTTTTTCGCTTAATAAGTTCCTTGATATCTCGAGAATCCCGATCTAATTTTTAGATCTATTAATTCCTATATTCGGCCCACCAATTAAAACACATTAATAAACCCTTTTTAGACAAAACCAAATCCTAGTAGGATTTGTAAAAGAAACTCACCTTTGCCGATTTGGTGTTTACACAAATCCCGAAAACTTTGTTTTTCCTTTACTTGTTGTTCGGCCAACCTTAAAACTTCACAAAAATTAGTTTTCGGCTTTCTAATAATTATGGATCTAATCTAGGTAATCACATGAACCTTGGCCGAATGTATAGACTTTCTTACCTTAGATCCCGAAGTTGATCTTTATTCCAAATTCCTGCCGAAATCACTTGTTAGATTAGATCTATTGTTTGATTATGAAAGGGATCTCTTAGTTAATGTACATTGATGTACTTACCTCATTTTTGAATCCCTAAAAATCCCTTATGCTATTCTACCATGAACATGAGGAGGAGTTAGTATCCGAATTTTTGGAAAAAGAAAAGAATAGAAGTTGATTGATCTTAGATCTTACCCTTTTGATGTTGTAACCGACTTCTCCTTTACTTAGAATCGATGTGGATTTGGCCTTGATAGTAGAAACAGAGGAAAAAGAGAAGAAAAGAAGATGGTATTTTGTTCAAGGAGAATTGAAGAAAAGAGAGGAGAGGAAAGCTATGCAAATTTCGACACACTCTAGGAAAGATGAGAGAATGGCCTTGATTTTCTCTCTTTAATCGAAATTGATATGCCAAGAGTCCTTGACTTGGCCACCACTCCCCACAAGTGATAATATTATCATTTAATTATCACTTTAATTAAATTAGAGTACTTTATCCATCCTTTATCTCCTTATTTATTTTATTAAAAGAAATTCCTTTACTCAACACTTAATTAAACGAGTTTAACCCGAAGTAAAATTCCTCTTATTCAACATGCTTGTGCCGTCCCACCTCCTAGCCTTGGAAGCAAAATAAGGCCTTCATTATTTGCTTCCTGGATGTCTCAAACTCAGGCCCAAAAGCCTCTTGTATTTGGGCCATTTCCTAAAGCCTTTGGTGGCATCTTCAGGCCATATTTCCAAGTCCGTTGTTGGGTCAAATTTCCTGTGCTTTATATTTTTAGGGTCACTTGGCCCTAAGTTCCCTTTTGGGCTCTTAAATTCAACATTCCGGGGTCAATTTTAAGTTTCCTAAAATTTTCGCATGCTCAGATTTTCCGTGTTTCCAAAATGTTCAAGTTTCCCAAAATGTCTAAGTTTCCAAAATGTTCAAGTTTCCAAAATGTTCAAGTTTCCTAAATGTTCAAGTTTCCTAAATGTTCAAGTTTCCAAAATGTTCGGGTTTCCCAAAATGTTCGGGTTTCCCAAAATGTCTAAGTTTCCAAAATGTCTAAGTTTCCAAAATGTCTAGGTTTCCAAAATGTTCATTTCCATTTCCATTTCCATTTTCATTTCCATTTCCATGCATTTCTAGATTTCCAAAAGTATCAAAAATTTTATTCATAGTACTTGAAACTTGTCATTTCATACAATTAAACTGGAAATGCATAGGCCCTATTCAGGATGTTACAGTGAACCTCAGATCTCTATCCGAAACAATAGAAATAGGTACTCTATGCAATCTCACAATCTAAGAAATATACAAATCAGCAAGCTTATCAAGTGAACAATCTGTACGAACTAGAATGAAATGAGTCGATTTAGTCAATCTATCCATAATAACCCAGATTGCGTCTTTCTTACTCGATGACAAAGGCAAACCTGATACAAAATTTGTTGTGACTCTATCTCATTTCCACTCAGGTATCATAATCGGTGAAGTAACCCAGAAGGTACCTGATGCTCGGCTTTGACTTACTAACAGATCAAACATCTCGAAACAAAATCAAAGATATCTCGTTTCATACTAGGCCAAAGATATCTCGTTTCAAATCATTATACATTTTTGTACTACCTGGGTGAACAGATAACTGACTGCTATGAGCTTCATTCAAAATCATCTGAACTAAATCTAAATTTCTCGGAACACACATTCGGTCTTTGAATCTCAAACAACCTTCAGTATCAATTCGAAACTCTGAATCAGTATTTGCATCACATTGAACCCGTTTTTCTATCAACTCATTATCAACTTTCTGAGCCTCACATATCTGGTGAATAAATAACGGTTTCATTTTCAACTTATCTACTAACGGCCCATCACCGACAGGGCCAGCTGATTATTCATCGTACATAGGGCAAACAACGATTTTCGACTCAAAGCATCAGCAACAACATTGGCTTTCCCCGGATGGTATTCAATTATAAGCTCGTAATCTTTTAATAACTCTTGTAACACCCCAAAAATATAGGGTCTTTAATTTTGCATGTTTTGACACAAATACTTATGTGCTTCTGTGGTGGAGTGATTTGGGTGTGTTTGAGAAACCTGGGTTCAAGTGTTGATTTTGCAAAATTTTTAGTTTTCCTCTTAAATGAATCTGGACATTGGCATATAGGCCTTATAAATATTAATGCATGTTTTATGACACAAGAAGAGTTTGTGGCCTAGTGGCAAGGTGGCTTGTGTGCAACTGTGAGGTCTGAGGTTCAAGTCCTGGGTTGCGCAATGGGTATTTATTTTACTATTTGAGCTGTATAGGTAGTAGCGTTGGATTGAAACACAACCAAGGAGAGTTTGAATAGAATTTGAATGGGGTTCGAACGGGTCATGGAGAGGTTCAAGGAGGGATTTTAGGAGAGATTTAGGGGAGGAAAAAGTGGAATTTGAAGTGTAGTAGAGTTGTGTCAAAATTACATGGTAGGTACATAGAAACTTTTCGGTTGAGCTGCTATTCTATCAAATTTTTGATTTTGTATGCTCTTTTTCTTTTGCATTTTGGTTTTTTATGCCGTGGGTGTCAGAAATTGGCTTTTGTTGCCTTTTATCTCTGTTTCTTGTATTGGCTTCTCTCTTGTTCACTATTTCTATTTTGCATCTTTCCTCCCTTTCTACTTTCTTCAGTTTTCTTAGAGTTCCCTCCTACATTGCTGGCCAAATTCTCTTGTAGCTGAATTTATCTCTTTGCATTCGATTAAGGTAACTTGGTTTTCTTTTGGGGTGTCAAATCCTTGACTTATGGCCAAACCTTGCTGTACTGCCATCTCTATTTGGATTCACAGTTTTCTTTTCCATTTCTCTATTTTCTGTTGAAATATTTTTCCCTCTAACATTATCTTGTCTTTGTTGTTACTGCTAGGGGTGTGATTGTACCATCTCGTGCCTCGGGTCTAGGGGGTGCTTGTGTAGATCGATTACTTCTATCTACCATTCTTAATTCTACATTCGGTAATTTGTTGTTCGCTTGATTCAAGTTATTGACGTCTATGGTAATAGTTAACAAGATTTGGTTGTAATATAGGTTTTTGGCCAAGAATCTTGAAATCAACCTTCATCAACGGTTTAAGCGGGCTAAAGTAACCCTCATTCAAACGAGGTTTGGTGCTCATGGATCTCAGCACGATTTTGCAAAACAGGTGTGTGACCATACCTTGCGAACGGTAATAGGCGCAAACACCAGTAAAGTGTGTATTCACACTATTTTGACTGTAGAACGACAAAAGCCGAAAAGCTAAAACTTCAGCATTTGAGGCCTCACGAGCGTGCGATCCTTCATGTGGTAAACCGAGCCCATAAATCATAGGCGATAGACTGTATAGGCCACCACGAACGTTCTCATGCTTTTGGCCGATATGGGCCTCGTTTGGCTGAAATAGGTCGTGTGGGCCTAATGGGCTCGTGAGCCCCACACAGAATAAATCCATGATTAGTGGAAAATATTGGATTGGGCTAGATAGTTCATGTAGCCGTGACTAAATTTGGGCTAAATGGGCCACACAAGCGTGTGGGCCCACTTGGGCCGAATAATGGGCCTTGGGCCCATTTATACCATTATGACCTTTTAAATTATTTGTGTCGCTCGAGGCGACTGTGGACCTTCAGAGAGGTCGTTATTTGCATCAAGATCCCAAAATAAGTAAAGTGACCAAAATACCCCTCAAAGGTAAAATTACTTTATACCCCTACTTGATGGAAATGACCATTTTACCCTTAGAGGTAGGTTGATTGATGAGTGTATGATTATAAGTATGACTGTACTGAGTAGGACACTTTGCATACACAAAATATTTATGGCATGACATACTGCATGGGGTTGGGATTTCGATATGGAGGAAGTAGTGTACTGGTGGCTCTGCCACATTCACTTTATGCTGGTGGCGTTGGCACATATATTGTTTCCGGCAGCTATGCTGCGATATTGGTGTGCTGGTTGGGTGGATCGATTTTATCCTTACATGGCGTGATGGTTGGTACGGGTGGTGTGTTGGCTGGATTGGGGTGGGATGCATATTTAGGGCTCAGGCACAGACTATTACTGCATATATTGTTACTAATTGACTGTTAGGGGATTACACACTGAGTTTTTGTAAACTCACCCTTTCTTTTTAACTGTACATGTAATTCCCAGTCTTAGACGATTTGGAGCCGCGAGGGACTCGAAGGTGGCCACATGATTGTTGGCATCCTGCTTTAGTCTTAGTTATTTAATTTTAATTTTCATATTGGGCTATTGATTATGTAATAAGGCCATTGGTGGATTTAATTTTTAATTGGGCTTTGGTTTCTTGTTTTAAACTACCAAACAGACACAAAAGAGTTTTCAAAATCACAACTGTTTTCAAGAAAAACAGACATTTTAAACTTCAAGGTTTTAGTTAGAGAAGCTTTTGCGATTTTATTTAGTTTTGTAAATCAACGGTAATAATATGGCAAACATTCTGATAAGCTGGTTTCAAATTGTAATAACTTAAATTGCCAAATGTTCTCAAGCAATAAAAACTAAATGGGTTTTAACTTAAATACAAATTTTTATCAATAAGTCCAAATTCAAAAATCACTTCGATGTGACATGTTAGATTTGGTCTAACGTCTAGGCCGGGTTTAGGGTGTTACAACTCTAACCATCTTCGCTGTAGTAGATTCAGATCTTTCTGAGTCATCAAATATTTTAAGCTTTTATGATCAGAATAGACATGAAATTTCTCACTGAATAGATAGTGGCGCCAAATTTTCAACGCATACACAATAGCTGCCAATTCTAGATCATGTGTCAGATAGTTCTTTTCGTGTGGCTTTAATTGTCTTGAGGCATAAGCTATAACTTTACCTTCCTGGATTAAAACATAGCCTAAACCGTTGAAAAATGCATCACTATAGATAACAAATTCTTTACCCAATTCTGGTTGAACTAGCACTGGGCTTCGGTCAAGAAAGCTTTCAACTGATCGAAACTTTTTTGGCACTTTTCTAACCACTTGAACTTAACATTTTTCTAAAGTATCCGTGTCATCGGGGTTGCAATAATAGAGAAACCTTTTACAAACTATCTATAGTAACTAGCTAATCCTAGAAAACTTCAAACTACGGATACATTTCTAGGAGGTTTCCAATCTAGTATAGCCGAAACCTTGTTCGGATCAACCCGAATACCCGATGATGATATAGCATGTCCCAAAAAACTTACTTCTCATAACCAGAACTCACATTTACTGAACTCTGCATACAATTGCTTGTCACGCAAAGTCTGTAGCACTAATCTTAGATGTTAAGCATGCTTAGATTCATCACGGTAATAGATCAATATATCATCTATGAACACAACCACAAATCGATCCAAATACTGTCTGAAAATCCGATTCATTAAATCCATAAAAATAATAGGTGCATTAGTAAGTCCAAAAAGCATAACCAAAAACTCATAGTGTCCGTACCTCTTTCGGAAAGCATTTTTTGCCACATCGGAGTGTTTCACTCGCAATTGATAGTAAGTTGATCTCAGATCTATCTTAGAAAACACTGTAGTCCCTTTCAACTGATCGAACAAATTATCAATCCATGGTAAAGGATATTTATTCGTTATAGTCACTTTATTAAGCAGTCAAGAATCGATGGACATTCTCATAGTTCTATCTTTCTTTTTCACAAACAAAACTGGTGCACCCTAGGGAGAAAAACTCGATCGTGCGAAGCCTCTATCCGTCAATTCTTACAATTGAGCTTTCAATTCTTTTAATTCAGTCGGTGCCATTCTGTACGGAGCTATCAAAATCATAGTCATCCCCGGCACTAACTCAATGCCAAACTTTACCTCTCGGATGATGGTAAACTTGGTAATTCTTCGGGAAACACATCCGGATACTCATACACAACTGTTACTAATTCAATCTTCTTTTCGGTCACTTTAGAGTCGAGCACATAAGTAAAGTAAGCTTCACAACCCTTTCTCACATATTTTTGATCTAATATCAAAGATATCACTGTTGGTAAACCATTCGGATCATTAGACTCAATCCGAATAATCTCATCATTCTGACATCGCAAATCAATAGTCTTCCATTTGCAGTTCACAATAGCATCATGCAATGTTAACCAATCCATACCCAGAAGTATATCAAACTCGTCGAATGGAAACAATATCAAATCAGTCGAAAAACACAAATCTCGAATCATCAATGGGCAACTCTTACATACTTTATCAACCAAAACACACCGGCCTAAGGGGTTCAATACTCTAATTACAAACTCAGTAGACTCTACAGGCAAAGTCTTTCTGGATACTAAAGTCTCACATACATAAGAATGAGTCGAACCAAGATTAATCAATGTAACAACACTAGTGTCATAGAGAGTGAAAGTATCAATAATAACATCTGACGATGAAGCCTCTTCACGAGCACGAATAGCATATGCTCTGGTAGGTGCGCGAGCCTCAGATCTAATAACTGCATCTTTATTTCCTCTCTGATTGCCACTCACATTACCCATATTTCTAAGTGGTCTACCACAAGCTGCCGTGTTACTCGACCTCATATTCTACTTCATGTCTTGCTCAACCAACTCAGGGCATTCACGAATGAAGTGATCCATTGATCCACATTTAAAGCAAGTTTGATCATTCAATCTACAGCTGCCGGGATGCGCAGTGTTTGCACTCAGGTTGGTTCGGTCGAATGTTACCAACACTAGATACTGTGGTAGCTCTTGACCTTACAGGTGGTCTATCTCGATCCCGTCTAGAAAAATCTGAAGTAGCCTTTGAATGGCTAAAGTCATCTCAAAATTTCTTTGATGCTGACTGAAATGTCTTACTCGATGATCTCTTACGAGAACCTCTGGCTTCAAAACCAGCTTTTCCTTTTTCTTTCCCAAGCGCTTCATCTTTGCACACTCGTTCAACAAGTACGACGAACTCTTTTATTTCAAGAATCCCAACGAGCAATTTAATATCTTCATTCAGCCCGTCCTTAAATCTTTCACACATAACTGGTTTTGTCGAAACACACTCTTGGGCATATTTGCTAAGTCTCAGAAATTCCGCTCATATTCTGTTATGGTCATACGACCCTGTTTCAACTCGAGAATTTTTTATGCTTTTTATTGATGAATCTCTGACTGATGTATTTCTTACGAAATTTAGTCTGAAAGAACTCCCAGGTAACCCGTTCTCTCAGAACTACGGATATCGTGGATTCCACCAATGATATGCGAAATCTTGAAGCAATGATACAACACATTTAATACACTCATCAGGTGTACATGATAGCTTATTAAACACACAGATAGTATTATCGAGCCAGAATTTAGCTCGCTTAGCATCATCATCAATAATGGCTCAATTCTTTAGCCCCATATTTTCTAATTTTATCTATAGGAGGCTTATGTGATCTCATCGGATCAAGTACTTGAGGTATTACAAATATCGGAGGAGGATTTGGTTGGGGTGGGGGTTGTTGAATAGCCGGATTTGCACGAATGTACTGTGTGAACCAATCGTTCATCATCTAATAGAAGACTTGTTTAGCCTCACTCTAATGACTACTCGAAATTGGCCTAGAATTAGCCGGCGCTGCCCCCTGAATAGGAGCGGGCACATTACTTTCCATATCATCAGCTACGGCTCGATCGGGATATATTTACTATATGAAAACACATTTCAATTGTCATGAATCATCACACTATTGCTGTATAATAAATGGCATGTATAGCTAGACTCACACACACTACGTTAGTCTTAGAATCGACTAAACTGTAGCTCTGATACTAATAAAATGTAACACCCCTAACCCATATCCGTCGCCAGACTGAGGTTAAAAGGCATTACCAGACATATCGAATCATAACACAAATATTTCATAATATCAAATAATCTCAAGCATTTCATAGAGAAATATACACATAGAGTCCCTTTAAAAAGTCTACGAGACCTTAAACATATATTGGAAAGGGGTTGGGACTAAATCGAGCACATACAAATTTTTTGAAAATTAAACATTTTTCAAAGTTACAGAGGTCACACGCCCGTATGGGCAGGCCGTGTGCCTCACACGACATTAGACACACCGTGTGTCCAGGCCGTGGTAAAACAGGGCATACATCCTGACTTGTCCACACAGCCATAAGACACCCCCGTGTACTAGGCCGTGTAAAATTCTAGAGGTTACTGACTTGCTCACACTTCCAGTCACACGTCCGTCTGACTAGCCCGTGTGGCTTCCTGACTTGCTTTGATTTACAACCTTAAGAGACACGGTCGAGACACACGCCCCTGTGCTCAACCGTGTGAGAAAATATAAACCATTTGCAAGACCAATTTGTCACCCAAAATTAAGTCATACATTCAAACATCAACAAGCATCAATTTATATCTCAAAGGTAGCCAAAATCAGACTAAAACATGCACAATTTGACCTATGACAATAACATTCATTTCCACATACAAATCCAACTCAAACATACTAATTCAAAACATCAACTTCACATAAAAAACATGTGATTCATACATCTTTTTAATCCATATCAATTCATAGTATTTCTCACCATATCAATTTCCCAATTCAACCATGAAATTTACCAAAATTGACCATTTCATTTGGCCAACCATAAACACATCAAACCATACCAAATTATGCATCATATAGCATAGACTAAACTCATCCATAAGCACATTCATTAACAAGCCAAATCACATGGCTATATTTACACATTTCAAAACATAATCAAAGTTTTCTAGCCTATACATGCCATACCTCAACATATACATTTTCAGAAGATACCAAAATATAGTTCGATGGTGTGGTGATGATCCTTGATGATCTTCGAGCTTCCCGTAGATTTAATAATGTATAAAATAATAAAAAACACACACACAGAGTAAGCTTTCATAGCTTAGTTAGTCATAAGCAAATAATGATTAGATAAACATTTGCATAAATCAACTAGCCAAATCAAACAAACCTTAACCAAATGTACATTTATTATCTTGCAAACTCAAACATTATCACAATTACAATATCATTATAACATCAATGGCCGAATACATATATACTCATAAACATAGATAAATTTCTTAGTTACTATGTCAAATTCATATATTCATTTCAAACATATAATTACCTTACTTTCATATTCATATAACATAGCACGTACATGAACCTTTTGGTTCATTTTCACATTTGATCTTAACTCGATAATGCCCGTTGAACCATTCAAAATTAATAAGGATACATGAATAGTTGGAAAGCTCGTACAATGCCAACGTCCCAGATGTGGTCTTACATGTAATCACATATCGATGCCACTGTCCCATACAGGGTCTTACACGTAAACAAAAGTCGATGCCAACGTCCCAGATGTGGTCTTACACGAAATCAAATATGATGCCAATGTCCCAGACATGGTCTTACATGTAATCACATATCGGAATCCTATGTCATGACATATGTATCCTATCTATTCCTAAGGTTCGTACAGGGATTTCGGACGTCGTAACTCGATCGATTCAAACTTGTAGACAAATCTTCCACACTTTTACCAATTTGGCATTCACATATATTTACAAGTAATAATTCAATTCGAAACAAATAAAATATATATAATTGAATTTAACGACATTTATTTACTTAAGAACTTGCCTCAGACGAAGATGAACGAATCGAGACAACTATTTGACAACTTTAGGTTTCCCTTGATCCAACTTCGATTTCTTCTTTTCTTGATATAAATTAGTACAAATTTAACTTATTTAATCACATTTTTCAATCAAATTCATTCCAAAACACATAAATGGGAAAATTACACTTTTGCCCTTGACATTTCACATTTTTCACAAATTAGTCCTTATTTCACAAAAAAAAATAAATATAATTTCATTACACAATAGCTTGGCTGAATATTCACTAAGCTTGTACAAGTCCACATGTAACACCCCAAACTCGGCCCAAACGTTCTGGCCGAATTTGGCGATGTCACATTGAAGTGTTTTTGTGAAAACCTTGCTTTCATTGAAAACCCTTCTTAAATACTTTTGGAGTAAAAACTCAGTTTAAAGTTGTTTCACAAAACGATGTGTGTTTAAAATAAATTGGTCTTTTTATTAGTAATAATTATTTTAAAAGTAATACTTTTTACCAGCGGAAGCTTAATTTTGAATAAAAATAATCGTTTTAAGAAAACTTGATATAAGCTTATAAGAAATAAATCCAAGTTCCGTTTCTTAAAATGTAAAGTATAGCAATCAAAGTAACGATAAGCAGAGGGAAGGCCTTATTACAAGCCAAACTTAAAATAGTCAAATTACTCAAAAAATATAAACAAAACCAAGTTCAAAACATCTTGCTAACTGACCACCCCCAAGTCCCTCCATTTGTCGAACTACCTACTGGGGATTTACTGAGAAAATAAAAGAGGGGGTGAGTTTTGAAACTTAATGTGTACAACCCTTAGCAAACAAAACATACAACATTCATTTGGGCCTAAGCCCATATCATAATAAAAACAACATATGTATGCAATGCTCCCATCCCAATCCAACCCTGCACTCCATTTTCCCTTCCAGCCCTACACTCCTGTGGGGATATAAATATCAACCCACGCATCCCTACACTCCAATGGTAGCATAGATTGCGACACTAACTCAAGCATTGCAGCAAAGCTACTAATCATATATTGGGCTTAAAAGCCTTCAGTAGCATTTATATTTTGCACAAAGCCATAGGTAACTGTAATAGGATTGGCACATAGCCATTAATTAGGGTAATATAACCAGCACAAAGCCTATAATATTGGCATAAAGCCTTCGGTATTGGCACAAAGCCCATAATTACGGCACAAAGCCCATATTAATAGAAGAGAGCCATCGGTAACATTATTGGTGCAACATGACTACTCGATGGCTGAAAAGCCTGCAATGGCTATAAAGCCTTCGTGGCTAAAAAGCCTTCGTTGGATCCATGGTCGTCAAGTGACTATGTGATCCTCACATATCTTCCTCCGTATCAAAATCCCCGCCCAAATGCAGCATAATCTCTCATGAATGCATCAAATCATACATATACAAATCATACATATATCAAATAGGGCATTTTTAGTCATTTTCGCCCTTAGGGTCATTTCATTCATTTTTAAGTATTATGGAATTAGTATTTACTTGTGTTCGTTATGAAATCCCCGTTGGCCAAAGTGAACAGGTACTATGCACCAGGAAGGATTTCAGAGAAGAGGAGGTGGGTCATTGAGGCCGCTTAAGTACCAAGCTCTCTCTAGATCTAATACTAGACATGCATATACCCATTACCACACTTCAACCTTATGACTTGTCCACGGTTGTAATTATGTGTTTAAGTTTTATGTATGTTTTAGCAGTTATCAGATCTAAGACCAAACCCATATACAAAGCCCAAATAAGCCTACATACATGCAAATGGCCCACTAAGCCCAATCTCATTCATATGGCCCATTAGGCCCAGATCACTTCCATATGGCCCATTAGGCCCAGATCTCATTCATATGGCCCATTAGGCCCAGATCTCATTCATATGGCCTATTAGGCCCAAATAAATTCCAGATCATGTAACATGCATGACTAACTCAATTCATATAACCAAATCAAACAATTTCACAAAACTTAGCCTTAGGGCCCACCGGGCCCATTTAGC
This sequence comes from Gossypium rotundifolium, assembly GCA_025506655.1. Taxonomy (NCBI): domain Eukaryota; kingdom Viridiplantae; phylum Streptophyta; class Magnoliopsida; order Malvales; family Malvaceae; genus Gossypium; species Gossypium rotundifolium. The sequence goes on along the minus strand of CP106723.1, from coordinate 62,860,551 downwards.
CACTTTCGACTTTTCAACTTTCCGGCATTGCCGATATCATGTGTGTGTAGTGTTTGTACACACCTCTAATTGCAGAGCACACTACAATTCCTTAGCCATGAACCTATGATCAATCAAAACTAACAGTTAATCATACGCTTAGTATCGTTTCTCCCTTTTTATCAAAAGCCGAAAACATACCAATCCCTTACCTTAAACGATTAAGCCTATCAACCCTTCACTTATTCGCTAACCGCAATTGAATCTAAGATCTGTGTTACAAAACCTTGACTATCAAAGGCTGCACAACCAAGTGATTTACATCCATCAAAGGTCACTATTAACCAATTCTAACCATATTCGGCCAACCATTAATCCAAGAATTATAGATGAGTACACTTACCGATTGACTAGGGACTTTACCACACCAAAACCCAAAGCGTGAAGAGTGTACCTCGTCAAAGAAACAATAACGATTCAATAGAGAAACACAAGGGTTCAGCCTAGTGAAGAGAATGAGTGAAAGACAGAATGAGGGGTTTCAGCTAAGAATAAGATAATAAAGCGATTAAAACTTACCCTTTTTGTTGAATAAAGATAGATTTTCTCTCTTACCGCCACAAGATTACTTGCCCACAAGATTTTAGATTATAGAGTGTGATTTTTAGAAGTGAGATTCGGTTTTACAAATGGAGAAGAAGAAATTGGTTTGACAAAGAATGAAACCCCAATGAGAGAATTTCTCTTCTAATTCGGCAATAGAAGAAATATTATGGGAGGGAATGAGAATTCGGTCTAAGCACTTTTGTTTGGAAAAAGAAAGAAATTGTGATTACTCGGGTATTTGCCAAAGGGAAAGAACTAAAAAGAATTGGGAGATTGGAAGGAATTTTCCCCTAATTAATCAAATAAAGCACACAAAAGAAACAAATGCCCTACTTACCCATACGACACACATATATATACCAAAAAAAATAAAAATAAAAAAAACCTACACTCCCCATTCCACTCAAACTTATCACCAATTAAATTCCTTTATTTTCTCCAAATTTTATCTTCATCCCCATCCAAAAATTCCTTTATTTAGCCAAAAATCTGATTTGAATTACATTCAAATTGCTTTCCCCGAACAGCAGCCATCCTTTGGTGTTTCGGCCCATTTCAAACAACTTCCCCATGCCAGCAGCAAAATAGCAGGTTGTTGCGCACAAGGCAACTCGAAACCAAGACCTCCAGGCACCACCACACGCTACCAGCCACTGGGATTCAAACCTGCGACCACTCGGATCCATAGCACGCTTCTTGCCACTACACCACAACCCTTCTTGTGACATGTTCCATTATCAACTTCTTTTAAGGCATATTTACCAACGACCGAATCATCCAAAGAAATCTAAAAATATTCGCCACCACCTAGCTTCGAACCTTCAACCTCTTCACTATGATACACGCCTCTTGCCACTGCGCCGCCCACTTTATTTGAGCCATATTTCCTCCCTGATTAATTATAAATATTTCTGCCGCGCTCCAGGTTTACTTAAAAAACCAACATTTAGCACATGCCGCGACTAGAACCTTGCTCCCCCTCCTACTCCTAACGCCTTTGCCACTGGGCCAGGCGTTTCTTTGTGTCGTGAATCAGACCCAACTAATTATAAGGCCTAAACTCTGGCCTTCATACTAACATATGCGTAATAAATTTTTTTTTCCAAGTCCAAGACTTGAACCTTTGACCACCAGCTTGTTCAGAATGCCCTAGGTCACCAGACCACCTACTTTCTTGTGCTATCTTTTAACCCAAAAATATTTTAAAAGCCTTCTGACTAACACCAACCTCACTTAAGGGTATAAAATTTTTGCTAAAGCCCTAGATCGAGCCCATGACCTTTCCAACACTACCAATCCTTCCTAAATCACTTTAAAATTAAACTAAACATGCAATCATAATTTTTTTAAACACACTTAATTCATTATTCCCTTTCTTTTTTTCCAATAAAAAAATCCATTCTCTTGACACACGAAACCCATTTACTCTAAGCCCAATTTTTGGGGCGTTAAAACTCACCCCTCCTAAAAGAAATTTCGTCTCTGAAATTTTCAACTAACAAGGTGGTCGTGTATCAACTACCCCACCATGCTACCGTTGCACACTCTGACCCTAATAATTTTAATAAATACCCAAAACATCCACCTATCGCAAACATTCTCAAACATATACAGAATAAGTACCAAATTCCGATTCAAATGTTTACAAAGCCTTAACACTTCCATAGCCTCGGCCGCGGCCGCTTGCTCCTCTTCTAGTGACCATTATCTGTATTAAAATTTTATGAAGTTTTAATTAGTTTCGGTGTTTACGCTAATGTCTTATGAGAGTGTTAAGTAAAGTACTATTTTCGCAATCGTAAATCCTCTACAATTTTAGTTCCCTATGGGCTTTAGTTACTCTAGGTATATTCTAAAAGTAGCCCGCTACCTATAGTATAACAGTTCAAATTAAGTATCAAGAGAACTTACTTGGTTCGACGTCGAGGACTCGGTGTGCCACCGGTAAGAATTTCCAAAGTAGTCTAAAAATATTAAAATAAATAATAAGGCCCATTTTCATAGCCCGAGCTTAGCAATCGGGCTCTGATACCACTAAATGTAACACCCCAAACCTGGCCTAGACGTTATAGCCGAATCTGGTGATGTCACATTGAAGTGTTTTTGTGAAAACTTATTTTCATTGAAAACCCTTCTTAAAGACTTTTGGAGTAAAAACCCAGTTTAAAGTTGTTTCGTAAAATGATGTGTGTTTAAAATAAATCGGTCTTTTTATTAGGAATAATTATTTTAAAAGTAAGACTTTTTACCAGTGGAAGCATAATTTTGAATAAAAACAATCGTTTTAAGAAAACTTGGTATAAGCTTATAAGAAATAAATCCAAGTTCCATTTCTTAAAATGTAAAGTATAACAATCAAAGTAACGATAAGTAGAGGGGTGGCCTTATTACAAACCAAACTATAAAGAAAACCAAGTTCAAAACATCTTGCTAGCTGACCACCTCCAAGTCCCTCCATCTGTCGAACCGCCTACTAGGGATTTCCTGAGAAAATAAAAGAAGGGGGGTGAGTTTCAAAACTCAGTGTGTACAACCCTCAGCAAACAAAACATACAACATTCATTTGCGCCTAAGCCCATATCATAATAAAAACAACATATGTATTCAATGCTCCCATCCCAATCAAACCATACACTCTATTTTCCCTTCCAACCCTACACTCCTATAGGGATATAAATATCAACCCACCCATCCCTACACTCCAATGGTAGCACCAGTTGCAGCACTAACTCAAGCATTGCAGCAAAACTGCTAATCATATATTGGGCTTAAAAGCCTTCAGTAGCATTTATATTTGGCACAAAGCCATAGGTAACTGTAATAGGATTGGCACATAGCCATCAATTAGGGTAATATAACCGGCACAAAGCCTATAATATCAGCACAAAGCCTTTTATATTGGCACAAAGCCCATAATTATGGCACGAAGCCCATATTAATGGCACACAACCCTCGGTAACATTATCGGTGCAGCATGCCTGCTCGGTGGCTAAAAAGCCTGCGGTGGCTATAAAGCCTTCGGTGGCTATAAAGCCTTCGTTGGATCCACGGTCGTCAAGGGGCTATGCAATCCTCACATATCTTCCTCCGTATCAAAATCCCCACCCAAATGCAGCATAATATCTCATGAATGCATCAAATCATACATATACAAATCATACATATATCAAATAGGGCATTTTTAGTAATTTTTGCCCTTAGAGGCATTTCGATATTTTCAAGTATTATGGATTTAGTACTTACCTGGGTCCATTAAGAAATCCCTGTTGGCCAAAATGAATAGTTACTATGCACCAGGTAGGATTCCAGAGAAGAGGCGGTGGGTCATTGAGACCACTTAAGGTCCAATCTCTCTCTAGATCCAATCCTAGACATGCATATACCCATTACCACACTTCAACCTTATGACTTGTTCACAGTTGCAATTATGTGTTTAAGTTTTATGTTGTTTTAGTAGTTATCAGAGACTAAGACCAAACCCATATACAAAACCCAAATAAGCCTACATACATGCAAATGACCCACTAAGCCCAATCTCATTCATATGGCCCATAAGGCCCAAATTACATCCATATGGCCCATTAGGCCTAAATCTCATTCATATGGCCCATTAGGCCCAGATCTCATTCATATGGCCTATTAGGCCCAAATCAATTCCAGATCATGTAACATGCATGACTAACTCAATTCATATAACCAAATCAAACAATTTCACAAAACTTAGCCTTAGAGCCCACCGGGCCCATTTAGCCACTTTTGACTTTTTAGCTTTCTGGCATTATCGATATCATGTGAGTGTAGTGTTTGTACACACCTTTAATTGTGAAGCACACTACGATTGTTTAGCCACGAACCTATGATCAATCAAAACTAACAGTTAATCATACACTTAGTATCGTTTCTCCCTTTTTATCAAAAGCGAAAACATACCAATCCCTTACCTTGAACAATTAAGCCTATCAACCCTTCACTTATTCGCTAACCGTAATTAACTCCAAGATTTGCATTAAAGAACCTTGACTATCAAAGGCTGCACAACCAAGTGATTTACATCCATCAAAGGTCATTTTTAACCAATCCTAACCATATTCGGCCAACCATTAATCCAAGAATTATAGATGAGTACACTTACCGATTGACTAGGGACTTTACCACACCAAAACCCAAAGCGCAAGGAGAGTACCTCGTTAAAGAAACAACAACGACTCGGTAGAGAAACACAAGGGTTCGGCCTAGACAAGAGAATGAGTGAAAGATAGAATGATGGGTTTCGGCTAAAAATAAGATAATAAAGTGATTAAAACTTACCCCTTTTGTTGAATAAAGAAAGATTTGCTCTCTTACCGCCACAAGATTACTTGCCCACAAGATTTTAGATTATAGAGTGTGATTTTTAGAAGTGAGATTTGGTTTTACAAATGGAGAAGAAGAAATTGGTTTGACAAAGAATGAAACCCCAATGAGAGAATTTCTCTTCTAATTCAACATTAGAAGAAATATTGTGGGAGGGAAGGAGAATTCGGTCTAGGCGCTTTTGTTTGGAAAAAGATAGAAATTATGATTACTCAGGTATTTGCCAAAGGGAAAGAAACTAAAAAAAAATTGGGAAATTGGAAGGAATTTTCCCCTAATTAATCAACTAAAGCACACAAAAGCAAAAAATGCCCTATTTACCCATACGACATAGATATATATACTAAAAATAAATAAATAAAAAAACCTACACTCCCCAGTCGACTCAAACTTATCACCAATTAAATTCCTTTATTTTCTCCAAATTTTATCTTCATCCCCATCCTTTGGTGTTTCAGTCCAGTTCAAACAACATCCCCACGCCAGTAGCAAAATAGCAGGTTGTTACGCACAAGGCAACTCGAAACCAAGACCTCCAAGCACCACCACATGCTACCAGCCACTGGGATTCGGACCTGCGACCACTCGGATCCATAGCATGCTTCTCGCCATTGCACCACAACCCTTCTTGTGACATGTTCCATTCTCAACTTCTTTTAATGCCTATTTCCCAGCGACCAAGTCATCCAAATAAATCTAAAAATATTCGCCAACACCTAGCTTTGAACCTCCAACCTCTTCACTATGATACATGTAACACCCCAAACCGGCCTATGCATTAAGCCCGGATTTTGACATGCCACACAAATTAAACGTACATTCAAATCATTTAACGAAGTAGAAATCAAATTCCAAAACGATTAAGAGAATGACTTTATCGAAAAAAAACAAAGTTCATTGAAAACCATGATTAAAACACAAGAGTTTATCATTTGGTCTATAGAGTAGTAATTGATTAAAACTTTGGATTTATTTAGTTGAAATATTTCATCGAAAAAGTTTTAAAAGAATTTCCTAAGTTTCAATGATATTTAAGAAAAACCTTTATTTTATACGAGAGTTATAGAAAAACATTTATAAAAACTAAACCAATCCAACTTAGGAAAAACTAAAACATAATAAAACCCATCCACATAATAAAATCCATAATTAAAGAGGCCTTATTACATCGCCATAAAAATAGTACTTAATAAAATTTATTAAAGAAGTCTTAAAGTTTTATAAACCACCATTTGTAGTATAGCCTCCACACGAAGTCATCTCCGACCCAAGTCTCCATCAATTGTTATTACCTGAGAGGGGTAAAAAATATGGGGTGAGTTACTTAGAACTCAGTGTGTAACTCACTTACCATAATCCACTGGGCCAAGACCATTTAAGCATTTATTTGGGCCTAAGCCCATTTCAAATATAATAATTTAGTATGTCTAAAATGCAAGTGATATGTAATTCCCAAAACCAAACCTAGATTTCCATCGCTACACACCACCGTACCAACCAACACACACACGGGGAGCTTTAGTCACCCACCACCTAACACACCAAAGTAGGCTTTAAGCCCAATATAATATTTGTGGCAACGACCATTTAAATAATTGTGGTAGAACCACCGATCTAGATTTTGGACAATGGCCATCGTGACAGAGTCACCTATCTAGAATTTTGGCATCAAGCCTTTCTTCTCTTCATCATTGATCACAACCCATGCAATCATGTTTATGCATAACAAAATATTTGTAAAAAAAAAAAAAGCCATCTTACAATTTATCAATTTTGGCCCATTAACACATATAACCAATTTATCAATTATCATAAATGGCCCAATTATCAAATATCACTTATGGCCTATTTATCGATTATCACATATGGCCCAAATTGTCAAATATCACATATGGCCCAAATTGTCAAATATCACATATGGCCCAAATTGTTAAATATCACATATGGCCAAAATTGTCAAATATCACATCTGGCCCAAATTGTCAAATATCACATCTGGCCTACTTATCAAATATCACATATGGCCCACTTATCACTTTTATCGAATTAGCTCGTTAAGGGCAATTTCGTAATTTTCATGATCTTAATACAATTTTCAAAATCTTATCTTTAAGATGATAATTATGTTATTCTTCCGATTTCACTAACTTGTGATTTCATCCAACGATTTATACGATATAGTCATCTAACCCATGAGATACGGTGTGAGATTACACACCTGATTACGGTGAGAACTACACTCTCCCGCTCGTCGATATCTAAACACACATCACGATGGATTAGAACACTAAAATTTAATATTAAACTATTCTAATATTAAGCGATCTAGATCTTACCCTCGGAATCTCGAACAACCACTATTTGCGATTTCTCTCCGATCAAAGGTTCAGAACCACGAGTAAACAATGGTTCGGGGGTACGTACGACTTCAAATAATTGATTTTCGCAGGATGAGGGTCCATAACCCGGTGGAAAGTCTCAGATTTTTGAAACAATCCTTCTCTTGAATTTAGGGGGAATAATGGAACCACCCCTCTTCCGAACACTATTAACAACTCTTTTCGTCCCTATTTTGATTGTCTTCAAAGACAAGGAATCATTAGTCTGACCAATAAGTTATCGAAATTTTGACTAGAGGTTTTAAAGAGTGGGATTAACTTACCACAATATCCTCGTTCCACAATATGACAATCGAGCAATAACGTCCCCTAAAATGAAATCGATTAATAAATGATTTCTATCGTTTTCATCACCTAAAACTAGAAGTTCTAGAGTGTTCCTAAGGGTTCATCACAATAATAAACATTTAATAAACAAATACTTACTGAACATACTTACTTGACTTGGTGTCGGATGCTCGTGGTGCCATACTACCTTTAAAACATAAAGTCTAGAAATTTAAGTGGTTTTTAAATAGAAATCATTGTTGAACCCAAACCACAGCCGAGTTTTGAAACTGGGCTCTGATACCATAAAATGTAACACCCCAAACTCAGCCTATGCATTAAGCCCGAATTTTGACATGATACAAAAATTAAACGTACATTCAAATCATTTAACGAAGTAGAAATCAAATTCTAAAACAATTAAGAGAATGACTTTATAGAAAAAAATCGAAGTTCATTGAAAACCATGATTAAAACACAAGAGTTTATCATTTGGTCTATAGAGTAGTAATTGATTAAAACTTTGGATTTATTTAGTTGAAATATTTCATCGAAAAAGTTTTAAAAGAATTTCCTAAGTTTCAATGATATTTAAGAAAAACCTTTATTTTATACGAGAGTTATAGAAAACATTTATAAAAACTAAACCAATCCAACTTAGGAAAAACTAAAATATAATAAAACCCATCCACATAATAAAATCCATAATTAAAGAGGCCTTATTACATCGCCATAAAGATAGTACTTAATAAAATTTATTAAAGAAGTCTTAAAGTTTTATAAACCACCATTTGTAGTATAGCCTCCACACGAAGTCATCTCACCCAAGTCTCCTCAATTGTTATTACGAGAGGGTGAAAATGTAATGTCAAATCGGACCCTAATCGATAAATATTTAATATTTATATCTTGAGTTTATTATATATGAATTTATGTGTGAAAGTTTCAGAGAAAAATTTTATCGTTTGAGTATCGAATTTGACAAAAGGACTTAATCGCGTAAATGGTAAAAGTGGCATACTAGAGTGTAAAGTGCCTATTTGAGCATGGCTTTAATATGAAGCATTAAAAGGGTAAATAACCCATTTTAGAGTTAGTGGATGGCTTATGTCAAAATAACCTTAGTATATATGTTAGTTTTATTTTATATTAAAGGTTATATTAGTAATTTAATAATTTCTTTATTATATGTTAAAATAACATAAACAAAAGCCATGATATTATTCATTCTCTCAAGGCCGAATGTTGAGAAAGAAAAAAGGGTTGTGTTCTTTAAATTTCGACAATTTGAGGCTTGATTTCAAGGTTAGTTTGATTGCTTTTAATAATTTTACGCTTTTGAAATCGTTTAATCCAACCCATGTTGTAATTTTTGAATCTAAGCATGCTTGATGTTCGCCATTGTTGTGTTCATGTGGTTTTGATATTTGATGATTTTAGATGAAAGATATGTAAAAGATTAGTATGTTTTGCATTGGAAGTTTTGATGAAATTGAGTATTTAGGGCTAAATTGTAAAACAAAATTTTAGAGGCCTATTTGCAAAATAAATGAAATGTGAGGACTTGTAAAGTCCCTAGGAATATTCGCCCTTGTATAGTTTTAGCTAATTTGGTGTATTTTGTGTGTTACATAAATAGGACTAAATTACAAAGTTGTGAAATACTAGGGGTAAAATAGTAATTTACCCATTTATATGATTAGGGACTAAATTGAGATGAATGGTGCTTGAATGAGCTAAATTTTAATGTGTTTTAGATCAAGAGCAAAGAAAAAGCAGATTTCGATCGGGGAAGATTTAAGGTTCTCGAATAGCCGATTTGCACTGGCCATCGAAAACCAAGGTAAGTCCTTAAGCTAAAATGAGTCATGGAATTATTTATGAAACTGTTAAATGATATTGTTCGATAAATTTAAAGGTGTATTATTGTAATAGCCGAATATACATAGTGAAATTGGCTTGAATGCCTAAATTGACAATACGAGATTAATGTGTATCTTTGATATATTATTTAGAAAAAAATGTGAAGTATGTGATTGGTTTGTGTATGTATTCGGGCTTAGTGCCTAGCAGGCCTTGTGCCGGTGATATATTCGGGCTTAGTGCCTAGCAGGCTTCGTGCCGGTGATATATTCGGGCTTAGTGCCTAGCAGGCTTAGTGCCGGTGATTTATTTCGGGCTTTAAATGCCTAGTAGGCTTTATGCCGGTGATATGCTATAAGTGGAGATTTTGAACATCAAACAAGGTGAGATGTTTATATAGTGATATGTGGTAAAAAGTTCAGGTAAGAACTAACCTACCATCTTAGTAAGAAATGAAGTGAACTAAAACTTTTATTGTATAGTTAAAGATCAGTGATGAGTGTGACAAAAGCACTTGTACTTGTGTATAATTAGAAATAAAAGACCGATGCCTAGATTGGTTCATATGAAATAATGATATCTGAGTTCACGATGTCACAAAGAATGATATTTAAGTAAAGAGCATTACTATTATTCACTATCAATATTTTACATAATGAAATAATTATGTTTCATACTATAAGCTTGGATTTTAATATGTTTAAATGTATGCTCATTATATTTATATTTGCTTCGGACTTACTAAGCTAGTAAGCTTACTTGTGTGTGTCTTTGTCTACCTCTATTTTATAGATTTTGATTCAACTCTGAGCTCGAAGGATCATCCGTGAAGTCAACCACACTATCGACTTTCTTTTGGTATTGAAAACTTAGTTTGTTATTTAAAAGGGCATGTATAGGCTAGACTAAACCGTATAACTAATATTTTGTAATAGTGTAAATATGCTAGCCATGCTAAAATGGCTATCTATTTTGAATAACTTGTTTTGTGTTGTGATGATATAGTTTGCTCATGCCATGAACTATTATTATGCTTGATTATGGTTTAATCATGTGTGAGAGTGGTACTATTATTTATGCATGTTAGGTTATGACATGAATGACTTATAAATTAGTTCATGTTGATGAGCTTAATATATGGTATATACATTTATAATGTTTGGGTTCATGATTGACAATGAATAATGGTAAGCTTGGTGTAATATTTGGTTTAGTCAATAAAGTAAATGATGAATGCATATTTAAGTTATAGTATGTGGGATATATGTGTTAAATAATGTTATGACTTGTGTGTATTTGAATTGGTCACTTACTAGATAGGTATTAAGTTCAATAATGTATGATTGTATTAGGATATTTCGATTCAATTTGTGTAAGTGAGTACATACATATATTATTCTTGGATAGTTGGATATTAGGTTCGAACTTTGTTTAGTTTATTGAATGTTGGTCAAATGATGTTTAGATATGATATGTTTAATATGTGATCACCTATATGAGATTTTGATAGACCTTTTATATGTGAATAGGGTGGTTGTTTAGTGAGTTGGATTAGGACTCGGTGCATATTATTTTGGATGTGTAATTTGTAAGCATGAGTTAGCCTCATAAACTTTGTATTTGGTAATAGAGAATATTAATGAACATGTTCCGGAATGGCAAATCCTGGTATGGAAGTTATAGGTATATGAGTATTTAGTGTGTCCTATGTGAATCAGTAATGAGATAGCCAAATGAGGGAAATATGGTTTTGAAGGCATTCGGCCATATGTTTTAATATTGTATAAATTCAAAGTGGTAATATGCGTATGTATGTGATGAAAGATATCTTAATTTTGGGTCTAGTATGCCATGTATTACATTTACTAAATTAAGATTTTAGAAATTTATCTTATTCTGCTTATCTAGGCAAAAGAGATTGTACATGTTTGAATCGTATGCAAATTTAGTATGAATAGTGCATGCAAAAGTAATGATTAAGTTGTTTAAATTTATGTGGCTCAATTATGCGCATGTAACCAATTTCAGGTTTGCATTGGATCGATTGAGTGTTGGTTCTATTTGATTTTGGTATGAGAGGTTTATTTAAATGTCATGACTATTACATAATTAAAAACTTATTATCAGATATGACTTAAGTGATTGATCAAAAGTTGTGATTTAATAGTAATGCCCGTAACCCTAATCCAAATGACGGATATTGGTTAGGGGTGTTACATTTTATTGAGTATCGAGCTACGGTTTAGTCGATTCTAGGACTACCGTAGTATGTAAAGTCTAGCTATACATGCCTTTAAATTGTATATATGATAGTGTGGTGACTTCGACAAATTCAATTGTATTTTATATAGTAAATGGATTCCAATCTCGATAGAGAGAGAAGATGATGTGGAGAGTGTCGCGCCGGTCTCGCACATGGATCAGCCACCAGACTCTCAACCAGATTACGGTAACCACGAGGAGAGGCTAAACAAGCCTTCTACCAAATGATGAATGAATGGTTTACCCAGTTTATTGAATAATCCAATGCATACAACAACCTCCACCCCGAATAATCCAACTCCCAGACCTTCAAGACTCTCGATGATAGATCCAAAAATATGGGGTGTGGGAATGGACTGGTTAACTTCGCATGATGCACGTTGGTCAATTGTAAAGAAAGCTTATTGATTTGAGACATCGAATCGGTGAGATCGTTAGAATTGAATCCAGTGATTTAGGTGGGTTTCCTGGTTATATCCTCGATGTTAGCCCGTAGTATGTGAGAAAAGGTGCGAAGCTTATTTGGCTTATGTATTGATAATAAATTGTTTGAGAAATGATTGAATCTGCACTGATTGTATGTGAATACCGGATGTGTTTCAAGAACTACCGGGTTTACCCAAAGACGAGAGATTGAGTTTGGCATTGAATTAGCTCAGGAACGACTCCGATCTCAATAGCTCCATATCGGATGGCACCTCTTGAGCTAAAAGAGTTGAAAGCAGTTGCAAGAGTTAACAGATAGGGCTTTGCACGACCAAGTTTCTCTCTTGGGGTGCACCATTTTTTGTGAGAAAGAAAGATGGAACGATGCTAATGTGTATTGATTATCTAACAACCAATAAGGTAACTATAAAGAATAAGTACCCGTTACCTCGGATTGATGATTTATTTGATCGCTTGAAAGGGCTTCAGTATTTTGAAGATAGACTTGAGATCGGGTTATTATCGCCACTGAGTCGAGATATGGATGTGCCAAAGATCGCATTCTTCGGAGGTATGCTGACATTTTGAGTTTCGTTATGCCTTTTGGACTCACTAATGCACCTGTAATTTTTATGGATTTAATGAATCGAGTCTTCAGATAGTTTTTGGATCGGTTTGTAGTAGTGTTTATTGATGACATACTGATCTACTCAAAATGAAACCGAGCATGCCGATCATTTGAGATTAGTGCTACAAACTTTGAGAGATCAACAGTTGTATCGAAGTTTAGCAAGTGTGAGTTCGGATGAAAGAGGTCACTTTTGGGACATGTTGTTTCAAAGATCGAGGCATTCGAGTTGATCCGAACAAAATATCGGCTATACTTGATTGGAAGCCACCAAAAATGTTTAGAGATTCAAGTTTTACGGGACTTATGGGTTACTATTGACGATTTGTGAAAGATTTTTCTATGCATAATAAAATCCATAATTAAAGAGGACTTATTACATCGACTTTCCATAAAGATAGTACCGTATTAATAAAATTTATTAAAGAAGTCTTAAAGTTTTATAAACCACCATTTGTAGTATAGCCTCCACAGCTTGGTGTAATATTTGGTTTAGTCAATAAAGTAAAAGTCATCTCACTTACCCAAGTCTCCTCAATTGTTATTACTTTGTTTAGTTTATTGAATGTTGGTCAAATGATGTTTAGATATGATATGTTTAATATGTGATCACCTATATGAGGTAGAAAAATATGGGGTGAGTTACTTAGAACTCTTACCATAATCCATAATGGGCCAAGACCATTTAAGTATTTATTTGGGCCTAAGCCCATTTCAAATATAATAATTTAGCATGTATAAAATGAAAGTGATATGCAATTCCCAAAACCAAACCTAGATTTCCATCCGCTACACACCAATTACCAACTAGCTACACACCACCCATTACTAACTAGCACACCTGTGGGAGCTTTAGTCACCCACCCCGCCAACACACCAAAGTAGGCTTTAAGCCCAATATAATATTTGTGGCAACTGCCATTTAAATAATTGTAGTAGAACCACCGATCTAGATTTCGGGCAACGGCCATTGTGACAGAGTCACCTATCTAGAATTTTGGCATCAAGCCTTTCTTCTTTTCATCATTGATCGCAACCTATGCAATCATGTTTATGCATCAAAAAGTAGTTGTAAAAAAAAAACCATATTACAATTTATCAATTTTGGCCCATTAATCAAAATAGCATTTTGGCCCATAAAATCACATATCACATATAACCCATTTATCAATTATCATAAATGGCCCAATTATCAAATATCACTTATGGCCCATTTATCGATTATCACATATGGCCCAAATTCTCAAATATCACATATGGCCCAAATTGTCAAATATCACATATGGCCCAAATTGTCAAATATCACATACCCAAATTGTCAAATATCACATATGGCCCAATTGTCAAATATCACATATGGCCCAAATTGTCAAATATCACATATGGCCCAAATTGTCAAATATCACATCTGGCCCAAATTGTCAAATATCACATATGGCCCACTTATCACTTTTATCGAATTAGCTCGTTAAGGGCAATTTCGTAATTTCTATGATCTTAATACAATTTTCAAAATCTTATCTTTAAGATGATAATTATGTTATTCTTCCCGATTTCACTAACTTGTGATTTCATCCAATGATTGATATGATATAGTCATCTAACCCATGAGATACGGTGTGAGATTACACACCTGATTACGGTGAGAACTACACTCTCTCGCTCGTTGATATCTAAACACACATCACGATGGATTAGAACACTAAAATTTAATACTAAACTATTCTAATATTAAGTGATCTAGATCTTACCCTCAAAATCTCGAACAACCACTATTTGTGATTTCTTTTCGATCAAAGGTTCAGAACCACGAGTAAACAATGGTTTGGGGTACGTACGTCTTCGAATAATTGATTTTTGCCGGATGAGGGTCCACAACCCGATGGAAAGTCTCGGATTCTCGAAACAATCATTCTCTTGAATTTAGGGGGAATAATGGAACCACCCCTCTTCCGAACACTATTAACAACTCTTTTCGTCCCTATTTTGATTGTCTTCAAAGACAAGGAATCATTAGTCTGACCAATAAGTTATCGAAATTTTGACTAGAGGTTTTAAAGAGTGGGATTAACTTACCACAATATCCTCGTTCCACAATATGACAATCGAGCGATAACGTCCCCTAAAACGAAATCGATTAATAAACTATTTATATCCATATGTCGAGTAATATGAAAATCCTTAATAATCCCTTACCTTTAACACTTTCAACGATCTACTGACGCCATTTAACACTTGAGTTTCGGCCTTCCACTATCACACTTTTGTCCAAGGCTTCAAAGAAGAATGATCAAGAAGGATACTTATGTATAGTGGAAGATTCGGCTATAGTGAAAATATTGGAGAGGATGATGATCAATAACATTCGGCCATGGTGAAATTTTAAAGAGGGAGTGATGTTTGAGAGTTTTTGCAAGAAGAAAAGAAGAAGAAAATAAGGTGTTTATGTTTGGGTTTTCTTTCAAGAATGGAAGATGAACAAAGAAAACGTCTTGAGGCTAGTGTTCATGCGACAAGAGAAGAAAAGAAAAAAAAGAAAAGAAAATGCCCTTCAAGATTGTATGGTTTTAAGACAAGGAGGAAAAGATTTTTGGAGAGAATGAAAGATAATACCGAAATGGTCAAAATGAAATGGCCAAAACAAAAACAAATTTTACCTATTGCTCAAGGCACATTCAGCTAGGGAGAAGAATTTGGAGAGAAAGATTTTGGAGAGGAAAGCTATTGATACACCAAAATGCCAAAATGAAAATGACCAAAACTAGCACCTATCTTACCAAATGCTAACAAAAATTCTACCATCCCCTAGCCCCTAAAACCATCCAAGTGCATGGCCAAATGGTCAAAGTTTAGCCGCCCAAACTTTTTAAAACATCTCCCCTTGTTTTAAGCCTTATGTCCCCCTTACATGCCTTTTCCATATGATTCCTTTCCCTAAGCTATCACTTGCCTTTTTCCCATGATCTTCTTGCCATAAAAAAAATTAATCCAACTCATCTAATCCTTATCCATGACCGACACTTGCTAAGGAAAAGTAAAAATAAAAGCTTTCAAAATGCATGCTAGGAGATTCGAACCTCTTCCCTCAAGCAAACATGCATGCGCCAACACCACCTTGCTACTAGCTCATCTCATGCTAGTTTTTGACACTTAAACTTACTTAAACTTCAAAGTCACTTGCTCCATTTCAATTAAATACTCCTTACTAAAATTGATTCTAATTTCGAATAGTTCTCAAGTCTTCTCAAGACTATACTAAACATGCAAAATTTTAATTATACACAAGTTAAGCACCAAAACATGCATCATATCAATACTCAAATTTTAGGATGTTACAATACACGCCCATTGCCACTGCGTCGCCCCCTTTATTTAAGTCATATTTCCTCCCTAATTAATTATAAACCTTTCTACCGCGCTCCAGGTTTACATAAAAAACCAACATTTAGCGCACGTTGCGACTAGAACCCTGCTCCTAACGCCTTTGCCACTGGGCGGTGTTTCTTTGTGCCGTGAATCAGGCCCAACTAATTATAAGGCCTAAACTGTGGTCTTGATAGTAACATATGCGCAATAATTTTTTTTTTGCCAAGTCCAAGACTTTAACCTTTGACCACCAGCTTGTTCAGAACGCCCCAGGCCACCAAATCACCTACTTCCTTGTGCTATCTTTTAACCTAAAAATATTTTAAAAGCTTTCTGACTAACACCAACCTCACTTAAGGGTAAAAACAAAATTTTTGCTAAAGCTCTAGATCGAGCCAAGACTTTTCCAGCACTACCAACCCTTCCTAATTCACCTAAAAATTAAACTAAACATGCAATCATATTTTTTTTTAAACACACTTAATTCATTATTCCCTTTCTTTTTTTCCCGATCGGCAAAATCCATTCTCTCGACACACGAAACCCATTTATTCTAGGCCCAATTTTTGGGGCGTTACACCACATGTTTCATTTATTTCACATTTTAGTCCTTTGATTTATTATTTTCACAATTTAGCCCAAATTACTCAGTTTCATAAAAAAATCAAATACAAAATATATTAATCTATCACATATCTTTCATATTTCACCAACTAACATCACAAAGCTCACAATTTCATCAATGACATATCTCAAAATCTTCATCAAATTCAGAAATTGAAACATGGGCTTGATAGATTATATAGCAACGATCTCAAAAACGGATCAAAAACCATACCTTAATCAAGATTAATAGATGTCGAATGCTCAAAGCTCATGAACCCTATATTTTCTTTATGATTTTCAGTCATGAAGCATAAAAGATGATAGAATTTGGCTTTAGTTTTGTTTAATTAATCTTTTATTTTACAAATTACCTATTTAGCCTCATTAATATCATTTAAATTCCACTAACCATAGGCAATTGTGTCCATCCATTAACCATATGGTCTAATAACAACATAAGGACCTTTCATTTAAGAAGCCATGTCAATTTGGCACTTATATAATTAAAAACAACTTTTGCATTTTATGCGATTAAGTCCTTTTTGTAAATTAAGCACACAAACGATCAAATACAATCATGGAAATTTCACACATTTCAATTCACATACTATAAACACAAAAAATACTATTAAAATATTTTTGTGACTCAGAATTGTGGTCTTGAAACCACTATTTTGACTAGGGTCTAAACCGGATTGTTACATTATAAAAGGTTAAATATAACATCCCAAATCCAGCATAGACGTCATGGCTAGATCTTGATAAGTTACTACGATTAATTTTGAAAATTCAAAAATCATTTGAGGCTTGTAAAAATAGCGCTGGCTTTTGATAAATAAAATTCAGGTTTATTTGGAAAAAAATACCTTTCTTACTTAATTGGTTAAATTTGTCGATTAAATTTATATTTATAAAACACTTAAGTTTTTAGCAGAACTCTTAGTTAAATTTAGTTTTGGAAAATATGGTTTGATATTGAAATTCCAAGGTTTTGAAGATAGAGTTATTATAATTGAATAAAAAAGATAAAACGGTTCAAAACGGAAAATAAAGTCCAAATAAAAAACAGTCTCAAAAGTCCAAAACAGTTTGACAACACCAAAATAGAGTAAAAAAAGTTAAAAGAATCACAAAATTAAATATGTTTAACAGAGCTCCTGTCGAACCGATCTGTTTTATGTTTGTAGGTTACCTGAAAGTAAACAAATGGAAGTGAGCTTACAAGCTTAGTGTGTAACTTATTACAATTAATACACTAGACACACATGATTTATCAGTTCAAATAGTAGACATGCTTTCAGATACCAATCAGATATATATTTCATATTCAGATATAGAAACAAATGTGTAACATCCTCAAAACCCCCTTGGTCATAAATAATATGAAATAAAATCTTAGCGAAATAATGTATAAGATCAAAGAAAATGAAAGTTGCAAGATATCAAAAGAGAGTTAAATCAAAAGCAAGACATGATGTATTAAATTAAAAAAGGGACTAAATTATAAATAATGAAAAAGTTCTATAGCACGGTATAAATGTAACATCCCTAAAATTGATATATAATAAAAGTAGTAATAAATTGAATAATGTATAATTGATTTTTGGTAAAATGAGAAAATGATATAAAGATGATAATAGAGAATATTGAGGAGTATTAAAAAATAATAATTAAGAAGTAAGGAGTATATTAATTTAAAGTAAGGACTAAATTGTAAATATGTGAAAAGTTTTTGGCTCAAGCGTAAATATTCAAAATTTAGGGGATTGAAGTGTAAAAATGAGAAAGTTGAAGGACCAAAAGTGAAAATAACCCAATTTACTATGGTACAGAATTAGCATGCAGGGACCTAATTGAATAGGTGAAGAATTGTGAGGGAGTAAATTGTAATTTTACCAAATTATGTGATGATTCATGAATGGAATTTTGAAAGATCATAAAGGGAAAAATGGTCAATTAGCAAGAGGGAGAATTCTAGAATGTAATGATGATGCTGGTGATATTTTTAATTAATTAATTAGTGAAACATTATTTTATTAAAATTTTACTTCGATATTTATTATTATTTTATTTAGAAAATTGTAGTATAAAAAAAAGGAAGGATGAATGAAATTTATCATCCTCCTAACGTGAGTGAAAGGGTGAGAAAGAAAGTTTTATTTTCTTTACAATTTAGTCATTTGCCATGAAAACCTACCTTTTTATCTAAAATTTTTGAAAATTTCCTTAGATATTAAAGAGAGAAGATGAAGTAGAGATTCTAGAGAATATGTTCATCAATTTAGAAGCAAGAAAGTAGTAGATGGCAGTGGATAAAATGAGAAGAAACAGGAAGGAAAGTGGTGCAGATGAGAAATTCATGGAAATGAAGAAGAAATGAAGAAATTATTGACAAATGAGGTAAGTTTCATAGTAAACCTACTTGTATTTCAATAGAATGAGTTAAAGATGTTTTGAGTGCGATGTATGAAACATGTATTTAATCTAAATACTAGAAATAGAAAGTATTTGATGAGGAATAGAGACTTAAAAATAAATTGGTAAGAGAAAATGTGATTTGTATGGTGAAAAGTAATAAGATTAAGAAATGAATATGTAATCTACACATAAATATAAGTGACTAAATTGTATAGTGATAAAAAATATGGCAATTATGTGTAACACCCCAAACTCGGTCTATGCGTTAAGACGAGATTTGGTTTGTTACATAGATCGGACTATCTTAATGATTTAGGTGAATCGGCAATTACAAAATCATTTTAAAAATAAAGTTTAATAAAACCAAGAGAAATAATTCTAAGTTCGATGAATTTGAAAAAAAATTAGTTGAAAATCTCTTTATTTAAAATTTAATTATCAAAACCTTAAAGTAATTTTTATAAGAGTTTAAAGGATTTGAAAATAAGAATATATAAAGAATCTCATATGTTTGAAAACCCATAGTATTTTAAGAAAACATTATAGGATAAACATGAGCCCATATTAAATGTCCAAAACATAATTTAAATCCATCCACGCATAAAAATCCATAAAACATTAATAGAGGCCTTATTACATCATATTCAAAAATAGTAAATTAAAGAAAGTATTTATTTAAAGTTCAAAGTTTATTAAACCCATGTTTGCAGTATGGCCTCCACGAAGTCATCCTCGGCCCAAGTCCACGTCAATTTCCATTACCCGAGATGGAAAAATTAAGGAGTGAGTTACTTAGAACTCAACGATAACTCACTTACTATATCCATCGGGCCGATCATCAAGTCATAAATTTTGGGCTTGAGCCCATAAAAAGTTTAATAAAGATAAATAATGAGATGCATGTAAAATGAAATTTCCCACCCAAACCTAATTTCCATCCGCTACACACCACCCGTACCAACCATCACACCTGTGGGGATCAAGTCAACCCACCCCGCCAACACACCAATCGTAGGCATAAAGCCATTTTTATATTTGTGGCAGAGCCACCGAACTAGATTGTGACAAAGTCACCGAACTAGAGGCATTGAGCCATTAAAATATTTGTGGCAGAGCCACCGAACTAGAGGCAATGAGCCATTTAATTATTTTGTGGCAAAGCCACCGAACTAGAGGCAATCAGCCATTTAATTATTTTGTGGCAAAGCCACCGAACTAGATTTTGGCAACAGGCCTTTCTTCTCTTCATCATTGATCCCATCCCATGCAACATGTATGCAAAATAATCTATATACATATGATGGTTTTAGCAAAAAGGCCCAATTTACATATGAGTCAATATTTCAGGTTTTTATAAGGCCCATAATACAAAATATCATTTAGCCCATTTAACAATCTAGCAACTTTGGCCCATTTAACGATCTAGCAGGGATTTCGGCCCATTTAACGATCTAGTATAGATTTCGGCCCATTTTACTATCTAACAGGGTTTTTAGCCCATTTTATGATCTAACAGAGATTTCGGCCCATTTACACATGAGACATAAAATTTACATTTTACCAACTAACTCATCGAGGGCGTTTTTTGTAATTTTCACAACTTTAACCGTTTTCATGTAATTTCACCAAAAATACCAATTATTACGTATTGTACCGATTTTGTCATCTTTACGATTTTGCTCAATACTACGGCATGACATCTAACCCGAGATAAGTGTGAAGTTACACACCTTGTTATCGTGAGTACTAAACCTTTCCGCTCGTCAACACCTAAACGTAACACGAACCATTAGAACACTTTCATTTATTAAAATACACTATTGGTAAACGATCTAAATCTTTACCCTTTTGATTTTGAACCACTTATATTTTTGGTTTCTCCTCGATTGTTGATTCATTGCCCGATGAGAATCCACAAACGAACAAAGGCTCGGGAGTACGAATAACCTCAAACAATTGATTCTCCTCGGATGAAGGTCCGCAACCCTGTGGAAAATCCTGATTCTCGAACAATTTCTTCGCTTATATTTAGGGGATTAGCGAACCGCCTCTTTTCAAGACTATGGACGCCTTTTTCGCTTCTATCTTGAATGTCTCTAAAGACATAAGATCATTAGTCCGACTAAATATTATCGAAATATGGCTAATGATTTATAAGATTTGAGATTGGCTTACCACGATTATCTTTGTTCATCAAAGAAACGATCGAGTGATTATGTCCCTATAACGAAATCGATTAAATAACTAACTAATCCAATATAATGAATAAAGTGAGAATCCTTTGAATAATCTCCTTACCTTAACTTGAGATTGATTCCAATGTTCCCCAATACTCAAGACACTTTGAGTTTCTGCCCTCCAAAAATCTCACTATGCCCACGATTGAAAAGAAAATCGAGTGAGAAGAATTCAGTTATGACCAACAAAGAAATGAAAAAGATTTTGGCACAAGAGCATATTAACATTTGGCCATGGGTGAAAGTATTGGAGAGATTTTAATGAAGAAGAAAATAAAAGGATGGGAAAATGGAAGTGATATGATTCGGTTTCAAGAGAGAAAGAGAAAAAGAAAAGAGAAGAAAAGAGAACTTAGTTTAGAAGAAAAGTGCATTCGACTTTGGGGAGGAAAAATGAGCAAAAAGAAAAGAAAGAAGAATCCTTGCTTGCATAAGTACTTTCGGTCACAATAAGAAAAGACTTGGGAGAGAAAAAGAGCTTCTAAACCGAAATGGTCAAAAGAAAATGACACAAAAAATGAGTTGCTTACTCAAGGATGTTGGCAAATTTCAGCTAGAGAGAAAATGAATGGAGAGGAAATATGTTTTGCTAAAAAAAATGACCAAAGTGAAAGTGTTTCACCAACACTAAAGCCTACCAAAACAATCAACCCAAAACCGCCATCCCCCACCCTCTATGCCATCCAAATACATGGTCAAAAGGCCATTAGGAAGTTTCAAAACATATCCCTAATCTTAAGCCTTATCCTCCTCCTTTTCCTTAAGTTGAGAGACAAAATCCCTAATTCAAGACATTCTATCCCCTATCTTAAGCTTTCCATAATCCTTAGTCTTCTTACCAAAAAAAAAAACAATCCAACTCATCCTAATCTTATCCCTACCCGACACATGCTGTGCTAAAGCAAAAAATAAAATTTCCTAATTGCATGCTAGGTGATTCGAACTCCTTCCCTCATGTCCAACTTATGGCGCCATCACCACCTTGTCACTAGCTCATCTTATGCCATCTTTTAGTACTTAATTAACTTAAGTTTCATGGTCACCTAATTTCTTTACACTAAAGTACACTTTACTAATATTTATTCTAACTCCAAGTAAACCCGAGCTAACACTTAGCATCATAATGATAATCGAATATTTAGGATGTTACAATTCTATCCCCTTAAAGAAAATTTTGTCCTCGAAATTTACCTGATTAAAAGAGGTGCGGATATTGTTGCCGAATTGCATCTTCAGGCTCCCACGTATCTTCCTCCACTCCGTGATTACGCCATAAAACTTTGACCAATGGCACAGTCTTCTTTCTTAGCACTTTAACATCCGGCCTAAAATTTCCACCGGTTCTTCCTCAAAAGACAAGTCCGATTTCAATTCCACTTCCTCATCGGTACTATGTGAGATGGATCCGATCTATAGCGCCTCAAAGATGGAAACATGGAAAACGTTATGAATTTGACTCAACTCGGAGGTAATTCAATCGATAAGCCATTGGACCAACACACTTCATCACACGATATGGCCCGATGAACCTAGGGCTCAACTTTCTCTTCTTTCCAAATCGAAAATTTTCTTCCAAGGTGATACCTTCGAAAGACCCGCTCTCCCACAAAGAACTCGATATCCTTGCGCTCAGTGTCCAGATATGACTTCTATCTATCTAAAGCTTCCTTTAACCGTGCTCGAATAACTTTTACCTTTTCCTCTGCTTTGAGATATCATCTCAGACCCAACATCCGCTGCTCGCCCAATTTAGTCCAACAAGTAGAGTACGGCACCTACGACCATACAATACCTCATAGGTGCCATCCAATGCTAGATCGATAGCTATTGTTATACGCAAATTTCGCTAATGGTAGAAAATCCTCCCAACTACCTCTGAAGTCGATCACACATCCCCTTAACATGTCTTCCAACATCTGAATTACTCTTTTTGACTGACCATCAGACTGAGGATGAAAAGTCAGATCAAGTTTAACTTTGTTCCCAAAGCTTCATGCAGAGCTTTCCAAAATCGTTATGTAAATCTAGGATCCCTGTCTGATATAATAGACACTGGTACCCCATGCAACCTCACGATTTCAGATACATACAGCTTTGCCAATTTCTGTAATGAATAATCCGTACGAACTGGAAGAAAATGAGTAGTCTTCATCAATCAATCAACTACTACCCATACAGAATTTTTCTTAGTAGGTGTTAAAGGTAACCCACTAACAAAATCCATTGTTATTCGCTCCCATTTCCAAAGAGGAATCTTTTTGGTTGTAACAAACCCGACGGCAATTGATGCTCGCCTTCACTTGTTGACAAGTCAAACATTTTCCTACAAACTCGTAAATCTCACGCTCAACCCCGCCACCAATATCATTCACGAAGATCTCGATACATCTTATTTCCTCCGGGTGCATAGCATAAGGGCTACTATGTGCCTCCAGAGAATCATTTGCCTCAATTTCGAGTCTTTAGGCATACAAACCTTCCACGAAAACACAAGACTCCATTCGTGTTTATACCAAAATCCTCTATTTCACCCCTTTCAACCTCTTTGAAATAAGGGTCCCAACTTTTATCGACATCCGCTTTTCGGATTTGTTCTAACCACGAGGCTTCACCAAGTTCGCTAATAGACTACCATCCTCATACAAACTCAAATGAGCAAACATTGCTCTCAATTCAGATACCGCTTTACGACTTAATGCGTCTACTACCACGTTAGCCATTCCAGATGATACTCGATTGAGAAATCATAATCCTTTAATAATTCCACCCATCTTCGTTGTCTCAAATTCAACTCCTTTTGAGTAAGGAGGTACTTGAGACTCTTGTGATCCAGATAAATGATAGACTTCTCACCGTAGAGATAGTGCCTCCAAATCTTTAAAGCAAATACCACCGCAGCCTAACTCCAAATCATGAGTAGGGTAGTTTACTTGATGCGCCTTAACTATCGAGAAGCATAAGCCACCACCTTTCCATTTTGCATCAAGACATAACCCAAGCCGTGTGAGACGATCACAATAAACGATAAATTTTTTTCCAAACCTCGGGCTAAATCAAAGCCGGTGCTTCCGTCGAATCTTCTTTAATTTCTCAAAACTCTCTTGTTGCTTTTCGGTCCAAACATACGGTACCCCTTTCGCAACAGCTTTAGTTAGGTGCAAAGAATCAACGAAAATCCTCAACAAAACGCCTATAATAACCACCAAACCCAAGAAACTCAATTTCACCACCGATTTTGGTGGTTTCCAATCCAGTACAGCTTCAATCTTTCGAGGATTCACCCTTATTCCCTCAGCTGATACCACATGACCCAAGAATGTCACTTCTTTTAGCCAATTTTACTGAATTTGGTATAAAGTTGTTTATCACGAAGTAGCTACAATACTATACGCAAATGTGTGTCATGCTCCTCATCATTTCTTGAATAAACCAAAATGTCATCTATGAACACTACCACAAACCGGTCTAAATATGGTTGAAAGACTCGGTTCATCATGTCCATAAATGCGGCTGGGGCATTGGTTAACCCAAACGGCATCACCAAAAACTCATAATGTCCATAACGAGTTCGAAATGCCGTCTTATAAATATCTGTTTCTTTCACCTTAAGTTGGTGATAACCCGACCTCAAATTAATTTTTGAGAAAATTGAAGCTCCTTTCAATTGATCAAATAGGTCATCAATTCTCGGTAAAGGATACCTATTCTTGATCGCCAATTTATTCAATTGCTGGTAATCAATGCACATACGCATCGATCCATCCTTCTTCTTAATGAACAAAACTGGTGCTCCCCACAGAGACACACTCGATCGAATAAATCCCCGATCCAATAATTCTTGAATTTGAGCTTTAAGCTCGCCAACTCCTTCGGTGCCATTCTATAAGGAGCAATGGACACTGGAGCCGTTCCGTGCAAAAGCTCAATGCCAAATTCTACTTCCCGATCTAGAGGTATACCAGGAAGTTCATCGGGAAATACATTTGGAAATTCCTTCACCGTTCTCACATCATCCACAGATAACTCTTTGGCATCCAAAGCACAAATAAAAGCTAGGAATGCTCCATATCCCTTCCGTACCAACTTCTCTGCCTTTAACGCAGATACCACATTTGCCAAGTAATTCCTTCGTTCGCCTATCATTATTACTTCCTTATCATCCAAGTTCTTATTGACATCCACTTTTCAAAGACAATCCAAATGCACCCGATGCATAACCAACCAATCCATGCCCAGAATGAGATCGAACTTGCCGAAAGCCAATTCCATCAAATTCGCCAGAATTACTTCTTCTTGAATTTTTAAGGGCACGTCTCTAAATAGTTTATTTACAATTACCGACTCTCCTAAAGGATTAATTACTATCATCTCACTATCGGTAATTTCAGATTCTAGATTCAAGTTTCCAGATATGGCGCTAGCAACATACGAGTGGGTAGAACCAATATCTATTAAAGCAAAGAATAGTACATCAAGATAAAGAACATACCGATTATTACATCAGGTGCATTGCCATCCTCATAGCGTCTAACTGCATAGACCAATCCTGGCTATCTTGCATCTGTGTTACCTCTAGGACCATTACCTCGACTCGGTGCACCTTGACCACGTCCAGCCCCATTACCACCATGACCTGGTCCACGACCTCTCGGTGGTTCTTTGAGTACCTCCGGCCTACTGCATCAAGATACGAACTTCCTGAGTCATATCCATACGTCGAGGGCAATTTCTATATTGGTGATCCATTGAACCACATTTGTAACAAGCGCCCGTTTTCCTCTAGCACTCTCCAAAATGCCTTTTTCCACATTCAGCACAATCTCGACTTTGATTATTAGCTACTGTGTGCTCTACCTTGAGTGGTTCATCATTTCGAGGCCTCTTGTAAACCTTTTGAAGAACCCGACTGCTTTATATCTCTCTTGCTTCTAAATATTTCCCGATTCTGACGTTCTGAGTTTTTAGTCTCTTCAACTATCCTGGCTTTCTCCACAAGCATGGCAAAAGTTCTAACTTGTTATGGGGCAATCAGGACCCGCAACTCATCATTCAATCCATCCTCAAAACGTACACAACGTTCATGATCCGTTGACACTATTGTCCGAGCATAGCAACTCAAGCGTAAAACTCAAACCTCATCTACGCCACCGCCTTATTCCCTTGTATTAGATTTAGAATTCCTTCCTTCGCATCCACATAATGGTTCCTACATACTTCCCTTGGAAGGCGCTTTGAAAAATTCCCAAGTAATCAATGTAGCCTCAGTGCCCTCTCGAATAGTAAGCCACCATTGATACGCCTCATCTCTTAGCAAGGACACAACTCCTTTCAGTTTCTGCTCGACAGTGCATTCCATATCATCCATAATCCGCTCCATAGCTTCGAGCCAATATTCTGCCACATTCGGAGCTACTCCGAAAACTCCTCTAAAAACTTCTGCATTATTAGACTTGAGTCGTTCTGATATCGACCCACAGGTTGTTGGCCCAACTCTAGTTCCAGCGACCCTTCCAAGGACTCGCAACATTGCTTGTGTCAAAGCATTATCTTCTTCCATATGATCATGTGATCCCGTCTCACTCTCAAATGAGGCAGGTGCATCCATTTCCGACATATGATTTGGTGCTTCAGTTGCACCTCTAACACCTCATCCTCTACCATGGCCACGTCTACCGCGTCCACGACCACGTCCTCTAGTGCTCATGATGACTAATTAAATTTAATCTGATTACAAGTTTTATGAATCAGAAAATTGTTTCAGTGTTTATTAATGATGTTTTATGAGATTTGAGAGATAAAGGTGTTTGTCGCAAACACATCCTATAGTCTCAATCTCTACGATTTTCAACATCTAGAACTAGAAGTTCTAGAGTGTTCCTATGATCATATCATCATCATAATAATTATTCAGTAACGAATACTTACTTGACTTGGTGCCGGATGCTTGTGGTGCCATACTAATCTTTAAACATAATTGAAATAATTTAAGAAATTATTTGTTGAACCCAACCACAGCTGAGTTTTAAAACTGGCTCTGATACCATTAAATGTAACACCCCAAACCCGGTCTATGCATTAAGACGAGATTTGGTTTGTTACATAGATGGAACTATCTTAATGATTTAGGTGAATTGGTAATTACAAAATCATTTTAAAACTAAAGTTTAATAAAACCAAGAGAAATAATTCTAAGTTCGATGAATTTGAAAAAAACATTAGTTGAAAATCTCTTTATTTAAAATTTAATTATCAAAACCTTAAAGTAATTTTTATAAGAGTTCAAAGGATTTGAAAATAAGAATAGATAAAGAATCTCATATGTTTGAAAACCCATAGTATTTTAAGAAAATATTAAAGGATAAACATGAGCCCATATTAAATGTCCAAAACATAATTTAAATCCATCCACGCATAAAAATCCATAAAACATTAATAGAGGCCTTATTACATCATATTCAAAATAGTAAATTAAAGAAAGTATTTATTTAAAGTTCAAAGTTTATTAAACCCATGTTTATAGTATGGCCTCCACGAAGTCATCCTCGCCCAAGTCCACGCCAATTTCCATTACCCGAGATGGAAAAATTAAGGAGTGAGTTACTTAAAACTCAAAGGTATAACTCACTTACTATATCCATCGGGCCAGATCATCAAGTCATAAATTTTGGGCTTGAGCCCATAAACAGTTTAAAAAGATAAATAATGAGATGCATGCAAAAATGAAATTTCCCACCCAAACCTAATTTCTATCCGCTACACACCACCCATACCAACCATCACACATGTGGGGATCAAGTCAACCCACCCCGCCAACACACCAATCGTAGGCATAAAGCCATTTGTGGCAGAGCCACCGAACTAGATTGTGACAAAGTCACCGAACTAGAGGCATTGAGCCATTAAAATATTTGTGGCAGAGCCACCGAACTAGAGGCAATGAGCCATTTAATCATTTTGTGGCAAAGCCACTGAACTAGAGGCAATAAGCCATTTAATTATTTTGTGGCAAAGCCACCGAACTATATTTTGGCAACAGGCCTTTCTTCTCTTCATCATTAATCCCATCCCATGCAACATGTATGCAAAATAATCTATATGCATATGATGGTTTTAGCAAAAAGGCCCAATTTACATATGAGTCAATATTTCAGGTTTTTATTAAGGCCCACAGTACAAAATATCATTTAGCCCATTTAACAATCTAGCAACTTTGGCCCATTTAACAATCTAGTAGGGATTTTGGCCCATTTAACGATCTAGTATAGATTTTGGCCCATTTTACGATCTAATATGGTTTTGGCCCATTTTACGATCTAACAGAGATTTAGGCCCATTTACACATGAGACATAAAATTTGCATTTTACCAACTAACTCATCGAGGGCATTTTTTATAATTTTCAAAACTTTAACTGTTTTCATGTAATTTCACCAAAAATACCAATTATTACGTATTGTACCGATTTTGTCATCTTTACGATTTTGCTCAATACTACGATATGACATCTAACCCGGGATAAGTGTGAAGTTACACAGCTTGTTATCTTGAGTACTAAACCTTCCCACTCGTCAACACCTAAACGTAACACGAACCATTAGAACACTTTCATTTATTAAAATACACTATTGGTAAACGATCTAAATCTTTACCCTTTTGATTTTGAACCACTTCTATTTTTGGTTTCTCCTCGATTGTTGATTCGTTGCCCGATGAGAATCCATGAACGAACAAAGGCTCGGGAGTACGAATAACCTCAAACAATTGATTCTCCTCGGATGAAGGTCCGCAACCCGGTGGAAAATCCTGAATTCCCGAAACAGCCCTTTGTTTATATTTAGGGGGATTAGCGGAACCGCCCCTCTTTCGAAGACTATGGACTGCCCTTTTCTGCCCTATCTTAAATGTCTCTAAAGATATAAGATCATTAGTCCGACTAAATATTATCGAAATATGGGTAACGATTTATAAGATTTGAGATTGGCTTACCACGATTATCTTCATTCCTCGAAAAAACGATCGAGTGATTATGTCCCTATAACGAAATCGATTAAATAACTAACTAATACAATATAATGAATAAAGTGAGAATCCTTTGAATAATATCCTTACCTTAACTTGAGATCGATTCCAATGTTCTCCAATACTCAAGACACTTTGAGTTTCTGCCCTCCAACAATCTCACTATGCCCATGATTGAAAAGAAAATCGAGTGAGAAGACTTCGGTTATAACCAACAAAGAAATGAAAAAGATTTTGGCATAAGAGCATATTAACATTCGGCCATGGGTGAAAGTTAATGAAGAAGAAAATAAAAGAATGGAAAAATGGAAGTGATATGATTAGGTTTCAAGAGAGAAAGAGAAAAAGAAAAGAGAAGAAAAGAGAACTTAGTTTAGAAGAAAAGTGCATTTGGCTTTGGGGTGGAAAAATGAGAAAAAAGAAAAGAAAGAAGAATCCTTGCTTGCATAAGTGCTTTCGGTCACAATAAGAAAAGACTTGGGAGAGAAAAAGAGCTTCTAAACCGAAATGGTCAAAAGAAAATGACACAAAAAATGAGTTGCTTACTCAAGGATGTTGGAAAATTTTGGCTAGAGAGAAAATGAATGGAGAGGAAATATGTTTTGCTAAAAAAAAAATGACCAAAGTGAAAGTGTTTCACCAACACTAAAGCCTACCAAAATAATCAACCCAAAATCGGCCATCCCCCCTAGCCTCTATGCCATCCAAATACATGGTCAAAAGGCCATTAGGAAGTTTCCAAAACATCTCCCTAATCTTAAGCCTTAACCTCCTCCTTTTTCCTTAAGTTGGAGAGACAAAATCCCCCAATTCAAGACATTCTATCCCCTATCTTAAGCTTTCCATAATCCTTAGTCTTCTTACCAAAAAAAAAAAAACAATCCAACTCATCCTAATCTTATCCCTACCCGACACATGCTATGCTAAAGCAAAAAATAAAATTTCCTAATTGCATGCTAGGTGATTCAACTCCTTCCTCATGTCCAACTTATGGCGCCATCACCACTTTGTCACTAGCTCATCTTATGCCATCTTTTAGTACTTAATTAACTTAAGTATCATGGTCACCTAATTTCTTTACACTAAAGTACACTTTACTAATATTTATTCTAACTCCAAGTAAACCCGAGCTAACACTTAGCATCATAATGATAATCGAATATTTAGGATGTTACATTATGTGTAATTGAATGAAAGATAATGCAAAGAACCATGGAATAAAAAATATTTTCATTAAAACAGTTTGGACAACAATAGTGACTTGAATTTGAAAGTTCACCAAAAATTATAGAAATTTATTTAGAGATTGAATTAAATATGGAATTAAATCTTATTGAGTCTAATTTCATATGGAAGAAAAGGTGAAAGAAACGAAATTTTATATTTTGAGATATATTAATTTTTGTAAAATAAGGTCCGAGTAGATTCGGGTTCCCCTGTTCTGACTTTGGAAAATCATCAAAATTGTAAAAAAATGATTAAGGGTTTAAATTTATATTTTTAAATTCTTAATGAGCCTATTTTTAAGAGAAACAAATAGAAACATCATCCAAACCCTGTAGTAAGAGATAGTTAATTTTTAGTAAAGAAATGTTGAAACTATCAAGCAACAGAATGGGGACAAATTTGAAGAATTTACTGTACTTATTGGCTAAATTATAAATTCCAAAAATTTTATGGTAAAAATATATTTGAGTCTAGTTTCAAAAAATCAAGCAGATATTAATTTTGAATTCAGTAGCTTAAGATATAAATAATTTAGTGACTATGACTCAAGTGGAAAACTTTGATATGAACACATAAGTAAATAGTGGAATTATAAATAATGTTACATATAAGCATGTTATATACTAAAAGCTAAAGATTCTAATATATATACATAAAGGATGTGGGATGGAGAGGAGAAGGAGGAAAATATATAAATATCTAAATAGTAGATGAATTTGAAATGTTTCAAATGGTTATAAGTGATGGAATGATTAATACATGTTAGTATGTTTAAATGAATTGATAGAATAATAAGTGAATAATTGTTAATTGTTGTGATATTGAAATCTTTGTTAAAATTTTATGAAGAATTAAAATGATCGGCACAATTTAGAAATAAAATGAAATATACATAAAGTGGGTAAGCTACTTTTGAAAGTGCAAGTCCTCCAATGGTCTTATTTGTAAAACTTTAATATTTGTGTTAATTTTATAAACTTTGTTATTGTAACATCCCAAAAGTGGGGCTATTTGGAATTTAATTATTTTTCTTATGTATGGATCATTGTGATTTTATTTATTGAATAATAGAGCTTAATTTAAGGCCTTGAGTGTGCACGCTTTGGTAGAAAATTTCTTTGTAACTTTAAAGGTAGGGAGCCTTAGCAAGGAGGGTGTTATAAGAATAAATGAAGGAAATTGGACACCAAATGAGGCCTTGGCAAAGTGGCAAAAGTGAGGCCACTTAAGAGCTAGTGTGACGCCACCAAGGAGCAAGGAGAACCTTGGTTCGAGTCACGTAAATCCTCCCTTTGCTCTTTATTTGATTTGCACAAGGAGAGAAATTCTCTCCTTAGATTATTTTGGATAATAAGATAATATGAGCATTTTAATTGCTTAATTCTAGGATAATTAGGATAATATTAGTTTTATTTTGATAATACAAGATAATTAAGGAGATTATTGGATTAAGAGGATTATTTGATATTATTTGGGATATTAGGGATACTACATGGATTATGAGGAGATTATTATTTATCATTAAAGATTAATTCAAGTTATTTGAATTAAATTAAATGATGGGTCGAGAACAATTGGGGAAGATTGATGAAATTTGAACTCCTTGGTGGAGTAGTGTGGACGACAAGCTAAGGGGGAGGGTGCGAATGCTTATAAATAGCATCACTTAGCACTTGTTTTGCTTTTTTCTCCATCTTGGCAAGCGCAAATTCTCAAACCTTCCATCTATTTTTCTCCTTTCTTTTCTCTCAAACACCGCAAGTCGAAAACTCTCACCATCTCCTCCTCTCCATTAGTTTTCTACCATTATTTCTCCTCTATTCTTTTGGCGAATATCCACTCCTCTGTTGCCAAAATCCTCTTCTCTGTTAAGACTCACTTTGGCGAATATCGAAGTCATAAGAGTTTCTCGGATTTCTTCTTGAATCGATTAGCAAGGGTAAGTATGCGAAAATCTTTCATCTTATTATCTCCCTATGTCGACTTGGTCAAAAGGGAAAAGTCGAATTATCTTGATGGCTAATTAATGTGGTAACGATTCTGTTTAGGTACCGGGATTTTAAGGTATTCGATCTAAGTCTCTATCCTCCGTCAACCGAAGTTGGTAAGTGTGGGTAAGGCCTATGTTAGTATTCAAAAGCCGAAAGCTTTGGTTATGAGTAATAATGACTAAGATTATTTTGGAAAAACAGATTCAAGTATCGGGTGCCGTGGTTAGTAGCCAAAACGAGGAAAGGTAAGATACCGGGTTCATAAGGAACCCCTTTCAATAATTTGGTTTGGCCGATTAGGCCATAATATTAATCCTAAGAGTTGGCCGAATATAGGTGCAGATAGATCTAGGTGGTCAACTCTCTTTCGGGATCTAGACTCCTCGTTGGTGTCGGTGTGTACATACACGTATAATTTATTAAATGTGCTAAATATTGTGAATGCTAATTTGGTTATTGTAGCATTGGATAATATACCATATCGGTATAGTTGGCAATTCAGGTAAGTACCTGATTGAATATGCTATTTGATGCTTTTGGTAAGCATAATGTATTGATGCATGAGATTTAAGCATGTGATGGCATGAAACATATATGTATATATGGTGATGTGGGATTAGTGAGTGGAGGGGGCGGTATTATTGTGCCGACGGGCACCGATGTTTTGGTAACACACCGTGACTACGGTCACCAGAGGTTTGGTACCTCGGAGGTTTGGCACCTCATAGCGACTTGTCCACATGGTTAACACCACCGTGGGTTGGCCCCACTTGAGATATGGGATCGTCGCGCTGATTTGGTATCACACGATGGGTTGGCCCCATCAAATGATCTCGTGTCACGGACACCGGTGTTTTAGTAACACATTGTGACTATATGTCACGGTGGTTTGGCACCACCGGTGGTTTGGTACCACAACAGGGTAGACAGATGGCGT
Organism: Gossypium rotundifolium; assembly: GCA_025506655.1. Taxonomy (NCBI): domain Eukaryota; kingdom Viridiplantae; phylum Streptophyta; class Magnoliopsida; order Malvales; family Malvaceae; genus Gossypium; species Gossypium rotundifolium. The sequence goes on along the minus strand of CP106723.1, from coordinate 62,826,968 downwards.
TTGGATGGCTAGGATGGGTATTTAATATTCGCATATTAATGGTTATGTGTTGTGTATGAAAATGTTTAAAACGGGAAGGGTTACATCGAGTCTTGGTGACTCACCTTCTCCATTATTTTTTTTCGGTGATGCATAGATCGCGGATATGGAGCCGGAGGACTTGAGGTGGCCATGCGGTGGATTTGAAATAAATGAACTTTAATTTAGTTATATTATTTTATTATTGGTTTGTTTTATTTGGATTGTAATAAGGCCTCCATAAACTTTATTTTTGTTACTATTCATATGTCGGATACTTGCTTTTAAATACACTATTAAAAATTAACTTAAAATCACATGCTTTCCCAAAATCAACACGAAAATGTTTTATATCGTGTCATGGACACACTCAAAATTGGTTTAATAACTTGACTTCATTTAAATTTCGAATTTAACCTAAGTATGATTTCACCAGATAACTAAAAATGAGAAGTTTTAACAAAACTTAAATTGGATTTTAAAATGGGTTTCAAAAGTTTTCTCAGATAACGACCCATATTCGGTCCTAACGTTTGGGTAGGGTTTGAATTATTACAAATTGGTATCGAGCCAGTTCAAAGTTTCTACTGTGGGGCCCAAGGCCCAAAAATGTTTAGTAGGCCTTATCAATTGCTTTGGGTTTTAAAGTAGCATGGCAGAGTTTCCAAGACCGATCCGCCTGTAAGTACATCCAAACCTCTTTGTGAAATATATTCAGAGAAGGGTAGGAAGCATGGAACGTAGATAGACTTATAGGAACTTGAACCCTAGGATTAGATTACTCAGACCCACAAACAGTACATAAGACTTAAAGAACTAAACCAACCTATGGCTAAGTCACCGAGCTAGGGTGTGGTAACCCCGTCACGCATGTCAGGATTGGAACCAGGAAGAGCACGGTATTTAAGCGGTCAGAGTGACTCACCACCTCTTCGCAGGTATCCTACACAGTGCGTAGCTTGGGTTCACCCTAACCTGGAGGCTCGGTGGTGTGGTAACCTCTGTGCGCATGTCTAGAAAGGTTCGGTGGGAGCTTGGTATTTAAGCGATCCGTGTGACTCACCTCCTCTCCACACTAAACCCCGCACAGTGCGTAGCTTGGGTTCACCACGACCAAGAGGGCTCGGTCATAGGCTAACGCAACGACTAAAACCCGAAAGGGAATTAACCATGTTTTGAAAAAGAAGAAGACAATGAAACCCTAATTTCTTCAAAATTTTATAATCACTCTTTCAAATATGAGAACAACCATTTTACAATGTTTTTCCGAAAAAGTTGAATTGTGAAAATTACGAAATGCCCTTAGGGTAAAATTACTAAAATACCCTTGGTTCATAAAACATCAACTCAATGGTTTTGTCCAAAATTTCAACTACTTCTCAAATATTCAACCCCGCTTTGAAAATCATCAATAAAATAATTTGGTTTTGGAAAATTACTAAATACCTCAACTTGTAAAATTACCAAAACGACCACGAGTATAAAATTTTGCAACATCAAGTGTTAAGAAAGGAAAACTCTCAAAAGGACCTCGAGTTTTACAACCTGTTAAAATACCCAATTTGTTAAAATTTCAAAATTACCCCGATTGACAAAATTACCAAAATACCCTAGTTTCCAAAATGATGCCATAACTTCAAATTTTACAAATTTTCGAAATGCTCTTCGCTTTTGGAAATTTCAAATGACCCGCTTTATTAAAATTTGAAATCTCTTGGATTTTACTACAAAAAAATACCCTATAGTGGAAATGACGAAAATACCCACAGGATAGAAACAGGATGTAAATGTCCAAGAGTGAATAAGTATGGAAGGTATTAGGAATGGATGTTCTTCTCTGTGAACTAGGATAGAGAACTTAAAACCTTGATTGATCGAAGAATCCTATTGAGCTTTCCATAAAACTTCTTGCGAATAACCAAGTGGAACAAATTACTAATCCATAAAATTTTTCTAATCGATTAAAAGCGCGATAGTTAGAATGAGCTCTAGAGGACGGACGACGTGGACGCGAAAGGGAAGGTTGGCCGTGTCGTAACCCGTGAGGTCGGGTCGAATCGGAGAATGGGTACCACCGCCACCACCACCCCCATTTTTAGAGTGAGAGCGAGGATCGACGGGAGGTGAGGCGAACGCAAGTCGTGTTGCGAGTCCTTGAGATGGTGGTCTGGGCGAGTGGAGGTATGGGAGCTCGAAGTCTGCAGCCCGAGCAACTTCGATCCAACGGGTGGAGGTGTTAGGTGTATCGGGAGTGGCACCTAGTGCGTGAGAATCTTGGTTGGAATCAACGGAAAGGATAATGGATGATCTTGACCGACTAATGAGGAGAAGTTGAAAGGAGCGGTGTGTCGCCCGAAGGATGAAGCATATCGGTGGTGGCTCAACGTCAGAGATGGTGCCACGGCGGATGATCTTACGTGGGATTACTTTAGAGTTGCTTTTGGAAGAAGTATGTGGGCACCACTATACCGATGCTCGGAGGAAAGCTTTTCCGGATTGGTGCAAGGAAATAAGTCGATTTTAATATGAGGCGTAATTTTTAAGGCTGAGCCGCTATGCTCGGGGAATTGTATCAACAAAGCACGAACGCTGTGTCCGCTTTGAGGACGGACTTAGGGATGATCTAAGGTTACTGATTGCTCCACAACAAGAGCGTGAGTTCTCGGCCCTAGTAGAAAAGGCTAAGGTAGCGAAGGATCAAGGAGTCCGTAAGATGTAATCACGAAAAGAACAAATGTAAGAGAGGCTTTGGATTGCTCGGATCGGGCAGAATGTGGAGAAGAGGGCTAAATTTGGGGAATCAGAAAGAGCCACAAAGCCTACTCAGAGGCCACCTCAGTGTGTTAGATGCGGGAAATCCCATTCAGGAGAATGTTTGGCTGGAAGTAAAGGGTGCTTTGAATGTGGGTCATTCGATCACCGTGTAAGGGATTGTCCTCGGAAGTTAGCTAAGAATCAACCAGAGGGTCGAAACCGTGCTCAGGATAGAAACGAAGGACCACCACAGAGGGGTCGGGGTGCATCTAGAGGTAATGATAATGGTAACGGCGTGGCCGAGGTGCTGAAGGTGCAGAGGCGAGGCAACCAAGGTTGGTTTATCACGGTTGGCCGTCATGAGGAGGAAGATGTGCGACACGACAACGGTAAGTTTCTTATTCCGAAATACTCTTAATTGCCTTGGTTGTGGTTACGTTAATTCACTCTTAGGTTACTAGTAAAGTGTATGGAACTTGGATTATGAACGTAGGGAATGTTTCTAGGAAGTATGATAGTTCTTTAAGATCGAGTGCTGTGACAATAGCGTAGTGTGATGAGTTAAGGATGCACGATTGAGCGATAGTAAGTAATTTCGAGGACGAAATTTATTTTAAGGGGTAGAAGCTGTAACATCCCAAAAGTGGGGCTATTTGGAATTTAATTATTTTTCTTATGTATGGATCATTGTGATTTTATTTATTGAATAATAGAGCTTAATTTAAGGCCTTGAGTGTACGGTTTGGTAGAAAATTTCAGTTTGTAACTTTAAAGGTAGGGAGCCTTAGCGAGGAGGGTGTTATAAGAATAAATGAAGGAAATTGGACACCAAATGAGGCCTTGGCAAAGTGGCAAAAGTGAGGCCACTTAAGAGCTAGTGTGACGCCACCAAGGAGCAAGGAGAACCTTGGTTCGAGTCACGTAAATCCTCCTTTGCTCTTTATTTGGACGGCACAAGGGGAGAGAAATTCTCTCCTTAGATTATTTTGGATAATAAGATAATATGAGCATTTTAATTGCTTAATTCTAGGGATAATTAGGATAATATTAGTTTTATTTTGATAATACAAGATAATTAAGGAGATTATTGGATTAAGAGGATTATTTGATATTATTTGGGATATTAGGGATACTACATGGATTATGAGGAGATTATTATTTATCATTAAAGATTAATTCAAGTTATTTGAATTAAATTAAATGATGGGTCGAGAGCAATTGGGAAGATTGATGAAATTTGAACTCCTTGGTGGAGTAGTGTGGACTGACAAGCTAAGGGGGAGGGTGTAGAATGCTTATAAATAGCATCAGCTTAGCACTTGTTTTGTTTTTTTCTCCATCTTGGCAAACTGCCGAAATTCTCAAACCTTCCATCTATTTTCTCTCCTTTCTTTTCTCTCAAACACTGCTAGCCGAAAACTCTCACCATCTCCTCCTCTCCATTAGTTTTCTACCATTATTTCTCCTCTATTCTTTTGGCCGAATATCCACTCCTCTGTTGCCGAAATCCTCTTCTCCTGTTAAGACTCACTTTGGCCGAATATCAGGAAGTCATAAGAGTTTCTCGGGATTTCTTCTTCAGACCGATTAGCAAGGGGTAAGTATGCCGAAAATCTTTCATCTTATTATCTCCCTATGTCGACTTGGTCAAAAGGGAAAAGCCGAATTATCTTGATGGCTAATTAATGTGGTAACGATTCTGTTTAGGTACCGGGATTTTAAGGTATTCGATCTAAGTCTCTATCCTCCACAACAGCAAGAAGTTGGTAAGTGTGGGTAAGGCCTATGTTAGTATTCAAAAGCCGAAAGCTTTGGTTATGAGTAATAATGACTAAGATTATTTTGGAAAAACAGATTCAAGTATCGGGTGCCGTGGTTAGTAACCAAAACGAGGAAAGGTAAGATACCGGGTTCATAAGGAACCCCTTTCAATAATTTGGTTTGGCCGATTAGGCCATAATATTAATCCTAAGAGTTGGCCGAATATAGGTGCAAATAGATCTAGGTGGCCGACTCCTCTTTCGGGATCTAGACTCCTCGTTGGTGTCAGGTGTGTACATACACACGTATAATTTATTAAATGTGCTAAATATTGTGAATGCTAATTTGGTTATTGTAGCATTGGATAATATACCATATCGGTATAGTTGGCAATTCAGGTAAGTACCTGATTGAATATGCTATTTGATGCTTTTGGTAAGCATAATGTATTGATGCATGAGATTTAAGCATGTGATGGCATGAAACATATATGTATATATGGTGATGTGGGATTAGTGAGTGGAGGCAGATTATTGTGCCGACGGGCACAGTGTTTTGGTAACACACCGTGACTACGGTCACGGAGGTTTGGTACCTCCGGAGGTTTGGCACCTCATAGCGACTTGTCCTCGTGGTTAACACCACCGTGGGTTGGCCCCACTTGAGATATGGGATCGTCGCGGTGATTTGGTATCACACGATGGGTTGGCCCCATCAAATGATCTCGTGTCTACGGACACCGGTGTTTTGGTAACACATTGTGACTATATGTCACCGGTGGTTTGGCACCACCGGTGGTTTGGTACCACAACAGGGTGAGCGATGGCGTTTGGATGGCTAGGATGGGTATTTAATATTCTGCATATTAATGGTTATGTGTTGTGTATGAAAATGTTTAAAAACGGGGAAGGGTTACATACTGAGTCTTGGTGACTCACCTTCTCCATTATTTTTTTTCAGGTGATGCATAGATCGCGGATATGGAGCCGGAGGGACTTGAGGTGGCCATGCGGTGGATTTGAAATAAATGAACTTTAATTTAGTTATATTATTTTATTATTGGTTTGTTTTTATTTGGATTGTAATAAGGCCTCCATAAACTTTATTTTTGTTACTATTCATATGTCGGATACTTGCTTTTAAATACACTATTAAAAATTAACTTAAAATCACATGCTTTCCCAAAATCAACACGAAAATGTTTTATATCGTGTCAGCGGACACACTCAAAATTGGTTTAATAACTTGACTTCATTTAAATTTCCGAATTTAACCTAAGTATGATTTCAGCCAGATAACCAAAAATGAGAAGTTTTTAACAAAACTTAAATTGGATTTTAAAATGGGTTTCAAAAAGTTTTCTCCGTAACGACCCATATTCGGTCCTAACGTTTGGGCCGGGTTTGGGCTGTTACAAATTGGTATCAGAGCCCAGTTCAAAGCTCGGCTGTGGGGGCCCAAGGCCCAAAAATGTTTAGTAGGCCTTATCAATTGCTTTGGGTTTTAAAGTAGCATGGCCCGAGTTTCCGGCACCGATCCGCCCAGGTAAGTACATCCAAACCTCTTTGTGAAATATATTCTGTAGAAGGGTAGGAAGCATGGAACGTAGATAGACTTATAGGAACTTGAACCTAGGATTAGATTACTCACTCCACAAACAAGTACATAAGACTTAAAGAACTAAACCAACCTATGGCTAAGTCATCGAGCTAGGGTGTGGTAACCCCGACGCATGTCTAGGATTGGGCAGGAAGAGCACGGTATTTAAGCGGTCGAGTGACTCACCACCTCTTCGCAGTATCCTACCAGTGCGTAGCTTGGGTTCACCCTAACCCAGAGGGCTCGGTGGTGTGGTAACCTCTGTGCGCATGTCTAGAAAGGTTCGGTGGGAGCTTGGTATTTAAGCAGTCCGTGTGACTCACCTCCTCTCCACACGAAACCTGCCTGGTGCGTAGCTTGGGTTCACCCTGACCAAGAGGGCTCGGTCATAGGCTAAACGTAACGACTAAAACCCGAAAGGGAATTAACCATGTTTTTGAAAAAGAAGAAGACAATGAAACCCTAATTTCTTCAAAATTTTATAATCACTCTTTCAAATATGAGAACAACCATTTTTACAATGTTTTTCCCGAAAAAGTTGAATTGTGAAAATTACAGAAATGCCCTTAGGGGTAAAAATTACTAAAATACCCTTGGTTCATAAAACATCAACTCAATGGTTTTGTCCAAAAATTTCAACTACTTCTCAAATATTCAACCCTGCTTTGAAAATCATCAATAAAATAATTTGGTTTTGGAAAATTACGGAAATACCCTCAACTTGTAAAATTACCAAAACGACCCTGAGTATAAAATTTTTGCAACATCACCGTGTTAAGAAAGGAAAACTCTCAAAAGGGACCCTCAGAGTTTTACAACTGTTAAAATACCCCGAATTTGTTAAAAATTTCAAAATTACCCCGATTGACAAAATTACCAAAATACCCCTAGTTTCCAAAATGATGCCATAACTTCAAATTTTACAAATTTTCAGAAATGCTCTTCAGTTTTGGAAATTTCAAGTGACCTGCTTTATTAAAATTTGAAATCTCTTGGATTTTACTACAAAAAAAAATACCCTATAGGGAAATGACGAAAATACCCCTGGGATAGAAACAGGACAGAAATGTCCGAAGAGTGAATAAGTATGGAAGGTATTAGGGAATGGATGTTCTTCTCTGTGTGAACTAGGATAGAGAACTTAAAACCTTGATTGATCGAAAGAATCCCTATTGAGCTTTCCATAAAACTTCTTCGCGAATAACCAAGTGGAACAAATTACTAATCCATAAAATTTTTCTAATCGATTAAAAGCGATAGTTAGAATGAGCTCTAGAGGACGGATCGACGTGGACGCGAAAGGGGAAGGTTGACCGTGTCAGAACCCGTGAGGTCGGGTCAGGAATCGGAGAATGGGGTACCACCGCCACCACCACCCCCAATTTTTAGAGCTGAGGAGCAGGATCGAGACGGAGGTGAGGCAAGATGCGCAAGGCGTGTTGCGAGTCCTTGAGATGGTGGCTTGGGCGAGTGGAGGTATGGGAGCTCGGAAGTCTGTACCCGAGCAACTTCGATCCAACGGGGTGGAGGTGTTCCGAGGTGTATCGGGAGTGGCACCTAGTGCAGCAGAATACTGGTTGGAATCAACGGAAAGGATAATGGATGATCTTGACCTGACTAATGAGGAGAAGTTGAAAGGAGCAGTGTCGCTTCTGAAGGATGAAGCATATCAGTGGTGGCTCACTGTCCGAGATGGTGCCACGGCGGATGATCTTACGTGGGATTACTTTAGAGTTGCTTTTCAGAAGAAGTATGTGGGCACCAGCTATACTGATGCTCAGAGGAAAGCTTTTCTAGGATTGGTGCAAGGAAATAAGTCGATTGTCGAATATGAGGCGTAATTTTTAATTTGAGCCGCTATGCTCGGGAATTGTATCAACAGAGCACGAACGCTGTGTCCGCTTTGAGGACGGACTTAGGGATGATCTAAGGTTACTGATTGCTCCACAACAAGAGCGTGAGTTCTCAGTCCTAGTAGAAAAGGCTAAGGTAGCCAAGGGATCAAGGAGTCCGTAAGACGTAATCACGAAAAGAACAAATGTAAGAGAGGCTTTGGATTGCCTCGGATCGGGCAATAATGTGGAGAAGAGGGCTAAATTTGGGGAATCGAGAAAGAGCCACAAAGCCTACTCAAAGGGCCACCTCAGCAGTGTTAGATGCGGGAAATCCCATTCGGAGAATGTTTGGTGGAAGTAAAGGGTGCTTTGAATGTGGGTCATTCGATCACCGTAAGGGATTGTCCTCGGAAGTTAGCTAAGAATCAACCGGAGGGTCGAAACCGTGCTCGGGATAGAAACGGCGACCACCACGGAGGGTCGGGGTGCATCTAGAGGTAATGATAATGGTAACGGCGGGCCGAGGTTTGAAGGTCAGAGGCGAGGCAACCAAGGTTGGTTTATGCGGTTGGTCGTCGCGAGGAGGAAGATGTGCCAGATACGACAACGGGTAAGTTTCTTATTCCCGAAATACTCTTAATTGCCTTGGTTGTGGTTACGTTAATTCACTCTTAGGTTACTAGTAAAGTGTATGGAACTTGGATTATGAACGTAGGGAATGTTTCTAGGAAGTATGATAGTTCTTTAAGATCAGAGTGCGCAGCAATAGCGTAGTGTGATGAGTTAAGGATGCACGATTGAACGATAGTAAGTAATTTCGAGGACGAAATTTATTTTAAGGGGGGTAGAACTGTAACATCCCAAAAGTGGGGCTATTTGGAATTTAATTATTTTTCTTATGTATGGACTGCTGTGATTTTATTTATTGAATAATAGAGCTTAATTTAAGGCCTTGAGTGTGCACGGTTTGGTAGAAAATTTCAGTTTGTAACTTTAAAGGTAGGGAGCCTTAGCAGGAGGGTGTTATAAGAATAAATGAAGGAAATTGGACACCAAATGAGGCCTTGGCAAAGTGGCAAAAGTGAGGCCACTTAAGAGCTAGTGTGACGCCACCAAGGAGCAAGGGAGAACCTTGGTTCGAGTCACAGAAATCCTCCCTTTTGCTCTTTATTTGGACGGCACAAGGGGAGAGAAATTCTCTCCTTAGATTATTTTGGATAATAAGATAATATGAGCATTTTAATTGCTTAATTCTAGGGATAATTAGGATAATATTAGTTTTATTTTGATAATACAAGATAATTAAGGAGATTATTGGATTAAGAGGATTATTTGATATTATTTGGGATATTAGGGATACTACATGGATTATGAGGAGATTATTATTTATCATTAAAGATTAATTCAAGTTATTTGAATTAAATTAAATGATGGGTCAGGAGCAATTGGGGAAGATTGATGAAATTTGAACTCCTTGGTGGAGTAGTGTGGACGGCAAGCTAAGGGGGGGAGGGTGCCGAATGCTTATAAATAGCATCAGCTTAGCACTTGTTTTGCTTTTTTTCTCCATCTTGGAAAACTGCCGAAATTCTCAAACCTTCCATCTATTTTCTCTCCTTTCTTTTCTCTCAAACACTGCAAGCCGAAAACTCTCACCATCTCCTCCTCTCCATTAGTTTTCTACCATTATTTCTCCTCTATTCTTTTGGCCGAATATCCACTCCTCTGTTGCCAAAATCCTCTTCTCCTGTTAAGACTCACTTTGGCCGAATATCAGGAAGTCATAAGAGTTTCTCGGGATTTCTTCTTCAGACCGATTAGCAAGGGGTAAGTATGCGAAAATCTTTCATCTTATTATCTCCTATGTCGACTTGGTCAAAAGGGAAAAGTCGAATTATCTTGATGGCTAATTAATGTGGTAACGATTACATTTAGGTACCGGATTTTAAGGTATTCGATCTAAGTCTCTATCCTCCAACAACCAAGTTGGTAAGTGTGGGTAAGGCCTATGTTAGTATTCAAAAGCGAAAGCTTTGGTTATGAGTAATAATGACTAAGATTATTTTGGAAAACAGATTCAAGTATCGGGTGCCGTGGTTAGTAACCAAAACGAGGAAAGGTAAGATACGGGTTCATAAGGAACCCTTTCAATAATTTGGTTTGGCCGATTAGGCCATAATATTAATCCTAAGAGTTGGCCGAATATAGGTGCAAATAGATCTAGGTGGCCGACTCCTCTTTCGGGATCTAGACTCCTCGTTGGTGTTAGGTGTGTACATACACACGTATAATTTATTAAATGTGCTAAATATTGTGAATGCTAATTTGGTTATTGTAGCATTGGATAATATACCATATCGGTATAGTTGGCAATTCAGGTAAGTACCTGATTGAATATGCTATTTGATGCTTTTGGTAAGCATAATGTATTGATGCATGAGATTTAAGCATGTGATGGCATGAAACATATATGTATATATGAGTGATGTGGGATTAGTGAGTGGAGGGGGCAGTATTATTGTGCCGACGGGCACCAGTGTTTTGGTAACACACCGTGACTACGGTCACGAGGTTTGGTACCTCCAGAGGTTTGGCACCTCATAGCGACTTGTCCTCGTGGTTAACACCAAGTGGGTTGGCCCCACTTGAGATATGGGATCGCCCCGCGGTGATTTGGTATCACACGATGGGTTGGCCCCATCAAATGATCGTCTCACGGACACCGGTGTTTTGGTAACACATTGTGACTATATGTCACCGGTGGTTTGGCACCACCAGTGGTTTGGTACCACAACAGGGTAGACAAGTGGCGTTTGGATGGCTAGGATGGGTATTTAATATTCGCATATTAATGGTTATGTGTTGTGTATGAAAATGTTTAAAAGCGGGAAGGGTTACATCTTGAGTCTTGGTGACTCACCTTCTCCATTATTTTTTTCGGTGATGCATAGATCGCGGATATGGAGCCGAGGGACTTGAGGTGGCCATGCGGTGGATTTGAAATAAATGAACTTTAATTTAGTTATATTATTTTATTATTGGTTTGTTTTTATTTGGATTGTAATAAGGCCTCCATAAACTTTATTTTTGTTACTATTCATATGTGGGATACTTGCTTTTAAATACACTATTAAAATTAACTTAAAATCACATGCTTTCCCAAAATCAACACGAAAATGTTTTATCGTGTCATTTGGACACACTCAAAATTGGTTTAATAACTTGACTTCATTTAAATTTTTGAATTTAACCTAAGTATGATTTCAGCGAGATAACCAAAAATGAGAAGTTTTAACAAAACTTAAATTGATTTTAAAATGGGTTTCAAAAGTTTTCTCAAGAACGACCCATATTCGGTCCTAACGTTTGGTAGGGTTTGAAATTATTCTGATTATCTTTATTGAATATCATGTTTTTATGAGGACTTGAGATTAGAAATAGATGTAAGTGGATGATATGTAAAATGAAGTGACGATTATGACATCTGAATACAGTTTGGGTAATAATATAAAAAAATAAAAAAAAAGCGTGAAACTTATAGGAAAATGGAGACGATGTCATGATAACAAGTTCGCCATGTCACGACGTGGAAACCCCAACGTCACGGCAATAGTTCAAAAATTTTTATGAACTTTACAATTTGGCCTTATATCAATTGTGGATGTTTTAATGGGCTTATTTAACTCATAAGTAGTTTTGTCGTAAATTCAATTATTACTAAAATGAGTTAATGATCTACATTAATTAAATAATATGATAAATTGATCTGAAATTTTTAGTAGTTGCTCCGACAACGAATGTAACATCCTGGTGCCTTGACTTGGTGATCGGGTCGGGTATGAGGGTGTTACAAAATGCATATAGACACCGATTCAAATCCTACCCCCATCCGCTACACACCAACTCTAACCATCCCTACACACCAGTTAGGGTATTAAATACCCTTTTAGCCCCACACATCGCAAAGTGATCGCATGTCACTTTTCAGGATATTTGTAGTCTAGCTACCGGAACATTATATGGTAATCTTCCTGAATCAAATATACGTGGTTGAGCCACAAAATACAACAAATAAATTAAACTGCCCACACTTCCTCCATAATTATAATCCCACCCCCAAATGCACGTGCAGAACTAAACATATATCATATACGTATACGACATACATGCTTTACACATCAGATTCAAATAACATTAACACATAACAGATCATGCCATCACATATAACATACTACTCATACATTCATAAGTCATATTAAACAGAGCATCAGAAATCATGAATTATAGCCAAACTTATACCATACGGACCCTTCGGAAAGGCTACATTCAATTCGCATGAAAATTACAGTCATAGGGGAAAGTTTCAGAATTTGGGGCCATACGACCCAATTGACCTAGAATGTGGTCTGGCACATGGCCGTGTGGCATCGACAGTCTAATTTTCTAGCTTTTTGCTGTTCACAATTTTTTGGGTTTTCGTTACACAATTGATCTAGATTTGATGCGAATGCAACCATGATATTTTCAGAACCTAAAAACATCAATTAAGCCACCAATTGAGACCATTTTCCAAACCCGATTCACAAAAATCGCTATAACCAACATCAAAGTTTTTAACGAAGAAATTCAACCTTAAATCTCAAATTGACTTCTTACCTTCAAGAAAAGAACAGCCCAACACACTTAATTTATTGGAGGATTGCTGAACGTTAGGCGTTCCTCTTCTATCAGAAAACATAACTATCAATCACGAAATCCGTAATGCGTCCAAATGTAAATTGAGTACTAAAACAACTAAAACACTTGTCACGAAAAATAATAGTAGTTACACCGGATTTACTTACATTCAAAACTAACAATACCACGCAACACTTGTATGAATAATGGAAAAAAAGTCGGTAGTAGGATGAACAAGAAAATAACAATGAAAGAAAATTAAGAAGGAAAGAAGAAGAAGGGAAAAAAACATGACTTGAAGAGAGAAACAAAGTAACATGAGGGAAAAAAACAATGAGGGGAACATGGGAGCACTTTTGGGGAAAAATTAATTAATCAATTTTAATAAATAAATAAATAAATTTCTAAAACAAATCAAATCTTATCCTACTAACCACTAATCAGATTCCTAATAACTAACAAAATTATCCGAGTTTGAAATCGACCCAAACTCATCCATATAGGTGACTCAAGCAGAAATAACAAAAATTAAATTTCTCATCTACACATGTGGGGTTTCGAAAACAAGACCAAAGGGAAAATTGAAGCTTAAGCACTGAACTGGATCAATTTACTTGTCAATTTCTACAAATTCAAAAATTAAAATTTTTGGGGCGTTACAAATCTCACCCCTAAAGGAAATTTCGGCCTCGAAATTTACCTGCCTCAAATAGATGTGGATATTGTTGTGAAATTGAATTCTCAGGTTCCCATGTGCCTTCCTCTGTACCATGATTCTGGCATAGAATGTTAACCAATGGAATGGTTTTCCTCATCAAGACCTTGACCTCTCGATCCAAAATCTGAACTGGGTCCTCCCCAAAAGTCAAATCTGGTATTACCTCAATCTCCTCAACAGATACAATATGGGATGGGTCAAACCAATACTGCCTTAACATAGAGACGTGGAAGACATAATGGATACGATCAAACTTTGGAGATAGTTCTAAGCGATAGCGATCGACCTAACATATTTCAGAATCCAATAAGGCCCAATGAATCTAGGGCTCAACTTGCCCTTACGCCTAAACTGAAGGACCTTTTTATACCTTAAAGAAAACCTGAACTCCCAATACAAACTCGATTTCTGTAACACCCTGAACCTGGCCTAGAAGTTTAGACAGAATCCCGGATGTTACATTGATCAACGAAGTGATCGTAGGTGAGTTTTTACAAAACAAGTTTACATGTTGAAACGTATCATTTAATTGTTTAAAATCCAGTCAGAAAAATTGCAGTTAATATATATATATATAAATATATATATATGAACGGAATAAAATGAATAAACTTAAAACGGAATTTGTACCACAGTTTTATAAAACCTCACATTTTAAAACTGAATAACAAGGTGGAAACTGAAAACACAAACTAATAGTTTATTTCCCACTGAGATTGTCTGAGACCTCCGCATACTGAGCCCAGCTCTAGAAACAGGAAAGGTACCTGAAATGGAAACACTAAGAGGGGCTCAGTTACTCGAGCTCAGCGTGAGTTCGAAACAAAACAAGAGATAGAAATAGGGTATTCACATCAGAAGCACAACAAGATTTCAAACACACACAGAATCAGAAATCACACCGGATCTGGTGTCCAAAAAGAGCTTAACAATTAGAGCACATTAAATTCACACAGAAGTTTCAGCACAAATGCGGATGTAATGCAGTCTAATAAAAACCCACCCATCCAGCCTACACACCTCTCTGTCCCCCGATCAGACCCCAAAAGAGCTGTTAAAGCTCATCCAACCAAACACACCAATTAGGACCAAGTAGGCCCATCCAACCCTACATACCATATAAAGTCATCCAGGTTGCCCAAAGAATAATGACTTATCGTAATGCGCTTGAGCCGCCAGATCGATAAATATCAAAGAACGACGACGTATGTCTTTGTCTGGCAAAGGCGAAAATCTGATCAAGATGATAAATTGTAGTTTGAACTGCCAGATTAGATAAGGGTACGTAGCATTGCTAACGTACATACGGTACAGTGCGATGTGGTAAACCGCTATACCGGTAAATTTACAGTTAAACTGCCAGATCAGATAAGGGTACGTAGCATAGCTAACGTACATGCGGTACAGTGTGATGCGGTAAACCACTATACCTGTAAATTGCAGCTTAACTGCCAAATCATATCAGAATCAGTCTCCTATCTCTTCACAATCCCATTCCAAAATATTTTATGCAGATGTATGTATGCATATAATCTCATAGAAGAAAGGCACAATATCAGGCAGTCAGATAGAACAACTGAGCACACACACCCAACAGAACAGATTTAGATTCAGACACTTCACATGACAGTCACACAAATGCACTCAGGCCGAGTCCCAGATCAGAATTCTTAACTACCCTTGTTTAAGCTTAGCCAAGGGTTGAAGCGTACAACCCATTTTCAGGTCAGAAAGGCACACCAAACCAATATAAGTGTCTTAAGACCACATGCCCATATGCATTGGCCGTATGGAAATGCCTAGGCTGTGTGGGAGGTCAAAAACCCGTAAATAAGAGCACACGACCGTGTGACTGTGGCACACGCCCGTGTGAAGAGAGGCACATGACTGCATGACTGAAGCACATGCCTGTGTGGACTAGAGACATAGCTGCAAGAACAGGCCGTGTAACTCTCTGTCCATTTGCACTAATTTCGAGTATAGGGCTGACACGCTCGTGTGAGAGACTCACACGCCTGTGTGCCCACCAGACACGACCGTGTGTCCCAAAACATAAGCCAGTGTGGAACACCAAATTGTAACAGCCTGAACCCAGCCTAGAAGTTTAGACTGAATCTTGGATGTTACATTAATCACCAAAGTGATCGTAGGTGAGTTTTTACAAAACAAGTTTACATGTTGAAACGTATCATTTAATCGTTTAAAATCCAGGCAAAAAAATTACAGTTAATATATATAAACAGAATAAAATGAGTAAACTTAAAACAGAATTTGTACCACATTTTTATAAAACCTCACATTTCAAAACTGAATAACATGGAGGAAACTGAAAACACAAACTAATAGTTTATTTCCCACTGAGATTTTTCGAGACCTCCGCATACCGAGCCCAGCGCCAGAAATAGGAAAGGTACCTAAAATGGAAACACTAAGAGGGGATGAGCTACTTGAGCTCAGTGCGAGTTCGAAACAAAATAAGAGACAAAAATAGGTTATTCACATCAGAAGCGCAACAGAATTTCAAACACACAGAACCGAAAATCACACCTGAACTGGTGCCCAAACAAAGCTTAACAATCAAAGCACATTAGGTTCACATAGAAGTCTAAGCACAAATGCTACTCAAACAAACAGGTTACAGACAACTAGTCTTTTAGTTAGAACTCACAGACAGATGCGGATGTAATGTAGTCTAATAAAAACCCACCCATCTAACCTACACACCTCTCCGTCCCCCGATCACACCCCAAAAGAGCTGTTAAAGCTCATCTAACTAAACACACTAATTAGGACCAAGTAGGCCCATCCAACACTACACACCATATAAAGTAATCCCGAGTTGCCTGACAACAATGACTTATCAGAATGCAGTTGAACTGCTAGATAAGATAAATATACCCAGCAAGGTGCAGTGCAGAAATCTACAGTACAGACAAATTACTGTTTGAACTTCCAGATCAGATAAGGGTACATAGCATTTCTAACGTACATGCAGTACAATGAGATGCGATAAACCACTATACCGGTAAATTTGCAGTTAAACTGCTAGATCAGATAAGGGTACATAGCATAGCTAACATACATGCGGTACAATGCGATGCGATAAATCGCTATACCAGTAAATTATAGCTTAACTACCAGATCAGATCAGAATCAGTCTCCCTTCTCTTCACAATCCCATCCCAAAATATTTTATGCAGAAGTATGTATGCATACAATCTTACAGAACAGAGACACAATATCAGACAGTCAGACATAATAGCTAAGCAACACACCCAACAGAACAGATTCAGATTCAAACACTTCACATGACAGTCACACAGATTGTAACACCCCGCACCCAAGACCGATACTGGGTCTGGATACGAGACATTACTATGCTCGAACTCACTGAAACATGTACTTACGGGCTATAAAATTTTATTCCAACTTAAAAACTTCACTTTCTTAGTCAACACATATAACAAGGGCTTACGAGGCCTTTAACTCATGTCAGAAAACTTTCAGAATTAAAATCAAATAACTCATTTTTGAAGCAGGGTTCACACACCCATGTGACTTGGAACACGCCCGTGTACCCTTAACCACGCCTATGCCCTCAAACCGTGTAGAACTACTGACTATTTCCACACGGCTTAGACACGCCCATGTCTACCAACCGTGGGAGGTTACTGACTAATTTCACACGGCCATGACACGCCCGTGGGCTTAGACCGTGTGCTAATCCTTGATATACTGACTAAATTAACATGGTCTGGGTACACGCCCATGTCCAAACCGTGTGTCTTACACGGCATACACACACAGCAGTGGGATTTGCCCATGGCCAATTATGATTAATAATACTAAGGTGCAGGGTTAACACGGTCTTGACACACGCCCGTGTGTCCAACCGTGTAGGCACTTAGAGGCTATTTACCAAGCCGTTAGCCACCCTGAAATGAAGATCATATCCATACACAATTCAATGATGCAATAACAACCCAATTTTTTGAATAATACTACATGCTTCATTGATCTCAATAATCACACATGCTTAGTCAAATTTATCCAATCACTTAGCCATATACAAAAGAATAATAAACTTGATAGCCTTTACAAAGGCCCTTTTTAAAACATGTCCACAAAATGAATGTTTCCTATACATGCCATACTTAGTAAAGTAATTTGGTTATACCAAAATAAGAATTGATAATGTGTTGCGAGCTCCGACTTTAATGATCCACGAGTTAGCTTGGCGGGATTGCATAGAAAGAAAGAATCATAACGTAAGCATATAGCTTAGTAAGTTTGCATGTAACAACTCATAGCTTCATCATTGTTTAATATAAACCATTTCACATAAATAATGGTATCATGAATTTCAGCTAAAGAGCTTACTTACTCATATAGATTCTTACATGTCTCATGACACTTACTATTATCATACTTGTAAGGTAACCATGATACTGTATCATTTGATCACATTGATCAAGATACTATAATAACAATAATCATGATATCTACTTTCTCATTCACAACATGAATAATACTTAACTTCATCTAACTTCATCTTGATACTAACTTTACTTTCTTAGCTTTCTTGCTATCTTCTTTTAGCTTACTCATTTGCCCGATGAATTTACGTGAATAACCGAGGATACTAAATCTCTTCCACATAATATGATGCCAAAGCCATATCCTAGGCATGGTCTTACATGGGTTATCTCATCTTGGTTTCACGGCCATGTCTTGACATGGGCTTATATGAAGTCTTGCTCTTGATAACATACTCAATGCCAAGCTTGAGTCATTAGACTTACATGATAACTTGCTTGCTAACTTGATCAATGCCAAGCTTGCCTTGGACTTACATGATATCTTGATCAATGCCTAGCTTGCCTTGGACTTACATGGTAACTTACTTGCTAACTTGATCAATGCCAAGCTTGCCTTGGACTTACATGATAACTTGCTTGCTAACTTGATCAATGCCAAGCTTGCCTTGGACTTACATGATATCTTGATCAATGCCAAGCTTGCCTTGGACTTACATGATAACTTGCGTGGTAGATCGAGTATCTTGGGAAATTCACCTCCCATCGGGACTTGCTCGTACTTATCATCATGATTTCTTGCTTAAACATAACATGATCATTTCATACAATTATTGTACATTATATTAAGCAATTTAATGATAATAATCATAAAGCTTAGAAATCATACAAACTTACCTCAATATATAAAATGAATGTAGATGTGCAATTTAGTCCTCGACTTTGTTCTTGCCTCGATTTCGATCCAGGCTTCATTTTTCTTGATCTATAATCATAAATAGATCATTTAAAAACCATATTGACTAAATTGACTCATAACTCATACTTTGGCAAAATTACTATTTTGCCTTTATACATTTTAATATTTTCACTTTTGCCCCAATTCTCGTAAAATGGTTTTCATGCAACTTTCTTAAACTTCATGCTCAACTGAATTATTTTCTCTTCTATAACAATTATCAATTCTCATTATTTCTAGTAGGTATGACCAATTTTATAACTGTTACAAAATGGTCCCTACTACCATTTTTCATGAAATTCATTAAGGAAAAGATGTTTATCTAACATCAAACTCTCTTAAACTTCCATAAAACATCATCTAACAAGCATGTCATTCAAGGGTAAATTTTTGAACATTAATCTTAGCTCATTTTATAGCTAAAATTAGCTAATTCATAATACGAGAACTTTAAAAATACGAAGAATATTAAAAACGGGGCTAAGATGAACTTACTATGAGCTTGAAAAAAAAATGAAGAACCCTAGCTATGGTGTCTCCCAATTTTCAGCAGCAACAAGAAAGAAGATGAGTGAATTTTTCTCATCTTTATCCTATTTTAATCACTAATGAGGCCAAATGACCAAAATGCCCTTCCTCTTAAAAATTTCCATAATAGTCTCTTAAGGCCAATTTTGTCCAAAAATTAAATTTTGGGCAAATTGCTATTTAAGGGCTCATAATTATTATTCTAAAGCTATTTCATGCAAAAAGCTTCTAGAAACTCATATATTGCAACTTTTGCAATTTAGTCCTTTTTGGACCAATTGATCTCAACTTAATAAAATTGCTTTACAAAACTTTCATACTAACGTGCAAATATGGCATAAACTTGAAAAACTCATAATTTCACCTCGGGTTCGTGGCCTCGCACCACTATCTCGACTATGCCCTAAATCAGACTGTTACACAAATACACTCAGGTCGAAGCCCAGATCGAACTCTTAACTACCCTTGTTTAAGCATAGCCAAGGGTTGAAGCGCACAACACATTTTCAAATCAGAAAGGCACACAAAACCAATATAAGTGCCTTAAGACCACACGCCCGTGTGCTTTGTCTGTGTGGAAATGCCTAGGTTGTGTGGGAGGGGAAAAGCCCGTGAAAAAGAGGCACATGGCCGTGTGACTGTGGCATACGCCCGTGTGAAGAGAGGCACATGGCCATGTGATTGAAGCACACACCCGTGTGGACTAGGGACATGGCTACGGGAACAGGCCGTGTAACTCTCTGTCCATTTGTACTAATTTCGAGTATAGGGCTGGTATGGCCATGTGAGGGTCTCAAGCGTCCGTGTGCCCACCAGACACCGCTATATGTCCTAAAACACACGCCCGTATGGAATCCCTAATCCCCAAATTAGCCACATGGCCGGGTGGCTAGGTCTTGTGACACCAAATCACTCAAACCTTAATCCCCAAATTCAAACGCTCGTGTTCCCAAGGGACACTGTCTGCGAGAAATAATAAAATTCCCAAGTCAGTCACACGGGCGTGTGGCACCAAAATTGGCCCAAAAACCTTAATTCCTAGAAGCATACTGTAACATCTTAAATTTTTGGGGTCTATACGTTTAGTGTGTGAAATGTTTAATATATTAATTTAAATAATAGGGGTCCAAATTGGGCTCAAGACTAGGCAAATGCCTTGGTTAAAATTCTTAGATTGGATATTATAAGGTATAAAAGGTGGTGATTGTGTTTAAAATGTCAACG
Source organism: Gossypium rotundifolium (assembly GCA_025506655.1). Classification (NCBI taxonomy): domain Eukaryota; kingdom Viridiplantae; phylum Streptophyta; class Magnoliopsida; order Malvales; family Malvaceae; genus Gossypium; species Gossypium rotundifolium. The sequence continues at coordinate 62,806,580 of CP106723.1, read as the reverse complement.
TAGGCTTATGGCCCAGCAATAGATGGCGCAGCAAGGGGGATAGAAGGTGCCATTATTAATAGTTAGAGAGGCCCAAGTTTTGGCCACAAGGAGCCCATGTTTTCAGCACTTAAAAGGGAGCAAGAGGTGACGCCACAATAGGGGTGTAAGGGGGCCCAAAATTTAGTTCTATGGAGCCCAATTTTCCTAATTTAAGTAGGTTAAATTTTGGCATTTAGCGGTAAGGTTGGACGACAATGTGGTTATGAATTAGGATAGAATTTTATGTTTTTAATTAGGTGGATAATAGGCATGATAAAAGGGGGGAGAAGTGGAGTGATGTAGGACTCTTTTGGAGGAGTCAGAGATTAGGATAAAGAGAGAGGATAGGAGCTATCTAAGGAACTAAGTGATGGCCGAAATTCCATCACTAATAGGAGTGAAGAATTCGGCTACTACATGGGCAAAGGGGTGCCAAATTTTCCTTATTATTTGCTTTAACTTTAAATGTTGGGAAGGGTACTTTCGGGTTTTAAGAGGTAGGTGCCAAAAATTCTATAAATAGGAGGGTATCTCTTCAAATTTTGGCATTTGAACCCTACTTCTTGTGCTAAAATTCTTAGTTCCTCTTTACACTTTCTACTATTTTCTTTTCCCAAAAACTGAAACCTCTCTTCTCATCTCTCTATCGATTTTTCCATTAAAAAGCCAAAACCATTAATTCACTTTCTTTTTCCATTCTCTTTTTCTCTCTTGTGCTGATTTCTCCATAAGTCGGGATTTGAAGGAAACCGTTCGTTAGATCTAAGAGCCAAAAGTCATTAATCTCTAATTTTGGGATTTTAAGGTAAGATGGTTTTCTCTAGATTTTGGTTAGACTCATTTATCATATATAAAATCTTAACTCTAAGATGTGGATTAACAACCATATGATGTGATAGTAGCTTTGACAAGGACTTACAATGGAATCAAATGTGGATCAGGCAAAGGAGAGGACTAGATCTAAAAACCCAATCCCTAAGTTTAAGAAATGCGCGGTGTCTGCCATTTGAGATTGGCCACTTGGTTGTGGACTAGCGTTAGAACAAAATCTTAGGCTATTAGCAACTGTAGCAGATTACGATAGTGCTGACTTCCAATATTACCTTGTCAGTAATCAGGTGTGTCGATCTCTAACACACACTCTCTAACTATTCTCTATGTGATATGGGCTAAAAAGTCAAAAAGTGGTTGTATAGACAGTCGGATAAAACCTAGAAAGGGTTAGTCAATGATGCCAGGTATGCAATCATAGAAATCTCTATGTGTATTGAATTATGTGACAGTCAGTATGATGGTTTCTTAATATATGTATGCATGGGTTGGGAATATGATATTGAAGGGGAAGAGCATGATTAGGTCACATGGTGACCAGTGGTAGAAAACCCACGTAATGCACTGTTTGATCACATGGTGATCGATGGTAGAAAACCCACGTTAAAATTTCCTGATTAATAATGGAATAGGTAGTATAACTGTCGATTTGGTGTGTAGCGGTTGGTGGGTCGATTGTAGAAATCCCCAAGGTGTGATGGCTGGTACGAGTTGGTGTGTAGAGGATGGAAATTCTAGGATGGATTGGGCCATTCATTATGTATTGAACATCATGTGTTATGATTATTGCCTTTATGTATGGGCCAAGGCCCATAATGTGTTTGTGGACCTTAGGTCAGTGTGTTCGGGATTTATACACTGAGTCTTTGTGACTCACAGCTTTCCTTTTTCTCTACTCTTTCAGATGAGCAGTAGATCGTGGACATGGGAGCCGAGACGGACTTGAGGGGCCATCAAGTTTATTATTTTTACGCAGGATATTTACAGTTTCTTTTTCTTTAAGTTTTAATTGCTGGAAGTATTTGATGTAATAAGGCCCTATAGTTTAGGGTTAAGTTGATATTTGAGAACATTTATTTCTCTCCAAATCTTCGATAAAAAAACTCATGCTTTATAGATAATTAAAAAAATAGGAATTTCAATTATGATTTAATTGAAACAAATTACATTTTAAGGAAAAAAAATATAAATTTCAAGGGTTTTTCTACAAGTGATATCTTTTAGGAAAAGCCATAAAAATGACAAAGTTTTGCTAACCATCTCAAATAAAGTTTTTTAACATTAAACCCGTAGCATACTAGATCTGGTCGTAATGCATGGGCTGGGTTTAGGGTGTTACATTTTGGTATCAGAGCCCAGTTCAAAACTTGGGCTATGAAATGGGCCTAGTAACTGTTTTGAAATTGAGAAAATATTTTGAGTAAAGATGTGGCCTTCAAGTCTACCGGCACCCGATCCACCTAGGTAAGTACTCTAACTCTTGTTGTGATATACATGTGGGCTTAATGGGCTTGATGGAGGTAGGTTAGTATATTAGACATTGATGGACTTTAGGTTTAGCTTAAATCACTCTTCAATATCATAAGACTTAATTCAACCAAACCAAACCTGTAAACAAGTCGCTAAGTTAGGGTGTGGCAACAGGCATACGCATGTCTAGGATTGGATTCAGGGAGAGCTTGGTATTTAAGCAGTCCTAGTGACTCACCCCCTCTTCGCTAGAACGCTACAGTGCGTGGTATTTGTTCACCTTAGCCATGAGGACTTGTTGACGGGCCAAAACTTATAATTAAAACCCGAAAGGGACCAAGTCACCCTATTTTATAAAATTACTAAATTACCCTTGGTTTTTTAAAAAATATATATTACCAAATCAAACCCTGATTTATAAAATTACCAAAATACCCCCGAATTGCAAAATTACCAAAATACCCCTAGATTTCAAAATTACCAAAATACTCCCGAATTGCAAAATTACCAAAATACCCCCAGATTGTAAAATTACCAAAATACCCACGAATTACAAAATTACCAAAATACCCCTGGATTACAAAATTACCAAAATATCCTTATTTTGAAAAATCATCAAGAAACCTTACTTTGGAAAATTATAAAAATACCCCTGTAGGTAGAAATTACGAAAATACCCCTGGGTAGTGAAATGACAAAAATACCCCTAGGATATGAATGAAGTTTATAATGTTATCTATATGATGGTTGTGGGATTGATGTTGCATGAATGTATATGCCAGAGCTAGGAAATACAGCCTTGAGACTGGATTCATTTTGAACTCGAAAGAACTACTTTTAACCTTATTATTCATAAGACTATTCGATGTTAATCAGTAGAAGAAAGCTAATAATTCATAAAATTTGTAATCAGATAAATGAAAATCGATAGAATGAGTTTAAAAGGTTGTGCACGTCCGCCACGTGGACGTGGTAGAGGTAGGATGGCCTTGTTAGAACCAGCAGGGTCTGGCCATGGATCTGGGAATGAGATACCAGTTCAACTAGCGGAGGTAGAATTTTAGGATCAGACGGGCAGTGATGATGTGGTGTCTCAGGCGGTATTAAGGGTTTTGGAAAGAGTTGCGGAGGCAGGTATAGGCACAGGAGCCCGAAAATCTGTGCCAGAGCGACTTAGAAGCAACATGGCAGAAGTGTTTAGGGGAATCTCTGGGTTAGCCCCAAGCTCAGCTGAGTATTGGTTAGAGGTGGTTGAACGTATAATGGACGATTTGGACCTCACGGAGGAGGAGAAGTTGAAAGGAGTTATATCCCTTTTAAGGGATGAAGCCTACCAATGGTGGCTCACGGTAAGGGATGGTGCGGTGGCTGACTGTATCTCATGGGAGTTCTTCAAAATAGCATTCCAGAACAAGTATATTGGATCGAGTTATGTTGATGCTTGCAATGAGGCATTTTGAATCGGTCAGGGAGTAGGTCGATGGCGCAGATGAAGTGGATTTTACACCTTAGCCATTATGCTAGAGGGATGGTAGCCACAGACCATGAACGCTGTGTTTGTTTTGAGGATGGTCTGAGGGATGACTTGCGAGAATTGATAGCCCCACAGCGAGAAAGGGAATTCGCTATTCTGGTGGAAAAGGTGAAGATAGCTGAGGAGGTTAAGCGGTCGAGGCAACTAAACTAGGGTAGTGATAGGAGTGGAAGCAAGAGAAACTTAGGATCCTCTAGGGTAGTGATAGACCGTTGTTGCTAATCAGGCACTGAAGTGTGCTCGATATGGTAAATTCCATGCAGGTGAGTGTTGGGCGGGCAGTGGAAAGTGTTTTAGGTGTGGGTCTTTTAACCATCAAGCTAGGAACTACCCGTAGCAAAAAGGTAATGAAGGGCCCACGGGCCAAGGGAATGTTGAGGTCGTGGGGCATGTAGAGGTGGTAACAGTTTCGGACGGGGCCATGGAGCGGTAGGCCGAGGAGCAGAAAAACAAGCGAGACGGTTGAGGTTAGTCTATCTTTGTCGGGACGTCGAGAGGAGGTTGGCCTTTTGATGTCATAACCAGTATGTTTTTAATCTTTGGATTGCCTTATATTGCATTGATTGACATAGGGTCAACGCATTCATATGTTGATAGTAAGGTGTCTGAAACTTTAAGCATAGATTTTGAAATTTCCTCTAGGAAGATGACTGTAGTAAGCCTATTAGGAAATTTGGTGGTAGTAAACAAACTTTATCGGGAAGTACCTTTGGAGGTTCAAGGGGTAGTCTTCCGAACGGATCTAATGGAATTACCGTTCGGGAATTTGATTTAATTTTGGGCATGGATTGGCTTTCAAAGTATCACGCTAAGTTAGATTGTGCTACTAAGCGTATGGTATTAAAAACTCCTGAGGGTGACGAAGTGTTGGTAATAGGAGAAAGGGGGAACTGTCTGTCGAACGTGGTAACCGCCCTAAGAGCAGAAAGAATGGTGAGAAAAGGATGTGACTCAGTCTTAATGTTTATTCGCACTATGGAAGTTAAGGAACTAATGGTTGGAGACGCTAGGACGGTAAAGGAATTTTCGATGTTTTCCCTGAAGAGCTTCCGGATTACCTCCAGATCGTGAAGTGGAATTTGGAATCGATCTTCTTCCGGGAATAGCCCCAGTATCGATAGCTCTATACCAAATGGCGCCGAAGGAGTTGGTGGAATTGAAAGTGCAGATTCAAGAGTTATTGGATAAATGGTTTATTCGACCTAGTGTGTCGCTGTGAGGAGCGCTGGTTTTATTTGTTAAGAAGAAGGATGGGTCAATGCATATGTGTATTGACTATCGCCAGTTGAATAAGTTAATGATCAAGAACAAGTAACCATTGCCAAGGATTGATGACTTGTTCAATCAGTTGAAGGGGGCCTCAGTCTTTTCAAAGATAGACCTGAGGTCGGGGTACCATCAGCTTAGGGTCAAGGAAGCAGATATCCATAAGACAGCCTTTAGGACTCGCTATGGTCACTATGAGTTCATGGTAATGCCATTTGGGTTGACCAACGCACTTGTAGCATTTATGGACATGATGAACCGAGTGTTACAACCCTACTTGGATTGGTTTGTCGTAGTATTCATTGATGATATCTTGGTTTACTCAAAATCAGAGGGTGAGCATGATGTACATCTGCAAATGGTTCTGTAGATTCTGAGGGAAAAGCGATTGTGTGCCAAATTCAGTAAGTGTGAATTTTGGCTAAAGGAGGTTACTTTTCTGGGGCATGTTGTGTCGGCTGAGGGGATTAGGGTAGACCCTCGAAAGATTGAAGCGGTGTTGGAATGGAAATGACCTAAGTCCGTGACCGAGATTCAGAGTTTTCTTGGTTTGGTTAGATATTATTGAAGGTTTGTTGAAGGATTCTCCTTAATTGTGGCACCATTGACTAAGTTGTTACGAAAATGAGTTCTATTTGTTTGGTCTGAAAAGTAGCGGAAAGCTTCGAGAAGTTAAAAAGGATTCTGACGGAGGCTCCGGTGTTGATTCAGCCAGAGGCTAGGAAGGAATTTGTGATTTATTGTGATGCTTCACACACAAGTTTAGGATGTGTGTTGATGCAGGATGGAAAGGTTGTGGCGTACGCATCTCGACAGTTAAGACCGTATGAAGCAAATTATCCCACGCATGACTTGGAGTTAGCTGCGGTGGTTTTTGCTTTGAAAATTTAGAGGCATTATCTTTTAGGGAAAAATCTATCATTTACACTGATCACAAGAGCTTAAAGTATCTTTTGAGTCAGAAGGAGTTAAACCTAAGACAGAGAAGATGGATCGAGTTGCTAAAGGATTATGACTGCTCGATCGAGTATCACCTGGGTAAGGCTAATGTAGTGGTAGATGCTCTTAGTCGTAAAGTAGTCTCTGACTTAAGAGCAATGTTTGCTCATCTTAGTTTGTTTGAGGATGGAAGTTTGCTAGTTGAACTTCAAGTGAAACCCTCTTGGATCAGCCAAATTAAAGAGAAGTAGGAGACCGAGGGGTTGTTTAGAGAGAAGTTGTAGTTGATCTCTAACGGTGAGCCAGCGGAATTCAATGTGGATAAGGATGGGTTGTTGTGTTTTTGAGGGAGAGTTTGCATGCCAAAAGATCCGGAGTTGAGGCGTAGGATTTTGAATGAGGCGCATGGTAGTGCATACGCTATGCACCCTGGAGGAAGTAAGATGTATCAAGTCTTGCGGAAGCAGTTTTGGTGGCCAAACCTAAAACAGCAGGTGACTGAATTAGTGGCCAAGTGTTTAACCTGTCGGCGAAGTTAAGGCAGAGCATCAATTACCATCGTGGTTATTCTGACGGTGAGGATTCCCCAATGGAAGTGGGAAAGAATCACAATGGATTTTGTTAGTGGGTTACCCCTCACGTCTACTAAAAAGGATTCGGTTTGGGTAATTGTTGACCATTTGATGAAGTCTGCTCACTTTATACTAGTGCGGGTCGATTACTCTTTGCAAAGGTTGGCTAAGCTATATGTAGCAGAGGTGGTAAGGTTGCGTGGAGTACCGGTATCAATCATATCGGATAGGGACCCTAGGTTCACCTCGAGATTTTGGAAGGCATTTCATCAAGTGTTGGGAACGAAGTTGGATTTCAGTATAGCATTCCATCCACAAACCGATGGACAGTCTAAGCGGGTGATTCAAATCTTGGAGGACATGTTGAGAGGATGTGTCATTGATTTCAGAGGTAGTTGGGAAGAATTTTTGCCCTTAGCAGAGTTCACTTATAATAATAGTCACCAGTCAAGTATTCAGATGGCGCCTACGAAGCTTTGTATGGGCGGAAGTGTTGTACTCCTACGTGTTGGACAGAGTTAGGGGAACGTCAAATTTTGGGTCTGGATTTCGTCACCGAGACGGAGGAGAAGGTAGAAGTGATTAGGGCTAGACTAAAAGAGGCGATGGATAGACAGAAGTCCTATGCTGACTTAAAATGCAAGGACATAGAATTTGTAGTGGGTGACAAGGTGTTTTTGAAGGTGTCGCCATGGAAGAATGTATTAAGGTTTGGACGGAAGGGTAAGTTAAGTCCCAAATTTATCGGACCTTATTAGGTGCTGAAGCGGGTAGGACTAGTGGCATATCAGCTTGAGTTACCCCCAGAGTTAAGTCAAATTCACGATGTATTCCATGTCTCTATGTTAAGACGTTACCGTTCGGATCCATCTCATGTAGTGTCTGTGAAGGAAATCGAGATAAGACCTGATCTATCATTCGAAGAGGAACCGGTAGAAATTCTGGATCATGATGTCAAGGTGTTGCGAAGGAAAATAGTTCTATTGGTTAGAGTGCTGTGGCAAAACCACGGTTCTAAAGTGGTTACGTGGGAAACCAAGGAAGCAATGTGACGACAATACCCCCATCTTTTCTGATCAAGTAATTTCGAAGACGAAATTTCTTTAAGGGGTAGAACTGTAACATCCTAAATATTTGGGGCCTATGTGTTTAGTGTGTGAAATGTTTAACATGTTAATTTTAATAATAGGGTCAAAATTGGGCTTAGGATTGGGCAAAGGCCTTGGTTAAAATTCTTAGATTGGGCATTATAAGGTATAAAAGGTGGTGATTGTGTTTAAAATGTCAACTTGGGCTTATGGCCTAGCAATAGATGGCACAGCAAGGGGGATAGAAGGTGACGTTATTAATAATTAGAGAGGCCCAAGTTTTGGCTACAAGGAGCCCATGTTTTTGGCACTTTAAAGGGAACAAGGGGTGACGCCACAACAGGGGTGTAAGGGGGCCCAAAATTTAGTTCTATGGAGCCCAATTCTCCTAATTTAAGTAGGTTAAATTTTGGCATTTAGGGGTAAGGTTGGACGGCAATGTGGCTATGAATTAGGAGAGGATTTTATGCTTTTAATTAGGTGGATAATAGACAGATAAAATGGCGGAGAAGTGGAGTGATGTAGGACTCTTTTGGAGGAGCTGTAGATTAAGATAAGGAGAGAGGATAGGAGCTATCTAAGGAACTAAGTGATGGCCGAAATTCCATCACTAAGAGGAGTGAAGAATTCAGCTACTACATGGGCAAAAGGGTGCCAAATTTTCCTTATTATTTGCTTTAACTTTAAATGTTAGGAAGGGCACTTTCGAGTTTTAAGAGGTAGGTGCCGAAAATTCTATAAATAGGTGGGTATCTCTTCAAATTTTGGCATTTGAACCCTACTTCTTGTGCCAAAATTTTCAGTTCCTCTCTACACTTTCTACTCTTTTCTTTTCCCAAAAACTGAAACCTCTCTTCTCATCTCTCTATCGATTTCTCCATTGAAAAGCTGAAACCCTTAATTCACTTTCTTTTTCCATTCTTTTTTTCTCTCTTTTGCCGATTTCTCCATAAGCCAGGATTTGAAGGAAACCTATTCGTTAGATCTAAGAGCCGAAAGTCATTAGTCTCTAATTTCGGGGGATTTCAAGGTAAGATGATTTTCTCTAGATTTTGGTTAGACTCGTTTATCATATATAAAATCTTAACTCTAAGATGTGGATTAACAACCATATACTGTGATAGTAGCTTTGACTAGGACTTACAATGGAATCAAATGTGGATCAGGCAAAGGAGGGGACTAGATCTAAAAACCCAATCCCTAAGTTTAAGAAAAGTGCAGTATCTGCCATTCAAGATTGGCCACTTGGTTGTGGACCAGCGTCAGAATAGAATCTTAGGCTATTAGCAATTGTAGCGGATTTCGATAGTGCCGACTTCGACAATATTACCTTGTCAGTAATCAGGTGTGTTGATCTCTAACACACACACTCTAGCTATTCTTTATGTGATATGGGCTAAAAAGCTGAAAAGTGGCTGTATAGACAGTCGGATAAAACCCAGAAAGAGTTAGTCAAGGATGCCAGGTATGCAATCATAGAAATCTCTATGTGTATCGAATTATGTGACAGTCAGTATGATGGTTTCTTAATATATGTATGCATGGGTTGGGAGTATGATAATGAAGGGGAAGAGCATGATTAGGTCACATGGTGACCGGTGGTAGAAAACCCACGTAATGCACTGTTTGATCACATGGTGATCGGTGGTAGAAAACCCACATTAAAATTTCCTGATTAGTAATGGAATAGGCAATATAACTGTCGATTTGGTGTGTAGCGGTTGGTGGGTCGATTGAAGAAATCCCCAAGGTGTGATGGCTTGTACGGGTTGGTGTGTAGAGGATGGAAATTCTAGGATGGGTTGGACCATTCATTATGTATTGAACATCATGTGTTATGATTATTGCCTTTATGTATAGGCCAAGGCCCATAATGTGTTTGTCGGCCTTAGGTCAGTGTGTTCGGGATTTATACACTGAGTCTTTGTGACTCACCGCTTTCCTTTTCTCTACTCTTTTAGATGAGCGAGATGGAGATCGTGGACACAGGAAAAGTGTATTTGAGAGGAGCCGAGCGGACTCGAGGGGCCATCAAGTTTATTATCTTTTACATAGGATATTTACGATTGCATTTTCTTTTGAGTTTCATTTTCTTTAAGTTTTAATTGTTGGAAGTATTTGATGTAATAAGGCCCTATAGTTTAGGGTTAAGTTGATATTTGAGAACATTTATTTCTCTCCAAATCTTCGGTTTAGACACAAGAGATTAACTCCTTCAACAAAAGATCAAAACTCATGCTTTATAGATAATAAAAAGGTTTTCAAAGGATTTTCAATTATGATTTAATTTAAACAAATTACATTTTAAGAAAAAATATAAATTTCAAGGGTTTTTCTACAAGTGATATCTTTTAGCAAAAGCCATAAAAAGGACAAAGTTTTGCTAACCATCTCAAATAAAGTTTTTTAACATTAAACCCGTAGCATACCAGATCTGGTCGTAACGCATGGGCCGGGTTTAGGGTGTTACACATACGGTCGTGAACTGGCACACGCCTGTGTGGAAACTGTAGTGGCCACGAAACCTCCCTAAAACATCTTGAAACATGAGTTTTTCGGTCACTACGTCAACCCTTAATCGATGGAACTTAGAACCACACTAACGAAAGCGAGTTTCCATGCCAATCGACAGTACTACCATACTTAGACGATCGATTTCCAAAAGCCACCAAAATTGTCACATTCTAACAAAGTCAAATTGAAAATAAAATAGAATGGTTTTGGAACCCACACCTGTTTGCAATCGGAGATGGCCAAACACAGACTCGATGACACTGAAACGAAGCTATTCTAAAAACCACCGCACCACCACTTTTTAAAAGAAAAGGAAATGCAAAACCAAGAAACCCCCCAAAAAGGGAAAAAAATAGAAGAATACGTCCAAAAAAAGAAAAATAAAATAAGAATAGAAATAAGAATAAATAATTAAAAATATAACTTAAAACTAAATAAAATAACACAATAAAAGAAGGCTCCCAAAATGCGTACACAACAACTCGAACCCAGAAGCCAAAAGTTCACTAACACTCACTCAACCACCAGACCAGCAGGCCTATTCTGACACTTAAACGCGCCACTAAACTCAATAGCACCACCAACTCACTGACCCTAACCACAAAACCCAAAACTTCTAACCCCAAAATTTAGGGCATTACAATATCTCTCCTTTTAAGATCCACGTAAGATTTCTGTCTATCAAAAGTATTTTGCGACGATCCTGAATCTATCGAACCTTATCCCCAGTCTTAGAAACCAAATCAGGACCCAAAATCCATCTCTCACCTAACTCAGTCCAACACAAATGGGTGCGACACTTACGGCCAAATAGAGCCTCGTAAAGTGCTATCTAAATATTAGACTGAAAGCTATTATTATACGAATTCAACTAGTGGTAGAAACTCCTCCCAACTACCACGGAAGTTGATAACAAAACTCGTAACATATCCTCCAGAATCTGAATCACTCTCTCAAACGTGCATCAGTTTGAGGATGGAACACAGTACTAAAATCTAACCGTGTACCTAAAGCCTTATACAATTTCTTCCAAAAGCAAGACGAAAACTAGGGATTTCTATCAGAGATAATTAAGACTGGAACCTTATGAAGTCTAACCACCTTGGAAATATACAACTTAGCCAATTTCTACAGAGAATGGTCGGTCTTGACTAGAAGAAATATACAATGATCCATGATGAACCAAACAGAATCCTTCTTAGTGGGTGTCAAAGGCAAGCCACTAACGAAGTCCATAGTCACACACTCCCGTTTCAATAAAGGAATATTAATAGGTTCGAGCAAACCTGAAGGCAGTTGGTGCTCAGCCTTAACTTGTTGACATGTTAAACAATAAGAAACAAATTAAATTACCTTTCGTTTGACACCAGGCCACCAATATAACTCTCAGATATCTCGATACATCTTATTTCCATCGGGATGCATAGCACAAGAGCTACTATGCACTTCCTGCAAAATAGATTGCCTCAACTCAACATCTTTAGGCACACAAACTTGACCACTGAAACACAAAATCCCCTCACTATTTAGCCCAAAATCAGTAGTCCTACCCTCTTCAACTTGTCGAAACTACAAAATCAGAGAATCATCTACTAATTAGTTAACCCGAATCTAATCAATCCAAGTCGACTTGATTTGTGTAACCCTTCAAACTGGGCCTAGATGTTACGACCAAATCTCAGTAATTACATGGGCCATGATGATAGCCAAAACTTTCAGAAGAAAAATCTATTTTTCCTTAAAACATGTCAAATTAAAAATCTCATGTCTTTTAAATAAAATTATTTGTTCCTTTTATTTAAAATACTTGTAGTATAACTTAATTTCGAAAAGAATTCTTTAGCAGCGGATATTAATTCTTAAAAACATTTAATGATCATTTAAAAATGGAATATCCAACATAACAATCCATGCAATAATTCAAACATGTCCAAAAAGGAAAATACCCATGCTATAGTCCATAATTTAAAATAAAGTACCATAAAGTTATTAAACCAACCCAAATTAAAGTCCATAAAAATCAACCAATGGTATAAAGTCCATAATTTATTAAGAAGATTATATCCAAGACCATCACCAATAATCCACATCCATGTCTAAATTATGACGATTACTTGAAACATACACCTATGATGGGTGAGCTTACAAGCCCAGCATGAGATCAACAAATTATTATATCATGCATATCAACACATCAATTAAACACATCCATGTTAACATATATGTCATATTCGTAGAAATCTCAAATCATCACTAATACACATGTATGAATATATCGTGACATGCTTATGCAACAATGCACATTTTAAAGAATTTCTTACCCATCTCAGCCACACTCCAATTTCGAGTTCCCCAGAAACGGTCCATCTAATAACACACAATTATTAGACAAGCCACCAGATATATGTTGATAAACGACCACATAACACATTGTGGACAAGCTACCACATAATTGTCGATAAAGGCCAAATAATCGTGGATAAACTGCCACATAACTTCCACCTTTCACAATACCCACACCATGGAGGTGATATGACCATTTGTCAAATTTAACACATATAATTCACTTTTCACATTTTTCACATGATCATGCTCATAATCTCACATAACACATGTTTCTCCATTTTACACATATGCATGTAAACATGCTCAGATTTTCTTGTATCACATATTATTCACTTTTTACATCATGCTTTAATATTTTTTTCATATTAAATCATGGATCGTATCACACACACATATATAAACATATTTAAATCATGTACATATCAATTAAGCCATGTATCACATAACATAGACATAAGATTTTCACACATGTCATCATCACATACATAAAAACATCATATGTAACACCTCTCACCGTATTCAATGCAAAAACAGGGTTACAGAGCATTACCAGACTTACAGGACAATAATCATACATTTCACATACAATTTGTCAATTCAAATACAATTCATTCACAACCAATCATATTGTCCCTAATATGAGCCTACGAGGCTCAAAACATGCATTCAGGGTGATTTAGGACTAAACTGATAACTTCAAAAACTTCTTAACCACATAGAAAATATTTCCAAAAATAAAGGACACATGCTTATGTGGCCCGGCTGTGTGTCTCACACGGCCAAAGACACGCCCCTGTGGACATTCGAAATGAAAGCACATGGCAGTGTCCCTACCTGTGTCTGACCCCGTGTAACTCTCTGACTTAGGTCACATGGCCAACACACACTCCCCTGTGCCTAGCCCATGTGCCCTAAAAATGGCCATACATGCCCGTGTACCAGGCGATGTGCTAGGCCGTGCCAAACCTGTAGGGTATACTAACTTATGCCACACGGCCAAGTCACACGCCCGTGTGTGAGTCTATGTAGAGCATACTGAATTGGTTTTTATTTCAACACCAGGGGATACACGGCCATGTAACATAACTGTGTGTCACACACAGCTGAGACACATGCCCGTGTGGACAAAAATAGGCTATTTACCAAGCCATTTTGCCACCCAAACTTGCATACTCCTACACCACAACAATTTGCACCAAAACAAAGCATAAATAGTCATTCATACATCCTCAACCAAGCATCATTTATACCATTTTAAAACTAACGTATACCAAACTTATCAATACCAATATGTACCATTCATTTCATATCAAATCTTCTAATCTCAAACATCAATATGAACATTTTCAAATTTTCATCATCTAGCTTAATCTCATAACATAACAAATCCAATACACAACCATTTTCTACTCCTAATGGCCAAATATCAACAAGCATAACGTATTCATCTTTAATCACATAACCAAGCCATATGCACAAAGATATATACATAACCACATCTACCAAAATAAGCCAACTCTCATGGCTATATACAAACCAAAATATTTAACATTTACAAGCCATTTCAAATGACCAAAAGCATTATCAATTCATAACCAAAATAACCATAATCCTATAACATGCCATATAATCCAAAACATAAACTCTAAAGTACCAAAGTGATAGTAGGATAGTGCGACGAAGTCTCCGACGATCCCTAAATTTGAGCTAGCTTTGAAATCATTTTAAAACATGGTAAAATAAACAAAGTAAGCTTTATAGCTTAGTCAGCATGTATGAAATAAACTCAATCTATTCACAAATGCACAATTTAATAAATTGATTAAATCAACATGTAACTTATATTAACTAACAAACCTTTGACATATTCAATCATATGATTAAACATTTCTTTCACAAGTTTCTTCAATTTAAAGCTTGTACATACCTGTACCATCTTGTATCAATCTCATATTCAACCACATCTTTCATTTAACCGTTGAACGATTAGGAATACTATCGGATACTCGAGAAACTCTCACTGAAGTGCCGCATGCATAGCCAATGCTATCTCAATCTCATATCACATATATGCTCACTCTCGAGCTATCAACAGGCTTGCTCACACAAGCTGTCAGTCAACATGTAGCTACACGGTGCTTCTCACATAAGCTGTCAAGTAACCGCAGCATATGCCAGTATACTTAGCCACCGGTAGGACGTACAGGACCAGCACCGGATAACTAATCACAATAACCCCTAATGACATGTCATTCTTATCCTAATCTATTCCTAAGGTTCAATCGGGATTTTTAATGTCGAATCGTTGTTGAATCATTGTTGAATATGTCCATAGTCTCGTATTCACAGTTTATGCAATATCAAATCATTTAAAATACATTTATAACAAAACTTATTACATACAAACTTACCTCAAACGCAAAAACAACGAAATAGGCCGATTAGTCGAGTACTTTGTTTTTCCCCGATCTAGATCCGAATTTTACTTTTTTGATCTATATATGTAACACCCCGAATTTGGGCCTAGAAGTATTGGGCCTATTGGGCTTTGGGCTTTGGATCTTAAATTTTTTTAAGTGAGCGAGAAAATGACAATTGTCATGTAGGCTTTGAGGGTTTAATGAATTTGGAGTGTCTAGGTGTGTTGGAGAAGCTCTGGGTTCGAGTTTTGTGGTGGAGGATTCTTAATTTATTTAATTAAGGAATTAGGGTTGTGAGTAGTGGGCTTTTAAATAAAAATAAGTGAAAAATGGCAAAAAGAAGCCTGTGGTGAAGTGGCTAAGTGACACCACTAGGGTGTAGGAGGTGGCGACATATGCATACAGGGAGGTATGAGGTTTGAGTGCTAGCTTAAGTTTTATTTTAGAGTTTAATTTTAGGGTTTTAGAAGGATGGAAGTGGCGTGTAAAGGGACTCTAAAAAGAAGTGATCAGTAGAGAGAATTTAGGAGAAGGATAAGAGAGATATCATGGAGAAAAATTAGGAGATGAGCAGTGGATAAAGTGGTGCTAAATTGGACTCTAGGGGTGGCTAAGTTTTGCCTATAGGCTATAAAAGGAGGGGGCCAAATGCTTGAAAGGGTTTTTGAGCATTCTTTAGTTTTCTTTCTCCCCTCTTAATCGATTTCTCCTATAGTCAAATTTTTTTCCCATTTGCCGAAAAAAAAACCCATCATTCTTTTTGCCAAAAATTCCTATCAGAGTTGTGTTCTATTTCTGTCCCTGAAAGCCGAATACACCTTCTTACCATATAGCTTTACTTGTGCTGATTCTTAGTTAGTTCTCCTTCATCACAATCGATTGCTACCCACTTTTAGTCAAGCCGAATCTTGTTTAGTAGCGATCTAGGTCGCAGGATCAAAGGGGGATTTTGGTAATTGTTTAATAAATATTTTAGTGTGTTTTGTTAAAAGCCGAAGGGCTATCTAACCCCTACTTGTCATTAACTTGTATTAACAAGGGTAAGACTCAACAATCACAAGTGTGGTAGGTAAGGATTGCTCACAAGGTGGTAAGTGTTCTCGACTCAGTCATGGTTTAGTAAATGGCCGAATCTAATGTGGCTCATAGGGGTGAATTATGTTCAATATGGGTCAATTGGTTTTGATGATATAGGTGTTTGGGTGCAGATCTAGAGGATAATCACAAATAGTAGCGAAGGAAGGGCTACTAGAACGTGAGGCACACAATAAGGGTACTGTGAGGTTTCAGTTTTTGATAAGTATGTGTTAAAGCTTTGGTTAATCGCTAGTAATGTCGATTGTAGGTTTGTGACTAGGGAGTTTGCAGCACGCCTGGTTACTAGGTGTGTACAAACACTACACACATGATATCGGCAATGCCAAAAAGTTGAAAAGTCGAAAGTGGCTAAATGGGCCCTAAGGCTAGGTTTGATGAGTTCGTTTGGTTTGGTGTATGAATTGAGTTAGTTAAGCATAATTCATAATCTGGAATTTGTTTTGGGTTTAACAGGCCATAAGGATTGTATTTGGGCCTAATGGGCCGTAGGGATGAAATTTAGGTTTGATGGGGATGTAGACAAGTATGTTAGGGTTAATGGACTTTAGGCATAGTTTGAACAACTCGTAAATTTCATAAGACTTAATCTAATTAAACATATCCGTGAACAAGTCACTGGGTTAGGGTGTGGCAATGGACATACGCATGTCTAGGATTGGATCTAGGGAGAGCTTGGTACTTAAGCGGTCCTAGTGGCCCACCTCCTCTTCTCTAGAATCCTACCTGGTACATAGTGTCTGCTCACTTTAGCCGGAGGACTTGTTGATGGGCAAAAGTTCACAACTAAAACCCGAGAGGGACCAAATACCCTTATATTTGTAAAATTACTAAAATACCCTAATATTTTTAAAATTACTAAAATACCCTTATATTTGTAAAATTGCTAAAATATCCCTAGGTCTGGAAAAGTACCAAAATACCCCTGTTTTGCAAAATTACCAAGATACCCCTAATTTTCCAAATTACCAAAATACCCTTGTAGGGTAGAATTACGAAGATACCCCTAGGTAGTGAAATGAAAAAAATACCTCTATGTGACGAATATGAGTTTGTGGATGTTGCTCATGTGTTTGATGCATTCATATAATAATCTGCTTAGGATGCATATGGGTGGGATTTATGGTACGGAGGAAGATTTGATGATCGCATAGTCGTATGGCCATGGATCTACCGGTGGCTTTAAGCCCATTATATGATTAGCGACCTTCTTTGCAACGCTTGGTAGTACAAAGAACCTGCTACCTTTGGTGTGTAGAGGATGGGTGGGTTGATTTAGGAATCCCCACAGGTGTGTAATGGTTGGAAGGGAAATGGTGTGTGTAGTGGATGGATTATTGGGATGGGTTTTGCATTATCTTGTTTGTATATGATACGATATGTTATGATATGAGGTCATTCTGGGCTAAGGCCCAAGACCACCGATTTTTGATAAGGCTTAGGCCCAATGTTTATATTTGTATGTGATTTAATTGCCAAGGGTTGTACACACTGAGTTTTGAAACTCACACCCTTTAATTTATTGTTTTAGTTAATCCTGAATAGATGGCTTGATGTGGGAGAGGACTCGGAGATGGCCACACTACAAGCTGATCAAATGTTTTAATTTATTCAAAGGAATATGTTTTTAAATACTTTGTTTTTTCATTGGATTGTAATAAGGCCATGTAACTCCTAATTGACTTTAGATTTCGGGTTTATTATTATTGTTTCAACTATTCGCTTAATAAATTTCATAAAATTTTAAAGTTAGCATGGTTTTCGAAATAACTCAACATATGATTGTTTTGTTAAAATTTGGGGTTTTCCTCTTAACTTAACAAGATACAAGGATTTGGGCTTTTGGGCCTTAAATTGTTAAATTGTAAAGCCGTTTTGAAGTGTGCCTTTAATGTGACATTTTGGATTCGGGCCTAACTTCTAGGCCGGGTTTAGGGTGTTACAATATATAATCAAATTTAGCTCAGTTAATTATCTCTCTATTCAATTTAGACCAAAATCCATATTAAGACACTTTTACACATTTGCCCCTAATGTTTCACATTTTTACAATTTAGTCATTATTTAATGCCAACTCATGCTAGCCGAATTTCCCTAGTGCACATATTAGCCCATATTTTTCATTTATTCCACAAAGTTTCCACATTTAATAATTTTATCCCTGATTTGCATTTTCACTAAAAATCACTTAACAAAACTTGTATAATTATCATAAAGCATTGACAATCCATCATTAAACATCAAAATACACACATATTCATTAATGGAAAAACCCTAAACTTTTAACAGTTTTGCAAAATAGTCCCTGGGCTAGCTAGACTAAGCTGCAACGATCTCAAAAACGTAGAAATCATTAAAAATGAGTTAAAAATGCATACCTAATTGAAAGAGAATATCATTCCAAATTTCAAACTCTAAAAATGGTTCTTTTCCTTGGTAAAATTGGTTAGATGAAGAAGAAGATGAGTATAATGGCTTTTGGTTTATTAAATTATCATTTATTATATTTAACTTTAACTAAAACATTAAAAATTCATATAAACCATGTACATAAATGTCCACCCACCTTAATAATGGTCTAATTACAACATAAGGACCTCCAATTTAATATTCCATAGCTATTAGACACCTTTAACTAATAGAACATAAATTTTACACTTTACTCGATTTAGTCTTTTTTATCGAATTAAGCATTCAAACGATAAAATTTCTAAACGAAACTTTCACACAATCATTCTATCATGCTGTAAAGGTTAAATAATAATAAAATAAATATTTTGACTTCGTATTTGTGGTCCCAAAACCACTGTTTCTATTTGACCAAAAATGGGCTGTTACATCACAAATCATGCTTTTCATGAAACTAAAGGATTAAGATCACTTACTTGGATTTTCTTTAGATGAGGTTTGAACTCCTCTTAGAGTACTTTGTGTACTCTCAACTAATTTAATGACATATTATTAAAAATGAAAGTGACGTATTATACTCAAATTAAAGTGACATATTTTAGATCCAATTGCCATAATCTTATTAGAATAGATTTCCTTTGGACTGAAACCCAGTAGTTGAATCTAATGCACCAAATATGTATTTTAGTATAGATCCATCGGATATGGTTTATTACTTAAAGATTGATTATTGAAATAAATATCACCAACTACTTACCCTTAGATCAAAACTTAGATCTAATGCCTCGTTGTCACATTAATGATTTTCTGGATTGGTATTGTTTGGTCCTTCAAAGAACATAGGTACAAGATGTCAACACATGAAGAATGAAAGTATCGTAATACCATTTGGCTATGAGGAAAAACTATAAAGGTAAAAGAATATTCTCAATACTTCTCATGTACTTACACTACTTGATAACACAACAAAATCGATGATGAATAGCGAAGAGCTTTAATGATGTACAAGGATTATATGATCGATGAGTCCTGGTCACAAAATAAATAAAATAGGATGATTGAATCCTTAGAAGAGATGGGAGAGATCGAAAGAGAAATAAAAAAAGGAAAATGAAACCTGACAAAAAATACCGCTCGCAATGACTGCGGCGGTCCAATAAGGTGAGAAAGAAATATAAAAAGAGTGGAAGGGTTCAATCATAATATTTAAAGAAAAGAGAAAGGAAAATGAGTGGTGGAGGAATGTTTTCCCCAGTGGTGTACGATGATTCACGGTGGCTACGATGGCGGTGAAGGGCGGTGATCTAAAGAAAAGTGGAGGAGGAGAGAACCTTGGACGATGGTGTGGAGGTGATGAAGCTATAGGTCACAATGTAGGAATTTTAAGTGGTTGTTGAAGGTGGTGGTTGTTTTGTCAAAAAGGTGAGAAAATGGAATGGAGAGGATACGAGAGGAAAAATAAAAGAAAAGAGAGGAATGAGAGAGGTGGACGACAATGGGTTGTTTTGGGGTGGTCAACACTTGATTTTTGACAAGGGTGAGGTAAAAGGAAGGAGAGGGAACATAGGAGCATAAAGGGGCATCATGCTCTCCGACTTATGGTAAGTTTAACCCCAAAAAGGGGAAAGGAATCAAACTAAATAACGCAACAATAGGGGTTGGATGACAAGGTTTTAATGCACATGGGAAAAGTGTACAAAAAAATAAAAATAAAGATAAGGGAGCAAGGGGATTCAAACTAGAGACCTTCAAGATAGCTTAGGGGCTTGCTACCACTAGACTATACCTTTCTTTCTTTGTTTTTTTTTTTGCACTACAATTTTTTAAAAAATATGGGATATGAAAACTTGCAACTCGGCTAACAGACTACCATCATCAAACAGTCTTAGGTGAGTAAACATCACCCTCAAATCAGACATCAATCTATGACTAAGCATCGACCACCACATTGGCCTTACCAAGATGCTACTCAATGGTGCAGTTGTAGTCCTTAAGCAACTCAATTCATCTACGTTGCATAAGATTCATCTCCTTCGAGTAAGGAGATACTAGAGGCCTTTTTGATCAGTGTAGATGATACTCCTCTCACCACACAGATAGTCCCTCTAGATTTTCAAAGTGAAAACAACCGCAGCCAGCTCAAGATCGTATGTAGGATAGTTTCCTTCATGTGACTTAAGCTGTCAAAATATGGAAGCCACTACCTTACCATCCTACATCAGATCACAACCCAACTTGGCGTGAGATGCATCACTATAAAACACAAACTCTTTATCAGATTCAAGCTGTATCAAAATGGGTGCCTGAGTCAAAACAAAATTGAGCTTCTCAAAGCTCGATTGCTGCCCAATTTTCCACACAAAAGCCACATTTTTACACAAAAATTTAGTTAAAAGAGTTGCGATAAGTGAGAACCCCTCACCCCTCTAAATAAAAAAAAACTTCAGATCTCAAACACATTCCTAGGTTGTTTCCACTCAAATACAGCCTCAATCTTTTTAGGGTCAACACAAATACCCTCAATAAAAATGCCATGACCTAGAAATGTAACCTTCCTTAGCCAAAACTCACACTTGATCAACTTAGCTTAGAGTTTTTTCTCGTGGAGTGTTTGCAAAACCACTCTAAGATGTTCATCATGGTCCACCTCAGTCTTAGAGTATACTAAACTATCATCGATGAAAACCATGACAAACTGATCCAAATACGGTTGGAAAACCCTATTCATGAGATCCATGAATGCAGCCTAGAGCATTCGTCAAACTGAATGGCATGACAAGGAACTCGTAGTGCCCATAATGAATCCTAAAGGTGTTCTTATGCACATCAACCTCTTTAACTGTAACAACCTGTTTTACAGTGGTGTCAGGAATAGTGGTTTTGGGGCCACAAATCTGATGAGTAAGTTTGTAAATATTATTATTTAATATTTACAAGTGAAACATGGTGTTAAAAAGGTTTTTGATTTGATAATTTAAGTTGTTTAAGTGATTTTTTAAGTTCAAGTGGTAAGACCCTGACGTCAAGTGGTTTTAGAAAATGAAGTATTGGGATCATGTTTCTATAAACCAAAGCGTAAATATTTTTATAAATATTTATGGAGTATCATTAAGGTGGTTTTAAAATTTTGTTGAAAAATTTTTAACGTTTCAATAGTTAATTAATTAAAAAGGACTAAATTGTAAAGATGTAAAATTTAATGGCTATAGCATTATTTGTATCTAATGGATATCAAAGCATGAAATGAGGGCCTAAAGTATTAATTCAACCAATTTAGAGGATAGTGGGTGAACAAGGCTTGGAATCTGGTGAAATTTGGTTGAGTGTTTAAGGGTAAAATGGTAATTAGTCAAATTAAATTAAATTAAATTAAATCAAAATGTTTTATCATCTTTACATTTCATATTCACTGAATTCTAATGGAGGAAAAATGCCATTTTTGTGATGAATATTTCGGCCATGGTATTATCTTTGATGATCAAGATCAGGTGGAAAATCGAGGAAAATGGAAAATTATCAAAATGCCCTTAAACTTTGGTATTTCTGCAATTTAGCTAGGTAAGTTCGTATGAATTGTACTATGTATATTGTTGATTAAATTGAATGTTATTCTATGAATTTTATTGAAAATGAATCGATATATATATATATGTTATTATATAATTTATCTTGTAATGAAACGAGGGAAATTCAATGACATACGACGACTATTGAGTCCCGTTTGAACCTTAGAAATATATAGGATACAAATGACATGTCATTAGGGTTACCGTGTTTCAAGTGGTGGTCCTGAATGTCCTACTAGTGGATGAGTTTCTAGCACGTGTTGCGGTTACTTGACAGCTTGTATGAGCAGCACCGTGTATGTAACACCCCAAACCCGGCCCATACGTCATTACCGGATCTGGTATGCTACAGGTTAATTCTTAAAAACTTTTCTCTGAAGGGTTTTGGAAAAACTTAGCTTATTTTAGCCGAATAGTCCATTAAATGTGAGGTTTTGCAAAATAACTTTAATACTTGCGTTGATTGGTTTTGAAAAGCCCGTTTATCATTTCATTTTATATTTAAGACTTTAAAAAAACATAAGTTTGTAAAAACCCAACATAACAAAATAATAAATTGGAATCTAAGTTATGGAGGCCTTATTACACAAAAATGTTCCCAAAAATTAAAACATAAATGAAACTAAAACCAAAAATAGTCTATGGAAATAGTAATAGTCTTGATGGCCCTTCGAGTCCGTCTCGGCTCCCATGTCCACGATCTACTGCTCATCTGAAAGAGTAGAGAAAATGAAAGCGTGAGTCACCAAGACTCAATGTATAAATTTCGAACACACTGACCTGAGGCCCACAAACACATTATGGGCCTAGGCCCGTACATAGAGGCAACAATCATATTACATGATAAACAATACATAATGAATGGCCCAATCCATCCTAGAATTCCATCCTCTACACACCATCCTGTACCAACCGTCACTCCATGGGGATTTCTACAATCAACCCTCCATCCGCTACACACCATAACGACAGTCGAACTGCCTATTTCTGTTATTCAGAAATCATTAAACGTGGCATTGCCACCGATCACTGTGTAACCTAACATTTTATTTGTGGGATTTTTACCACCGGTCACCATGTGACCCATGTTTATATTCGTGGATTTCTACCATCGGTCATCATGTGACCCATCATGCACTTCCCCTCTTTATCATATTTCCCCCCATGCATACATACGAAAACATCATACGGACTTTCATATATTTCGTCATACATAGAGATTTCTATGATTGCGTACCTGGCATCCTTGCCTAACCCTTTTAGGGCTTTATTCGGCTGTCTACATAGCCACTTTCTGGCTTTTTAGCCCATAACACATAAAGAACAATTAGAAAGTGTGTGTTAGAGATCTACACACCTTATTACTGTTAGAACGAGACCTTCTAAGTCGACGCTATCTGTAGCCAACACCACCACTATCTGCCTAAGGTGTTGTTCAGAAGCCGGTCCACAACTAGGTAGCCAATCTCGAACGGCAGATACCACTCGTTTCTTAAACTTAGGGATTCTCTCCTTCACCTAATCCATATTTAAATTCGTCATAAGTCCTTGTTAGAACCACTATCACAACACATGGTCATTACTCCACATCATGAAGTTAATATCTCACATACGATAAACGAATCTAATGAAAATCTAGAGAAAACCATCTTACCTTAAATCCCGAAAATGTGATTCGAATGCTTACCAACTTCTGACTTAGAATCCTAGGCAATTTGATTCCCTACAAATCTCAGAATGTCGCCCAAAGAAAGAGAACACGAGATCAAAAGAGAACGTCAATCTAAGGATGGTCCTAAACACCATCTAGCCATTCTGCTTTGGCTTAAAAGCCGAAAAATAACAAGAA
Organism: Gossypium rotundifolium; assembly: GCA_025506655.1. Classification (NCBI taxonomy): domain Eukaryota; kingdom Viridiplantae; phylum Streptophyta; class Magnoliopsida; order Malvales; family Malvaceae; genus Gossypium; species Gossypium rotundifolium. The sequence continues at coordinate 62,782,660 of CP106723.1, read as the reverse complement.
TAATAGCACTGACCAACACTTACCTTTACAGAAAATTCGGCAACTCATAGGAATTCTCGGCTTTTGAGGAGATCAAGAAGAGAAGAAAATAAGAAAAGATCTAAGTAGTTTCAGCTTTTAGTTGAGGGAATCGGCAGAAGGAATAGGGTATATTCGACTATGGAGCTGAGAAAAGAATTCAGGATTTTGGCTTTGAAAGGGAAGATGTTGAGAAGATTGGGAGGTTTCGACTTTTGAAGAAATCAAAAGAAAAAAATTTTAGAGGAATACTGAGAATTTCGGCACAAGAAAAGAAGAAAAGAATAGGGTTCCAAATGCCGTAATTGAAGAGATATCCCCTCTATTTATAGAAGATTTCGGCACCTACTGCTTAAAATCGAAAACACCCTTCCTAATAACCAATCAATTAATCAAATAGCATGGGAAATTTCGGCACCCCTGCCATTAAAGAAGCTGATTTCTTCACTCCTCTAGGTGATGGAATTTCGGCCAACACCTACCCTTGCAGATAGCTTCTATCTTTTCCCCCTTGTATCTTTTATATTATCAACTATAATATCTACATTATCCTATACATATATCCTCCTACATTTGAGCCTTGTAGCCGTCCACTCTACCTAACCCTAATACTGAAAATTAGCTAACTTAAATTAAAAGAGATTGGGCTCCATGAAACTTAAATTTGGGCCCCTTACTCCCCTTGTATGGCGTCACCTCCTTGCTCCCTAAGTGGCGTCACTGACCACTGGGCCACAAGCCCATTTTGATATTTTAAACACAGATACCACCTTTTAAACCTTATAGTGCCCAAGCAAGAATTTGCCAAGGCCTTGACCACATTTTAAGCCCAACTTGGACCCCTACCAGTTAAATTAACACCTTAAACATATACACACACTAGGCGCATAGGCCCATTAATTCAGGATGTTATAGTGTAGCTATGTTCTGATTGACAGCTTGTGTAAGTAGACCTAGGTTACCATGTTTCGGGTGTTGATCTTGAATGTCCTATCGATGGTTGAGGTTTGACATTAGATACTAGACAACTTGTGTAACCAGCATCGTGTAGCTTACATTCTGATGATAGCTTGAGTGAGTAGACCCATTTTACAGCTCGTGTGAGCTATGACTATATGTTTAGCACACTTTGTGTGAGATTTCCCACGTATCCGGTATTATTCTAAGTGGTTCAATGGGAATGAAAAGGTATGAACCGATAAAGGTTTCGATTGATTTAACTACGGCAATTATAGAAAAGCATGATGTATCGATGATTCAAGCAAGAACATTCATGATTATGAAAAGTATGATTTAAATGATGCTATGTTTATGTCTTATGTGTTATGCAAATGAAATGGCAAAGTAAATGATATGAATTAAGACATGAAACTATATGAATATCCTTGATATGGAGATACATGGAAATTATGTAAGTTAAGATGAGTAATAGATTCAAGTGATACATGTTGAGATTAAATGGCTATTCATGTTAATGTGTTTATGATTTATATCATGTATGCTAACATGTTTGGTGTGAATGCTTAGGCTTTGGCCAAGCTTTGGGTAGATCATGTGATGTTAATTTATAGGTTATGCATTGTAATGGTATGTGCCCAAATGGAAATATGCTTGAGTTCATGAAAGAGTGGTAAGGTTTAAATTATGTAATTTCTTATGAAATGGTTTATCATGTGGTTAATTCCAAAAGAGCTATGTTTAAATGCAATAGTTGTGGCTATGGTTGATTGATATGCTTATGTCTTGTGTGATATGCATATGAAACATGTGTGGAAAGGTAATGAAATAGTAAGTTCATAATTGAAGTGTAAAATGATGAGTTGAATTGATGTTGTTATTTAAGTTAAAGAAAGCAAATACAATGGAAAGTAATGAAATGCAAATGAAAGTAAGAAAATTTGGAAATGGTTTAAAGTATTATAAATCTTATGATGCTAGGGATGATATGTATATGTGATGCAGTGGATTTATTCACTTTGTGAGTTGTTGAATATGGTTTCATGAATCTTGAGGTATTGGTATAAGATTATTCTTGACATGTATAAATTTCATAGTTGAAATGGATTTGATGACTAAAGTTTATACGAGCTTACTAAGCATTTATTGCTTACTTAGTTGTTTGTCCTTTACTTTTTAGATTATCGGAAGCTCGATCGGGTTGGAAGCTCATCGGAGATCTATTACACTATCCAGTAGTTATATCGGTAGATTTAAATGTCTTGGTTATAATGGCATGTATAGGTGAAGTTATGATTGATGATTAGTTGAATGTTAATTGATGTGTTTGGCATGTATATGTCATTTTGTGTGATGTAACCTTGGTACATTTGCCGCCTTATTGATATGTGTTAATTTGATAATGTGTTAAAGCATGTTTGAATGACCAAAGTGACATATGATGAAATGACCTCAACATGGTGATTTGGTATGCTTTCAAAAGGTTTTGAACTAGATATGGCATGAATCTAATATAGTATGGTGGTTATGTATCAATTATGTTTTGGCATGCTTTCAAAAGGTTTTGGCATGGAAACAAGTTACGTGATAATTGGTTAAATATGCACATGTATAGGTATGTTGGATGTTAAAGTTGTAACACCCCAAACTCGCCTAAACACTATGACCGGATCTGGCATATCACTAGGAAAAGGTTTAGGAAGGTGACTGGTTGCTGTAAGACTTTTGAGTCATTATAAAATCTTGAATTTCGTGGTTCAGTTGGAAACCCGTTGTCTTCTTAAACTTTGACATTTTAAATCGTTGGGCTTTTGATTAGGCGACATTTGTAAACATTTGAATAGTCATTCAGATATCAAGTTATTTTATGAAAATACTTATGTAAATTCTTTTATTTTTATAAGAAGCATTGTTTGGCAGGTTATAAGAAAACTTTACTTTGTAACTGCATTTTAAAAAAAACATGTATTGAGCAGTCTGAAATTTATGAGTCCAAAATTTAAACCCTGAAAGAAAATGTCAAACTTTATAGTGGCCTTATTACAACCCAAGTAAAATCCTCAAAAGTTATGAATAATGCTTTAAAATAAAAATTACTCATGAGCCCTTGCGTGGCCGCCTCGATTCCCCTCCAGCTCAGTCCAATAAGCTAAAAATCACCTGGAATTGTTAAACGAAAGAGTGAGTCATAAGACTCAGTGTACAATTATTCCACGTAAATCCACATACGGGCCGGAGCCCCAAACACCACCGACCGAAGCCCAATTCATATGATGTATCAATGATTAACATGATAACCCAACCCAGCCTAATTTTCCATCCTCTACACTCCACTTCATCCGTCCATCCACAACGCCTCTGGGGATTTCTACAATCTAACCTCCATCCACTACACTCCACTTTGGCAGTCATGCTGACAGTCATGCTGCACAAAGATAATAAAAAATGGCCTAGACACCGATCACTGTGTGACCAAATAACCGATCACTAGGCGACCAAACATTATTCTGTGTGACTGAGTCACTGATGTACACTTCCCTAGCATCACGGTAATAACCCGAAAACCCATGCATATTCAATGTAGTATAATAACAGATTATAAGATGTTATTCACACAATATATCATGTATACATATAATCACACTATCCACAAGAATAACAAAATAAGTCATACCATACTAACTTGAAGTTTCGGTTTTACCCAACATGGGTAGTTCAATCACCATCACCGATATCTCGGCTTTGAACCATAACACATAAATGATTTGAACACAAAAAGAGATAGTGTGATAATTACACACCTGTAAATTTGAAGAACTAAGCTACTGGTTCCACTAATGTCCTCACTCACAGGGATCACAGCAATCTGCTTATCCCTCTCAAAATCCGCCCACAACCCGGTGGCCAATCTCAAACGGCGAACACCGTCACGCTTCTTGAATTTAGGGGCTGGGTTTATGGGTCCAACCCCTTCCTTCGCCTGACTGATGCTTGATTCCTTAAAAATAATCTTGGTCAGAAGACCAAGTTAAGCCTTTGAATAAATTCAAGATAAGGATGGACACTTAAAATGTCAAGATTTCCTTACCTAGATTGCAAATCCGGAGGCTATAGCACTTGGATTAGGAGATCACTTGATGTCCCCTGATTGATCGAATTTGATTGATCCAAAGACCCTTCCTATATTCGGCCAAAGCACCCCAAAATGCAAGATTAATGCCCTCGGTTAACAACCAATAAGAGCATAAGAAAGGCTCTAAAGAAAAACGAGAAGATGCTTACCACTTAACAAGATTAAATCGATTGAGAATATTGGAAAAAATGGTGGTGGCTATCAACTGCAACAAGCACTAAGGATGGAGAGGACAGTTAAAGATTCGGCTAGAACAAGTAGAACAAGGTAAAACCACAAAAGAAGATGTGATCAATAATTTTAACCTAGAGAAGAAAAATAGGAAAGAATAAATTAATGTGCAAAGGGTTTCAGTTATGAAGAACAATTTAAAAGGAGTATGGAATATGAAGAAGAGAGAAAAGGCTATTGGGTATTTTGGCTTTAAGTGGAAAGAGGAATGTGTGAAAGAATGAATGATTGCCGAAAAAGATGAGAGTGTCAAAGATGTTTTTGGTCAAGAGAAAAGAAGTGGGGGAAACCTCGGATGGAAGAAAAGAGAGACGATATGAGGAAGAAGGTTGGCTAGATGATTCGGTAATAGCTGAAGAGAGAATGGAAATGAAGTCTAAAAACTAATTTAAGAGAGGAAAACTCAAATACCTACTTGGAACAAGGATTCGGCACTTCCAAATTCCAAAACCGAAGAAAATACACCACAAAAGAACCAAAATGACTTATGACATTTAAGATTTTCGGCACCCCCTTTTGCTAAATGAAATAAAAATGAAAACCAACAATAGGAGGTTTAATTACATCCTCTTTTCCCCAAATTTTGAAAATACTCATCCAAGCACTCCCACAACCAGCCAACTCTCTTCTCCCCCTCCAAATCCCTTATTTTCCTCCACCAAATGCTCCCTAACACTCATTCAAATCGGTTGACCACTTTAAATCCCCCCATCACCTCTCATCCACTCATTCAAACACCCTTGACTCCTTCAACACCCCCTCTTCAACGTCCCTAGCCGAAACTACTACCTCCAACCTGATGTCAAAAAGAATTCTTCAACATGCAATCCATGTAGCTTTAACTTGCCCCCCTCTCTACTCCCCTCAGTAGTGTCATTTCCAAGCACCCAAGGTAACGCCTCCTTGCCATCTTACCACCTTCTTACTTATTCTACCAAAACACAAACAAATACCCTTAAGGCTTGCCTCGGCCTAATCCCTCCTAAAGTGCCAAAAATAAAAAATTTTACTGAGGCTCAGACTTACCCTCGAGCCACCCCGGGACCACCAAACAACCTACATAGCATACCAAACACACAGAGACAAGATAAAAACAATGCCCCTAAATCCCGGATGTTACAGTTCTACCCTTCTTAAAGAAATTTGGCCTCAAAATTACCTGGTCAAAAGAGATGAGGGTATTGCTGTCGCATCGCATCCTCTGACTCCCACGTTGCCTATTCCATTCCGTGGTTTCACCACAACACCTTAACCAATGGGACTAATTTCCTTCTTAGCACCTTGACGTCTCGATCCAAGATCTAGATCGACTCCTCCTCATAGGACAAGTCTGACCTTACCTCAACTTCCCCCACTGGAACAATATGGGACGGATCCGAACGATAACATCTTAACATGGAAACATGAAACACATCGTGCATCTATTTCAACTCTGAGGGTAGCTCCAGTTGATACATCATTTGTCCCACTCGTTTCAAAACCCAATAAGGCCCGATGAACCTAGGACTTAACTTGACCTTCCGTCCAAACCTCATTATCTTTTTCCAAGGTGAAACCTTCAAGAAAACTCGATCACCCACTACAAATTCTATTTCCTTTCGCTTCAGGTCCGCATAAGACTTCTGCCTATTAGACGCTTCTTTCAATCGAGCCCTAATCAGCTTAACTTTCTTCTCTGTCTCAGCAACCAAATCTGGGCCTAAAATCTAGCGTTCACCCAATTCCGTCCAACAAGTAGGAGTACGACACCTCCGCCCATACAACACTTCATTTGGCATCATCCAGATACTAGATTGATAACTATTGTTGTATGCGAATTCTGCCAACGGTAAGAATTCCTCCCAACTACCCTTGAAATCGATGACACAACCTCTCAACATATCCTTCAAGATCTAAATTACTCTCTCAGACTGACCATCAGTCTGTGGATGGAAAGCTGTGCTGAAGTCCAGTCTTGTTCCCAATGCCTAATGCAATGCCTTCTAGAATCACGACAAACCTAGGATCTCTATCTGATAAGATCGATATCGGTACCCCATGCAGCCTCACAATTTCTGCCACATACAACTTAGCTAACCTTTAAAGAGAGTAGTCGACACATACAGGTATGAAATGGGCAGACTTCATCAAACGATCTACAATTACCCATACCGAATCTTTCTTAGTAGGCGTAGGGGGTAGCCCACTAACAAAGTCCATAGTGATCCTTTCCCATTTCCATTGAGGAATCTTCACCGGCTGCAACAACCCCGAAGGCAACTGATGCTCGGCCTTAACCTACTGACAAGTTAAACATTTTCCCACAAATTTCATAACCTCTCGCTTCAATCTAGGCCACCAAAACTATTCATGTAGTTCTCGATGCATCTTACTCCCTCTAGGATGCATAGCGTAAGGGCTACTATACGCTTCCTGAAGAATCTTTTGCCTTAACTCCTCGTCCCTCAGCATACAAACCTTTCCAAAAAACACAAAACCTCATCATCATTCAAACTGTAATCTTTCACCCCACCATTCAGTACCTGCAGAAGTCGAGCATTCAAAATTTCGTCCGATAACTATTTTTCTTTAATCTGATCTACCCATGTCGGCTTTACTTGAAGCTCTGCTAATAGACTCCTATCGTCATACAAACTGAGATGGGCAAACATCACTCTCAAATCTGATATTACCTTTCGACTTAACGCATCTGCTACTACGATGATATTCGATCGAGCAGTTGTAATCTTTCAATAGCTCAATCCACCTCCGCTGCCTTAAGTTTAACTCCTTCTGAGTTAAAAGATACTTTAAAATTTTGTGGTTGGTGTAGATAACAGACTTCTCTCCATACAAATAATGTCTCCAGATCTTCAGAGCGAAAACCACTACAGCCAATTCCAGATCATGCGTAGGATAGTTACTCTCATGCGGTCTTAACTGTCGGGATGCATATGCAAAAACCTTTCCATCTTGCATTAATACACACCATAATACAATAAACCACAAACTCTTTTCCGGCTTCAGGTTGAATCAACACCGGAGCTTCTGTCAAAATCCTTTTTAACTTCTCAAAACTCTCTTCTGCTTGTCAGCCCAAACAAATGGTACCCCTTTTCTCAAGAGCTTAGTTAAAGGTGCCATAATTAATGAGAACCCTTCAATGAACCTTCGGTAATATCCAGCCAGACCAAGGAAACTCCGAATCTCAGCCACTGATTTAGAAGATTTCCACCCTAGCACCGCTTCAATTTTTCAAGGATCCACCCTAATTCCTCTGCCGATATCACATGACCTAGGAATGTAACCTCCTTCAACCAAAACTCACACTTGCTAAATTTGGCATATAGTTGCTTTTCCCTTAAAATCTACAAAACCACCCGAAGATGCGAATCGTGCTCCTCCTCAGATTTGGAGTACACCAAAATGTCTTCTATGAATACAACGATGAACTGGTCTAGATAGGGTTGAAAAACCTAGTTCATCATATCCATAAATGCCGCTGGTGCATTCGTCAACCCAAATGGCATCACCAGGAATTCGTAATGACCATAGCGAGTCTAAAAGCCATTTTGCAAATATCCGCTTCCTTGACCTTAAGTTGATGATAACCTGACCTCAAATCTATCTTGGAAAAGATCGAGGCCCCTTTGAGCTGATCAAACAGGTCATCCATCCTCGATAGTGGGTACTTATTCTTGATAGTCAATTTGTTCAGTCGATGATAGTCAATGCACATTCACATGGACCCGTCTTTCTTCTTCATGAATAATATTGGTACTCCCCGTGGGATACACTAGGACGATGAACCCACGGTCTAACAATTCTTGGATATGAGCTTTGAGTTCAACCAACTCTTTCGGCGCCATCTTATAAGGAGCGATGGACACCAGAGCCGCACCAAAAAGTAAATCAATTTCGAACTCAACCTCACGATCCGGAGGCAACCCTGGAAGCTCTTCCGAGAAGACATCCATAAATTTTTTACTGTACTAACATCCCCCGCGGTCACCTCCTTTGCATCCAAAGTACAAACAAGTGCAAAGAAAGCTCTGCATCCTTTCCACACCATACTTTCCGCCTTCAAAACATACACCTCATTGGACAAATAGTCTCTTCTCTCTCCTATCACCAAAACTTCTTCATCCTCAGAAGTTCTTAACACCATGCGCTTAGCTGCATAGTCTAAGTTCACTCGGTATCTTACTAACCAATCCATGCCTAAGATCAAATCGAATTCTTCGAATAGCTGTTCCATCAAATCGACCGGAAAAATCAACCCTTGTACTTCTAGAGGCATATCTCTAAAATGTTTGTTAACCACTACAGTCTGTCCTAAGGGACTAAGTACAGTCATTCCCCTAGCAGTAGTTTCAGAGTTCATGTTCAAGGTTCCAGACACCACACTAGCAACATAGGAATGCGTCGACCCAATATCAATTAATGCAGTAAATGGCAACCCAAAAATGAGAAACGTACTCGTTATCACGTCTGGCGTATCCCCTTCTTTTCAGCGTTTGACTGCATAAACCAACCCGGGCTATCTTGCCTCTATATTCCCAGCACTTCTGCTTAGTGCTCCACGACCCCGACTAGAACCATTTCCCTCTCTGTTCAGTCCATGACCTCTCGACATCTACTGTCCACCCCTACCTGGCTGCACATACCCTCGACTTACCATCCTATCTCTGTTCCTATCCAGTGGGCAATCCTTGATAAGATGATCCTTTGACCCATATCTAAAACACACCCTGTCTTCTCCCCAGCACTCCCCTGCATGTGGCCTCCCACACTGAGCACACTGTCGAAAACCAGTAATTGGTGTTGCAATGCGACTTGGCCCCATCAACTTTAGACCTCTTCTGGAAACCCTCGGATGACCCTGATGATCTATAACTCCTCTTATTTCTACCTCTATCTTGGTCCCTATTTTGCCTCTCCATTTGCTTTACCTCCTCAGCTATCTTAGCTTTTTCCACCAGAATAGCAAAATCCCTTTCCAGCTGCAAGGCTATCAGCACTTGCAGCTCATCACGCAGCCCATCTTCGAACCTTACACATTGTTCATAATCAGTTGTAACTATCCCTCGGGCGTACCAACTCAACCGCAGAAATTCTGCCCCATACTCAGCTACTGTCTTATTTCCTTCAACTAGATTCAACAATGCCTTCCTCTAAGCATCCACGTAACTGCCCCCAATGTACTTCCCTTGGAAAGACACTTCAAAGAAAACCCAGTCGACTCATTCTACCCGAGTACCTTCTCTCACGGTGAACCACCACTAATAGGCCTCCTCCCTGAGTAAGGACACTGCGCCCTTCAACTTTTCCTCTGCTGTGCAGTCCAAGTCATCCATGATTCTTTCAACTGCCTCCAGCCAATACTCCGCCACGTTTGGTGCTACTCCAGAGATACCTCTAAACACTTCAGCTCCGTTAGCTCGGAGTCGTTCTGGGATGGATTCTAATTTGCCGTTCCACTACTTGCCCCAGCCACTCGCTTCAACACCCGTAACATGGCTTGGGATAAGGCCTCATCTCCATCAGTTCTATCTTGCGAACCCGTTCATGCCACAGGTGACCCTAGTGCCTCAGCCTCAGGCTTATTCCTTGCTTCCGAAAATTTAGCCTCATGATCCTGACCTCTCCCACGACCACGAGTACCACGTCCACATCCTCTACCACTCATACCTAACGCTCTACTTTACTCTGATTATAAATTTTATGAGTCAGCATACCTTTCCACTTGATTATTAACAAGTAGTTTTATGATATAAAGTTATAGGGAGTTCTTCACCAAGCTTATACATTCTTATAGGTTTTTATCTCTATAGAAAATAAAATTCTAATTTCTAGCATTCATGACAATATATCATATAACCACTTTTTGGCAAATCACACAACAAATAGGAGACTTACCTGGTGGATCTGAGCCGGGAACTCAAGTGCCACTCCCTCAAAACACAAGGTTCTATAAAATTTTCTTTTGATACGATCTTAAACACAAAATTGAAAAACATTTTTGGTCCCAAAACCCAAGGTCGATTTTTTAAAATGAAGCTCTGATACCAAATTGTAACACCCCAAACTTGGCCCAAACACTATGACCGGATCTGGCATGTCAATAGGGAAAGGTTTAGGAAGGTTGACTGGTTGCGGTAAGACTTTTGAGTCATTATAAAATCCTGAATTTCGTGGTTCAGTTGGAAACCCGTTGTCTTATTAAACTTTGACATTTTAAACCGTTGGGCTTTCAATTAGGCGACATTTGTAAACATTTGAGCAGTCATTTATATATCATGTTCTTTTATGAAAATACTTATGTAAATTCTTTTGTTTTTATAAGAAGCATTGTTTAAGGTGTTATAAGAAAACTTTACTTTGTAATCGCATTTTTAAAAAACATGCATTGAGCGATTCTGAAATTTATGAGTCCAAAATTTAAACCCCGAAAGAAAATTTCAAACTTTATAGTGGCCTTATTACAACCCAAGTAAAATACTCAAAAGTTATGAATAATGATTTAAAATAAAAATTACTCATGAGTCCTTGCGTGGCCACCTCGAGTCCCCTCCAGCTTAGTCTGATAAGCTAAAAATCACCTGCAATTGTTAAATGAAAGAGTGAGTCATAAGACTTAATGTGTAATTATTCCATGTAAATCCATACACGGGCCAGAGCCTCCACACACCACCGGTTGAAGCCCAATTCATACGATGTATCAATGATTAACATGATAACCCAACCCAGCCTAATTTTCCATCCTCTACAGTCCACTTCATCCGTCCATCTACAACGCCTCTGGGGATTTCTACAATCTACCTTCCATCCACTACACTCCACTTTGGCAGTCATGCTGATAATCATGCTGCACAAAGATAATAAAACGTGGCCTAGCAACTGATCACTGTGTGACCAAATAACCGATCACTAGGTGACCAAATAGCCGATCACTAGGTGACCAAATAACCGATCACTAGGTGATCAAACATCATTCCGTGTGATTGAGTCACTGATGTAAACTTCCCCTGCATCACGATAATAACCCGAAAACCCATGCATATTCAATGTAGTATAATAATAGATTATAAGATGTTATTTGCAGAATACATCATGTATACATATAATCACACTATCCACGAGAATAACAAAATAAGTCATACCATACTAACCTGAAGTTTTGGTTTTACCCAACCTGGGTAGTTCAATCACCATCACCGATATCTCAGCTTCCAACCATAACACATAAATAATTTGAACACAAAAAGAGATAGTGTGATAATTACACACCTATAAATCTGAAGAACTAAGCTATCGATCTCACTAACGTCCTCACTCACAGGGATCACAGCAATCTGCTTATCCCTCTCAGAAGCCGCCCACAACCCAGTGGCCAATCTCGAACAGCGAACACCGCACGCTTAATGAATTTAAGGGCTAGGTTTATGGGTCCAACCCCTTCCTTCGCCTGACTGATGCTTGATTCCATAAAAATGATCTTAGTCAGAAGACCAGGTTAAGCCTTTGAATAAATTCAAGATAAGGATGGATGCTTAAAATGTCATGATTTCCTTACCTAGATTGGAAATCTCGAAGGCTATAGCACTTGGATTAGTAGATCACTTGATGTCCCTTGACTGATCAAATTCGATGGATCCCAAAACCCTTCTTATATTCGGCCAAAGCACCCTAAAATGCAAGATTAATGCCCTCTGTTAACAACCAATAAGAGCATAAGAAAGGCTCTAAAGAAAAATGAGAAGATGCTTACCACTTAACAGGATTAAATCAATTGAGAAGATTAGAAGAAAGGGTGGCGGCCATCCACTACAACAAGCACTGAGGATGGAGAGGACAGTCAAAGATTCGACTAGAACAAGTAGAACAAGGCAAAACCACAAAATAAGATGTGATCAATAATTTTGGCCTAGAGAAGAAAAATAGGAAAGAATAAATTGATGTGCAAATGGTTTCAGTTATGAAGAACAATTTAAGAGGTGTATGGAATATGAAAAAGAGAGAAAAGGCTATTGGGTATTTTGGCTTTAAGTGGAAAGAGGAATGAGTGAAAGAATGAATTATTGTCGAAAAAGATGAGAGTGTCAAAGATGTTTTTGGTCAAGAGAAAAGAAGTGGGGGAAACCTCGGATGGAAGAAAAGAGAGACGATATGAGGAAGAAGGTTGGCTAGATAATTCGATGATAGCTCAAGAGAGAATGGAAATGAAGTCTAAAAACTAATTTAAGAGAGGAAAACTCAAGTACCTACTTAGAACAAGGATTCGGCACTTTCAAATTCCAAAACCGAAAAAAATACACCACAAAAGAACCAAAATGACTTATGACCTTTAAGACTTTCAGCACCCCCTTTTGCTAAATGAAATAAAAATGAAAACCAACAATAGGAGGTTCGGTTACACCCTCTTTTCCCCAAATGCCAAAAATACTCATCCAAGCACTCCCACAACTGGCCAACTCTTTTCCCCCTCCAAATCCCTTATTTTCCTCCACCAAATGCTCCCTAACACTCATTCAAATCAGTTGACCACTTCAAATCCCCCAATCACCTCTCATCCACTCATTTAAACACCCTTGACTCCTTCAACACCCCCTCTTCAAGGTCCCTAGCCGAATATACTACCTCCAACCTGATGCCAAAAAGAATTCTTCAAAATGCAATCCATGCAGCTCGAACTTACCCCCTTTCTACTCCCCTGTAGCATCATCTCCAAGCACCCAAGGTAAAGCCTCCTTGCCATCTTACCACCTTTTTACTTATGCCACCAAAACACAAACAAATACCCTTAAGGCTTGCCTCAGCCTAATCCCCCCTAAAGTGCCAAAAATAAAAAATTTTACTGAGGCTCAAACTTACCCTCGAGCCTCCCCGGGACCCTCAAACACACCCAAACAACCTACAAAGCATACCAAACACACAGAGACAAGATAAAAACAATGCCCCTAAATCCCAGATGCTACAAAAGTAGACACATGTTTTGGCTTGTGTTTATGTCTTTTTGGGTGATGATATGAAAATATTTTTGGTAAGTAAATATTTGGTCCTAAAGTGGTTGAAATCTTGGTTCATGATGCTTGAATGATTAAAGATGGAATGGTAGTTTAAAATGCATGTTATAAATGTCTTGTGATATGTTTGAATGTGGAGATTCGATACTTTTGTTATAAATGACATATTTGGTGGTGCTAGTTTTTGAATGGCACATTTGGTACCCTTTTTGGTGTGAATTGGATAGGTAAATAAAATGGTATGTTTTGGTATAAACTTAGTGAAAAGTTAGTTGAACATTTTGGCCAATTTGAGTATATGGTTATACCTGTTAAAGTGTTGAGATTGAGGTGCCCTTTGGGCATATTGGTTGTATGCTAAGGTACCATATTTGAATAGCTTGTTTACACATGGTCTTAGTGCCAATTGAAGGCTTGGTTATATGTGTAAAAGTGATTGTAGGTATATGGATGAATGGGTGAGAAAATGGTTTGGAAGTGACCTATTTTTCATCCACATAGGTAGAGAAACGAGTGTGTATCTCAATCGTGTGTGACACATAGCCAAGCGACATGGCCGTGTGTCCCCTGTAGGTTTTAAAGGTTGCAGTTCGAGAGTTACACGGATTGGCACATGGGTGTGTTGCTTGGCCATGTGACCCAAGTTAGTGAGTTACACGGGCTCGAACACGGGTTAGGGCAAGGCTGTGTGTCCCTACTTCGAATGTCCACACGGCCGTGTAACCCCTACAGTTTTGAAATTTTTTATCTTTTCCCAAAAATTCTAAACATTTTGATTAAATCCTGATTTATTTCTAATGTTTCTTTAAGGCATCGAGGGCTCGTATAAGGGACAATATGTATGTCATTGATGGAATTTGCTATGATTGATGTTGTGAAGTAATGATTTATATTTTTTATAGTTTTGAAATGTAAACTTTTGTAATGCTCCGTAACCCTATTTCGACGACATATATGGGTTAGGGGTGTTACATTAACCTTTAATTGATGATACCCAGAATGAAGATAAATCTTTAGGAATATTGATGCCCCAAAAAGCTGATCGAACAAGTTGTCAATCCTCGAAAGTGTGTACTTATTCTTTATTGTAAATTTATTCAACTAATGGTAATCGACACACATCCTCATAGTACCATATTTTTATTCATGAAAAGAATTGGTGCTCCCCATGGAGACACACTAGGCTTGATGAACCCTCGGTCGAGAAGTTCCTGATGTTGCACTTTCAATTCCATAAACTCATTTGGTGCTATGAGAGAGGGAGCAATGGACACCGAAGCTGTTCCAGGCAGTAATTCAATATTGAACTCAACCTCCCTATCCGGTGGTAACCCCAACAATTCCTCAGGAAAAATGTCCTGAAATTCTCTAACTGCCCGAATATCCCCAACAGAAGATTCCATAGAACTTGAGTCATGCACATAAGCTAGAAATGCTTCATATCCTTTTTGAACTAACTATTAAAGTGGAGATTGCATTGGAGTGGTAATCTCGACGCTCATTGACCATAACAATCTCCACATCATCCTCAGATCTCAGAGTTACTCTCTTAGTGACACAATCCAGATTGACTTGATGCTCCACAAGCTAGTCTATTCCTAAAATCAAATCAAACTCTTCGAATGATAACTCCATCAGATTAGCCAAAAGTAAAACAACTTGTATCTCTAGCGGACACCTCCTATAAATTTTATTAACTCGTATTGATTGACCTAATGAACTAATTACAAAAATATCACATGAAGTACTTTCAACAATGATTCCCAAATGAATGGAAACAATACTAGCTATGGATGAGTGTGTTGAACCAATGTCTATTAATGAATAATATATAACATAATGAATAAAGAACGTATCAACTATCACATCGGCAGCGTATCAATCCTCACGGTGCCTTACCGTATATACCAAAGTAGGCTGCCTAGCCTTAGTCTGATTAGCACCTCTACTCAGTGCTCTTTGCCCTCAACCTAGACCATTACTACCCTTGGCCTATCCACGGACCCTAGGTGGCTGCTGAACTGCCATTTGAGGTTGAACCAAACCTAGAGATGGAGCTTGCACCTGGTCAAAATGAAGTAGGCAACCCCTAATGCAATGCTCCATAGACCCACATAGCAAACAACCTCCCAACCTTCTCTAACACTCACTTGAGTTACGCCTACCACAGTCCCCACACAACTGAGTCCCAACAAAAGTAACCGGTGCCTCAACCTATGGAGTCCCATCAAACCTGGCTCATTTCTTAAGCCGCTGAGTAGAGCTAGAAGTATCTGAATCCTTCTTAGACTTATTCTGGCCCCTATCCTTATCCCCTTTTTTTTGGGCTCCACACACTTAATCTCCTCTATAATTTTAGCCTTGTCCACTAGAGTTTCAAAGACTCACTTGTGCTATGGAGCTTCAAAGACTCACTCGCGTTACGGAGCTACTAGAAACTTGATGTCATATCTCAGTCCATTCTTAAAGCAAAAACTCTTCTCATAGTCATTCTCAATCATACTTTGAGCATACCTGCTCAACCTCAAGAATTTGACCTCATACTGGGCCACAGATCTATCCCCCTAAGTCAACCCAATAAACTCGAGTCTATGAGCCTCAATATACCTCGCCCCCATATACTTATTTTGGAAGGCATTATGAAAGAAGGTCCAAGTCACCCGTTCGGTTGGGTGCCTTACTCAATAGTTTGCCACCATTGATATGCTTTATCATGAAGCAAAGAAACCACACCTTTTAAATTCTGCTCGGGGGTGCAGCTGAGATCATTCATAATCCTTTCAATAGCCTCCAACCAATATTCGACCATAGTCAGGTTGACCCCAGCGACGGCCTTAAATAATTCGGCCCCATTTGACTAGAGTCGTTCAGCTATTGACCCATGACTACCAGATCCAGTATGGGACCTAACAACCATTTCCAACACCTTGAACATAGCTTGGTACAGTGCGTTGCCCCCAACAGTTTAAGTTTGAGACCTAGTCTCAGCGGTAGGTGTAATACCCCTAAACTGAGTCTAGTAGTTTCAGGTATATATTTCTAGTAATTTCACCTAAACTCGATTAAACAATAATCCAAAAAAATTAAAATATTTTTTGGAAATTAATTTTAAATTAATTAAATAATTATTAGTGAAAATAATTAATTTGGGTGGAAAAAGAATTTTAAAATAATTTTTAATTGGGGTTAATTTGAGTTAAATTTAAATACTAATTAAATTGGATTTAATGTAAAACAAGAGAAAATTTAGAGTATTTATATGACTAATAAACCTTAAAATTCAAAATTCTGGAGGGAAAGGACTAAATGGTAAAGTAAGGGAAATGTGGGAGTGGCCATTAGGCAAATTCTCCAATTTTTAAATTTCTGGTGGGTTGTTTCAGTTTTAAATACAATGCATCTAGCCTACTTTTCACACCATTTACAATAGATTAGAGAGCTAAAAATTTCATTTTCTTTGCATGGTTTTAAAGATCTATCATTAGAGAATAGATCCAACCAATTTTCTTCTCAAACTACTCTTGCAATTCACCCGAAATTATTCTCAACAGCAGCCAAAAATATTCTGAATTTCTCAAGATTCTTGAATCAAGATTTTCAATCAAAGGATTTAGAACGAATCAAAGGCAATTATTATTTTTGAACTTATTTTTATGATGATTAGAAGCATATTTATATGATTTAAGTGATAATTACATGATTTTTTATCAATGTCATCTCCTTCAAAAGCTTAAGGTGCTTTAATGGTGGATCTTGAACTTTAAGAGGAAATCCATAAATCAATGGATGTTCCAACTCAAAATGGATCTATTAAAAGGTTTTGGGTCTTATTTATCAAGATTAAACATGATTTGTAAGGTAATTTGAAGAAATCTGAATTTCATCATCTTCATGTACAAATTTTTTGAATTTTTATGAAATTGATTTAAACATGAAATTGATGCTTAGTATATGTGTATTTGGTCTAATATTGATATTTTGAAGTGATTAGGAGGGCTGGAGAGATCAATTTTGTGAGGAATCGAGTTCTTGGCTTGATGTTACAAATTTGGTAAGGTATCTTTGTGAGAGAATTTCAATTAGTATAGTTAATTAAAATTTTTGTTTATTATATTATTGGAAAAGTGGTAATGTATACTTTACCTCTATTGAAGCTCCGAATCTTGAAGAGGATCGAGATTACTTAAATTGAAGCTTGGAATTGCTTAGTTGATCACTTATTGTGATAGAGTAAAATTTTGTGGTAAGTGTTTCGAAAGACGATTTGTTAAATTGACCCTCAATTATGTTTAATTAGTAACTTAATTAATGAATTCAATTAATTAATTATGATTGAATGGCTTATTTTTCAAGATTGGTATTAAATTTGCAAAAAAAAAAAAATTGAATTTGTATTGAACAATGGTAAGTAAACTTTGGGTGTTGTTTGTTCTATTTAATTAAATTAATTTCAGGGATGATTTAAAGCATGTATACTGAAAATTTTGATCATGACATGTTGGTGTTACAATTGGTAATTGATTACTGGAAATTGGTCAATGAATTGCTTGATTTAATTTGATGCTAAATGGCTATGTTACAAGTTACACATAAGCATCTTATCACATTAAATTGAGCACAATAATGATTGATTTATATGCTATGTTTGACTGAATATATTGGCAACATGCATGGTGGATCCATTGGATATAGTTGGCATGCCATAGGATTTGTGGGTACTCACCTTTATTTATGACATTGAGAGCATATGGTTCTAGGTGGACTGAATTGTTTGGAGTAGATAAGGGAATGTTGAGCATGAGTCTCCACTAAAAGGGTTATTCGAGGTGCTATAAGGGAGCGTGTGCTTCGGCCCACTCAACTTGGTGGATTGTATTTGATATTTGTGGGAGTTTGAAGATCCATTTATCCGATGTATGATCACTTGGTTAAGCCATGAGAAATGAATGCTAATATATTTATGTGAGATTGTTGCTTTATCGATTGTGTAACACCCAAAACCTGGCCCAGAAGTTAGGCCCGAATCTGATGTGTCACATTGAAGAAAACGTATAAAGGATTTGTGATTCTTACTAAAATAAGTTTTGCTAAAATCAAGAAAAACAAGTTTGATTTGGGACATTTGATAAAATACAACTGACCTCGAAAATTGATTGATAAATCGATATATTTGAACTAATGCTCTTATAAAATCATCTTTGCGATTGTCAAAAACTTGTTTGAGAATTACAGCCCCTTTGTTAAAACCCAAAACACTTAAACAATTGTTATCTACTTGAAAATGTAATTATCTTTAAAAACCTTTTTGGTTGCGAAAACATATTTGAAATAAACGATTTACGAAAATACGTTTGGAAATAGAGTTGCAAAAACATTTTGAAAACATTGCGGAAACATAGATAAAATACAAGTATTTTTGAGAGGTTAATTGATGAGTCGAAAATCGAGGTAGTGAACTTTAACCGTGACTTTTGAAAATGTCGTCGATAATTTGAAAGAGAATTTTCGAGTTAAATCATTTGTAAAAGTTTGTTATGAAAATCATTTGTTAATCTATTTTGGAAAACCTTTACTTAAGAATTTTAGAAAAATCCCCGTTTAAAAACAATTCAAGCATAATACTAAGTACGACAAAAACATAAGCAAAATAAAATATTCCAGAGGCCTTATTACAACACAAAATAAACCCAAAATAGTAAGAATAATAAAGTGAACGAAATTAGGAAACTAAAGTTCAATAAAAACCATTTCTGAAGTATGGTCTCCACCGAGTCATCCATGGCCAAAGTCCACCTCACGGAGCATTACCTACAGGGTTAAGAAAGAAGGGGGTGAGTTACAAGAACTCAGTGTGAAATCCCTTTATTGTTGTTCACTGGGCCAAAATCTCATTAAACAATTATTTGGGCCTAAGCCCACATACAATAATGATAATGTAATGAATATAACATGAATATGAAATTCAATTCCCAAACCAAGCCTAGTATACCATCCGCTACACACCACCCGTACCAGCCAACACACCTGTGGGGAGCTTTAGTCACCCACCTCGCCAACACACCAAATGTAGGCATTAAGCCATTTATAACAGATTATTTGTGGACAAGCCACCAGAATAACAGAATTTACGTGGCATAGCCACCAGACAGATTGTGACAGAGTCACCAAATATGTGGCAGAGCCACCAAAATTATGTAGCAAAGCTACCAAATCTTCTCTTCATCATTATCCCATCCCATGCAATTTATGTATATGCATCATACATATCAAATCATGATATT
Source organism: Gossypium rotundifolium (assembly GCA_025506655.1). Lineage (NCBI taxonomy): Eukaryota > Viridiplantae > Streptophyta > Magnoliopsida > Malvales > Malvaceae > Gossypium > Gossypium rotundifolium. The sequence continues at coordinate 62,763,035 of CP106723.1, read as the reverse complement.
TAAAAATTCAGAAATTTATGACAAACAAATTGGCCTTATAACACTTTGCAAAACCGGCCCATTAGAGAAATATATCAATTTGGCCCATTTTATCACATATCCATTCGGACATTTAATCACATATCAATTTGGCCCATTCAGTCACATATCAAATTGGCCCATTTAGTCATATATCAATTCGGCCCATTTAGTCACATATCAAATTGGCCCATTTAATCACATATCAAATTGGCTCATATAATAAAATATCAGATTGGCCCATATAGCAAAATATCATATTGAACCATTAATCAATATGTCCAATCGGCCCATAAGGCAATATGTCAATTCAGTCCATTAAGCAATATCGTATTTTACCCTTTAGGGCAATTTAGTAATTCAAGTAATCTTACCCACTAAGGTTATTTCGTAATTCGCCCATAGGGGCATTTTAAGAATTGGTAATATTACCCACTAAGGGCAATTTGGTAATTTCGTAATCCGGACTTAACTACTAATTTGGGCATAAAATTTAAAGCATCCATCTGCGTCGCATCGATTAAATTGACTATAACTTGGGTTAGGAAACTCGAAATCTAAATCCGTAAATTTTCCTTGAAACATTTTCCAGAGTTTTTGGCTTAACCATTTAGTATAGTTTATTCCTTAAAGTTTCCCTTGTTTCACTGTCCAACGATTCTAACCTCTCCTTCCTTAATTTCAAATATCTCACTGTACGGTTTTCATATATTGCTCTCACTTGTTTCTATTGAATATAGGCTCACTAGGGAATCTATACATATAAATTATATCCCATAATTCACTTTGTAAAATTTTATATGATTTTTCCAAGAAAGATCAGGGAACCACGAAGTCATTCAGAACCAGTCTCACTAAAATTAACATATCTAAGAATATAAAATTCCTTTTTCTTCTTTGTTTCTTCTTTTTCAAAATAGACACAGTAAGATTTTATTTGATATCTCATTAACTTTCTAATTCTCTTTCTCCCATTTTTCATGATTTTTTAAAAACACGTCACTATTTTTTATCGAAACTATTTTATTACAAAATATAATTACCACTACGATCATACGCACGCTCGAGTGATTACGGATGTCGATTTTTGGTTTTCTTTGGCATTTCGGCCGATTCATAGAATGTTTCATACAAAATTTTAGAGAAGTGTAAGATTTCACACCATTTTAGATATGTATATGGAAGGTACGGGATTACACACCTTATTATGGGATCCGTAACACGATACTCTTGCGGCACCTAAAAGTACAATCGGTCAACAATTAGTCCAAACCCAATTTACAACTTCATCCAAGTATTGTGATTGATTAACAATCTACATCACTTACCAACAATCCGAGTCTCTTATTATGAGGGATAGATCGAGCGATTTAGTCCCTAAAAATATAATCGATTAGTCACAACCACTATCTCGTTAAGCAAAATAACAAGTCAACGAAAAGATCCAAAAAGAACCATGAGGAATCCCTTACCTTAACGATATTAGTTCCGATTTCTAATGATTGTACAATGGCTTCGGATGAGTCAAAGTTTCAGCCTTCCACTATAACTCGACTGATCAAACAAGTGAGTGTCAACACAAACGAGTAGAAATGATTAAAAGAAAGGAGAAGATGTATCAAGGTGTTTGGAGTGTTTTGGTCAACACCAAAAGAGATATGAACCAAAGAGAAATGTGAGTATTTCGGCAACAAGAAGAATGGTGAAAGATGGATTAAGGTTTCGACACCCAAGGAAGAAGTGAAGAAAATATGCTCACTAATGGCTTGTAAATTCGATACAAAGCAAAAGAAAGAGTTTGGAGAAAAATAGAAAATAGTGCAAAAGTGATTTTTACCTAACAACACCAAAATTCTACCAAATGACCAACAAAAATTCAGCTACCTCCCTCTTCCCCAAAACCACCCACATACATGACCATAATGGTGAAAAGTTGGCCAACCATACCTTCCATAACACTTCCCTTGAAAAAGGCCAGATATTCCCCTTACTTGCCCTTTTCTTTTGATTCCCTTCCATCCATTCTTCCTTACCATATTTCCTTAGCCAACTTGCCTTATTAAAAAGTCCACCTTGCCTTATTTTCTTCCTCAATTTTCTCACCATCACCTCAATCTCTTCTCCATCTCCATGATTTCCTCCATGATTCCCTCCACTTGTCCCCTTATCATCTCTTCTCCTTTTTGGAAAAAAATAAAACTCCCTTGCTTTCCATGAGATTCGAACCCTAGTTCTCCTATCAGCCAATTCAAACCACTTGCCACTAAGCCACAAGCTCCTCTTGTGTCTCCTAAATGCCCCCATTTATTCCTAAGTCCTACTTCCATCAGCCATATCCACTAAAAGTCCAAAAATGAAAATTCTTCCTATGGCCTAACTTGAACCCGAGACTTCATAGAAACCTCGTAACCTTTCAAATTCACTTAACTAATAAGTCTAATTTGTAACAATGCCATTCTTTGATTCTCAATTATTATAAACAGTCCTACGCCCAAGGCCCATTGGGCCCAATCCCACTAGGCCCAATTTTGGTATGTTACAATTCTACCCTCCTTAAAGAAATTTCGTCCTCGAAATTTCCAATCAACTACTAAACACATCGCTCTAAACACACCACTATGCTTTCACAAGACTCGATCTAAATAACACTAATGTACTTTTAACATAATCTTGAATCCTCTTTCACACAACCAAACATTTAACCACAGAAGCGAGCAGTTATCTACCACTTATAACTAAAATTTTCTACATTCAATCATCATGTCCAACCAAAACATACTTAACTTGATGGTGATGAAACAATCCCAAGCCTTATGCTCTTTAGACCCGCATCTCAAACATGCTCCTGACCTCTTCCAGCATTCTCCCGGATGACGCCTTCTGCAATAATAGCAAGCCTGAAAGTTTGGACGTGCCTTGACAAGCTTCACAGAAAGAGATTGTGACCCTGAAGAACCACGATCTCTTTTCTTCTTATAGTCCACGGACCCAACTCGAAGTGCCTTACTAATTCTGTTAACCTCCTCCAATACTTTCTTAACTATCTGAGTCAGCTCATCAACCTTAACTCGATCATGAGATCCCGTCTCAACCACTAGCGATGCCAACGTCTCCCTTTCAAAAACATGCCTCGGTGCCAAAGATCTAGCCCTAGCACCTTGGCCTTTACCATGTCTACGTCCACCGCGTCCACGTCTTCTAGTGCTCATGTTCACTAAGTCGATTTAATCTGATTAAGAGTCATATGAATCAATATGCTGTTTAATGTTTCTTAAACAATGTTTTATGGAGTATAGGAAGTAAAGTTATTTTCGCAAACGCATCCCTTTAGTTTCAATCTCTATAGTTTCAATACCTAAAAAGTTCTAAAGTGTTCCTACAATCATATCACAATAATCATAGTCATATAATGATAACAAGTACTTACTTGACTTGGTGCTGGATACCCGTGGTGCCAAACATCCTTTAGAACATGCATTTATAAATTAAAATTCAAATAGCTTTGGAAAAACACTTTTGAACCCAAGCCACAGTCGAGTTTTGAAACTGGGCTCTGATACCATAAAATGTAACACCCCAAACCCGACCCAGAAGTTAGGCCCGAATCTGATGTGTCATATTGAAGAAAACGTATAAAGGATTTGTGATTCTTACTAAAATAAGTTTTGTTAAAATCAAGAAAAACAAGTTTAATTTGGGACATTTGATAAAATACTACTGACCTCGAAGATTGATTGATAAATCAATAAATTTGAACTAATGCTCATATAAAATCATCTTTGCGATTGTTAAAAACTTATTTGAGAATTACAACCTCTTTGTTAAAACCCAAAATATTTAAACAATTGTTATCTACTTGAAAATGTAATTATCTTTAAAAACATTTTTGGTTGTAAAAACATATTTGAAATAAACGATTTACGAAAATATGACGTTTGGAAATAGAGTTGCAGAAACATTTTGAAAACATTGCGAAAACGTAGGTAAAATACAAGTATTTTTGAGAGGTTAATTGATGAGTCAAAAATCGAGGTAGTGAACTTTAACCGTGACTTTTGAAAATATCGTCGATAATTTGAAAGAGAATTTTCGAGTTAAATCATTTGTAAAAGTTTGTTATGAAAATCATTTGTTAATCTATTTTGGAAAACCTTTACTTAAGATTTTTAGAAAAATCCCCGTTTAAAAACAATTCAAACATAATACTAAGTACGACAAAAACATAAGCAAAATAAAATATTCTAGAGGCCTTATTACAACACAAAATAAACCCAAAATAGTAAGAATAATAAAGTGAACGAAATCAGGAAACTAAAGTTCAATAAAAACCATTTCTGAACTATGGCCTCCACCGAGTTATCCATGGCCCAAGTCCACCTCACGGAGCATTACCTACAGGTTTAAGAAAGAAGGGGGGTGAGTTACAAGAACTCAGTGTGAAATCCCCCTACCGTTATTCACTGGGCCAAAATCTCATTAAACAATTATTTGGGCTTAAGCCCACATACAATAATAATAATGTAATGAATATTTCATGAATATGAAATGCAATTCCCAAACCAAGGCTAGTATACCATCCGCTACACACCACCCGTACCAACCAACACACTTGTGGGGAGCTTTAGTCACCCACCCCGCCAACGCACCAAATGTAGGCATTAAGCCATTTATTACAGATTATTTGTGGATAGCCACCAGAATAACAGATTTTACGTGGCATAGCCAACAAGCAGATTGTGATAGAGTCACCAAATATGTGGCAGAGCCACCAAAATTATATAGCAAAGCTACCAAAACTTCTCTTCATCATTATCTCATCCCATGCAATTCATGTATATGCATCATACATATCAAATCATGATATTTACAAATATAATAACAATAACTAAAAATTCAAAAATTTATGACAAACAAATTGGCCCAATAACACTTTACAAAATCAGCCCATTAGAGTAATATATCAATTTGGCCCATTTTATCACATATCCATTCGGTGCATTTAATCACATATCAATTTGGCCCATTTAGTCACATATCAAATTGGCCCATTTAGTCACATATCAATTTGGCTCATATAACAAAATATCAGATCGGCCCATATAGCAAAATATCATATTGACCCATTAATCAATATGTCCAATCGGCCTATAAGGCAATACGTCAATTCAGTCTATTAAGCAATATTGTATTTCGGCCCTTTAGGGGCATTTCAGTAATTCGGTAATCTTACCCACTAAGGATATTTCGGTAATTCAGCCCATAGGGGCATTTTTATAAATTGGTAATATTACCCACTAAGGGTAATTTGGTAATTTGCAATCTAGACTTAACTACTATTTTGGGCATAAAAATTTAAACTGTCCATCTATGTTGTATTGACTAAATTGACTATAACTTGAGTTAGGAAACTTGAAATCTAAATCCATAAATTTTCCTTGAAACTAGACTTATATTTCTTCTTACTACAATTTTTCCAGAATTTTTGGCTTAACCATTTAGTATAGTTTATTCCTTAAAGTTTCCCTTATTTCACTGTCCAATGATTCTGACCTCTCCTTCCTTAATTTCAAATATCTCACTGTACGGTTTTCATATACTGCTCCCACTTGTTTCTATTGAAAATAGGCTCGGTAAGGAATCCATACATATAAATTATATTCCATAATTAACTTTGTAAAATTTTATATGATTTTTCCAAGACAGATCAGGGAACCACAAAGTTATTCAGAACCAGTCTCACTAAAATTAACATATCTCAGAATATAAAATTCTTTTTTCTTCTCCGTTTCATTATTATCAAAATAGACACAGTAAGATTTTATTTGATATCTCATTAACTTTATAATTCCCTTTCTCCTATTTTTCATGATTTTTCAAAGAAACATCACTGTTTCTAACCGAAACTGTTTTATTACAAAATATAATTATCACTACGATCATACGCACGCCCGAGTGATTACGGATGCCAATTTTTGGTTTTCTTTGGTATTTCAACCGATTCACAGAATATTTCATACAAACTTTTAGAGAAGTGTGAGATTTCACACCATTTCAGATATGTATACGGAAGGTACAGGATTACACACCTTATTACGGGATCCGTAACACGATACTCTTCGCGACACCTAAAAGTACAATCGGTCAACAATTAGTCAAACACAATTTACAACTTCATCCAAGTATTGCGATAGATTAACAATCTATATCACTTACAAACAATCCGAGCCTCTTATTATGAGGGATAGATCGAGCGATTTAGTCCCTAAAAATATAATCAATTAGTTATAACCACTATCTCGTTAAGCAAAATAACCGGTCAACGAAAAGATCCAAAAAGAACCATGAGGAATCCCTTACCTTAACGATATTAGTTTCGATTTCTAACGATTGTACAATGGCTACGGATGAGTCAAAGTTTCGACCTTCCACTATAACTCGACTGATCAAACGAGTGAGTGTCAACACAAATGAGTAGAAATGATTACAAGAAAGGAGAAAATGTATCAAGGTGTTTGGAGTGTTTCGGTCAACACCAAAAGAGATATGAACCAAAGAGAAATATGAGTATTTCGGCAACAAGAAGAATGGTGAAAGGTGGATTAAGGTTTCGGCACCCAAGGATGAAGTGAAGAAAATATGCTCACTAATGGCTTGTAAATTCGACCCAATGCAAAAGAAGGAGTTTGGAGAAAAAACACAAAATAGTGCAAAAGTGATTTTTGCCTAACAACTCCAAAATTATACCAAATGACCAAGCAAAATTCAGCTACCTCCCTCTCCCCCAAAACTGTCCACATACATGACCATAATGGTAAAAAGTTGGCCAACCATACCTTCCATAACACTTCCCTTGAAAAAGGCCACATGTTCCCCTTACTTGCCGTTTTCTTTTGATTCCCTTCCATCCATTCTTCCTTACCATATTTCCTTAGCCAACTTGCCTTATCAAAAAGTCCACCTTGCCTTATTTTCTTCCTCAATTTCCTCTCCATCACCTCAATCTCCTCTCCATCTCCATTATTTCCTCCATGAATCCCTCCACTTGTCCCCTTATCATCTTTTCTCCTTTTTGGCAAAAATAAAACTCCCTTGCTTTCCATGAGATTTGAACCCTAGTTCTCCCATTAGCCAATTCACACCACTTGCCACTAAGCCACAAGCTCCTCATGTGTCTCCTAAATGAACCCATTTATTCCTAAGTCCTACTTCCATCATCCATATCCAATAAATGTCCAAAAATGAAAATTCTTCCTATGGCCCAACTTGAACCCGAGACTTCATAGAAACCTCATAACCTTCCAAATTCACTTAATTAATAAGTATAATTTGTAACAATGCCATTCTCTTATTCTCAATTATTGTAAATAGTCCTACGCCTAAGGCCCATTGGGCCTAATCCTACTAGGCCCAATTTTGGGATGTTACAGATTGATTTTTGAAAGCCATGAATATTTGATTTTTGGTATCGAAAATGCTTATGGAAATTAAATTGAAATGTTTAATTATTTTGGCTAAAAATTGGTGAATGATTGGTTGTGAATTAAGCATGAATTGGATGTTAATTTACTAGTCGTTCTATTAACATTCACTGAGCTTTTTAAAGCTCACACCATCACAATTCGTGTAGATAAGCGTCGGGCTTGAGGAGCTGAGGAGCCGAGCAAGAGAGTTCCAAAAGATATAGGCTTGTTAGAGACTTTAACACACATTTTAGAGACTATAATAGGGCATTGTGGAACTTCCGGGAGTTAGTTTGATTTTATTTATAGGCTTGGTAGAGACTTTAATAAACATTTTAGAGACTATAATAGGGCATTGTGGAACTTCCGGGAGTTAGTTTGATTTTAGTTGTAATTGGAATTTGGACTTTTATTTTGGATGGTTTTATAATAACTTTAAGGCATGTTTGAGTTTAATTATTGAATGGTTTACGATGTATTGTTGCTTGATAATATGGTGATTGATAACACGGTGTGTGAAACATGAAATTTATACTAACAATTGTTTAAATGAAGCTTCCATGGATTGGTTTACTAGCGACTAAGGTACACCACTAGTTTGACTAATTCAGTGTTTGACGTGCATGAAACTAATTGCCTAATTCTATTTAATTGAGGCTTAATTGATATCAATAAATTCAATTGAAGGTGTATTTATATGTATGCTAATTAATCGTAGTTAAATCGAGTTTAGTTGGCCATTAAAATATGCAACATCGAGTTTTAAGATGAGTTTTTCACAGATATAGGTGCAGTGGTTTTCACACGGGCGTGTGCCTATCCACACGAGCATGTGAGGAGTTGCACATGGGCATGTGGAAACTGGAACTATCATACATGGGTGTGTGGGATTTCCACAAGGGCGTGCGTGATCTGCCTAAAATTTTTTGCGACACAAACACGGTCATTTAATGGCACACGGCCGTGTGGGTTTTTGGGGGTTTGATTTTTTTTAAATTGGTATTCTAATCTGTTTAACTTACAATTTAGTCCTAAAAATTGATTAGTCTAATTAGAGCCCTAGATGATAAGGAAACTTGGTAAAATTTTAGGATTAGTCTCATAATGGGTAAAATTTGATAAAAACACACTTAATTTGTAATTTAGAATAGGTCTTGATAGTTTGTATTTGTTACAATTTAGTCCCTAATAATAAAACTTGAATTAGACATAACAAATGAACTCAATTTAAGTTGAAACTTTTAGGCTTGCATAATTTTGACTAAAAGAAGGTTACTAAACATTTAGATCTAAAATCAGGTTAGTTTTACCATAGGTGGTAAAATGAAAAAAATGCCCATAGGTTAAATTACCTAGAAAAAGTTTAAAATTGGCTCATAATTTGCTTTTGCATTAATAAATAATTAATATCTAGATAATATTGAGGTGTTATAAGATCGGGGTGTGTCTTGGGTGGTCGTTAGCCAGAGAGTCACTTAAGTGGCTAATGTAACGCTTCGAATTCAGGCCTATCCATCTTGGTCAGGTTTGGGGTGTCACAATAGGTGTCCCTACGGTCTCGCTCGTATTTAAATTGGGCATACTACCCATTGAAGATGGCTTAGCTCGAGCTCCTCTTCGGTGCCCACGAGCCTATGAGTACCTTGTCCACGTGCTCCTTTCGAACTCATTATAAATATCTACAAGTTCATAATTTTATAAATTAGTTTGAAGTTTGTTATCAGATATCTTATATCAAAAATCTTATGAGAACTTTTACGATGTTGCTATAGTCTTTAACTAAAGCAAAGTAATTCTAATCACTACAATGTTTTTCCAACTAAACAGTATAGCTAAAGCAGAAGTACTTACATGATCGGTGTAACACCTGAATTAGGGGTTATTTGTAATTTAAATAAATTCCATGTGGACTTCAAGAAATAAATAAATATGATTTTATTTAGCATGATTTAGGTCTAGAAATAACTCTGATTTAGGTCGAATTTGGGTTTAAAAAAAAAAAAAAAAATTATTAAATTAAAGTACTTAAAAGGAGGGAAGCTAGGGAATAGGGGTTAAGAAAATTTTTAGTAGGAACCTGACACAAGGATCTAGTTGGCTAAGTGGTTTCATGCGTGTTGGAGGTGAAAAAAAGGGGGGGAGAAACGCAGGTCACAAGTTCGAGTAGCAGGAGGAGCATTTTTATTGGGCTTTTTGCGTTAGAAGAGAAAGGGGCAGAAAGTAGGTCTTATAATTAAAAGGTAAGGGCTCATGACATGAAAGTCTGAGGGGGAAAAGTGGCAAAGCGCGTTGGAGGGGAGGCTGCCGCTTGAGGTCACTGGTTCGAGCCAAAAGCAAATAGATTATGCTTTTATTTTATTTTGGGGTCTTTGGGCTTTAGTAGGAAGGGTTTAAAATAAATGTTGTGGATAATTGACATGAAAGTCAATGTGGTCGAGTGGCTGGGGCGTGTTAAGAAGGCCGCTTGCTTGGGGTTCGAGTTCGAATCCAAGCAAGCTGACAACATGGTTATTTTTTCCTCTTTTTTTCTTCCAATTGCTAACGTGGGTGAAGGACTTTGGTTGCATTTTGGACTCCCAAAGTCACCGGAAGAGTTTGATATGCACATGGGTTCTTTTATTTTTAGTGTTTTATTTGTTGAGGGATTAAGGAATTAAAAGGATGATAAAATTAGATTTATCTTGGATAAATCAAGGTGGGAATTATCATAAATTAAGAGAGTGTTTGCTGAAAATTGGAGACCTTGGGTCAGTACATATCATTTTGTACAGAAAGATGTACCAAAAGTTGAACCAAAATTCTTCTTTTCTCTCCAAATTTATCTGCTGAAATCTCCATTGTTTCATAGCCAAAACCATTCAAAATTCCAGCTTCTCTTCTCTTTACCACCAAATATACTCCTCTTTAAGAGAAAATTTCCAGCAAACTCCTTCTCTTCTTCCTCTCTTCTTGTCTGCCTAAATCTCCTTAAACCATAGCCAAAATTGTTCAAAAATTTCCAGCATTGTTGTTTACTCTTAGTCAATTCTCCTTAAGGAAAAAGGGTGCTGTTTTGGTTCTTTCCTCTTCTAAAAGGGTAGCGAACCCTCTCACAACATTAAGAGGTGCTACCAATTTTCTATAAATGAGGAAGCTTTGGATTTATTTTCCAAGGTGAGTTGGTAAGCCAAAGGCCTTTCAATTAAAAAGTCTATGATTAAATGTCGAAACTAACGTATGCCATGGATTTAGGGACTGTTAGGCTTTGGATTTGATTGAAATCAAATCCATTCAAGGGACAAAAATCTAGTGTTGTAGATCGGATCTTCGGGATCTAGGAATTCCGGTAGAAACAGGTGTGTAAACTCTTTACACACTTTATTATTAAACTTGCGATATTGTTGTCTTGTGTATAAATTTTGGTAGTGATCTATGATATGCTTGTGGCTTAAACATGGATTCCGGGTAAGTCCCCTAATTTGTGACTTTTGTTAAATAATTTGCATGTCATCACATGATATTAAATTCTATGCCATGATATATGAAAAATTGATATAAAAGCATGTGATGGTGGGATTGATGAGAGGAGGGGGATGAATTATGGACTGTCGTCAGTGGTTTTGACCACAAGATGGGTTGGCCCCATCAGATTATTTGTGACCTATGGTCATCAGTGGTTTTGACCACAACGATTGAATATTTGCGACTAAGTCCCGTGGTTTGGTACCACCAAATGATTTTGACCACACTTGATATTTTGTGACCTATGGTCATCGATGGTTTTGACCACATGATGGGTTGGCCCCATCAATTAAATTGTGACTTTAAGTCATCAGTGGTTTTGACCACACGGGTAGAAAAGGAGTATGGATGGGTAGTTGGGTTGCATGTGCATGTTTAATTGATAAATTGTGTATGAGTTGTATTTTCCGGGTAGGGGATTTACACACCGAGTCTTGGTGACTCACCCTTCCTTAACATTTTACGATGAGTAAATCGCGGAGATGGAGCCGAGAGGACTCGAGGCGGCCATGCTTAATGTTGGAATTTAATTTTGTTTTCGTTAAGTTTAATTATTTTATTTCCTAAGTATTTTTATTTTGGGATTGTAATAAGGCCGCTATTTATTTTGTGGATGTTATTTTATTTATTTTGCTTATGTTATGTTACAAATGAAATTTTCAATTGATAAGTAACAGCTTAAAATATTTTTCAAACTTAGTAAATTTCTACGGGTTTTTCAAAAGATGTTACCATCGGGTAACAAAAAAAATAAACTAAGTCAACTATCACTTTGATGATTTTAAAATGATACATGATCAATGTTTTCAAAAGGGTTTATAAAGCCCAACTGTATTTATAAAAAGGCCCAACTGAGTTTTCAAACCCCGTTTTAAATACCTTAGCCAAATTTAATCGAATTTTCACCCAACTATCAAATTGGCCCAAAATATTTTACCCAGTGACATACCAGATCCGGTCAGGACTCATGGGCCGGGTTTGGGGTGTTACAAATTGGTATCAGAGCCCGGTTCAAAACTCGGCTGTGGGGGGCCCAAGGCCCAAAATGTTTGGTTTTTGGATAGTAGGCCTTATTATAATGTTTGAGAAATTGTTTTTGGCTTGATCAGCATGGCACCGAGTCTCCGGCACCTATCCGCCCAGGTAAGTACCTCTATCAATTTCTGTGAATTCTTTGGATGAGGGGTAGAAGGGTAAAATGGGAACGTAGACTACTAGAGTAGAAACTGTTGAACCCTAGGGCTAGCATACCCCAACAAAAAATTTCATAAAATTTAATAATTACCTAAACAAACCCTGTGAGTTGTCACTGAGCAAAGGATGTGGCAATCGTTATACGCATGTCTAGGATTGGATTCGGTGGGGCACGGTATTTAAGCGATCCTCGTGACTCACCTCCCGCTCACTTGAATCTTACAGTGCGTAGTAACGGTTCATCCTACTGAGACGACACACTCACCAGGCTAAATTCGATAACTAAAACCCGAAAGGGACTAGCCGTTTTGTTTTGGGAAATAATTAAAATTTTAGTTTTTTTTAAAATAGAGAAGAGACCAAAATACCCTCAAGATGAAAAATGACCAAAATACCCCGGTTTGTAAAATACCTCCATATGGAAAAAAAATTCAAATAGAAATTTTCAAAACATCCTTCTTTGTGAATTCACTTAGAACCTAAATTTTGGAAATTATTTTGTGAAGATACCCGACTATGTAGAATTACTAAAATACCCTTAGGGTAGAAATTACAAAACGCTTCTTGAATTATGAAATTTCCAAAATACCCATGGTTTTAATCAAAATTTCATCACATAAAAGTGCCCAAAATCTTAAAATTGAAACGTCATGATTTTGTAAAATTACAAAATTGTTCCTAACCTACCAAATTACCGAATACCCCTAACTTTCAAATTTTGTAAACATCACTATTTTAGAAAATGCAAATTATCAAAAAGAGCCTTCAAAGTTTTTACAATTTTGAAATATCCCCGATTCATCAAATTTTATAAATTCATCCTGATTTGTGGAAAATTACCAAAATGCCCCTGAGTTTCAAAATTCACCGAAAGACCCCCGAATTTCAAAATTTCTCAAAATAATCAGGAAATTAAGAGTTTTAAAATAATTTTTGGTAAAATCATCTGAAAATTTGCGTTTTTGAAAATTACGAAAATACCCCTGTAGGAAAAATTACGGAGATACCCCTAGGTAGTGGAAAAACAATCACAATGAAATCAACAACGTCTCTTTGATTGAATGAATGGAAGACTGTGTGTTTGTTTGATTACGAAAGAACCACTCTTTAAATTCCTATCATAAAATTTCTTCGTGGATAATTAGTGAAACAAGTACTAATCCATAAAATTACGTAATCAGATTAAAGCGCAATAGTTAGAATGAGTTCAAGAGGTCGTGGACGTCCGTCGCGTGGCCGAGGTAGAGGCAGGGTAACTGTGTCGGAACCCGTGAGGTCGGGTCAGGAATCGGAGAATGGGATACCACCGCCACCACCACCCCCAATTTTTAGAGCTGAGGAGCAGGATCAGACGGGAGGTGAGGCCGTAACGCATGCTGTGTTGCGAGTCCTTGAGATGGTGGCTGGGGCAAATGGAGGTATGGGAGCTCGAAAGTCTGTACCCGAGCGACTTCGATCAAACGGGGCAGAGGTATTTGGGTGTATCGGAGTGTCACCCAGTCTTGCGAATCTGGTTAGAATCGATTGAAAGGATTATGGACGATCTTGACGACTAATGAGGAGAAGTTAAAGGAGCAATGTAGGTCGCTCAAGGATGAAGCGTGTCGGTGGTGGCTCACCGTAAAGGATGGAACGGTGGCGTAAAACCTTACTTGGGAATTTTTCGGGAGCCTACCAAAAGAAGTATATTGGAACCAAATATGTAGATGCTCAGAGGAAGGCTTTCTTGAACTGGTTCAAGGAAATAAGTCGATGGCGTAATATGAGGAAATTCAAGGCGTGATATTTTCTCACACTGATGGAACTTCCTTCGAGAATTCAACCTCATACTTGGTATGGATGGCTAGTGGAACATCGAAATGTGTTGAATTGCATACTAAGCTTAATGGAGTTAAGGACCCGGAGGATGAGGTGGTCATTATGATAGGAGAAAGAAGAAACTACTTGTCTAATGTAGTTTGGTGCTAAAGGTGAAAAGATGGTTAAGTAAAGGGTACAAGGCATTTTTAGCCTTCGTAAGTGCGTTAGATGGAAAGGAAGAAGGTGTTAGTAGAGTTAGAGCGGTAAGGATTTGAAGATGTGTTTCGGAGGAATTACTGTGAATACCCTCAGATAGGGAGGTAGAGTTTGGAATTGACTTGTGCACGGAATAGCTCCTATGTCAATCGCCCGCATGTAATGGCACCGAAGGAGTTGGTTGAACTTAAGGCTCAGATTCAAGAATTACCCGATCGTGGGTTTATCTGACCCAGTGTGTCTCTATGGGGAGCACTGGTCCTATTTGTGAAGAAGAAGGACAAAACTATGTGAATGTGCATAGATTATCGTTAGTTGAATAAGTCGACCATCAAGAACAAGTATCCTTGCCAAGGATAGATGACTTATTCGATCGGCTTAAGGGGCGGCAAGTGTTCTCAAAGATCGACTTAAGGTCGAGGATATCATCGCTTGAAGGTGAAGGAGGGATATCCATAAGATGCCTTTAGGACAAGATACGGCCACTATGAGTTTGTGGTAATGCCGTTCGGGTTGACAAATGCCCCAGCCGCGTTTATGGACATGATGAACCGGGTCTTCAAACCCTATCTAGACTGGTTCGTTGTTGTGTTCATAGACGATATTCAGTGTATTCCAAGTTTGAAGAGGAGCATGATGAACATCTCCGAATAGTGTTGCAAGTGTTGAGGAGAAGAAGCTTTATGCCAAATTCAAAGAAGTGTGAATTTGGCTTAGGAAGATTTCCTTCAGGGCATGTGGTGTCACAGAAGGAATAAGGGTGGATCCTAGAAAGATTGAAGCGGTGTTGGATTGAAACCACCTAGGTCTCAGAGCGTAGATTCGTAGTTTCTTGGGATTGGCGTGCTATTACGAAGGTTCTGTGGAGGATTTTCGTCAATAGCCGCCTTTGACAAAGTTGTTAAGGAAAGAGGTACCCTTTGTATGGACGGATAAGCAAGGAGAGTTTTGAAAACTCAAGAGGGTATTGACTAAGCTCCAAATGTTGATTCACTCGAGGCAGGAAAGAATTTTTCGATGTATTGTGACGCTTCCCATATAGGTTTGGGTTGCGTATTGATGCAAGATGGGAAAGTAGTCGCATATGCGTCCCGACAGTTGAGGCCACATGAGGTGATCTACCCGACGCATGACTTGGAATTAGCAGCAGTGGTCTTCACTCTTAAGGTATGGAGGCACTACCTTTATGGCAAAAAGTCGACGATCTACACAGACCACAAGAGTCTCAAGTATCTATTGACTCAGAAGGAGTTGAATCTGAGGCAACGAAGGTGGGTGGAATTATTGAAGGACTATGATTGTTCGATAGAGTATCACCCGGGCAAAGCAAATGTAGTGGCGGATACCCTAAGTCGGAAGGTGGTGACGGATTTGAGGGCGATGTTCGCACACTTGAGTTTGTATGATGATGGAAGCCTGTTGGCAAAATTACAAGTCAAGCCGACCTGGTTGAATGAGGTGAAAGAGGGACAGTTGGCTGATGAGGACCTAAGTGCTAAGCTACAACAAGTACAGAATGGAGAGTTGGAAGATTTTGGCATTAATGGCGAAGGAGTGTTGTGTTTCAAGAGCAAGGTCTGTATGCCTAAGGATAAGGAACTTAGGCGAAGGATTCTCCAGGAATCGCATAGTAGCCCTTATGCTATGCATCCTGGAGGCACTAAATTGTACAGAGAATTAAGAGAACAATTTTGGTGGCCTGGTCTGAAAAATGAAGTTACAGAATTTGTCGGCAAGTGTTTGACGTGTCAGCAAGTTAAGGCTGAACACGAAGTGCCATCAGGGTTGCTTCAGCCAATCAAGATTCCACAGTGGAAGTGGGAGAGAATTACCATGGACTTCGTTAGTGGGCTTCCCCTTACGCCTACAAAGAAGGACTCGGTATGGGTAATAGTGGATCGTTTGACCAAGTTCGCTGTCTTTATTACGGGTGAGAGTCGATTATTCTTTGCAAAAGTTGGCAAAGTTGTATGTGGCGTAAGTCGAAGGTTGTATGGAGTGCGGTGTCAATTATCTCAGATAGGGACCCAAGGTTTACCTCTCGGCTCGAAAGCGTTACGTCGGGGCTTTAGGCACTAAGTTGGATTTTACTGACTTTTCATCCACAAATCCGGACGGGCGATCGAGCGGGTAATCCAAGTGTTGGAGGATATGTTGAGGGGTGTGATGGATTCAGAGGAAGTTGGGAGAATATTTGCCTCTAGCGAATTTGCCTACAACAATGCCTATCAAGCTAGTATTCGGATGGCACCGCATTTAAGACTCAGATGGTCTCAAGTGGAAGACTCCTACATGTTGGACCGAAATTGGGAGAACGTCGAGTTTTGGGTCCAGAGTTAATGGCAGAATCCGAAGAAAAGGTTGAGATAATTCGAGCACGATTAAAGGAAGCATCTGATAGACAGAAGTTGTATGCGGATCTCAAAAGGAAAGAAATAGAATTTGATGTGGGAGACCAAGTATTTCTTAAAGTTTCGCCTTGGAAAAAGGTAATGAGATTTGGTCGGAAAGGGAAGTTAAGTCCAAGGTTTATAGGACCTTATAAGGTTTTGAAGCGAATTGGACCGGTGGCATATCAGTTGGAGCTGCCTCCTGAATTGAAGCAGATACATGACGTATTTCATGTTTCCATGCTACGTCGATACCGGTCGGACCCATCTCATGTAGTTTCGGTGGAAGAGGTAGATCTAAGGCCAGACCAGTCCTACGAGGAAGAGCCGATTTAGATTCTAGAACGAGATGTGAAAGTGATTCGAAGGAAATCAGTCCCTTTGGTCAAGGTATTATGGCGAAATCATGGATCGGAGGAAGCCTCGTGGGAGCCGAAAGAAGTAATGCGACAGCAATACCCCCACCTATTCTAGCCAGGTAATTTCGAGGACGAAATTATTTTAAGGGGGTAGAACTGTAATATCCTGAATTATGGCTTATGCATAATTGCTTAATTGAGTGTGAAAGCATGCCTTTGTATGTATGAATGTGTATTTATGGATGTTGTGAACTTTAGAATAATAGGAAATGCCTTAGAAAATTTTTAGATTTTAAATCTAAAAAGGGAAGCTAAGTAGGGTGGCCTTAAGAGAAAATGTGAGAGAGATATATCACACGAATGGGCTTGGTAAAGTGGCTATAAGGCTCCACTTAAGGGCTTGGTGAAAGACGCCAGGTGTAGGAGGGTAAGGGCCTTGGTTCGAGTTGCGAAGGAAATAGGAAGGAGCATTTATTTTTGCGTCAAGAAGGCGTAGGGTAAAGGAGGCGTTATGAGGAATTTTGGGGAGTTCATGTCACAAATAGCGCCTTGGCAAAGTGGCCTGGGGATGCTACTTAAGGTGCTAGGAATTTCGCCAGCAGGTCTCGGGTTCGAGTCTAGAGGGCAGCTAGGGGAGTATTTTTTTTTATTTTTCATACTGGCGTTAGGGAGAGGGAACAGTGGACGGCACCTAGGACTCTCAATTGGATGAGGATTAAGATTGTTTTTTATTATTATTTTATTTTATTTTTTTTAAAAGGTAAGATAAGGGATAAAGTGATGGATTATTTTATTTGTTAAGGTGATAAAAGAGAATTAGGAGATTATTACGGGAGTTGAGGAAGTGGCCAAGTATGGGTCTCTTTGGTAGGCAATATTCGGCCAAGTGAAGGGGGAAAGAGTGCCGAAATTATTTATTTTCTTCTCTAGACTTCATTGTTGAAAATTTTAGTCAGGCAAATTCATTCTTTTTCCTCTCTTTTTCCTTGAAGCGGAGACCCCTCCACCATTATTCTCATTGCCGAATTCTTCCAAGCCTCTTCCATTTTTATTTTCTATTCTTTCTTGTAACTTCAACCCCCTACCTATTCTCTATGATAGCCGAATGTGCAATCACCATTTGTTAAGCCATAGCCAAATATCTATTGGGAACCCCTCATCACTTCTTTTCTTCTTTTGTTCCCTTCAAAGTCGAAAGTTGGAGATCTAGTTCTATTTCTTGGTTGTGGCCGAACCTAGGAGGGTGATTCGGGAAGCTAATCGTTAGTGGTAAGCAACGATAGTGGTAAGTATTTCTTTAGAAATCAGTTTTTGGATTCTTTCCTTTTTGGTGCCGAAATCAAGGGATTAGGCCTTGATTTTTATGGATGGCCGAATGTCCATTAAGCCTTATTATGTGTTCTTTTGGTGTTTAGTCGAATGAGGGAAGCACTAGAGAGCCTTTCGAGATTTGAAGTATTCAAGGTAAGCAACTATAGTACTCGGCCAAGGGCCATTTTTATGGATTGTTGTTTAAAGCCGAATCTAACATGTGATATAGGGATTTCGACAGCTTCTAAGGCAAGTGGTGGTTTTCAGGATTTAGATCCGTAAGGTAAGGCAGTAGTGACTTACGGCTATAGGCCATATTTGATGTTTTAAGTTTATTCCTTATTTGATTAAAAAGCCGAAACTAATCCTTTAGGTGATCTAGTATAGGCCGATTGCAAAGAAGAACCAACACAACGTTTTTAGGATTTGTTTGATAACCCAATCGGCAACAAGGTAAGTTTTGGTTTCAAAAGTCCTTCGGGATTTAATAATCTAGCCGAATAAGATTTTGCTAATATGTCTACTAATGGCCGATTATAGGAACTAAGGGATCTAAGGCTTTAGATCGGGTTTTTCGGGATTTGAGTAAACCGCTAAGTGTATCAGGTGTGTACCCCACACTATTTCTTAATAAGTTTTATGGCAATGTCTAATGTAAATATATATATATGTGTTATTAAGAATGTGAAAAGTATGGCTAAGGTACCATACAATGGTACAAAGTACTAAGGTACGTTTTTCCAACTCCTACTATGAGTATGATATGGTTTGTTATGCCATGAATGTGAGTATGATAAGAATGTGAATTAAGACATGATATTGCATAATGTGTATGATAGATGGGGGCATATGGGATATTATGAAAAGGGGAAGTGAATGTGGTGACTCATGTCACAATATAAGAATGTGGTGACTTCGGTCACATTATCTGAATATGGTGACTTCGGTCACATTATCTGAATGTGGTGTCTCATGACACAAAATATTATCTGGTGGCTATGCCACGAATTTATAAGGACGATGAGCACGTCGACTGCAGTGACTACCTTCGATGGTGTGTAGCGGATGGAGGTTGACTTAGTAGTCCCCATGGTGCGTGTTGGTACGGGTGATGTGTAGCGGTTGGTAACTAGGTTTGGGCTTGGGAATGCATCATTAATTGTATATTTTGATATGAACATGTATGACTTGATATGCCTGAATCTATTTGGACCTAGTGTTTGTGTACACATTGAGTCTATTTGACTCACCCCGTTGTGGGATCATTTTTCAGGTGACGCACAGTAATGGACCGGGCCGGCAAGAGCTTAGTGGTGGCCATGCTCAGCAAGGAATTCTACGATTTTAACACGTATTTTTATTTAAGTACTTTCAATTTATTTTGGGTATATTTTGTTGTAATAAGGCTATAGCATGAACAAATTATGCATGCATTTAAATTTACGATATTATGTTTCGAATGTTTTCAAAATTAAAGTTAAGTAATATTTTTTTAAATAAACTCGTAAATATTATGACATCTAAATACAAATGTTTTCAAAGGCAAAATCTTTAAAATTAAATCGGCATATCTCTTACTTAAAGTTTTGGGACTCAATAAAGAATTTTTATAAAAACTTATATTTCACAAAGACAAACGGGTTTCCAACTTGAGCCCAACCCAAATCGAGTTTTCTCCCAAAAATCACTTAAAGATTTTCTAAGAACCCATGAATTTGAACCGTTTTTACTCGAGGAACATACCAGATCTGGTCGAGGCTCGTGGGCCGGGTTTGGGGTGTTTCAGTTAGCATAAAGCTTAGTAAGTTTACATGGAAATAAATAGCAACAATAAGCTCATAATATAATCCATCCATGACATTAATTAACCATACAGAAGTCATAGGTTTCTTGCCATTCTTACTCACACTTGCCCTTATTTAGCACATACCGTGCCACATATCGTAATCGTTTCTTTGTGACTCATTCACGAGTACTTGTTTTCACTCATTCATATGACTTTGGCATAATTTCATTTGTACTTCTAAACTCATCTACTTATCCCATTAATAGGTAGGGATAATCAAAGATGCATATTCATCGTTATTAATGTAGGTACGAAGCCAATGCCACATCCCTGAGGTGGTCTTACATGCAGTCGCCTCTAAATTACAATGCCATATCTTCAAGAGGAAAGAAGCGATGCAAGAGGGATAGTTGACCCGAGTAAATGTAAAGGTACATTCCGAACACTCTGATAGTGTGTTGCATTCTAAATTGTTGACTTGGCAAGAACGTGGGGGCCTTTTCGAAGTTCTTGAGCAAGGAGGCCAAAAGATAATGGGAAAAGCGAAGCCAAGTGTTATGAATCATGAGGATTCTGTTCGATGTAAGTTAGAATGTGGGCAAGAGAGAGACATAACTCCTTGTCGTTGAGATGTACAAACGAGTAGGATGGCTCGAGTGAAGAGGCGATAAAAGTCGAGGCGAAAGTCTCGAAGGAAGGGAAAAGTTAAGGCGTCAAGACGAGATCGAGGCGAATCAAGTCAGTGCCATTCGGTAGTCGCAACGAGGGCATTGCGAGAATGGGTGGGGGAAAATGTCACGGGTCAGAGTTCGAAGCCGTGACCATCGAACCAAATGCATTCGATGGAGGTCTATTTCTTAGATGGGGATCATTTGGCCCACAAGAACTGGCTCGATTCAAAGAAATGATGGAGAAGCCTGTCAGATTGAAGCCTGGTTGGCCTGATAGCGAAGATATGGCAACTTAGGCAGATTTGGTAACTAATCTTAGAAGATATAGGGAATCATATCTTGTAAAGATTAGATAGGATTTGATATGGCATATTTTATAAATCCCTTAAATCATGGGATATGGGTCCGTCAGTTTTAGGGGAGCTCAACTATAAATAGAGAGTCTCACCCTCATTTGTACTCACTCCATTCATTGTTTCATTATTCTTTGTGAATAAGAGAATAGAGAGCATTTACTCAAACACTTTGCAAGCGTCCCTTTTTGTTGTTCTTTTGGTTGCTTCTTTTGGCATAAACCACTTCCGCTCTTCAATTAGTGCCTTGGAGGAGTTCTTAAGGAATCCTTACTTGAGTTAAAGGCTAACTAAGGCGAGTTTGAACTAGCAAATCGCCTAAGGCCGTACGGATTGCGAGATGAAAGGTCTAGCCTCGTGACAAGATATGGAATTTCATATCATGTATCGATGCCATATCTCGGATATGGTCTTATACTATTTTCGTATTCTTTACCGAAGCCATATCCCGAATATGATCTTATACGGATCTCAATATAAATTCAAATTTGGGTCTAGTCGAACGATGAGTTTGAGACCACAAATTCGACGAGTAAAATTATATTTTATTATATTTTATGGTTTACAATTTTACTGGAAGATTTCGTAAAATTTCGTTCAAAAATTTTGACGTTTTAGCACTCAATTTAGTCAAAAGGACTAAATTGTAAAAAGTGTAAAAGTCGAGTTCTATATATTAGAGGTGTCAAATTTCTATGAGTTTTAAATTGGAGGCCCTTAAAGGGTAATTAGACCATTTAATAACTTGATGGACAAAATGGGCATGAATAGGACAAAAGTGAAAGAAAAGTCTTAAGGGTATTTTAGTCATTTAGTGTTTTAAATGAATAAAAGACAAAATACAAGAAAAAAAATCTGCTCATCTTCTTCAAGTTCTGCTGAAAATTTCTAGACTCCATGGCTAAGGGTTTCAAGCTTTTCAAGCTTCATAGTAAGTGTTTTTGAGCCCGCTTTTAATGTTCATCGTATTTTTGAAATCCCTAGAACTTAGTCTAGCTATTTCTACCATTATTTTGAGCTAGATTTTAATTTTAAAATTGACCCATGTTGAATAATTGTGAATTTTGATGAATTATGGTATATTATGCATGTCTATGATTATAGAAACGAGCTTTATTAGATGATTTTCGATGAAATCGTATAAAAGGGGTTAAATTGTAAAAGTTATAAATTGGTCATAAGTGTGTTAACTAGTGAGATTTTGATGTTGCCATAGAAGAGAAAAATGATCAGCATGTTATAAAACATAAGAATAAGGGCTGAAGTTTAATTTTAAGAGTATTGGGGTAAAAGTGCAAATATGTAAAAGTTTAGGGCAAAATGTAATTTTGAAAAAAGTTGAGTTAAGGATTGTTTTGAACAGTACATTAACTAATTAAGTGAAATGTGATGTTTTAGACTCCGAAAAATGAGATTTGGACCTAGAACGGGAGGAAAATTGAAAATCGGGAAAGTTGGTAAAATGGCCGCTTTTGGTATCGAGGTAAGTTCATATGTTTAATAAGCATTTAATGATGCAAGTTTGAATGTTAGATTGAAATTTTAGTTATTAATACTTTAGTATTGATTTTCCAATATAATTAAAATGTTCGATATTGACTAGACATTTTAATGAAAATTGGTATAAATTACATGTAAGATCAAATTAGAAAGATGGCTTTGTGTAATATCAAGAAAGTATTGAATAGAATAATTTGGGGAGGATAAGCTAAATTGATGATGTGATGAGATTGAGAATGTAATTATGTAAGTTTGTATGTAAATAAATCATCGTTTTTACTTACGTTTTCATATTTTGATAAATGGTATGAACTGTGGTTGAATATTTGATGTAATTGACCAAATATCGACAAGTGAGAAATTTCTCGGTTGAACCTTAGGAAAAAAATGGATACGAGTGACATGTTCACTTGAAACTTATGTGAAATCTAAGTGGAAAAAGTGATCCGGTATTGGTCCGTACATTCTATCGGTGGTGAGTTATCTCGATATGTGTTACGGATACTCGATACCTTGTGTGAGCAAAGACCGAGTAATTACGTGACCGAGCCGGCTTGTGTGAAGCGAGACCGAGATTGTGATTATGTGAAACGGTGTTGATCTTATAAGTTCTACCGATGGTTCGGGTAATCTGCATGTGTTGCGGATACCCGACTTGTGTGAGCGAGACTGGTAGTTACATATGACCGAAGCGACTTGTGTGAGCGGCACTCTGAATATGAATAGCTCGAGAACGAGCCTATGTGTGATAATCTGATATGAAGTAGCTTTGGCTACAAGTGTGGTACTATGTGCAATATTCGATGTATCCGCTAATATTCCAATGAGTTCAACGAGAAATTGACTAAGTGAAAATACAATGTGGCTATGTAATGACTAAGTGTAATTGAATATGATTATGTTATTAATAAGTGCAAGTATATGCGTGTAAAATTATGAGCAATGTGCTTGATATGTGATCGAACTTTGGTAAGATTGATACGGAGTAAGTGTTCCAATGAAAGTTACTATAAAGAAAACATGAAAGAGTGAAATTTAGAAATAAAACAGTTTTGGACAGCAACAGTAGAGAAACTTTGAAAAATCACCAAAAATGGTAGAAATGGAATTAGTAGTTGAGTGAGATGTTAAATTAAATATTATTGAGTCTATTTTCATATGAAATAAACATAGAAAGCAAAGAAATTCTGTATTTTGAGATATTTAGATTTTTGTGAGACTAGTGCAGAGTGATTTTGAGATCCCCTGTTCTGACTTGGAAAAATCATTAAAATTGTACAAAAATAATTTTGGGACATAATTTATATGGTTATATTCATTAATGAGTTTAGTTTCAAATGAAATAAATTATAACACCATTTGAATTCTTCACAAGGAGAAAATTGATTCGTAGTGAAAAGTGGTCAGAATAGATGAATAGTGAAATAGAGGAAATTTTAATGAATAAAATGTACTAATTGGCTGAGCCAAAAATTCTGGAAATTTTATGGTATGAAGATATATGAGTCTAGTTTCAGGGAAAATTAGCAGTTTGAAATTTGGAGCTCTTTAGCTCAAGAAATAAATAATTTAGTGACAGCGATTCAGGTAGACAAATTAATGTGAACATGAGTAATAAGGTATAAGCATGTGATTTAATGATTGTATCACTTTGAGAACTTGTTGTGAGGATTTGTCATGTTAAGGCTTTGATAAGGCTACAAATGAGTAACTTGGGAAAGTAAAAACTTAGCATTATTTATGCAAGTTATGACAGCTTAGTAGTAAGCTAAATTCATTGCTAATGCTTATTATTTTTACATGTGAACTTACTAAGCTTTATAAGCTTACCCCTATTCTTTCCCATGTTACAGAGTCCTACTAAACAAGCTCGGGTTGGAGGTCGTCGGAGATTGCTTCACACTATCAAGCTATCTATGGGCATCTTTATTTATAAATGATTTAAGTTATGGCATGTATAGGGGCTTGAATAAGTCATTTTGTATATGTGTTAATTAATTTGACCAAATGTATTGTTAAGTCTGGTAATGCCTTGTACTTGGTTCTAGCACAGGATACGGGTAGGGGTGTTACATCAACTCAGTGTCGAGGCCATGTCCCGGACATGGTCTTATACAGGACCTTATCTGTTTCATATCTCGATGATAGCATTTTCGTATTAAATATAGTCCACTAGGGCTTCAATATCTCATTCACCATTAACTACTCGATTTAGGAGAGCATCATGCATCAATATAATGTCAAGCATTCTCAAACATGCTAACATAAATGTTGAATCTATTTCATACAAACTTACCTCGTTTTCAAAATGAGCTAGTTCGTCGGTTTAGTCCAAAACTTTGTTCTTTCCCCAAACGAGGTGGATTCTCGGTTCTACTTGCTCTATGATAGAAATTTAGATCATTTTAATCACCACATTAATAAAACCATTTCAATAAACATGCTTTGGCAAAATTACTATTTTGCCCTTAGACTTTGGCAAAATAACCATTTTGTCCCTAGGCTCAGAAATAAATTCTAATCATATTTCTACCTTCAACAAGCCTAGGTGAACATTTAATACTCTTATAGGTATCATCAAAACTCAACATTTCACATACTACAATTTTGTATCCTTTTCATCAAGGTCCAATTAGGCATTTCCAAGACAACACCTTTCACAAAAGTTGTTTATCTAACAACCAAGACTCAATTTCTTCCATAAAATGCAACAAATAACAATGAAAGATCTAATGGAAAAAATCTAAACTTTTCACCATATTTCACAATAGTCCCCTCATTTGAAAGCTTAAGCTTTAGGGGTCTCAAATGTACAACTATTTTCAAGAAAAGATCACTACAGCACTTACTTGTAAAGAGATGAGTGTGCTAAAATTTTTGAAGCTTTCAACCTCTATTTGGATGCCAATTTTCGGTGGGAGAGATGTGCAAGAAAGATGGATATCATCTTTTCTTTATTTTATTAATACTAGCCAAATTAGCCACCAACTATTACTAACTTTGACCAAATTTTTATCCATCTTTGTCTCCCATGATAACCTATGGCCGGCCACTCTAATCTTGGGGTCTAATTTCCTTTTAAAAACATCCAATTAAAAATCTATGAAAATTTGGTACTTTTAGCTTTTAGGGTGAAACTTTTGCACTTTATGTGATTTAGTCCTTTTTCGTGATTAAGCAAGAAATCGCTAAAATTAAAGCACCAAAATTTTCATGTACTAATGTAATCATGCTTTGACTCATAAAATAACATGAAGCCAATTTTTCTCTAATCTCAGGCTAGTGATCTCGAGATCACTGTTTTGACTAGGCCCTAAATCGGGTTGTTACAATTCTCCCCTTAAGGATTTTCGTCCTTGAAAATCTTACCGGTGAAAAGGTTGGGATATTGGTTTCTCATCGTTTCCTCGGGCTCCCATGTAGCCTCCTCTAATCCGTGCCTTTGCCATAGTACTTTCACAAGGGCTATGCTTTTGTTTCTTAACTGCTTGACCTCTCACACCAAAATTTTAACCTGCTCTTCACCAAAGGTCAAGTCCAGTTGTATCTCTACCTATGTTGGTACTATGACATGCGAATGGTCCGAACAGTATCGGCGTAACATGGATACATGAAAGACATCATGAATCTTTTCCAGTTCAGGTGGCAAGACCAAATGATAAGCCACCGGTCCTATCCTCTCGGTACCTTCATAGGGTCCTATAGAACGCGGACTCAATTTGCCCTTCCAGCCAAATTTGAGGACTTTCCTCCAAGGTGATACTTTCAAGAACACTTTATCACAGACTTTGAATTCAATCATTTTCTTTTCAAATCCAAATAGGACTTTTGTCTATCTGAGGTGACTTTTAGATAGTCGCGCATGACTTTTACTTTCTCTTAAGTTTCCTTAACCAAATCGACCCCGTGTATCTATTTCTCTCTGAGTTCTGACCAATACAAGGGCGTTCGGCACTTATGCCCATACAATGCCTCATAAGGCGCCATTTTCAAACTTGATTGAAAACTATTGCTGTAGGTGAATTCCACCAACGGTAAGTATTTCTCCCAATTACCTTGGAATTCCAAAACACAACATCGAAGCATGTCTTCGAGTATCTGAATTACTCTCTTTGACTGCCCGTCGGTTTGTGGATGAAAGGCTGTATTGAAACTCAATTTCGTGCCCAAGCCTCTTACAACTTTTTCCAAAATCGTGACGTGAATCTCGGATCTCTATCCGAAATAATCGACAATGACACACCATGAAGTCTCACTATCTCTGACATGTACAAGTCCGCTAATTTATCAAGCGAATAATTGACTCGTATTGGTACGAAATGGGCTAACTTTGTGAGTCTATCAATCGTTACCCATACTGCATCTTTTTTATTTGGAGTCAATGGTAAGCCTGTCATGAAGTCCATGGTAATACAGTCTATTTCCACTTAGGAACCATAATGGGATGAAGTAAACCCGAAGGTACTTGATGTTAATA
This sequence comes from Gossypium rotundifolium, assembly GCA_025506655.1. Taxonomy (NCBI): domain Eukaryota; kingdom Viridiplantae; phylum Streptophyta; class Magnoliopsida; order Malvales; family Malvaceae; genus Gossypium; species Gossypium rotundifolium. The sequence goes on along the minus strand of CP106723.1, from coordinate 62,735,999 downwards.
TTTCACTTGCTGAAAAATCAGGCATCTCGATACAAACTCGGAAATGTCTTTCTTCATACAGGCCACCAACACCATTTCCTCAAATCATTGTACATCTTCGTGCTCCTAGGGTGCACAGTTAAACATCCGCTATGTGCTTCATGCAAGATCTTACGAATAAGCTCATCATCTCTAGTACACAGAACCTATCTCAAAACATCAGACATCCATCAGGATTTACTCGAAAGTCTGACTCAACATTCGACTCACATAAAACTCTTTTAGCTTGCAAGTTGTTATCATCTTTCTGGGCTATACAAAGCTCTTAGAGGAATAATGGTCTAGCCTTTAACTCAGTTGGAATGGAGCCATCATCCAACAAAGCCATCTGAGTACTCATGGCTCTCAGTGTGAACAATGGTTTCCTGTTCAAAGCATCTACGACTACATTTGCCTTTCCCGGATGGTAGTCAATTACCAACTCATAATCTTTGATCAGCTCTAACCACCTTCGTTGTCTCAAATTCAATTCCCTTTGAGTCATCAAATATTTTAGGCTTTCATGGTTGGTGAAAATCTGACACCTTTCACCATATAAATGATGTCTCCAAATCTTCAACACAAACACAATTACGGCCAACTCTAAATCATGAGTCAGGTAACTCTTCTCGTGTGGCTTCAATTGCCTAGAGGCGTATGAAATCACCTTACCCTCTTGCATAAGTACACAACCCAATCCATTCAGGGATGCATCACTGTAAACCATAAATTCTCTTGCCGATTCAGGTTGCATCAAAACTGGAGCTTCGGTCAACAGCGTCTTCAGTTTCTCAAAACTCTGTTGACACTTTTCTATCCAATTGAACCTCACATCTTTTTGCAAAAGTTTCATCATCGGGGTAGCTATCATGGAAAACCCTTTGACAAAATGCCTATAATAACCGGTTAGGCCTAAAAAACTCCTTACTTCAGTTACGCTCCTTTGAAGTTTCCATTCAATAATTGCTGAAATCTTATTCGAGTCTACTCTAATTCCATCTCTCGAGACAATGTGCCCCAAAAGTCCTACTTCCTTAAGCCAAATTCACTCTTACTGAACTTGGCATACAATTGTTTTTCTCTCAAGACTTGCAAAACCATACTCAAATGCTCAGCATGCTCGTTCTCATGTCGAGAGTAGATTAGTATGTCGTCGATGAAGACCATGGCAAATTTATCCACGTATGGCTGAAAAATGCGATTCATCAAATCCATGAAGATCGCAGGGGCATTTGTCAGACCAAAAGGCATGACCAAAAATTCATAGTGGCCATACCTAGTCCTAAATGCGATTTTCGGTACATCCGAGTCCTTGACTCTCAGCTGATAGTACCTGAACCTCAAATCTATCTTGGAAAATACCGTGGCTCCCTTCAATTGATCAAATAGATAATCGATCCTCGGTAATAGGTATTTATTCTTCACAGTTACCTTATTAAGTTTTCGATAGTCTATGCATAACCTCATAGAACCATCTTTCTTCTTCACAAATAAAATGGGAGCACCCCACGGAGAAAAACTCGATTTTGTAAAACCTTTATCCATTAGTTCTTGCAAATGTGCTTTTAGCTCTTTTAGCTTGGTTGGTGCCATTCTATACGTAGCAATAGAAATAGGGGTAGTACCCAGAGTTAACTCAATCCCAAATTCAATCTCTCTAACCAGAGGTAGCCCTAGTAACTCTTTCGAGAAAACTTCTAGGTACTCGCATACTATGAGTACCGATTCAATTATCAAATTAGTCTCTTTAATGTTCAACACAAAGGCAAGATAGGCCTTATACCCCTTCCTCAAATACTTCTGAGTTCACAAGGTTTATATCACTACTGGTGATCTATCTGACTTATTTGATTCAATACGAATAAAATCCCCATTTTCACTTTTCAACTCAATATGCTTCTTCCTACAATTCACAATTACCCAATGAGTAACTAACCAATCTATCCCAAGGATGACATCAAACTCATCAAATGGCAATAGCATAAGATCAACCGGGAACCAATGACCCTTAATCATCAAAGGGCAACCTTTGCAAACTCTGTAACATCCTAGATTAGGGGTTATGCGTTTATGCATAATTCATGAGTAGTAGGTTTTGGCAAGTGGTTGGAAGTGAATTAATGGTTTTAAAATCCTAGGATGGAAGAGAAAGCTTTGACAATTATTTGTTTTAAGTTAAAAACAAGAAGTGATGTGGAAAAGTGGCAAGGGACGCCACCTAAGATGCAAGGGTTATGGCATCAAGTGAAGTACTTTGAGGAAGAGGTTCAATCCCATTGTGTGCATTTTTGCTTAATGAAATAGCATGTTTCTGTGATATGGATGTGGTGTGCATCTTTAGAACCATGGAAATGTATGGAAATGTAAGGAAATGTATGGAAATGTATGGAAATGTATGGAAATGTATGGAAATGTAAGGAAATGTAAGGAAATGTATGGAAATGTAAGGAAATGTATGGAACGATTAGTTAAAAGAGGAAAGTGAACATTTTGGAAACGTAAGCTAAAAGAGGAAAGTAAACATTTTGGAAACTAAGCTAAAATAGGAAAGTAAACATTTTGGAAACCTAGGAAATGTCAAGTTTACAGAGTCATGAAAATTTTGGAAACTTAAAATGACCCAAATGTCGAATTTTAAAGTTCAAGGGGAACTTAGAAATGATGACCCTAAAATATAAAGTACGTGAAATTTGACCCATTAATCGGACTTGGAAAAGTGGCTCAAGATGCCACTTAAGGCCTCGTGAAATGGCCCACATGCAAGGGTGTTCGGCTTGAGTTCGAGTCACATAAGAAGCAAATAAAATAAGTTTTATTTTGCTTCTAGAAGCCCGAGAGGTGGACGGCACAAGGCTTGCAAAAGAGGAGTTTCACTCTCTTTAAAACTCTACTAATTAGAAGATCATAAGGACTCTTAAGGAAGAGTTTAATTCTCTTTAAAATTCGCTAAATAGGTGGATAAATGAAGAATTATTCTTTAATGAGGAAAATAAGGAAGAGTGGTGGCCAAGTTAAGGATTCTTGGCCTAGTAATTTCGGCTATAAAAGGATGAGACTAGGGCCATTCATTATTCATTCTCCCTCTCTTTCCTCTCCATGAATATTCTTCTTGAGCATCCATTCTTTTCTTTTCTTTTAGCCTCCTAGCCGATTCCTTCTAAGCCTATTATTCTCTCTTCTTTCATCTTTGAAACCGAATACATAAGGGAATCATAGCCGATTGTTCATCAAGTCTCTAAGTCAATCTCAAGGTTAAAGTGAAGGTGCAATCGATTCCTTCAAAAAAGGGTAAGATCCAAGTTTGGTTTCCATTCTTTTATATTTTAGACTTATCGAAATCTAGGCTAATCCCATTAATGTTCATGGTTGCGAAACTTTGAAGATATCTTTCTGGATTTACTAAGTGTAGGCTACAAGGAAGGAGAAGTTCTTTCCGAAGGTACACCATAGGTCGCGTGTTCCCTAGTTATTCGGGATTTAAAACCCACAAGGTAAGTGTCTATAGCATTGACTAACGCCTATTTTGATAGTTAGATCTAATTCTTGTTTGTTTAAAAAGCGAAACTAACCCCGATGAGATTTAGTGCTTGGCGAATACAAGGAGGAGCATAGCATAGATTTTGGGATTTGATTAGTATTGAAATCGGCAACAAGGTAAGTCTTTTTACAAATCCTACTAGGATTTGGATATCATAGCCAAATAGAATTTATGCTAAGTAATAAATGATGAATCAAATGTAGGGACTAAGGATCTAAACTTTAGATCTAGCTTTTCAGAATCTCAAGGAATCGCTAAACAAATCAGGTGTGTACCCTACACTAAATCTTGATAGATTTATGGCTTTCATTCAATATATGTGTTAATATGAAAGTGTAAGAATATAGCTAAGGTACCGTGTGTACCCTACACTAATCTTAATAGATTTATGGCTTAAATATGATATATATGTTAATGTGAAAGTGAAAGAATGTGGCTAAAGTACCATATTATGGTACAAAGTACTGTGTACATTTTCCTACTCCTACTAGGATTTCAAAATATGTTATATTTAACATGTGAAAAGTGATGTGAAAGTGAAATTAAATATGATATGCATGATATGTATAATTTGGGGCATTCGGGTTATTTGAGAAAGGGGAAGTGAATGTGATGACTTCGGTCTCACTAAGTGAAACGTGATGACTTCGGTCTCACTAAGAATATGTGATGACTTCGGTCTCACTAAGAATATGTGATGACTTCGGTCTCACTAAGAATATGTGATGACTTCGGTCTCACTAAGTGAAACGTGTTGACTTCGGTCTCACTAAGAATATGTGATGACTTCGGTCTCACTAAGAATATGTGATGACTTCGGTCTCACTAAGAATATGTGATGACTTTGGTCTTACTAAGTGAAACGTGTTGACTTGGCCTCACTAAGAATATGTGATGACTTCGGTCTCACTAATGAATGTGGTAACCCGGTTACATTATTCGAATGTGGTGGCTATGCCACGAATTTTAAGTGGGCGATGAGCACGTCGAGTGCACGAACGCCTTCGATGGTGTGTAGCGGATGGAGGGTTGACTTAGTAGTCCCACTTGCAGTGAGGATGGTACGGTGGAGTGTAGCGGATGGCATATAGGTTTGGGTTCGGATTGCATCATTATCTTGAATCATTAAATGTGAAATTATGATACGTATGAATATGATTTGTTATGCCTGAATTTGTTAAGACTTAGTGTTTGTGTACACATTGAGTCTCTTTGACTCACCCTGCTAGGGAACATGTTTCAGGTGACGATCAGTGATGGACCGGGTTCGACAGAAGCTTAGGGATGGCCATGCACAGCAAGAAATTTACGACTTGGACTTTTATTTTATTTTAAGTAATTTAAAGTTTATTTTGGTTTTAATTTTGGGAAATTATTTGATGTAATAAGGCCGTAGTAGCGCTTACTTTACTTTTATTTATTGAGCATACAATCTTTATATTTATTAAAAGATTAATTAAAATTAATTTAATTCAAAGCCCAAACGCTTTGTCACCTAAATCAAAAGAATCGCTACTAATGGAATAAACTTGTTTTCAACTCAAGCCCAACCCAAACCAATCTTTCTTTCAAAACACATGATTTTTCCTAAGTACAAAAGAATTTGAAACGGTTTTCACCGGGAACATACCGATTCGGTCCATTCTCGGGTAAAAGTGGGTGTTTCAATTTGGTATCGAGCCCGATTTAAACTCTACTGTGGCCTAAGGCCCAAAACGTTTTCAACAAGCCCAAAAGAGGTTTTATGGAAATATTTCTGAAAATGGACAGGTATGATGACATGGCCCCTAAGTCTCCGACCCGCAGTCCACCAGGTGAGTACCCCTATCTATCTGTGTGATTATGTGAATTATAGAAGGGTAGAAAAGGAATGGAATGTAGAATAGCATGATAGGAACTTGAACCCTAGGATTAGTCTACTCAAACACGATACATAAGACTTAATGCACTAAACAAACCTATGGCTAAGTCAATCGAGTTAGGGTGTGGCAACCATGGTACGCATGTCAGGATTGGATCCTCAAGAGCTTGGTAATTAAGTAGTCCTAGTGACTCACCTCCTCTTCACAGAATCCAACCTCGGTGCGTAGCTTCTGCTCACCCCTAACCTGAGAGGACTTAGTGGGTGTGGCAACCTCAGACGCATGTTCAGGAATGGTTTCAATGGGAGCTTGGTACTTAAGTAGTCCGCGTGACTCACCTCCTTCCACTGAATCCGCCGGTGTGTAGCTTTGGTTTGCCTCGATCAAGGAGGCTCGGGCCATAGGCTAAACCCAATAACTAAAACCGAAGGGACTAGCCATTTTTTAGAACCTTGATATTAAAAAAATTCCTAAAATCATTTGTTCTCTTTAATTCATTTAAAATTATTTTTTTCACACAAATTTTCAAAAAATTTCGATTTACAAAAAAATACCCTAGTGGTAAAATTATAAAATGCCCTTGGTTTATAAAATGCCCAACTACTCAACAGTTTGCCAAAATTTCATTATTTCATAAATGTTCAAAACCCTAATTTGCAAACCATCGAAAAATACCTTGATTTTTAAAAATTACAAAATTGCCCCTAACTTACTAAAAATTACCAAAATGACCCTAACTTCCAAAATTTTTGCAACTTCATCGTTTTGGAAAATAAATTTCTCAAAAGAACCTCAAAATTTTACAACTTCTGAAATATCCCCAATTTATTAAAATTTTACAATTACCCCAGTTTGTGGGAAAATTACCAAAATACCCCCAAGGTCTAAAAATTTCTGAAATACCCTCGGATTTTAAAATTTTCCAAAATACCAGGAACTTAAAAATACCAAAATACTTTATGCATAACATCACCAAGGAACCTTATTTTGACAAATTACTAAAATACCCTCGTTGGACAAATTACTTAAAATACCCGGGTAGTGGAAAAACAACAACAAATGAAAACTACAACGTTTCTCCGAATGAACTAAGGTTCATAATTGTTTGGTGGATGTACAAATGAATGAAAAGACTGTGTGCATGTATGAATACGAAAGAACCACTCCTAAATTCCTTTTCATAAAATTTCTTCGTTAATCGCTGAAACAAATTTTTTTACATAAAACTTCTTAATCGATTAAATCGCGACGTTAGAAATGAGTTCTAAGGACGTGAACTTAGAGATTGTGCCTGGAAAGTATGATGGTTCTATTAAGATCGAGTGCGCAATGGAAGCATAGTGCGTGAGAAGGATTGTAATGATCATAGTAAGTAATTTCGAGGACTAAATTATTTTTAAGGAGGTAGAACCGTAACATCCTAGATTAGGGGTTATGAGTAGTAGGTTTTGGCGGTGGTTGGAAGTGAATTAAGGGTTTTAAAATCCTAGGATGGAAGAGAAAGCTTTGGACAATTATTGGTTTTAAGTTAAAACAAGAAGTGATGTGGAAAAGTGGCAAGGACGCCACCTAAGATGCAAGGGTTATGGCATCAAGTAAAGTACTTTGAGGAAGAGGTTCGAATCCCATTGTGTGCATTTTTGCTTAATGAAATAGCATGTTTACTGTGATATGGATGTGTGGTGTGCATCTTTAGAACCATGGAAATGTATGGAAATGTAAGGAAATGTATGGAAATGTATGGAAATGTATGGAAATGTATGGAAATGTAAGGAAATGTACGTAAATGTAAGAAAATGTATGGAAATGTAAGGAAATGTATGGAACGATTAGTTAAAAGAGGAAAGTGAACATTTTGGAAACCTAAGCTATAAGAGGAAAGTAAACATTTTGGAAACTAAGCTAAAATAGGAAAGTAAACATTTTGGAAACCTAGGAAATGTCAAGTTTACGAGTCGTGAAATTTTTGGAAACTTAAAATGACTCGAAATGTCGAATTTTAAAGTTCAAAGGGAACTTAGGGCCGATGACCCTAAAATATAAAGTACGTGAAATTTGACCCATTAACGGACTTGGAAAAGTGGCTCAAGATGCCGCTAAGGCCTCGTGAAATGGCCCACATGCAAGGGTGTTGGGCTTGAGTTCGAGTCACATAAGAAGCAAATAAAATAAGTTTTATTTTACTTCTAGAAGCCCAAGAGGTGGACGGCACAAGGCTTGCAAAAGAGAGTTTCACTCTCTTTAAAACTCGTCTAATTAGAAGATCATAAGGACTCTTAAGGGAAGAGTTTAATTCTCTTTAAAATTCTACTAAATAGGTGGATAAATGAAGAATTATTCTTTAATCGTGAAAATAAGGAAGAGTGGTGGCCAAGTTAAGGATTCTTGGCCTAGTAATTTCAGCTATAAAAGGATGAGACTAGGGCCATTCATTATTCATTCTCCTCTCTCTTTCCTCTCGCCAATATTCTTCTTGAGCATCCATTCTTTTCTTTTCTTTTAGCCTCCTAGCCGATTCCTTCTAAGCCTATTATTCTCTCTTCTTTCATCTTTAAAATCGAAAACATAAGGGAATCATAGCCGATTGTTCATCAAGTCTCTAAGCCGAATCTCAAGGTTAAAGTGAAGGTGCAATCGATTCCTTCAAATAAGGGTAAGATCCAGGACATGATGAATCGGGTATTTCAAAGAGTTTTGGATCGGTTTGTCGTGGTAATTATAGACGATATTTTGGTATGCTCCAAGTTAGAGGAGGAGCATGGAGCGTGATGCACATTTGCGAGTAGTGTTGCAGATTCTGAGGGAAAAGCAGCTCTATGCCAAATTTAGTAAGTTCGAGTTCTGGCTTAGGGAGGTGACTTTCTTGGGTTACATAGTATCAGCTGAGGGGATTAGAGTGGATCCTTGAAAGATCGAAGCAGTGTTGGATTGGAAGCCGCCTAAGTCAGTGGCTGAAATTCGAAGTTTTCTAGGTCTAGCGGGGTATTACCGAAGATTTGTAGAGGGATTTTCTTTAATCGCAGCACCTATGACCAAGTTATTGAGGAAAGGAGTTCCGTTTGTGTGGACTGAGAAGCATCAAGGAAGTTTCGACAAGTTAAAGAAGATTCTAACTGAAGCTCCGGTTTTGATTCAACCTAAGGCAGGCAAGGAATTCACGGTTTACTGTGATGCATCACATACTGGTTTGGGATGTATGCTGATGCAGAAAGGGAAGGTAGTGGCTTATGCATCTCGACAGTTGAGACCACATGAAGTTAATTATCCGACGCATGACTTAGAATTAGCTGCAGTGGTTTTCGCTTTGAAGATATGGAGACACTATTTGTACGGAGAGAAGTCGATAGTCTACACTGATCACAAGAGTCTAAAGTATCTTTTGACTCAGAAGGATTTGAATTTGAGGCAGCGCAGATGGATTGAGTTACTGATGAACTACGGCTGTTCGATTGAGTATCATCCGGGCAAGGCTAACGTGGTGGCAGACGCGTTGAGCCGTAAGGTTGTATCAGACTTAAGATCGATGTTTGCTCGTCTTAGTTTATACGACGATGTGAGTCTTTTGGCAGAATTGCAAGTCAAGCCGACTTAGTTAGAACAGATCAAGAAGTAACAGTTAGAAGATAATGGTTTGAATGATTGAAGGTTACAGGTTCATAATGGTGGTTTAAAAGATTATAGTTTGTCCAGTGATGGAGTGTTGTGTTTTCAAGGGAGAGCTTGTATGCCAAAGGATGTTGAGTTGAGGCAAAGGATTCTTCGGGACGCATATAGCAGCCCATATGCTATGCATCCTGGAGATAGCAAGATGTATCGGGATTTCATAGAGCAATTTTGGTTGCCAGGTCTCAAGCGAGAGGTAACTGAGTTTGTAGGTAAATGTCCGGCGTGTCGCCAGGTCAAAGTCGAGCATCGCCATTCTCGTGGGTTACTTCAACGGTGAAGATTCCACAGTGGAAGTGGGAAAGGATCACTATGGACTTTGTCAGTGGATTACCTCTTACGCCTAGTAAGAAAGATTCAGTTTGGGTGATTGTGGATCGTTTGACTAAGTCAGCTCATTTCATTCCGGTAAGGGTGGATTACTCGCTTCATAAGTTAGCTAAGTTGTATGTGGCGGAGATAGTGAGGTTGCACGGTGTACCAGTGTCGATCATCTCAGACAGAGATCCTAGATTTACGTCGAGGTTTTGGAGAGCGTTACATCAAGCTTTGGGTACGCGGTTGGATTTCAGTATCGCATTTCATCCACAGTCTAACGGGCAGTCAAAAAGAGTTATACAGATTTTAGAGGATATGTTGAGAGGTTGTGTTTTGGACTTCAGAGGCAGCTGGGAAGAGTTTTTACCATTAGCTGAGTTTGCGTACAACAATAGTTATCAGGCAAGCATTAAGATGGCACCATATGAGGCGTTGTATGGTAGGAGGTGTCGCGCACCTACATGCTGGACAGAGTTGGGTGAGCGTCAGATGTTAGGACCCGAATTGGTTGCGGGGACTGAGGATAAGGTTAAGATGATTCAGGCTCGTTTGAAAGAAGCTTCGAACAGGCAGAAGTCTTATGCTGATCTCAAGCGGAGGGATATAGAGTTTTCCGTGGGCGACAAAGTCTTTCTGAAGGTCTCACCATGGATGAAAGTGTTAAAATTTGGGAGAAAAGGTAAGTTAAGTCCAAGGTTTATTGGGCCGTATAAGGTGTTGAGACGAGTGGGACCAGTAGCCTATCAGCTCGAGTTGCCAGCAAAGTTGAGTCAAATTCATAATGTGTTCTATGTCTCCATGCTTAGACGCTATCGTTCTGATCCATCGCATGTCGTGGCAGTAGAGGAAATAGAGGTGAGTCCAGATTTGACGATAGAAGAAGAACCAGTGCAGATTCTAGATCGAGATGTGAAAGTTTTGCGTAAGAAGTCAGTTCCTTTAGTGAAGGTTTTATGGAGGAATCATGGTGTAGAAGAAGCTACGTGGGAATTGGAGGATGTGATGAAGCAGCAGTACCCTCAACTCTTTTGATCAGGTAATTTCGAGGACAAAATTTTCTTAAGGGGGTAGAATTGTAACATCCTAAAAATTTAGAGTATTATCTTATTATTTGTGATGGCTCGGGTATGAATTTTGTGTGTTTAGCATAGTCTTGTGAAGGCTTAATTTTATTTTATGAAGCTAGAATAATTCTTAGTATTGAAAATTTAGTGAAGTGGAATAGGTGAACCTGACACTTAAGTTAATTTAAGTGTTAAATTCTAGCACATGAGGAGTTAGTGGCAAGGTGGTTATGATGCATGAAGGGTTGCTTGAGGGAAGAGGTTTGAGTAGCATGGGTTGCATTTGGAAGACTTTATTTTTATGCACCTTTGCATTGAGTGTCAGCCAAGCTCTAAGTATGGTAGGTTGGACTTTTAATTTTTATGGCAAGTTGAATAGTAAATTAGGAAAGCTTGAATTTTGGGATAAGAATCTTAAGTTTTAAGGAAGGATGGAGGGACAAGGGGCTTGAATGATGGAGAGTTGTTTTGGAAACTGTTCTATGGCCATTAATCCATGAATGTGGACGGTATGGGTGTCTAGGGGGGTTGGCCGATTGTTGATAGGAAGTTGGGGGGGTTAGTTGGCCAATTTTAGCATTTGGTGCATCTTTTGCATTTTCTTTTCCTCTCCAAAATTTTCCTCCTTAGCCGAATGTACCTTAGACATTAGGTGCAATTTTGTTTTTGTTTTAGCTCTCATTTTGTTTGAACCAAATTCCAAGATCTTTCTCTCATTTCTCTTTTGAAACTAAAACCACATTTAGCACTTTATGCTCTTCTCTTTTTTGGCAAACAAGGTGTTTGGCCGAATCTATTTCTCACATCTCTCTTTTCCTTTCTCCTCTTATTTGTTCAAAATAATATCTTTCTTTTCCTTTCTTTTTGGCCGAACCTTTTTCTTCCCCAATTCTCTTTTCTTTTCTTCCATTATTTGCTAAAGCCGAATCCTCTCTCTCATTTTGATTATCTTTGCCACTCACGTACTTCATTTCTTTTATCCACATATCATTTGCTTTCTTCTTTCAAAACCATAGCCGAAACTCCCTATTTCATTCTTGAATTGTCTTGGCCGAATATCATCAAGGGTAGGTCTTCATATTGGTTTTCTTCAATCGGTTTTGGAAGATAGGTAAGTGTCTTGGCCGAATTTCTTTTCTATTTTTTCTATTGATCCTTATGAGGGCAAAAGCCAAATCTTGGGTATGTGATAGTAAGATTCTAACCATAGGAACTTATTTCTTTTAGGCTCTTCGAATTTTGGAAGCAATCGATTTTGGTAAGTCAAGTGGTAAGGTTTATGTTGGTTCTTTATTCTTTAAATGGATGTAAAGTCGAAGGCTATGGTGAATAAGGCTTGTTGTTGGCCGAATGGTCTATGGTAATGATCTAAGTATTGACCGAATGTAGGGCAAAGGAAATCTAGTGTGGTAGATCGGGTCTTCGGGATTTAGTGATTTCGCTATTATCAGGTGTGTACCTTACACACTTTATAACTCAGTAATATATATATATTTATAAATATACTAATCATGTTATTAAAGACGAAAACTGTGAGATTTTGATAAGATACCTTGATGGGTATGAACAAGGACTCGGGTAAGTCCGTTTCGATATGATGTTGTTATATGTTGATTAATATCATGATTTAAGATATATATATATATAATGGTTATATGATCATATCAAAGCATGATGGTAAGATTTACTCTTGTAAAAAATTGGTTTGGGTGATTTGAGAGGAGGGGGAAGGATTTGATATCCGTGTCTTTGGGGCACCAGAGGTTTGGCACCTCCAGTGGTTTGGTACCACAGTTATTTCGTGTCTTTGGGACACCAGAGGTTTGGCACCTCATAGCGACTCGTCCTAGTGGCTTAGCACCACCGTGGGTTGGCCCCACATTTGATGTATTGGGATTGTCGCCAGTGATTTAGTATCACACGTGGGTTGGCCCCACAACTTGATTATTTGTGGCATTGGGTCACCAGTGATTTGGCATCACATTATTGGATATCGTGACTTTGGGTCACCAGTGGTTTGGCACCACCAATGGTTTGGTACCACACAGGGTAGACAAGGAGTTATGGATGGCTAGGTTGGGTGCATTATATATATTTATATTGCTTGGTTATGAATTGTGTAAGAATGTTGCATTAACCGGGGGAAGGATTTATGCACTGAGTCTTAGTGACTAACCTTCGCCTTTATCTTTTCAGGTGATTCTTAGATCGCGGAGGAGGAGCCGGATAAACTCAAGGAGGCCATGCAATAAAATTCGGTTTTACATGAACTTCGTTTTGGGTACTTTATTTTATTTTAAATTTGGTTAACATCTTTATTTGGATTTGTAATAAGGCCTCTTTAATTATGTTTTTGGATTATTTATATGGTTTGGACTCGTTTTAAATATGGCTTATAAATTACATGATTGATATAATAATTTGAGTATAAAGTTTTCTAAACTACAAACATAATGGTTTTCAAAACGTTACCATCGGGTAATATAGATCATTTGATAATAGTTAACAACTTAAGTGCTTTTGATAACTCATACGTTTTTCCAAAACTTAAGTTTGTAAATTTCAATTAGCAACGGTTTTCAACTAATCGCTTGAGTTTCTTTATAAAATTTATAAAAGATTTTTCTAATCTATGGATCTGTAACTAAGTTTTAAAGATTTATTCACAGAATTTCAAAGTAAATTATCAATTTTAACTAATCATGCACTTATGTTTCTAAAATTAATCATTATCTCGATTTTCTTCAAAATGTTTTTCCTCTGTGGCATGCCAGATTTGGTCATGGCGTATTGACCGGGTTTGGGGTGTTACACACACTCTCCTACTTCATCTCACAATAATCAATTTCTAACTCATAAGCAAATCTAAGAACTCATTTCCATCATACAAGGTTAAAAAAAGGCTTTCACTTCATGAATTTCATCTTCATTTAAAGGAAGAGTTTGCCAAGTATTTGCCTAACTTATAAAACCATATACAAAAAGACTTACAGACAACACTTCAACTAACAATTACAACTTGACAAAATTCCGCCCTATACATGCCATATTCAAAACAAGTCTAAAATTGTTATACCAAAGTGTCGTTGATAGTGTGATTTCTGAACTCCTGCAGTCACGATCCTCAAGTTATCTTGGCAATACTACAAAGGAGAAAGGCAATGAAAAAGGGGTAAGCATAACGCTTAGTAAGTTGCATAGAAATAAATAGCAATTGTAATACTCATAAAAATAATTAATCCATGGTATTAGCTGACCATACACAAGTCAAAACTACTTGACCTTTCTTACTTACGATTGCCCTTATCAAGCACATACCCTACCACATATCGAGCCAATTTCTCGTGACTCAGTCATTAGTATCTGTATTCATTCACTCGTAGGACCTAAATATCATTCAAATCTCCACTTTTAAATCCATCAGCTTATCCCACCATGCACAGGGAATAATCAAAGTCGTGTTTTTATAATTACTACGATAAGTGTAAAACCATTGCCACACCCTTGAGGTGGTCTTACATTGAGACTCCTCTAGGTAATAATGCCATATCCCAAACATGGTCTTACATTAGCTCTCATCTTAATGCCGATACCATCTTCCAAACACGGTCTTACACTGGCTCGTAATGTGGCCAATGCCATGTCCCAGACATGGTCTTACACTGACCCTCATAATATGGCCGATGCCATGTCCCAGACATGGTCTTACACTGACCCTCATAATATGGCCGATGCCATGTCCCAGACATGGTCTTACACTGACCCTCATAATGCAGTGATAGCATTCTTCGTATTCGTCATAGTCCATTAGGACTTCAATATCATATTCACATAAGTTTCTTAATTTATTAAAGTATCATGCATCAATATGATATCAGGCATCCTTAATTATGCTAATATAATATTGCATTAATTCACATACAACTTACCTCGTTTTCAAAATGAGCTAGTTCTTCGGTTTGGTCTACAACCTTATCCTTTCCCCGATCAAGGTGGATTCTCGTCTCTTCTTGCTCTGTAATAGCAAATTAGCTCATTTTAATCGCCACATTAACATAAACATCTCAATAATCATGCTAAATAAAAATTACCATTTTACCCTTGAATTTTGGTAAAATAACTTTTTTGCCCCTAGGCTCAGAAATTAATTCTAATCACATTTTTATCCCCAACAAGCCTAGGTAAACATTTAATGCTCTTAAAGTTATCATCATGAATCAACATTTCACAAACATACTACAAAATTTATAACCTTTTCATTAAGGTCCTATTTGGTGTTCTCATACTAACACCCTTTTCAAAAGTTGTTCATCTAACAACTAAGACTCAAGTTCTTCTATAAAAATGCAACAAATTACTAAGGTAGATCTCATGGTAGAACTCTAAACCTTTCACAACATTGCACAATAGTACTCTCATTTGAAAGCTTAAGCTCTAGGGGTCTCAAAAGTACAATTATTTTCAAGAAAAATTCACTAGAACACTTACTTGAATAGATGAGAGCTTGCTGAAATTTTTGAAAGTTTCTACCCCTTATTTGCTGCTAATTTTTGGTAGAAGATGATAGGAGAAAAGATGATAGGAGAAAAGATGATAACTTTTCTCTCCTTATTTTATTAATATAAGTCAAATTAGTCCACCTACTACTACTAACTTTGACTAAAATTGACAATCTTGTCTCCCATGCTCTCTTATGGCCGACCAAGCCTCTTCCAAAGGCTAAATTGCCTTTTAAAGACTCCCAATTAACAATCCATGGCCATTTGGTACTTTTAGCATATAGAATGGAACTTTCTCACTTTATGCGATTTAGTCCTTATTCGCGATTAAACATGAAATCACTAAAATTAAAGTACCAAAATTTTCATGCTAATATGCTATCATGTTCTAACTCAGAATATAACTTAAAAATAATTTCTGAAATCTTGGATTAGTGATCCCGAGATCACTATTTCAACTAGCCCTTAAATCGGGCTGTTACAGTGGGATTGGAGAGTAGTTTTTCTCTGAATCGAATTCTCGTGGAAAATTTTAGAGAAAAGAGAGGAGAGGGTAGTAGCTTACAGAGAAAAAAATCACAGATGCAAGGAAGGGGAAGAGATATTTGCTCTTGGTTTTGCATCAAATTTTAGTATTAAAGTGAAAGCTGGAGTAGCGAGAGCTTCTTGCAGTTCTACCTTTATTTTCTAATTTGAGCTTTGTGATTCGTGAACTTGAATGATGATGTTGAATGGTTTTATTTTGGATTTTAATGTCCTATCCATGACCTAAATCTCATTGAATTGGAATTATTTGGGTGAATTTTACTATCTTTAATGCACATGGTCTGATTTTGAGTAGATTACTGTTTCATTCGATTTGTGATTATTTTAAATGCATGCATGCAAGCTCTAAACATAGGTGATTGTATAATATGTTGTTAGATCTGATTTAATTTTGAAAAAAATTAAATAAATTTAAGTATTATCGATTGTTATATGCAAGTATTCAAAAGAAAATTCACAAAAGTTGCGATATGTATAGGGAAATAAAGAATATTATGGATACCATTCGTGAGTTCTGTAGACATACAAAAACTCAGAATGATGGCTTAAAGTTTGGCTTTCGAAAGAAGCATACTACAGTAGTGAATCCCTGGGCAGTAGAATGGTGAAGAGTTTGCCATGGCATTATTATGATATAAAAATAAAACCTGAGCAATCCCAATCTTTATCATTCAAAAGTACAAATCATCCCCACTGATTCTTTGAGAATTGCCACACCATTTCAATTGCCTTAACATTTTTTTTTCATTTATGATTGATTTTATTAATCCATTCATTAATTATCTTCATCAATTTTTCATCTGTTTCTTTTGCATAGTTTAATTAGTCAAAATCATGGTAATAGCATAACCAATTTTTTTAATCAATTTTTATCCCTATGTAGATGATACTCACTCATCACTTTATTACTTTGTAACATCCTAGATTAGGGGTTATGCGTTTGTGCATAATTCATGTGTAGTAGGTTTTGGCGGTGGTTGGAAGTGAATTAAGGGTTTTAAAATCCTAGGATGGAAGAGAAAGCTTTGGACAATTATTGGTTTTAAGTTAAAAACAAGAAGTGATGTGGAAAAGTGGCAAGGACGCCACCTAAGGGCAAGGGTTATGGCATCAAGTGAAGTACTTTGAGGAAGAGGTTCGGATCCCATTGTGTGCATTTTTAATGAAATAGCATGTTTCTTGTGATATGGATGTGTGGTGTGCATCTTTAGAACCTTGGAAATGTAAGGAAATGTAAGGAAATATAAGGAAATGTAAGGAAATAAAAGGAAATGTAAGGAAATGTAAAGAAATGAAAAGAAATGAAAGGAAATGTATGGAAATGTATGGAAATGTATGGAAATGTATGGAAATGTATGGAAATGTAAGGAAATGTAAGGAAATGTACGGAAAGGTATGTAAATGTATGGAAATGTAAGGAAATGTATGGAAATGTATGGAAATGTATGGAGATGTAAGGAAATGAATGGAAATGTATGGAAATGTATGGAAATGTATGGAAATGTATGGAAATGTATGGAAATGTATGGAACGATTAGTTAAAAGAGGAAAGTGAACATTTTGGAAACCCAAGCTAAAAGAGGAAAGTAAACATTTTGGAAACTAAGCCAAAATAGGAAAGTAAACATTTTGGAAACCTAGGAAATGTCAAGTTTACAGAGCCGCGCGAAAATTTTTGGAAACTTAAAAATGACCCCGGAATGTCAAATTTTAGAGCCCAAAGGGGAACTTAGGGCCAAGTGACCCTAAAGATATAAAGTACATGAAATTTGACCCAATAACGGGCTTGGAAATGTGGCCTGAAGATGCCACATAAGGCCTTAGGAAATGGCCCACGTGCAAAAGGTTTTGGGCCTGAGTTCGAGTCATCTAGGAAGCAAATAAAAGAAGTTTTATTTTGCTTCCATAAGAAGAAAGTTGGACGGCACCTAGCTAAAGCTTTAAGTGATTTTTTATTTAATTACTTAGAGAGGAAGCAATGGACGACAATAGGGACTCTTAGGAGAAGAGTTTTATTCCCTTTAGAATTTCGGCTAAATAGGTGGATAAATGAAGAATTATTCTTTAATTAGGAGAATGAGGGAAGAGTGGTGGCCAAGCAAAGGATTCTTGGCCTAGTAAATTCGGCTATAAAAGGAGGGGACTAGGGCCATTCATTATGCATTCTCCCTCTCTTTTCCTCTGCCGAATATTCTTCTTGAGCATCCATTCTTTTCTTCTTTTCTTTTAAGCCTCCTAGCCGATTTCCTTCTAAGCCTATTATTCCTCTCTTCTTTCATCTTTGAAGCCAGAATACATAAGGGAATCATAGCCGATTGTTCATCAAGTCTCTAAGCCGAATCTCTGAAGGTTGAAGTGAAGGTGCAACCGATTCCTTTAAATAAGGGTAAGATCCAAGTTTAGTTTCCATTCTTTTATATTTTAGACTTATCGAAATTTAGGGACTAATTTCGATTATTAATCTTGGCCGAATCATGGAAGGAGAAGTTCTTTTCCCGAAGGTACACCATAGGCCACGTGTTCCCTAGTTATTCAGTGAATTTCGGGATTTAAAATCCACAAGGTAAGCACCTAAAAGTATTCGGCCAAGGCTTGTATGATTATCTAGATCAGTTCTTTAATTATTAAAAAGCCGAAAACTAACCCATATTGAGATTCAAGGTTAGCCGAATAACAAGTGAAGGAAAACCAAGTTTTCGGGATTTGAATAAACACCAAATCGGCATCAAAGGTAAGTCTTTTTACAAATCCTACTAGGATTTGGATATCATAGCCAAATAGAATTTATGCTAAGTAATAAATGATGAATCAAATGTAGGGACTAAGGATCTAAAACTTTAGATCTAGCTTTTCGGAATCTCAAGGAATCGTTAAACAAATCAGGTGTGTACCCTACACTAAATCTTGATAGATTTACGGCTTTAATTCATTATATGTGTTAATATGAAAGTGTAAGAATATGGCTAAGGTACCGTGTGTACCCCACACTAATCTTAATAGATTTATGGCTTAAATATGATATATATGATTAATGTGAAAGTGAAAGAATATGGCTAAAGTACCATATTATGGTACAAAGTACTGTGCACGTTTTCCTACTCCTACTAGGATTTGAAATATGTTATATTTAACATGTGAAAAGTGATGTGAAAGTGAAATAAAATATGATATGCATGATATGTATAATTTGGGGCATTGGTCAATTGAAGAAGGGAAGTGAATGTGATGACTTGGTCTCACTAAGTGAATGTGATGACTTGGTCTCACTAAGTGAAAGCGGTGACTTGGTCACATCAAGTGGTAACCGGTTACATTAAAGTGGTGGCTATGCCACAATATTATCGATGGGCGATGAGCACGTCGATTGCAATGACGCCTTCGATGGAGTGTAGCGGATGGAGGGTTGACTTAGTAGTCCCCACGGTGTACAAAGTTGGTACTGGTGGAGTGTAGCGGATGGCATATAGGTTTGGGTTGGGTTTGCATCATTACCTTGAAATTTTTATATATGATATGTATGATGTGCCTATTTCTATTACGTTTAGTGTTGGTTACACATTGAGTCTATCGACTCACCCCGTTGTGGGAATATGTTTCAGGTGATGAGCAGTAATGGACCGGGACGGCAGAACTTGTGGTGGACATGTTTGACTTGAAGTTCAATTTAATTTGAATATTTATTTTATTTTAAAT
Organism: Gossypium rotundifolium; assembly: GCA_025506655.1. Classification (NCBI taxonomy): domain Eukaryota; kingdom Viridiplantae; phylum Streptophyta; class Magnoliopsida; order Malvales; family Malvaceae; genus Gossypium; species Gossypium rotundifolium. Next base: position 62,716,798 of record CP106723.1, on the reverse strand, counting down.
CTTGTACAATTTATTATTTTGGGTTTCGTTTTATGTAATAAGGCCACCGTGACGAATTTTTATTTCTGCTATAATTACTATGTTATGAATTTAGGGCTTTATAAAGAGTAAGCCCATTTAATTTAAAATAAGTTTAAATATTTTGTCACTTAAAACAAATGGGTTTTTGTTATATAAATAAATTTGTTTTCAACTCAAGCCCAACCCACAACAAACTATCCTCCAAAACTCATAGTTTTCAAAACATTGAATGAATTTGAACCGGATACTTGAGGAACATACCAGATCCATCCATTCTCGTGGGTAGGGTTTGGGGTGTTTCGATTTGGTATCGAGCCAGTTCAAACTCTCTACTGTGGCTTTGAGGCCCAAAACGTTTTAAAATAAGGCCAAATGAGTTTTTTAAAGTATTTTACAAATGGGCAGTATCAAGACATGGCCCCTAAGTCTCCAACCCATGATCCACCGGTAAGTACCCCTAACTCTATGTGTGATTCATGATTTATATAAGGGTAGAAAAGGCATGGAACGTAGAATAGCATGATAGGAACTTGAGCCCTAGGATTAGACTACTCAAACACAAACACATAAGATTTAAGGCACTAAACCAACCTATGACTAAGTCAATTAAGCTAGGGTGTGGCAACCATGGTACGCATGTCTAGGAGTGGATCTCAAGAGCTTGGTATTTAAGCGGTCCTAGTGACTCACCTCCTCTTCTTGAATCCTACCAGTGCGTAGCTTCGGTTCACCCTAACCTAGAGGACTTAACAGGTGTGGCAACCCTCATGACGCATGTCTAGGAATGGTTTCGGTGGGAGCTTGGTATTTAAGCAATCGCGTGACTCACCTCCTCTCCACTCGAATCTCGCCACAGTGCGTAGCTTTGGTTCACCCCGACCAAGAAGGCTCGGTCATAGGCTAAACTCAAGAGCTAAAACCCGAAAGGAATTAGCCATTTTTTTAACACTTGATATTAAAATTCTTAAATCACTCTCTTTCTCTTATCCTTAATTCATGAAAAACTATTACAATTACACATTTATTTTTGAAAAAATTTTGATCCATGCAAATTACAAAATGCCCTTAGTGGTAAAATTACCAAAATGCCCTTAGTTTATAAAATGATTCAACTACTCAACAGTTTTATCAAAATTTTATTATTTTATAAACATTCCAAAAGCCCTAACTTGCAAAATATCAATATACCTTGATTTATGGAAAATTATAAAATTGCCCTAACTCACTAAAATTACCAACATGACCTCGAATTTCAAAATTTTGCAACATTCCCATTTTGAAGGAACAATTTTGAAAAGAACCCTCGAGTTTTACAACTTTTGAAATACCATCGATTTATTAAATTTTACAAATTTACCTCGATATATGAAAAATTACCAAAATCTATGAGATTAAAACTACCAAATAACCCCAGATTTAAAACTTTTTCCAAATTACCCTAGACTTCAAAATTTTCAAAATAATTTTGACAAAACACCAAGGAACGTGTTTCTTCTGAAAAATTACGAAAATGCCCCTGTAGGACAAAATTACGAAAATACCCCCGGGTAGAGGAAAATAACAACAACAACAAAAACTACAACATTTCTCTGAATGAACGAAAGTTCATACTTGTTTGATGGATGAATGAATGAATGGAAAAGACTGTGTGTTTGGATGAATACGAAAGAACCACTCCTAAAATCCTTTTCATAAAATTTCTTCGCGGTTAATCAGTGAAACAAAATTTTTTTATACATAAAACTTCTTAATCAGATTAAATCACGACGTTAGAAATGAGTTCTAAGGGACTTGAATTTAGAGATTGTGCCTGGAAAGTATGATGGTAAGATCGAGTCTTGGTAGTAAGCATAGTGCGGTGAGAAGGATTGTACTGTTGTCGTTAAGTAATTTCGAGGACGAAATTATTTTAAGGAGGGTAGAAGCTGTAACATCCTAGATTAGGGGTTATGCGTTTGTGCATAATTCATGTGTAGTAGGTTTTGGCAGTGGTTGGAAGTGAATTAAGGGTTTTTAAAATCCTAGGATGGAAGAGAAAGCTTTGGACAATTATTGGTTTTTAAGTTAAAAACAAGAAGTGATGTGGAAAAGTGGCAAGGGACGCCACCTAAGGGCAAGGGTTATGGCATCAAGTGAAGTACTTTGAGGAAGAGGTTCGGATCCCATTGTGTGCATTTTTTAATGAAATAGCATGTTTACTGTGATATGGATGTGTGGTGTGCATCTTTAGAACCTTGGAAATGTAAGGAAATGTAAGGAAATATAAGGAAATGTAAGGAAATAAAAGGAAATGTAAGGAAATGTAAGGAAATGTAAAGAAATGAAAAGAAATGAAAGGAAATGTATGGAAATGTATGGAAATGTATGGAAATGTATGGAAATGTATGGAAATGTAAGGAAATGTAAGGAAATGTATGGAAAGGTATGGAAATGTATGGAAATGTAAGGAAATGTATGGAAATGTATGGAAATGTATGGAAATGTATGGAGATGTAAGGAAATGAATGGAAATGTATGGAAATGTATGGAAATGTATGGAAATGTATGGAAATGTATGGAACGATTAGTTAAAAGAGGAAAGTGAACATTTTGGAAACCCAAGCTAAAAGAGGAAAGTAAACATTTTGGAAACTAAGCCAAAATAGGAAAGTAAACATTTTGGAAACCTAGGAAATGTCAAGTTTGAAGAGCATGAAAATTTTGGAAACTTAAAATGACCCGGAATGTCAAATTTTAGAGCCCAAAGGGAACTTAGGGCCAAGTGACCCTAAAGATATAAAGTACATGAAATTTGACCCAATAACGGGCTTGGAAATGTGGCTCAAGATGCCACATAAGGCCTTAGGAAATGGCCCACGTGCAAAAGGTTTTGGGCACGAGTTCGAGTCATCTAGGAAGCAAATAAAAGAAGTTTTATTTTGCTTCCATAAGAAAAAGTTGACGACACCTAGCTAAAGCTTTAAGTGATTTTTTATTTAATTACTTAGAGAGGAAGCAATGGGCGACAATAGGGACTCTTAGGAGAAGAGTTTTATTCCCTTTAAATTTCGGCTAAATAGGTGGATAAATGAAGAATTATTCTTTAATTAGGAGAATGAGGAAGAGTGGTGGCCAAGCAAAGGATTCTTGGCCTAGTAAATTCGGCTATAAAAGGAGGGACTAGGGCCATTCATTATGCATTCTCCTCTCTTTTCCTCTGCGAATATTCTTCTTGAGCATCCATTCTTTTCTTCTTTTCTTTTAAGCCTCCTAGCCGATTTCCTTCTAAGCCTATTATTCCTCTCTTCTTTCATCTTTGAAGCCGAATACATAAGGGAATCATAGCCGATTGTTCATCAAGTCTCTAAGCGAATCTCGAAGGTTGAAGTGAAGGTGCAACCGATTCCTTTAAATAAGGGTAAGATCCAAGTTTAGTTTCCATTCTTTTATATTTTAGACTTATCGAAATTTAGGGACTAATTTCGATTATTAATCTTGGCGAATCATGGAAGGAGAAGTTCTTTTCCGAAGGTACACCATAGGCCACGTGTTCCCTAGTTATTCAAATGAATTTCGGATTTAAAATCCACAAGGTAAGCACCTAAAAGTATTCGCCAAGGCTTGTATGATTATCTAGATCAGTTCTTTAATTATTAAAAGCTGAAAACTAACCCATATTGAGATTCAAGGTTAGCGAATAACAAGTGAAGGAAAACCAAGTTTTGGATTTGAATAAACACCAAATCGGCATCAAAGGTAAGTCTTTTACAAATCCTACTAGGATTTGGATATCATAGCCAAATAGAATTTATGCTAAGTAATAAATGATGAATCAAATGTAGGGACTAAGGATCTAAAACTTTAGATCTAGCTTTTCGGAATCTCAAGGAATCGTTAAACAAATCAGGTGTGTACCCTACACTAAATCTTGATAGATTTACGGCTTTAATTCATTATATGTGTTAATATGAAAGTGTAAGAATATGGCTAAGGTCATCGTGTGTACCCCACACTAATCTTAATAGATTTATGGCTTAAATATGATATATATGATTAATGTGAAAGTGAAAGAATATGGCTAAAGTACCATATTATGGTACAAAGTACTCAGGTACGTTTTCCTACTCCTACTAGGATTTCGAAATATGTTATATTTAACATGTGAAAAGTGATGTGAAAGTGAAATAAAATATGATATGCATGATATGTATAATTTGGGGCATTGGTCAATTGAAGAAGGGGAAGTGAATGTGATGACTTCGGTCTCACTAAGTGAATGTGATGACTTCGGTCTCACTAAGTGAATGTGATGACTTCGGTCTCACTAAGTGAAAGTGGTGACTTCGGTCACATCAAGTGGTAACTTCGGTTACATTAAAGTGGTGGCTATGCCACAATATTATCAGTGGGCGATGAGCACGTCGACTGCAGTGACTGCCTTCGATGGAGTGTAGCGGATGGAGGGTTGACTTAGTAGTCCCCACGGTGTACAGGTTGGTACGGGTGGAGTGTAGCGGATGGCATATAGGTTTGGGTTGGGTTTGCATCATTACCTTGAAATTTTTATATATGATATGTATGATGTGCCTATTTCTATTACGTTTAGTGTTGGTTACACATTGAGTCTATCGACTCACCCCGTTGTGGGAATATGTTTCAGGTGATGAGCAGTAATGGACCGGGACGGCAGAACTTGTGGTGGCCATGTTTGACTTGAAGTTCAATTTAATTTGAATATTTATTTTATTTTAAGTACTGTACAATTTATTATTTTGGGTTTCGTTTTATGTAATAAGGCCACCGTGACGAATTTTTATTTCTGCTATAATTACTATGTTATGAATTTAGGGCTTTATAAAGAGTAAGCCCATTTAATTTAAAATAAGTTTAAATATTTTGTCACTTAAAACAAATGGGTTTTTGTTATATAAATAAATTTGTTTTCAACTCAAGCCCAACCCACAACAAACTATCTTCCAAAACTCATAGTTTTCAAAACATTCGAATGAATTTGAACCGGGATACTTCGAGGAACATACCAGATCCAGTCCATTCTCGTGGGCCGGGTTTGGGGTGTTTCATACTTGATTCGACGTGAATACTTGCAAATTCACATTACACATTCACATGCGACAAGTTTTGTAACACCCCTCACTTATATTCAATGCCGAAATAGGGTTACGGAGTGTTACTGGACATATCATACAATTACATATACATTTCACATACATTCTCAAATTTCATATAATCATCAATCAACAACATTCATATCATCCATAAAATGAGCCTACGAGGCCCAAAACATGCATTCGGGTGGTTCGGGACTAAACTGATAACTTTAGAAACTTCTCAAACACTTATAAAATTTTTAGAAAAATAGGGGACACGCCCGTGTGGCCCAGCCGTGTGAGACACACGGCCAATGACACGCTCATGTCACAGGCCGTGTGGAAATTCAAAATGTGAGCGAATAGCATTGTCCCAGCCCGTGTCTGACCTCGTGTAACTCTTTGATTTGGGTCACATTTCCAACACACACGCCCGTGTGCCCTAAAAATAGCCATACACACCCGTGTCATAGGCTGTGTGGACATTCAAAATATAAGCACATGGCCGTGTCCCAGCCCGTGTTTAACCCCGTGTAACTCTCTGACTTGGGTCACACTACCAAAACACACGCCCGTAAAATAGCCATACACGCTCGTGTGCTAGGCGTGTGCTAGGCCGTGTGCTAGACCGTGCCAAGCCTGTAGGGTATACTGAATTATGCCACACGGCCAAGTCACACGCCCGTGTGTTAGGCTGTATAGAGCATACTGACTTGGTTTCTAATTCAACACCAGGGGACACATGGCCGTGTAACATAACCGTATGTCACACATGATTGAGACACACGCCCGTGTCTCTATCCATGTGGACAAAAATAGGCTATTTACCAAGCCATTTTACCACCCAAATTTGTATGCACCTACACCTAACCAAATGGCACCAAAACATAGCACATATAGGCATTCAAACCAACTAAATCAAGCCTAAATCATGCCAACTCAAATCAATTATCCACAATATACATAAGTCACAAAATGGGTCATTACATTATACAAAATTCACATATACAATTCAACTAAGTAAACATTTCCAAACATGAATCATTATGCTTAAATTTACAAGCATATATCTTCTCTAATATCAACCATTTGACAACCACAATACCTACTATCAATGAGCATCACAAAGGCAACCTTATTCACATAACATAAGCCATATGCACACATATATATATATATATACACAAACAAATCAACCAAATTAAGCCAACTTTCATGGCTATATATACAAATCAAACCATAGACATTTACAAGCCAATTCAAATGGCTAAATTCATCATCAACTTATATACCAAATGACCAAAGTTCCTATACATGCCATATGACCAAAACATAGTTTCAAAAGTACCAAAATGATCGCTTGATAGTGTGATGAAGTCTCCGACGATCCCCAAATCTGAGCTAGCTTTGAAATCACTATAAAACACGGTAAAGTAAACAAAGTAAGCATTATTTCTTAGTAAGATCATATGAAGTAAACTTAATGTAATCATAAATACACAATTCAACAAATTGAATATATCAATATGTAGCTCATATTAACTAACAAACCTTTCACATCTTTAATCATAAGATTATATGCAAACTTCAAAATTTCTTCAATTTAAAGCTTACACAGCCCATGTACATACCTGTACCATCTCTTATCAATCTCATACTCAACCACGTCTTTCATTTACCCATTGAACCATTTGGAATACTATCGGATACTCACAGGAAACTCGCATGAAGTGCCACATACATAGCCAATGTTATCTCAATCTCATATCACATATATGCTCACTCTCGAGCTATCAATGGGCCTTCTCACACAAGCTTCAATCAAGATGTAGCTGCATGGTGCTACTCACACAAGCTGTCAAGTAACCACAACACATACCGATATACTCATCCACCGGTAGGACGTACAAGACCAACACCCAGATCACATAATCTCAATAACCCCTAATGACATGTCATTCGTATCCTAATCTATTCTTAAGGTTCAACCGAGATTTCCAATGCTGAATCATCGATGAATCATTGTCAAACATGTCCGTAGTCTCATATTCACAGTTTATGCAATATCAAAGCATTTAAAATACATTTATAACGAAACTTATTTCATACGAACTTACCTCGGACGTAAAAATGACGAAATAGGTCGATTAGTCGAGTACTTTATTTTTCCCCGATCTAGATCCAAACTTAACTTTTCTTGATCTATATGTAATCAAAATTAACTTATTTAATCATCTTTCTATTCAATTTAGTCCAAAACTCACATTAAGGCACTTTTACACATTTGCCCCTAATGTTTCACATTTTTACAATTTCGTGTTTATTTCATAAAATCACAAATTAATGCAATTCCACCCAAACCCATGCTAGCCGAATTTCAGTTAGGTCCCTAGTAGCCCATATTTTTCATTTATTTCACATTTTAACCACAAAGTTTTCACATTTCACAATTTAATATCTAATTTCCATTTTCACTAAAAATCACTTAACAAAACTTGTATAACTATCATCAAGCATTCATAATCCATCATTAAACATCAAAATACACACATATTTATCAATGGAAAAACCCTAAACCTTTAACAATTTTGCAAATTAGTCACTGGGCTAGCTAGATTATGCTCCAACGATCTCAAAAACATAGAAATCAATAAAAATGGGACAAAAACCATACCTAATTGAAGCAAATGAAGATGGCCGAATCCCTAGCCCTTTTTCCCTAAGAATAATTGGTTTCAAGAAGATTTATGCATGAATAATTTCATTATGTTCTATTTAATTAACCTTTAATAACCAGTTTATGTAATTAACCTTTAAAATACTTATTATTTTCACCAAATACCAACCCACTATCATCCATTATCACATAAATGGACTAATTACCACTTAAGGACCTTTACTATTTAATTTCATAGCCATTTAATACCGTTAGCTAATAGAACATAAGTTTTAAACTTTACACGATTTAGTCATTATTATCGAATTGAACACTTAAACAATAAAATTTCTTAACGAAAATTTCATACAAACATATTATCATGCTGTAGAACTTAATTTAATAATAAAATAAATATTTTGACTTCATATTTGTGGTCCCAAAACTACTATTCCAATTTGACTAAAAACGAGCAGTTACAACTCTCCCCTTTAGGGATTTTCGTCCCCAAAATCTTACTAGCAAAAAGGTTAGGATACTGTTTTCTCATAGCTTCTTTGGGTTCCCACATGGCTTCTTCGACACCGTGCCGTTGCCACAAAAATTTCACCAAAATTATGCGTTTATTTCTCAAATATTTAACTTTTCGAGCTAAAATTCTGATCGATTCTTTGTTGTACGTCATATCAGGTTGAATATTTATATCTCAATATCTATAACGGCGCAACATCAAGACATGAAACACATCATGGATCCTTTCTAACTCTGATGGTAAAGCTAATCGATATGCTACTGGTCTTATTCTTTTGATAATCTCATACGGCCCGATGAATCACGGACTCAGTTTGCCTTTACGATCGAAACAAAGAATTTTCTTCCACGAAGATACTTTCAAAAATACTTTGCTATCGATATGAAATTTAATGTCTTTTTGTTTCAAATCTGCGTAAGATTTCTATCGATTCGAAGCTGCTTTCAAACTATCGTGAATTATTTTCACCTTTTTTCAGTCTCTAAAATCAAGTCAACTCCGTGAATATTTTTCTCACTAAGCTCGGTCCAATACAGTGGAGTTTGGCATTTGCGACCATACAAAGCTTCATACAGTGCCATTTTTATACTCGATTGAAAACTGTTGTTATACGCGAATTCAACCAATGGAAAATATTTCTCCTAGTTGCCTTCAAATTCTAAAACACAACAACGAAGCATATCTTTGAGAATTTTATTACTCTCTCAGATTGACCGTCAGTTTGTGGATGAAATGCTGTACTAAAATTCAACCTCGTACCTAAAGCTTCTTTAAATTTCTTCCAAAATCACAATGTAAACCTCGGATCTCTATCCAAAATAATCAAAACTGGCACCCCGTGCAATCTAACGATCTTAGAGATGTACAATTCTGCCAATTTATCAAGCAAATAATTAGTACATACCGAAATGAAATGTGCTGATTTTTTCAGTCGATCTATTACAACCCAGATATCATCTTTCTTCTTCGGAGACAGGGGCAATCCCGATACGAAATCCATCGTAACTCTATCCTATTTCCACTCTAGTATCATCATAGGCTGCAGTAATCCCAAAGGCATCGATGTTCAGCGTGAACTTGCTGACAAACTAAACATATCGATACAAATTCTGAAATGTCTTGTTTCATACTTGACCACCAATACAACTGTTTCAAATCATTGTACATATTAGTACTCCCCGGGTGAATAGATGGACAACTATTGTGTGCTTCATTCAGAATTTTTTATATAAGCTCTAGATCTCTCGGTGTAACATCCTGAAATAAGGGTCTGGCATTTTTGCATTTTTGCATGTGTTGTGCTTGTTAAGCTTGTTATTTAGGTGTGTTTGGGGATTTTAGGGAGGCTCAGGTTCGAGCCTAAGCCCTGGTGAAAGCTTGGTTTTTGGGCACTTTAGGGGAGAGGCCTGTTGGAAGCAAGGCTTAAGGAAATTGGTTGGTATTTTGCTAACACAAGGGAGCTTGTGGTGAAGTGGTGTTGGCGTCACTTGTGAAGTAAGGGAAGTGGGGTTCGAATCTCGCAAGCAGCATTTGGGGAGTTTAATTTTTATGCTCAGGAAGGGAGGAAGCTAAGTGGAGACCAAAATCTGTAGAGAGAGAGAGATGACTTGGTAAAATATTTCAAATGGATGAAGGAGAGGGAATGTAGGAGAAAATTAAGGAGTGAATCGTAGGATTGAGGTGAGAGGGGGTGGTTGGTCGAATGTAGGAGTTTTTGGGGGGTGAAATTGGCAAGGGAGTGTTGTGTGCATATTCAGTCTTGTGGGAGGTAGAGTGCCGAAATTTCTTTAGGTTTTTCATGGCATTTTTCTACGATTTTGTGCAATTTGAGTGTTTTCTACTTGGTGCATTTGGGTCACCTTTGTATTTACCTATTTATCGAAAATCTTTTTCTTCCTTTCTTCTTCACTATTTCTTTCTATAAGTCGAATTCCCTCCCTTCTCCCATTTGGAGTTTGTTCCTCTTTGCTACACTATAGCTGAATCTCCTCTTACCACTCATTTGAATCAGTTCTTTTTCTTTTTCTATTAGCCAAAACTCTTCTTTTTTATTATTTTTCTACTCTCTTCTCCATCAACTGAATTCTATATTTTCATCTTTTGAATCGATTTCTCTTGCTTTTGTTAATAGCCAAACTTTAGTAGCCGGAAGTTTGGTGTTCTTTTGACCATCGAATCCACCTTGTTTATTCGATTCATCAGTAATCACAAGGTAATGATTTAATATTTCTTTTCTCATTATTTCTTTCTCTTTTCTTCTCCATTAGCCGAAACACTCACCTTTTTTTATTTCTTTCTTTTAATTATTGTGAGCCTTTCTTGTTTTCTTGTGGTAAAGGCCAAATTCTCTAGGGTGCAAATTTATATCTTGTGGGTTCAAACTGCTTTGGGGTATTATCTTGTTGTGGGTACGTTAGGGATATAGTTTGCTAGGGGCGATGGTCCTCTTATTTCGATTGAAGTCGTTAGGGCCGAAAGCCATTTCTTTTACTACCATCTTGAATAAGCATTCTAACACAATCTTTTCATTAGAAGCGCGGAACTTGGATAAGTAGAGAGTGGATCGAATACTCTCTTTAGAAGGAAGACGTATATCATTCGGTAAGTTAAGCCTGTAGTCCTATGTATTTATAGTTTGGGTTTATTCTAACGGGAGACTAATTGTTAGCCGATTATTTCCTCAGGTGTCTTGAGAGATGCTGAGTATCGCAACTTGTAAACAGGTGTGTAATCTCACACCCATTTCGATGAATGCTTGTGATGTTCTGTGATACGGCCAAAGGCCAAAAAGCTGAAAAGTTGGTAACTGTAACCACTCGAGCGTACGAGCGCTCGTACTGGTAAATTGAGATACAAATCGTGACATTACGTCATTGAGGGTGTCACGAACACTTTCGTGATACCGGGGTTGTAACGGGCCAAACTGGGCCGAACTGGGCCAAATGGGCCCAACAGCTATCAGGCCAATTGGGCAAAACTGTTGGAAAACTAGCAAAAGATAGGCCTGAATACGAAATCTGCAAATCTAAAACTGAAACCATGTGTTTTGGGCGACACGAGTGTGTGGGACCGTTTGGGCCTAAAATGGCTTTTTGGCCCAATAGTTTCGTAGAGACCCAAAAAGGGTCCTGTGTCGCTCGAGGCGATAGAAGGCCTTCAGAGAGGCTGTTAAATGCAAAATTACTAAAATACCCTCGGTGGGTAAAATTACTGTTATACCCTTAGGGGTTGATTAGTATGATTGTATGTATTCTGTTTAATTGGTTATGATGGTAATTTATTTTATACATTATATTTGAGATATGCTTTGCATACATGACATTCTGCATGGGATTGGGATATTAATGATCGGAGGAAGTGTATTCTGGTGGCTCTGCCACAATCTGGTTGGTGGCTATGCCACATATATTCTGTCTGGTGGCTATGCCACGTATATTCTGATATACTGGTGGCTTTGCCACAAATTCTGTGATGAGCAACTTGTCTGCCTTTTGGTGTGTAGCGAATGGATGGGTTGATTTAGAAATCCCCACAGGTGTGTTGGGCTGGTACTGGTGGTGTGTAGCGGATAGATTATTAGGTTGGGATATATACTCTGGGTGCACTTTCATGATTGTAGGGCTAAGGCCCAGATTGTTGCTGAATAGGGCTTCGGCCTAGTCTACTTCTGTATGGGCTTCGGACCAGTTAATGACCGACTAGGGGATTACACACTGAGTTCTCGTAACTCACCCCTCTACTTTAACCTTGCAGGTGTCCCCAATGTTAGAGGGTTTGGAGCAGAGGAGGCTCTGTGGCGACTATAAATCGGAGTACTTTTCATGTACTTTAGTAAATTTCAAGTTTTTGCTATATTTTAGGGTTATTTTAATTTGGGTTTAATATTTTGTAATAAGGCCATTGGACTTAATTTTTCTTTTAAACTTTCATTTCGATTAATTTCAAACTATAAACGATTAAACCCAGGAGTTTTCCTAAAACTATAATTAGGGTTTCAAAATATCACATTTTTACAAATCACTAAATCTCATTTCAATTGTGAGCAAAGTTTTCAAGAATAACAATAACGTTTTTACAAGAAAATCATAAATACAAATCGGGTTTCCATCAACAACAAAGCACAAAGCTTTTAAAAAGAATACAAACTTTTTAACGAACGCGCAAGTTTTTATACAACCCTTCTATGTGACATGCTAGATCCGGTCATGTCATCTAGGCTGGGTTTGGGGTGTTATATTTTATGGTATCAGAGCCCGATTATGAAACTCAACTATAGAATGGGTTTGAAAATGTTTTTCAAAAATTGTTTGAAATATGATTTAGAAATATATCATTATTGGAAGTATGGCACACAGAGTCTTCAGCACCAAATCCGTAAGTCCTCTTATTTTATGTCTGATGTTATAATGAATTGACTGTAGGGAGAAAACTACTAGAGTTAGTGGTATACCCTAAAATTATTAGCTATAGGAGCTAAGACTATAGAGACTGAGACATTAGGAATTTGATCTGCGAGAACAACTTTATACTTGTTTTCATAAAACACTTGTTAATAAACATTGGAATTATGGACTGATTCATAAAATTCTTAATCAGATTAAAACGATTTAGCAGTATGAGTACAAGAGGATGTAGACATGGCACACGCGGCCATGGTAGAGGCCGAGATGCTAGGGCTGGATCCTTAGCATCAGGGCATTGGCCTGAAATGGAAGCACCTGCATCACCAGTGATCGAAACAGGGCCTCATGATCGAGCTGGAGGGGACAACACTCTGTCCCAAGTAATGCTGCGAGTCTTGAAATGTAACAGTCTGATTTATACCCTAGTCGAACAGTGGTTTCGGGACCACAAATCTGAGTCCATAAAATATTTTAATATTATTTTCTGTGCCGTTGATATGTGATTAAGCATGTGGTAAATTTTGTGAGCTAATTTGTCCATCTGTGTGTTTAATTTTACAAAGGGATTGAATTGCATTAAATGCAAAACTAGCATGCTATTTGTTAAAGTGCCAATGTGTTGTGGCTTTGTAAAGGTGGAGGCCTAAATGGAAAATAAACCATTTATAAGTTAATGGCTTATTAAAGGACAAAAATAGCCATAAATTATATGAATTATAATGGTTTTCATTAATGGTAAATTGATAAAGTGTTTAATAATGTTATTATAATTTAATAAAAAGAAAATGGTGGCCATTTCAATGGTGTTCATCCATCGAATGTAGAAAGAAAAGAAAGGGTTGTACTTTGTTTCATTCGGCCAAAGTTCAAGCTTAAATCGGGTATGTGTTTTTGATCAATTTTTGGTAATTTTTATGTTTTTGCAATCGTTGCTTTGAGAGCTACAAAGCCCATGTCTCAATTTGATGAATTGGTGTTGTTCATGAGAAATGCCATTGATATTATAATGAGCTTTATGATGATATATGATGTTAGATGAAAGATATGTATTTGATGAACATACTTTGTTCTTGAAATTTTGATGAATTAAGCTAATTAGGGCTAAATTGAGAAAATAGTAATTTGAAGGACTAAATTGCTAATTTGATGAAAAATATAGGCTTATATGATATGTGTGAATATTCGGTTAAGCTTAGTTGTGTGATGATTTTATGAATTTGGTGTTTTGAGAAAAATGGACTAAATTGATATATTGTACAAGTATGAGGTCTAATTTGTAAATAGCCCTAAATATGTTTGAATGGATTGAATTGAATGAATAAGTGAATAAAAGGGTTAATTCTAAATATGTTTAGATCAAGAACTGAGGAAAATATACTTAGATCGCAGGAAAGCGAAAGTAAACGAGTAGCCGTTTTCATTCTGCTAGATCGAATCTGAGGTAAGTCACTATGCAAATAAACGTACTTGCATGAAATTATAATTGTTTATATGATTAATGTTGATAATGGATGCTTATGAGAGGATTATGCATATAAATTCCGTGATAAGTTTAATATAGTAAGTAAGTTTGGATATAATACAAGTTGTTAAGTTATATCTATGTGATGTGAATTGAATGATAGTTAATGAATTAGAAATGCTACATGTATGATGTTGAGAAATGAGGCACTAAATGTGCGTAATTGAAATTAAGATGGAGTTAAATAGCACTATGTGTGCGAAGTAATGGAAGCTTCGACTTTTATGATTGGCACTGTGTGTGCAATACCGAATTAAGTTCAGTTTTGTATTAATGCACTAAGTGTGTGATGCCATTTAAGTTTCAACTACGAATCATGGCACTAAGTGTACGATTATAAGAAATGAATAGCACTGTGTGTGTGATACCGAGACAAGTAGATTAAAAGAATAGGCACTAAGTGTGCGATTACAAGAAATGAATAGCACTGTATGTGCGATGATATGAAATCTTTGGCTTATTGAATTGGCACTGTGTGTGCGATACCGAGACGAGTTGATTAAAAGAATAGACACTAAGTGTGCAATTACAAGAAATGAATAGCACTGTATGTGCGATGATATGAAAGCTTCAGCTTATTGAATTGGCATTGTGTGTGCGACACCAAGACAAGTTGGTTAAAAGAATAGGCACTAAGTGTATGATGACTAATATGCTTCAATTATGTATATAGCACTGAGTGTGCGATTAAGTTGAACGAATATTAAAGGATGATCAACATGTAATATCGAGCATTGAATAGCTTGGAAGTTAATAATTATGTGTTAGCTAAGGTATGTATTGAACTTTTGTGGTTGATGAGTTATAAACAAGCTATGAATGAGTGAATGAGTATTTTAGCTATGGTTGAGACGTTGGTATTGTACAATTATTCTGAGTTTTCGAGTATCTTATCAGATTTCAAACTGTTCAATCAGTAAATCAGCTATGAACAAATACGAGAATGTATATTCGTTTCAGATACGTTTGGATTGTACATTAAGTGTGTATAAAAGGCAAGTACCTATATGACTTTGATTTGAAGAAAGGTATGATTGAATATTAGAATGAGAATGAGATGCAAGAATATTTAAGAAAGAGTTGTATGTATATATATATATACATATGAATCTTGTATGACTAAATGTGGCAATATGAACCAAAGCAATATGTGGTAGTTTGCTAAGTAAATGTTATGTGTCAATGTAATTTATGCATTCATGCCTTTATGCTAAGTTTATTTGTATTATGACTTACCAAGCTTTTAGAAAGCTTACTTTGTGTGTCTGTTTTTCTCAATTTTAATAGGTCGTCGAGCTATTGAAGGCTCGGGACCGTCAAGGATTTGTCATTACACTGCCAAACTCATTTTGGTACCCTTTTGAAAATGTATATAGCTAATTATGAAATGTATAGGCTAGATATGTATATAGGTTTATGAAGTGAACGTAGCCTTGTGTTTTGGCAAGTTGTGAGTTGATAAATGCTTGAATGAATGGGGTATGTGAAACATGTTTTGGTATGGTTTGATGCATATGAAATGATTAAGTTTTGGCTAAGCAAATGGATGATTTGTGCTTGTGATGATTTGAGTTTAGTTTGTAATTTGGCATGGATGAGATTGGCATTGAATGGTCAATTTGGTATGTTTTTGGTTGCCATATATGCATGTTATGAGTTGGAAAATTTTATTTGCAGAAGAGACCCAAATGGGTGGCATGTTGGTCTTGCAAGTGACCTATAATGTCACACGGCCATGGCACACGGGCGTGCGTAGTAACTGTGGGGTAAAATCAGTAGCTAGCTTAAGAATTACACGGTCATGGCACAGACGTGCCTAAAGGCTGTGTGAGAAATGACTGTTTATGACTTAATAGGACACGGCCTTAGCACACGGGCGTGCTTGGTAGCCGTGTTGGTTTTGGCAGTATATGACCACGGGGAAGACACATGGGTGTGTCAGGTGGCTGTGGGTGAGGCACGGCCTACCCCTACGGGCGTGTATCCCTTGTATTTAGAAAAGTTTCAGTTTTCCATGGAATTTTGTATGTGTCTCGATTTAGTCTTGACTCGGTTTATAAGCATGATTAAGCTCTCGATGACCTACTTAAGGGACATTATGATTGATATTGAGGAATAGTTGTATGATTAATTCTATAAATGTTTTTGATCTGTCTGGTAATGCCTTTAACCCTAATCCAGCGTCAGATATGGGTTAGGGGTGTTACATTAGTTGGTATCAAAGCTACGATTTAGTCGATTCTCAAACTAACGTAGCGTGTCAGAGTCTAGCTATACATGCCATAGTATCTGAGATGTGATAGTGTGATGAATTCTGACATATAAATGTGATTTTTGTATAGCAATGGATCCTGAAAGAGCCGTAGATGACGACGTAGAAAGTAATACGCCTGCTCCCATGCAAGGCAGGCCCTCTAATTCGAGACCGACTACGAGCGGTCATGAGGGAGAAGCTAAACAAGCTTTCTTCCAGTTGATGAGTGAGTGGTTCACTCAATTTGTGAGAAATAACCCGACTGTTTTACAACCCCCAGCCCCGATTAATCTCCCTCAGACATATGTTATGCTTTCGACTATGAATCTGAATCTGATGAACATGTCTTCGGGTGACAAAAATTGTATGAGGCAGGTGAGTTCAGGGCTACTAATGGTGATTGTAACACCCTTAACCTGTATCCGTCGCCGGATTAGGGTTACGAACATTACCAAAAAAGTCACAACTTTTATTCAGTCAATTCGATCTTAGTCAAGCATACTTATTATATTAAACTAAGTTATACACAGTAAAATCATTGATGAGCATAAAAGATCATGTAATGTGCATTTCAATAATACTACCCAATAATGTACTTACCACAAATCGTATTTATGCTATATTTATTAACTTATTTTGGTCTTACTTATAAGACCCAAAACGCATGGTTTAAAATTTTCCCATATGGCCGAATAAATAAAATCTTCACAATTACATATGCCCGGATATACAAGCTCAATAACCATCATACATTTAATTTCCTACTTGGCCGAATACACAAGGATACATATATGAAATTACAGGTACATTACATAGCTCATAATAGGTTAGGTAGATACAAACAATCAATCAAATCAAGGAATCATATATGTAGCCATATACATATATATAATAACCAATACAACCAAACCAAAATGTTCATTATACCATTAACTATAGATTCATCATTTATATCATTTCAAACCTATCAATGGATCATCCACATATACGAATTGAATTTCATACCAATCCTATTTCTTTCATTTTCGTTTATAACAGTTAAAACATATATTTTCATGCATTTCTAACCCGAATCTAATTATGCAAATAATATAGCCGAATATACAATGTATGCACATATATATACACCAACTTTTTCGATTTATAACAAAGATATCCTATAGCTCATAAATTCATGGAACATAACCCTAAGACTCAACCGTCCAATATCATAACATTCAAACCGAGACATATGTTCATCTTCACACCCAGACTTTATCATAAAATGCAGTTCCAAATAAGTTGATTCCATAACCGAACAACCATATTGCCATTTACTACTCAATACTTACTTATAAACCAATCATTTCAAGTACATAATTCATAAAACATACCTTAAATCAATGAAAGTCCTAGTTGAATACATATAAATATTTACTAGCACATGAAACTCATTTATTTCCCATACCAAATTTTCTTGAGTCAAATTCTATCAAACCACCATGGCAAATCATTTTGACATATCACACATACATATATAGATAAATAGATGTCATGACCTAGTTTCATATACTTTAACATCATATTCAGCCATTTTCGCATGGCTTAATAGTTACAAAATGTCGTTCTAAATTTTTACTATCCTATACATGCCTTAAGAACAAAGGTCAAACATTATAGGTACCAAGGAGAACCGATAGTGTGAGTGACTTCAATGATGATCCACGGAGCTCGTAGCTTGATCAAAAATCTATAAAATGAAACAATGAACACACACAAGGTAAGCTTACTAGCTTAGTAAGTCTTAAGCAAGAACAATATAACTTCAATCATCCAAGCATTTTAATATACAATTCAAGACATTTGACATACATAGTTGAACTTATACATTCACCATAGCCGAATTTCATTGTTTCATTTAACCTAACAATTTTCATTTTCTTAACAGGGTACATCATTCATCGAATATACCAACACATATATAAGTATAAATCTACTTACACAAGCATTTGCAATCACTCGTATTCTTCCAAGTAACCAATCTCCACATGGCATAAAGTATATATAATTCCCAACAACCTATGTATGGTACATTTACTTCCTCATATCATTTGGTCATTAACACCATATGCAACATATAATATGAAAACACATACCTCAAGGACGAATTAATATGATTCATTTTTCAAAAGCTTAGACTTTCTCGATTCATTTCATAACTTTGTTGTTACATAATCTGGCTCAAAATTTCAATTCACCGGTATAGAACCTGCTAGGTATTAGCCCGAATCACACACACACCGGCACTAGGCCTGCTGGATTCAAGGTCTGAGATTTGAACACCGACATTTAGCCTGCTAGGTAATAAGCCCGAATATGTCACCGACACTAGGCCTACTAGGCATAAAGCCCGATACTGATCACCGGCACAAGGCCTGCTAGGCTCAAAAGCCGAATGTAATTATAGTTAATCTTTCATTTCACTTTTCATAGTGCTAAATTCACCACCACTTATATTTCACATATTTTAATCATATAGCAAACCAAAAGCACTTATTCATATCACATTAAATAAAATTTCAACCAACGCAATTTATTAACATCACATTCGGCCAACTCATGACTTTATACTATAATTATACCAATTTCATCATACATTAGATTTGTAAATAAACTTTTAACATATGTTCGCTTAAGGACTTACCATGACCATCGACGAACCGCGTAGACCGGCTATTCGATAACCTTTGATTTTCCCCGATCCAAATTTGATTTTCTTTGTTCTTTATCTAAACACATTAAAATTCAGCTCATTCAAGTACATTTCATTTCAATTTAGTCCCTAAACACATAAATGAGCAATTTACCATTTTACCTCTACTATTTCACATTTTTACAATTTAGTACTAATTGCACAAAACACAAAATATACAAAATTTCACTAATACCCCTTAGGGCCGAATATGCATAGGGACTCTACAAGTCCATTTCTTTCATTTATTTTGCAAATAAACCCCTCTAAAAATTTATTTTCATAAATTAGCCCTAAATACTCAATTTCACCAAAACTTCCAATACAAAATATACTAATCCTTAGCATATCTTTAATATAAAATCATAAACATCAAGAAAACACAAGAACATAACAATGGCCAAACATCAAGCATGCTTGTTTTTAAAAATTCTAACATGGGTCAGCTACGGTTCAAAGCAACGATCTCAAAAACGTAAAAATTAACTAAAACCAAAATCAAACTAACCTTGATTTTAAGCTTATAAGTGCCGAAAATTAAAAGAAATGAAACCCCTTTTTCTTCTCCAACATTCGGCCAAGAACACCAAAGATGATAATGATTTTTCTTTTGTTTTATTTTAACATATAATAAGTTAATAACTAAATTACTAATATAACCCTTTTAATAAAAATAAAACTAACATATATAATAAGGGCAATGGTGACTTTAGGCACCCACTAACTTTAAAAATGGGCTAATTGCCCTTTTAATACCACACTTTAAAAAGCCATCATCAAATAGGCACTTTTCACTATAGTTTGCAACTTTTACAATTTACGCGAATAAATCCTTTTTGTCAAATTAAGCACACAAATGATAAAATTTTTCTACGAAACTTTCACACATATTAATTCACACATAATAAACACAAAGTATAATATTTAAATAATTCTCAGACTCGGATTCGTGGTCCCAAAACC
This sequence comes from Gossypium rotundifolium, assembly GCA_025506655.1. NCBI lineage: Eukaryota > Viridiplantae > Streptophyta > Magnoliopsida > Malvales > Malvaceae > Gossypium > Gossypium rotundifolium. The sequence goes on along the minus strand of CP106723.1, from coordinate 62,696,629 downwards.
ACTGTTCCGATTAGGGTCAATTTCGATCTGTTACAACTCTCCCCCTTAAGGATTTTCGTCCCTGAAAATCTTACCATTAAACAAAGTTGGATATTGTTGCCTCACTGAGTCCTCAGGCCCCCATGTAGCGTCTTCAACTCCGTGCCGATTCCATAACACTTTTATTAACAGGATTTTCTTGTTTCTCAATTCTTTCATTTCCTAAGCTAAAATACAGATCGGTTCTTCCTCGTATGTCATATCGGATCAGATTTCAATCTCAGACGGAGCGATCATTTGTGACGGATCTGATCTATATCTACGAAGCATCGAAATGTGAAATACGTTGTGTATCTTTTCTAATTCAGAGGGTAGCTTCAATCTATAAGCAACAGGCCCAATACGTTCGATGATCTCGTACGGTCCGATAAATCTCGGGCTTAGTTTGCCTTTCCGACCAAATGGGAATGCTTTCTTCCACGGGGAAACTTTCAAGAATACCCGATCTCCAACCTGAAACTCAATGTCTTTACGTTTCAAATCAGCATAGGACTTTTGACGATCCAATGCAGCTTTCAAATTATCTCTGATTATAGCTACTGTTCCGTCTCTTTAATCAAATCAACCCCGTGTATCTTATTTTCACTAAGCTCGATCCAATACAACGGTGTACGACACGTACGACCATATAGAGCTTCATAAGGTGCCATTCTGATACTCGATTGAAAGCTGTTAGTATAAGCAAATTCAATCAAAGGTAAATATTTTTCCCACGTACCATCAAACTCGAGGACGCAACATCTCAACATGACCTCAAGTATCTGAATGGTTCGTTCAGACAGACCATCTGTCTGCGGATGGAAGGCTGTACTAAAGTGGAGTTTAGTACCTAAAGCGTCTTGCAACTTCTTCCAAAATCGCGATGTAAATCTCGGGTCTCTGTCTGAAACGATAGAACTCGGCACACCATGTAACCTCACAATCTGTGATATATATAATTCAGCAAGTTTATCAAGGGAATAGTTTGTGCGAATTGGCACAAAGTGAGCTGATTTGGTCAGTCTATCTACTATAACCCAGACGGCATCTTTCTTGCTTAGTGTCGTAGGTAGGCCGGATACAAAATCCATTGTGATTCTATCCCATTTCCATTCAGGTATCATGATTGGATGAAGTAGTCCTGAAGGCACTTGATGCTCGGCTTTAACTTACTGACATACTAAACACTTTGAAACAATTCAGATATATCATTTTTCATGCCAGACCACCAGTAGAACTGTTTCAAATCATTATACATCTTTGTGCTACCCGGATGTATCAACATTTGACTATTATGAGCCTCATCCAATATCATCTGAATCAAGTCTGCATTTCTCGGTACACACAATGGGCCTTTGTAGTTCACACAGTCATTTTTATCAATTCGATACTTTGACTCTGTATCTTTTTCACACTGAGCTCGTCTAGCAGTCATATCTTTGTCAACTTTCTGTGCATCGCTAATTTTGAATAAACAATGGTCTAGCCTTCAACTTGGCTATGATCGAACCATCACCAGTCATAACCATATGTGCGTTCAACGCACGAAGAGCAAACAATGATTTTCGGCTTAAAGCATTTGTAACCACGTTAGCTTTTCCCGAATGGTAGTCAATCACCAATTCGTAATCTTTTAGCAATTCCAACCATCTACGTTGTCTTAAATTCAGGTCTTTCTGAGTCATCAAGTACTTCAAACTTTTGTGGTCTAAATAAACATGACACTTTTCACCGTATAAGTAATGACGCTAAATTTTCAATGCAAACAAAATGCTGCTAGTTCTAGATCATGAGTCGGATAGTTTCTTTCATGAGGCTTCAACTGTCTTGAAGCATAAGCTACTACCTTGCCTTCCTGCATTAAAACACAACCCAAACCATTCATAGAATCATAACTATACACGATAAATTCTTTACCCGATTTCAGGCTGAATTGACACGGGGGCTTCGGTCAAAAGGGCCTTCAATTGATCAAAACTTTTTTGACACTTTTCTGTCCACTCGAACCTGACATCTTTCTGTAGTAGATTTTTCAAAGGTGTAGCTATCACGGAAAAGCCTTTCATAAATCGTTTGTAATATCCCGCAAGTCCCAGAAAACTTTGAATCTCGGAAACATTCTTTGGTGGCTTCCAATCAAGTATAGCTGAGATTTTGTTCGGATCAACCCGGATACTTGACACTGAAATAACATGTCCCAAGAAGCTGACCTCATTCATCCAGAATTCACACTTACTAAACTTTGCATACAACTATTGTTCTCACAAAGTTTGTAGCACCAATCTCAAATGCTCGGCGTGTTCGGTTTCATCTTTAGAGTAGATCAAGATATCATCAATAAACACTACTACAAACCGATCTAAATACTATCTGAATACTCGATTCATCAAATCCATAAAAATAGTAGGTGCATTAGTAAGCCCAAAAGGCATAACCAAAAACTCAAAATGTTCGTACCTCGTTTGAAATGCAGTCTTAGGCACATCAAAATCTCTGACTCACAGCTGATAATAACCCGATCTCAGATCAATTTTTGAAAACACTGAAGCCCCTTTCAACTGATCAAACAAATCATCTATTCGAGGCAACGGATATTTATTCTTTATTGTCACTTTATTTAACTACCGATAATCGATATACATTCGCATAATCCCGTCTTTCTTTTTCACAAAAAGAACTGGTGCATCCCAAGGGGAGAAATTCGATCGTGCAAAGCCCCTATCTGTCAGCTCTTGCAATTGTGCTTTCAACTCTTTCAACTCAATAGGTGCCATCCGATACAGAGCTATCGAAATTGGAGTCGTCCCCGGTACTAATTCAATGCCAAACTCAATCTCTCGTACTGGTGGTAAACCTGGTAATTCTTCAGGAAACACGTCTGAGTATTCACACACAATCGGTACTGATTCAATCTACTTTTCGGACACTGTATTATCCAACACATAAGCCAAGTAAGCTTCACATCCTTTTCTCACATACTTTTGAGCTAGCATTGAGGATATAACTGTAGGTAACCCACTCAGATCATTAGATTCAACTCGGATGATCTCACCATTCTAACATCTCAAATCAATAATCTTTCTTTTGCAATTCACCACTACATCATGCAAAGTTAACCAGTCCATTCCCAAAATTATATCGAATTTATCGAAAGGCAACAACATTAAGTTCATTGAAAGCGAAATGTAATATCTCGGGTTAGGGGCTATTTTGTTGTTGCATGATATTGCATGTGTTGGTGTGCTATGTTGCTATTCGATGTTTTAGGGGCTCGATTGTAGGCTAGGAGTATGCTTGAGTGAATGGAAAAAATTTAGTTTTTGAGCTTTAGGTGTAGGGAGTGATGGAGTGAGGGATATGTATTTTATTTGGTAGTTTGTTACACAAGAAAATGAGGTTGGCAAAGTGGCAAGGCATGTGCCACTTAGAGCTGAGTGTGGCGCCATCTACAAGGGGAGAGACCACGAGTTCAAGTCGCAGAGTTCCCATTTTGGCTCCAATTTTGGACGGTATGGAGGAAGAGGTAGAAGGCAATTGAATTCTTCTTTGGACTTAGTCTTCACATTCAAAGAGGGTGGAGAGTGAAAGTAGGAGGGAGACTTGGTAAACTCATTTGAATTGAGTGGTGTGGAGTGTTGTGGGGATTATGGCCAAATTTTGGGGTGTTTGGAGTGGGGAGTGGACGGCTTGGTGTGGTGTTGGAGGTGCCGAAATGCATTTTTCCGTTTGGTGCATATTCGGTCATTGAGTGAAAAGCAAAAGTCCCATTTGGTTTTTGTTAGCAATTCTTTTCAAGGTATTTCTCTCATCTTTTGCACTTCTTGAAACCGAAAACACCAAACCCCTATAGTAGTTGAAACTTCATTTGTTTCTTCCATTTTCCTTCTTGAAAATCGAAAGTCCAAGTTGCATATCCGAATTTGCCTTATTCTTTTGGTACTCTCAATAGCATAATGTTCTCTCCTCTTTCACCTCTTTTCTTCTTGAAGCCTTGTAAGTAAAACATCATTCTTCTATTTTTTCTTTCTTTTTCTTTTTCTTTTTCTTCATTTTCGTTCCTTTTCCCATTTTCGTTATTAGTAGATTATCAACCCCTATCCTCTTGCATTTCGATTTCCTTTTCTTTCTCTCTAATCGAATTTTGGGTTTGGTATAAAACACCTTGGCGAAACTTTTGGTTCTTCTTTTGGTGCAAGTCTTGGCGAATCTCTTGTTGTTCTCTCCTAGTGTGGTTGATCAATTGGTGGTTGGTGTTGGGGTAAGTTCTTGGCGAATGGCCATTTCTCACTTCTCTAAGTCTTTGTGTTGTTTCGGTTTGACTAAGGGCCTATGATGGTTGTAGATTGAAATGGGTTAATCATTTGTTTAATCTTTTAGTATAGGGTCTTTGGATATTGGAAGTAATCAAGAGGAGTCTTCCAACTCTTTTAACCGATTGATAAGTGGTGGTAAGAGGAGTATTTTGTTAGTCCATTCTTTTAGTCTCGTTGAAGCAAGTCTCGATTGGATTAATGGCTTTTCTTTTTAGGTGGAGGCCGTTTGTAAAGAGGAACCTTTGTGGTTTGAAGTTTGGTAGGAAGCCAAGCGTTTGCAAGGTAAGGGCTATTTGATAAACCCTTTTGGTTTAATGTTTGTGGCGAATGATATGTGCGCTAACCCTTTGGTTGGTCGATTTTAGGATCAAAGTTGTCAAGGTGGTCGAGGTCTTAGATCGGTTCTTAGTATTAAAACCTCCGCTAATTGGTGTGTAAACCAACACACTATCTTAACTAAATAATGTGATAACTTTGTTTGTGTAAATGAAACATGTGATTGATTATTTCGATACCCATTGAGGTATGGATACGGATTCGGGTAAGTCCGTTTCATTAGGAGTTATGTGATGATGATGATATCATGATTTTTGATACTTTGAGATGTCATATTAAGCATGTGAGCATGATAGCATGATTGCACGATTTTGCATCTAGTATGATATGTGATTGGGTGATATGAGAGGAGGGGGACTATGATATCCGTGTCTTTGGGACACTTTGTGTCTTTGGGACACCGGAGGTTTGGCACCTCCGGTGGTTTGGTACCATGTATTTTGTGACTTTGGGTCACGGAGGTTTGGCACCTCGGCGTCTCGTCCAGTGGCTTAGTACCACGATGGGTTGGCCCCACAGATTGATTATCTGGATTGATGCTAGTGATTTGGTATCACACGATGGGTTGGCCCCATCATCGGATTTGTGACTACGGTCACCGGTGATTTGGTATCACATTGTGTCTTTGGGACACCGGAGGTTTGGCTTTTGATTGCGACTCATCCACGTGGTTTGGCACCACCGTGGGTTGGCCCCACTTATGAGATATGGGATCGCCGCTAGTGATTTGGTATCACACGATGGGTTGGCCCCATCATTGGATTATTTGTGACTTGGTCACCGGTGGTTTGGTACCACAAGTATGGATATCGTGACTTTGGGTCACGGTGGTTTAGCACCACCGGTGGTTTGGCACCACCGGTGGTTTGGTACCACAGGGGTAGAAAAGCGATATGGTTGGTTAGGAACAGGTGCATTATTTGCATTATTCATTATGATATATGTGTTGGCATGTTATACCGAGAGAGGGAATTATACTCGAGTCTTGCGACTCACTCTCTCCTTTGACTATTTCGGTGACACTTAGACGGACATGGAGCCAGGGATGGACTCGAGGTGCTCATGCCATACTTAAATAAGGAGTTGCTCGGACTTATATAAAATTTTGGTACTTAAGTTATTTATTTACATTTGGTTTTATTTGGGTTGTAAAAGGCCTTTTGTTTTAAGTTATGTTTTGCTATGTTATGTTTAAAGTAGATTTTAATGTGTCTTAACAAATTAATTGGGCTAAAATGTGCTAAAATTTGGAAAGATAACGATTTCAAAACTACAAAATGATATTTTAAACTATACCATCGGGTATCACACAAATCGGGACGGTGAGAACTCAAATGTTTTTCCAACTTAAACTTCATTTTTCTACTAAGTCAAAATGTTTTTGTAACAATGAGCAACAACTCAAACTTCTTAACGAGATAAACCTGTTTTGCCTACACAACTGATTAAGCTTTAAAATTTCCGGGTTTTCAAATACATCATCGAATTTCAATCAAACCTACTCAAGTCTTTCTTCAAATCGCAACCTAACGAGGTGTTTTTTCTCCAACTTTTAAACTCAAACCTAAACCTCTCAAAAATCTTTTTCCTGTAACATACCGTATTCGATCGTGGTGTATTGGTAGGGTTTGGGTGTTACATTTGTGGTATCGAGCCAAGTTCAAAAGCTTGATTGTGGGCCCGAGGCCCAAAATGTTTTAAACTATAGTTTTCAAGTATTCATTTTTAAAAGGTATGGTTTGAAAGGCATGGCACCGAAGTCTCCGGCACCAATCCGCCTGTGTAAGTACCGTACTATTGATTGTGATATTAATTGATATGATTGGATGGCTAATAAGACTACCTTAGACCAAACTGATAGGACTCTATGGACTCATGAAAACAAAGCTTCTTTAAAAATTCATAAGACTTTGCCTTTAAATAGTGGAATAATGGTGATACATAAAATTCTTTAATCGACGCGATTTAGTCATGAGTACCGAGGTGGACGTGGTCGTGGGACGTGGTCATGATAGGATGACAGCTTCGAGCCGTAGGTTCAGTCGGGAGTTCGAGAATGAGGTCTGGGATTACGCCACCGGTGGAGGTGGTGAGTTCGAGGATCGTGGCGATGACGCAGATGTCACAGCGATCTTTGCTGGTTTTAAAGAGTAGCTAGAAGAGGTGGAGGCGTAGGAGCTAGGAAATCATGCTGAGTGACTTGAACAAGCGAAATTTGAATTCTTCGGGGTGTCTCGGGTGTTGCTCCTAACCTTCTTGAGTATTGGTGAAAGTGACTGAACGGATCATGGATGATCTGGACCTAGCTCGAAGAGAAATTAAAGGGATCGTATCACTTCTCGAGATGAGTCATACAGTGGTGGCTCTTTGTTCGAGACAATACTGCAAATGAAGATCGACTTGGGACTATTTAAAATTTCGCTATCGAAAAAGTATGTGGGGGCTAATTACATTAATGAGCGTGAAAGCATTTCGAGGTTAGTTCGAGAGCAAATCGTGGCCGAATACGAGGTAGAGTTTCTCAGGTTGAGTCGGTATGCCAGGGGTATGGTGGCTACTGAACATGAGAGGTGCGTTCGTTTCGAGGATGGCTTGCGAGACAAATTAAGGTTGATAATTGTGCCCCAGCAGAAGCGTGACTTTGCTGTCCTAGTTGAAAAGGCGAAGGTAGCCGAGGGCATTAAGGAATTTGTGAGGCGGAGGTATGGACGGGGAATCGACACAAGAGGAGTTTTGGGTCTTGGGGTCATCGGGTAATCGTGAAAAGAGCTAGACCGAGTGGGCCGAATCAGTCGGGTAGGTTTGTTGCTGCTAGGTAGGGACCACCGCAGTGTAACCGTTATGGGAAGGCCCATTGGGGAGGATGTTGGAGTGATGGTAGAGGCTGTTTTGAGTGTGGCTCGCTGGACCACCGTGTGAGGGACTGTCGCGCAAGTTGGCTAGGATTCATCAGAGAATCGTACGTAATCGATCTGAAATAATGGACCACCGTAGAGGGGCCGAGGTAATGGCGAGGAGGTAATAGTTTGGGTCGGGGCCGTGGAGCAGGCGGAGGTGCAGTAGTTACGAGGCCGCATACCGGTTAGTATATCTGCGAGGCGCCGAGAGGAAGGCGACTTGGGACGTCATTACAGACGTTTTAATCTTTGGTTCTCCATTTATCGCTTTAATTGATGTGGGTTCAACACATTCATATGTCATAAGTAGCATAGTGAAGACCATGGATTTAGACTCGAAATATCTTCTAGGCGGATGTAGTAATAAGCCCTCTAGGTCACTCTGTAATGGTAGATAAATCTGTATAGAGGCGTACCTCTAGAACTCCAAGGGGTATCTTTTGAGGTCGATCGATGGAACCGCCGTTTGGGGAGTTCGACCGATTCTGGGATGGGTGGTGGTTAAGTACCGTGCAAAGTTGGATCTTGTGGCTAAGCGCATGGTTCTGAAACATGCCTAAGGGTGATGAGGTAGTTCGATCGGTAATAGAAGGAATTATCATCCAATGTGGTATCTGCTCGAAAGTCGGAAGATGGTCGAGAAAGAATTTGTGAAGCATATGTGGTTCATGTGTATGCCTTAGAGGCTAAGGAGTCTCGCTAGTGGAGACTGTTTCGGACGATTAGGGAATTTGTGGATGTGTTTCTGAGGAGCTTGGGTTTGCCACAGATTGGGAGGTAGAGTTGGGATAGATCACATTGCAGCTGCGCAGTATCTATTGCTCGCGTCTGGATGGCACCTAAAGAATTAGTGGAGCTTAAGGCTCGGATCAGAGAGTTATTGGACCGAGGCTTTATCAAGCCAAGTATTTCACCATGGGGAGCGCCAGACTCTTTGTAAAGAAGAAAAGCGGTATTATCGCGGATGTGTATAGACTACCGCTAATGAATAAGTGACGATCAAAACAAGTATCCACTACCTCGGATAGATGACTTGTTTGATCACCGAGGGGCGTCGGTTTTCTCGAAGATCGACTTAAGGTCTGGGTATCACCAGTTAAGGGTAAAGGAGGCGGATATCTGTAAGACGGCATTTAAATACTCGATATGGGCATTTTGAGTTCTTGGTTATGCTGATTCGGGTTGACTAACGACCGTGACCTTCATGGATCGATGAATAGGGTGTTCCAACAAGATATCTAGATCAGCCAGTAGTGGTTTTATCGACGACATCTTAGTATATTCAAAGGCGAGGAGGAACATGATGCACATTTACGGTGGTATTGCAGATTCTAAGGGAGAAAGCAACTCTGTCTGAAGTTCAAGAATTGCGAGTTCGGCTCGTGGAGGTGGCGTTCTTGGGTCATGTAGTATCGGCGGAGGGATTAGAGTGGACCCTCGTAAGATAGAGGCCGTTTTGGATTGGAAGCCGCCTAAGTCGATGGCGAAAATTGAGTTTTCTAGGCTTAAGGTGATACTCTACCAAGATTTGTAGAGGTTTCTCTTTGATCGCAGCACAGATGACTAAATTATTGAGAAAAGGGTTCCGTTTATTTGACCGAGAAGCGGCAGGAGAGCTTCGATAAGTTGAAGAAGATTTTGACTGAAGCTCCGGTTCTGATTCAACCTGAGGTCGGTAAGGAATTCACAGTGTACTGCGATGCATCACATACGGGATTGGGTTGTGTGCTGATGCAAGAAGGGAAGGTTGTGGCTTACGCATCTCGGCAGCTTGAGGCCACATGAGGTTAATTATCCAACGCACGATCTGGAGTTAGCGGATGTAGTATTTGCCTTAAAGATATGGAGGCATTACTTGTATGGAGAAAGATCGATAGTCTACACGGACCATAAGAGTCTGAAGTACCTTCTGACTCAGAAAGACTTGAATCGAGGCAGTAGCAGATGGATTGAAGTGGCTGAAAGACTATGATTGCTCAATTGAGTATCATCGGGCAAGGCTAACGTTGTGGCGACGCGTTGAGCCGTAAGGTTGTTTCGGATTTAAAGCTGCTTGCTCACTTGAGTTTGTATGACGACGGGAGTATTCTGGCAGAGTTGCAGGTTAAGCCTACTTGGGTTGAGCAGATCAGAGAAAAACAGTTGTTGGATGAGGTTCTGAGTACGCAGAGGACACTAGTGCAGAATAATGGGTTAAAGGGTTATAGCTTGTCTAGTGATGGGGTTCTGTGTTTTCAGGGGAAGGCTTGTATACCGAGAGATGCTGAATTGAGGCAAAAGATTCTTCAAGATGCTCATAGCAGCCCTACGCTATGCATCCCGGAGGTAGCAAAATGTATAGGGATCTCGGAGAAACGATTACGGTGGTAAGTCGAAAAAGGAAGTAACCGAGTTTGTAGGGAAGTGTCGACATGTCGCCAGGTCAAGGTGAGCATCGCTTGTCGTCTGCAGGTTGCTTGACGGTGAAGATTCCACGATGGAAATGGGAAAGGATAACTATGGATTTCGTCGGTGGATTACCGCTACACCGAGCAAGAAGGATTGATTTGGGTAATTGTGGATCGGTGACTAAATCCGCCACTTTATTCTGAGAGGTGGATTACTCACTTGAGAGGTTGGCTAAGTCAGTATGTATCGAGATAGTGAGACGCACGGAGTGTTGATCGATCATCTCGGATAGGGATCCGAGATTCACGTCAAGGTTCGGAAAGTGTTGCATCGTGCTCGGGCACACGATTAGATTTCAAAGACGGCGTTTCATCCGCAGATCGATGGGCGATCGGAAAGAGTTATCTGATCTTGGAGGACATGTTACGAGGTGTGTTCGGACTTGAGGGGTAGTTGGGAGGAGTATCTGCTGTTAGCTGAGTTCGCCTATAACAACAGTTACCAAGCGAGCATCAAAATGGCACCATATGAGGCATTGTACGGTAGGAAGTGTCGCTCACCCACTTGTTGGATGAGAGTTAAGTGACCGTCGATTATTGGGACCGAGTTGGTTCTTTGAGACCAAGACAAGGTTAAGTTGATTCAGCTCGATTGAAGGAAGCTTGGATGGCGTAAGTCCTATGCCGATCTTAAGAGGAGAGATATTGAATTTGCTGTGGGAGATCGGGTTTTCCTGAAGGTCTCACCGTGGAAGAAAGTATTAAGGTTTGGGAAGAAAGGCAAGCTAAGTCCGAGGTTTATTGGGCCGTATAAGGTAATCGAGGCGAGTGGGACCGAGCTATGTATCACTCGAGTTACCAGAGAACTAAGTCGATTCACGACGTGTTCCACGCTTCGATGCTTGACGTTATCGCCAGATCCATCGACGTGGTGACGATGAGAAGAAATCGAGGTAAACCCAGATATGACCTTGGAGGAAGAGCACATGCATGATTCTAGATCGGGATGTAAAAGTTTGCGTAAGAAGTCATGCCTTTGGTCAAGGTTCTTTGGCGGAATCATGGCGTGGAAGAAGCCACGTGGGAACCCGAGGATGTGATGAGGCAAAGAATACCCGCAACTCTTCCGATCGGGTAATTTTGAGGTCGAAATTATTTTTAGGGGGTAGAACTGTAATATCCCGGGTTAGGGGGCTATTTTGTTGTTGCATGATATTGCATGTGTTGGTGTGCTATGTTGCTATTTCGATGTTTTAGGGGCTCGGTTGTAGGCTAGGAGTATGCTTGAGTGAATGGAAAAAATTTAGCTTTTGAGCTTTAGGTGTAGGGAGCCGATGGAGTGAGGATATGTATTTTATTTGGTAGTTTGTTACACAAGAAAATGAGGTTGGCAAGCGGCAAGGCATGTGCCACTTAGAGTGAGTGTGGTGTCATCTACAAGGGAGAGACCACGAGTTCAAGTCGAGAGAGTTCCCTATTTTGGCTCCCATTTTGGACGGCATGGAGGAAGAGGTAGAAGGCAATTGAATTCTTCTTTGGACTTAGTCTTCACATTCAAAGAGGGGTGGAGAGTGAAAGTAGGAGGAGACTTGGTAAACTCATTTGAATTGAGTGGTGTGGAGTGTTGTGGGGATTATGGCTGAATTTTGGGGTGTTTGGAGTGGGGAGTGGGCGGCTTGGTGTGATGTTGGAGGTGCGAAATGCATTTTTCATTTGGTGCATATTCGGTCATTGAGTGAAAAGCAAAGTCCCGCTTTGGTTTTTGTTAGCCAAATTCTTTTCCAAGGTATTTCTCTCATCTTTTGCACTACTTGAAACTAAAACACCAAACCCTATAGTAGTTTAAACTTCATTTGTTTCTTCCATTTTCCTTCTTGAAACCGAAAGTCCAAGTTGCATATACCGAATTTGCCTTATTCTTTTGGTACTCTCAATAGCCGAATGTTCTCTCCTCTTTCACCTCTTTTTCTTCTTGAAGCCTTGTGTCGAAACATCATTCTTCTATTTTTTTCTTTCTTTTTCTTTTCTTTTTCTTCATTTTCGTTCCTTTTCCCATTTCCGTTATTACCGATTATCAACCCCTATCCACTTGCATTTCGATTTCCTTTTCTTTCTCTCGGCTAAGAATTTTGGGTTTGGTATAAAACACCTTGGCGAACCTTTTGGTTCTTCTTTTGGTGCAAGTCTTGGCGAATCTCTTGTTGTTCTCTCATAGTGTGGTTGATCGATTGGTGGTTGGTGTTGGGGTAAGTTCTTGGCGAATGGCCATTTCTCATTCTCTAAGTCTTTGTGTTGTTTTCGGTTTGACTAAGGGCCTATGATGGTTGTAGATTGAAATGGGTTAATCATTTGTTTAATCTTTTCAGATAGGGTCTTTGGATATTGGAAGTAATCAAGAGAGTCTTCCAACTCTTTTAACCGATTGATAAGTGGTGGTAAGAGGAGTATTTTGTTAGTCCATTCTTTTAGTTTCGTTGAAGCAAGTCTCATTGGATTAATGGCTTTTCTTTTTAGGTGGAGGCCGTTTGTAAAAGAGGAACCTTTGTGGTTCGAAGTTTGGTAGGAAGCCAAACGTTTGCAAGGTAAAGGCTATTTGATAAACCCTTTTGGTTTAATGCTTGTGGCCGAATGATATGTGCGCTAACCCTTTGGTTGGTCGATTTTAGGATCAAAGTTGTCAAGGTGGTCGAGGGTCTTAGACCGGTTCTTAGTATTAAAACCTCCGCTAATTCAGGTGTGTAAACCAACACACTATCTTAACTAAATAATGTGATAACCTGTTTGTGTAAATGAAACAGTGTGATTTATTATTTCGATACCCATTGAGGTATGGATACGGATTCGGGTAAGTCCGTTTCATTAGGAGTTATGTGATGATGATGATATCATGATTTTTGATACTTTGAGATGCCATATTAAGCATGTGAGCATGATATCATGATTGCACGATTTTGCATCTAGTATGATATGTGATTGGGTGATATGAGAGGAGGGGACTATGATATCCGTGTCTTTGGGACTTTGTGTCTTTGGGACACCGGAGGTTTGGCACCTCCGGTGGTTTGGTACCACGTATTTTGTGACTTTGGGTCACCGAGGTTTGGCACCTCGGCGTCTCGTCCAAAGTGGCTTAGTACCACGTGGGTTGGCCCCACAGTTGATTATACGGATTGACGCCAGTGATTTGGTATCACACGATGGGTTGGCCCCATCATCGGATTTGTGACTACGGTCACCAGTGATTTGGTATCACATTGTGTCTTTGGGACACGTGAGGTTTGGCACCTCATTGCGACTCGTCCCTGTGGTTTGGCACCACCGTGGGTTGGCCCCACTTATGAGATATGGGATCGTCGCTAGTGATTTGGTATCACACGATGGGTTGGCCCCATCATTGGATTATTTGTGACTTCGGGTCACTAGTGGTTTGGTACCACAAGATGGATATCGTGACTTTGGGTCACCGGTGGTTTGGCACCACTAGTGGTTTGGTACCACGGGGTAGAAAAGCGATATGGTTGGTTAGGAGCGGTGCATTATTTGCATTATTCTGTTATGATATATGTGTTGGCATGTTATACCTAGGAGAGGGAATTATACTTTGAGTCTTGCGACTCACTCTCTCCTTTGACTATTTCGGTGACACTTAGACACGGACATGGAGCCTGGATGGACTCGAGGTGCTCATGCCATACTTAAATAAGGAGTTTCTCGGACTTATATAAAATTTTGGTACTTAAGTTATTTATTTCTGTTTGGTTTTATTTGGGTTGTAAAAGGCCTTTTGTTTTAAGTTATGTTTTGCTATGTTATGTTTAAAGTAGATTTTTAATATGTCTTAACAAATTAATTGGGCTAAAATGTGCTAAAATTTGGAAAGATAACGATTTCAAAACTACAAAAAACGATATTTTAAACTATACCATCGGGTATCACACAAATCTGGGACAGTGAGAACTCAAATGTTTTTCCAACTTAAACTCCATTTTTCTACTAAGTCAAAAATGTTTTTGTAACAATGAGCAACAACTCAAACTTCTTAACGAGATAAACCTGTTTTGCCTACACAACTGATTAAGCTTTAAAATTTCCGGGTTTTCAAATACATCATCGAATTTCAATCAAACCTACTCAAGTCTTTCTTCAAATGCGCAACCTAACGAGGTGTTTTTTTTCTCCAACTTTTAAACTCAAACCTAAACCTCTCAAAAATCTTTTTCCCTGTAACATACCAGATTCGGTCGTGGTGTATTGACCGGGTTTGGGGTGTTACAAGAAATCTCGAATCATCAACGGGCAACCTTTACACACTTTATCGACGAGTACACAGTAACCCAAGGGATTAGACACACGGATCACAAACTCAGTAGACTCAATAGGTAGAGTCTTACTAGCTACTAAAGTTTCACACACATATGAATGAGTGGAACCAGGATAAATCAATGCAATCACAGTGGTATCATAAAGGGTGAAAGTACCAATGATAACATCTGGGGAAGAAGCATCCTCTCTGGTCCTTATAACATAAGCTCTAGATGGTGCTCGAGCCTTTGATCGCACTGTAGTATCTTTCGTTCCTCTCAGACTGCCACCCACATTTTGAAAGGTCTAGGTGGTCTGCCTCGTGCTGACATGTTGCTCGGTCTTGAATTCTGAGCTATATTTTGCTCGACTAACATTGGACACTCCCTGATAAAATGATCTGACGATCCACATTTAAAATAAGACCGATCATGAAATCTACAACTCCCAGAATGCCATTTTCCACAATGCTTGCACTAAGCCCAGTCCTGCTGTACGTTGCCAACACTAGCCATCGAAGTGGCTCGAGAACTCACGGGGGGTCAATCTCGTCTAGACAAGTCTAAGGTAGTTTTATGTCCGCTAAAGTCATCTCCGAACTTCTTAGGTGCCGAATGGAAAATCTTACTCGATGATCTCTTACGAGTGTCTCTAGTTTCTATTTTAGCCTTTCTTTTCTCTTTCCCGAGTTTTTCAGCTTTACAAGCTCGCTCGACTAGAACCACAAACTCTTTGATCTCAAGAATGCCCACAAGTAACTTTATATCTTCATTCAGGCCTTCTTCAAATCTTTTACACATGATGGCTTCAGTTGATACACATTCTCGAGCATATCGGCTCAATCTAACAAACTTTCATTCATATTCAGTCACAGTCATTCGCCCCTGTTTTAGTTCAAGAAATTCTTTACGCTTTTGATCGATAAATCTTTGGCTGACATATTTCTTACGGAACTCATTTTGGAAGAATTCCCAAGTCACTTTTTCTTTTGGGACCACAGATACTAATGTATTCCACTAGTGATATGCAGTGTCCCGAAGTAGCGATATAGTACATTTCAAGCATTCGTTGGGAGTACAAGATAATTCATCAAGCACCCGAATAGTGTTATCAAGCCACATCTCAGCTCGCTCTGCGTCATCATCATCATTGGCTTTAAATTCCTCAGCCCCATATTTACTAATTTTACCAACAAGAGGCCTACTAGATCTCATTGGATTATCATCGGGGGTGCTGAATGTACTTGAGTTGGATTATGTGGGGTGGAGGTTGTTGTACAGCCGGGTTATTCTGAACAAACTGGGTAAACCATTCATTCATCTCCTGGTAGAAGGCTTGTTTAGCCTCCCCCTCGTGGCTACCCGAAACTGGTCAAGAGTCTACTGGCGCTAATCCGCGTACACGGTCAGGCTCTACACTCTCTACATCATCTTCTACGGCTCTATCAGGATCAAGATCCATTTACTATATAAAACACAGTTCAAAATGTCAGAAGTCACCACACTATCAAATATACAAAAAAGGCATGTATAGCTAGACTCTCACGCGCTATGATAATCCTAGAATCGACTAAACTGTAAGCTCTGATACCAATCAAATGTAACACCCTTAACCTGTATCCTTCATCAGATTAGGGTTACGGACATTACCAAAAAAGTCACAACTTTTATTCAGTCAATTCGATCTTAGTCAAGCATACTTATTATATTAAACTAAGTTATACACAGTAAAATCATTGATGAGCATAAAAGATCATGTAATGTGCATTTCAACAATACTACCCAATAATGTACTTACCATAAATCATATTTATACTATATTTATTAACTTATTTTGGTCTTACTTATAAGACCAAAAACGCATGGTTTAAAATTTTCCCATATGGTCGAATAAATAAAATCTTTACAATTACATATGCCGGATATACAAGCTCAATAACCATCATACACTTAATTTCCTACTTGGCCGAATATACAAGGATACATATATGAAATTACGTGTACATTACATAGCTCATATTAAGTTAGGTAGATACAAACAATCAATCAAATCAAGGAATCACATATGTAGCCATATACATATTTATAATAACCAATACAACCAAACCAAAATGTTCATTATACCATTAATTATAGATTCATCATCTATATCATTTCAAACCTATCAATAAATCATCCACATATACTGAATTGAATTTCATACCAATCCTATTTCTTTCATTTTCGCTTTATAACAGCTTAAAACATATATTTTCATGCATTTCTAACCCGAATCTAATTATGCAAATAATATAGCCGAATATACAATGTATGCACATATATATATATATACCAACTTTTTCGATTTATAACAATGATATCCTATAGCTCATAAATTCATGGAACATAACCCTAAGACTCAACCGTCCAATGTCATAACATTCAAACCAAGACATATGTTCATCTTCACACCCAGACTTTATCATAAAATGCACTTCATAATAAGTTGATTTCATAACCGAACAACCATATTACCATTTACTACTCAATACTTACTTATAAACCAATCATTTCAAGTACATAATTCATAAATCATACCTTAAATCAATGAAAGTCCTAGTCGAATACATATAAATATTTACTAGCACATGAAACTCATTTATTTACCATGCCAAATTTTCTTGAGTCAAATTATATCAAACCACCATGGCAAATCATTTTGACATATCACACACATATATATATATATATATAAATAGATGTCATGACCTAGTTTCATATACTTTAACATCATATTCAGCCATTTTTGCATGGCTTAATAGTTACAAAATGTCGTTCTAAATTTTTACTATCCTATACATGCCTTAAGAACAAAGGTCAAACATTATAGGTACCAAGGAGAACCGATAGTGTGAGTGACTTCAATGATGATCCCTGGAGCTCGTAGCTTGATCAAAAATCTATAAAACGAAACAATGAACACACACAAGGTAAGCTTACTAGCTTAGTAAGTCTTAAGCAAGAACAATATAACTTCAATCATCCAAGCATTTTAATATACAATTCAAGACATTTGACATACATAGTTGAACTTATACATTCACCATAGCCGAATTTCATTGTTTCATTTAACCTAACAATTTTCATTTTCTTACCAGGGTACATCATTCATCGAATATACCAACACATATATAAGTATAAATCTACTTACACAAGCATTTGCAATCACTCGTATTCTTCCAAGTAACCAATCTCCACATGGCATAAAGTATATATAATTCCCAACAACCTATGTATAGTACATTTACTTCCTCATATCATTTGCTCATTAACACCATATGCAACATATAAGTATGAAAACACATACCTCAAGGCCGAATTAATATGATTCATTTTTCAAAAGCTTAGACTTTCTCGATTCATTTCATAACTTTGTTGTTACATAATCTAGCTCAAAATTTCAATTCACCGATATAGAACCTGCTAGGTATTAGCCCGAATCACACACACACACCGGCACTAGGCCTGCTGGACTCAAGGTCCGAGATTTGAACACCGACATTTAGCCTGCTAGGCAATAAGCCCGAATATGTCACCGACACTAGGCCTACTAGGCATAAAGCCCGATACTGATCACCGGCACAAGGCCTGCTAGGCTCGAAGCCTGAATGTAATTATAGTTAATCTTTCATTTCACATTTCATAGTGCTAAATTCACCACCACTTATATTTCACATATTGTAATCACATAGCAAACCAAAAGCACTTATTCATATCACATTAAATAAAATTTCAACCAACGCAATTTATTAACATCACATTAGGCCAACTCATGACTTTATACTATAATTATTAAATAAACTTTTAACATATGTTCGCTTAAGGACTTACCTCGACCGTCAACGAACCGCGTAGACCGGCTATTCGATAACCTTTGATTTTCCCCGATCCAAATTCGATTTTCTTTGTTCTTTATCTAAACACATTAAAATTTAGCTCATTCAAGTACATTTCATTTCAATTTAGTCCCTAAACACATAAATGAGCAATTTACCATTTTACCTCTACTATTTCACATTTTTACAATTTAGTACTAATTACACAAAACACAAAATATACAAAATTTCACTAATACCCCTTAGGGTCGAATATGCATAGGGACTCTACAAGTCCATTTCTTTCATTTATTTTGCAAATAAATCCCCCTAAAAATTTTATTTTCATAAATTAGCCCTAAATACTCAATTTCACCAAAACTTCCAATACAAAATATACTAATCCTTAACATATCTTTAATATAAAATCATAAACATCAAGAAAACACAAGAACATAACAATGGCCGAACATCAAGCATGCTTGTTTTTAAAAATTCTAGCATGGGTCAGCTACGGTTCAAAGCAACGATCTCAAAAACGTAAAAATTAACTAAAATCAAAATCAAACTAACCTTGATTTTAAGCTTATAAGTGCCAAAAATTAAAAGAAATGAAACCCCTTTTTCTTCTCCAACATTCACCAAGAACACCAAAGATGATAATGATTTTCTTTTGTTTTATTTTAACATATAATAAGTTAATAACTAAATTACTAATATAACCCTTTTAATAAAAATAAAACTAACATATATAATAAGGGCAATGGTGATTTTAGCCACCCACTAACTTTAAAAATGGGCTAATTGTCCTTTTAATACCCCACTTTAAAAAGCCATCATCAATTCACTATAGTTTGCAACTTTTACAATTTACGCGATTAAATCCTTTTTGTCAAATTAAGCACACAAATGATAAAATTTTTCTACGAAACTTTCACACATATTAATTCACACATAATAAACACAAAGTATAATATTTAAATAATTCTCAGACTCAGATTCATGGTTCCAAAACCACTATTCCGATTAGGGTCAATTTCGGTCTGTTATAGTGATAATGCCGAGAAAGTCTATTCTAAAGCTCATAATGAAAGAAAAAGATCGATGAGTGATTTTTCTCAACCTTTAATGAAGAGATATAGAAATTCAAATAATAGAGCAAATGCTTCCTTTGGACATGCTAGTAGAGATCGTGTGAGACTGAATATTGGTTCGAGAACTCAAGCTCCAATTGAATCAAATGATAGAACTATTGAAAGCAGCAAACTTGAGTGTAGACAGTGTGGAAGATGACATGTGGGAAAATGTTGGGGAAAGTATAATAATAGATTTTGTTATAAATGTGAATCACGAAATCACTTCATTCGGGGTTGCCCAAAGATGGCGAGTGTTGGAAATGTCAGATCTGAGCGACTTAAGTGTAAACATTGTGGTAAACGACATCCAAAGAATTGTAGATTGAATAATCAAGTTTGCTTCAGATGTGGGTTGTTAGATCAATTTATTCGAGACTGCCCAAAGTCTGTTGAATAAGAGACTACTCAGAATTCGAGAGTAGATAATGTTCTAGAGAGAGATAAACCTTCCTAAAATATAAGAAATGTTAGTAGTAGTTAGATGTCTATGAGGGATACTGTTGCAAAATTTGAATTTAGAGAGTCAACTAGAACATATACTACTCGAGCTTGTGAGGAAACCTCATCTTTAGATATCATTACGGGTACGTTTACTCTTTATGATATTTTGTGATTGCATTGATAGACCCTGGTTCTACACATTTTATATATGCATGAATTTAGTATTTAGCCAGGCTTTGCCTGTAGAGTCTACTGAGTTTACTATAAAAGTATTGAACCTCTTAGGTAAAAGTGTTTTGGTTGACAAAGTATGCAAGAACTGTCCGTTAATGTTTCAAAATATCTGTTTTCCTACTGATCTGATGCTTTTGCCATTTGATGAGGTTGATATTATTTTGGGTATGGATTGATTGTTTATGCATGATGTTGTTGTGAACTGTAAAAGAAAGACAATTGATCTAAGGTATTGAATGATGAGATTGTACGAGTTGAGTTTAATGATTTGAATGGATTTCCTGCTATGATATCTATTTTGAAAGCTTAAATTTTTGTGAAAATGGATTACGAGGCATATTTTACTTATGTGATTGATTCGAAAGTGTCTAATAGGAAAGTTGAGTCAGTGCCTATTATTTGTGAATTTTTGATGTGTTGCCTGAAGAGTTATCGGGTTTACCTCTGATTCGTGATGTTGAGTTTGGTATTGAATTGATGTCTGGTACTACACCTATTTCAATAGCTCCGTATAGAATGGCACCAATAGAGTTGAAAGAGTTAAAGTCGCAGTTGAAAGAGTTAGCTGATAGAGGGCTCGTTAGACCAAGTTTCTCGCCTTGGAGTGCTCCTGTCCTGTTTGTGAAAAAGAAAGATGAAATGATGAGGATGTGTATCGATTATCGATGGTTGAATATGGTGACAATAAAGAACAAATATCCGTTGCCCAGAATTGATGACTTATTTGATCAGTTAGAAAGGAGTTATTATATTATGATCTGAAGCAACATTGTTGGTGGTCTGAAATGAAACGAGGCATATCTAACTTTGTGTTAAAATGTTTAGTCTGACAACAAGTGAAAGCTGAACATCAAGTTCTGCTTGGTTTGCTACAACCGATTTTGATTCCTGAATGGGAATGGGATAGAGTGATAATGGATTTTGTTTCTGCTTTGCCTCAGACTCAGAGAAAGAAAGATATGATTTGGGTCATAGTTGATCGATTGATGAAATCTGCCCATTTTATTCCGGTAAGATCTGATTATCCACTTGAAAAATTAGCTGAGCATTATATTTTTGAGGTTGTGAGATTGCATGGGTGTCACTATCTATTGTGTCAGATAAAGATCTGAGCTTTACATCGAGATTCTGGAAGAAATTGAAGGAAGCTTTGCGCACGAAATTACACTTTAGTACAGCTTTTCATCAACAAATAGATGGCTAGTCTAAACGGATCATACAGATTCTGGAAGACATGCTAAGATGTTGTATACTTGAGTTTGATGGTTCATGGGAATAGTACCTACCATTGATCAAATTTACGTATAATAGTAGTTTTCAGACGAGCATCAAAATGGCACCATATGAAGCTTTGTATGGACGTAAATGTTGTACACCTCTATATTGGACTGAACTTAGTGAAAATAAGTTACTTGGGGTTGATTTGATAAAAAGGTTCAAAATAGAAAGTGAAACTGATCCGAGATTGTTTGAAAGCAGCATCTGATCGTCAAAAGTCCTATGCAGACTTGAAAAGAAAGATATTGAATTTGAGATTGGCGACAAAATATTTCTGAAGGTGTCACCGTGAAAAAAGTGCTTCATCTCGGATGTAAAGGCAAGTTAAATCTAAGGTTCATCGGATTGTATGAGATTATTGAACGTGTTGGACCGGTTGCATATAGATTAAGGTTGCCCTCTGAACTAGAAAGGATCCATAATGTGTTTCATGTCTCAATGCTCCGTAGATATCGATCTAATCCGTCACATGTAATTGCTCTATCTGAGATTGAAATCCGATCTGATATGACATACGAAGAGGAACTGATCGTATCTTAGCTCGTGAAATGAAAGAGTTAAGAAACAAGAAAATTCCGTTAGTAAAAGTACTGTGGAATCAACATGGAATAGAAGAGGCTACATGAGAGCTTGAAGATTCAGTGAGACAACAATATCCGACTCTGTTTAACGGTAAAATTTTTGGGGATAGAAATCTCTAAGGGGGAGAATTGCAATAGCCCGATTATACCATAGACGCAACAGTGGTTTAGGGACCATAAATTTGAGTTCGTAAAATATTTTTAATATTATTTTTTGTGCCATTGATATATGATTAAGCATGTGGTAAATTTTCGTGAGCTAATTTGTCTATCTGTGTGTTTAATTTTACAAAAGGATTGAATTGCATTGAATGAAAAACTAGCATGCTATTTGTTAAAGTACCAACATGTTGTGGCTTTGTAAAGGTGGAGGCCTAAATGGCAAATAAACCATTTATAAGTTAGTGGCTTATTAAAGGACAAAAATAGCCATAAATTATATGAATTATAATGGTTTTCATTAATGGTAAATTAGTAAACTGTTTAATAATGTTATTATAATTTAATAAAAAGAAAATGGTGGCAATTTCAATGGTGTTCATCCACCGAATGTAGAAAAGGAAAGAAAGGGTTAGACTTTGTTTCATTCGGCCAAAGTTCAAGCTTAAATCGGGTATGTGTTTTTGATCGGTTTTTGGTAATTTTTACATTTTTGCAATCGTTGCTTTGAGAGCTACAAAACCCATGTCTCAATTTGATGAATTGGTGATGTTCATGAGAAATTCCATTGATATTATGATGAGCTTTATGATGATTTATGATGTTAGATGAAAGATATGTATTTAATGAACATACTTTATTCTTGAAATTTTGATAAATTAAGCTAATTAGGGCTAAATTGAGAAAATAGTAATTTGAAGGACTAAATTGCTAATTTGATGAAAAATATGGGCTTATATGATATGTTTGAATCTTCGGCTAAGCTTAGTTGTGTGATGATTTTGTGAATTTGGTGTTTTGAGAAAAATGGACTAAATTGTTATATTGTACAAGTAAGAGGTCTAATTTGTAAATAGCCCTAAATATGTGTGAATGGATTGAATTGAATGAATAAGTGAATAAAAGGGCTAATTCTGAATATGTTTAGATCAAGAACTGAGGAAAATTGACTTAGATCGTGGGAAAGAGAAAGTAAACGAGTAGCCGTTTTCATTTCGCTAGATCGAATCCGAGGTAAGTCACTATGCAAATAAACGTACTTGCATGAAATTATAATTGTTTATATGATTAATGTTGATAATGGATGCTTATGAGAGGATTATGCATATAAATTTCTTGATAAGTTTAATATAGTAAGAAAGTTTGGATATAATACAAGTTGTTAATTTATATCTATGTGATGTGAATTGAATGATAGTTATTGAATTAGAAATACTACATGAATGATGTTGAGAAATTATGCACTAAGTGTGCGTAATTGAAATTAAGATGGAGTTAAATAGCACTGTGTGTGCAAAGTAATGGAAGCTTCTGCTTTTATGATTGGCACTATGTGTGCGATACTGAATTAAGTTTGGTTTTGTATTAATGCACTAAGTGTGCGATGTCATTTAAGTTTCGACTATGAATCACGGTACTAAGTGTGTGATTATAAGAAATAAATAACACTGTGTGTGTGATGATATGAAAGCTTCTGGTTATTGAATTGGCATTGTGTGTGCGATACCGAGACAAGTAGATTAAAAGAATAGGCACTAAGTGTGCGATTAAAAAAATGAATAGCACTGTGTGTGCAATATCGAGACAAGTAGATTAAAAGAATAGGCACAAAGTGTGCGATTACAAGAAATGAATAGCACTGTGTGTGCGATGATATGAAAGCTTCAGCTTATTGAATTGGCATTGTGTGTGAGACACCGAGACAAGTCGGTTAAAAGAATAGGCACTAAGTGTGCGATGATTAATATGCTTCAATTATGTATATAGCACTTAGTGTGCGATTAAGTTGAATGAATAATAAAGGATGATCGACATGTAATATCAAGCATTGAATAGCTTGGAAGTTGAATAATTATGTGTTAGCTAAGGTATGTATTGAGCCTTTGTGGTTGATGAGTTATAAACAAGCTATGAATGAGTGAATGAGTATTTTAGCTATGGCTGGGATGCTGGTATTGTACAATCATTCTGAGTTTCTGAGTATCTTATTAGAATCTGAACTGTTCAATGAGTAAATCAGCTATGAACAAATACGAGAATGCATATTCGTTTCAAATACTTTTGGTATGTACATTAAGTGTGTATAAAAGGTAAGTACCTATATGACTTTGATTTGAAGAAAGGTATGATTGAATATTAGAACGAGAATGAGATGCAAGAATATTTAAGAAAGAGTTGTATATATATACATATGATTCTTGTATGAATGAATGTGGCAATTGTGTCCAAATATATGAACCAATGCAATATGTGATAGTTTGCTAAGTAAATGTTATTTGTCAATGTGATTTATGCATACATGCCTTTATGCTAAGTTTATTTGTATTATGACTTACTAAGCTTTTGCAAAGCTTACTTTGTGTGTCTGTTTTTCTCTGTTTTAATAGGTCGTCAGAGCTACTGAAGGCTCGGGACCGTTAAGTATTTGTCATCATACTACTAAACTCATTTTGGTACCCTTTTGAAAATGTATATAGCTAATTATGGCATGTATAGGCTAGATATGTGTATAGGTTTATGATGTGCATGTAGCCTTGTGTTTTGGCAAGTTGTGAGTTGATAAATGCTTGAATGAATGGAGTATGTGAAACATGTTTTGGTATGGTTTAATGCATATGAAATGGTTAAGTTTTGGCTAAGCAAATGGTTGATTTATGCTTGTGATGATTTGAGTTTAGTTTGTAATTTGGCATGGATGAGGTTGGCATTGAATAGTCAATTTGGTATGTTTTTGGTTGCCATATATGCATGTTATGAGTTGGAAAATGTTGTTTGTAGATGAGACCTAAATGGGTGGCATATTAGTCTTACAAGTGACCTATAATGTTACACGGCCATGGCACACGGGCGTGCTTAGTAACCGAGGGGTAAAATCAGTAGCTAGCTTAAGAAGTATACGGTCATGGCACGGACATGCCTAAAGGTCGTGTTAGAAATGGCAGTATATGAACACGGCCTTAGTATATGGGCGTACTTGGTAGCGATGTTGGTTTTGGCAGTATATGACCACAGGGAGGACACACGGGTGTGTCAGGTGGCTGTGGGTGAGGGACAGCCTACCCCCATGGGCGTGATTCCCCTGTAGTTAGAAAAGTTTCAATTTTCCATGGCATTTTGTATGTGTCTCGATTTAGTCCCAACTCAATTTATAAGCATGATTAAGGTCTCGGTGACCTACTTAAGGGACATTATGATTGATATTGATAAATAGTTGTATGATTAATTCTGTAAATGTTTTGATCTATCAATAATGCCTTTAACCCTAATCCAGTATCGGATATGGGTTAGGGGTGTTACATGGAATGGGTTGCTAAACAATTATTGGGTCGACAGCTCGTGGGTCTATTTATGGCGACTCTGGTTGAACGGGGTCGAATTTTTTAGGGGCATCTCTGGTGTAACCCTAAATATGGCGGAATATTGGCTTGGGGCTATGGAACGAATTATGGATGATTTAGATTGCACAGCTGAATAGAAACTGAAAGGCAGTGTCTTTACTGAGAGATGAGGAATATTAGTGGTGGCTCACTGTGAGGGAAGGCACACAAGCAGATCGTTTAACATGGGATTTCTTTAAAGCGACTTTCCAGGGAAAGTATGTCGGGGCTAGCTATGTGGACACTCGGAGAAAAGAATTCTTGAATCTGGTCTAGGGAAACAAATTAGTAGCAAAATATGAGGCGAAATTTCTACGCTTGAGCCGTTAAGTTAGAGGTATAGTTGCGACTGACTATGAACGCTGTGTATGGTTTGAAGATGGGCTGCGAGATGAGTTGCGGGTATTGATAGCCCCGTAGAGGGAGAGAGATTTTGCTATGTTAGTGGAAAAGGCCAAGATTACTGAGGAGGTAAAATGCTCTGAGCGCTAGGATCGGGATAAGGAAAGAGGCAAGAATAAGAGAGATTTTGGGTCTTCAGGTTCTTCTGGGGTTTTCAAAAGAGGCCTAGGTTGGATGGGCCAGCTCGATTTGGGATACTAGTTTTTGTGGGTTAATTGTAACCTTGTGTGGGGGAGTGCTGGAAAAGAGCTGGTGGGTGTTTCAGATGTGGGTCTAGAGACCATCAAATAAAGGATTGTCCTCAGGAGCCTGTTAGGGGGCAGATAGCGGGTCAGAGATTTGTGCAGTCAGAGAGAGGTGGTGGTCAGCAGCCACCGAGAGGTCATGGTCCGCCCAGAGGGGGAAATGGATTTGGACGAGGTCATGGGGCACCGGGCAGGGGTGCTGGTAGTACATATGCAAGACAGTCGGGGTTCGTTTATGTAGCTCGACGTTGAGAGGATGGCAACGCATTGGACGTCATAACCGGTATGTTTTGCATATTTGATGCACCATTTACAACTTTAATTGATATTCGATCTACACATTCATAGGTTGCCTGTACTATGCCTGGGACTCTAGAGATATGTCGGTAATTAGTCCCTTAGGATAGTCTATGGTAGTGAAGAAGCTGTTTAAGAATGTGCCTTTGGAAGTGCAAGGACACTGTATTCTCGGCAGATTTGATGGAACTACCGTTCGATGAGTTTGACCTTATATTAGGCATGAACTGGTTAGTTAAGCACCGTGCAGATTTGGATTGCACTGCTAAGCATATGGTATTAAGGATTCCAGAGGATGAGGAAGTGATTGTGATAGGTGAGAGAAGGGATTATTTGTCCAATGTGATCTCGCATTAAGGGCTAAGAAGTTAATGCGTAAAGGGTATGAGGCATTTCTAGCTTTTGTTAGCACATCTGATGCCAAGGAATTGTTAGCTGGGGATGTCAGAACCGTGAAGGAGTTCCCAGATATTTTTCCTGAAGAGCTTCTAGGGTTGCCTCTTAATCGCGAGGTTGAATTTGGCATTGAGCTATTTTCAGGAATGGCTCAGGTGTCCATCGATCCTTATAGGATGGCACCGAATGAGCTGGTAGAACTAAAAGATCAGATTCAAGAGTTGTTGGACCGAGGGTTTATCCGACCAAGTGTATCTCCATGGGGGGCGTCGGTATTGTTTGTGAAGAAGAAGGATGGGCCAATGCATATGTGTATTGACTATTGCCAATTGAACAAGATAATAATTAAGAACAAATACCCGCTACCAAGGATTGACAGCCTGTTCGATTAGCTGCGGGGAGCTTCGGTCTTCTCAAAAATAGATTTAAGATCGGGCTATCATCAGCTAAGGGTTAAGGAGGAGGATATTCACAAGATCGCATTCCAAACTCGTTATGAGAATTACAAGTTTTTGGTTATGCCGTTCAGATTAACGAATGCACCTGCTGCCTTTATGGATATGATGAACTGAGTCTTCCAACCCTATCTAGATCGGTTCGTGGTGGTATTTATAGATGACATCTTAGTGTATTCAAGAACGGAGCTAGAGCATGATTCACATCTTTGGGTTGTTCTGTAGATAGTAAGAGAGAACCAACTTTACGCCAAATTCAGTAAGTGCGAGTTTTGGTTGAAAGAGGTGTCGTTTTTAGGGCATGTTGTGCCTGCTGAGGGGATTAGGGCTGATCCCCGTAAGGTTGAAGTTGTATTGGATTGGAAGCCACCAAGTCAGTGTCAGAGATTCAAAGTTTTTTGGGTTTGGCTAGGTACTATAGGCAGTTCGCTGAGGGGTTTTCTTTGATTGCCGCACCTCTAACTAAATTGCTACGTAAGGGGGTACCATTTGTATGGACTGACAAACAGCAGGAAAGTTTTGAAAAGTTGAAGAAGATTCTGACTAAAGCACCAATGTTGATTTAGCCTGAGGCTGGGAAAGAATTTGTTGTTCTATTGTGATGCGTCGCACACAGGTTTGGGTTGCATGTTGATGCAAGAAGGGAAGGTTGTGGCGCATGCATCTCGTCAACTAAGGCCACATGAGGTGAAATATCCCACTCACGACTTGGAACTAGCTGTAGTGGTGTTCGCACTGAAGATATGGAACATTACTGTATGGAGAAAAGTTGATTATCTAACAGACCATAAGAGTCTAAAGCATCTCCTTACCCAAAAGGAGCTAAATTTAAGGCAACGAAGATGGATAGAGTTGCTGAAGGACTATGACTGCTCGATTGAATATCATCCAGGTAAAGCCAATGTGGTAGCAGATGCGTTAAGTTGTAAGGTGGTATCAGATTTGAGAGCAATGTTTGCTCGTATCAGCCTTTATGAGGATGGTAGTTTATTAGCAAAACTATAGATGAAACCGACAAGGTTAGTTAGATTAAGGAGAAGCAGTCGTTGGATAAGTTGTTGGGTTCTCATTTTCAGCAGGTGAAAAGTGGAAAGACAATGGATTTTGGGCTGAACAGTGAAGGGGTGTTATGCTTCCACGGAAGAGTTTGTATGCCAAAGGATTCTGAGCTAAGACAGATGATTCTTCGGGAGGTGTATAATAGCCCATACGCTATGCATCCTAGAGGAAACAAGATGTACCGAGACCTACATGAGCAGTACTGGTGGCCAGGATTGAAACGTGTGGTTACCAATTTCGTGAGCAAGTGTTTGACATGCTAGCAAGTGAAGGCTGAGCATCAACTGCCTTCGGGACTTCTACAACTAGTAAAGATTCCACTCTGGAAGTGGGAAAGGATAAAAATGGATTTTATGGGTAATCATTGATCGGTTAACTAAGTCCGCACACTTCATACCAGTTCGCACTGACTACACACTACAGAAGTTGGCCAAGTTGTATATGGCAGAAGTTGTGAGGTTACATGGGAGAAGTTGTAAAGCTTGTTATTTGGGTGTGTTTGGGGGTCCTTGGAGGCTCGGGTTCAAGCCTAAGCCCTGGTGGAAGTTTGGTTTTTGGGCACTTTAGGGGGAAGGCCTATTGGAATCAAGGCTTAAAGAAATTGGTTGGTATTTTACTAACACAAGGGAGCTTGTTGTGGAATGGTGTTGGCGTCACTTGTGAGCAAGAGAAGTGGGGTTTGAATCCCACAAGTAGCATTTGGGGAGTTTAATTTTTGTGCTCAGGAAGGGAAAAAGCTGAGTGGAGACCAAACTTTGCAAGAGAGAGAGAGGACTTGGTCAAATACTTCAAATGGGTGAAGGAGAGGGAACGTAAGAGGAAATTAAGGAGTAAATCCTGGGATTGAGGTGAGAGGGGGTGGTTGGCCGAATGTGGGAGCTTGTGGGGGGTGAAATTCAACTAGGGAGTGTTGTGTGCATATTCAGTCTTGTGGGAAGTAGAGTGATGAAATTTCTTTAGGTTCTTCTTGGCATTTTTCTACGATTTTTTGTAATTTGAGTGTTTTCTGCTTGGTACATTTTAGGTCACCTTTGCATTTACCTATGTTTCGAAAACATTTTTCTTCCTTTCTTCTTCACCACTTCTTTCTATAAGCCGAATTACCTCCCTTCTCCCATTTGGAGTCTGTTCCTCTTTGCTACACTATAGTCGAATCTCCTCTTACCTCTCATTTGAATCGGTTTTTTCTTTTGCTATTAGTCAAAACTCTCCTTCTTCATTATGTTTTTCTACTCTCTTCTCCATCAACTGAATTCTCTCTTTTCATCTTTTGAATCGATTTCTCTTGCTTTTGTTAATAGCCAAACTTTAGTAGCCGAAAGTTGGGTGTTCTTTTGACCATCGAATCCACCTTGTTTAGTCGATTCGTCAGTAATCACAAGGTAATGTTTTACTATTTCTTTTCTCGTCATTTCTTTCTCTTTTCTTCCCCATTAATCGAAACACTCACCCTTTTTATTTTTTTCTTTTAATCGTTACGAGCCTCCCTTGTTTTCTTGTGGTAAGGGACAAATTCTCTAAGGTGCAAATTCGTATGTGTGGGTTCAAACCACTTCGGGATATTGACTTGTTGTGGGTAAGTTGAGGATATAGTTGGCTAGGGGCGATGGTCCTCTTATTTTGATTCAAGTCGTTACGGCCGAAAGTCCATTTATTTTACTACCATCTTGAATAAGCATTCTAACACAATCTTTTCGTTAGAAGCGTGGAACTTGGTTCTAGAGAGTGGATTGAATACTCTCTTTAGAAGGAAGGCGATATCCGTTGGTAAGTTAAGCCTGTAGTCCTATGTATTTATATTTTGGGTTTATTTGAATGGGGAAGCTAACTGTTAGCCAATTATTACCTCAGGTGTTTTGAAAGCTGCTGAGTATCGCAACTTGTAAACAGGTGTGTAATCTCACACCCATTTCGATGAATGCTTGTGATGTTCTGTGATACGGCCAAAGGTTGAAAAGTCGAAAAGCCGAAAAGCCAACAATTGTGACCACTCGAGCGTGCAGGCGCTCGAAGTAGTAAATCAAGGCACGAATTATGATGTCAAGTCGTTGAGGGTGTCACAAACACTTTCGCGACACCGGGGCTGTAACGGGCCTAATCGGGCCAAATAGGCACAAGGCTATCTGGCCCACTTAAGCAAAACTGTTGGAAAGCTAGCAAAAGATAGGCTTGAATACGAAATCTACAAATCTAAAATCGAAACCATGTGTTTTGGGCCACACGAGCATGTGGGCCCATTTGGGCCTAAAATGGATTTTAGGCTCAATAGTTTCGTAGAGACCCAAAAAGGGTCTTGTGTCGCTGGAGGCGACAGTAGGCTTCGGAGAGGCTGTTAAATGTGAAATTACTAAAATACCCTTCGTGGGTAAATTACTGAAATACCCTCGGTGGGTAAAATTACTATTATACCCTTAAGGGTTGATTAGTATGATTGTATGTATTCTGTTTAACCGGTTATGATGGTAATTTATTTTATACATCATTTTTGAGATATGCTTTGCATACATGACATTCTGCTTGGGATTGGGATATTGATGATCGGAGGAAGTGAATTCTGGTGGCTCTGCCACAATCTGTCTGGTGGCTATGCCACGTATATTCTGTCTGGTGGCTATGCCACGTATATTCTAAGATTCTGGTGGCTTCGCCAAAAATTCTGTGATGAGCAGCTTGTTTGCCTTTTGGTGTGTAGTGGATGGGTGGGTTGATTTAGAAATCCCCACAAGTGTGATGGGCTGCTATGGGTGATGTGTAGCAGATGGATTATTAGGTTGGGATATATACTCTGGGTGCATTTTCATGATTATAGGGCTAAGGCCCAGATTGTTACTGTCGGCCCAGTTTGCTTCTGTATGGGCTTCGGCCTAGTATGCTTCTATATGGGCTTTGGCTCAGTCTGCTTTTGTATGGGCTTTGGCTCAGTTTGCTTCTGTATGGGCTTCGCCCATCTGTTTCCTTATGGACTCGAGCCCAGTTAATGACCGACTAGGGGATTACACATTGAGTTCTCGTAACTCACCCCTCTATTTTAACCTTGCAGGTGATCCCCAGCGTTAAAGGGTTTAAAGCAGCGGAGGGCTCTGTGGTGGCTATAAATCAGAGTACTTTTCACGTACTTTATTAAATTTCAAGTTTTTACTTTATTTTAGGGTTATTTTAATTTGGGTTTAATATTTTGTAATAAGGCCATTGGACTTAATTTTTCTTTTAAACTTTTATTTCAATTATTTTCAAACTATAAACCATTAAACCCAAGATTTTTCCTAAAACTACAATTAGGGTTTCAAAATATCACATTTTTTCAAATCACTGAATCTCATTTCGATTGTAAGTAAAGTTTTCAACAATAAAAATAACGTTTTCACAAGAAAACCATAAAGACAAATCGAGTTTCCATAAGCAACAAAGCTCGAAGCTTTCAAAAAGAATACGAACTTTTTAACGAACGCGCAAGTTTTTATACAACCCTTCTGTGTTACATGCCAGATCTAGTTATGACGTCTAGGCCGGGTTTGGGGTGTTACACTCAGTATGCAAAATATACCTCGAAACAATAAGCAATCATCAGATCCGATCTGATATTCTGAATCACTAGTCGACTCACATTGCATTCTTTTTGTAATAACCCGGTTTTAGCTAAATCAGAATACTAGTTTTGGAACCACAAATCCGATGTCAAAAAATTAATTTAATATTATTTTTGGTATTAACAACATGTTATTTGATATGTGTGAAAATTTCGTGATCTAATTTTATCGATTGGTTGGTTAATTTGATAAAAAAGGATTAAATAGTGAAAAATGCAAAAGTTGCATTCTACTTGTTAAAGGTGTTTAATTGATATGATTTAATAAACCAAAGGTCCTTATAATGTTATTAGTCCATGATTACTATAAGTGGACAATTATGGCCATCCATTATATGTTTTTATATGTTTATAACAAAGGTTACTATGGTAAATTAGTAATTAAGTTATAATTTAATAAAACAAAGCCAAAATTCATTTCATTCATCATTTTAGCAATCAAAAATAGAAAATAAAAAAAGGTTTGAAGCTTTCTAAGGTTCGACACACTCCTAGCTTGATTAAGATCAAGAAAGAAAGAATTCAGATTTAGATCGGGGGAAAAGAAAGGTTATCGAGTAGTCGACCCGATCCGTCAATTCGAATACGAGGTAAGTTCATATGTGATGATTACATTATAAATGTATGTTAAAATTATTTAATATTGCATAAGTTGTTAAAACGGAACTATGGATATTGTATGAATTGTAAAACGACTTTACGGATGCATTCGATGATAGAAATGAATAGTGTGAAAGCCTCGTTGAACCTTAATAATAGTTTTGGATACTATTGACATGTCAGTAAGTGATAATTTGAGTTGGCTTCGGGCCATGATATTAGCACTTCGGGTGCATATTTTACCGATTTGGCTTCGGGCCATGCATATTGGATGATTTGGCTTCGAGCCATGATAATAGTTCTTATGATAAGTTACCTTGATTTGGCTATGGGCCATGGTATAAGTACTTATCTACGAGATTCTTGAGTATTCAATTTCTATTTTGAATGGTTCAATGGGTAAACCAATGATGTGGTTGAGAAAGAGGTTAGTACGAGGTGATACAGGAACGTATAGAACCTATTAGAGTATTAAATAGTGAAAGTTCGATGAGTTTGTATTTGCTCATGTTTGAGACATGAGAAAGGTTTGTAGTTAATACGTATATGGTTTTTTCATGTGTAATTGGTTGATTTGCATTTATTCGATGAAATAAGTTATTCAGATACGAGCTTACTAAGCTATGAAGCTTACTTGGTGTTATTTTTCTATGTTTTATTGTACCATCCTAGAATTTGAAATTTATGTGTTGCATTATTTTGGTGCTAATCTAGTTAGATTATTAATTGTGCATGTTTAGGAAGTCCTGAGAAGGCTCGGGATTTATTTGGACCTAGTAAAAAATTTTGGCATTTAGCACTTTAAGGAGATAGAGTAAGTGACCTTAAAGCATATGGAAATAAATGAGTAAATAGCTAGCATAAATGAGCTATTAGTAAAGGGGTTATGGCGCCACATGTATTACCTTGAGGGAAGAAGTTCGAATTCCTTTGTGTGCATTTTTTACTTTTATTTTTGCATTCCTTCCTTAAAGTGTCAGCCAAGGAGTATTTATGGTAAGGTGGACTTCTTTATTTTTGGTAAGGTGGCTAAAGGAAAATAAGGCAAGGTTGAGGTTGGGGAAAGGAATCAAAATAAATAGGTAAGTAAGGGGGACAAGAGGCTTATTTCGTGGATAGTGTTTTGGAAAGTTTGGGTGGCCAAAATTTTATCCTAGGGGGGATGAATGTGGATGGTTTGGGGCTAGGGTGGTAGCCGAAATTGTGCTTGATGTTTTGGTGAGACTAAAGTGTTAGTTTTGGTCAAAATACCAATATCATCAATTGTGTTTTTCCTCTCAAAACTCCTATTCTCCTAGCCGAATTTGGTCATTGGCAATTGGTAAAATTTTGGTTGTTTTGGCCAATTCCTATTGGCAACTTTGGCATCATTTCTCTTTTCTCTCCAAACTCCTTTTCTCCTCCTTGCCAAATCTACACAACCTTGAGGAGGCATATTTCATTTCTTCTTTCTTCTTGCCAATTGTATACAAACTTTGAGGCCATTTCTTTGTTCACTCATCATTATTGGAAGCCGAAACTAATCCATCATTCCTCTTCTTCTTTTCTTTTCACAAAATTCTTCAAGCATCACTTCCACTCTAATATTATTCACCATAGCCGAATATTGAGTCCACTATTTCTCTATAGCCGAACCTTCCATCCTTTCATTGATCTTTCTTTTTCATTTGAATTGTTACCCACCTCTTGAACGATCGGTAAGTTTTCTTTTCAATTCTTTTTACTTTCTTCCTTCTATTTCCAAATCTATATGTTGGCATGGGAAGGTCTATTGACCGAAATCATCACTTATTTTCTCTCTTAAACAAGATTCCTTTATTCTTCGTAGAGATATAGTGGAAGGCCGAACCTTCATTCTTTTGAAGTCATCGCATTATCGCTAGTATGTGGTTCTAAAATCTTTAAGGGATTTATTCATTGATCACTCAGAATTTCGTATAACGATTCGAAAGGAAAGCCAAGTGGAGATCTCAAAAGGAGCGGGTTAACGATCCCTACTCCTAAATTCAAGCGAAGGGTTGCATCGGCGATTCGAGACTTTCCTCGGGTTGTGGACCCTTATCCGGTGAGAATCAACTATTTGAGGTCGTTGCTATTCTGAGGCATCAGCGATTCGGGATTTTCCACCAGGTTGTGAACCGTTAACCGGGGAAAAATGACAAATCATAGTTGTTCGCGATCCCGAGGGTAAAATCTTAGATCATTTGTTTTAAAGTAGATTTATTAAATCGCGTGCATTGACTAATCGAGCGTGATAAAATTTTAGGTGTCGACGATCGAGAGAACGTAGTGCTTATCGTAATCAGGTATGTAATTTCATGTAGTATTCCTTGGGTTAGAGATTTAGTAAACGTTCGACTAAAATCATATTAAGGTGAAACCGAGAAAAATGGTTTAGACCTCATTATTTGATAAATTTGATAAAATCGATATATTTTGCTATGTGGGCCAAATCGATATATTTGCTAAATGGGCCGATCTGAAAATATGCGAAAAGGGCCAATATAATATTCTACTTAATGGGACAAGTTAATAAATTGTTATAATGGGCCATAAAATTTGTAAGAAATATCTTAATACATTGTTGTGAATTGTTATGCATTATATACATGATTTGCATGGGATGGGATAATGATGAAGAGAAGTTCTGGTAGCTCTGCTACATAAATCTGGTGGCTCTGCCACAAATCTGAAAAATGGCAATGCCATGTAAATTCTGTTAATTTGGTGGCTAGTCCACAAATTTCATATAAATGGCTTAATGCCTACATTTGGTGTGTTGGCGGGGTGGGTTGACTAAAGATCACCCACAGGTGTGTTGGTTGGTACGGGTGGTGTGCAGCGGATGGAAACTAGGTTTGGTTTGGGAATTGCATATTATAAATATACGATACAACTATATTATTGTAAACGGGCTATGGCCCAAATAATTGCTTAATGGGATTTGGCCCAGTGGACAATGGTAAGTGGGTTACACATTGAGTTCTAGTAACTCACCCCGTTTTACTTACTCCTTTCAGGTAATGATCAATGATGGAGACTTGGGCCGTCGATATCTTGGTGGAGGCCATACTTCAAAATGGTTAAATTTGGAATTTTGATTTCATTTAATACTTTTAATTATTTGGCTATTTGAATTAAGGTTGTAATAAGGCCTCTAGATTAATTTTTGGTTTTGTTTATTGTTTGATAAATTTATAAACTGCTTAAAGTATTTTAATTGAGATTTTAA
Source organism: Gossypium rotundifolium (assembly GCA_025506655.1). Lineage (NCBI taxonomy): Eukaryota > Viridiplantae > Streptophyta > Magnoliopsida > Malvales > Malvaceae > Gossypium > Gossypium rotundifolium. The sequence continues at coordinate 62,661,045 of CP106723.1, read as the reverse complement.
TTTCTAAAACTTAAATAATCATTTTATTCAAAATGAATATACAAAAGGATTTCATAAAATTTTTCATATTTTTAACTCGAAAAATTACTCTTAAGATTTTCATCAATTCTTTACTGAAAAATATCTTTAATTTCTTTTAAAAATTTCTCGGCGTTAACGATATTTTAAAAATTTTGATTTATAAGATTTTGTATCTCAAATTGTCGATTTATCAATCAAACCTAATTTTAATACTTCGTCTAAGTTTTGTAATCTGTTTTACTTGATTTTTGAAAGACTTAATGGTTTTTCACATGTGATATGTTAGATCTGGCCTTAACGCATGGGCCGGGTTTGGGGTCTTACATTTATAGTGAATCAAGGCTAGCTTGGATCCGGGAGTCGTCGGGAACATCATCTCACTATCAAACATCTAACTTGGTAATTTTGAATTATACATTTATGGTATATGGCATGTATAGGTTAGATGTGGTATTTTGGTTGTGATTATAGCCATGAGATATGGCTTGTAAGTGTATATGTTTAGGTTTGTATATATAGCCATGAGTGATGTCTTATTTTGGTTTGTTTGGTATGAATGTGCTTATGGTTTTATAGTTTTGAAATGGTTAATTGATTTGTGGAGTATAAATGCTTGAGAAATGCCTTGATGAGGTATGATTTTAGATGTTGTGTTGGTTATTTATAGGGTAAGTTATGTATGTGTGAATTATGGTAAATGAACCATATTGTTTGATATTGTTTTGGCATTTATTTGTCTAAGTAAATGGTAGTGATTTGAGAATTGGAATAAATGAAATTATAATGGTATGAATTGTGATTTGATTGATGATTTTGGCTGCCGAATTGTATGATGAAATGGTACCATTTTTTGTTGTGTAGGTACATTGAAGTTGGGGTGGCAAATTGGCCTTGCAAATGACCTATTTTTGTCCACACAGGCGTGTGTCTCAGCCGTGTTTGACACAGTCATGTTACAGACTATATGTCCCCTGGTGTTGAAATTGAATTGAAGTCAGTATACTCCACACTATCTCACACACGGGCATGTGACTGGCTGTGTGGAACAAGTCAGTATACCCCCTAATTGGCACATGGCCTATCACATGGGCATGTGACTTGGCCGTGTTGCATAAGTCAGTATACCTTACAGGTTTGGCACAACCTAGCATACATCCTGGCACACCGGCATTTTTGGTCACTTTGAATGGCGCACAGGCATGTGGTTGGTCGTGTGACCCAAGCCAGTATGTATGCCCTGTTTCCATACGGCTTGTAACACGGGCGTGTCTGGAGCCATGTGGGGCACATGGTTTGTTCACACGTGCGTGTGACCCCTGTATGGTTGAAATTTTTCTAAGTTTCCAAAAATTTCCGTATGTTATCGGTTTAGTCCCGAACCATTTCTAAAGCATGTTTAAGGCCTCGTAGGCCTTTATAAGGGACAATGTAATTGTGTTGAATGATTTATGAGAATGAATGCTTTATGTTTGATAAATGTATGCTATATGTTGTGAATTGATCGGTAATATCTCGTAACCCTACTATGGCGACGAATACGGGTTAGGGGTGTTACATTTTATTGGCTTGCAATTCATTATCACACTTCTGAGCTTTACAAATTTGCTGAAGAAAAGTCAGTTTAGCTTTTAACTCTACTAAAATTGAACCATTATCAAACAAAGTTAACTGTGTATTTATCGCTCTCAAAGCAAATAATGATTTTCTACTAAGAGCATCCACGACTAACATTCGCTTTTCCCGGATGATAATCAATCACCAACTCATAGTCTTTTAACAACTCTAGCCATCTTTGTTGACGCAAATTCAAATCTTTCTGAGTCATTATATACTTTAAACCTTTGTGATTGGTAAAGATGTGGCACTTTTCACCTTATAAACAATGTCGCCAAATTTTTAATACGAAAGCAATAGTAGCCAATTCTAAATCATGTGTCGGATAGTTCTTTTCTTGCAGTTTTAACTGTTTGGAGGCATAAGCTAACACTTTTCCTTCTTCCATCAAAAAACAACCCAAATCATTCAATGACGCGTCACTGTAAATCACAAACTCTTTACCCGACTCAGGTTTAACCAAAACTGGTTCCTCAGTTAACAATGCTTTCAACTGATCAAAACTCTATTGACATTTCTCTGACCACTCAAATTTTACATCTTTCTGTAACAATCTAGTCATCGGTGTAGCAATCATTGAGAATCCTTTTACGAAACGCTGATAATAGCTAGCTAATCCCAAAAATCTTCTGACGTCGAATATGTTTCTTGGTGGTTTCCAATCAACAACTGCTGAAATTTTACTCAAATCAACTCTGATGCCTTCTGTTGAAACAATGTGTCCCAAAATCCAACCTCTCGGAGTCAAAACTTACATTTGTTGAATTTAACGAACAGTTTCTTATCTCTCAAGGTTTGTAGTAAAATTCTCAAATGCCAGGCATGTTGAGATTTATCTCGTGAATAGATTAGAATGTCGTCAATAAATACAACAACAAATCTATCTAAATACGGTCTAAAAATTTGATTCATCTAAGTCCATAAAAATGGCAGGAGCGTTAGTTAATCCGAAAGGCATAACAAGAAATTCATAATGTCCGTACCTCATTCTAAACACAGTTTTTAGCACATTTGAATCTTTAACTCTCAACTGATAATATCTAGATCTCAAATCAATCATTGAAACTGATAAACCGTAAAAGTAACATATTTTAATCCCACATTTAGTATGCTTTTGGATGATTTATCCCTGATTTAAGTAAAAAGGTGCTCTTAATCCTTTCTTTTCATGTCTTATGCTCAGGAAAGCACCTAAGGATAAAAAAACGTAAAATGGGCTTAAAACAGACCAAATTGGGCCAACCCAAAAATCGACACGGCCTAGACTTCAAGCCACATGGTTGTGCCTTGCCATTTACTTCACACGGCCATGCCACGATTTACACGGCCGTGGCCCAATCGAAAAAATTGAGACACGGCTTGAAGACGACTTACACGGGCGTGTGCCATGTATGGCCCTCTGCATGGAAAGAGCAATTTCACTCGGATTTGGATGCTTGGAGGCAAAGAAACACATTCCTAAGTCTACTTAAACATCCTAGGAGGAATTATACTTGAATTAGGATACTTAGGAGCCAAGTAAAGCATCTCAAAGCCTATATAAACACCCAAGGTAGCAACTACAAAGGGAGTTTGGCAGAAGCTGAAACAGGACAGCTTTTTGGCAGAGGCTTTTACCGAAGCTTTCATCTTTTAGGGAATCACTTGAAGATAGCCGTTGATCCATCTCAAAAAGTCGGAGCTCCATTCGAGACGGAGGATCTCTCCTTCAATTCCTTCAGGGGGTTTTATAGATTTCTTATGTTTGTTTTATCTTTTCTCTTGAGATGTTTTCCTACTTTGTTATGAACTAAACCCTTCAGATGCATGAAGGGGATGAAACCTATGATGGATTTTGCTATTTGATTTCTAAATTTATTTGAGAAGTACTTAGTTTGTTCTTAATTATATTGCTTAATTTAATCTGATGTTCTTAGGTGGAGGAGAAATAGACCCTGCCTAAGAGTAGATCTAGCATAATTGAGCGGAGTTGATCGAGAGCCTAGAGATAGGGTTACAAGATTTTGCCAGATTAGGGTGAAACCTAATATGGGAATCCATTGATCGATTTACTGCTTCCTTAGGGGGTTATTATAAGAGAGCGAGAGTTCCACTAATTAACCTAAGGCTAGACGTTATTTGCCTTGAGAGAGGATTTAATATAGGTTAGGGAGTCTCACGGATCAAGCTAAGTAAAGAAATCATATGGTTTGGGGAATAAATAATAAGTGAAGTCATAGGTGGATTCTTCCTGAGGGTATCGTCTTCATCAACTGAGTTTTCCTAAAGTCTTCCTCCAATTCATTCTTTTGTCTTTGCATCTAGCTTAGTTTTTCATTAGTTTCATAAACCAATCACTCCATATTTCAGGCTAAATAATAGAAAGAAAGTGAGTAGTAGTACTTTTAGGTTCCCTTGGGTTCGATAAGATATTCTTGCCTAAACTATACTACTGTTCGATAGGTGCACTTGCCTCTATCATTGTCATAGCTAGTCTACAGGTTCGATCATTCTTTTTATAAATTTTAAAACTCGACTGTTTAACACGATCAAGTTTTTGGCACCGTTGCCGAGGAACACTAAAATATTAAGAAAGCTTTATTTTTGTTACTTTAGCCATTTTTTGTTATTTTTAAAATTTATTATTATTATTATTATTATTATTATTATTATTATTACTTTGCTAATTTTTTCCTCTATTTTGCTTTTGGCAGAAAATTTTAGTCTATGGAAAAAATGGCACTGAATAATAATCAGTGGCAAGTCATGAGGACAATTCCTACTAAAACAGCTTGTGTCTTCAACATCGACGTGGTCACCAGGTTATCTAATTAGTTAGAGATGATGAATAAAAAGACTGAGGATTGGTATAGTCCCTTGCATGTATATCCAGAAATACAAAATGATTTGAATCTAGGAGGTGTGGCAAATCTTAAGTACCCACCCTACGGATATGGCATTAAAAACGAGCAAGCTCACTATATAGGTAACTATTCTAGATATCAAAATAATTTTTATAGTGACACTTATAATGCAGGTTGGAAGTACCATCCCAATTTCTCGTGGGATTATCAAAATATCCAAAGATTGGAACTTCCTCTAGATTTTCAATAACCACCTCACCAGCAAGAAGAGGAGCCGAATCTTGAAGAGTTACTGACGAATTTCATGGCAGCCACAGATTCTCATCTCTAAAAGACTGAAGCAGCACTTGATGAACAACAAAAATCGATCAAAGGGATCGAGAATCAAGTTGGAGAACTTACTAGGTCAGTGGGACATCTCGCAAAGCTAATACGACCGCTAGGACATCTACCAAGTAACATCAAGGTTAACCCAAAGGAGCAAATTCAAGCCATCTCAGCTCAAGACAATAAGGGGTTAGATGAACCAAAATCAATACAAGAAAACAAGGTAGACGAAGGTAAGGTAGAGGTAACACAAGAAAAGCCGAAACCGGTAATCAAGGAATACCAACCTCGCATACCTTATCCCGAAGTAATGAAAAGAGACGATTTAGAGGAACAATTTGGTAAGTTTCTTAAACTCTTGAAGAAATTACATATTAACTTTCCTTTCTTTGAAGCTCTTTTTTCAAATACCAGACTCGAGGAAAATTTTAAGACAGCTGTTGACCAACAAACGCAAATTAGACGAAGAACACCACGTGGAGCTAAACGCAATGTGCTCAGCAATTCTACAAAATAAACTGCCATGGAAATTAAAAGATCCAGGGAGTTTTACAATTCCATGTTTAATTGGTAGTTTATCTATTGATAATGCGTTAGTGGATTTAGGGGCAAGCATCAATGTTATGCCTTACAAAATGTTTAAACAACTAGGTCAGGAAACCTAGATAAACTAGGATGAGCATTCAATTAAGCGATAAAACTATAAGAATTCCTAGGGTATAATAGAAAATATTCTAATCAAAATTTATAAATTCGTATTCCCGATGAGACTTTGTCGTTTTAGACATGGATGAGGACAACACGATCCCCTTAATTTTAGGAAGACGCTTTTTAGCAACTGCTAGAGCTAAAATTGATATCTATGCAGGAGAACTCATACTTCGTGTAGGTGACGAGATAGCCACTCTTCAAGCTCTTGACTCAGCCAGAACATCATGTGATAAAGGTGAGAAAGTAAATTCAATTGATAACCAACTTATTCAACCTTCATTGCAGGAAACACCACAAAGCTACAAACCTGAGCCGGATAATAGACCTCGTGCTAATAAAGAAGAATTACATGAGGAACCAGAACCACACGAAGTGAAACCGAAGGAAACCCTAGACGAGCTGATAGGAACAACAAATCACATCAAAATAGAGGATCAAGTATTGTTGAATAAGGAAGACCCTCGAATCACCAATTCAGAACTCAAAGCAAATGAAGAAATCACTTTTGAGGTACTTAATGTGGCACAGTCGAGGTAAGCAATCCTAAATTCAACACCTTTGAGGTAAAACATTACTCGACTTAAACTTTATATCCATAACCGAGTTGATCGAATGAGAAAGGATTTCCACCTCCTCAAACCACCATGACCATATGAATGAGAGGTAAAGTCTAGCTAAGACTGTAAACGAGCGCTTCTCGGGAGGCAACTCGAGCATTAACCCCATTTATACATTTTTTTATTTTTTCTTTTCTTTTCTTTTAGCACCTAACCATAAACCAACCAAAGAGCAGATTTCTAGGCCACACGCCCTACACATGAGCATGCCGTGGCGTGTGGAAGCTAGGGGGCTGAACCATGGGCGTGTCATTAGCCAGTGTACGAACAGGGAATAAACTTCTTTCTCCAACATGGGTGTGATACTAGTCCACGCCTGCGTCGATGCCCGTCTTGAGGTTCTTGACTCGTCAAGCATGGGATAAACATGGGCGTGCCTCCCAACCGTACCAACATTCGACTTATCAAACACGGAGAGCACGCCCGTATTGAATGACCGTGTGAAGAAAGACAGGCGTGCCATGACACCCCTGACCATGCTTAGGAATGCATACGAATATATTCAAAATTCAAAATCCCAAAACACGGGCTACATATCTATTTAAACATCATTCCCCATTTTTCTAGTTGTCTTTCATTTTCCATTATTTATTTTTGTTTCTATTTTATTTCATCATTATTTTTTTTATTTTATTTTATTTTATTTTCTTATTCTTATTTTATATGATATTTAGATTTAGCTTAGGATACAATAAAACCAAGCTGGCTACTTCGAGGATTCAATTTCAAACGGTTCGAGACGCTTCCCCATGTTCACTTCCAATCTTATCTGGTTTCTTTTCATAGACTTCATCCAAAAATTCAAGAAGTGTTACTTCTCCCCTTCTCTTTTGATTTTATTATTACATAATTGTTTATCTATCTTTGTACATTGAGGGCAATGTACATCTTAAGTGTGGAGGGGTAAAAGTACCTGACTTTTTGCATTGTTCTCAAAATCCTGAATTTAGTCTTGTTCGAAAGTATTTTTCTCATATTACTAATTAGGATGAAATCTCTTATGATGTATGATTTTTATTGATATGTTTTAGAGTAAGTCAGAGTTAATTGTGCATTGATGATTAAATCTAAAGGATACTAGAGAATCGAGCATGATAAGTCTACTTTCTAAAAATAAAAAATTAATAGGTCGTTGAACTGAATTTGAGTATTACTTTGAAGTTTGAAATTTACAGGGATTGAGGTCAAAAATACCCATAATTTTTGTGAGATTTTGAGCCTTATAGAGCATATATTCTTTTTCGTGCTCACTTTATTGATTATGAGTGTGTCAACTTTGAACTGTTATTCTAGAACTTGCCTCGTTTATACATGTCGAGACCACACTTTTGGTTTGATATACAGAGATGATAAAGGCACCTAGGATTTAACCCACTTACTCTATAAAAAGCCTACCTTCACAAATTAACCTCTAGTGAACCCCGTTGAATCCTAACAACCTTTTTATTGACTCACCCACTAATATTAACCCAAAACCCTTTGTATTTGTTATCACCCTTTCTTTTGACTACCCTTTAATTGAGGTTTGATTTGATTAAGTTACCAAATTATATTAGTTCAAGAGTTACATTTATCATTTATGATGTAATATCTTAGTTTGTTCTTAAAAAAAAGAAAAGCTTAGATCATTTAAAACTCCAATTGTTGAAGAAAAAGCTCGTATTAAAGTATTATCAAATTTCAAGTGATGAAAATACTCTTTATTATAGAGTAATCATCAATAGTAAGTATTATTAGTTTTCATTCAATGTAAATATTCATATTTAGTTCATTGTTTCTAGTTAGATAAATTATCAAGTCAGTCTCGAATCTAACCTTCTAATTTAGCCTTTATCCACACCTTTTAACCCAAAGCCCCGTTACAACCTTGATTAAAGACCTTTTGATTTGTGTATCATCTCATATACAGTGGTGGAGATTTGATTTTTAGGCAAGCCTATGGGATTAACTTTTCAGGTTTGATTTATGAGTGCTTACTCTTGAACCTTAAACACTTTGAGTGATTTGAGTGAATCTTTTGTGAGGATGTCAATCCTTGTCTGTTTTGAATTAAAGGTAATTACTTGATAAGGGGAGACATCTATGTTTTCGTACTACAAAGGTATGACTTATCGTAATTGAATCTTTAGGACTCTTTGAGTTGAATTATCCATGTATAAATTATCTATGAATTATGATGAGACATTGTCGATAGGAATTATGAATTATGGAAAGTTCGTTTTAATTATAAGTTGAGAATTTTGCTTGAGGACAAGCAAAAGCTTAAGTGTAGGGGTATTTGATAAATCGTAAAAGTAACATATTTTAATCCTACATTTAGTATGCTTTTGGATGATTTATCCCTGATTTATGTAAAAAGGTGCTCTTAATCCTTTCTTTTCATGTCTTATGCTCAGGAAAGCACCTAAGGATAAAAAGAACATAAAACGGGCTTAAAACGGACCAAATTGAGCCAACCCAAAAATCGACATGGCTCGGACTTCAAGCCACACTAGTGCGTTTTGCCATTTACTTCACACGGCCATGCCACGATTTACAGCCATGCCCAATCGATGAATCGAGACACTACTGAAGACAACTTACACGGGCGTGTGCCATGGGCGTGCCCCTACTGCGGGAAAGAGTAATTTCACTCAGATTTGGATGCTTGGAGGCAAAGAAACACATTTCTAAGTCTACTTAAACATCCTAGGAGGAATTCTACTTGAATTAGGATACTTAGGAGCCAAGTAAAGCATTTTAAAGCCTATATAAACACCCAAGGTAGTAACTAAAAAGGGAGTTCGACAGAAGCCAAAATAGGACAGGTTTTTGGAAAAGGCTTTTGCCCAAGCTTTCATCTTTTAAGGAATCACTTGAAGATAGCCAGTTGATCCATCTCAAAAAGCTGGAGCTCCATTCAAGACAGAGGATCTCTCCTTTAATTCCTCTAGGGTGTTTTAGGGATTTCTTATGTTTTGTTTTATCTATTCTCTTGAGATGTTTTCCTACTTTGTTATGAACTAAACCCTTCAGATACCTGAAGGGGATGAAACCTATGATGGATTTTGTTATTTGATTTCTAAATTTATATGAGAAGTACTTAGTTTATTCTTAATTATATTGCTAAATTGAATCTGATGTGCTTAGGTGGAGGAGGAATAGACCCTGCCTAAGAGTAGATCTGGTATAATTAAGCAGAGTTGATCGGGCACCTAGAGATAGGGTTACAAGATTTTGCTAGATTAGGGTAAAACCTAATATGGGAATCCATTGATCGATTTACTGCTTCCTTAGGGGTTTATTTTAGGAGAACGAGAGTTCCACTAATTAACCTAAGGTTAGACGTTATTCGCCTTGAGAGAGGGTTTAATATAGGTTAGGGAGTCTCACGGATCAAGCTAAGTAAAGAAATCATATGGTTTGGGGAATAAATAATAAGTAAAGTCATGGGTGGATTCTTCTTGAGGGTATCGTCTTCATCAACTGAGTTTTCCTAAAGTCTTCCTCCAATTCATTCTTTTGTCTTTGCATCTAGTTTAATTTTTCATTAGTTTCATAAACCAATCACTCCATATTTCAGGCTAAATAATAGAAAGAAAGTGAGTAGTTGTACTTTTAGGTTCCCTTGGGTTCGATAAGATATTCTTGCCTAAACTATACTACTGTTTAATAGGTGCACTTGCCTCTATTGTTGACATAGCTAGTCTACAGGTTCGATCATTCTTTTTATAAATTTTAAAACTCGACTGTTTGACACGATCAAAAACACTATTTCCCCTTTCAATTGGTCAAACAAATCATTTATTCTCAACAAATGATACTTGTCCTTTATCGTGACCTTGTTGAGTTGTCGATAATCAATACACATTCTCATTGATCTGTCTTTCTTCTTTACAAACAACACTGGCGCACCCCAGGGTGAAAAACTAGGTCGTACAAAACCTCTTTTTATTAACTCTTGCAACTGAGCTTTCAATTCTTTCAATTCTATTGGAGCCATTCTGTATGGAGCTATCAATATCGAAGATGTTCCTGGAACTAATTCAATAGAAAACTCAACCTCTCTAATCGATGGTAACCTTGGTAATTCTTCTAGAAACACATCCGGATAATCATAGACTACTGGTACAGATTCAATTTTCAATTCAGACACTTTTGTATCCAATACATAAGCAAGATAAGCTTCGCAACCTTTTCTCACACATTTTTGAGCTGACATAGACGAAATCACAACAAGCAATTCATTTGACTCATCTGATTTAATTTGAATGATTTCTCAATTCTGACATTTCAATTCAATTATCTTTTGTCTATAACTCTCAACGGCATCATGCATCGTCAACCAATCCATACCAGAATTACATCAAACTCATCAAAGGGTAAAAGCATCAAATTTGTTGGAAAATAGTAACCCTAAATCATCAAAGGTTGCAAACTTTATCTACTAGGACATACTTACCTAAGGTGTAACAGTCCGATTAAACAAAAACTAAAGCTAAAATGCTATCATCTTTATGTTTCATCACCGAAAATAAGAGCAAAGAAAAAGAGTTTGAACTCTTTTTACAGTGGGCACATATTTGGGCTAGATTAAGGTATGTTTTGCTTCAATTTTTGATAATTTTTATGTTTTTGCAATTGTTGCTTCGTATACTATAAAACCCATGTTGTAATTTGAAGAATTGACGATGTTTATGAGATGTGCCATTGATGAAAAGGTGAGCTTTGTGATGAGTATTGGTGTTAAATGAAAGATATGTGTTTAATGAACATGCTTTGTTCTTGAATTTTGATGAATTGAGATAATTAGGGCTAAATTATAAAAATAATTATTTGGAGGACTAAATTGTAAATTTAATGAAAAATATGGACTTGTATGGTCCTTAGAAAATTTCGGCTATGCATGTGTGTGAACAAATTTTGTATATTTGATGTTTTGAGAAAAATGGACTAAATTGTCCAAATGAGAAAATGTGAGGGTTAATTTGTAAATTACCCTAAATATTGTTTTGGATTGAATTGAATGATTTGATGAATGAATAGGTTAAATATGTATATGTATAGATCAAAACCAAAGAATACAGATTTAGATCGTGAGAAAGCAAAAGTAGTTGAATAACTGAATCCGATCGAATATCTAAATCCGAGTAAGTTGATATATAAATAAATGTATTTGAATTGAATTATTTGTGTACATATGGATTTGAATTGCTATGAATATCCATTGAGATGGAATGTATGTGAAATTGGAGTTTACGAATAAGTCGATAAGATGTTAAAGTTTGAGAAGTCCCGTATGAGCTTAGGAATAGATAGGAATGTATATGTCATGACATAGGTGTCTGTTACGTGATATCATGTAAGACCACATTTGGGATGTTGGCATTGATTTGATATTTCGTGTAAGACCATGTCTGGGACATTGGCATCGATATGAGATTTAAGTTTAAGACCATGTTTGGGACATTAGCATTGTATTTGATTTGTGTAAGACCCTGCCTGGGATAGTGGCATCGATATCTGGATACATGTAAGACCACGTTTGGGACGTTGGCATTGTACGACTATTCCGAGCATTTTGAGTATCCTATTAGATTCCTAACGGTTCAACGGGTAATTTTGAGAAATGAACTACTATGTGATTTGTATATCCGTTTCAGGTATGTTTGATATGTACACATTGTGTGAATAAAAAGGAAAGTATATTCATAAACTTACCTAGATGAGTTATGTATTTGAATAAGAGAAAGTAAATTGTGTTATATGAATGAACAAGTTATGATGCAATAAAGTGTATGGTGATATGCAAGATTGAAAGATAAATGGCTAAGTTAATGTGCCAAGAAGAATTATGGCTATGCAATTGAGCTATTAGTGAATCCATATTGCTTATATGTTTGAATGTTTATATGTTAAGTTTATTTGATTATGGCTTATTAAGATTTTTGAAAGCTTACTCTGTGTGTGTTTATTCTGTTTTATAGATCGTCAAAGCTACTGAAGGCTCGGGACCGTCGAGGATCGTTATCACACTACACAAACTCAATTTGGTACCTATGAAATATGTATGTAGCTAAATATGGCATGTATAGGCTAGTTATTTTGGATTATGATTGAAATGTGTATAAATAGCCATGAGATATGGCTAGATAATTGTTGGTAATCTGTATGAGTGAATATGATATGTGATGCATGGTTTGGTATGGTTTGGTAGCTAATGAAATGGCCAAGGCTATGGTAAGCATATGAATGCATTACGAGTAAGTATGTTTGAGCCAAGGAATGATAATTTGAAAGGTAAATGTAGATGAATTATGCTCGAATGTATATGTGCTTTAGTTGTGCAAATTGGCATGTTTGGAAATAAGATTGGATGCAAAGCTTTGTTGATTAGTTTGACATGTTTTTGGATGTCAATTGTGCATGAAATGAATTGGTATATTTGATTGTGTCAAATAGTCAAGTTTTAATATTTATAAAGAATGATCGAACCTGTAGACTAACTATGACAACGATTGAGGCAAGTGCACCTATCGATCAATAGTATAGTTTAGGCAAGATTATTTTATCGAACCCAAAGGAACCTAAAAGTACTATTACTTACTTTCTCTCTATTATTTAGCCTAAAATATGGAGTGATTTATTAATCTAAAACTAAATAAAAACTAAACTAGATGCAAAGACAAAAGAATGAAACTTTGGGAAAAGACTATGGAAAAACTTAGTTGATTTTAGACGATACCCTCAGGAAGAATTCACCTATGACTTCTCTTGTTATCTAACTTTTAATTCATATGACTTCTTTACTTAGCTTGATCCATGAGACTCCTAACCTATATTAAACCTCTCTCGAGGTGAATAACGTCTAACCTAGGTTAATTAGTGGAACTCTCATTCTCTTATAATAACCCCCTAAGGAAGTAGTAAATCGATCAATGGCGATCAACTCCTCTCAGTTATGCTAGATCTACTCTTACGCAGGTCTATTCCTCCTCCACCTAAGCACATCAGATTAAATTAAGTAACATCATTAAGAACAAACTAAGTACATATCATATAATTTAGAAATCAAATAACAAAATCCATCATAGGTTTCATCCCCTTTAGGTATCTGAAGGGTTTAGTTCATAACAAAATAAGAAAACATCTCAAGAGAAAAGATAAAACAAAACATAAGAAATCCCTAAAACCCTCTGAAGGAATTGAAGAGGAGATCCTCTGTCTTGAGTAGAACTCTGGCTTTTTGAGATGGAGCAACTGGCTATCTTCGAGTAATTCCCTGAATAAAAGCTCTGGCAGAAAACTCTGCCCAAAACTTCCTCCCCTGTTTCGGCTCCTACCGAACTCCCCTTTTTAGTTGCTACCTTGGGTGTTTATATAGGCTTTGAGATGCTTTACTTGGCTCCTACGTATCCTAATTCATTCATCCTATGATGTTTAAGTAGACTTAGGAATGTGTTTCTTTGCCTCCAAGCATCCAAATCCGAGTGAAATTGCTCTTTTCCGTGGCTGGGCATAACCATGGTACACGCCTGTGTAAATCGTCTTCAGGCCATGTCTTGATTTTGTCGATTGGGACACAGCCGTGTAAATTGTGGCATGGCCGTGTGAAGTAATTTGATGAGGCATGGCCTTGTGGCTTGAAGTCCAGGCCGTGGCGATTTTCTCTTTGGCCCAAATTGGCCCATTTTAAGCCCGTTTCTCGTTCTTTTCGTCCTCAGGTGCTTTCTTGAGTATAAACATGAAAAGAAAGGATTAAAAGCACCTTTTTACATAAATCACGGGCTAAATCATCCAAAAGCATACTCAATATGGGATTAAAATATGTTACTTTTATGGTTTATCAAATACCCCCACACTTTAGCTTTTGCTTGTCCTCAAGCAAAATACTCAATTTACAATTAAAATGAACTTTCCATAATTTATAATTCCTATCGAAAATGTCTCATCATAATTATACATAATTTATACATGGATAATTCAACTCAAAGAGTCCTAAAGATTCAATCACGATAAGTCAAACATTTGTAGTACGAAAACATAGTTGTCTCCCCTTATCTGAATAATTACCCTTAATTCAAATCCAACAAGGATTGACATCCTCACAAGAAATTCACTCAAATCACTCAAAGTGTTTAGGGTTCAAGAATAAGCACTCATAAGTCGAGCCTAAAAAGTTAATCCCATAGGCTTACCTGAAAATCAAATCTCCACCACTGTATATGAGATGATACACAAATCAAAAGGTCTTTAATCAGGGTTGTAACGGGGCTTGGGTTAAAAAGTGTGGATAAAGGCTGAATTAGAAGGTTAAAATCAAGATCGAATTGACAAGTTACCTAATTAAAAAAATGAACTAGAAAATAAATGATTACATCAATTGAAACTTTAAACTAATAATAATACGAGCTTTTTTCTTTGATAATTGAAATTTAAATGCACAAGCTCATTTTCTATACTACTAATATTTAATATACTTGGGTTTTTTTAAAGAACAAACTACATACTAAAGAAAAAACTTTATCAACCGAAATAAACTAATTAGGCAACTGATCAAATCAATTCTCGATAGAAGGGTAGTCAAAAGAATGTTGGTAACAAATTCAAAGGGGTTTTGGGTTAATATTAGTGGGTGAGTCAATAAAAAGGTTGTTAGGATTCAACGGGGTTCACTAGCGGTTAATTTATGAAGGTAGGCTTTTTATGCAGTAAGTGGGTTAATTCCTAGTTGCCTTTATCATCTCTGTATATCAAATCAAAAGTGTGGTCTCAACATGTATATACGAGGCAAGTTCTAGAACAACAGTTCAAAGTTGACACGCTCATAATTAATAAAGTGAGCATGAGAAAGAATATATGCTCTATAAGGTTCAAAATCTCACAAAAATTATGGGTGTTTTTTACATCAATCCTTATAAATTCCAAATTTCAAGGTAATACTCAAATTTAGTTCAACACCCTAGACAATTTTTTTTTTTGAAAAATAGACTTATCATGCTTGATTCTCTAGTATTCTTCACGTATAAATCATCAATGCACAATTATCAATAACTTACTAAAAAACATGTCAATAATAATCATAAATCATTAGAAATTTCACCCTAATTAATAATATGAGAATATTTCTTATGTACAAGACTAAAATTCAGGATTTGAGAATAATGCAAAAAGTTAGGTACTTTTACCCCCCACACTCAAGTTGTGCATTGTCCTCAATGTACAAAGATAGATAAATAATTATGTAATAAAAAGAAAAGGGGAGAAGTAACACTTCCTGAATTCTGGATGATTTCGGGAGTTGGCATCTTTGGTGGTAGAAAGTAGGTGGAGGAGGTGGTGGTGGCATTTTTTTTGGGCTTGGTGGGGTGTCTACCGATGATCTTTGTGCTAGATAAAGAAATTGGGTATCCTGCAAAGATATAGCCAAGAAATCTAAAGAAACATTAATAATATACTAATATTATAATTAAAGACAAAGAAAATAAAAAGAAGGAGACTAAGAAGAAAACTGAAATTGAAAGAAAAGACTAATGGACTAAGGAGTCCTTATTGTTGGATGGTTCGCGAGGTGGGTGTGATCTCTAAGGCTGTGGTGCATGATTCCAAAGCAGCCTTTAGAACCTAAAACTAAGAAACTAAATTAAAATAAACTAAACTAAGCATAAGATTGTTAAAGAGAAGGAAATTGAAGCAAAAGAGAAAAAGAAAATAAAAACTATATGGTCTCAAAGACCCTTGGCTTGTTGTTTGAATCAAGCGGCCGGCATGAACTTATGTAGATCGGTCTCCCATAGGGAGATTATGCTTACCTTCTTTTGCTTCTTCAACATGGTTTTGGTGTTGCTCAAGAGTCTTGACACTTTTTCTAAAGGAAGAAATAAAATTTTGATGGAAAAAGAAAGAAGAAAGAAGAAATAGAATGGGAAGAAGAGAAAGGGCTGTGGGGTTTAAATAGTATTTCAAATTTGGCACGTTCCCACGCCCGTGGTCCAAGGGCATGTCGAGTTACACGACCGCCTCGCACGGTCGTGGTGTGGAGCATGTTGCATTGCCCACGCCCATTCTTGATGTGCCATGCCCGTGTCTGAGTAGTCAGTGTTGACCACGACTGCATCGCACGACCGTGGGTACAGGCGTGTTGAATCTCCCACGCCCATTGAGAGATAGTCAGTAGCTTCACAGAGTTTAGGGGTACGGCTGTGCTGATCTATCGGTACCCGTGGGGAAGGGTGGTTGGGCCTGTGACATCTGACGGTGGTTGGCCTAAATTCCACGGCCTCTGCTCTGTCAGTGTGGTGGTTCGATGGTCCACACGGCCACGAACACGGCCGTGTGCAAGGCTTATGGTGTTGACCCAAGTGCTGGTGGCATTTTGGCCTTGCAAATGGCCTATTTTGCATACACAGTTGCGGCACACGGGCGTGCCTAGTGGTCGTGTGAATAAGTCAGTAGCTATCCTAAGTGTACATGGCCATGACACACGGACGTGTCTGGTCACCGTGTAGATAAGTCAGTATACTAGCTCTATTTTGGCATGGCCAAGACACATGGTTGTGTCTGATAACCGTGGAAGCGGCCTGCCCATACGGACGTGTGGCCTTAGTAACTTAGAAAAGTTCTTAAATTTCTAAGAATTCTTATATGTGTTCGGTTTAGTCTTGACTTTATTCTAAAGCATAATTAATGTCTCGTTGACCTATAAAAGGGACACTTTGGTTGTGATTGATGAATTGTAATATGAAATGTCTGTAAAAGTTTTTGATTTGTTTGGCAAAACCTTTAACCCTAATGCAATGATAGATACGGGTTAGGGGTGTTACATTTGATTGGTATCAGAGCTACGGTTTAGCCGATACTTAGACTAACGTAGCGTGTGAGAGTTTAGCTATACATGCCATATATCTTAAATGTGATAGTGTGATGAACCCTGATGTGTAAAATGTGATTTTCGTATAGTAATGGATCCTAAAAGAGCCGTAGCTGACAATGTAGAAAGCAATGCTCCTGCTCCCGCTCAAGAGACAGTTCCATCTGAATCGAGACTGGCTACGAGCGGTCAAGAGGGAGAAGCTAAACAAGCTTTCTTCCAAATGTTGAGTGAGTGGTTCACTAAGTTTGTGAGAAATAACCTAACTGTTTCACAACCTTCGCCCCGCTTAATCCCCCTTAGACATCTACTATGCCTCCGACTATGAATCTGAATCTGTAAGTATGGGGGTGAAGAATTTAGGGCTACCAGTGATGATGATGCCGAGAAAGCTGAGTTTTGATTAGAAAACACTATCCGGGATTTGATGAGATGGATTTAACTTCGGAAGAAAGTATTAAATGTGTTGTTTCTTTGTTACAAGATGCGGCCTATTAGTGGTGGAAAACTTTGATTTCTGTTGTACCGAAAGAGCGGGTTACATGGGATTTCTTTCAATCTGAATTTTGAAATAAATATATCAGTCAGAGATTCATTGATCAAAAATGGAAAGAATTTTTGGAATTGAAGCAGGGCCGTATGTCTGTCACTAAATACGAATGAGAGTTTATGAGACTGAGTCAGTATTCCCGAGAGTGTGTATCATCGGAGGCGATAATGTGTAAGAAACTTGAAGATGGCCTAGATGAAGACATCCATTTGCTATTCAGAATTTTGGAGATAAAAGAGTTTGTTGTAGTTGTTGTCCGAGTGTGCAAAGATGAGGCACTCGAAAAAGATAAAAGAAAAGCTGAGTCTAAAGCTAGAGATGTGAGAAAGAGATTTTTGAGTAAATCATTCCAGTTAGCTTTGAAGAAATTTAGAGATGAACAAAGTCGTCCGAGAGCTTATGTGGGACATTTTAGTAGAAATCGAGCTGGATCACAATTGAGCTCCAAAGCTCCAGCAACTTCAATAGCAAGTGTTGGAAATGTTTGATCCGAGAGACCTGGATGTAAGCATTATGGAAAAAGGCATCCAAGAAGTTGTAGATTAAATGATCGAGCCTGCTTCAAATGTGGATCATTGATCATTTTATCCGTGACTATCCAGATTCGTTGAGCAAGAAATTGTGCAAAATTCGCAATCGGAGAAAGCTTCAGTGAAAGGTAGACCTTCCTAAAATGTAAGAAATGTCAGTGGTAGTCAGAGAACTACGAGAGATATTGTTGCGAGATCTGAAGCTAGAGTGCCTACCAGAGCGTATGCTATCCGAGCTCGGGAGGAAGCTTCATCTCCAGATGTTATAATGGGTACATTACACTTTATGATACTTCTGTGATTGCATTGATAGATCCTAGTTCTACTCATTCATATATATGCATGAACTTAGTACCCAGTAAGACTTTGCCTGTAGAGTCTACTGAGTTTGTTATAAAAGTATCAAACCCCTTAGGTAAGAGTGTCTTGGTTGACAAAGTATGCAAGAACTATCCGTTAATGTTTCGAGATATCTGTTTTCTACTAATCTGATTCTATTACCATTTGATGAGTTTGATATCATTCTGGGTATGGATTGGTTGACATTGCATGATGCTGTTGTTAACTATAAAAGAAAGACTATTGATTTGAGAAATCAGAATGATGAAATAGTTCGGATTGAGTCTAGTGAATTGAATGGATTACCTACTGTGATATCTGTATTGAAACTCAGAGTTATATGAAAAAGGGTTACGAAGCATATTTTTCTTATGTAATTGATTCAAAAGTGTCTGAAAAGAAAGTTGAGTCAGTGGCAGTTGTTTGTGAGTTTTCTGATGTATTCCCTGAAGAATTGTTGGGTTTGCCTCCGATACGTGAAGTAGAATTTAGTATTGATCTTTTGCCTAGTATGATAGCTATTTAGATCGCTCCGTATAGAATGGCACCAATAGAGTTGAAAGAGTTAAAGTCACAACTACAAGAATTGACTGATAGGGGATTCGCCAGACCGAGTTTTTCACCTTGGGGTGCTCCCGTTCTATTTGTGAAAAAGAAAGATGGCACAATGAGAACGTCCATTGATTATCGTCAGTTGAACAAATTGACCATAAATAATAAATATCCATTTCCCAGGATTGAAGATTTGTTCGATCAGCTAAAAGGAGCCATTGTACTTTAAAAGATAGATCTGAGATCAGGATACTACAGTTGCGAGTAAATGATTTCAACATTTCAAAAACTGCTTTCAGAACGAGGTACGGGCATTATGAGTTTTTAGTTATGCCTTTTGGATTAACGAATGCTCCTGTTATTTTTATGGATTTGATGAACAGAGTTTTCAGACCGTACTTAGATTGATTTGTTGTTGTATTCATAGACGACATTTTGATTTATTCTCAAGATGAAATTGAACATGCTGAACATCTAAGGATTGTGTTGCAAACTCTGAGAGAAAAGTAATTGTATGCGAAATTCTGCAAATGTGAATTCTAGTTGCGAAGTTAATTTGCTTGGACATATTGTATCATCCTCGGGAATACGAGTTGATCCAAGCAAGATTTCTGCTATTCTAGAATGGAAGCCTCTGAAGAATGTATCTGAAGTTCACAATTTTCTGGGACTTGCTGGTTATTATCGAAGATTTGTAAAAGGCTTTTCGATGATAGCTACCCCGTTGACTAGATTACTTCAGAAAGATGTGAGATATGAATGGTCCGATAAATGTCAGAAAAGCTTTAATTAGTTGAAAACTCTGTTGATTGAAGCTGCAGTTTTGGTACTGCCATAATTAGGCAAAGAGTTTGTGGTTTACAGTGATGCTTCGTTGAATGGTCTGGGATGCGTACTGATGCAAGAATGAAAAGTTATAGTTTATGCTTTGAGACAACTGAAGCCGCATGAAAAGAATTATCTGACACATGATCTTAAGCTAGCTGTGTGTTTGCATTAAAGATTTGGCGACATTATCTGTTCGGTGAGAAACGTAACATGTTTTCAGATTATAAAAGTTTGAAGTATCTGATGACTCAGAAAGATTTCAATCTACGACAGAGAAGGTGGTTATAGCTATTAAAATATTATGAACTTGTAATAGATTATCATCCGGTAAAGCTAATGTCGTTGCAGATGCATTGAGTCAAAAATCACTATTCACGCTACGTACTTGGAATGCTCAATTAAATTTGTTTGATGATAGTTCAGTGATAGCTTAATTGAAAGCGAAACTGTTGTTTTTACAACAAATATGTTATGCTCAGAAAGTTGATAATGAAATGTTAGCGAAACGAGCTCAGTGTGATTCGAATTTTGATTCTGAATTTTGAGTAGATGTGGATGATTGCTTGAGATTCCAAGATCGATTATGTGTTTTGAGAAACCCAGAGTTGATTCAGTTAATTTTGAATGAAGCACATAATAGTCGACTGTCTGTTCATCTGGGTAGTACGAAGATGTATCATGATTTGAAGCAACACTATTGGTGGTCTGGTATGGAACGAGACATATCTGACTCTGTGTCAAAATGTTTAATCTGTCAACAAGTTAGGGCTGAACATCAGGTTCCATCTGGTTTGTTATAATCGATTTTGATTCCTGAGTGGAAATGGGAAAGAGTAACAATGGATTTTGTTTCTGGTTTACCTCTGACTCCGAGAAAGAAAGATGCAATTTAGGTTGTAGTTGATAGGTTAACGAAATCTTCCCATTTTATTTCAGTAGAAATCTAATTACTCACTTGATAGATTAGCTGAGCTTTCTATTTTTGAGATTACGAGATTGCACGGGGTGCCACAATCCATTGTGTCAGATAGAGATCCGAGGTTTACATCACGATTCTGGAAGAAATTGCAGGAAGTTTTAGGTACAAAATTGCATTTCAGTACAACTTTTCACCCACAAAAGATGGTCAATCGGAGCGAATCTTTTAGATTCTTGAGGATATGTTGAGATGTTGCATTCTTGAGTTTGATGGTATGTGGGAACAGTACTTACCATTGATCGAATTTGCATATAATAACAATTTTCAGTCAAGCATTAAAATGGCACCTTATGAGGCTTTATACGAACGCAAATGTCGAACACCTCTGTATTGGACTGAACTTAGTGAAAGTAAGTTATACGGGGTTGATTTGATCAAAGACAATGAACAAATAGTGGAAGTAATCCACGATAGTCTGAAAGCAGCGTCTGATCGTCAGAAGTCCTATGCAGACTTGAAACGAAAAGAGATTGAATTTAAAATCGGTGACAAAGTTTTCTTAAAAGTATCTCCGTGGAAGAAAGTACTCAGATTTGGACGTAAAGGCAAGTTGAGTCCAAGGCTCGTCGGATCGTATGAGATCATTGAGCGAGTTGGACTAGTTGTATTTAGATTGTTGTTGCCACCTGAGCTAGAAAAGATTCACAATGTATTCCATGTTTCGATGCTCTGTAAATATCAATCCGATCCGTTACATGTAACTTCTTCGTCGTTAAATTGAAATCTGATCTGATATGACTTATGAGGAAGAACCAAATCGGACTGTTACATAAGGGGTTTGATACTTTAATCACAAACTCAGTAGACGTAACAGGCAAACTCTTACTAGACACCAAATTCATACATATATATGAATGATGTAACACCCCAAACCTGGCCTATACGTTACGACCGAATCTGGTATGTCACAGGGTGAAGTAAAATCAAGTCTTAGTTATACTTAAGAAAAACCAAAGATTTGAAAAAAAAACTTTTTTCTTATTACTGTGGTGTTTTGGAAACATCGATGTGTAGATTAATAAAACTCCACTTTTACTTTAATATTTTAAACTGCCGTGGTGTCAAAGTTGATATAAACAGTAACTAATAAAAACAAAAGTACAACTTTGAAAGGCCTTATTACATAGCGAAAGTCCCAAATCAAAATAAACTTATAGTAATATTGAGACTATAAAAGAAAAAAAAATGGAATTATGGCCTCCACGAGTCCGCCTCGGCTCCCGCATCCACGAGCTACTGCTCACCTGACAAGTTAAGGAAAGGGGTGAGTCACCATGACTCAGTGTGTAAATTCTCCCACATTATACATACGGCTTGTAGCCCACAGTCACATATCAACATACAACATATGAATGTAATAAGCTCAACCCAAACCTAGTTTCTCCATCCTCTACACACCAACCCGTACCAGCCCATCACACCGTGGGGATTTCTACAATTATCCCTCCATCCGCTACACTCCATTTCGACATCCAGGCTGCCAATTATACACGATCACTAGGTGACCAATAATACATTGTGGCACAGCCACCGATCACTATGTGACCAAATAAAATATAAATATCGTGGCAAAGCCACCAATCACAGTGTAACCAAAAGTAGTGTATGAACATATATAGATATATATATATATATCGTGGCAAAGCCATCGATCACAATGTGACCAATTAATCATGCACTTCCCATTCATATCAAACCCATAACCCATGATCTACATACAAATCCTAACAAATGCAACATGCTATTCATAACACATCATTTTGCAATACATACATTTGGCCATGCAAAGAAACGATACGGTCACGTACCTGGCAATCCTAGCCTTACCCATAAGGGTATCACGACTGTCTACACAGCCCTTTTTTCGGCTTTTCAACCCACAAAAATGTTAGCACAGATATAGTATAGTGTGTGAATGTTTACACACCTGGTAACACGTAAAACGACACTCTCTATGTCAACACTATCACTAGTCGTCACAACTACTATCTGCCTACTATTCTGCTCAGAAGTTGGCCCACAACCCGGTGGCCAATCTCAAATAGTAGACATTACATGCTTCTTGAACTTTGGGGCTGGGACTAAGGATCCAACCCCTTCCTTCGATTCACTGACATTCGAGTCCATGAATGATCTTGGTCAGAAGGTACTATATTGAAACAATGATCACTTAACGAAACATTGGGTTAAGATACGAATAACGAAAGGAAAACCAATCGAACAACTTAGAGAGAATTGAAACCCGACCTTGAGATCTCAAATGAAGTGATAGGATTCACTTGATTCCTTGACTTGGAGTTCGATTGCTTCAACTAATCAGGATTTCCCGGAGTAGGCTCCCCAAAGAAAGTGTAAACACACAAGTTATTCACTGAGTCAATTAGCCATTTGGCTTTGGCTATCGAAAACCGAAAGACAAACAAAGGAATAAGAGAACGCTTCTTACTTATCACAAAGATATTCAAATAACACTTAGGGAATTCAAAGACTAGCCCAACAAAGGAATGAAAGAAAATAATGATCCGCAATGATTAAAGTAGAAAAGAACTAGAAGAGAGAGCTATAAAGAAAAATAATGATACTTCAAATAGAGGCATTTAGGCGCATGCGCCACATGGAGAGTGTGGTTGGCTTTAGAAGAAATCCAGCAGAAGAGATTTGAGAACAAGATCATTCGCCATAGCATGAAAGTGGAGATGGGAATAGAGTTAGGAGTTTTTGGTTTTGGTAGAAAAAGAGAAGAAGAAACCTTCAATTGTTGAAAATAGGAGGAGAGACAAAAAAACTATGCTCCTAGAAAATAATGGAAATTCGGGACACCCATAGCCACATCTTTATAGGACATTCGGATTTTGGTAACAAGTGGGAGGAGTCGATAAGCAATCGATAAATGGTGGTAAGAGTAGTTTTCTTTTAGATTATTCATCTAGTCGTTGTTATGGGCACATAAGAGATTAACCATTTTTCTTTAGGTGTGCCGATTGTTCAAAAAAGAACCATTGTCGGTTCGGGTTTGGATTTCCTTCAGTGTGGTTGACTATTTCGCACTCATGATTATGGGTGTATATTCATTGAGATGCCATATTGAGCATGTGAGCATGATAGCATGATGGCACGATTTTGCATCTAAGGTCCCACATTCGCCACCACCTACACCTTGGAGCAGGATGGACTCGAAATCTTATACAAAAGACATTTTAAACTATACCATCGGGTATCACACTAAGATTTGGAATAAAGAAGGACTCAAATGTTTTCTAACTTAAACGCGATTTTCCACGCTTTATCCTCTTATTCTTATCTTCCTATCTTCCGACTCAATCCACACTCACTCCTTTAAAGTCCCAATAGCATGAAAGTGGAGATGGGAATAGAGTTAGGAGTTTTTGGTTTTGGTAGAAAAGAAAAGAAGAAACCACCTCTCAAGCCGATTTCCTTCTTCTCGATGTCCCACGACTCAATCCACACTCACTCCTTTAAAGTTACATAAAAAAAACACTCCTTTTGCTTGACATGGGATTTGAACTCGCTCCCTCACCACCTCCTTATGGCGCCATTTACCTATTCCCTTAGTGGCGCCTCCTTGCCACTTTACCAGTTAGATTTTTGTGTTAATTTTCCCACTTAAGTACCCTTAAGGCCCACTTCACCTAGTTCTCCTTTGCAGTGTCTGAAAGTAAAATTTCTACCAAGGCTCAGGCTTCACCTCAAGCCTTCCCGAAAGCTCTAAACACACCAAACACACACACACATCATGGCTTGCACACACAACGCATCACAAATGCAGTGCCCCCAATCTAGGATGTTACAGTTCTACCCCCTTAAAAGAATTTCGTCCCTAAAATTCCTGATCAAAAGAGGTGAGGGTATTGCTGTCATATAACATCCTCCGGATCCCATGTAGCTTCCTCCGATCTGTGATTTCACCACAGAACCTTAACCAAAGGAACCGATTTTCTTCACAAAACTTTAACATCCCGCTCCAAGATACGAACGGGTTCCTCTTCAAAAGTTAAATCAGGCTTTACTTTGAGTTTCTCCAATGGTATCACATTAGATGGGTTTAAACGATAACGTCGCAACATTGAAATATGGAACACATCATGAATCTTACATAGCTCTGAAGGTAGCTCAAGCTGATAAGCAATTGGTCCTACACGCTTTCGCTGCGCCACTGTGATTCTGTGCACAATCCTTCACCTGATGATCCGAGCACCCACACCTAAAACATTTCCTATCACCTATCCAACATTCACTGAATGAAATTTATTACACCAGCCACACCTCTGAGGTTGACCACTTGGCCCATCCATCTTAGGTCTTTTCTGGAAATGCCCTGTTGACCCCGACGTCTCAACACTCCTCTTATTCCTATCCCTATCTATATCATTATTTCGCTTCTTGGATTGCTTAACTTCCTCGTCTATCTTATCCATTTCCACTAAAACCGCAAATTCTCACTCTCGTTGTGGTGTTATCAACACACGCAGATCATCCCTCAGGCCATCCTCAAATTGAACACAACGCTCATGTTCCGTGGCCATTATCCCTCGTGTGTAACCACTCAAATGCAGGAATTCCACTTGATATACAGCTACCGATCTATTTCCCTGGATCAGATTCAGAAATGCCCTACACTGCGCATCCACATAACTCGATTCGATGTACTTACTTTGGAATGTCGACTTGAAGAAATCCTAAGTAATATGGTCAACCACCGCACCATCCCTGACCGTAAGCCACCATTGGTACGCCTCATCCCGGAGAAGACACACCACTCCCTTCAGCTTCTCTTCCTCTGTGAAGTCGAGATCATCCATTATACGCTCCACTAATTCCATCCAATACTCAGATGTATTAGGAGCTACACTGGAAATTCCCCTAAACACTTCTGCACCATTGGCTCTAAGTCGCTCTGGCATAGATTTTTGAGCTCGTACCCATGCCTACTCCCGCAACTCACTCTAACACTCAGAGCATCGCTTGAGATACCGCATCGTCTCCGCCTGTTTGGTCCTGATATTCTGCCTCCACAGCTGGTGGCACTGGTATCTCATTTCTTGACTCATGACTAGACCCTACGGGTTCTGACACAGTAATCTTGTCTCTACCTTGTCCACGCACACAATGCCCCCTAGTGCTCATTTCTAACGTTCACGATTTATCTAATTAAAAATTTTATGGATTAATAATTTCTTCCACTGATTAATAACGAACAATCTTATGGAAGGTAGTTTTAATAGTAGTTCTTTTGAATTTGAAATTATATCTACAAGGTTCAGTCTCAAGTCTGTATCTCCTAGTTCTAGAAACCACATACATTCATCAACCATATACATTCCCAAACAGATTAGCACATAAATGTATCTAACACGAAAGTAACATCCACAAACTCACCTTCGTCACACAAGGGTATTTTTTCATTTCACTACCCAGGTGTATTTTTGTAATTCTACCCTACAGGGGTATTTTTATAATTTTGTAAAATAAGGTATCTTGGTGATTTTACAAAATAGGGGTATTTTGGTCTTTTCATAAAGTAGGGTATTTTGGTAGTTTTGCAAACCATGGGTATTTCGGTGATTTGCACAAAATAAGGGTATTCTAGTAATTTTCACAAACCTAGGGGTAGATTAATAATTTTACCAAAAATAGGGTATTAGTTCCTTTCGGGTTTTAGTTATGAACTTTGGCCCGTTAACAAGTCCTCGCAGCTAAAGTGAACAAACACTACGCACCAGGTAGGATTCTAGTTGTAACATCCCAAAAATGGGGTTACCTGGAATTTAATTATTTTTCCTATGTATGAATGGTTGAGGCATTATTTATGGAATGATCATGATTAATTTAAGTTTTTGTGTTGGCTCGATTTGGTAGGAAATTTTAGTTTTAACTTCTAAGGTAGGGAGCCCTAGCAAGTGGGTGTTATAAGAATAAATGGGGATAATTTGGACATAAATAAGCCTAGACTAAGTGGCAAAGTAAGCCCACTTAAGAGCTGCATGTGACGCCACCAAGGGAGCAAGGAGAGCCTTGGTTCGAGTCACAAGAATCCTTCTTTTGCATTATGGTGGACGGCAACAAGGAGAGAGAGTTCTTTTTCTCTTTAAACTCTAATTATTATTTAGATAATAAGGATAATGAAGATATTATTTGGTTTTATTTGGATTAATTGAGGATTAAATTATGATAATCTAGTAGAGGAAAATAGCTTGTTAATTAATTCAAATTAATTTTTGAATTAATACAAATGTGTGGCCTAGAATAATTTAAGGTGTTGTCGAATTTTAAACTCCTTGAAGAGGAGTAATCGCTTGGAGACTAGGAGATGGGAAGAATTCTTTAGTACTCTTTTACAAAATTTCGCTAGGCACTCCCCTACATTCCACTCTTTTCTTTCTTTTTCCAAACTTTCTCCATTAAACTTTCATAGCTTGGCGAAAACCCTCCCACTCTTCTCTTCTCTTCTCTTTATTTTCTCCATTCAAACCTATTCCCTATTTCAAAGAATCAAACTTCCTTTCTCCCTACTAATTTTCTTTGGTCAATATACCTATTGGAAGTGCCGATTTCTTCCTTTGTCCCTTTTCTTTGTCCTATTTGATAGCCGAATACCCCTCTCCAAATTTCAAGTATTGGCCTAATCTCAAACCTAGTGTTTCCCTATTTCTCCAATTCGGTTTTAAGGTAAGTAGATCAAGTATTTTTTATTGACCCCTAGCACTTGTCGACTTCTAGGGGAGGGTAAGAATCTATTTCGACTTGATAACAGGATATTAACTCTCCTTAATGAAACCGATTATGTCTAGGTGTTCCGGATTTTGGAGTTCGACAAAGCAAGTCATTCATTTGTGACCAATCAAGTGGTAAGTGTGTTGGTAAGAATTGGTTTTCATAGGATCTAGTTTGCAAATATTTAAAGGTCAAGGCTATTGGCTTGTTTGCTAACAGGGTGGTAATTTATGAAGCGATTCGGAATCGAGTATTGTGATCCAAAAGCGTAAGGTAAGGTTTCGGTTCAAAAGGTGAACCCTTAAAAGTGATTGATTTGGCGAATGTACTAACACATGTTTTGGCCGAATGTAGGGCAAGAGATCTAGGGTGATCGGCTCTTCTTGTCGGGACTTAGACTATCGTGGTATCGTGTGTACATACACACTATATAATGTATTAAATATGCTTAACTTTGTGAATGCTCATTTTTATGAATGTAGCATTGGAATGAATACCAAAACGGTATAAGTGGTGATTCGTAAGCACTGTAATGTGATTTATTATTATTAATGCTTTTGGTAAGCATGATGTGTTGACACATGAAATTTAAGAATGTGATGGCATGAAATATATGTATGTTTATCTGCTGGGGTTGATGAGTGGAGGGGCGTGAAATTGTGCCGACGGGCACCAAAGCTTTGGTAGCACACCGTGACTATATGTCACCAGAGGTTTGGTACCTCCAGGTTTGGTACCTCAATAGCGACTTGTCCCCGTGGTTAACACCACCGTGGGTTGGCCCCACTTGAGATATGGGATCGCCCTCGCGTTGATTTGGTATCACACGATGGGTTGGCCCCATCACCGATTTGTGTCTACGGACACCGTTGTTTTGGTAACACATTGTGACTATATGTCACCAAGTGGTTTGGCACCACCGGTGGTTTGGTACCACAACGGGTAGACAAGGGCGATGGTTGGCTAGGTTGGGTACACATTATTTTGCATATTAATTATTATATGTTGTGTATGAAAATGTTTTAAAACGGGGAAGGGTTACATATCGAAGTCTTGGTGACTCACCTTCTCCATTAATTTTTCAGTGATGCTTAGAACGCGACATGGAGCCGAGGGACTTGAGGAGGCCATGCGGTGGATTTAAGTTTAAATAGACTTTAATTCTTGTTATTTTACATTTGGTTTTTGGGTTGTTTTATTTTGGATGTAATAAGGCCTCATTAAACTTTACTTTAGTTATTTTCTTTTATGTTGGATATTTTATTAAAATTTGAATTACACGTTTTTTTCAAAATGGACACGAAAAATGTTTTATCGTGCCATCTAGCACATCGGAAAATTTGTGTAATAACTTGACCTAATTAAATTTTCAATTTGGACTCAAGATAATTTCGGCAAGATAACTTAAAATAAGCGATTTTCAACAAACTTAAGTGGATTTAGAAAATGGGTTTCAAAAGTTCTTTATCGTAACGACCCATATTCGGTCCTAACGCTTGGGCCGGGTTTGAATCATTACAAATTGGTATCGAGCCCGCTCAAAACTCCTACATGGGGCCCAAGGCCCAAAAATGTTTTAGTAGGCCTTATTAATTGTTTTTGGTTTTTAAAGCAAGATGGCCCAAGTCTCCCAAGACCGATCCGCCTGTAAGTACCTCTAAACCTCTTTGTGAATTATATTTCAGAGAAGGGTAGGAAGCATGGAACGAGATAGACTTATAGGAATTTGAACCCCAGGATTAGATACTCAAACACACAAGCTAAACATAAGGCTTAAAGAACTAAACCAACCTATGACTTAGTCACCGAGCTAGGTGTGGTAACCCCAGACGCATGTCTCAGGATTGGAACCCAAGAGCCTCGGTATTTAAGCAGTCCGAGTGACTCACCACCTCTTCGCAGTATCCCACCGGTGCGAGCTCTGTTCACCTTAACTCGTGAGGGCTCTGGTGTGGTAACCTCTCATGCGCATGTCTAGAAAGGTTCGTGGGAGCTTGGTATTTAAGCAGTCCGTGACTCACCTCCTCTCCACACTAAAACTGCACAGGCGTAGCTTGGTTCACCCCGACCAAGAAGGCTCTACATAGGTTAAACCCAATGACTAAAACCCGAAAGGGAATTAGCCATGTTTTGAAAGGAACGAAACAACAAGAACCCTAATGTTTTCAAAATTTCGTAATAACTCTTTCAAATCTGAAAACATCATTTTTACAACGCTTTCCTTGAAAAACTTGATTTTGAAAATTACAAAATGCCCTTAGGGTAAAATTACTAAAATACCCTGGCTCATAAAATATCAAATCAATGATTTTGTCCAAAAATTTTAGCTATTCTATAAATATTCAACAACTTAGCCTTGAAAATCATCAAGAAAATATTTGGTTTTGGAAAAATTACGAAAACGCCTCAACTTACAAAATTACCAAAATGCCCTCGAGTACAAAAAAAATTTTTGCAACATCACCGCTTTTAAGAAGGAAAATTCTCAAAAGGACCCTCGTAGTTTTATAATGGTTAAAACACCCTTGTTTTACAAAAATTACAAAATTACCCCGACGGACAAAATTACCAAAATACCCTCGGCTTCAAAGTGATGATGTATCTTTAAAATTTTACAACTTTTTCGTAAAAACCCTCCAGCTTTGGGAGTTTCAAAACAACCTACTCTACTAAAGTTTTAAAATTTCTTTTATTACTTAAAATACCCGTAGGAAAATGACGAAAATACCCCGGGTTAGAAATGGATGTAAACGTCCAAGAGCTTAATAGGTATGGAAAGTATTAAGGAATGGATGCAAGAACTTCTTTGTGTGAACTAGGATAGAAGATCAAACCTTGTTTGCACGAAAGAATCCCTAATTAAAATTTCTTCATAAAATTTCTTCATGAGTAATGAAGTGGAACAAACGCTAATACATAAAATTTCTCTTAATCGATTAAAAGCGCAGAGATAGAATGAGTTCTAGAGGACGTGGACGCCGTGGACGCAGTAGGGTAGGATGATTGTGTCCGAACCCGCTCAGTCGGGACAAGGTTCTGAACGATGTACCGCCACCACCACCTCCCTTTTGGAGCAGAGGAGCAGGATCGACGGAGGAGAGGCGTGCGCAAGCGGTATTGAAGTCCTTGAATTGGTGGTCAGTGGCGGAAAT
This sequence comes from Gossypium rotundifolium, assembly GCA_025506655.1. NCBI lineage: Eukaryota > Viridiplantae > Streptophyta > Magnoliopsida > Malvales > Malvaceae > Gossypium > Gossypium rotundifolium. The sequence continues at coordinate 62,630,401 of CP106723.1, read as the reverse complement.
TTAGGAGCTCGGAACTGCTCGAGCGAATTGGTCCAACGGAGCCGAGGTATTTTGGGCGGTCGAGTGGCGCCTAAGCAAAGCAGAAAATCGGGCCGGAATCTACGGAAAGAATAATGGATGATCTCGACCGACCGAGGAGGAAAAGTCGAAGGGGCGATGTCGCCTAAAGGATGAAGCGCACTGGTGGTGGTCGATGCCGGATGGAGCCACGGTGATGATCTTACGTGGGACTACTTTAAACCGCCTTTCGGAAAAAGTATGTGGGCACCAAATACACCGACGCTACAGAGGAAGGCTTTCCTGGGTTTAGTGCAAGGAACTAAGTCCGTGGCCGAGTATGAGGCGGAGTTTTTGAGGCTGAGTAGGTATGCCAGAGGAATTGTAGCCACTGAACACGAGCGCTGTGTCCGCTTTGAGGACGGACTCCGAGATGACTTGAGGTTACTAATTGCCCCGCAGCAGGTTCGTGAGTTTTCATCTCTTGTGGAAAAGGCTAAAGTAGCCGAGGGGATCAAGGAGGCTGTGAGGCAGAATTATAGTAGAAATAATCAGAAGAGAGGATTTGGGTCAGCTGGATCCAGTGGTAATGATCAAGAAGGCTAGGCGTAATGGGCCAAATCAGCAAAGAAGGCCTGCAGCCTAATAATCGAGGCTCGCCAAGGCAATCGCTGTGGAAGTCCCATTGGGGAGGTTGCTCAACCCATGATAGAGGATGTTTTGAGTGTGGGTCTTTAGAACATCGGGTCGAGATTGTCCCGAAAGCGAAGCTCGGAATCGCCTGAGGGGCGTAACTGCATCAGACCGAAATGTGGGACCGCAGAGGGGTCGTGGCAATGGCAGAGGAAGCAATGGTCCTAACCGAGGTCGAGGAACTCAGGGCCGAGGTTCAGGCAACACAGAGGCTAGACAGCCTGGCTTAGTCTATGCGGCAAGGCGTCGCGAGGAGGGTGACGCACCGGATGTCATAACCCAGACGCTTTCGATTTTTGGTCTTCCTTATTATGCATTAATTGATGTGGGGTCTACACACTACACGTAGCCGAGTGTGGTAGAGACTTTGAACCTAGACTCGAGATCGCCGCTAGGGAGATGACCGTAGTGAGTCCTTTAGGTCACTCAGTAGTGGTAGACAAACTTTTTAGGACGCACCTAGAACTCCAAGGGGTCGATTCGGGTCGATCCGATGGAACTACCATTCGGGAGTTCGATTTGATCCTTGGAATGGATTGGTGCTAAGTATCAAAGCGAATTTGGATTATGCGCTAAGCGCATGGTTCTTAAGACTACCGAGAATGGTGAAGTGGTTATGATAGGTGATAGAAGGAATTACCTATCCAATGTGGTGTCTGCCTTGAAGGCGGAAAAGATGGTTAAGAAGGGTTGTAAGGCGATTTGGTTCGAATTTGTGCTTTGGAAGCTAAGGAGTCGCAGCTTGGAAAGGTCCGAACGATTGGGGAATTTGTCGATGTGTTCCTGTAAGAACTTCCGGTTCACCCCAGACCGGAAGTTGAATTCGTAGATTGACTTGCTACCCGAACAGCACCAAAGGTTCATAGCACTCACCGAATGGCACCAAAGGAATTGGTGGAGTCAAGGCTCAAATTCAGAGCTTTTGGATAAGGGATTTATTCGACCTAGTATATCTCCGGGGAGCGCTCGTATTGTTTGTCAAGAAGAAGGACGGTTCTATGCGAATGTGCATCGACACCGCCGCTAAACAAGTTAACGATCAAAAACAAGTACCCATTACCACGGATCGATGACTTGTTTGACCAATTGAAGGGGCGCTTGTTTTCAAAGATAGACCTTAGGTCGGGTTACCATCAACTTAAGGTGAAGGGGCCGATGTTCACAAGACGGCTTTTGAACCCGGTATGGGCATTACGAGTTCCTAGTTATGCCATTCGGGTTGACCAATGCACCATGCATGCTCATGGATCTAATGAATGTAGTTTTTCAATACTTGGACCAATCGTCAGAGTGTTCATTGACGACATATTGGTTTACTCTAAGACGGAGGAGGAGCATGACAAACATTTACTGATAGTCCTACAAGTGTTGAGGGAAAATAGCTTGTATGCCAAATTCAAGAAGTGCGAATTTTACCGAGGAGGTGGCTTTCTTAGGTCACGAGTGTCGGTGGAAGGATTAGAGGATCCCCGCAAGATTGAAGCGGTATTAGAGTGGAAACCGCCTAAGGTGGCGTAGATCTGAAGTTTTCTGGGGTTAGTGGTATTACCGGAGATTTGTGGAAGGGTTTTCTCCGATCGCAGCACCGCTGACTAAGTTGTCGAGGAAAGGTGTTCCATTTGTATGGACGAGAAGAAGAAGAAAGCTTTGATAAGCTAAGGAAAATTTTGACTAAGCTCCAGCTTTAGTGCAACCCGAGGTGGAAATTATTCACGCCTATTGTGATGCATCTCACACCGGTTTTGGGTGTGTGTTGATGCAGATGGAAGGTAGTAGCATGCGCCCCGCCACCGAGGTCGCATGAGGTTAACTATCCAACTCACGACTGGAGTTAGCCGCAATGCCTTCACCGAAAGTATGGAGACATTATCTTTATGGGGAGAAGTCGGTAATTTACGGACCACAAAAGTTTGAGGTATCTTCGGCTACGTATGATCTCAATCGAGGCGTCACCGATGGATTGAGTGTTAAGGACTACGATCGCTCCATCGAATATCATCCGGGCAAGGCTAACGTGGTGGTCGACGCGTTGAGCCGGAAGGTTGTGGCGGACTTAAGAGCAATGTTTGCTCGCTTGAGCCTATATGACGATGGAAGCCTTTTGGCGTAACTTCGTTAAGCCAACGTGGATCGAGGAGATTAAGAACAAGCGGTCAATGGATGAAGGCCTAAATGCTAAGAGAATGCAAGTTCGGGATGGTGGTTTGGAAGGGTATAGTTTGACCGGTGATGGTGTGTTATGTTTTCAAGGTCGGCCTCAGATGCCAAAAGATATGGAATTGAGGCGTAAAATTCTCCGTGATGTTCATAGCAATTTCATACGCTATGCATCCGGAGGAAGCAAGATGTATGGAGATCTACTAAATGCAGTTAACGGTGGTCTCTGTTGAAGCGTGAGATAACGGAATTCGTAGGGAAGTGTTTGACGTGTCAAGAAGTTAAGGTGAACACCGCTACCATCGGGTTACTTCAACCTGCTAAGATCCCTCAATGGAAGTGGGAGCGGATCACTATGGATTTCGTCAGCTGGTCACCCCTTACGCCCAAAGAAGAAAGATGCGTTTGGGTTATCGAGACCGTCTCGACTAAATCACTCACTTCATACCGGTGAGAATGGATTACTCACCCTTAAGCTTGCAAAGTTGTATGTGGCGAGATAGTCGATTGCATGGTGTACCGGTATCGCTTATCTCTGATAGGGACCCAAGGTTCACTTCGAGGTTTTGGAAAGCGTTACATCAAGCATTAGGTACGCGGTTGATTCGAAAGATAGCTTTCCATCCTCGACGGACGGCAAATCAAAAGGGTCATACAGATCTTAGAAGATATGTGAGGGTTGTGTCTTGGAATTCGAGGTAGTTGGGAGGAATTTTACCTCTAGCCGAGTTCGCCACAACAATAGCTACCAAGCGAGTATTCGATGGCACCATACTGAAATCAGATGGACGAAATGCCAACTCGACGTGTTGGATGTAATTGGGTGAACGACAAGTGTTGGGCCCGAACTGGTAGCAAAGATCAAGACAAAGTCAAAGTGATTGGTCTCGCCTCAAGGAAGCATCGATAGGCGTAAGTCTTACGCCGATCTCAAACGCAAGGAAATGGAGTATGCTGTGGGAGACAAGGTCTTTCTAAAGGTGTCGCCTTGGAAAAAGGTGTTAAGATTTGGACGAAAGGGGAAGCTGAGCCCAAGGTTCATCGGGCCATATACGCTGAGTTAAAGCGAGTGGGTCCCAGAGCCTATCGCCTAGAGTTGTTTGGCAGAATCGAGCCAGATACACGACGTTTTTCACGTATCAATGTTAAGACGGTATCGGTCAGATCCATCACATGTGGTACCTGTGACAGAAATCGAGGTTAACGCAGACTTATCTTTTGAGGAGGAACCGGTTCAGATCTTGGATAGAGATATAAAGGTTCTACGTAGGAAGTCGGTGCCCTTAGTGAAAGTGCTATATGAACCATGGTGCCGAGGAAGCTACGGGAACCCGAGGATGTGATACGGTGGCAATACCTCATCTGTTTTAGTTATGTAATTTCGGAATGAAATTTATTTTAAGGGGGTAGAACTCGAACATCCCAAAAATGGGGTTACCCGAATTTAATTATTTTTCCTATGTATGAATGGTTGAGGCATTATTTATGGAATGATCATGATTAATTTAAGTTTTGTGTTGGCTCGATTTGGTAGGAAATTTTAGTTTTAACTTCTAAGGTAGGGAGCCCTAGCAAGTGGGTGTTATAAGAATAAATGGGGATAATTTGGACATAAAATAAGCCTAGACTAAGTGGCAAAGTAAGCCCACTTAAGAGTCGCATGTGACGCCACCAAGGAGCAAGGAGAGCCTTGGTTCGAGTCACAAGAATCCTTCTTTTGCATTATGGTGGGATCGGCAACAAGGAGAGAGAGTTCTTTCTCTCTTTAAACTCTAATTATTATTTAGATAATAAGGATAATGAAGATATTATTTGGTTTTATTTGGATTAATTGAGGATTAAATTATGATAATCTAGTAGAGGAAAATAGCTTGTTAATTAATTCAAATTAATTTTTGAATTAATACAAATGTGTGGCCTAGAATAATTTAAGGTGCTGGCCGAATTTTAAACTCCTTGAAGAGGAGTAATCGGCTTGGAGACTAGGAGATGGGAAGAATTCTTTAGTACTCTTTTTACAAAATTTCGGCTAGGCACTCCCCTACATTCCACTCTTTTCTTTCTTTTTCCAAACTTTCTCCATTAAACTTTCATAGCTTGGTAAACCCTCCCACTCTTCTCTTCTCTTCTCTTTATTTTTCTCCATTCAAACCTATTCCCTATTTCAGTAACCGAAACTTCCTTTCTCCCCTACTAATTTTCTTTGGCCGAATATACCTATTGGAAGTGCCGATTTCTTCCTTTGTCCTCTTTTCTTTGTCCTATTTGATAGCAGAATACCCCTCTCCAAATTTCAAGTATTGGCTTAATCTCAAACCTAGTGTTTCCCCTATTTCTCCAATTCGGTTTTAAGGTAAGTAGATCAAGTATTTTTTATTGACCCCTAGCACTTGTCGACTTCTGGGGGAGGGTAAGAATCTATTTCGCACTTGATAACAGGATATTAACTCTCCTTAATGAAACCGATTATGTCTAGGTGTTCCGGGATTTTGGAGTTCGACAAAGCAAGCTGTCATTTGTGACCAATCAAGTGGTAAGTGTGTTGGTAAGAATTGGTTTTCATAGGATCTAGTTTGCAAATATTTAAAGGCCGAAGGCTATTGGCTTGTTTGCTAACCTATGGTAATTTATGAAGCGATTCGGGAATCGAGTATTGTGATCCAAAAGCGTAAGGGTAAGGTTTCGGGTTCAAAAGGTGAACCCTTAAAAGTGATTGATTTGGCCGAATGTACTAACACATGTTTTGGCCGAATGTAGGGCAGTAGATCTAGGGTGATCGGCTCTTCTTGTCGGGACTTAGACTATCGTGGTATCAGGTGTGTACATACACACTATATAATGTATTAAATATGCTTAACTTTGTGAATGCTCATTTTTATGAATGTAGCATTGGAATGAATACCAAAACGGTATAAGTGGTGATTCAGGTAAGTACCTGTAATGTGATTTATTATTATTAATGCTTTTGGTAAGCATGATGTGTTGACACATGAAATTTAAGAATGTGATGGCATGAAATATATGTATGTTTATCTGTTGTGGGGTTGATGAGTGAGGGGCGGTGAAATTGTGCCGACGGGCACCAGTGCTTTGGTAGCACACCGTGACTATATGTCACCGTGAGGTTTGGTACCTCAGAGGTTTGGTACCTCAATAGCGACTTGTCCCCGTGGTTAACACCACCGTGGGTTGGCCCCACTTGAGATATGGGATAAATCGCCGTTGATTTGGTATCACACGATGGGTTGGCCCCATCACCCGATTTGTGTCTCTGGACACAGTGTTTTGGTAACACATTGTGACTATATGTCACCAGTGGTTTGGCACCACCAGTGGTTTGGTACCACAACGGGGTAGACAGTGGCGTATGGTTGGCTAGGTTGGGTACACATTATTTTGCATATTAATTATTATATGTTGTGTATGAAAATGTTTTTAAAAGCGGGAAGGGTTACATCTCGAGTCTTGGTGACTCACCTTCTCCATTAATTTTTCGTGTGATGCTTAGAACGCGGACATGGAGCCGAGGGACTTGAGGAGGCCATGCGGTGGATTTAAGTTTAAATAGACTTTAATTCTTGTTATTTTACATTTGGTTTTGGGTTGTTTTATTTTGGATGTAATAAGGCCTCATTAAACTTTACTTTAGTTATTTTCTTTTATGTTGGATATTTTATTAAAATTTGAATTACACGTTTTTTTTCAAAATGGACACGAAAAATGTTTTATCGTGCCATCCAGCACATCGGAAAATTTGTGTAATAACTTGACCTAATTAAATTTTCAATTTGGACTCGAGATAATTTCGCAAGATAACTTAAAATAAGCGATTTTCAACAAACTTAAGTGGATTTAGAAAATGGGTTTCAAAAGTTCTTTATCGTAACGACCATATTCGGTCCTAACGTTTGGGTAGGGTTTGAAAATGTTACACTAGTGAATAGGAGGTGGGCCACTAGGACCGCTTAAATACCAAGCTCTCCCTAGATCCAATCCTAGACAGACATGCGCACGCCTGCTGCCATACCGCAACACGGGACTTGTTAACGGACATGTTTAATTAGAGAAATTAAGTCTTATGGATTTTAAGAGTTGTTTAACGAGGCTTAAGGTCCATAAACCCTAGCATACTTGTCTATATCCCCACAAAGCCCATCAAACCCAACATGCATACCTTATCAAGAGTTAGAATACTTACCTGCGTGGATCGGTTGCCGGTAGACTTGGATACCATAATTCGATCAACCCAAAGCATTTTTCTTAAATTCACATCAATCTACAAAACACTACTAGACCCATTTCACAATTCAAGTTTTGCAACTGGGCTCTGATACCAAAAATGTAACACCCAAAACTCGGCCTATACGTTACGATCGAATTTGATATGTCACAGGGTGAATTAAAATCAAGTCTTAGTTATACTTAAGAAAAACCAGAGATTTGAAAGAAAACTTTTTTTTCTTACTACTGCGGTGTTTTGGAAACATCGATGTGTAGTTTAATAAAACTCCACTTTTACTTTAATATTTACACTGCTGTGGTGTCAAAGTTGATATACACAATAACAAATAAAAACAGAAGTACAACTAAATTTTTACCAAAGAAAGTGTAATTACACACCGAGTCGGTTGACTCACCCAAATTTTTACCAAACAATGTAGGTGGTTTGTGATGTTTGGACCGAGCTTGGATGGGATTTGAGATGGCCATGCAGGCGCAGTTTCCATATCTAGAGACATTACTTTTAAATTTTGGTTTAATTGGGTTGTTTTATTGTAATATGGCCATTTAACTATTTTGGGTTTTCATTATGGTTTATGCTAGACTAGACATGAATTAGTAACTACAAACGATTTCAAATAATGATATTTGATGATTTTAAAAAAAACTTAACTAAAGTTTTCTAATTGAGATTCTCGTAATTACTCGGATTCTTTTAAAGATTTCAAAAGGACCCGTTTTCAACTAACCTTAAACTTTAAATTGTCTTTCAAATGAAACGCCTCTCTAAGAAATTGAATCCTGTTTAAAAACCTAATCATTAAGGATTTAGTTTAGCACTTGTTTTCATGCCGATCCTAACACTGCTACAAGCAAGTTTTATCATCACTTAGCCATTTTTCAACCTCAGGTTTTCTGGTAGCATTTTGAATTGGGCCGTAGTGTTTTGGGCGAGTTTGAGGTGTTACAAATTGGTATCAGAGCCCAATTTCTACACTCGGCCTATGGATTTTGAAGCCCATAAACGTTTTTACTTTGTGTTTTAATGGGTTAAAGGAAAATTTTCAGGAAAAAGGGTTTTGTGAAGCATGGCACTCGAATCGTCCGGCCCGAAGTCCACCAGGTAAGTACCCCTAATTATTGTATGATTGTGTGTGGGTATTACGGGATAGTAGATTAGTAGATTAGGAGTTAATGAACCCTAGGATTAGCTTACCCTAACACAGAGGTACATAAAATTTAAAGCCTAATCAAACAAACCTGTGAGTAAGTCGCCGAGTTAAGGGTGTGGCAACCGTTGTGCGCATGTCAAGGATTAGATTCAGAGGGAAGCTTGGTATTTAAGCAGTCCTAGTGACTCACCTCATCATCGCTCGAATCCTATCTGGTGCATAGTAACGGTTCACCCTAACCAAGAGGACTCATTCATAGGCTAAACTCGATAACTAAAACCCGGAAGGGATTAACTACACTATTTTATAAAACCTTAGTTTTTTTAAAAAAAAAACCCCAAACTATCCCTTTGATTTGTAAAAGCAATTTTAGGTTTTGAAAAAAAAATTTGAAATATTCCTAGTGTACAGAATTACTGAGATACCCTGGTTTGTAAAAATTACTAAAATACCCTTAGTTTACAAAACTGTCTTATTACCATCAACTTTTATCAAAATATTCCATTTTGCAAAAATACCAAAAACCTCTATTTTGCTAAATATCAGTATACCCTGATTTGGACAGATTACGAAAATGCCCCTATAGGACAGATTAAAAAAATACCCCTAGACTGGAATGAATGAAAATGTTTGAGCGGTGAATGGGTGTAGTAGGTACTACTGAATGGATGAGATTCATTGAATTAGGGTAGAAAACTTGAAACAAAAACCCTGAAATGATCGAAAGAACTACCACTAAACTTCTTTACATAAAACTTGTTCGTGGGTAATCAGTGGAATAAAAACTAATGCATAAAACTTTTTAAAGCAGATTAGATCATGAACGTAGACATGAGTTCTAGGGGACGTGGTCGTAATGTGCGAGGGCATGGTAGAGGCAAAATGGCGTGTCGAAACTAGTTAGGTGCAGTTAGGGTTTGAAAATGAAGCACCACCACGGTCGGGAAGGTACCCCGTGGACCGAGTGGGTGGGGTTATTTTAAGATTAAGTTTGAGGAAAATGCGTAGGAGCTAGTTATGTGGATGCAGGAGGAAGGCATTCCTCAACTTAGTGCAAGGTGGCAAGTCAGAGTAGAGCACGAGGCAAAATTTTTGCGATTGATTTGGTATGCTCGGGGCATCGTGGCTACGATTATGAGAGGTGTGTCCGATTCAAGATGGGTGAGGACGAGCATGAGTGTTGATTGCTCTACAGAGAGAGAGGGACTTTGCTGTACTAGTAGAGAAAGCTCGGATAGCTGAGGAGGTCAAGAGGACTAAGAGATAGAACATGGATAGAGATAGAAACCAAAATAAGAGGAGTTTTGGGCCGTCAGCATCATCTGGGGGTTTCCAGAAGAGACCAAGTGTTGGGAATTCTGTTTGTGCACCGGTACCAGTTGCTGGGAATCAGAGTCGTCCATGTGCTAAATGCGAGAGAGCTCATGCAGGAGAGTGCTGGGGACAGAGTAAGGAATGTTTTCGGTGTGGGTCCAAGGCTCATTTGGTTAGGAATTGTCCTCAGGAGATGGAAAGGGCTCGGACAGTAGGCCAGGGATATGTGCAGCCGGGCAGAGGTGGTCAGCAGGTGACGAGGGGTCGTGGTTTGAACCATGGAGGGAATGGTTTCGATCGAGGTCGTGGAGCACCAGCAGAGTCTTTGGGGTTTAGATGCGAGACGACCGGGGTTGGTTTATCTGACCAAAGCGTCATGAGGAAGGACGCGCCAGATGTAATCACGGGTACATTCTTTATTGTTGGATTACCCTTTATTGCTTTAATAGACATCGGGTCAACTCATTCTTATATTGCTAGTGAAGTATCTAGAACTCTGAATGCAAACTTTGAGATTGTACCTAGGAAGATGACTGTACTTAGTCCCTTAGGGCAGTCAGTAATAGTAGACAAACTCTTTAAGGAAGTGCCTTTAGAGGTTCAGGGAGTGAAGTTTTCGGCTGACTTAATGGAACTACCATTTGGGGAGTTTGACCTAATATTAGGCATAGACTGGTTGGTGAGGTATCATGCGAACCTGGACTGTCCTGCTAAGCGCATGTCATTGAAAACTTTCGATGACAAAGAGATTGTGGTGATAGGGGAACGGAGAAATTACTTGTCGAATGTAGTGTTTGCTCTTAAGGCAGAGAAGATGGTGAGGAAAGGATGTGTGGCTTTTCTGATGCTTGTTAGTGCCTTGAAGGCTAAGGGACCAGCGGTAGGTGGGGTCAGGATAGTGAAAGAGTTTGGGGATGTTTTTCCAGAGGAACTGCTAGGGTTGCCTCCAAATCGCGAGGTGGAATTTGGGATTGATTTGTTGCCAGGTACAGCGCCAGTATCTATCGCTCCGCACAGAATGGCACTAAATGAGTTGGTTGAGCTCAAGGCTCAGATCCAAGAGTTGCTTGATCGTGGGTTTGTTTGACCTAGTGTGTCTCCATGGGGAGCACCAATTTTATTCGTAAAGAATAAGGACAGGTCTATGCGGATGTGCATGGACTATCGATAGCTGAATAAGCTGACGATCAAAAACAAGTACCCGCTGCCAAGGATAGACAACTTGTTTGATCAGCTTAAGGGTGCCGCGATATTTTTGAAAATAGATTTAAGGTCGGGATACCACCAACTCAAGGTGAAGAAAGCGGATATCCATAAAATAGCTTTTCAGACTCGATATGGGCATTATGAATTCCTAGTAATGCCGTTCGGGTTGACGAACACCCAGCTGCGTTCATGGATATGATGAATTGGGTTTTCCAACCCTACTTGGATCGATTCGTCGTTGTATTCATAGACGACATCCTGGTGTATTCCAAGTCTGAGGAGGAACATGATGAGCATCTTGGTGGTGTTACAAGTGTTAAGGGAAAATAAGTTGTATGCCAAATTTAGCAAGTGTAAATTCTGGCTGAGGGAGGTTATTTTTCTGGGTCATGTGGTGTCTGCGGAATGGATAAGGGTAGATCCTAGGATGATTGAGGTAGTGTTAGATTGGAAACTACCTAGGTCGATGGCAGAGGTTCGCAGTTTCTTGGGATTACCAGGCTACTACAGGAGATTTGTAGAAGGGTTCTCGTCTATAGCAGCACCTTTGACAAAATTGTTGAGAAAGGAGGTACCTTTCGTGTGGACGAACAAGCAGCAGGGGAGTTTTGAGAGATTGAAGAAGGTTTTGACTGAAGCTCCGATTTTAATTCAGCCTGAGGCAGGAAAGGACTTTGTGGTGTATTGTGATGCTTCTCACATGGGATTGGGATGCGTTCTGATGCAAGAAGGAAGGTTGTTGCCTATGCGTCTTGATAGTTAAGGCCTCATGAGGTTAATTACCTAACGCATGACCTGGAGTTGGCTACTGTGGTTTTTTCGCTAAAGGTGTGGAGGCACTACTTATATGGAGAGAAGTCGGTGATCTATACGGACCACAAGAGTCTTAAGTATCTGTTAACCCAGAAGGAGCTGAATCTGAGACAGTGAAGGTGGGTGAAGTTGTTGAAAGATTATGATTGTCCTATAGAGTATCACCCGGGCAAGGAGAATGTGGTGGCAGATGCCCTAAGCTGAAAAGTAGTGTTGGATTTGAAGGCGATGTTTGTACATCTTAGCATGTATGACGAAAGTTTGCTAGCAGAGTTACAAGTAAAGCCGACATGGTTGAGTCAAGTGAAAGAAAGACAGTTGGTAGATGATGATCTAAGTGTTAAGCTACGACAAGTATAGGATGGGGAAGTGGAAAGTTGTGGTGTGAATAGTGACAGAGTGTTGTGTTTCAAGGGTAAGGTCTGTATGCCGAAGGATGAAGAGCTTAGGTAGAGGATTCTTCAGGAATCGCACGGTAGCCCTTATGCTATGCATCCTGGAGGAAGCAAGTTATACAAAGATCTACGGGATTAGTTTTGGTGGCCTGGTCTTAAGCGAGAAGTTACAGAGTTTATAGGGAAGTGCTTAACGTGTCAGCAAGTCAAGGCTAAACACCAGGTACCTTCGGGGTTACTTCAGCCGATAAAGATTCCACAGTGGAAGTGGGAGAGAATCACCATGGATTTCGTTAGTGGGCTTCTCGTTACGCCTACTAAGAAAGACTCGGTATGGGTGGTAGTAGATCGGTTGACAAAGTCTGCACATTTCATCCCAGTGCGGGTTGATTATTCTTTGTAGAAGTTGGCGAAGCTGTATGTGGCCAAAATTGTGAGACTGTATGGAGGGCCGGTGTCAATTATCTCGGATAGGGACCCGAGGTTTACGTCTCGATTTTGGAAGGCACTACATCAGGCATTAGGCACTAGGTTGGACTTTAGTACGGCATTTCATCCACAGTCAGAAGGCCAGTCTGAGCGAGTAATCCAAGTATTAGAGGATATGTTGAGGGGATGTGTGATAGATTTCAGAGGAAGCTGGGAGGAGTTTTTGCCTTTAGCAGAATTTACATATAACAACAGCTATCAAGTGAGTATTTGGATGGCACCGTATGAAGCGCTGTATGGACGGAAGTGTCGCACACCTTCATGTTGGACAGAATTGGGGGAACATCAAGTGTTGGGTCCGAAGATTGTAGCCGAATCCAAAGAAAAGGTTAAGGTAATTCGGGCACGACTGAAGAAGACATCTGATAGGCAAAAGTCATACACAGATCTTAAGAGAAAAGAGATAAAGTTTCCGGTAGGTGATTATGTGTTTTTAAAAGTTTCACCGTGGAAGAAGGTAATAAGATTTAGTCGCAAGGGAAAGCTGAGTCCCAGGTTTGTAGGGCCTTATCGGGCTTTGAAATGGGTTGGACTAGTGGCATATCAAGTGGAGTTGCCTTCGGAGTTAAAGTAGTTGCACGATGTATTCCATGTCTTGATGCTACGTCATTACTGATCGGATCCATCTCACGTGGTTCCAGTTGAAGAAGTGGAGTTGAGACCGGACTTGTCCTACGAAGAAAAAACCAATTCAGATTTTGGAGCGGGATGTGAAAGTCTTGCGTAGGAAATCAGTTCCTCTAGTTAAGGTGTTATGGCATAACCATGGATCGAAGGAAGCTTCATGGGAACCAGAGGAAGCTATGCGGCAGCAATACCCTCATTTAATTTGACCATGTAATTTCGAGGCCGAAATTATTTTTAAGGGGGGTAGAACTGTAATATCCGAGGTTCGGAGGTTGTGCATATTTTAACTGTATCTGTGTGTTATTATGCTCTGCATGTTGATTGGAAGTGTTTGGGGGTTTCGGGAAACCTTGGACTTGGGTAGAAGTCATAGGAAAATTTTTGTTTTAAGCTAAACTGAGGGGAACTAGGGGAGCTAGGCTTTAAAAGAAATTATGTGTGGAACATGACACAAGAAAGGGAGCGAGAGAGTGGCAAGGTAGCGCCTAGTAAAAAGGGAAGAGTAAAAGGCCAACAAGGGGTGTCAAGGGGGGAGGAGGTTCGAACTGTGAAGATAGCATTTTGAGTTGCTTTTTGTGTCAAGAAGGAGGGAGAGTTGGACAACATTTGGACTTTGGAAAGGATGAGGGTGGACTAGGTCAAGGAATTTGGATAGGAGGTGGAAAGCTCTTTGAGGAGTTTGACTTATCCCAAACAAGTTTGAATGAGAGGAGGGGAGGAAAATGTGGAGAAAAATAAGGGATATGAGAGGAAGAAAGGTGGTGGCCGAATGTGGGGTTTTGGGGTTGCATATTCGGTTGGGAGAGGGTCTTGGTATGCTGAAATTTAGCCTTAGTGAGTGCCGAAATTTAATTCTCTCTTTTCCTTCTAGTGTCGTTCTTTCTTTTGTGCAAAAAGACACCTAGTTTTCGACTTTCATATTCTTTTGAGCTGTTGACCGAAACTTCAAAGACCATTAAGGTCACTAGTGTTTCTTTCTCCTTCTCCTCTACTTGCATTCTTGGCCGAATCTATCTCTCCTTCCCAACCTCTTTTCTTTTCCCTTCTTTTTCTTTTCTCTCCATAACTCTCGATAGCCAAACCTCTATTAAGCCTCACCATCATTCCTTTTCTTCTCTTGTTCTTTTCAAAGCTGAAAGTACCATTAGTCGAGACCTGCTCCAATCGTTTCTAAATAGTGGTAAGGGTTTTTTTTCTTCTTCTCTTTGTCCATTTGTATCATCATCTTTCCTGAAACCATTCTTCTCTCTGTCGTTTTTCTAAAGCCGAATCTATTTAGATATAGTGACTGTTCGTTTGGCAACCTCTAAGGATAAGGCCGTCGACCATATTTTCCAAATCTCAATCGTGTTTGGTGGTAAGTATTATTCTCTTTAGCAATCAATTCATATCTTTTCTATTGGTGTGCCAAAACCGAATGGTTGGCTTTGGTTTTAGGGATGGCCGAACCTTAGGAGGCCTTTAATCTTGTATTTCTTTTGTGCGTAGCCAGCGTAAGAGAGCGTTAAGGATTCTCTTGGGATCGACTACTCTCGGTAAGGGAATAGTGATTGGCCAAATGCCATTTTCATAAACTTTATGTAGAAGCCGAATCTGACTTGGGTTGTATAGGGATTTCGACAAGTGGGAAGTAAAGCAAAGGCCTTCGGGTTATCAGGTGTGTGATTATTACGCAATTTCCCGAGTATGTATAAAATATTGTATGTGTTATAAGTGTGATGATTAGTGCAGTGGCAATAGTGAGATGGATACCCTTAGCGGGTATGTCGATAATCAGGTCAGTGTTAAATGACGTTAAAACTGTGGTTATTGCTGTGTATTTGTGCGGTATGTTTGATTAACATGTTCATGCATTATTTCATCATATCACTATCGTATGTTGCATAATCATGGGGCGGGATTTGTATATATGAAAGAAGGACAGGGTGTACATTTATGTACGTGGATTAGTGATGGCTACGAGCCTCACATGGATTGATGATCGGCTCAGTGCCTCATCATGGTTGGAATCGGCTTTGTGCCATATCGTGGTTGGTGATGGCTATGTGCCTCATCGTGGATTGACATTGACTACGGTCACGTTGTGGATTATATTGTGATTTGATCACATGAACCAGTGGCTCGACCACTTGGTGGATGGCATGACTTGTCAAATTGGTGTGTAGAGGTTGGAGGGTCGATTTAGTAATCCCCTGGTGTGTGGTGCTTGGATACGGGGGTGTGTAGAGGATGGACCCTAGGTTGGGTTGGGTGCATTTTGCATTATTCTCTGTTATGTGGATTGGGTGGTTTTGGGCAAGCCCATACATGGAAATCTGTGAACTAATTACACACTGAATCGGTTGACTCACCCAAATTTTTACCAAACAATGCAGGTGGTTCGTGATGTTTGGACCGGGCTTGGATGGGATTCGAGATGGCCATGCAGATGCAGTTTCCATATCTAGAGACATTACTTTTAAAATTGGGTTGTTTTATTGTAATATGGCCATTTAACTATTTTGGGTTTTCATTGTGGTTTATGCTAGACTAGACATGAATTAGTAACTGCAAACGATTTCAAATAATGACATTTGATGATTTAAAAAAAAAAAACTTAACTAAAGTTTTCTAATTGAGATTCTCGTAATTACTCGGATCCTTTTAAAGATTTCAAAAGGACCCGTTTTCAACTAATCTTGAACTTCAAATTGTTTTTCAAATGAAATGCCTCTCTAAGAAATTGAATCCTGTTTAAAAACCTAATCATTAAGGATTTAGTTTAGCACTTGTTTTCATACCGACCCTAACACTGCTACAAGCAAGTTTTATCATCACATAGTCATTTTCAACCTCAGGTTTTCTGGTAGCATTCTAAATTCGGCCGTAGTGTTTTGGGCCGGGTTTGGGGTGTTACATATCGTTGGTGGAAGCATTGGAAAAAATGCGCCTAACTATGTGAAATTCATGAAAGATATCTCATGAAATAAGAGAAGGCTAGGGGAGTTCGAAACCATCGCTCTCATGAAGGGTGCACAACAATGCCATGAAATAAATTACCACCAAAATTGAAGGATCTATAGAGTTTTACTATACCTGGCTCTATTGCAAATCATTATGTAGGAAAAGTAATATGCGACATAGGTGCAAGTATAAATCTAATTCCTATGTATGTTTTCAAGAAGCTGGGAATAGGTAAGGCGAGACATACAACTGTCACATTGAAATTAGTTGATCTTTCCTATGCACATCTATAAGGTAAAATTGAAGATGTGTTGGTAAGAGTTGATAATTTATTTTTCCAGCAGATTTTATTATTCTGGAATATGAGGCTAATAAAGAGGTACCAATCATACATGGGAGACCATTTCTAGCAACTGGTAGAACATTAATTGATGTGCAAAAAGGTGTTTTAAAAATGATAGTTAATGATCAGCAGATAACCTTTAATGTTTTCGATGCTATGAAGTGTGCAGATGCAGATGAAGAATGTCACGCCATTGAGATTGTTGAAACAATGGTTCAAGAAGAATTTGCAAAATTTTATCACAATAAGTCCAATGATGATGCAGACTCATTTGAGTTAATTGATGTAGAAATGATTGAAGAGCTTGGTGAACTGATGGAAGCTAAGCAAATTGAG
Organism: Gossypium rotundifolium; assembly: GCA_025506655.1. Taxonomy (NCBI): domain Eukaryota; kingdom Viridiplantae; phylum Streptophyta; class Magnoliopsida; order Malvales; family Malvaceae; genus Gossypium; species Gossypium rotundifolium. The sequence continues at coordinate 62,613,695 of CP106723.1, read as the reverse complement.
AATGGATCAAGGAGAAATTTCGAATCATAAATTTATTAGATCGTTCTTTTAGACCTCCTCAACCATCCATAGAAGATCCTCCTACATTGGAATTGAAACCTTTGCCAGTACATATGAAGTATGCTTACTTGGGAGATAACAACATACTACCAGTAGTTATCTCTGTAGCATTGTCATTAGATCAAGAGGATCAATTGTTGAAAGTGTTAAAGAAATCTAAGAAGGCACTAGTGTGGATGATTGTGGATATCAAAGGAATCAGTCCAGCAATCTACATGTACAAGATATTACTAGAAGATTGCCATGGAAAATCTATCGAGCGGCAGAGAAGACTGAATCCCATTATGAAAAAAGTTGTCAAAAATGAGATTATCAAATGGCTGGATGCTAGAATTATATACCCAATTTCTGATAGTTCTTGGGTGAGCCCTATTCAATGTGTACCTAAAAAAGGGGGTGTCACCATGGTTAGCAACGATAACAATGAACTCATTCCTACTCATACTTTCATGAGATGTAGGGTTTGTATGGACTATTGGAAACTCAACAAAGTAACAAGGAAAGACCATTTTCCTCTGCTATTTATCACCTAAATGTTAGATAGATTAATGGGGAAAGCCTTCTATTATTTTCTAGATGGTTATTCGAGGTACAACCAGACTGCCATAGCTCCTACTGATCAAGAGAAGACCACATTCATATGTCCTTATGGAACTCCTCCATTTCGGTGAATTCTGTTAGGATTATTGAATGCCCCTACAACATTTCAATGTTGCATGATAGAAATATTTTTGGACATAGGGGAGAAACTTTTAAAAGTTTTTATGGATGACTTCTCGGTGTTTGGCAATACTTTTGAAGATTGTTTAAAAAAATCTAGAGTCAGTTCTTTGTCGGTATGAAGAAACCAACATTGTTCTCAATTGGGATAAATTCCACTTCATAATCTGTGAAGGCATTGTTCTGGGACATAAAATTTCATAGCAAGGGATTGCCGTCGACAATGCACAAATTGAGGTTATTGAAAAATATCCACCACCCTCCACAGTTAAAAATATTTGCAATTTTCTTGGCCATTCAGATTCTATCGATGATTTATAAACGGTTTGTTGAAAATATCCAAATCCCTATGTACATTGTTAGAACATAATAGATCTTTCAATTTTGATGGGCCATGCTTACAATAATTTAAGGAATTGAAAAAGTGACTAGTCACAACACCAATAGTGATAGCACCAAATTGGGCTTTACCTTTCGAACTTATGTGTGATGCTAGTGATTTTTCCGTAGGGCAGTACTTGGGTAAAGAAAGGAAAGGGTATTTCATGCTATCTATTACGCAAGCCGTATATTGACAGATTCACAGCCAAATTATACCACCGCTGAGAAGGATCTGTTAGCTGTGGTATTTGCCTTCGAAAAATTTAGAGCTTATTTAATGGGCACCAAAGTGATGGTTTATATAGACCACTCTACTATTAAGTACTTGGTGACCATGAAAGATGCCAAGCCCAGATTAATTCGATGGATACTACTACTACAGGAATTTGATCTGGAAATTAGAGATAGGAAAGGCACAGAAAATCAAGTGGTTGATCACTTGTCTTGAATTGAAGCAGGAAATAAAGACGGTAATATTCAGCGCATTCAGGATGATTTCCCAGATGAGCAACTGTTAGTTGCCATGGCATTACTATGGTATATTGATATCATAAACCTTTTATTTAGTGGATTGCTGCCACCTGAGCTCACCAATCAAAGATGAAGGAAATTTATCCATGATGCCAAGCGATATTATTGGGATGAGCTATTTTCATTCAAACATTGTGCTGACCAGATAATTCGGAGGTATGTTCCGGATAATAAGATTCAAAGTATTTTAAATCATTGCCATTCAGCATCGTATGGAGGACACTTTAGGGGAATGAAAACTGCTGCAAAATTTCTACAATCTAGTTTTTATTGGCCAAACATGTTTAAAGATGCTCATGAATTTTGTCAAGCTTGTGATCGCTATCAAAGAATTGGCAATCTATCGAGGAGTTATGAAATACCCTTGCAAACTATTCTAAAGTGGAACTATTTGATGTATGGGGAATTGATTTTATGGGTCCATTTCCTCCTTCTTGGGGCAGTGTATACATACATGTAGCTGTTGATTATGTCTCCAAGTGGGTTGAGGTTGTTGCTTTACCAACAAATGATGCCAAATCGGTACTGAAATTCCTACATAAGAATATTTTTACCAGGTTTGGTATCCCTCATGCTCTAATTAGTGATGATGGTTCACAATTTGGTTGCAAATTAGTTGCTAATGCTCTGAACATGTATAGAGTGAAACAAAAAATTGCCATAGCATACCATCCCCAAACAAATGGGCAAGCGGAAGTCTCTAATAGAGAGATTAATCAAATTTTGGAGAAGGTAGTCAATCCCACCCTCAAATATTGGTCATCTAGATTGGATGAAGCTTTGTGGGCATATCGAGCTATATTCAAGACACGATTGAAGATGTCACTTTTCAAGCTTGTTTATGGGAAACCCTGTCATTTTCCCGTTGAACTTGAACGTAAGACATATTGGGCTATTAGGAATTTGAAAATGGATTGGAGTGCTATTGGTACTAACCACTTATTGGAGTTGAATGAGATGGATGAATTCAAAACACAAGCTTATGAGAATGCTAAGTTGTACAAAGAAAAGACCAAACGATGGCATGACAACAAGATTTTCCCACGACAATTTGCACTTGGACAACAAGTCTTGTTATCTAATTCTAGGCTTAAATTGTTTCCTGGAAAATTAAAATCTTATTGGTCTGGTTCCTTTGATATAGTGCATGTCTATCCTTATGGAGCTATAGATGTAACAGTCTGAATTTGACCCTAATCAGAACGGTGGTTTCGGACCATGAGTCCGGGTCAAAAATATTTTTAAATATTATATTCTATGCTTATTATAAGTGAATTAATGTCTGTGAAAGTTTCGTAGAAAAATTCAATCGTTTGTGTGTTCAATTTAACAAAAAGGACTAAATCGCGTAAAGCATAAAAGTTGCATGCTATAGTGAAAAGTACCTATTTGATGATGGCTTTTTAAAGTGGAGCATTAAAAGGGCAATTAGCCCATTTTAAGTTAGTGGGTGGCATTTGTCATAACTAACCTTAAGATATATATTAAGAAATTATATGTTAAAGGTTAAATAGGTAATTAGTTAAATAATTTATTATATGTTAAAATAATATAAAACAAGCCATGATCTTTTTTTCACTTTTGATAGCCGAATGTTGAAGGAAGAAATAAGCTTTGGAGTTCTTTAAATTTTGGCATTTCTAAGCAAAAAATCAAGGTTAGTTTGATTTTGGTTTTTGTTAATTTTTACGTTTTTGTGATCGTTGCTTTGAATACTTCAATACCCATGCTTGAATTTCTGATTTTGATCAATATTTTGAAATGTACCATTGATGATTTCATGAGTTTTATGATGTTATTTGATGGATTATGAAAGATATATGTTAAATTGATATGTTTTGTTTATGGATTTTGGTGATTTTGAGAGATTAGGGCTTAATTATGAAAATAAAATTTTAGAGGACTTAAATTTGAAATAAACAAAATATATGGATTTTTATGAGTACTATAGATATTCGGCCCTTAAGGTATTTATACAAATTGTGTGTATTTTGTGCTTTAAGCAAATAGGACTAAATTGTAAAAATGTGAAATAACAGGGGCAAAATGGTAAATTACCCATTTATGTATTTTGGGACTAAATTGAGATGAAATGTACTTGAATGAGCTTATTTTAAATATGTTTAGATCAAGAATAAAGAAAAAAACGAATTTGGATCGGGGAAAGGCGAAGGTTATCAAATTGCCGGTCTTCGTCGTCCATCGATATTTGAGGTAAGTCCTTAAGCAAATTTATGTTGAGAAATTATTTATGAAAGTAGTGTATGATAAAAATTGGTATTGAAGGCAAGAAAATAGAGGTAGGCCGAATGTGGGGTATGAAATCTTAGTAAATTTATTTGTTGAATGTGATGTGAATAATTATGTTCGGTTTAACATGAAATTGTAAAATAAAGTATCTGAGATGGATGTGATTTTAGCATTAAGTAATGTGTATGAAAATGTTGATTGGTTTGATAATCGGGCTTTAATGCCTAGCGAGGCCTCGTCTTGGGTGTTATTATCGGGCTTTGATGCCTAGCGAGCCTAGTCTTGGTGTTACAAATCGAGCTTTAAATGCCTAGCGAGCTTCGCGTTTGATTTATTTTGGGCTTTAATGCCTAGCGGGCTTCATGCCGTGATTTATTTTGGGCTTTAATGTCTAGCGTGCCTAGTCTTTGGTGAATTATTTCGAGCTTATTGCCTGAAGGTGCCTAGTCTTGTGAATTATTTCGAGCTTATTGCCTCAGCGAGCCTAGTCCGGTGAATTATTTCGAGCTTAATGCCTAGCAGAGCCTTGTCTTGGGTGGAATGATTTTAGACCTTGGGTCTAGCGAGCTTAATGTCGGTGTGTACTTGGGCCTTGATGCCTAGCAGAGCGAATCTCTGGTGACATTTATAAATGAAAAAAAAGCCATGGATTATTTACAAGGTGGGTTATAACTACAACAATAAGGTAAAGGTTCGGGTAAGCCTAAGTTGTACTTAAAATGTAAGTCAATAGGTATATATATATATATATAAATACCCTTTCGAATCAAGTAAATTGAGGTATCGCTGATGCTTTTGTTGAAATGTTAAAGGGCACTTTCATTCATATTGAAATATGAATATGATATGTGTATTGAAGTATGAGTTTGATTATGAAATTGAGATTAGGTATATGTATAATTGGTATAAGTGAATAATGAGCATATGTGGTATAAATATGTTATATTAATAGTTTGAATTATACAAATACTTAAAGTATTTTAGTGTTGAGATTCCATGCTTATAATAGATGGTTAGCTAATTTGCTAAGTGAGATTCATGACTTACGGCTTTGATAGCATTTATGTGATAAATATGCAAATAGTGTTGAGATTCCATGCTTATAATAGATGGTTAGCTAATTTGCTAAGTGAGATTCATGACTTACGACTTTGATAGCATTTATGTGATAAATATGCAAATAGTGTTGAGATTCCATGCTTATAATAGATGGTTAGCTAATTTGCTAAGAGATTCATGACATGCGGCTTTGGTAGCATTTATGTGATAAATTATTGTATTTAAAATCCTACTAGAATGGATATTGGGTGGTATGTATAGTATTGTTTGAATGTTTAGTTAAGTCACGAATTTACCTTGGACTTACTAAGCTAGTAAGCTTACCTTGTGTGTATCTCTTGTCTATTTTATAAATTTCATTCAAGCTACGGGCTCAAAGGATTGTCAGAAGAATCATCCACACTATCAACTCCTTTCTTTTTGGTATTTATATATGTGGTTTTTGGATCAAAAAGGCATGTATAGGTTAGACTAAGTTGTTAAATCCATGAACTCGGGACTTGTTTACAAGCATAACTTAGCCTTGCAAAAAAGGCTTATTTCTTTGACTAATATTAGTTATTGTGCTCTTTGATATGTTAGTTGGAAATGTGCATGAATAGTTAAATGCTTGACATGCTCGGTGCTCGGCAATTTATTCTTGGCTTGCTATCTGCTAATTTAGGTTGTTGTATGATGCATAGAGAGTATGTTTGCGATTAAATGAATTCATGTTCTTTACGTCCAATATGTTTACAAATGAATATGAAGTTTAGTCATAGGTATTACAGTCATATGAACATAGCTTTTATTTTGTGTTATAATGAGGATATATATATATATATGATTTTCTTTTTAAATGACTAGATTGTATATGGGTATGTCATTGTGATGCAAAATTAGTAAGGATTTTCTTACTTTATATTTGGCCATGGCCTAGATATTTGTAATAGATACAATTTGGTCTTGTAAGCAGTGACACCACAGGCCACTATAAATGTCTTATTCATATGAAATTAGTCAAGGGATATAAGGATGATATATTTGTTATGTTTATAATTAGTATCCAAGTATGTTGATGGAGCTTTAATACCTTTGTGGTAAAACGTGCAATAACATTTGAAATTGGTAAATGTGGAATCTTTGGTTATATATATATATATATATAGGAAATTTGGTATGATTAAATTTGGTTAGAAATAATGAATGTGACCGAATAGGTAGTTATTTATTAGTTCAACGTGTGAATTTTAAACTATTCTATTTAGTTATTGAATTATGCGTATTTGTATTTGTTAATTATGTATAAATGTTTAAAATGATTATAGACTATATGATAATTTGGTAATGGAATGAAAGGATATATGTATCGTATAAACATCGAGATTCATTTATATGCATGCAAATGACTTCATGTGAACTTTGAGTTGAGTGATTATTTGTTTTAATCTAAATTTATGGTATGAATTATTAGTTGGACATTGAAAAGTTGAGTTAAAAATTTGGGGATTTAATAAATGTATGAATTGCTATAAATGCCTATGATGGTCTGAGTCTAGTTCAGTAATGCATCATAACTCTATTCCGGTGACGGATATGAGTTATGGGTGTTACATTTATTGGTATCGAGCTTACGGTTTAGTCGATTCTAGGACTATTGTAGCGCTTGTGAGTCTAGCTATACATGCCTAAATTGTATATATTTGATAGTGTGGTGACTTGACATTTCAAACTGTGTTTTATATTATAAATGGATCTTGATCCCGATAGAGCCGTAGCGGATGATGTAGAGAGTGTAGCGCCTGGTCGCACACGTAAATCATCGCCGATAGACTCTCGATCTGTTTCGAGTAGCCATGAGGGGGAGGCTAAGTAAGCCTTCTACTAGATGATGAACGAATGATTTACTCCATATATCTGGGCTAACCCGACTAGCAACAACCTTTTCCCCCGAATAATCTAACTCCGATACCTATGGTACCTCCGATAGTGAATTCGATTAGATTGGACAGACATCCTGTAGTTAAAAATCAGGAAACAAAGGGCCGAAGAATTTAAAACTAATGATGATGATAATAATGCGGAGTAGCTTAAGTTGTGGTTTGACAATACTATTTGTGTGTTCAATGAGCTGTCTTATATTCCGGATCAATGTTTAAAGTATACCATATCTTCATTAGAAGACAATAATAATAACATATTTGAAGCAGTGCGGTCGGAGTGTATGCTATTCGAGTTCTAGAGGATGCCTCATCACCTGATGTCATAAGCGGTACATTTACTCTTTATGATACTTACGTGATTGTTTTGATAAACATTGGTTCTACATATCCGTATGTATGCATGAAATTAGTATTCACAAGACTTTGATTGCTAAATCTTACGAGTTTACTATAAAAGTATTGAACCCCTAGATAAAAGTGTCATGGTTGATAAAGTATGTGAGAAGCGTCCATTAATGTTTCGATATATCATTTCCCATTGATTTGATGCTTTTACCATTTAATGAGTTCAATATTATTTTGGGAAGGATTGGTTGTTATGCATGATCTTCTTTGTGAAGCGCAAAAGAAAGACTATAAATTTGAGATGTCGAAAGATAAGAAAGTACAATTGAGTCTAATGGTTTGAGTAGATTGACTCTTGTAATATCTGCTTTGAAAGCTCAAAATTATATATACATATATATATAAAAAAGGGGTTATGAAGCATATTTTGCCTACGTGATTGATTTGAAAGTATTTGGGAAGAAAATTTACTCAATGCCTATTGTTTGTGAGTTTTCGATATATTTCTGAAGAGTTCTGGGTTTGCCTTTGATTGTGAAGTTAAATCATTATTGAGTTGTTGTGGAAGCTGTGGATGATCCCTTTATTTATTCACTTGATGAAAAGGAGCATCTTGAACATTGAGAATTTTCTTGCAAACTATGAGAAAAGAACAAATATATATATGATATTAGGAGAATGTGAATTCGATTGTATGAAGTTAGTTTTACGGGACATATTGTGTCGACTTTTGGAATCGATTAGATCGATGATAGTTACTCAGATTGATGAGGCGCTTTGGAAAGATGTCATGTTTGGATGATCGAAAAGTGTTAGAAAAATTTCGATCGGTTGAAAGCCCTTTGATTGAAGCTCTAGTGTTAGTCTAGCCTGAATCGGGTAAAGAATTTGTTGTATTTAGTGATGCTTCTTTGTGGATTGTGTTTTGATGCAAGAAGGCAAAGTCGTAGCCTACGATTTGAGACAATTGAAGTCGCATGAAAGAAATTATCTGACATGTGAGTTGGAACTAGCAGCTATTATGTTAGCGATGAAGATTTGGCGTTATTACTTGTTCGGGGAGAAATGTCATGTTTATTCAGATCATAAAGTTTAAAATAATTGATGACTCAAAAAGATTTGAACCTGCATCAGAGAAGATGGCTTGAGATATTAAAAAAAATTTATGAGCTATTGTTAGATTATCATTCGGGCAAAACAAATGTTGTGACTAATGGTCTGAATAGAAAGTCATCGTTGCATTACAGGCTTTGAATACTCAGTTGGACTTGTCTTATGATAGTTCTGTAAGGAATTGAGAGCAAAATCGATGTTTTTACAACATATATATATATAAAGCTCAGAAATTTGGTAATAAATTGTTAGTGAATCGAGCTCAATGTGAAGTGAATTCAAGTCGAATTTCAAAAGTTTTGATGATTTTGCGAGATACCGGGATCACGATTGTATTAGAAATTGAGTTAATTCCATCGATTGAATGAAGCACACAATAGTCGTTTAACTATTCATCTAGGAAGTACTAAAATGTATCATAATTTGTAGCAACACTACGGGTGGTTTGGTATAAAGCGAGACATTTTGATTTGATTTTAAAATGTTTAGTCATCAACAAACGAAAGCCGAACATCAAGTTTCATCCGGATTATTACGACCAATTTTGATTTTTGAGTGGAAAATGGGATAAAGTAACAATGGACTTTGTCACCGATTGGCCTGATTCAGAAAGAAAGATGTGATATGGGTCAAAATTGATCGATTAACTAAATCTACCCATTTCATTAGGTTAGGTCTAAAATTCTCACTAGAGATTGACCGAGATTTATATTAATAAGATTGTGAGATTGCACGGGTACCACTATCTATTGTGTCGGATAAGTACGAGATTCCCATCACAATTCTAGAGAAATTTGCAAGAAGCTTTGAGCACGAAATTGCATTTCAGTACAACCTTTCAATTGCAAACAGATGATCAATCTGAACAAACTATTTAGATTCTTAAAGATATACTAAGGTCTTTGCGTATTAGATTTTTATGGCTCATGGGAGCATATCTACCATTGATTAAAAATTTGCGTATAATAGTGGCTTTCAGATGAATATCAAGATGGCACCGCATGAAGATTTGTACGGACATAAAAAAAAATCGTATACCTCGTATTAGATGAACTCGGTGAGAATAAGTTACAGGGTTGGTTTGATAAAGGATCTGAGCGAAATGAAATTGATCCGAGATTGTTTGAAAGCGTATTTGATCGTCAAAAGTCCTTTATAGACTTGGAACAAAAGATATAGAATTTGAGATCGACGACAAAGTATTTCATGTTTCAATATTTCAGTAAATATCATTTGATCATCACGTGGGATTGCCCCATCTGAAACAGAGATCCGATCTAATATGACATATGAAGAGAGCTGATCCATATCTTAACCGTGAGATATAGGAGTTGAGAAATAAGAAATGGCAGCCTGAAGATTCAATGAGGCAACAATATCCGACTTTGTTTAACGGTAAGATTTTCGGGGACGAAAATCCCTAAGGGGGGAGAGTTGTAACGGTCCAATTTGACCCTAATCGGAACGGTGGTTTCAGGACCATGAGTCCGAGTCGAAATATTTTAAATATTATATTCTATGCTTATTATAAGTGAATTAATGTCGTGAAAGTTTCAGTAGAAAAATTCAATCGTTTGTGTGTTCAATTTAACAAAAGGACTAAATCGCGTAAAGCGTAAAAGTTGCATGCTATAGTGAAAAGTACCTATTTGATGATGGCTTTTTAAAGTGGAGCATTAAAAGGAAATTAGCCCATTTTAAGTTAGTGGGTGGCATTTGTCATAACTAACCTTAAGATATATATTAAGAAATTATATGTTAAAGGTTAAATAGGTAATTAGTTAAATAATTTATTATATGTTAAAATAATATAAAACAAGCCATGATCTTTTTTTCACTTTTGATAGCCGAATGTTGAAGGAAGAAATAAGCTTTGGAGTTCTTTAAATTTCGGCATTTCTAAGCTAAAATCAAGGTTAGTTTGATTTTGGTTTTGTTAATTTTACGTTTTGTGATCGTTGCTTTGAATACTTCAATACCCATGCTTGAATTTTTGATTTTGATCAATATTTTGAAATGTACCATTGATGATTTCATGAGTTTTATGAGGTTATTTGATGGATTATGAAAGATATATGTTAAATTGATATGTTTTGTTTTTGGATTTTGGTGATTTTGAGAGATTAGGGCTTAATTGTGAAAATAAAATTTTAGAGGGACTTAAATGTGAAATAAATGAAATATATGGATTTGCATGAGTACTATAGATATTCGGCCCTTAAGGTATTTATACAAATTGTGTGTATTTTGTGTTTTAAGCAAATAGGACTAAATTACAAAAAATGTGAAATAATAGGGGCAAAATGGTAAATTACCCATTTATGTATTTTGGGACTAAATTGAGATGAAATGTACTTGAATGAGCTTATTTTAAATATGTTTAGATCAAGAATAAAGAAAAAAATGAATTTGGATCGGGAAAGGCGAAGGTTATCAAATAGCCGGTCTTCGTCGTCCATCGATATTTGAGGTAAGTCCTTAAGCAAATTTATGTTGAGAAATTATTTATGAAAGTAGTGTATGATAAAAATTGGTATTGAAGGCAAGAAAATAGAGGTAGGCCGAATGTGGGGTATGAAATCTTAGTAAATTTATTTGTTGAATGTGATGTGAATAATTATGTTCTGGTTTAACATGAAATTGTAAAATAAAGTATACGAGATGGATGTGATTTTAGCATTAAGTAATGTGTATGAAAATGTTGATTGGTTTGATAATCGGGCTTTAATGCCTAGCAGGCCTCGTGCCGGTGTTATTATCGGGCTTTGATGCCTAGCAGCCTAGTCTTGTGTTACTTAATCGAGCTTTAAATGCCTAGCGAGCTTCGTCTTGAGTGATTTATTTGAGCTTTAATGCCTAGCGAGCTTCATGCGGTGATTTATTTCGGCTTTAATGTCTCAGAGGCCTAGTCGGTGAATTATTTCGGGCTTATTGCCTAGCAGGCCTAGTGCCGGTGAATTATTTCGGGCTTATTGCCTAGCAGGCCTAGTGCCGGTGAATTATTTCAGGCTTAATGCCTAGCAGGCCTTGTGCCGGTGGAATGATTTTCAGACCTTGGGTCTAGCAGGCTTAATGTCAGTGTGTACTTCGGGCCTTGATGCCTAGCAGGCGTAATGCTGGTGACATTTATAAATGAAAAAAAAGCCATGGATTATTTACAAGGTGGGTTATAACTACAACAATAAGGTAAAGGTTCGGGTAAGCCTAAGTTGTACTTAAAATGTAAGTAAATAGGTATATATATATATATATATATATATATATAAATACCCTTTCGAATCAAGTAAATTGAGGTATGGCTGAAGCTTTTGTTGAAATGTTAAAGGGCACTTTCATTCATATTGAAATATGAATATGATATGTGTATTGAAGTATGAGTTTGATTATGAAATTGAGATTTGGTATATGTATAATTGGTATCAATGAATAATGAACATATGTGGTATAAATATGTTATATTAATAGTTTGAATTATACAAATACTTAAAGTATTTTAGTGTTGAGATTCCATGCTTATAATAGATGGTTAGCTAATTTGCTAAGTGAGATTCATGACTTACGGCTTTGATAGCATTTATGTGATAAATATGCAAATAGTGTTGAGATTCCATGCTTATAATAGATGGTTAGCTAATTTGCTAAGTGAGATTCATGACTTACGGCTTTGATAGCATTTATGTCATAAATATGCAAATAGTGTTGAGATTCCATGCTTATAATAGATAGTTAGCTAATTTGCTAAGAGAGATTCATGACTTGCGGCTTTGGTAGCATTTATGTGATAAATTATTGTATTTAAAATCCTACTAGAATGGATATTGGGTGGTATGTATAGTATTGTTTGAATGTTTAGTTAAGTACCGAATTTACCTTGGACTTACTAAGCTAGTAAGCTTACCTTGTGTGTATCTCTTGTCTATTTTATAGATTTCGTTCAAGCTACGGGCTCAAAGGATTGTCAGAAGAATCATCCACACTATCAACTCCTTTCTTTTTGGTATTTATATATGTGGTTTTTGGATCAAAAAGGCATGTATAGGTTAGACTAAGTTGTTAAATCCATGAACTCGGGACTTGTTTACAAGCATAACTTAGCCTTGCGAAAAAGGCTTATTTCTTTGACTAATATTAGTTATTGTGCTCTTTGATATGTTAGTTGGAAATGTGCATGAATAGTTAAATGCTTGACATGCTCGGTGCTCGGCAATTTATTCTTGGCTTGCTATCTGCTAATTTAGGTTGTTGTATGATGCATAGAGGTATGTTTGCGATTAAATGAATTCATGTTCTTTCGTCCAATATGTTTACAAATGAATATGAAGTTTAGTCATAGGTATTACAGATCATATGAACATAGCTTTTATTTTGTGTTATAATGAGGATATATATATATATATATATATGATTTTCTTTTAAATGACTAGATTGTATATGGGTATGTCATTGTGATGCAAAATTAGTAAGGATTTTCTTACTTTATATTTGGCCATGGCCTAGATATTTGTAATAGATACAATTTGGTCTTGTAAGCAGTGACACCACAGGCCACTATAAATGTCTTATTCATATGAAATTAGTCAAGGGATATAAGGATGATATATTTGTTATGTTTATAATTGGTATCCAAGTATGTTGATGGAGCTTTAATACCACTGTGGTAAAACATGCAATAACATTTGAAATTGGTAAATGTGGAATCTTTGGTTTATATATATATATATAGGAAATTTGGTATGATTAAATTTGGTTAGAAATAATGAATGTGACCGAATAGGTAGTTATTTATTAGTTCAACGTGTGAATTTTAAACTATTCTATTTAGTTATTGAATTATGCGTATTTGTATTTGTTAATTATGTATAAATGTTTAAAATGATTATAGACTATATGATAATTTGGTAATGGAATGAAAGGATATATGTATCGTATAAACATCGAGATTCATTTATATGCATGCAAATGACTTCATGTGAACTTTGAGTTGAGTGATTATTTGTTTTAATCTAAATTTTTGGTATGAATTATTAGTTGGACATTGGAAAGTTGAGTTAAAAATTTGGGGATTTAATAAATGTATGAATTGCTATAAATGCCTATGATGGTCTGAGTCTAGTTTGGTAATGCATCATAACTCTATTCCGGTGACGGATATGAGTTATGGGTGTTACAATAGAAGTCAAAGACGGCAAGACTGGTTCTACTTTCGAACTGCTTAATATTTCTCCCATGCATTATTTTATTCATTTACTTTATTTTTAGTTTCTTTGTTTAGTTTATTCAATAAGTTTTCTTAACTTTTATTTTCTTTTGTTGTAGCCACATTATGTCCCAGGTTTGTAGAAGTCAACCTATTTAACATATTAGTTAATTTTAGTTTTATAATTTTTCTATTAATTTTCTTTTTCCTGCTCAATTTTTCTTTTTCTTTTTGTGCCAGGGTATAGTTTTAGGTTAATCATATCCCTCATGTCACTGCTATATTTTCTCTCACGTTTTACCCTAGTCGATTCACATATTTTCTAACTCACTTTTCATTTCATCTTCTTCACCCTTCTCTATTTAAAGGTTTCACCTTTTTCATTTTGCAGTTACTGTTTTCTCTCAAATGGCTTACCAAGCACCATCTTCTTCTACCTCTGTGCATTCGCAAACATTCTTTAGCAGAATCGTAGGAGAAAAATATAAGAAGAACATATCAAAGCTACCTTTTTGCATGGAAAAAGGTTTCCTTTTCCAATATGCCCCCTTTATGGGATATTCTAAAGCCATCTCATCTGTCGTGAATAAATAGGGTGGCAAATCTTTTGTCTCCACCTTGACGACGTCCTCACTAAGGTTGTAACATCTTGATAATTAGGGGTTATGCATCTTTACTTAATTGAATGTTATTGCATGCCTAATTATGATTGAGTGTGTTTTGGAAGTTCATTTTTGAACTTCATTATGTAAGTGAATGCTTAGTGAAACTTTTAATTTTTAATAATTAAGATGGAGCTAAGCAAGATAGGCTTTAAGAAATAATGACAAGGGGTTTTAAGCATGAGATGAGTAATTAGCAAAGTGGTAAGGGCGCTTGGATGAGTGCTTGAGGGGAGAGGTTCAAATCCCTTAGCTAGCAAATGGGAGGATTTTATTTTTGTTTCCTTCCCTATAGTGTCGGTCAAGACTCTTCTAGAATGGATGAGCATCTTTTTAATTTTGGTTAATTGGCCATATGAAAAAGTAAGCTAGAAGATATGGCATGGAATCATGAAAGGATGGTAAGATGGGGGACAAAAGGCTTGAAGTAAGGGCAATGTTTTGGAAGTTTTTCATGGTCATTTGACCATGAATCTAGTCGATTTTAGGGGCTAAAGGGATGGTTAATTGTGATAGCAATCTAAAGGTTGATGGGGAAGAAATGTGGAGGAAAAGGGGATTATGTTGGCATTCTAGTTGGCGAATTTGACTTTGAGTTAGGGGGTGATAGTTGGCCAAAACTCTAGCATTTTTACATCTTTTCTCATTTTTCCAAAAGCTCTCCTCCTAGCCGAATTTTGCTAATGACATTAGGTAAAAGTTTTACTTTGTTTTGGCTTTTATTTTGACCATTTTGGTTAAAATACCTTTTCTCTCAAATTCTTGTCTTCTTTAGTCAAAAGCATCAAAAGTTTGGAAAAACATTTCTTCTTTTCTTTTTCCTCATTGTCGAAAGTACCAAAGTTCAAAGAACTACTTCTTCTTCAATTTTTCCCTCTTGGTGAATGCAAATAGGTCCCTAAACCTATCTCTTTTCTTTTGGAATCATCTTCATCATCATCTTTTATTCTTCTTCTCTTTCTCTCTTCTTTCATTTTTCATTTTCTTTCTTCCTTCTCTCAACCGAAACTACTTTCTACTAAAACCAAAATCAACATTATTTTCATCTCTTTTGTCAACCGAATCATCTTCTATTTCGATTTCCTTTCTTCTTTTCTTTTATTGAAAGCCGAAACCATTTTAGCCATAAATCACTATCTTTTTCTCTTTTCTTTTTGTGCAAACCGAAATCACCAAATCTATTTTTTTTTATTCTCTTCTTTTTGTTCAAGGCCGAATCTTCAAGTGATCAAGTAAGGTTTTTGTCAATTGTTTTCATTATCTCTTTTTACTATAGTCGATTTAGAAACATAAATCTCTTATTTTTCTCTCCTAGGCCGAATCCTTGGAAGGGATTTTTTAGGATCTTTTTGGAAACCAACGTTTTAAGAGAAACCTTTCGAAATCATCCAAGGTAAGAATATCACTTTCGGTTATATCAATTCTTTTAGATAGATTATTAAACAACTTTATTTTAGGGGTGATTTGAGACTAACAAGATAGGTGCGAATAGAAGCAAAGACGGAGTGTTTGGAAGAGAGGAGGCACTATTTTACCATCGAACTTCAAGCGAAGGGTCATCGGCGATAAGAGATTTTCCCGGGTTGTGGACCTTCCGCTAATGAAGATCGGTTATTTGAAGTAGTGCGCACAACCGAACCACTTTTTGTTGGTGGGTTATCGGTGGGTTTTGATCCATCTAGCGGAGAAAACCACAAATATGATTGTTCGAGAATCTGAGGGTAAGGATGTAGATCTCTCATCAATAGTATAATTTTATTAGTAATGGTGTATACTAATCTAGTGTGATAATTAACTAGGTGTTGACGAGCGGAAGGTATCGTTCTCACGGTCATAAGGTGTGTAACCTTACAATAAAATCTCATAGATCTATTTTTAAATGTGATTACATGACAATGTGTTTGAAAATGATTGTGGATACCATTCATTGGTATACAATATTCAGGTATGTTTACCCTAATATTTCGTTAATTTTGCTATATGCATAAATGTGAAATAAGTATGACTATATTATGATTTTGGGGTAAATGGCATGAAAATGAATAATATGTAAGTGCATGGGCATATGGGTGAATTTGAAAAGGGAAGTATTCGGTGGTTTTACCACAATATCCGTGACTTCGGTCACATATTTGAAATCCGGTGACTTGGTCACATATGTGAATCTGGTTACTTGGTCACATATTTGAAATACGGTGACTTCGGTCACAATTTTGTCTGGTGGCCTTGCCACAAAATTATAAGGGCGATGTGCATGTTGATCGCAAGCGCCTTCGATGGTGTGTAGCGGATGGAGGGTCGATTTAGTAATCCCACGGTGTGATTGGTTGGTACGGGTGGTGTGTAGTGGATGGATATTTAGGTGGGCTGGGTTTGCATTTCATTATATGTACATATCCATGTGATTTTAAATGATTATTATTTAATCTGCTATGAAAATGGGCTTATGGGCTAAATATGACTTAAATGGGCATATGGCTATATGTATGATTAATGGGCTTTTTAATGTATGTGTTACACATTGAGTTTATAACTCACCCCTTTGTGGGATAACTTTTCAGATGATTTGTAGTGCGATGGATCGGGTCAGTAAGGATTTCGAGGTGGCCAATGCATTTACAAAGTATTTTGGAAATTTTCCTACTTAAACTTATTAAGTTAATTTTTACTACCTAGACTTTATTATGGGTTTTTGCTATTTTTATGTAATAAGGCCACTATGAACTGTTTTAAATTTTTGTGTTTGGATTTATTTTTATTCTGCCATGAACAAATATTAATTAAATAACTAAATGGTTTTTGATAAATAATTTAAACTATTTTGAAAACAAAATATATTTCCACAATATTAATAAATTTTTCAATAAATTTGGTTTTCTGTTAACTTATTATTCCTCTTAAAAATAATGTTTTAAGAAGATACGAATTTATTTTACAATTAAATTTCAAAGTTAATCTGTTTTATTCAAAATCATCAAGTTTTTCTTAAATAAGTAAGAGTTTGCTAAAGTTTTACTCGAGGAACATATCAAATCCGGTCAGGCTTTTTGGGCCGGGTTTGGGGTGTTTCAAAGGTAGTTAAAATTTTTTATGCACATTTAAGCTCTCCTAAAAATGCTTTCATCTATGTGCACAGTGTCTCGGTGTTATTTGTTGAAGACTCAAATAATGCGCAATTTGGGTTACCTGAAGGCCCTGATGAACACTCTTAATTTGTCAAGATAATGACGACTGAAGGACTATAACAACCTGACTTTAGGCCTAGTTGGAACAGTGGTTTTGGGACCACAAATTTGACATAAGAAAATTTATTTTTATTGTATTTTTATGGTCTATGATTTCACGTTTCGTGAAAAGTTCGTTCGAAAATTTTAACATTTGGGCACTCAATTTAGTGAAAAGGACTAAATTGTAAAAAGTGTAAAAGTTGAGTTCTACATGCTAGAGGTGTCCAATTGTTATGAAATTTTAAATTGGAGGTCCTTATATGGTAATAGACCATTTTTTAAGTTGGTGGACAAAAATGGACATGGTTAGGATGTTTCCAAAGTTTTTCATTAAGGGCATTTTGGTCACTTAGTTATTAAAATGAATTAAAAACAAAATTAAAAGTCAATTTTTGTCCATCTTCAACCCCTTGGCCGAAACATGCTTGGAGAAACTATGTCTAGAGTTTTTCAAGCTTCCAAGCTAGATTGTAAGTCTATTCTAGCCCCGTTTTTAATGATTTTTACGTTTTTGAAATCTTCGTAACAAGATCTATCTATTTCTACCACTAATTTGAGATATGGTTAAAGTATAGGGTTTTGACCCATGATGAATATGTGTGTATTTTGATGTTTAATGGTAGAAAATGCATGTTTATGGTTAGATAAATGACTTTTACTAAGTGATTTTTGGTAAAAATGCTTAAAAGGACTAATTTGTAAAAGTTATAAAATATGTCATAAAAGTGTGTTTTAATGGAAATTGTGGGCTGCTATAGTTATGAAAATGGTTCGGATAGGCTTAAAGTACAAAGAAATTTAATGAAAATCATTTAACGAGCCTAGGGAAAAAAGTGTAAATATGACAAAGTTAATGGCAAAAATGTAATTTTTTCAAATATGATTTTTGGGCTGAGTTGATTAGTGCAATGATTAAATAAGTTAAATGTGATGTTTTAGGTCAAGAAAAACAAGGTTCAGATCTAGATCAGTGAAAACAAGTAACTGACGAATAAGTCCTTTTCACCGATTTTGCTTTCGAGGTAAGTTTGTATGTAAATAATACACCATTTTTACTTACGTTTTTATGTTTTGATATATTTTATGAGATGTGTCTGAATATTGAATGAAATTGACAAAGTATTAAATTTCTCGGTTGAACCTTAGGGAAAGAATGGGATACAAATGACATGTCATTAGGGACCTTTGTGAAATCTATGTGAAATTGTGACTAAGTGAATCGAGGTGCTGGACTTAAGTTCTACCAGTGGCTGGGTATAACGGCATGTGTTGTGGATACCTGACAGCTTGTGTGAGCAGCACTGAGTAGTAACAAATGATTGACAGCTTGTGTGAGCAGACCCATGAAAGTGAATAGCTTGAGAATGAGACTCTATGTGAACAATGATGTGAAGTAGCTTTGGCTACAAGTGTGGCACTTATGTGCAAACTTTCGATGTATCCAATAATATTTTGATGTGTTCAACGGGAAAATGACTAAGTGTAATTGAATATGATTATGTGATGAACAAGTGTAGGTACATGTGTGTGCTGAGAGGGAGGGACCTACTCTATAAAGGAGGAAAGAGAAAAGAAAAAAAGGGATGAGGATTTTGGGGAGAAAGGAATTGGAGAGAAATTTTTCTCTACATCAAATTCTCGTGGAAAATTTTAGAGAAAAGAGAGGAGAGGGTAGCATCTTACAAAGAAAAAAAATCACAGACGCAAGGAAGGGGAAGAGAAATCTTCCTTGGGTTTTGCATCAAATTTCAGTATTAAAGTGAAAGCTGGAGTAGCAAGAGCTTCCTGTAGTTTTGACTTTATTGTCTAACTTGAACTTTGTGATTTGTAAACTTGAATGACGATGTTGAAAGGTTATATTTTGGATTTAAATGTCCAATCCATGAGCTAAATCTCATAAGGTTGGAATTATTTGGGTGAATTTTTACTATCTTTAATTCCCATGGTCTGATTTTGAGTAGATTACTGTTTCATTCAGTTTGTGATTATTTTAAATGCATGCATGCAAGCTTTAGACATAGATGATTATATGGTATGTTGTTAGATATGAGTTAACTATGAAAAGATTAAATAAATTAAATTATTATCGATTGATACAAATGAGTTTTCGAAAGAATATTCACAGCACTCTAGACGTAGAAGTTCCGATATGTATAGGGAAAGAATGAAGAGTTTGGATATCATTCTTGAGTTTTGTAGACATATAGAAACTTAGAATGATAGCTTAAAGTCGAGCTCTCGAAAGAAGCAAGATAGCTTAAAGTCTGGCTCTCGAAAGAAGCAAACTACAGTAGTGAATCCCTGGGTAGTAGAATGGTCAAGAGTTTGCCATGACATTATTATGATATAAAAATAAAACCTGAGTAATTCCAGCCTTTATCATTCAACAGTACAAATCCTCCCCACTTATTCTTTGAAAACTGCCATATCATTTCAATTGCCTTAGCATTTTTTATTCATAATTGATTTTATTAATCCAATCATTAATTGTTTTCATCAATTTGTCATCTGTTTCTATTGCACAATTTAATTAGTCAAATTCATGGTAATAGCATAACTAATTTTTTAATAAATTCTGATCCATGTGGAGACGATACTCACTCATCACTTTATTACTTGATTCGATGTGTATACTTGCACATTCACATTACAAATTCACACGCGACAACAAGCTACCTAGATGGTGAGTATAGCTGGATCCAGAGTGATGATGAATTCTACCTATGAGCATTATGGGAGAAATCATAGAGGAGAAGGCTAGAAACATACTGGAGCCTATTTTGGATATGGGTCTATGGACCATCAACTTAGAAGTTGACCCTCCAAGGTTGAAGTAAGTTTAAAACAATCTATACGAGGACCCCAAAATGTTCAGCAATAAGCGAGATTAGGAGTGGCAACAAAGCTAGGATCAGTTCAAGGAGGTCCAAAAAAGAGCTATACTAAGCCCAACTCCAGAGTGTCTGACACAACGTATGTGGTGAAGTACAAAGAAGATGCTGACTTATCAATGGTTGTAACAAGTAAATTTTCTTTTCTTGGAAACAACATTCACACATTAATGGTCAACCTATTCGTACATCTGCACTAAAGTCGTAGAAGGTATGTCTTGAAGTTGTTTATTCTGAGAAAATGTATTAGTAACCACCCCCTTGGTCAAAGTACAATGGTTAATAGAGTGATTAAGAACTGTCCGTTGATTTTTTATCAGCATACCTTTTTGGCGGACTTGTTTTTATTAAGTTTCCATGAGTTTGACACTACCCTTGGGTTAGATTAGTTAACTAGACACAATACCATATGTAACATCCTAAAATTTGGAATTTTATGTGTGTTGCATTATTTTGGGTGCTAAGCTAGTTTAACTATTAATTGTGAATGTTTAGGAGGTCCTAAGGAGGCTCAGGGTTTATTTGGACCTAGTAAAAATTTTGGCATTTAGCACTTTAAGGAGATAGAGCAAGTGACCTAAAAACTTATTGTAATAAATGAGTAAATGGTTAGCATAAGTGAGCAATTAGTAAAGAGGTTATGGCGCCACATGTAGTACCTTGAGGGAAGAGGTTCGAATCCCATTGTGTGCAATTTTTGACTTTTTTTTTTTTTTTTGCATTCCTTCCCTAAGTGTCGGCCAAGGTGTAATTATGGCAAGGTGGACTTTTACTTTTATGGCAATATGGCTAAAGAGAATAGGAAAGAATGAAGGTGAGGAAAGAAATCAAGAAAAAGGGGAAAATAAGGGAAACAAGTGGCAATTTTCAAGGAAGATGTTATGGAAAGTATGGGTGGCAAATTCTTAACCATTTTAGCTATGTATGTGGACGGTTTTTGGTGTTAGGGGGGATAGCCGAATTTTCCTTTGGTGTTTTGGTAAAGTTCTAGTGTTTGTTTTGGTAGAATTTCTTTAGTATCAAGTGTGCCATTTTTCTCCAAAATTCTTTTCTCCTAGCTGAATTAGGTCTTTGGCAATTGGTGAAAGTTTTGGTTTTGTTTTTGGCCAAAATTCATTTATGCAACATTGGTGTCATTTTTCTTTCTCCCTAAATTTTCCTTCCTGCCGATTCTTCAAGCCATTGGTGAACTTATTCTCATCTTTTCTATCTTTTGTTACTGAATGTACCCAGATCTATGAGACCAAAGTTTGTTCACTCATCATTTTTTTGAAAACCAAAACTAGTGAACACCAATCTTTTTTTTTTTTCTTTTCTTTTCATCACCCGTTCAACCTTTTATTCCATATCTTAAATGCAAAGCTTCATTTTGAATCAAATCCTTCTCTTTTATTCATTTTCCTTATAGCTGAATATCAACATATATTTTCCTCTATGACCGAATCTTTATTTCTTCTATGACACCCCAAACCCAGCCTAAACGTTACGACCAGATCCGGTGGGTCACAGGGAAAGGTTTGTAAAAAGACTTCAAAATTTAGATGAAAATCCATAAGTTTGCTGCTCTTTTTGTTTTTCTCTTCTTGTTTGTTTTAGGTGATGTTTTGAAACCAGTGGGTTGTAGCTTAAGAAAAATTCTCGAGATTAATTGATCATTAATTCGTTATCTTTGTTAGCACTTGTAGGAAAACGAACGTTTAACGTTACTGCTGTTAAAATACTTTAGTTTACTTCCGGCTTAAAAGAAAACATGTTAATATTGTGGCATAAGTAAATGCTAACAATTAAAACCCAAATATCAGTTTAAAAAGGCCTTATTACATCAACTAAAATCCCCTAATTAAAGCAGTTTTAAGAAAGAAACTGAGTTTACGGAAAATGACATGCTATGGCCTCCACAAGTCCGCTCCGGCTCCCTGATCTACGATCTACTAACTACCTGCAAGGTTAAGCAGAGGGGGTGAGTCACCAAGACTCAGTGTGTAAATCCCCCTTAAAATAACATGAATGGCTCCAGGCCCACAATCACATATTGGAACTTAGCCCAATCAAAATAACATACACAAATATGAATGTAGTATACCCAGCCCCAACCTAGGTTTTTCCATCCTCTACACACCACCCGTACCAACCAATCACACCGTGGGGATTTCTACAATCAACCCTCCATCCGCTACACACCTTATGTGGCACCTAGCCACTGGTGATAGAGTCACAATATGTCCTATATGGGGCTAACCCACTGTGGTACCAAACCACTGGGACGAGTCACGAAATCATATACATGTGGTACCAAACCATTGGTGGTTCCAAACCATTAAGACTTAGTCACGAAATCAAGAATGTGGGGCCAACCCACTTGTGGTACTAAACCACTAGTGACAGTCTTAAGCACTTCCCCTCCTTACATCATATCCAACCCATGTGTAACATGTGTAAACCAAATGAAAGTATCATGCTATTTAAAAGATCAGTATCATTATGGCATACTTTTATTACCTCATACATAGCAACAAGGTACTTACCTGGTATTCCAACCAAACCCATAGAGGCATAACCACTATCCATGTAGTCACTTCGACTTTTCAGCTGTCAAACGATTAGTATCACATATTAATATTAAAGTGTGAATTTTTACACACCTGATTACAAATAGCACTATGCTATCCATGTCACCACTATCACTAGCAGGAACCACTGCAATCCGCCTACTGTTATGCTCAGAAGCTGGCCCACAACCCAGTGGCCAATCTCGAATAGTAGACACTGTGCGCGTCTTGAATTTAGGGGCTAAGATCAATGGTCCAACTCCTCCCTTCGCTTGGCTAACATTCGAGTCCATGAACGATCTTGGTCAGAAGATACTATATTGAAACAATGATCGCTTAACGAAACACTGAGTTAAGATACGAGTAACGAAAGGAAAACTGATCGAATAACTTAGAGAGAAATGAAACCCTACCTTGAGATCTCAAATGTAGAGATAGGGTTCAGTTGATTCCTCAGCTTGGAGTTCGATTGCTTCAGCTAATAAGGATTCCCAGAGTAGGCACCCGAAGAGTAAAGAAAGATAAGAAAGTGTAAACCCAAAAGTAAAACTCTAAGCCAACTAGCCATTCGACTTTGGAAACCAGAAATCGAAAGAAAATAGAAAAAGAGATGACCGAATCCCTCTTACCTTTAGTTGACAGGAACCGACTCCCCTTCAGCCTCTTCAAACGATTGCTAAATGCCGAAAAACGCAAAGACAAGGCCCCTCCTTCAATCGGCCAAGAATAAATATAGAAGGGTAAGAAGGAATGAGTTATTCGGCTACAAAAGAAACTTATGAGAGGATGAGGGATATGTTTCGGCTAAGTCAAATACTAGTTTAGAGAAGAGAATAATGAAACAAGGAATGTTTGGCTTTAGCAGGAAATGGAGAAGGGAATGGGAGTAGATAGGGTTTAGGCTTTGAGATAGAACAAATAGAGAAGAGAAAAGAAAAGTGATCACAAACGAGATGGTGGGTTACTTTCGGTTGTGAAGCTTACGGGTACGAGTGGGGAGAAAGAGAGATTCGGTAAAGGATAACAAAGTTTCGGCTTAAGAGGGGAAGGGATGAAGAATAGAAACAATGAAAATGGTGAGTGGACTGATGTTAAGGTGCGGTTTGAGAGTCTTAGATAGAGAAGGGAAAAATTAAAGAGAAGAAAGTGCACCTATGGTCTACCACGTTCGGCTAAAGAGCAAAGGAAGGGGAAATGAAAGTTAATCAAAACAATTCAGCACACCAAGAAAATGGACTCAAAACAACAGAGAAAAAAACTAGAACCCCTTAATGCATTTTGGCACACTTACCCCCTAGCTCCCAAAACTGAAATCTCCCCCATTCCATCCCACAAAATTCGGCCACCAACTCTCCACAAGCCACCACCCCTTGATTACCTCCTAAACTCACTCTCATTCGCCCATTTGAAAATGTTGACCCATTCAAATCCCACCTTCTTCTCTTAGCCAAACATTCAAATATCTTGACCAATTCAACATTCACACTCCAAGGTTCCCAACTGAATCCAACACTACCCCCTCTTAACGCCAAAAAGAAGTTCACAAAATAAAGATTTTGTGACTCGAACCTGCTCCCAACTCCTCCAAGCTCCCTTTTTTGAGGCGTCAACTTCCCCTTGCTCCTAGGCATCACCATGCCCTCCACCACCTCACTTCCTGTGTCAACAAACTACAAGAAAACCCCGATAAAGCCTACCCCAGCCAGCTCTCCCCTAAAAGTGTCTAAAACAGAGATTTTCAACAAGGCTAAGGCTTAACCCCAAGCCTTCCCGGGACCCTTAAACACCATAAACTAACACATTACACATAGCATACACATAGAAATACATTAAATGCAAAGCCCCAAGTCAGGATGTTATAGTTCTACCCCTTTAAAGAAATTTCGGCCTCGAAATTACCTGGACCAAAGAGATGTGGGTATTGCTGCTGCATAACATCCTCTGGCTCCCATGTAGCCTCTTCTGAACCGTGTTGATTTCCTTCGCAAGACCTTAACGTCGCGATCCAAGATCAGTACTGGCTCCTCTTTAAAGGTTAAATCAGGCCTTACTTCGATTTCCTCCAACGGTACAATGTGAGATGGATCTGAACGATAGCATCTCAGCATTGAGACATGAAACACATCATGAATTTGACTTAACTCCGAAGGTAACTCGAGTTGATAGGCTACTGGTCCCACACACTTCAATACACGGTAAGGCCCAATGAACCTGGGGCTTAGCTTACCCTTCTGTCCAAACCTTAAAACATTCTTCCACGGTGAAACCTTTAAGAAGACCTGATCACTTACTGCAAATTCTATGTCCTTATGCTTGATGTAATGCCTTCTAGAATCTCGACGTAAACCTAGGATCTCTGTCTAAGATGATACATACTGGTACCCCATGGAACCTCACAATCTCTGCTATATACAACTTAGCCAACTTTTGTAGAGAGTAATCAACCCGGACCGATATGAAATGAGCAAATTTATCAAACGATCAACAATTACCCAAATCGAATCCTTCTTAATAGGTGTGGGAGGTAGCCCACTAACAAAGTCCATTGTGACCCTCTCCTATTTCCACTGTGGAATCTTTACTGGCTGCAATAATCCCGAAGGCAACTGATGCTCTGCTTTTACCTACTGGCACGTCAATCATTTACTAACGAATTTGGTTACCTTCCGCTTCAGACCTAGCCACTAAAATTATTCTCGCAAGTCCCGATACATCTTACTGCCTCCAGGATGCATAGCGTATGGACTACTATGCACCTCCTGGAGAATCATCTGCCTTAACCCAATGTCCCTCGGCATGCAAACTTTCTTACAGAAACACATAACCCCATCACTATTTAGGCTATAATCTTCTACCCCACCATTCTATACTTGAAGTAGTCGAGCACTCAAGACGTCATCCAACAACTGCCTCTCTTTAATCTGACTTGTCCACGTTGGTTTCACCAGAAGCTCAGCTAACAAACTCCCGTCATCATACAGGCTAAGATGGGCAAACATCGCCCTCAAATCTGAGATCACCATAATGCTTAATGCACCTGCCACCATGTTAGCTTTACCCGGATGGTACTCGATCGAACAGTCATAATCCTTTAACAACTCAATCCATCTCCTCTGTCTTAAATTCAACTCCTTCTGGGTGAGAAGGTACTTGAGACTCTTGTGATCTGTATAAATGATGGACTTCTCCCCATACAGATAATGTCTCTAAATTTTCAAAGCAAAAACTACTGCCGCCAACTCCAAGTCATGTGTGGGACAATTTAACTCAAAAGTCTTAGCTGCTCGAGACGCATACGCAACAACCTTTCTATCTTGCATCAACACACACCCTAAACCTGTGTGTGAAGCATCACAGTAAACCACAAACTCCTTTCTAGCCTCCGGCTAAATCAACACCAGAGCCTCCGTCAAAATTCTCTTCAGCTACTCAAAACATTCCAGTTGTTTGTCAGTCCACACAAAAGGTACCCCTTTCTGCAACAACTTGGTTAAAGGAGCCGCAATCAAGTAGAATCCTTCAACGAATCTTCTGTAATACCCAGCTAGACCAAGAAAACTCCTAATTTCTGCCACAGACTTAGGTGGCTTCCAATCCAGCATAGCTTCAACCTTCCAGGGGTCAACCCTAATCCCCTCAGCAGACACAACATGACCCAAAAAGGTAACTTCTTTTAGCCAGAACTCGCACTTGCTGAACTTGGCAAACAATTTCTTTTCCTTCAGAATTTGCAACACCATACGAAGGTGTGAATCATGTTCCTCCTCTGACTTTGAATACACCAGAATATCGTCTATAAATACTACAAGGAATCGGTCTAGATAGGGTTGGAAAACCTGGTTCATCATGTCCATAAATGCTGCTGGTGTGTTGGTCAAACCAAATGGCATCACCAATAATTTGTAGTGGCCATAGCGAGTTCGAAATGCTGTCTTGTGAATGTCTGCCTCCTTGACCTTCAGCTGATGATAACCTGACCACAAATCTATCTTCGAGAAGACTTAAGCCCCCTTCAGTTGATCAAACAAGTCATCAATTCTCGGCAGCGGGTACTTATTCTTGATGGTCAACTTGTTTAACTGACGGTAATCAATACACATATGCATTGATTGTCTTTCTTCATAACGAATAATACTAGCGCTCCCCAGGGTGATACACTCAGTTGGATGAAACCTCGATCTAAAAGTTTCTGAATTTGAGCTTTCAATTCCACTAATTCCTTGGGCGCCATCCTATATAGGGCAATCAATACAGCACTATCCCCGGATAAAGATCAATACCAAATTCCACCTCTCGGTCCGGAGGTAGTCTTGGAAGCTCTTTCAGAAAAACCTCAGGAAACTCCCTCACTGTCCTAACATCCCCCACATCTAAGTCCTTGACCTCCAATGTACAAACCAGAGCTATGTATGCCTCACAACCCTTCTTCACCATTCGCTCAACCTTTAAAGTAGACATTACGTTAGATAGGTAGTTCCTCCTCTCACCCATTACCACCACCTCTTCATCTCGAGAGTTCTCAATACGATGCGCTTGGCAGCACAATCCAAATTTGCTCGATACCTTACTAACCAGTCCATGCCTAAAATCAGCTCAAACTCCCCGAATGGTAGTTCCATCAGATCACTGGGATAACCACCCCTTAAACTTCTAAAGGTATAGCCCTAAAAAGTCTGTTCATCACTACCGATTGTCCTAACGGACTAATTACTGTCATCTCCCTAGAAGCAATCTCAGAGTCTATTCTTAAAGTATCAGATACCCCACTAGCAACATAAGAATGTGTTGATCCTATATCAATTAATGCAGTATAAGGTAACCCATAAATAAGGAACGTACCAGTTATGACGTCCGACGCCTCTCCCTCTTATCGACTCTAGCTGCATAGACCAACCCAGGCCGTCTTGCATTGGTGTTCCCTGCACCTCTGCCTCGTGCTCCACGCCCACGACCAAAACCATTACACCTTCTAACCAGACCACGACCCCTTTATGGTTGCTGCACACCTCTACCTGACTGCACGTAACCCCGACCCACTGGTTGCACTCTGCCCAACTCTTGTGGACAGTCCCTTATTCAATGCTCTGTAGACCCACACTTGAAACAGCCTGTACCACTAGCCCATCACTCACCAAAATAAAATTTATCACATCGAGTACACCTCAAAGGTCGACTATCAATAGCAGATCTCACAACACGATTTGGCCCCTCAAACCTAAGCCCTTTCTGTAACCACCCAACTGATCCTGAATAACCAACATTCTTTTTATTTCTATTCCTATCTCTCTCCTGATTCTGCGTTTTGGACTTCTTCACCTCCTCAGCTATTTTAGCCTTTTCCACAGGTACAACAAACTCCCTCTCTCGCTGTGGAGCTATTAGCACTCGCAACTCATCTCTCAACCCATCCTCAAACCGAACACAATGCTCATGGTCTGTGGCCACAATACCCTGGGCATAACGGCCTAAATGTAGGAATTCTGCTTCATACTCTGACACCGACTTACTCCCCTAAACCAGATTTAGAAATGCCTTACGTTGCGCATCCACATAACTTGATCTGACATACTTCCCTTGGAATGTTGCCTTAAAGAAATCCCAAGTGATACGATCAGCCATTATACCATCCCTGACCATGAGCCACCACTGATACGCCTCGTCCCGAAGAAGAGACATGACTCCTTTCAACTTCTCCTCCGCCGCGAAGTCAAGATCATCCATTATACGCTCAACTGCTTCTAACCAATATTTAGCTGCGTTGGGAGCTACGCCAGAAACGCCCCTAAATATTTTTGCTCCATTGGCTCGGAGTCGTTCTGACACAGATTTCTGAGCTCTGGTGCCCATGCCTACCCCAGCAACTCTTTTCAAGACCCGTAACATCGCCTAGTACATCGCATCATCCCCGCCTGCTTGGCCTTAAAATTCTACTTCCACCGCTGGTGGCACTGGTATCTCACTTTTTGACCCATGACCAGATCCTATTGGTTCCGAAACAGTAGTCCTGCCCCTACCACACCACGTACATTACGTCCACGCCCCCGAGTGCTCATGACTAACATTTGTGACTTAATCTGATTAAAAGTTTTATGAGTTAGTATTTCTTTCACTATTTAACACCTAGTAGTTTTATGAGAAATAGTCTTAGAGCATAGTTTTCGCAAAACAACCCAAAATGTTTCAGTCCCTAAGGCTCGTGTCTCTTAAAACTAGAAAACATACTCAATCATACCTACAGTCATTTCATGCATGCACCAACAATAGTTTAGAACCTTACATGCGTGGATCGAGTGCTGGTAGACTCAAATGCCATATTTCGATTAAAACATTTCCTCCAAATCACATTGATTTAATAAAACACTATTGAACCCATTTCACAGCCTGAGTTTTGCAAACCTAGGCTCTGATACCAAAATTGTAACACCCCAAACCTGACCTAAACATTACGACCAGATCCGATGTGTCACAGGGAAAGTTTTGTAAAAAGACTTTGAAATTTAGATAAAAACCCATAAGTTTACGGCTTTTTTTATTTTCTCTTCTTGTTTGTTTTAGGTGACATTTTGAAACCAGTGGGTTGTAGCTTAAGAAAAATTTAGAAGTTTAATTGATCATTAATTCATTATCATTGTTAGCAATTGTGGGAAAATGAACGTTTAACGTTACTGCTGTTAAAAAACTTTAGTTTACTTCTGGCTTAAAAGAAAACATGTTAATATCATGGCATAAGTAAATGCTAACAATTAAAACCTAAATATCAGTTTAAAAAGGCCTTATTACAACAACTAAAATCCCTTAAGTAAAGCAGTTTAAGAAAGAAATTGAGTTTACGAGAAAATGGCATGCTATGGCCTCCATGTGTCCGCTCCGGCTCCCTGATCCACGATCTACTAACTACCTGCAAGGTTAAGCAGAGGGTGTGAGTCACCAAGACTTAGTGTGTAAATCCCCCTTAAAATAACATGAATGACTCCAAGCCCACAATCACATATTGGACCTTAGCCCAGTCAAAATAACATACACAAATATGAATGCAGTATACCCAGCCCTAACCTAGGTTTTTCCATCCTATACACACCACCCGTACCAACCAATCACACCGTGGGGATTTCTACAATCAACCCTCCATCCGTTACACACCTTATGTGGCACCTAGCCACTGGTGACAGAGTCACAAAATGTCCTTTGTGGGGCTAACCCACTTGTGGTACCAAACCACTAGTGACAATCCCTAATAATCATGTATGCGGGGCCAACCCATTGTGGTATCAAACCACTAGGATGAGTCACAAAATCATATACATGTGGTACCAAACCATTGGTGGCTCCAAACCACTGAGACTTAGTCATGAAATCAAGAATGTGGGGCCAACCTACTTGTGGTACCAAACCACTAGTGACATTCTTAAGCACTTCCCCTCCTTACATCATATCTAACCTATGCGTGACATGTGTAAACCAAATGAAAGTATCATGCTATTTAAAAGATCAGTATCATTATGGCATAATTTTATTACCTCATACATAACAACAAGGTACTTGCCTGGTATTCCAACCAAACCCATAGAGGCATAACGACTATCCATGTAGTCACTTCGGCTTTTCAGCCCTTAAACGATTAGTATCATATATTAATATTAAAGTGTGAAGTTTTACACACCTGATTACAAACAGCACTATGCTATCTATGTCGCCACTATCACTAGCAGGAACCACCGCTATCCGCCTCTTGATCGCTCGAAGTCGGCCCACAACTCGGTGGCCAATCTCAAATAGTAGACACAGCGCTCCTTAAATTTAGGGGCTGGGATCAAGGGTCCAACCCCTCCCTTCGCTTGGCTGACATTCGAGTCCTTGAATGATCTTTGTTAAAAGATACTATATTAAAATAATGATTACTTAATGAAAAACTGAGTTAAGATACGAGTAACGAAAGGAAAACAGATCAAATAACTTAGAGAGAAATGAAATCCTACCTTGAGATCTCAAATGACGAGATAAGGTTCACTTGGTTCCTCAGCTTGGAGTTCGACTGCTTCAGCTAATCAGGATTCCTAGATAGGCGCCCCAAAGAGAAAAGAATGATAAGAAAGTGTAAACCCAAAAGTAAAACTCTAAGCCAACTAGCCATTCGGCTTTGGCAACTAGAAACCGAAAGAAAATAGAAAAAGAGATGACTGAATCCCTCTTACCTTTAGTTGACAGGAACCAACTCCCCTTCAGCCCCTTCAAACGATTGCCAAATGCTGAAAAACGCAAAGACAAGGCCCCTCCTTCAATCGACCAAGAAGAAATATAGAAGGGGTAAGAAGTAATGAGTGATTCGGCTACAAAAGAAACTTATGAGAGGACGAGGGATATGTTTCTACTGAGTCAAATACTGGTTTAAAGAAGAGAATAATGAAACAATGACTATTTAGCTTTAGCAGAAAATGGAGAAGGGAATGGGAGTAGATAGGGTTTCGGCTTTGAGATAGAACAAATAGAGAAGAGAAAATAAAAGTGATCACAAACGAGATGGTGGGTTGCTTTCAATTGTGAAGCTTACGGGTACGAGTGGGGAAAAAGAGAGATTCAGTGGAGGCTAACAAAGTTTTGGCTTAAGAGGGGAAGGGAAGAAGAATAGAAGCAATGGAAATGGTGAGTGGAATGATACTAAGGTGCGGCTTGAGAGTCTTAGATGGAGAAGGGAAAAATTAAAGAGAAGAAAGTGCACCTATGGTCTGCCACATTTAGCTAAAGAGTAAAAGAAGGGGAAATGAAAGTTAATCAAAGCAATTTGGCACACCAAGAAAATGGACTCAAAACAACAGCGAAAAAAAACTAAAACCCCTTAATGCATTTTGGCAGACTTACCCCCTTAGCTTCCAAAATCGAAATTTCCCCTTCCATCCCATAAAATTCGGCCACCAACTCTCCACAACCACACCTTGATTACCTCCTAAACTCACTCTCATTCACCCATTTGAAAATGTTGACCCATTCAAATCCCACCTTCTTCCATTGGCTAACCATTCAAATATCTTGACCAATCCAACATCCACACTCCAAGGTTCCCAACTGAATCCAACACTACCCCCCTTAATGCCAAAAATAAGTTCAAAAAATGAAGATTTCGTGACTTGAACCTACTCCCAACTCCTCTAAGCTTCCCTTTTTGAGGTGTCAACTTTCCCTTGCTCCTAGGCGTCACCTTGCCACTCCACCACCTCACTTCCTATGTCAACAAACTACAAGAAAACCCTTATAAAGCCTACCCCATACAGCTCTCCCCTAAAAGTGTCTAAAACAGAAATTTTTAGCAAGGCTCTTAACCCCAAGCCTTCCCGAGACCTTTAAACACCCTAAGCTAACACATTACACATAGCATACACATAGAAAGACATTAAATGCAAAGCCCCCAAGTCTGGATGTTACATCTTGTTTATCCTTCTTCTCATCCATATTAGCACTCATTTCTTGATTAATCGGTAAGTGTTCCTTTCAACTATTAATCTTCTTTATTGTAATGCCGAATCAATATTTTTGGTTTGGGATGGTCATTTTGACCGAGACCATCACGTATTCTCTCTCAAACAAGAGAATTTCTTCTCCGTAGAAATATAGTGGAAGGTCGAAACTTGGATTTTCCAAAGTCATCGTATAATCGCTAGAAATCTATCCTAAAATATTTAAGG
Organism: Gossypium rotundifolium; assembly: GCA_025506655.1. NCBI lineage: Eukaryota > Viridiplantae > Streptophyta > Magnoliopsida > Malvales > Malvaceae > Gossypium > Gossypium rotundifolium. Next base: position 62,581,111 of record CP106723.1, on the reverse strand, counting down.
CAAGACTTCTTCACGAATTCTATAATCACTCTTTATTCGTTAAAATGTTATTAGTATGGTGATGATTAACCGATTTTATTATAGGGACTTTATCGCTTGATCTATTTAATCGTTGATCACTTGAATTTTTTTGGTAAGCCGACCTATTCCTTAAATCAATCGTTCATATCAACGTAATATTAGCTTTCTTAAAATGGATAAAAAGGGTTTCATAATAAACTTTTATAAACATATTTTTAACTTGGAAATTTCTCTTAACATTTTTTCATCAACACTTTTAAAAATTATTTTTTAAATTCTTCTCAAACCATTAACGATATTTTCAAAGTCACGATTTATAAGATTTTCATATCTCAAATTTATCGAATTATCAATCAAACTTTTATTAAATAATATTTTATCAAAAAACTTTTAAAAGGGAGTTGTTTTAATTGATCTGTTTAGGGAAAAAAGACTTAGTAGTATTTTCTCATGTGACATGTTAAATCTAGCCTTAACGCATGGGCCGAGTTTGGGGTGTTACATTTTATGGTATCAGAGCCCGGTTCAAAACTCGGCTGTAGTTTGGGTTCAAAAATAATTTTTTTTTCAAAATTGTTTTGAAATGTAAAAAAATTAGAACATATGTTTTAAAGGAAGTATGGCACCACGAGTATCCAACACCAAGTCAAGTAAGTGTATGTTATTATTGTATGATTAATGATTATGATATGACTGTAAGAATATTCTAGAAATTCTAGTTTTAGGTATCGAAACTATAGAGATTGAGACTATAGGATGTGATTGCGAAAACAACTTTACTTCTTATGTTTTATAAAACATTGTGTAATAAACACTGAAATAGTATACTGATTCATAAGACGTTCAATCAGATTAAATCGAATTACCCAATATGAGTGCTAGAGGACGTGGACGCGATAGACGTGGCTGAGGTAGAGGCCAAGGCGCTAGAGTTGCGTCTGAAGCATCGGGACATATGCCAGAAATGGACGCACCTGCGTCACTTGTGACTGAAATTGGATTACAAGACCGTATGAGGGAGGACATTGCTCTGTCCCAAGCAATGTTGCGAGTCTTGGAAAGGGTTGTTGGGGTTAGAACTGGGCTAGTAGCTCGTGGGTCAATTTCAGAGCGACTCAGATCAAATGGTGCTGAGGTTTTTAGGGTATCTCGGGTGTAGCCCCAAATGTCGCGGAATACTGGCTTGAAGCTATGGATTTTATCATGGATGATCTAGATTACACTGCAGAGCAAAAGCTGAGAGGAGCTGTGTCCTTGTTGAGAGACGAGGCGTATCAATGGTGGCTCACTGTTTGGAAAGGCACTCAGGCCGATCTTGTAACTTGGGATTTCTTCAAAACTGCATTCCAAGGAAAGTATGTAGGGGCTAGATATGTAGATGTCCTGAAGGAAGGAATTCCTAAATCTGGTTCAAAGATGTAAGAATGTGGCAGCTTATGAGGTAGAAGCCCATTTTCATAGCAGATTAAATAATAATCAATTAAATCACATGGATATGTACAAATAATGAAATGCAAACCCAACCCACCTAATATCCATCCTCTACACACCACCGTACCAACCAACACACCATGGGATTACTAAATCGACCCTCCATCCGCTACACACCATCGAAGGCGATTCTTTGCAGCCAACATGCACATCGCCCTTATAATTTTGTGGCAAGGCCACAGACAAAATTGTGACCAAGTCACTAGATTTCATATTTGTGACCAAGTCACCAGATTTCAAATATGTGACCGAAGTCACTAGATTTCATATTTGTGACCGAAGTCACCAGATTTCAAATATGTGACCGAAGTCACGGAAATGTGGTAAAACCACCAGAATACTTCCTCCTTTATTAAATATACCCATATGCCCATGCACATACATATCATTTAGTTGTCATGCCATTTACCCCAAAATCATAATATAATCATACTTATTTCACATTTTATGCATATATCAAAATTAACGTAAATATTGGGGTAAACATATTCGAATATCGATACCATGAATGGTATCCAAAAATCATTATTAAACACATTATCATAAAATCACATATAAAAATAGATCTATGAGTTTTTAATGTAGGGTTACACACCTTATGACGGTGAGAACGATACTCTCTCGCTCACAACACCTAGTTAATTAGCACACTTGGTTAGTATACACTATTACTAATAGAATTACACTTATTGACGAGAGATCTAAATCCTTACCCTCGATTCTCGAACAACCATTATTTGTGGTTTTCTCCGCTAGATGGATCAAAACCCGCAGATATCCCACCAACGTAAAGTGGTTCGGTTGTGCGTACTACTTCAAATAACCGATCTTCGTTAGCGAGAGGGTCCACAACCGGTGGAAAATCTCTTCACCGATACTGATTTCTTCGCTTGAAGTTTGATGGTAAAAAAGGCCTCCTCTCTTCCAAACACTCAGACCGCTCTTTTCTTACCTATCTTGTTAGTCTTAAATCACCCCTAAAAATAAAGTTGATTAGTGATCCATTCTAAAAGGATTAATATAACCAAAAAGGAATAATCTTACCTTGGATGATTTCAAAGGTTACTTCTTAAAAGTTGGCTTCTACAAAGGTCCTTAAAAAGCCTTTTCAAGTATTCGGCCTAGGAGAGAAAATAAGAGATCATGATTCTAAATTTGCCAAAGTAAAAAGAAAGAAATAATGAAAATGATTAACAAAAAGTTTTACTTACCCACTTGAAGATTCGGCCTAAAACAAAAATAAGAGAATAAAAATGGATTTGGTAGTTTCGTTTTGTACAAAAAGAAAAGGAGAAAAAGGTGGTGATTTATGGCCAAAATGGTCTCGGTTTTCAAAGAAAGAAAAGGAGAAAGGAGATCAAAATAGAATATGATTCGGCTTGAACAAAAAAAAAGAAAAGGATTGATGATTCTTGGTTTTAGTAGAAAATAGTTTCGGTTGAGAGAAGAAAGAAAGAAAATGAAATGAGAAGGAAAGAGAAAAGGAAGAAAAAGAGAAAAAGAAAGAGAGATTAAAAGAAGATGATGATGATGAAAATGATTCTCAAAGAGAAAAGAGATAGGTTTTGGGGCTTAGGTGCATTCGGCCAAGAGGGAGAAATAAAGAAAAATGGTGCTTGAACTTTGGTACTTTCGGCAATGAGAGAAAAAAAAGAAAAGAAGAAAGGCTTTTCCAACTTTTGATGCTTTTGACAAGAATTTTGAGAGAATAGGAATTTTAATCGAAATGGTCAAAATGAGAGCCAAAACAAAGAGAAGTTTTTACCTAATACCCATAGCAAGATTCGACTAAGAGAAAAAAAAATATTGGACAAAGGAAAAATGCACAAATGACAACCTTTTGGTCAACTAAAACCTCCCTAATCCTATACCAAAATTCGTCCAACACAATAGCCTACACAATCCCCTTTTTTCCTCCTTAATTCTTCCCCATCATCCCTTAGATTGCTATCACCATTAACCACCCTCTTTAGCCCCTAAATCGATTAGGTTCATGGTCAAATGACCATGAACAAGTTTCAAAACATTGCCCATATATCAAGCCTTTTGTCCCCCCTATCTTATCATCCTATCTTGATTCCATGCCATAAGTCTTTAGCTTGCCTTTTTCATATGGTCAAATAGCCAAAATTAAAAGAATGCTCATCCATTCTAGAAGGGTCTTGGCCGACACTATAGGGAAGGAAACAGAAAATAAAAATCCTTCCATTTGCTAGCTAGGGGATTCGAACCTCTCCCCTCAAGCACTCATCCATGTGTCCTAACCACTTTGCTAATTACTCATCTTATGCTTTAAACTCCTTGTCATTAATTCTTAAAGCCTAACATGCTTAGCTCCATCTTATTTATTAGAAATTAAAAGTTTCACTAAGCATTCACTTAATTAATGAAGTTCAAAAATAAACTTCCAGAACATACTCAATCATAATTAAACTTGCAACATCATTTAATTAAGTAAGATGCATAACCCCTAATTATCAGGATGCTACAGTTCTACCCCCTTTAAAAATAATTTCATCCTCGAAATTACCTGGCTGGAATAAGTGAGGGTATTGCTGTCGCATCGCTTTCTCCGGTTCCCACGAAGCTTCTTCTGATCCATGATTACGCCATAATACTTTGACGAGAGGAATCAACTTTCTCCGTAAAACCTTTACATCTCGCTCTAGAATTTGTATTGGCTCCTCTTCATAGGACAAATCTGGTCTTAATTCCACCTCCTCAACTGGCACTACATGAGATGGATCCGATCGGTAACAGCGTAACATTGAAACATGGAACACATCGTGCATTTACTTCAACTCCGAAGGTAATTCTAACTGATATGCCACAGGTCCGACCCGCTTCAAAACCCGATAAGTTCCAATGAACCTGGGACTTAACTTCCCCTTGCGACCAAATCTCATTACCTTTTTCTAAGGTGAAACCTTTAGGAAAACTTGGTCCCCCACAGCAAACTCTATTTCTTTCCGCTTTAGATCTGCGTATGACTTTTGCCTGTCAGATGCTTCTTTTAACCGAGCTCGGATTACTTTAACCTTTTCTTTGGATTCAGCCACTATTTCTGGACCCAAATCTGATGTTCCCCTAATTCTGTCCAACATGTAGGAGTGCGACACTTCCGTCCATATAGTGCTTCATATGGTACCATCTGAATACTGGCTTGGTAACTGTTGTTGTACGCAAATTCTGCTAATGGTAAGAATTCCTTCCAACTTCCCTTGAAATCTATCACACTTCTAATATTTGGATTACTCGTTCAGATTGGCCATCAGACTGTGGGTGAAATGCCGTACTGAAATCCAATCTGGTGCCCAAAGCCTGATGTAATACTTTCCAAAACCGAGACGTAAACCTCGGATCCCTATCCGAAATAATCGACAACGGCACTCCATGCAATCTCACAATCTCAGCCACATATAACTTCGCCAATTTCTGTAAAGAGTAATCAACCCGAACTGGGATAAAATGTGCATATTTGGTCAATCGGTCCACTACCACCCAAATCGAGTCTTTCTTAGTAGGCGTAAGAGGAAGCCCACTAACAAAGTCCATGTGATTCTCTCCCACTTCTCATGTGGAATCTTTATCTACCAAGCAATCCCGAAGGTACTTGATGTTCAAACCTTGACTTCATACACGCTAAGCACTTTCCTACATACTCCGTAACTCTCGCTTAAGTCCAGCCACCAAAACCGATCTCGCAAATCTCTCAGATAACTTACTTCCTCCAGATGCATAGCATAAGGGCTACTATGCGACTCTCAAGAATCTTTTGCCTCAATTCACGATCCCCAAGATACAAACTTTACCTTTGTAACATAATAACCCATCTTTATTAATACCAAAATCTTCAAATTCTCCATTCGCACTGCCGAATCTTGACACTCGAACTTCATCTATCAATCGCCTCTCTTTCACTTGACTCAACCATGTCTACTTAACTTGAAGTTACGCCAACAAGCTTCCGTCATCGTAAAGACTAAGATGTGCAAACAACGCCCTTAAATCTGACACCACTTTCCGACTTAGAGCGTCTGCCACCACATTCGCCTTGCCTGGGTGGTACTCAATAGAATAGTCGTAGTCTTTCAATAATTCTATCCACCTTCGCTGCCTCAAATTTAGTTCTTTCTGAGTCAGTAGATATTTCAGACTTTTGTGGTCAGTGTATATCACTGACTTTTCCCCATATAAATAATGTTGCCAAACTTTAAGAGCAAAGACTACAGCTGCCAACTCCAAATCATGCGTCGGTTAATTAACCTCGTGAGGTCTCAACTGCCGAGACGCATATGCAACTACCTTCCCGTCTTGCATCAGAACACATCCTAATCCCGTGTGAGAAGCGTCACAATACACGACAAAATCCTTTCCCCGCCTCAGTCAATCAAAATAGGAGCTTCAGTCAAAACCTTCTTGAGCTTCTCAAAACTCTCTTGTTGCTTATCAGCCCACACGAAAGATACTTCTTTTCTCAGCAATTTTGTTAAGGGTGTAGCTATCGATGAGAATCCTTGACGAATCTTCGTAGTATCCGCTAACCCTAAGAAGCTGTGAACTTCAAGCACGGACTTAGGTGGTTTCCAATCTAACATGACCTCAATCTTCCGAGGATCCACCCTTATCCATTCTGCAGACACCACATGGCCTAAAACGCAACCTCTTTCACCAAAATTCACACTTCATCAATTTGGCATAAAGCTTCTTCTCCTTAAAACTCGCAACACAATCCAAGATGCTCATCATGTTCCATCTCAGACTTAGAATACACCAGGATGTCGTCTATGAATACCACGACGAATTGATCCAAGTAGGGCTGGAAAATCCGGTTCATCATACCCATGAATGCAGCTGGGGCGTTCGTCAATCCGAATGGCATTACCAGAAATTCATAATGCCCATATCTAGTCCGGAAAGCCGTCTTATGGATATTCGCTTCTTTCACTTTAAGCTGATGATACCCCGACCTTAGATCAATCTTTGAGAATACTGTATCTCCCTTAAGCTGATCGAACAAGTCGTCAATCCTCGACAAAGGATACTTGTTCTTGATGGTCAGCTTATTCAACTACCGGTAATCTATACACATCCTCATCGATCCGTCCTTCTTCTTCACAAATAGGACCGGTGCTCCCCATGGGGACACACTAGGTCGGATAAATCCACGATCAAGTAACTCCTGAATTTGAGCCTTAAGCTCAACTAATTCCTTCGGTGCCATTCTATATGGAGCAATAGAAAAGCGCTGCCTGTGCAATAAATCAATCCGAACTCTACCTTATGATCCGGAGGCAAACTTGGAAGTTCTTTGGGAAAAACATCTACAAATTCATTCACAGTCCTGACTTCTTTAACAGTTGCCTCCTTAGCCTCCAAGGCACTCACCAACATTAGGAAGGCTACACATCCCTTTCTAACCATCTTTTCTGCCTTAAGAGCGGATACTACATTAGATAAGTAGTTCCGTCTCTCGCCCATCACTACAACTTCTTTGTCATCAAGAGTTCTTAAGGACATTCGCTTAGCAGCACAATCCATATTTGCACGACACTTCACAAGCCAGTCCATGCCTAAGATCGGTCGATTCTCGAATGGCAACTCCATTAAATCACCGAAATTGCGTTCCTTGAACTTCTAAAGGCACTTCCTTAAAAGTTTATCTATAACTATTGTGCATCTAAAGGACTAAATACGACCATCTTCCTAGGTACAGTCTCAAAAGTCACATGCAAAGTCCCAGATACTTCACTAGCGATATATGAGTGAGTTGACCCTATATCTATCAAAGCAATAAAGGGCAACCCGTAAATCGAAACGCACTGTGATTACATCAAAAGGCCATCATCTTCTCTGCGATTTAATCGCATATACGGACTGGCCGTCTCGCCTCGAGCTACCACGCTTCTCGCCTAAAGTTTCATGACCTTTACCGAACCATTACCCTTCCAATAGGACCATGACCCCTTATCAATTTCATTGTTTACCTCGCCACTTGATTAACACCACGACTGCTAGGCGATTCTTTTCTGAATTCTTCGGGCAATCCTTGATCATATGGTCTTTAGATCCGCACTTGACACATCCCCCGGTCTTTTTCCAACACTCTCCCGGGTGCATTTTTCCACATTGGGCACAAGCACGATGTTGTCCACCCGTAGCAGTCTGCTGACTTCGTGATCCTTCATTTCTTGGTTTCTTCTAAAAATTCCTGGATGACCCTGAAGACCCAAAGCTTCTCTTATTCTTATTCTGGCCTCTGTTCCGGTTCTGTCTTTTAGTCCTCTTAACTTCTTCAGCTATTCTTGCTCTTTCTACTAAGATTGCAAAATCTCTTTCACGGTGCGGAGCAATCATCACTCGCAGTTCATCTCTAAGTCCATCTTCAAATCTGATATACCTTTCATATTCCATAGCCACTATCCCTCTGGCATAATGGCTAAGTCGCAAAAATTCTGCTTCATATTCAGCTATCGACTTGTTTTCTTGCACCAAATTCAGAAATGTCTTCCTCTGAGAGTCGATGTAGCTAGCTCCAACGTATTTTTCGTCGAATTTAATTTTAAAATACCCCCAATCCAATCGATCCTCAGGGGTACTTTCCTTAATAGTGAGCCACCACTGGTAGGCTTCATCACGGAGTAGTGAAATAGCACCTTTCAATTTTTCTTCAGCAGTGTAGTCTAAATCGTCCATGATCCTCTCGACCGCTTCCAACCAAGATTCCGCTACATTTGGAGCTACTCAGATACTCCCCGAAAACCTCGGCTCCATTCGATCTTAGTCTCTCACCATCGATTTTCGAGACCCATTTCCAGAACTAGCTTCTGCTACTCGTTCTAAAACTCGCAGCACAGCTTGTGGTACTGCATCACCTCCTTCATTTTGCTCTTGAAAATCCACCCCAACAGTCGGTGGTTGAGCTTCATTTTCGGAACCTTGACCAGATCTAACTGGTTCCGACACAGCCATTCTTCCTCATCCACGTCCACGACGACCACGTCCCCTAGAACTCATGTCTACTACGTGTCTTATCTATTTTACGAAGAAGTCTTATGTATTAGAGTCTTTTCACTTCTTATTAAAAAAAGTTTTATGAAGTAGATATTCAGTGGTTTTTCCGTAGTAGCACACATACACCTAGGGTCCATGTCTCTAAAGTTATAGTTTCCTTAAGCTTATCAGACTTTCATATCACTTTATCAATAAAGATACATACCTGATGGATCTGGGCTGAAAACTCGGGTGCCATGCTCTTATAAAACCATTTTAACTTAAGAAAACTTTTAAAAAGTCATTTGGAACAATTTTTGAAAACGTTGTGGGCTTCAAAACCCAAGGCCGAGAGTTTAAAACTGGGCTCTGATACCAAGTTGAAACACCCCAAACCCGGCCCAAAAAGCCTGACCGGATTTGTTATGTTCCTCGAATCTAACTTTAGCAAATTCTCATTTTATTTAAGAAAAACTTGATGATTTTTGTAGAAAACAGATTAAATTAATATTTTAGGTTGAAATCAAATTGTAAAGTAAATTTATGTCTTTTAAAACATTATTTTAGAAGGAGTTAATAAATTAAAAGAAAACCAAATTTAAGGAAATTACTTTAAAACATATATATATTAGTGACAAAAACATTTTTAAATTATTTATCGAAAAACCATTTAGTTATTTAATAGATATTTGTCCATGGCAAAATAAAAGTCCAAACACAAAAATTAAAATAGTTTATAGTGGCCTTATTACAAAAATAGCAAACCCATAATAAAGTCTAAGTAGTAAAAATTAAATAAGTTTAAATTGGAAAATCTTCAAAATACTTGATATGAGCATTGGCCACCACTTGAGTCCTTGTCAGTCCGATCCATCGCACTACTGAATCATCTCGAAAAGTTATCCCACAAAATGGGTGAGTTATAAACTCAATGTGTAACACATACATTAAAAAGCCCATTTTATCATATGCCTTAAAGCCCAAAAATTTCACATATGGCCATAGGCCCATTTAACTCATATTTTAGCCCAAAGGCCCATTTAGCTCATATTTAGCCAAAAGCCCATTTTCATAGCAGATTAAATAATAATCAATTAAATCACATGGATATGTACAAATAATGAAATGCAAACCCACCCACCTAATATCCATCCGCTACACACCACCGTACCAACCAACACACCGTGGGATTACTAAATCGACCTTCCATCCGCTACACACCATCGAAGGCAATTCTTTGCAGTCAACATGCACATCGCCTTATAATTTTGTGGCAAGGCCACAGACAAAATCATGACCAAGTCACTAGATTTCATATTTGTGACCAAGTCACCAGATTTCAAATATGTGACCAAGTCACCGGATTTCATATTTGTGACCGAAGTCACCAGATTTCAAATATGTGACTGAAGTCACTGGAAATGTGGTAAAACCACCAGAATACTTCCTCCTTTATCAAATATACCCATATGCCCATGCACATACATATCATTTAGTTTTCATGCCATTTACCCCAAAATCATAATATAATCATACTTATTTCACATTTTATGCATATAGCAAAATTAACGAAATATTGGGGTAAACATACCTGAATATCGTATACCATTGAATGGTATCCAAAAATCATTATTAAACACATTATCATAAAATCACATATAAAAATAGATCTATGAGTTTTTAATGTAGGGTTACACACCTTATGACAGTGAGAACAATACTCTCTCGCTCGTCAACACCTAGTTAATTAACACACTTGGTTAGTATACACTATTACTAATAGAATTACACTTATTGATGAGAGATCTAAATCCTTACCATTGGATTCTCGAACAGCGATTATTTGTGGTTTTTCTCGCTAGATGGATCAAAACCCACAGATATCCCACCAACGTAAAGTGGTTCGGTTGTGCGTATTTACTTCAAATAATCAATCTTCGTTAGCAGAGGGTCCACAACCCGGTGGAAAATCTCTTCACGATCTGACCCTTCGTTTGAAGTTCGATGGTAAAAAAGTGCCTCCTCTCTTCCAAACACTCCGCACTGCTTTTTCTTACCTATCTTGTTAGTCTTAAATCACCCCTAAAAATAAAGTTGATTAGTGATCCATTCTAAAAGGATTAATATAACCAAAAAGGAATAATCTTACCTTGGATGATTTCAAAGGTTACTTCTTAAAAGTTGGCTTCTACAAAGATCCTTAAAAATCCTTTTCAAGTATTCGGCCTAGGAGAGAAAATAAGAGATCATGATTCTAAATTTGCCAAAGTAAAAAGAAAGAAATAATGAAAACGATTGACAAAAAGTTTTACTTACCCACTTGAAGATTCGGCCTAAAACAAAAAGAAGAGAATAAAAATGGATTTGGTAGTTTCGGTTTGTACAAAAAGAAAAGGAGAAAAAGATGGTGATTTATGGCCAAAATGGTCTCGGTTTTCAAAGAAAGAAAAGGAGAAAGGAGATCGAAATAGAATATGATTCGGCTTGAACAAAAAGAAGAAAAGGATTGATGATTCTTGGTTTTAGTAGAAAATAGTTTCGGTTGAGAAAAGAAAGAAAGAAAATGAAATGAGAAGGAAAGAGAAAAGGAAGAAAAAGAGAAAAAGAAAGAGAGATTAAAAGAAGATGATGATGATGAAAATGATTCTCAAAGAGAAAGAGATAGGTTTTGGGGCTTAGGTGCATTCGCCAAGAGAGGAGAAATGAGAAAAATGGTGCTTGAACTTTGGTACTTTCGGCAATGAGAGAAAAAAAGAAAAGAAGAAAGGCTTTTCCAACTTTTGATGCTTTTGACAAGAATTTTGAGAGAATTGGAATTTTAATCGAAATGGTCAAAATGAGAGCCAAAACAAAGAGAAGTTTTTACCTAATGCCCATAGCAAGATTCGGCTAAGAGAAAAAAAAATATTGGACAAAGGAAAAATGTACAAATGACAACCTTTTGGTCAACTAAAACCTCCCTAATCCCATACCAAAATTCGGCCAACACAATAGCCTATACAATCCCCTTTTTTCCTCCTTAATTCTTCCCCATCATCCCTTAGATTGCTATCACCATTAACCACCCTCTTTAGCCCCTAAAATCGAATAGGTTCATGGTCAAATGACCATGAACAAGTTTCCAAAACATTGCCCATATATCAAGCCTTTTGTCCCCCCTATCTTATCATCCTATCTTGATTCCATGCCATAAGTCTTTAGCTTGCCTTTTTCATATGGTCAAATAGCCAAAATTAAAAGAATGCTCATCCATTCTAGAAGGGACTTGGCCGACACTATAGGGAAGGAAACAAAAAATAAAAATCCTCCCATTTGCTAGCTAGGGGATTCGAACCTCTCCCCTCAAACACTCATCCATGTGTCCTTACCACTTTGCTAATTACTCATCTTATGCTTTAAACTCCTTGTCATTAATTCTTAAAGCCTAACATGCTTAGCTCCATCTTATTTATTAGAAATTAAAAGTTTCACTAAGCATTCACTTAATTAATGAAGTTCAAAAATAAACTTCCAGAACATACTCAATCATAATTAAACTTGCAACATCATTTAATTAAGTAAGATGCATAACCCCTAATTATCAGGATGTTACACCGTGGGCCAGGTCGAGGTGGAAATAGTGGAGGACAATGTCAGATTGTACCAGGTAGAGGACGATGTCAGGGTTGGTCTATGCGGTCAGATGCCGAGAGGATGGCGATGCCCCTGATGTGATAACCGGTACATTTTCATATCTGATGTACTTGTTACTACTTTGATAGATATAGGATCCACCTATTCGTATGTTGCTAGTGCTGTATCTGGAAATCTGAACATTAGATTTGAGATTACTGCGAGAGAGATGATGGTAATTAGTCCTTTAGGACAGTCAGTAATAGTAAATAAATTATTTAGAGATTTACCTTTAGAAGTTCAAGGAGAGACATTTTTGGCAGATTTGATGGAACTGCCTTTCGGTGAGTTCAACCTTATTTTTGGCATGGCTGGCTGGTGAAACACCGTGTAAACTTGGATTGTACTGCAAAGCGGATGATGCTAAGAACTTCGAAAGATAAGGAAGTAGTGATGATAGGTGAAAGGAAAAATTATCTATCAAATGTGGTATTCGCTTTAAAGGCAAAAAAGTTGGTGCGAAAAGGGTTTGAAGCATTCCTAGCCTTCATTAGTGCATTGGATGCTAAGGAATTATCGGTGGAAGTTGCTAGGAAGGTGAAAGAGTTTTCGAACATCTTTTCTGAGGAACTTTCTGGATTGCCTCCGGATCGGGAGGTATAGTTTGGCATTGAGTTATTGCCAGGGACGGCTACGGTGTCTATTGCTCCTTATAGAATGGCACCGAAGGAGTTAGTGGAGCTTAAAGCTCAAATTCAGGAGTTGTTGGATCGGGGATTCATCGACTGAGTGTGTCACCGTGGGGAGCACCGGTCTTGTTCGTCAAGAAGAAGGATGGGTCGATGCGTATATGCATTGATTATAGGCAGTTGAATAAGTTGATGATCAAGAATAGGTATCCATTATCGAGAATCAATGACCTGTTCGATCAACTGTGATGAGCTTAGATTTTCTCTAAGATAGATTTGAGATCGGGTTATCACCAACTTAAGGTCAAGGAGGCGGACATCCATAAGACGGTGTTTCAAACTCGTTATGGGCATTATGAGTTCTTGGTAATGCCATTTGGGTTGACTAATGCACCAGCCGCATTTATGGACATGATGAATCGAGTCTCCCAACCCTATTTAGACTGGTTTGTAGTGGTGTTCATAGATGACATCTTCATATACTCGAAGAATGAAGAAGAGCACAATGCACATCTGCGGTAGTATTGTAGATATTATGGGAAAAACAACTTATGCTAAATTTAGTAAGTGTGAATGTTAGCTAAAGGAAGTGACCTTCTTGGGGCATGTTGTGTCGGCCGAAGGAATTTGAGTTAATCCCCGGAAGGTAGAGACTGTGTTGGATTGGAAACCACCGAAATCAGTGGCCAAAATTTAGAGTTTTCTAAGATTTACTGGTTATTATAGGCCTTTTGTTGACGGGTTTTCGTTGATTGCTGCACCCCTAACTAAGCTGTTGCACAAGGGAGTACCTTTTGTGTGGTCAGATCAACAGCATGAAAGCTTTGAAAATTGAAGAAGATTCTAATGGAAACGCCAGTATTGATTCAACCTGAGGCTGGAAAGGAGTTTATTGTTTACTGTGATGTGTCACACACGGGCTTGGGATGTGTGTTGATGTAAAGTGGAAAAGTGGTGGCTTATGCATCTCGTTAGTTAAGGCCGCACAAAGTGAATTATCCCACTAATGATTTAGAGTTGACTGCAGTGGTGTTTGCTTTGAAGATTTGGAGACACTACCTATACGGTGAGAAGTCGATCATCTATACAGATCATAAGAGTCTGAAGTACCTACTTACCCAAAAGGAGTTGAACTTAAGACAGTGGAGGTGGATAGAACTGTTGAAGGATTATGACTTCTCAATCGAGTATCATCCCGGAAAGGCTAACGTGGTGGCAGACGCATTGAGTCGTAAAGTGATATCAGAGTTGAGAGCGATGTTTGCTCATCTCAACTTGTATGAAGATGGTAGTCTGCTAGCTGAACTTCAGTGAAGCCTGCGTAGGCAGGTGAAATTAAGGAAAAGCAGTTATCAGATGAGAAGTTGGGTTCCTTACTTCAGCAAGTGAAAGGTGGTGTGCTAGGGGATTTTAGATTGAATAATGATAGAGTCTTGTGTTTTGCGAAAGAATTTGTATGCCCAAAGATTCAGAATTGAGACAAATGATTCTACGTGAAGCGCATAGTAGCCCTTATGCTATGCACCCCGGGGGAAATAAAATGTATCGAGACCTCCGTGAGCAGTATTAGTGGCCAGGGTTGAAATTGGAGGTTACTGATTTTGTGAGTAAGTGCTTGACATGTCAACAAGTGAAGGCGAAACATCAACTACCGTCAGGATTGCTACAACTAGTGAAGATTCCATTATGGAAATAGGAAGGATAACGATGGATTTTGTTAGTGGGTTACCCTTAACGCCTACTAAGAAAGATTTCATCTGGGTAATAGTGGATCGATTGATGAAGACTGCCCATTTCCTACCTGTTCGTACAGATTACTCATTATAGAAGTTGGCTAAGTTGTACGTAGTAGAGATCGTGAGGTTACATGGGGTACCAGTGTCTATTATTTCGGACAGGGACCCTAGGTTTACATCACGATTTTGGAAAGCCTTACATGAAGCTTTAGGAACCAAGTTGAATTTTAGTACGGCATTTCATCCTCAAACAGATGGTCAGTCAGAGAGAGTAGTCCAAATTCTGGAAGACATGTTAAGGGGCTGTGTGCTTGACTGCAAGGGTAGTTGGGAGGATTTCCTACCGTTGGCAGAGTTTGTATATAACAATAGCTATCAATCCAACATCCAGATGGCACCCTACGAGGCATTGTATGGTTGTAGGTGTCGTACTCTACTTGTTGGACTGAATTGGGGGAGTGACAGTTATTGGGTCCTAAGCTGATATCAGAGACTGAGGAAAAAGTTAAGTTAATTTAGGCACGGTTAAAAGAAGCTTCAGATAGAAAAAAATCCTATGTGAATCTGAAGCGTAAGGATATTGAGTTTACGGTGGAAGATCAGGTCTTTCTAAAGGTCTCACCTTGGAAGAAGATCTTCAGATTTGGAAGGAAGGGCAAGTTGAGCCCTAGGTTCATCGGACTGTATTGTGTGTTGAAGCATGTTGGGCCAGTATCTTATCAGCTTGATTTACCTCCGGAGTTGAGTCAGATACATTTCATGTCTCAATGTTAAGATGTTACCGATCGGATCTGTCTCATATAGTACCGATAGAGAAAGTTGAGATAAGACCTGACTTGTCTTTCAAAGAGGAGCCAGTGCAAATTTTAGATCGGGATGTATAGGTGCTGAGAAGGAAGTCAATACCATTAGTCAAATTTTTGTGGCACAATCACGGATCGAAAGAAGCTACATGGGAGCCTGAAGAAACAATTCGACAGCAATATCATCATCTCTTTTAATCAAGTAAATTTCGAGGACGAAAATTTTTTAAGGGGGTAGAATTGTAACATACTAAAATTTTGTATTTTATGTGTGTTGCATTATTTTGGGTGCTAAGCTAGTTTAACTATTAATTGTGTATGTTTAGGAGGTCTTGAGGAGGCTCGGGGTTTATTTGGACCTAGTAAAAATTTTGGCATTTAGCACTTTAAGGAGATAGAGTAAGTGACCTAAAAACTTATTAATAAATGAGTAAATGGTTAGTATAAGTGAGAAATTAGTTAAGAGGTTATGGCGCCACATGTAGTACCTTGAGGGAAGAGGTTTGAATCCTATTGTGTGCAATTTTTGACTTTTATTTTTGCATTCATTCCCTAAGTGTTGGCCAAGGTGTAATTATGGCAAGATGGCTAAAGAGAATAGGAAAGAATGAAGATGAGGAAAGAAATCATGAAAAAGGGAAAGTAAGGGAAACAAATGGCATTTTCCAAGGAAGATGTTATGGAAAGTATGGGTGGCAAATTGTTGACCATTTTGGTTATGTATGTGGATGGTTTTGGGTGTTAGGGGGGATAGCCGAATTTTCCTTTGGTGTTTTGGTAAAGTTCTAGTGTTTGTTTTGGTAGAATTTCTTTAGTATCAAGTGTGCCATTTTTCTCCAAAATTCTTTTCTCCTAGCCGAATTTGGTCTTTGGCAATTGGTGAAAGTTTTGGTTTTCTTTTTGGCCAAAATTCATTTATGCAACATTGGTGTCATTTTTCTTTCTCCCTAAATTTTCCTTCTTGCTAATTCTTCAAGCCATTGGTGAACTTATTCTCATCTTTTCTTTCTTTTGTTGCCGAATGTACCCAAATATATGAGATCAAAGTTTGTTCACTCATCATTTTTTTGAATATCAAAACTAGTGAACACCCATCTTCTTTTTTTTTCCTTTTCCTTTAATCACCCTTTCAACCCTTCTTCCATATCTTAAAAGCAAAGCTTCATTTTGAATCAAATCCTTCTCTTTTATTCATTTTCCTTATAGCTGAATATCAACATATATTTTCCTCTATGACCGAATCTTTATTTCTTCGTTATCCTTCTTCTCATCCATATTACCACTCATTTCTTGATTAATCGGTAAGTGTTCCTTCCAACTATTAATCTTCTTTCTTGTAATGCTGAATCTATATTTTTGGTTTGGGATGGTCATTTTGACCGAGACCATCACCTATTCTCTCTCAAACAAGATCTTTTCTTCTCCGTAGAAATATAGTGGAAGGTCGAAACTTGGATTTTCCAAGTCATCGTATAATCGCTAGAAATTGGTCCTAAAATCTTTAAGGTAAGAGTTCTTCACAAATTCTATAATCACTCTTTATTCGTTAAGATGTTATTTGTATGGTGATGATTAACCGATATTATTATAGGGACTTTATCGCTTGATCTATTTAATTGTTATCACTCAAATTTTTGTGGTAAGCCTACCTATTCCTTAAATCAATCGTTCATATCAACGTAATATTAGTTTTGACTAATATTTGATTTCAATGGATTCAAGCAATATCGAATCAAAATGGATAGTGATTGGAGATTGAAAAAGGAGTGGATTAGCGATCCCTACTCCTAAATTCAAGCGAAGGTATCAGCGATTTGGGATTTTCCATTGGGTTGTGGGTCGTTAACCGGGGAAAAATGACAAATCGTAGTCGTTCACGATCCTAAGGGTAAAATTTTAGATCAATTGTTTTAAAGTAGATTTATTAAATCGCGTATGATGACTAATCAAGTGTTACGGTATCTTAGGTATCGATGATCAAGAAGGCTTAGTGCTTACGGTAATCAAGGCGTAATCTTACACCGTTTTTCGTGGGTTTAAGGATTGTTATCATTTTTGGACGAATCGCTACGATTAAATTCGTATTATAGTGAAAACCGGGAAAAATTACTAAATATGCATTACTTAGATAAAAGTGATAAAATCAGTAACAACACTATGATAGTTACAAATTGATATGTGACTAAATGGGCCACATTGATATGTGATAAAATGGGCCAAATTGATATGTGACTAAATGGGCCGAATTGATATGTGATAAATTGGGCCGATCTAATATTTTTCCCTAATGGGCCGATTGTTGCTAAAGAGTAATGGGCCTTAGTATTAGTAAAAAGTTTTGAATTATTAATTATCGTTGTTATATTGTAAAGAGTTTGATTTGATATGTACGATGCATATACATGATTCTGCCTGGGATGGGAAAATGATGAAAAGAAGAAATATCGATGGCATTGCCACAAATATGATCGTTAATATGATACTATGAGATTTTGGTGGCTTATCCATGATAAAATTTGTTATAAATAGCTAAATGCCTAATTTGGGTGTGTTGGCGGGGTGGGTTGACTTGATCCCCACAGGTGTGTTGGTTGGTACGGGGGGTGTGTAGCAGATGGATTATTAGGTTTGGTTTGGGAATTTCATTTCATGTACATGTTATATTCGATACATTATTATTGTATATGGTCTTAGGCCCAAATAATTGCTTAATGGATTTTGGCTCAATGGACAACGGTAAGTGGGTTACACACTGAGTTCAATAACTCACCCTGTTTTCCTTACCCCTTTCAGGTAATGATCAGTGATGGAGACTTGGGCCATGAATGACTTGGAGGAGGCCATACTACAAAAATGGTTTAATTTGAAATTTGGATTTCTTTTAGTACTTTTAATTACTTTGCTATTTTTAGTTAAGGTTGTAATAAGGCCTTTGAATTAATTTTTTTTTTTATGTTTGACGAATTTATAAATCGCTCTAAGTATTTCGAATTGAGATTTTTTTTTCTAAAAACTAAAATAATCATTTTCTTAAAATGGATAAAAGGGTTTCATAATAAACTTTTATAAACATATTTTTAAATTGAAATTTCTCTTAAAATTTTCATCAACACTTTTGAAAATTATTTTTTAAATTCTTCTCAAACCATTAACGATATTTTCAAAGTTACGATTTATAAGATTTTCATATCTCAAATTTATCGAATTATCAATCAAACTTTTATTCAATAATACTTTATCAAAAAAATTTTTAAAGTGAGTTGTTTTAATTGATCTATTTAGGGAAAAAGGACTTAGTAGTATTTTCTCATGTGACATGTCAATTCTAGCCTTAACGCATGGGCCGGGTTTGGGGTGTTACACCGTAGTTGACTACCGAGTAAAGGTTTATGTTTGTTAACTACAAAAGGAAAAAAAGTATTGTTGTTTGTTGAACAAACCAATTTGGTGAGTAAAATAATTTTCACAATATCTACCAGAAAATTATTGGTTAAGGACATAAATGCTTATTTGGCATATATCATGGATTCATCTGAGTCAAGAATGAATATCAACCAAGTCTCAATTGTAAAAGATTCATTGGATAAGGAACTCGAGGAGGGAACAAGTCAGACCTTGTAGAACAAAGGAATCTCGTTAGTAAGGAGTCATGCACATAGAAGGGCGTACCTTCTAAGTCTTCACTTTAGGGTCAAATATATTGTAATTAAATAGTTTCTTTAAAGCTTTAAATTTGAGTTAGTAAGTTTTTATTTTTAATTTAAGATTTCTTTTGTAAGAAGCATTTATCGTCACTTAATAAAGTCAGTCTTACAAATTGTATGTTTAAAAGTGGTGAATATTATAATCCGGTCCATTTGTGGCGCCTTGTACCTTGATTCGGTGAACAGGTCGGATGAGGGTGATACAAATTTAGTAGTATCAGAGCATAGTTTAGTTAGTCCTCTAGACGTAAGAAGTGGGAATGATAACCTTATGTACATGATGTTCAATCTGGCTAGGTGCCTCGAGTCCTTATTTTTATTAAGTTATATTGTAATGTAATGTATATTTGTTTGCTTAAATTGGTGGATAGAAATGAAAGTAAAAGTAGATGAATTGGGAAAAAAGATACAAAAAAGGATAAGTAAGTAAAGTGATTGAAAGTACAAGTGATGAAGAAAAAAATTCCATTAAAGAAAAGATACAAAGGAAATTAAGCATTTTTTATTCGCCAGGTAAGTTTTCACCTTAATAGTGTCTCCATTTCCTCTTGGTTAGTCTTTAGAAAGGAGTAGAGATGACAAAGCCTGGTTCTTAAAAATAAGGAAGTCGTTAAATTCCTTCTGTCAATCTCCTCATAGGAATTTGTGGAGTGGGAATACCGAATTCAAGATTGACACTGGTTAGTCTACATGTACAATTATAGTTGCGAGGTTCACATCGGAAGGACCCATATCAATGGGTATACTTAGTTACAAGTTAAAAATTTAATAAGGAAGGCCCTTATGTCCATGTTGAATGGTGATTAGATGAGAAAGGTGAGGAGGAAGGATCACTTTGATGCTAGATTTGGTATCTGCAGTATAATCCTCGTGGATTTAGGGACCCTTATTTTGCAACCTCACCCTTTCATCAAGGTGTTGCTTCTGAAGGCTAGTACCACTGGCGGACAGATTTCCATAAATCTAGGGAACTGGACAAATTGTTGTTCATTGGAGAAGGTGGGAATCTGGTATCAACTTGATTGGCTTCACTTCCCTTTTTAAGGGCATTCAAGGATTTTTGCACCCTGCCAACGATTGACGGGAAACTACTAGTGTTGTTAAATAAGGGAGGTAAATTCTTGACAAGGAAAAGAAGGGGAAGTGAGTGGTGCTAACATGGTCTCCCCATGATGTTATAGTAGAGCAGAGTCAAAGAAGGGAGCGTGGAGGTTGAGGAAGAAACTGGCCTCATCAAAACTTCCCTCGATCCACACTAAGAACCAAAACAAGGTAGGGAAAATAAATTTCCTGAGGTAGTAGGTAAACCACCATATCGTATCTGGTGGGTGTGTCCCTATAAATCAGAAACTTTCGCCTTGCCTATGCCTTCTATTCAGGATTTAGCTAGTGAACAAGTAAGCAAGGTAGAGGATAAAGGATCTATTTTTGAGATTTTTGCATCGGGAGTAGCTGGGGAACTGCACTCCAGTAATGTAATTAGATGAAAGAAAAGATATGAGAAATAGAGGTGAGAGATATTGGGTAAGTGACCGCCTATAAATGTGTTATCGTTTATAGTAAAATATCACACCAAAAATATATATAAATTAAATCAAAAGTGTCCATAACCGTATGAGTCAAATTGTAATATAGTAAAGCTTACAATGGAACACTGGTAAGTATTTTGAGGATCGTACCCAAGGGATTAAAGATTTGAGAAACTAGTATTAAATTAATTATAGAAAGTAATTACTAATCTAATGGATTCATGACTTAGCAGTGATAATCAAAATTAAGATTTTAATTAAACTAATTAAATTAACTAGCCTAATGAAATTTCCTATTCATAGTGCCAACAATGTGAGCCTTTAGCCTATGATCGGTTAAATCCTTAATTAATAAATGGGAGATTAACTAGTCCTAGAATTCGGGTTTTAATATGAACTAGCTATAAATGAACTAGTATTACTGATAACTCTTGAAAAGAGTTATATTTCATGCCTTTATACCTAGCTAATTGCTTGTACTGAAGTACATTTTATTGCGTTTTAGGACATTTTAGTTAGCATTTTTAATATTGTAGAAGGACTTGGACTGTGTTTGAATTAGGTGCTTTTTATCGCTTGTGGTGGGTTTTTTTTTTTTTTTGTGTTCGCATGGCATGAACATGTTTTAGAATGAGGAAATAAAGGAGTGAAGTTTTGTCAAGGAAAAAGTGCAGACAGTTTACCAGCACGGATGCCGTGGCAATGCTGGGAAGACCAAGTCAACATTTTTCACGCAACAGTCCCAGTTCAAATTCAAACTTTTACTAGATAAATCCCCCTAAAAGAGGATAAGAAAATCACAAGTTGTTAGTCGACCCTAGCCTAATCTATCTATAAAAAGCCGATGAAGGGGATCTCACAAACGGCGGAACAAAAAAGTGGGAGAGATCTTTAGGCGTGAATAATGAGTCGACTGCGCAAAGGAAAGGAAGTCGAAGGCAGTCCGTCTTAGCCATCACAAGACGCTGTGATGCTAAAATGTGTCTTGGCAAGCAAAAGCTATTTCTCAAAGTTTTCCTGATATTTCCATTAGTGTTCCTTCAAAAGACTTAATTGAAGTAGTTGAACAAAATGTCGGATAATATTTTGGTTTGGAATTTTATTTCCTGGCCCATGAGCTAAATCTCATAGGGCTGGGATTACTTTCGATGAAACCTTAAATTATTTTTATGGATGTAGTATATATCTAATTTACTTTAGTATTTCATTTGATTTTTCTTATTCTTTAATTAAATGCAAATGATCTATGGACATAAAAGACTGTTCACATACTTATAAACTGATTCTAATTCTGAAAGGGTTGGATTGGTTGGATTAAAGTTAAATGAAATGAGCAAGTATTCAATAGACACATGTAGTTGACTCTAATCATAGAGTCACGACCATATAGAAGGAACCCATGAAAGATATCTAAAAAGCCTATAGATATGGGCAAGGTAACTTAAGGTTTTGCTCTTTCGAGAGGAAGGCCATTTTAGAACTCTTTTATGCAGTAAAGTAGATACAATTTTTCCAAGGAATTATTAATAGTAAGGGTCGATTCTGTATAATTCTGACCTTCTAAATCAACATCACTCTATCCTAGTTCTGTCATATTAACTTTGCCATAGCATATTTAGTTGTTTATTTCTTTGTTTTCATTCTATTCGGATAATCACTCTCGTTATTGCCGTTAAATTTCTGCTCTCACTTTTGCCATAACATTTTCAATTATTCATCAATTCCATATATTGCATATATCATCATTACTTTCAATTATCACTGCATACTTACCTTAGTTTACCATAGCATCTTATTCGTCAGTCCTACCATAACATTAACCATATTACAATAACTTGACCAATTTTTGCCTCAATCCGATCCTCATGGAAACGACACTCACTCATCACTTTATTACTAGATGATGACGTGTATACTTGCACAAATCACATATCATTTCACATGCAACAATTACCTCCCGGCCTCTACTAATTAATCAATTGGTTGATACTCGCGTATCTCCCAACCGCACTTTTTCAACTAGGATAAATTATCATTTACTCGATTAAGCTTATCTCCCAATCTCATCTAACCTAGGATTAATTCCTAGGGTTGTCAAGCCTAGGGTTTAGTAAAGCGTAACCTATACAAAAAATCCTATTATGAACCCTTATTCTTTTGTCAATTAATCAACCAAATTAATTATTTAATTCAATTAATGAATCATGCAAGATATGAATAAAGCACAAGACATTATTCTAATATGCATACAAGCATTAGTTGATCAAGCTTACGAAATATAAATAAAAGAATAGAATAGAAGAGTAGAGAGAATGATCATTTATATTATATCGAAGTGCAGATTCAGAGAAATCTTCGCTCGCAATTGTCTTCACATTTGAATAGAAAAGTTCGTACTAAACAAACATAAAAGAAAAGAAAACTAAAAAATTGTGTTTGATGGATGGATAGATTGATGCCCTAATTTGTGTACAAAAGCGTCTTATTTATAGGTTAAAATGTGTACACTTTATGCTTGATATGCCCCGATACTTTAGGTGCAAGTAAGAAATAAAATCTAGAGAATCTGCCAAAATATGATTGTTGACGTCATCCATGCTTGGGACCCACGTTTATGCTATGGCTCAACATAGGCTACTATGGCTCAACATAGGATATGCTATGGCTCAACATAGGATGCGTTTCATGCTATAGACTTTCTATGTCGCGCCATAGATATCTTTTTATGTCTTTGGATGTTTTTGACATGCTTTCATGGCTCGGGATGCTTATGCAACACTCATCCCAAGTTCCTACATCAATTGGGCCTAATCTTAAGCCTCCTGTACACTTAAACACACAAATTAAACCTACCTAAGGCCCGTGCCGGCGTAATAGGTCATCAACACTAAAAAATGTTTTAAAAACACTTATTTTTATTTTTATTAACTTTTAATCCTAACTACTAAATACCGGAAACATAATAAAGAATACTAAATTGGCTAGAAAATAAGCTCTTTAATTGCAAAAATAACCCAAAATTATTACTACATTTGACATCAGGTCAAATACCCCACACTTAAGTCTTTTATTGTCCTTAAGAAAACTAAAAAAAACAAATTAAAAATCAAAAATAAGAAATAAACAAATAAAGAAAATAAAATGTACTTGATCTAACTTGATACAAGAAATTGGATAGAAATATATTAACAAGATAATATATATAAACATATAACTCTAGGATGATATACAATTGACTTACAATTTCTAAAATTAGGCAGGTTAGTTTAGTAAATTACAAAGCAATCAACTAAAAGAATATTAAGTATAGGGTTCCATCAAAACAAATAGACAAATATAAAATTATGTTCAAATGAATATAAGTGGTAAAAAATCAATTATTGACGCAATTTCATCCATATAATGTACTACTTAAGTCACTTAAGACTTTTCAGCTTGTAACGTTCTTCAGCTTAGGTTGGTTAAGAATTCAAAGAACAAGCTCGACAAAATGACTCAGCACGAAAGTAGTTTAGCATATTTATTGTCCCCGATACTCCCTCCACTATTCATGTAGCTAACCACCTTATATCTGTTTCCCTCACCTTCATTATTTCTCTATGTATTAAGGCATCGTATAGTATTCATGACTACAATCATCCGAGCTTGATTTTTTTTTTCAAACAAATGTGAGCGTACCTTTTTTTTTGAGTTACTTTGCTTTTATTTATTTTGAAACACCCCACACCCACCCACGAGTCTGGACCAGATTTGGTATGTTCCTCGAAGTAAACCAATTCAAAATTCTTCAGTTACTTTAAAAACAGTGTGTTTTGATGATAGTTTGTTGGTGGGTTGGGCTTAAGTTGAAAGCAAGTTTATTTCGTTATTAGAAATCCTTTTGATTTAGGTGACAAAATGTTTGGGCTTTCAATTAAATTAATTTTACTTAGTCTTTTAATAAGTATAAAGATTGTAGGCTTATTAAATAAAAGTAAAGTAAACGCTACTACTGACCTTTATTACATCAAATAATTTCCCAAAATTAAAACCAAAATAAACTATAAAATACTTAAAATAAAATAAAAGTCCAAGTCGTAAATATCTTGTTGTGCATGGTCATCCCTAAGCTTCTACTGAACCCAATCCATCATTGCTTGTCACCTGAAACATGTTCCCACAACGGGGTGAGTCAACAGACTCAATGTGTAACCAACACTGAAATTAATAATTCAGGCATACCATACATTTCATGTTCATGTAATAATTCAAGATAATGATGCAACCCAAACCCAAACCTAGATGCCATCCGCTACACATCACCGTACCAACCTGCACACCATGGGGACTACTAAGTCAACCCTCCATTCGCTACACACCATTGAAGGCAGTCGCTGCTGTCGACGTGCTCATCGCACATATAAGAATTAGTGGCATAGCTACCAGATTTAATAATCGTGTCATGTGACACCACATTCAGATAATGTAACTGAAGTTACCACATTCAGATAATGTGACCGAAGTCAGCACATTCAGATAGTGGGACCGAAGTCACCACATACACTTCCCCTTTCTCATATAACCCGAATGCCCCAATATTATTCATATCATATATATCATACTTATAGTTCACATTTATGTCATTATTCACATGTTAAATATAACATTTTTCATAATCCTAATAGGAGTAGGAAACGTACCTGAGTACTTTGTACCATAACATGGTACTTTAGCCACATTCTTACACTTTCATATTAACACATATATCAATTTTAAGCCATAAATCAATTAAGATTAGTGTGGGGTACACACGGTACCTTAGCCACTTTCATATTCTTAATATCACATATATTAATTAAACGTAGCCATAA
Organism: Gossypium rotundifolium; assembly: GCA_025506655.1. Classification (NCBI taxonomy): domain Eukaryota; kingdom Viridiplantae; phylum Streptophyta; class Magnoliopsida; order Malvales; family Malvaceae; genus Gossypium; species Gossypium rotundifolium. The sequence continues at coordinate 62,555,683 of CP106723.1, read as the reverse complement.
ATCAATTAAGATTAGTAGGATTTGTATTCTTAAAACTTGCCTTGCTACCGTTTAGATGATTAATCAAATCCCGGAAACTTGTATTCTACTCCTTTGAAATCGGCTAATCACTAGATTCATTGAATCGGTTAGTTTTTCGGTTTAAAACACATAATAATAGATCTACTACTAAAATAGGTTCTTGGTTGAATATTCATAGTCACTTACCTTAAGGATCTTAAATCCCGAAATTCACCGAATAACTAGGGAACACGCAGCCTATGGTGTACCTTCGGGAAAAGAACTTCTCCTTCCATGATTCGGCCAAGATTAATAATTGAAATTAGTCCCTAAATTTCGATAAGTCTAAAATATAAAAGAATGGAAACTAAACTTGGATCTTACCCTTATTTGAAGGAATCGATTGCACCTTCACTTCAACCTTCAAAGATTCTACTATGGCTAAATGATGCTCTCACAATTTTGGCTTTTGGAGGATTAGAAAGAAAAGAGAAGGAAGAATAAAAGCGTAGGAATTTTGGTAGAAAGAGGAGAATCTGCTTAAGAAATTCGGCAAAGGAAGAGTAATGAATGAATGGCCTTCTTTCCCTTTTATAGCCGAGATTACTAGGCTAGAGTCCCCCACTTGGCCACCACTCTTCCTATGTGATAATTATCACTTTATCAAAAGAATTAATCCAACAATTATCTCCTAATTAGTTGAAATTCTAAAGGAAATAAAACTCCTCTTTTAAAAGCCCACATGCCATCCACCTCTCTTCTCTTTGTAGCAAAATAAAACTTCTTTTATTTGTTTCCTAAGTAACTCGATCCCTGGCCAAAATACACTTGCATGTGGTGCCATTTCAAGAGGCCCTAAGTGGCATCTCCAAGCCACTTTTCCAAGCCTAATTTGTGTGTCAAATTTCACATACATTTTCTCTTAAGGCCACCTTGCCTTAATTTCCTCTTTTAAACTTTAAAACTCGACATTTCTAAGTCATTTCTAAGTTTCCAAAAATTTTCGTTTGGCTTTTTAAACTTGACATTTCCTTACATTTCCTAGTTTCCAGAAATGTTCACTTTCCTCTTTTGAATCATTTCTAAATCATTTTCCTAGTTTCCAACTTTCCACTTTTGAATCATTTCTAAATCATTTTCCTAGTTTCCATAAATGTTCACTTTCCTCTTTTTAACTTAGCATTTCCAAAATGTTCACCTTCCTCTTTTAACTTTAGCCACATTCTTACACTTTCATATTAACACATATATCAATTTTAAGCCATAAATCAATTAAGATTAGTGTGGGGTACACACGGTACCTTAGCCACTTTCATATTCTTAATATCACATATATTAATTAAACGTAGCCATAAAACATATTATGATATAGTTTGGGGTACACACGGTACCTTAGCCATATTCTTACACTTTCATATTAATACATTTAATTTAAAACATAGCCATGAACATATTAAAACTTAGAGTAGGGTACACACCTAATTTGCTGAGCGGTTCACTTAAATCCCGAAAAGCTTGATCTAATGCCTTAGATCTCAATTCCTACATTCGACCAACCTTAATATATTAGCATAAAGCCTATTCGGCTATAAAACCAAATCCTAGTAGGATTTGTATTCTTAAAACTTACCTTGTTGCCGTTTAGATGATTAATCAAACCCCGGAAACTTGTATTCTACTCATTTGAAATCGGCTAATCACTGGATTCCTTGAATCGGTTAGTTTTTCGATTTAAAACACATAATAATAGATCTACTACTAAAATAGGGTCTTGGCCGAATATTCATAGTCACTTACCTTAAGGATCTTAAATTTCAAAATTCACCGAATAACTAGGGAACACGCGTCCTATGGTGTACTTTCGGGAAAAGAACTTCTCCTTCCATGATTCGGCCAAGATTAATAATCGAAATTAGTCCCTAAATTTTGATAAGTCTAAAATATAAAAGAATGGAAACTAAACTTGGATCTTACCCTTATTTGAAGGAATCGATTGCACCTTCACTTCAACCTTCAGAGATTCAGCTATGGCTAAATGAGGCTCTCACAATTTTTGGCTTTTGGAGGGATTAGAAAGAAAAGGGAAGGAAGAATAAAACTGTAGGAATTTCGGTAGAGAGAGGAGAATCTGCTTAAGAAATTCGGCAAAGGAAGAGTGAATGAATGAATGAATGGCCTTCTTTCCCTTTTATAGCCGAGATTACTAGGCTAGAGTCCCCTACTTGGCCACCACTCTTCCTAGGTGATAATTATCACTTTATTAAAAGAATTAATCCAACAATTATCTCCTAATTAGCCAAAATTCTAAAGGAAATAAAACTCCTCTTTTAAGAGCCCACATGCCGTCCACCTCTCTGCTATTTATAGCAAAATAAAACTACTTTTATTTGCTTCCTAAGTGACTCAATCCCTGGTCCAAATACACTTGCATGTGGTGCCATTTCTAGAGGCCCTAAGTGGCATCTCCAAGCCACTTTTCCAAGCCCAATTTGTGTGTCAAATTTCACATACTTTTTCTCTTAAGGCCACATTGCCTTAATATCCTCTTTTAAACTTTAAAACTCGACATTTCTAAGTCATTTCTAAGTTTCCAAAAATTTTGTTTGGCTCTTTAAACTTGACATTTCCTTACATTTCCTAGTTTCGAAATGTTCACTTTCCTCTTTGAATCATTTCTGATCATTTTCTAGTTTCCATAAATTTTCACTTTCCTCTTTGAATCATTTCTAAATCATTTTCCTAGTTTCCATAAATGTTCACTTTCCTCTTTTTAACTAAGCATTTCCAAAATGTTCACTTTCCTCTTTTAACTTAACATTTCCAAGTTTCCAAAATGTTCACTTTCCTCTTTTGAAACTTAACATTTCTAAATCATTTCTTTCAGAACATTTCCCTACATTTCCCTACATTTCCTTACATTTCCATACATTTCCATACATTTCCATACATTTCCATACATTTTCATACATTTCCTTACATTTCCATACATTTCCTTACATTTCCATACATTTCCTTACATTTTCATACATTTCCATACATTTCTATACATTTCCTTACATTTCCATACATTTCCATGGTTCTAAAAATGCACACCACATATCGCAGTAAACAAGCTATTAAGCAAAATGCACACAATGGGATTGAACCTCTTCCCTCAAAGTACTTCTCTTGTTACCATAACCCGTGCACCTTAGGTGGCATCCTTGCACTTTTCCACATCACTTCTTGTTTTTAACTTAAAACCAATAATTGTCCAAAGCTTTCTTCCATCCTAGGATTTTAAAACCCTTAATTCACTTCCAAACCGCCAAAACCTACTACTCATGAATTATGCACAAACGCATAACCCTAATTTAGGATGCTACAGCTTCTACCTCCTTAAAAATAATTTCGTCCTCGAAATTACTTACTAACAACGTACAATCCTTCTCACCGCACTTATGCTTACGCTGCACAAGACTCGATCTTAATAGAACCATCATACTTTCCGAGCACGATCTCTAAGTTCACATCCCTCAGAACTCATTTCTAACATCGCGATTTAATCTGATTATGAAGTTTTATGTATTAAAAAATTTTGTTTCACTGATTAACCGCGAAGATGTTTTATGGAAAGAATTTTTTTTTAGAAGTGGTTCTTTCGTATTCATACATGCCCATAGGCTTTACATTCATACATCCATTAATCAATTATGAACTTTCGTTCATTCAGAGAAATGTTGTACTTTTCAATGTTGTTGTTTTTCCACTACCCAGGGGTATTTTCGTAATTCGTCCTACAGGGGTATTTTTCGTAATTTATTGAAACAAGGTTCCTTGATGTTTTTGTCAATGAGGGAATCTTGGAAAGTTTACATTCCCGGGGGTATTTTGGAAAATTTTAGAATCCGAGGGTATTTTGGTAATTAACCCAAGTGAATTTCTAAAGTTTAATAATTCAAGGATATTTCAAAATTTGCAAAATTTTGAGGGTTCTTTTTGAGAAATTTATTTTCCAAAACGATGAAGTTGCAAAAATTTTAGAAATCAGGGTCATCTTGGAAATTTTGGTAAGTTAGGGGCAATTTTGTAATATTCCAAAATCAAGGTATTTTTGATATTTGGCAACTTAGGGTTTTTGGACATTTTATAAAGTATTGAAATTTTGATAAGAATTGTGGATATTTGAAATTTTCATAAACCAAGGGCATTTTTGTAATTTTACCACTAGGGGTATTTTAGTAAATTGGTAAATCAGAAATATTTCAGGAAAAATAATCTTTTCAAATGAAGAGAGTAATTTAGAAATTTTTTAAACTAGGGTTTCCATGAAATTACGGCTAGTCCCTTTCGGGTTTTAGTTAGGGGTTTAGCCCGTGTGTAAGTCCTCTTGGTTAGGGTGAACCGAGGCTACGCACCAGGTAGAATTCGAGTGGAGAGGAGGTGAGTCACACGGACTGCTTAAATACCAAGCTCCCACTGAAACCAATCCTAAACATGCGTACCATGGTTGCCACACCCTAACTCGGTGACACAACCATAGGTTTGTTTAATTAGATATTTAAGTCTTATGTATTTGTTAGGGTACACTAGCCCTAGGGTTTAAATACTTATCAGACTAATCTACGTTGCCATAAATGCCCTTACATTTCACATATTAAAATCACTTCAGAAGTCAGAAGTACTTACCTGGTGGACTGCGGGTCGAAGACTTAATAGGCCATGCTAGAAAAACCTGAAAATTTTTCAGAAAATTCCTTTTGGGCTTACTTTGGAAAACGTTTTGGGCCTTAAACCTAAGGCCGAGAGCTTAAAACTGGGCTCTGATACCAAATTGAAACACCTCACACCCGACCCATGAGCCTGGACCGGATCTGGTATGTTTCTCGAAGTAAACCGATTCAAAATTCTTCAGTTACTTTGAAAACAGTGTGTTTTGAAGATAGTTTGTTGGTGGGTTGGGCTTAAGTTGAAAGCAAGTTTATTTTGTTATTAGAAATCCTTTTGATTTAGGTGACAAAATGTTTGGGCTTTGTATTAAATTAATTTTACATAGTCTTTTAATAAGTATAAAGATTGTAGGCTCATTAAATAAAAGTAAAGTAAATGCTACTACGACCTTATTACATCAAATAATTTCCCAAAATTAAAACCAAAATAAACTATAAAATACTTAAAATAATATAAAAGTCAAAGTCATAAATTTCTTGTTGTGCATGGCCATCCCTAAGCTTCTACCGAACCTGTTCCATCATTGCTCGTCACCTGAAACATGTTCCCCAACGGGGTGAGTCAACAGACTCAATGTGTAACCAACACTGAAATTAATAATTCAGGCATACCATACATTTCATGTTCACGTAATAATTCAAGATAATGATGCAACCAAAACCCAAACCTAGATGCCATCCACTGCACATCCCCGCACCAACCTCGCACACCGGGGACTACTAAGTCAACCTCTATCCGCTACACACCATCGGAAGGCGTCATTTGATCGACGTGCTCATCGCCCATATAAGAATTCGTGGCATAACCACTAGATTTAATAATCATGTCATGTGGCACCACATTCAGATAATGTAACCGAAGTTACCACATTCAGATAATGTGACCGAAGTCACCACATTCAGATAGTGGGACCAAGTCACCACATACACTTCCCCTTTCTCATATAACCCGAATGACCCAATATTATTCATATCATATATATCATACTTATAGTTCACATTTATGTTACTATTCACATGTTAAATATAACATTTTTCGTAATCCTAATAGGAGTAGGAAACGTACCTGAGTACTTTGTACCATAACATGGTACTTTAGCCACATTCTTACACTTTCATATTAACACATTTATCAATTTTAAGCCATAAATCAATTAAGATTAGTGTGGGGTACACACGGTACCTTAGCCACTTTCATATTCTTAATATCACATATATTAATTAAACGTAGCCATAAAACATATTATGATATAGTGTGGGGTACACACGGTACCTTAGCCATATTCTTACACTTTCATATTAACACATTTAATTTAAAACATAGCCATGAACATATTAAAACTTAGAGTAGGGTACACACCTGATTTGCTTAGCGGATCACTTAAATCCCGAAAAGCTTGATCTAATGCCTTAGATCTCAATTCCTACATTCGGCCAACCTTAATATATTAGCATAAAGCCTATTCGACTATAAAATCAAATCCTAGTAGGATTTGTATTCTTAAAACTTACCTTGTTGCCGTTTAGATGATTAATCAAATCCCGAAAACTTGTATTCTATTCCTTTGAAATCGGCTAATCACTAGATTCCTTGAATCGGTTAGTTTTTCGATTTAAAACACATAATAATAGATCTACTACTAAAATAGGGTATTGGCTGAATATTCATAGTCACTTACCTTAAGGATCTTAAATCCCAAAATTCACCGAATAACTAGGGAACACGCGTCCTATGGTGTACCTTCGGGAAAAGAACTTCTCCTTCATGATTCGGCCAGGATTAATAATCGAAATTAGTCCCTAAATTTTGATAAGTCTAAAATATAAAAGAATGGAAACTAAACTTGGATCTTACCCTTATTTGAAGGAATCGATTGCACCTTCACTTCAACCTTTAGAGATTCGACTATGGCTAAATGATGCTCTCACAATTTTTGGCTTTTGGAGGGATTAGAAAGAAAAGAGAAGGAAGAATAAAACTGTAGGAATTTTGGTAGAAAGAGGAGAATCTGCTTAAGAAATTCAGCAAAGGAAGAGTGAATGAATGAATGAATGGCCTTCTTTCCCTTTTATAGCTGAGATTACTAGGCTAGAGTCCCCTACTTGGCCACCACTCTTCCTGGGTGATATCAAAAGAATTAATCCAACAATTATCTCCTAATTAGCTGAAATTCTAAAGGAAATAAAACTCCTCTTTTAAAAGCCCACATGTCGTCCACCTCTCTGCTATTTGTAGCAAAATAAAACTTCTTTTATTTGCTTCCTAAGTGACTCGATCCCTGGCCCAAATACACTTGCATGTGATGCCATTTCCAGAGGCCCAAAGTGGCATCTCCAAGACACTTTTCCAAGCCCAATTTGTGTGTCAAATTTCACATACTTTTTCTCTTAAGGCCACCTTGCCTTAATTTCCTCTTTTAAACTTTAAAACTCGACATTTCTAAGTCATTTCTAAGTTTCCAAAATTTTTGTTTGGCTCTTTAAACTTGACATTTCCTTACATTTTCTAGTTTCGAAATGTTCACTTTCCTCTTTGAATCATTTCTAAATCATTTTCCTAGTTTCCATAAATGTTCACTTTCCTCTTTTGAATCATTTCTAAATCATTTTCCTAGTTTCCATGAATGTTCACTTTCCTCTTTTAACTTAGCATTTCCAAAATGTTCACTTTCCTCTTTTAACTTAACATTTCCAAGTTTCCAAAATGTTCACTTTCCTCTTTTGAAACTTAACATTTCTAAATCATTTCTTACATTTCAGGACATTTCCTGATATTTCCTTACATTACATTTCCTTACATTTCCATACCTACATTTCATTACATTTCATTACATTTCCATCCATTTCCTTACATTTCCATACATTTCTTTACATTTCCATACATTTCCATACATTTCCATACATTTTCATACATTTCCATACATTTCCATACATTTCCATACATTCCATACATACATTTCCATACATTTCCTTACATTTCCATACATTTCCATGGTTCTAAAATGCACACCACATATCACATAAACATGCTATTAAGCAAAATGCACACAATGGGATTGAACCTCTTCCTCAAAGTACTTCACTTGTTTCCATAACCCTTGCACCTTAGGTGGCGCCCCTTGTCACTTTTCCACATCACTTCTTGTTTTAACTTAAAACCAATAATTGTCCAAAGCTTTCTTCCATCCTAGGATTTTAAAACCCTTAATTCACTTCCAAACACCGCCAAAACCTACTACTCATGAATTATGCACAAACGATAACCCCTAATTTAGGATGCTACGGTTTTACCCTCCTTAAAAATAATTTCATCCTCGAAATTACTTACTAACAATCGTACAATCCTTCTCACCGACTTATGCTTATTGCAAGACTCGATCTTAATAGAACCATCATACTTTCCAGCACAATCTCTAAGTTCACGCCCCTTAGAACTCATTTCTAACGTCGTAATTTAATCTGATTAAGAAGTTTTATGTATTAAAAAATTTTGTTTCACTGATTAACCGCGAAGAAGTTTTATGGAAAGAAGTTTTATTTTTTTAGAAGTGGTTCTTTCGTATTCATACATGCACACAGGCTTTACATTCATACATCCATCAATCAATTATGAACTTTAGTTCATTCAGAGAAATGTTGTACTTTTCATTGTTGTTGTTTTTCCACTACCCAGGGGTATTTTCGTAATTCATCCTACAGGGGTATTTTTCGCAATTTATCGAAACAAGGTTCCTTGGTGTTTTTGTCAATGAGGGAATCTTTGAAAGTTTGCATTCCCGGGGGTATTTTGGAAAATTTTGGAATCTGAGGGTATTTTGGTAATTAACCCGGGTGAATTTGTAAAGTTTAATAATTCAGGGATATTTCAAAATTTGCAAAACTTTGAGGGTTCTTTTTGAGAAATTTATTTTCCAAAACGATAAAGTTGCAAAAATTTTGGAAATCAGGGTCATTTTGAAAATTTTGATAAGTTAGGGGCAATTTTGTAATTTTCCAAAATCAAGGTATTTTTGATATTTGGCAACTTAGGGTTTTTGGACATTTTATAAAGTATTGAAATTTTGAAAAGAATTGTGGGTATTTGAAATTTTCATAATCCAAGGGCATTTTTGTAATTTTACCACTAGGGGTATTTTAGTAAATTGGTAAATCAGAAATATTTCAGGAAAAATAATCTTTTCAAATGAAGAGAGTAATTTAGAAATTTTTAAAACTAGGGTTTCCATGAAATTACGGCTAGTCCCTTTCGGGTTTTAGATAGGGGTTTAGCCCGTGTGTAAGTCCTCTTGGTTAGGGTGAACCGAGGCTACGCACCAGGTAGAATTCGAGTGGAAAGGAGGTGAGTCACACGGACTGCTTAAATACCAAGCTCCCACTGAAACCAATCCTAGACATGTGTGCCATGGTTGCCACACCCTAACTCGGCGACTCAACCACGTGTTTGTTTAATTAGATATTTAAGTCTTATGTATTTTTTGGGGTACACTAGCCCTAAGGTTTAAATACTTATCGACTAATCTACGTTGCCATAAAAGCCCATACATTTCACATATTCAAATCACTTTAGAAGTCAAGTACTTACCTAGTGGATCATTGGTGGAGACTTAGTGGGCCATGCCGAAAAACTGAAAATTTTTCAAAAATTCCTTTTGGGCTTACTTTGAAAACGTTTTGGGCCTTAAACCCATGGCCGAGAGTTTAAAAGCTGGCTCTGATACCAAATTGAAACACTCCACACCCAGCCCACGAGCCTGGACCGGATCTGGTATGTTCCTCGAAGTAAACCGATTCAAAATTCTTTAGTTACTTTGAAAACAGTGTGTTTTGAAGATAGTTTGTTGGTGGGTTGGGCTTAAGTTGAAAGCAAGTTTATTTCGTTATTAGAAATCCTTTTGATTTAGGTGACAAAATGTTTGGGCTTTGTATTAAATTAATTTTACTTAGTCTTTTAATAAGTATAAAGATTGTAGGCTCATTAAATAAAAGTAAAGTAAACGCTACTACGGCCTTATTACATCAAATAATTTCCCAAAATTAAAACCAAAATAAACTATAAAATACTTAAAATAAAATACAAGACCAAGTCGTAAATTTCTTGTTGTGCATGGCCATCCCTAAGCTTCTACCGAACCTGGTCCATCACTGCTCGTCACCTGAAACATGTTCCCACAACGGGGTGAGTCAACAGACTCAATGTGTAACCAACACTGAAATTAATAATTCAGGCATACCATACATTTCATGTTCACGTAATAATTCAAGATAATGATGCAACCCAAACCCAAACCTAGATGCCATCCACTGCACATCCCCGTACCAACCTGCACACCATGGGGACTACTAAGTCAACCCTCCATCCGCTACACACCATCGAAGGTAGTCACTGCAATGATTTGCTGCTCATCCCATATAAGAATTCATGGCATAGCCACCAGATTTAATAATCGTGTCATGTGACACCACATTCAGATAATGTAACCGGGTTACCACATTCGATAATGTGACCAAGTCACCACATTTAGATAGTGGGACCAAGTCACCACATACACTTCCCTTTCTCATATAACCGAATGCCCCAATATTATTCATATCATATATATCATACTTATAGTTCACATTTATGTCACTATTCACATGTTAAATATAACATTTTTCGTAATCCTAATAGGAGTAGGAAACGTACCTGAGTACTTTGTACCATAACATGGTACTTTAGCCACATTCTTACACTTTCATATTAACACATATATATCAATTTTAAGCCATAAATCAATTAAGATTAGTGTGGGGTACCCACGGTACCTTAGCCACTTTCATATTCATAATATCACATATATTAATTAAACGTAGCCATAAAACATATTATGATATAGTGTGGGGTACACACGGTACCTTAGCCATATTCTTACACTTTCATATTAACAAATTTAATTTAAAACATAGCCATGAACATATTAAAACTTAGAGTAGGGTACACACTGATTTGCTTAGCGGTTCACTTAAATCTCAAAAGCTTGATCTAATGCCTTAGATCTCAATTCCTACATTCTACCAACCTTAATATATTAGCATAAAGCCTATTCGATTATAAAACCAAATCCTAGTAGGATTTGTATACTTAAAACTTACCTTGTTGCCATTTAGATGATTAATCAAACCCAAAACTTGTATTCTATTCCTTTGAAATCGGCTAATCACTAGATTCCTTGAATCGGTTAGTTTTTCAGTTTAAAACACATAATAATAGATCTACTACTAAAATAGGGTCTTGGCCGAATATTCATAGTCACTTACCTTAAGGATCTTAAATCCCAAAATTCACCGAATAACTAGGGAACACGAGCCTATGGTGTACCTCAGGAAAAGAACTTCTCCTTCCATGATTTCGCTAAGATTAATAATCAAAATTAGTTCCTAAATTTTGATAAGTCTAAAATATAAAAGAATGGAAACTAAACTTAGATCTTACCCTTATTTAAAGGAATCGATTGCACCTTCACTTCAACCTTCAAAGATTCGGCTATGGCTAAATGATGTTTTCACAATTTTGGCTTTTGGAGGGATTAGAAAGAAAGAGAAGGAAGAATAAAAGCTGTAGGAATTTCAGAGAGAGGAGAATCGCTTAAGAAATTCAAGCAAAGGAAGAGTGAATGAATGAATGAATGGCCTTCTTTCCCTTTTATAGCCGAGATTACTAGGCTAGAGTCCCTACTTGGCCACCACTCTTCCTAGGTGATAATTATCACTTTATCAAAAAATTAATCCAACAATTATCTCCTAATTAGTGAAATTCTAAAGGAAATAAAACTCCTCTTTAAAAGCCCACATGCAGTCCACCTATCTTCTCTTTGTAGCAAAATAAAACTTCTTTTATTTGCTTCCTAAGTGACTCGATCCTCGCCCAAATACACTTGCATGTGGCGCCATTTCAGAAGACCTAAGTAGCATCTCCAAGCCACTTTTCCAAGCCCAATTTGTGTGTCAAATTTCACATACTTTTTCTCTTAAGGCCACATTGCCTTAATTTCTCTTTTAAACTTTAAAACTCGACATTTCTAAGTCATTTCTAAGTTTCCAAAAATTTTCGTTTGGCTCTTTAAACTTGACATTTCCTTACATTTCCTAGTTTCCAGAAATGTTCACTTTCCTCTTTTGAATCATTTCTAAATCATTTTCCTAGTTTCCATAAATGTTCACTTTCCTCTTTTGAATCATTTCTAAATCATTTTCCTAGTTTCCATAAATGTTCACTTTCCTCTTTTTAACTTAGCATTTTCAAAATGTTCACTTTCCTCTTTTAACTTAACATTTCCAAGTTTCCAAAATGTTCACTTTCCTCTTTTTGAAACTTAACATTTCTAAATCATTTCTTACATTTCAAGGACATTTCCCTACATTTCCTTACATTTCCCTACATTTCCTTACATTTCTATACATTTCCATACATTTCCATACATTTCCTTACATTTCCATACATTTCCTTACATTTCCATACATTTCCATACATTTCCATACATTTCCATACATTTCCATACATTTTCATACATTTCCATACATTTCCATACATTTCCATACATTTCCTTACATTTCCATACATTTCCATACATTTCCTTACATTTTCATACATTTCCATGGTTCTAAAAATGCAAACCACATATCACAGTAAACATGCTATTAAGCAAAAATGCACACAATGGGATTCGAACCTCTTCCCTCAAAGTACTTCACTTGTTACCATAACCCTTGCACCTTAGGTGATGTCCCTTGTCACTTTTCCACATCACTTTTTGTTTTTAACTTAAAAACCAATGATTGTCCAAAGCTTTCTCTTCCATCCTAGGATTTTAAAAACCCTTAATTCACTTCCAAACACTGCCAAAACCTACTACTCATGAATTATGCACAAACGCATAACCCCTAATTTAGGATGTTACATATTTTTTTCATTAAGATTTTCTCGATGGGCATTTTCCTTATTTTTCTACAAGCTTAAGAAATTTATACTCACTACACCATACAATCCCGTAGTTCAATCATTTTTTCTTCTTTCTTTTGAAATAAAGGAATCCATGGGTCAAGATGTGATGGCTCAGGTTGCAGATCAACATTCCCTTTGTCCATGAATGGTATGGTTGATATGGTGAAATGATAGAGGTCTCTTCCTCCTCGTCATCATCATCTTCTTTATCGGTGCTCTCCTCGCTCGGTGGTGGGAATCACTCGAACATGTGCAAAAGCGGTGTAAGTGTTGGCCATCCATTCTTTTTGGCAATGGAAAGTAGAATGTCACCCATATCTTACATCCATCGTGTCTCCCACTCTGAGATGGGCATGTCCATGAGCCTCATCATATTTGACATGTGAGCTTCACTCTTTCACTTTGTCGGCCCTTGAGGATCGCTCCTATGTTTAGTTCATTACTTCTTCTCCTGGTTTTGTTTCTATTAGAGCTCAATAAACTGGCCGTAAAGGTTGTCCCTAATCGCACTCCTCAGAGGTCTTGTGAATGGAACAATTGAAGACATAGGAATGTCAGCTCGGTGGCATAGAGCGATGATTAAATGCATAAAGTACATACTTTGCATTCACCTCCGTATGCACTTTAGCATTTCCTCATAAATCTAGTGGCCGATACAAATCTGATCTCTTTATAAAATAAAATAAATCATGACCACTCTATAGGCGATAATGTCAAAAGTGTTATGTGTTGGTGTTAGGCAGGTGCAAATAAATTGCATCCACATCTTGTCCGTCAAAAACATGATGGCCATATTGAATTTCAGGGGCACCTCAGTATTGGCATGGTGAGTCCACTCACCATAGCCCTCCGTCAAATAGTCTATTATACCCTCCATATTGAAATTCTCAAATGTGAATAGATTTAAAGTCTCTAAATGATCATGGGTATAATACATGGCATCATAATATCGATAAATGTCATAAGGTGTAATTTGCACCTCTTTTCCCTAAACTGTAGCACGAGTGATTGTCTCACCCTATTGCTTGCAATTGTCCCTATCCTTTAGGGAGGTATAAAATTCATAAGCAATTGCGTCAACTGTCGATTCAGTTGGGTCACACAAAATTTTTTCCAATAATGGGATTTTAACAAATCCCAGATTTCATTGCAAGCGGTAATGGTGGGATCGAACTCACGTTCCTGAATAAAAGAACACCCACTCATTTAGAGAAAGAACCTCTCGACCTTATAGTTATGAAAGATATTGGCATCAGTATTGCTCAGTGCTTGAGTGGTGCATTTTTGTTTCTTTCTGCCATTTTTTTCTAATTAAAGCAAAATAACAATAAAACCAAATGATATAATTGATGAAAACAAAGTTAGAACACAAAATCTCGGGTATTTACAGATGAAATTCTTTCTTCAACTGATATGGAATATAATTTGAAATAGAGGATGAGAATTAGAAAAGTATGATGAAAAGAGAGGAAAAAAACTTGTGGAAATAGGAGGTAAGGAATGCAAAACTCGAAGCTAGATCTCGAGAAAGAGGTGCAGCGGTTAGAGGGAGTGTTTGCTCTTCTTTGGGTGCTTGAGATGTGTGTTTTCATGCCTAAAACTAGTGGATATAAATATATTTTCAATGGGATGTATGCCTGAATAGTATGATTTTGACTAAAAAACACATGGGTGTCATGCCACAGCTTATGCATGACGGGACACAATGCCCTAAAAACACCCATTTTAGCTTTGAAGTGCTCGTGTCATGCCATAGCCTGGGCATGGCAAGACACATCACCTAAACATCACATTTTTTAGCTTTGAAATGCTTGTGTCGTGCCATAACCTATGCATGGCCCAACACGACGTTGTTTCTAGGCTTTCTAGGTATGTTAAAGTCATCCGATCATTCATTTTGTCCCTGATTAGCTTTTCATTGTCTCATCATATCTGAAAACCTACTTTATCCTAATCCTAACATTGAATTAAAATTCTAAATCCTAAAATCTAACTAATAATACAGAAAATTTAAAATCAAACAAAAATTTAAAAGTGAAACCCTTTTAGGGATTCGAGATGATCTGTATTGCCCCAAAGAAGAACTTCCAACTAGTCATTGACACTTTAATCCATTGTTTGTTACATTATCAATAAATCTGAACTAGAGACTTCGATCAATTCCAATAATATTGCCTTATCTTCGACCGACGTGACATCCATGTCATGAGCCATTTAATGCCAAATTTGAGCTTACCCTAAATGGTTTTTTTGGGGTATTATTATCTCAGGTTTCTTTCTAACACCCCGCACTCAAGACCGATACTGGGTTTGGATACGAGACATTACTATGCTTGAACTCACTGAAACATGTACTTACGGGCTATAAAATGTCATTCCATACTTAAAAACTTCACTTTCTTAGTCAACGCATATAACAAAGGCCTACGAGGTCTTTAACTCATGTCAGAAAACTTTCAGAATTAAAATCAAATAACTCATTTTTGAAGCAGGGTTCACACGCCCATGTGACTTGGAACATGCCCTGTACCCTTAAGCACGCTTATACCCTCAAACCGTGTGGAGTTACTGACTATTTCTACACGGCTTAGACAAGCCCATGTCTATCAACCGTGGGAGGTTACTGACTAATTTCATACGGCCATGACACGCTCGTGTGCTTAGACCGTGTGCTAATCCTTGATATACTGACTAAATTAACACGGTTTGGGCACATGCCCATGTCCAAACTATGTGTCTTACACGGCATGCACACACGGCCGTGGGATTTGCCCATGGCCTATTCTGATTAATAGTACTAAGGTGCAGGGTTAACACGGCATTGACACACGCTGTGTGTCCAACCGTCTTAAACACTTAAATGCTATTACGAAGCCATTTGCCACCCTGAAAAGAAGATCATACATAAACTCAAATCAATAATGCAATAACAACCCATCTTTCATGAATAATACTACATGCGTCATTGATCTCAATAAACATACATACTTAGTCAAATACAAAAGAATAATGAACTTGATGGCCTATACAATGGCCTTTCCTAAAGAATATACACAAAATAAATGCTTCATATACATGCCATACTTAGTAAAGTAACATGGCTATACCAAAATAAGAGTTGATAGTGTGCTGCGAGCTTCGACTTTAATGATCCACTAGTTAGCTTGGCGGGACTGTATAGTATGAAAGAGTCATAACGTAAGCATATAGCTTAGTAAGTTTGTATGTACAACACATGTCAATATACTTGCTTAACATAAACCATCTAGCTTAAATGGTATCGTAATTTCAACTATAAAACTTACTTACTCATACTTGATTCTTACATGTCTTATGATACTTAACATTCTCATACTTGTAAGGTAAACATGGTACCTGTATCACTTGATCACATTGATCAGTATACTTTAATAATAATAATCATAATCTTTACTTCCTCATTCATAACATGAATAATACTCAATTTCAACTTGATACTAACTTTGTTTTCTTAGCTTTCTTGATATCTTCTTTTTGACTTACTCGTTTGCCCGATGAATTTCTGCGAATAACCGAGGATACTAAATCTTGACCCACATAACTTGATACCAAAGCCATATCTTCGATATGGTCTTACATGAATATCTCATCTTAGTTTCAAGGCCATGTCTTGACATGGACTTATATGAAGTCTTGCTCTTGAAAACATATTCAATGCCAAGCTTGCCTTGGACTTATATAATAACTTGCTTGCTAACTTGATCAATGCCAAGCTTGTCTTGGACTTACATGATAACTTGCTTGCTAACTTGATCAATGCCAAGCTTGCCTTGGACTTACATGATATCTTGCCCAATGCCAAGCTTGCCTTGGACTTACATGATAACTTACTTGCTAACTTGATCAATGCCAAGCTTGCCTTGGACTTACATGATATCTTGCTCAATGATAAGCTTGCCTTGGACTTACATGATAACTTGCTTGCTAACTTGGTCAATGCCAAGCTTACCTTCGACTTACATGATATCTTGCTCAATGCCAAGCTTACCTTGAACTTACATGATAACTTGCTTGCTAACTTGATCAATGCCAAGCTTGCATTGGACTTACATGATATCTTGCTCAATTCCAAGCTTGCCTTGGACTTACATGATATCTTGTGTGGTAGATCGAATATCCCAGGAAAATTCATCTTCAATCGGGACTTGCTTGTACATATTATTTTGATTTCTTGCTTGAACATAACATGATCATTTCATACAATTATTGAACATTATACTAAGCAAATTAATGATAAAAATCATAAAACCTAGAAATCATACAAACTCACCTCAATATACAAAATGTATGTAGATATGTAATTTAGTCCACAACTTTGTTCTTGCCTCGGTTTTGATTCGAGATTCATTTTTCTTGATCTATAATCATAAATAGATCATTTAATAATCATATTGACTAAATTAATACATAACTCATATTCTGGCAAAATCACTATTTTGCCCTTATACTATCTAATATTTGCACTTTTGCCATAATTCTCGTAAACTAATTTTCATGCAACTTTCTTAAACTTCATGCTTAGCTAAATCATTTTCTCTTCTATAACAATCATCAATTCTCACTATTTCTAGTAGTATGACCAATTCTATAACTATTACAAAATTGTCCTTACTACCATTTTTTCATGAAACTCATTAAGGAAAAGATGTTTATCTAACATTAAACTCTCTTAAACTTCCATAAAACATTATTTAACAAGTATATCACTCAAGGGTAAATTTTTTTGAACATGCATCTTAGCTTATTTCATAGCTAAAAGTAGCTAATTCATAATACGAGAACTTCAAAAATACGAAGAATAATAAAAACGGGGCTAAGATGAACTTACTATGTGTAACATCCTGAATTATTGGGCCTATGCGTTTAGTGGGTGGATATGTTTAATGTGTTAATTTGAGTGTTAGGGGTTTAAATTGGGCCGAAGCCTTGGTTAAAATTCCTGTTTGGGTACCATTGGGTTTAAAAGATGGTATCGGTGCTTTAGGTTGCAAAATGGGCTTGTGGCCCAATAGTATGTGGTGTTGCAAAGGAGTTATAGGGTGGCGCCAATAGTAGGAGGTGAGGCCCAAGTTTTGGCCGCAAGGAGCCCATGTCTGAGGGCCATTTTCGGCACTTAAAAAGAGCAAGAAGGGGGACGGCAATGAGGCTTAATTTTAGGAGGGATTTAATGATTGGGATAATGTGGATATTGTGCTGATAATAGAAGGGAGATGTGGTATTATTTAGGCCTCTTCTAAAGGTATGAATAGATTAAGATAAAGGAGAAAAGATAGGAGCTATTTGCTGAGTGCAGTGTTGTCTGAAATTCCATCTCCTAGTGGGGGAAAGAAATCGGCTCATTTATGGCAAAGGGGTGCCAAAATTTGCCCTACTATTTGATTAATTGTTAGTTATCAGGAAGGGCACTTTCGGGTTTTGATAAGTAAGTGCAGAAATTCTCTATAAATAGGGGTGGTATCTCTTCAATTCCAGCATTTGAACCCTATTCTTTTCCTCATTCTTTGTGCCAAAAACTCTCATTATTCTCTACAATTTCTTTTCTTTTGATTTCTTCAAAAGCTAAAACCTCTCAGTACACTTTCTTTTTCCATTCTTTTCCTCTTGTGCCAATTTCTCCATAAAATCGGGATCTTCTTGGAGTTGTCGATTTCTGTATGAAGGTAAGAACCGATTTTCTCAGATCTATTCCTTCTCTTTCGGTTTTGAGAATCAAAGCCAGGTGGCTATTAAGGTTCGGTCTAACGTTTCCACTCTTTTCATGTTCTTATTTTGGGCAATGGCAAGAATTGAAGTAGATCTCTTAGATCTAAAAGTCGGAAACACTAGTCCCTAAATCTCATATCACTTTTCAGGAATTTCAAGGTAAGGGGTTCTCTTTAGATTCTTGTTAGATTCGATATTGAAATTACAATCTTAACCATATGTTATGATTAATAAGGCCTTTTTGATGGAATCAAATGTCGATCAGGCAAAGGAGGGGACTAGATCTGAAAACCCAATCCCAAGTTTAAGAAACGAGCGGTGTCTGATGTTTGAGATTGGCCACCAGCTTATGGACCGGCTTTTGAACAGCATCTTAGGCAGATAGCAGTCGTATCAGCTTCTGATAGTGTCAACATAAAGAGTGTCGTCTTAACCGTAACCAGGTGTGTAGATTCTTAACACATAAGTTTTGTTGTATTAAATGTATACTATGGTCTAAAAGCCGGAAAGAGAGGTTGTATGAAGATCGATTACCCAGAAAGGGTAGGCAAGGGATGCCAGGTACGTAATCATAGAAACTTCTCTATGTGTACCAAAGTATGTGAAAGTCTGAGATCAACTTAGATGGCTTAATGTTTTGATTTTTGCATGTATGTATGCATGGGATGGGATTTATTGATTTATGGAAGGGGAGAAGGTCGCGAGGTGATCGGTGGCTTTGCCACATAGGTCACATAGTGATCGGTCTTTATGACAGGCATCATAGCTGTCAAACACTATAATGTATTACTGAGGTCGCATAGCGATTGGTGGCTTTGCCACATAGGTCACATAGTGATCGATATGGTGTGTAGCGGATGGAGGGTTGATTGTAGAAATACTCACGGTGTGATGGTTGGTACGGGGGGGTGTAGAGGATGGACTCTTAGGTTTTGGGGATGGGCCATGTTGCATGAAACATTTTGTTGCCATTGTGTATGGGCCAAGGCCCATAATATGTTTGTGGGCCCAAGGCTTTTATGTGTTTTCGGGATTTGCACATTGAGTCTTGGTGACTCACCCTTTTATTTTCCCCACTTTACAGATGAGTAGTAGATCGTGGACATGGGAGCCGAGGCGGACTCGAGGGGCCATCAATATTATTATCTACATGGACTATTTACGGATTTTCATTTGAGTTTTAATTTTTGGGAATATTTTTGTAATAAGGCTTCCATAACTTAGGTTTTCGATTTATTTTTTTTATGTTAAGTCTTTATAAACTTATGTTTTTCTCTTTCAAAGTCTTAATTATAAAATGAAATGATAAATGGGCTTCTCAAACACAATCAACGTGAATGCTTAAAGTCGTTTTACAAATTTCACAATTATTTGATTAAATGACCATAATAAACTAAGATTTTCAAAACTCTATAGAGCTAAGTTTTCAAGTTTCAAACCGTGGCATACCAGATCCAGTAATGACGTATGGGCCGGGTTTGGGGTGTTACACTATGAGCTTGAAAAAAAATGAAGAACCCTAGCTATGGTGTCTTCAAATTTTCGGCAGCACAAGAAAGAAGATGAGTGAATTTTTCTCATCTTTTCCTACTGAAAACACTTAATAGGCAAATGACCAAAATGCCCTTCCTCACAAAAATTCTATTTAACACCATCTCAAGGTCAAATTTGTCCAAAATTTTATTTTTGGGCAAATTGCTATTTAAGGGCTCATAATTATTATTCTAAAGCTATTTCATGCAAAAAGGTTCTAGAAACTCATATATTGCAACTTTTGCAATTTAGTCCTTTTTGGACCAATTGACTCAACTTAATAAAATTGCTTTACAAAACTTTCATACTAACGTTCAAACATGACATAAACTTGAAAAACTCATAAATTCACCTCGGGTTTGTGGCCTTGCACCACTATCCCTACTAGGCCCTAAATCGGGCTGTTATAATTCTCCCCCTTTTAGAGATTTTCGTCCTCGAAAATCTTAGCAGCAATACTTTTACTAAGGCAATACTCTCTTCTGGTTTCTTATACTCTCTTCTGGTTCCCCTGTAGATCATTCGATTCCATGTCTTTGCCACAATACTTTTACTAAGGCAATACTCTTATTCCTCAATTGCTTGACTTCTAGCCAAAATCTTGACTGGTTCTTCACCATAAGTCATGTTAGGGCGAATCTCTAATTCTGAAGGGTAATTACATGTGAAGGGTCTGATCTGTAGTGTCGTAACATTGACACATGAAACACATCATGTATCTTTTCTAATTCATAGGGCAAAGCCAAACGGTAAGCTACCGGTCCAACTCTCTCAGTAATCTCATAGGGTCCAATAAAACGTGGACATAATTTGTCTTTTCGGCCAAATCTGAGGACTTTTCTCCATGGTGACACTTTCAAGAAAACTTTATCCCCAACTTGATACTCTATCTCTTTTCTCTTTAAATCCGAATATGATTTATGTCTGTCTGATGTGGCCTTTAAACATTCTCGAATCACTTTCACTTTCTCTTTAGCTTCTTTAATAAAATCAACCCCGTGAATTTGGTTCTCTTTAAGTTCAGTCCAAGACAAATGAGTTGTAACACCACAAACTCGGCCTAAAAGTTAGGCCCGAATCTAGAATGTCACATTAAAGGCACAATTCAAAAATGGTTTTGCTAATTAAGAATTTAAGCCCCAAAAGCCCAAAATCTAATAGACTTATTAATTAAAAAAACCCATTTTATTATTTTAAGCATTTAGTAAACCAAGTTTGAACATAAGAGCTTACTTAGGTTTAATAATTAAATAAATATTCAATCTCAAAACCCAAATTAAATCTGAAGTCAAAACGAAGTACAAGGTCTTATTACATCCAATGAAAATTAAGTAAATAAAACATGTATTTTGAAACAAATAAATGAAAATTCAAGCCTCTTGTAGTGGGGCCATATCCGAGTCCTCTCCCACGTCGAGTCGTTTATTTGGGATAACCTAAAACATTAAATTAAAGGGGTGTGAGTTTCGAAACTCAGTGTGCACAACCCTTGGAAAACAAATCACTTACAAATATTCACGTTAGGCTTAAGCCCTATCAAAATCGGTGGTCTTGGGCCTTATCCCACAAAGACCTCATATCATATCATATCGTATCATTCAAAAACAAATAATGCAAAACCCACCCTAAAAATCCATCCGCTACACACCATCTCCCTTCTAACATTATGACTCCTGTGGGAAATTCTAGCTCGACCCACCCCTCCGCTACACACCAAGGATAGCCCAATTGCAGTACTACCGAACGTTGTAGCAAAGCTTCTAATCATATATATTGGGCTTAAAGCCTCCTTTGGATCCATACCATACCGCCATGCGATCTTGGATCCATACCATACGGCCATGCGATCCTCAAATATTAACACAGAGTCATCAATATACATGTTAGGCACTTAGCCACGGTAAATATGATTGGCACAAAGCCATAATAATAGCACAAAGCCTTCGGTATTGGCACAATGCCCATAATCAAGGCACGAAGCCCATATTAATGGCACACAGCCCTCGGTAACATTATCGATGTAGCATGGCTGCTCGGTGGCTAAAAGCCTGCGGTGGATCCATACCATACGGCCATGCGATCCTGGATCCATACCATACGTCCATTCGATCCTCAAATCTTCCTCCGTACCATAATTCCCACCCATATGCATCCTAAGCAGAATATCTTATGAATGCATCAAGCACAAAAGTAACATCTACAAACTCATATTCGTCACATATGGGTATTTTCGTCATTTCACTACCTAGGGGTATTTTCATAATTCAACCCTATAGGGGTATTTTGGTAATTTTCCAAAATAGGGGTATCTTGTAATTTTGTAAAATAGGGGTATTTTGGTATTTTCACAAAACAGGGGTATTTTGGTAATTTTACAAATACGTACTTCAGTAATTTTACAAATTGGGGTATTTTGGTAATTTCGTAAATCGGGGTATTTTGGTAATTTTGTAAATTAGGGGTATTTTGATAATTTTACAAATCGGGGGTATTTCAATAATTTTACAAACTAGAGGTATTTTGGTAATTTAACAAATATAAGGGTATTTTAGTAATTTTACAAATATAAGGGTATTTTAGTAATTTTACAAATATAAGGGTATTTGGTTCCTCTCGGGTTTTAGCTATGAACTTTGGCCCATCAACAAGTCCTCACAGCTAAAGTGAACAGACACTACGCACCAGGTAGGTTTCCAGAAAAGAGGAGGTGGGCCACTAGGGCCGCTTAAATACCAAGCTCTCCCTAGATCCAATCCTAGACATGCGCATGCTCATTGCCACACCCTAACCCAGCGACTTGTTCACAGGCATGTTTGATTAGAAAAATTAAGTCTTATGGAATTTAAGAGTTGTTCAAACTAGACCTAAGGTCCATAAACCCTAACATACATGTCTATGTCCCCTTAAAGCCCATCAAAACCAAATTATAACCTTACGGCCCATTAGGCCCAAATTTCATCGTATGGCTTATTAGGCCCAAGGCATATCTAGATCATGTATCAAGCATGGCTAGCTTAATTCATACAATCAACCAAAGCATTTTATCAAACTTAGCCTAAGGGCCCACCGGGCTCATTTAGCCACTTTTGACTTTTCGGCATTGCCGATATCGTGTGTGTAGTGTTTGTACACACCTGGTAACCACGCGCTGTGCAAACCTCTTAGTCACGAACCTACAATCGACATCACCTAACGATTAATCATAACTTAATATACACTTATCAGAAACCGAAACCTCACCGTAACCTTACCGTGTACCTCACGTTCTAGTAGCCCTTCCTTCACTACTATTGGCGATTATCCTCTAGCTTTGCACCCAAACGCCCACCAAGGTATATTAATTCTCCTCATAGAATGCTCTATATATAGCTAGCTTCTCACCTTCCTTCTTTGTATCTTATCGATGTGGGATCCCTCCGTTAGCAGAGTTTAAATTCAACTCAAACTCTTCTCGTCCAATCCGCAAAATAAATACTCTTTTGCTTGTCATGAGATTCGAACCCAAGCTCCCTTGCACCCTTAATGACGCCTTGCCACTAGATGTAACACCCCTAACCCGTATCCATCGTCGGATTAAGGTTAAGAGACATTATCAAGTAAACTCAAATCCAGATAGACATTCATTTAAATTGTAGCACAAACAATACAATCTTCCCTATTTCATATAGCATTACAACCCATTTAAAATAAATGATGTATAACGAGTTTTATTATAGATATCTATTACCAGTCAATGCCTGAACCACATAATTTAAATATTCATGAAATATTTATTCACTTAAAACATATCCCTACTTGTATCATTAAAACCTATGTATGTCATAATCAAATCCCATATAACACAAACTATTTTCCACTCATTTTACTACAATACAAATACATAGTAAACCAACTGAACCATCTGTGCTTTTCATACCATTAAAAAAAAATCAAATATTCGAACAACATAGTATTTAACGCATGACCGAATTTACCTATGATGGATACATATATATATATATATATAGCGTGTACTATACCCTATAAGTAAAAGCCACATTTACGTTGCACATAATTAACCTTACAATACATACCAAATCCGAATATAGATATTGGTTTACCTAAACTTCACAATTTTTCATATTAACTAACCATATCATTTCACTTACCATTTGGATTTGCATTTAAATAACCATAAAAAAAAATTCACATCTTACCATTAGCATCCATACCTTTATAGCCACTTTAAATATTCATACTTCACTTTATAACTATAATTATCACACAGCCGAAGTCAGTTAAGCATAACACCATTATTCCTTCTAAATACATCACACATATATTATTTACCTTATTAACAAAACATATGACTTAACTCAACTATCACTAATAAATCAAATCAAACAAGTAACACATAAATCACCTTAACCAAGATCATACTTCCAACATATACCATCAACCTCATTTTGCACATAATATGCCAAAGCCGAATTTGCCAAAACCAAACACATCAAACATTTAACCAAAAATAGCTATAGCCAACTTAAACTTCATGATCAAGTCATTATACCAAAACATATAAGTGAAGCTTAAACAAAAGAAATAGCCATTTCCACAAGGCTATATTTATATACAAGATTAAATACCATTGGTTTACTACTTAGTCTAGCCTATACATGCCTTTCGAATTAAAAACTAAGTTTATTAGTACCAAACGAGTTGATAGTGTGGTTGACTTCTCTGATGATCCTTTGAGCCCGTAGCTTGACCAAAATCTATAAAACAGAACATTGTACAAAAACGGAGTAAGCTTCTAGCTTAGTAAGTCTCAAGCAAATTCGATACACAACTAAACATTCAAGCATTTTCATAGAAATACGAATATCAATTTGAATATGATATTGAATACAATGACTTAACATAATAATTTCCCCAAGGCCGTATGTCATTATTCCCATTTACCGAATAAATAACTACACATTTATGCATATAATCATACCTATGCAATTACTTTTCTACTTTCATGCTTTCATTTAACAAATCTCCTTCTGATATAGCTTATATACAATTTACATCTACCATATGTACCCTACTTTTCTTTCATTGTTACATTTATTTATCATCATAGCACATATATGCATAGCCTTAATAATACATACCTTATAGCCGAACCCACAAATTCACTTTCATAAATTAAAGCTTTCTTGGTTTGTTTCATAACTTTACTATTACATAATCGAAGTTCAGGAATTGAAAACTCACCAACATAGAACTAACTAGGCATCAGCCCGAATTGCACACACTGGCACTAGGCCTGCTAGACTCAAGGTATGAGATTTTAAACACCGGTATTTAGCCTGCTAGGCAATAAGCCCGAAATATTCACTGGCACAAGGCCTGCTAGGCATTAAGCCCGATATAGATCACCAGCACAAGGCCTGCTAGGCTCAAAGCCCAAAATAAATCACCGGTATAAAGCCTGCTAGGCTCGAAGCCCAAAATAAATCATCGGTTCAAAGCCTGCTAGGCTCGAGGCCCAAATATCAACACAATTAATTATTCCACACACATTACTTAATACCACTACCACATGTATCACTTATTTTTCATAATTCCATCACATATCAATTTCAAGTAAGCTATTTCACATTACATAAATAAACCAACTCAATATTATACAATTTACATTCAGCAACTATATATATATTCCCAACATTTCAATTTTCAATATTTATTAGAGTACATAGGTAATTTCCGACATATAATTACTTAAAGACTTACCTCGACTATCGACAGACAACGTAGACTAGCTATTCGGTAACCTTCGCCTTTCCCCGATCCAAATTCATTTTTCTTTGTTCTTGATCTAAAAACATTAAAATTTAGCTCATTCAAGCAAATTTCATCTCAATTTAGTCCCAAAACACATAAATGGGAAAATTATCATTTTACCCCTAATGTTTCACATTTTTACAATTTAGTCCTATTTGCATAAAACACAAAATACACAAATTTCACTATACCACCTAAGGGCTGAATATTCATAGGGACCATACAAGTCCATTTATTTCATTTATTTTGCATTTTAGCCTCTCAAAAATTTATTCTTTGCAATTTAGCCCAAAATACTCAAATTCACTAAATTTTCCAATACAAAACAAGCTAATCTTTAACATAACTTTAATATTTTTCCATTAAACATCATGAATCACAAACATCTAACCATGGCCGAATATCAAGCATGCTCAAATTTAAAAATTCTAACATGGGTCAACTAATGTTCGAAGCAACGATCTCAAAACGTAAAATTAACAAAATCGACTACAAACTTACCTTGAATTTGGCTTGAAAGTAACCAAAATTCAAATAAACCTAGCTCCCTTTTCTTTCTTCAATATTCGACCAAGAGAAAGATGAAGTAAACACGTTTATTCTTGTGTTTTAATTAACATATATGTTAAGTAATTATTTGATTACTAAATTAACCTTTATACTTTAATATATAAACAAATAATACTATGGTTATTCTTGGTATATGCCGTCCACTAACTCTTAGGATGGGCTAATTTCCTTTTTAATACCCCATATTAAAATGCCATAATTAATTTAGCATATTTCACTATAGCTTGCAACTTTTACATTTTACGCGATTAAGTTCTTTTTCTAATTAAACACATAAACGATTAAATTTTCCTACGAAACTTTCACACACTTTAATTCACATATAATAAGCACAAAATATATTATTTAAATATTTCTTAGACTTGGATTCATGGTCCCGAAACAATCGTTCCGATTAGGGTCAAATTTGGTTTGTTACAACTCTCCC
Source organism: Gossypium rotundifolium (assembly GCA_025506655.1). Lineage (NCBI taxonomy): Eukaryota > Viridiplantae > Streptophyta > Magnoliopsida > Malvales > Malvaceae > Gossypium > Gossypium rotundifolium. The sequence continues at coordinate 62,528,913 of CP106723.1, read as the reverse complement.
CCTTAGGGATTTTCGTCCCCGAAAATCTTACCGCTAAACAAAGCCGGATATTGTTGCCTCATTGAATCCTCAGGCTCCCACATAGCCATGACGATTCCATAGTATTTCACTAACTAAATTTTCTTGTTTCTCAACTCTTTCATTTCCCGAGCTAAAATACAAATCGGTTCCTCCTCGTATGTCATATCGGATCAGATTTTAATTTCAGACGGAGAAATCACATGTGATGGATCTGATCTGTATCTATGGAGCATCGAAACATGAAACACATTGTGTATCATTTCTAATTCAGAAGGCAACTTCAATCTATAAGTAACAGGCCCGATGCGTTCAATGATTTCATACGGTCTGATGAATCTCGGACTTAGTTTGCCCTTTCGACCAAATCGAAGTACTTTCTTCCATGAAGAAACTTTCAAAAATACTCGGTCTCTGACTTGAAACTCAATGTCTTTACATTTTAAATTAGCATAGGACTTTTGGCGATTCGAGGCAGCTTTCAAACTATCTCTGATTATAGCCACTTTATGTTCCGTATCTTTAATCAAATCAACCCTGTGTATCTTATTTTCACTAAGCTCGGTCCAGTACAACGGTGTACGACACTTGCGGCCATATAGAGCTTCGTAAGGTGCCATTTTGATACTAGATTGAAAACTATTATTATAGGCAAATTCAATCAAGGGTAAGTATTTTTCCCACATACCTTCAAACTCAAGGACGCAACATCTCAACATGTCCTCAAGTATCTGAATGGTTCGTTCAGACTGACCGTCTGTCTGTGGATGAAAGGCTGTGCTAAAGTGGAGTTTAGTACCTAAAGCATCTTGTAACTTCTTCCAAAATCGCGATGTGAATCTTGGGTCTCTGTCTGAACTAATGGAACTCGGCACACCATGTAATCTCACAATTTGAGATACATACAGCTCAGCAAGTTTATCGAGTGAATAGTCCGTACGAATTGGAACAAAGTGAGCTGATTTGGTTAGTCTATCCACTATAACCCAGACTGCATCTTCCTTGCTTGGTGTCATAGGCAACCCAGATACAAAATCCATAGTAATTCTATCCCATTTCCATTTAGGTATCATGATCGGCTGAAGTAACCCAGAAGGCACTTGATGTTCGGCTTTTACTTGCTGACAAATTAAACACTTTGAAACAAATTTAGATATATCCCGTTTCATGCCAAGCCACCAATAGAACTGTTTCAAATCATTATACATTTTCGTGCTGCCCAGACGTATCGACAATCGACTATTATGAGCCTCGTTCAAAATCATCTGAATTAAATCCACATTCCTCGAACACATATTCGGCCTTTGAAGTTCAAACAATCGTTTTTATCAATTTGAAACTCTGACTCTGTATCATTTTCACTCTAAACTCGTCTAGCGATCATACCTTTGTCAATTTTCTGTGTATCATAAATTTTCTGAATGAACAACGGTATTGCCTTCAACTTGGCTATGATTGAACCATCACTAGACATAACTATATGTGCGTTCAACGCACGTAGAGAAAACAATGATTTTTGACTTAAGGCATCTGCAACAATGTTGGCTTTCCCCAGATGGTAATGAATCACCAATTCATAATCTTTCAATAGATCTAACCATCTGCATTGTCTCAAGTTCAAGTCTTTCTAAGTCATCAAATACTTCAGACTTTTGTGATCTGAATAAACATGACATTTCTCACCGAATAAGTAATGACACCAAATTTTCAACTCGAAAACAATGGCTGCTAATTCCAGATCATGAGTCGGATAATTTCTTTCATGAGGCTTCAAGTGTCTCGAACCATAGGCTACTACTTTGCCTTCTTGCATTAAGACGCAACCCAAACCATTCAAAGAAGCATCACTGTACACAACAAATTCTTTACCCGATTCAAGCTAAATTAACACTGGAGCTTCATCAATAAAGCTTTCAACTGATCAAAACTTTTCTGACATTTTTCCGTCCATTCAAACTTGACATCTTTTTATAGTAGCTTTGTCAAAGGTGTAGCTATCATGAAAAAACCTTTCACAAATCGTCTGTAATATCCAGCAAGTCCCAGACAGCTTCGGATCTCAGAAACATTCTTTGGTGGCTTCCAATCAAGTATAGATGATATTTTGTTTGGATCAACCCGAATACCTGAAGCTAAAACAACATGACCCAAAAAGCTAACTTCATTCATCCAGAACTCACACTTACTAAACTTTGCATGCAACTGTTGATCTCACAAAGTTTGTAGCACCAATCTCAAATGCTCGACATGTTCGGTTTCATCTTTGGAGTAGATCAAGATATCATCTAGAAACACTACCACAAACCAATCCAAATACTGTCTGAAAACCCGATTCATCAAATCCATAAAAATAGTAGGTGCATTAGTAAGTCCAAAAGGCATAACCAGAAACTCAAAATGTTCGTACCTCATTCGAAACGTAGTCTTTGGCAGATAGGAATCTATAACTCACAACTGATAATAACCCGATCTTAGATCTATCTTTGAAAACATTGAAGCCCCTTTCAACTGGCCAAACAAGTCATCAATTCGAGGCAACGGGTATTTATTCTTTATTGTCACTTTATTTAACTGCCGATAATTAATACACATTCGCATAGTCCCATCTTTTTTTTTCACAAATAGAACTGGTGCACCCCAAGGAGAGAAACTCAGTCATGCAAAGTCTCTATCTGTCAACTCTTGCAACTGGTTTTTCAACTCTTTCAACTCAGTAGGTGCCATCCGATACGAAGCTATTGAAATCAGAGTCATCCTCGGTACTAATTCAATGCCAAACTTAATCTCTCGTACTGGTGGTAAACCCGATAATTCTTCAGGAAACACATCTGGGTATTCACACACAACTGGTACAGATTCAATCTACTTTCTAGAAACTTTATTATCCAACACATAGGCCAAGTAAGCTTCACATCCTTTTCTCACATACTTACGGGCTAACATCGAGGATATTACTATTGGTAACCCACTCAGATCATTAGATTCAACCCAGATGATCTCACCGTTCTGACATCTCAAATCAATAATCTTTCTTTTGTAATTCACCACTGCATCATGCAAAGTTAACCAGTCCATTCCCAAAATTATGTCGAACTCGTCGAAAGGCAACAACATTAAATCAGCTGGAAAGCAAAAATCCTAAATCATCAACGGGCAACCTTTGCGTACTTTATCAACGAGTACACATCGACCCAAGGGGTTGGACACATGAATCGCAAACTCAGTAGACTCAACAGGTAGAGTCTTACTGGTTACTAAAGTTTCACACACATATGACTGAGTCGAACCAGGATCAATCAATGCAATCACAGTAGTATCATAAAGAGTGAAAGTACCAGTGATAACATCTGGAAAAGAAGCATCTTCTCTGGCACGTATAGCATAAGCTCTAGCTGGTGCATGAGCCTCCGATCGAACTGCAGTGTCTTTAGTTCCTTTCTGACTGCCACTTACAATTCCCAAATGCTTAGGTGGTCTACCTTGCATTGACACATTACTCGATCTGATATTCTGGGCCGTATTTTACTCGGCTAACATCGGGCACTCTCTGATAAAATGATCTGACGATCCACATTTATAGTAGGACCGATCATAGAATCGATAACTCCCAGAATGCCATTTACCACAATGCTTGCATTCAACTCGATTCTGCTGAACATTACCAACACTGGCCTTCGAAGTAGCTCGAGAACCCGCAGGAGGTCGGTCTCTTCTAGATATGTCTGAAATAACTTTATGTCGGCCGAAGTCATCTTTGAACTTCTTAGAAACAGAATGGAAAGTCTTACTCGATGATCTTTAACGAGTGTCTCTAGCTTCATTTCAGCCTTTCTTTTCTCTTTCCCAAGCTCTTTAGCTTTGTAAGCTCTCTCGACAAGTACCACGAACTCTTTGATTTCAAGAATGCCAACAAGCAACTTTACATCTTCATTTAGACCGTCTTCAAATCTTTTTCACATAATGGCTTCTATTGATACACACTCTCGGGCATATCGGGTCAATCTGACAAATTTCTGCTCATATTCAGTCACAGTCATGTGACCCTATTTTAGTTCTAGAAATTTTTTCCGTTTCTGATCGATAAATCTCTGGCTAATATATTTCTTATGGAACTTGATCTGGAAGAAATCCCAAGTCACTTTTTCTTTGGGACAACCGATACTAGTGTATTCCACTAGTGATATGCAGTGTCCCGTAGTAAAGATATAGCACACTTCAGGCATTCATCTAGAGTATAGGATAACTCATCAAGTACCCGAATAGTGTTATCAAGCCACATCTCAGCTTGCTCTGCATCATCATCATCATTAGCTTTGAATTCTTCAGCCCTATATTTCCTGATTTTATCAACGGGAGGCCTACTAGATCTCATCGGATCTATCATCGGAGGTGCAGAAGGTACTGGAGTTGGATTATTCGGGGGTGGAGGTTGTTGTACATTCGGGTTAGTTTGAATAAACTGGGCAAACCATTCATTCATCATTTAGTAGAAGGCTTGCTTAGCCTCCCCCTCATGGCTACCTAAAACAGGTCGAGAGTCTCTCTCGTCTTGACGCGTCTTGTGATCAAAGCACTACACTCTTTACATCATCTGCTATGGCTCTGTCAGGATCCATTTACTATATAAAACACAATTTGAAATGTCAGAAGTCACCACACTATCGTATATATAATAAAGGCATGTATAGCTAGACTCACATGCGCTGCGGTAGTCCTAGAATCAACTAAACCGTAGCTCTGATACCAATCAAATGTAACACCCCTAACACGTATCCGTCGCTGGATTAGGGTTAAGAGGCATTACCAAAGTAAACTCAAATCCAGATAGACATTCATTTAAATTGTAGTACAAACAATACAATCTTCCCTACTTGTATCATTAAAACCTATGTACGTCATAATCAAATCTCATATAACACAAACTATTTTCCACTCATTTTACTACAATACAAATACATAGTAAACCAACTAAACCATCTGTGCTTTTCATACCATTAAAAAAAATCAAATATTTGAACAACATAGTAATTAACACATGACCGAATTTACCTATGATGGATACATAAATAACTATATATATAGCATGTACTATACCCTATAAGTAAAAGCCACATTTGCGTTGCACATAATTAACCTTACAATACATACCAAATCCGAATATAGATATTGGTTTACCTAAACTTCACAGTTTTTCATATTAACTAACCATATCATTTCACTTACCATTTGGATTTGCATTTAAATAACCATAAAACAAATTCACTTCTTACCATTAGCATCCGTACCTTTATAGCCACTTTAAATATTCATACTTCACTTTATAACTATAATTATCACACAACCAAAGTCAGTGAAGCATAACACCATTATTCCTTCTAAATACATCACACATATATTATTTACCTTATTAACAAAACATATGACTTAACTCAACTATCACTAATAAATCAAATCAAACAAGTAACACATAAATCACCTTAACCAAGATCATACTTCCAACATATACACATCAACCTCATTTCGCACATAATATGCCAAAGCCGAATTTGCCAAAACCAAACACATCAAACGTTTAACCAAAAACAGCTTATAGCCAACTTAAACTTCATGATCAAGTCATTATACCAAATCATATAAGTGAAGCTTAACCAAAAGAAATAGCCATTTCCACAAGGCTATATTTATATACAAGATTAAATACCATTGGTTTACTACTTAGTCTAGCCTATACATGCCTTTCGAATTAAAAACTAAGTTTATTAGTACCAAACGAGTTGATAGTGTGGTTGACGTCTCTGATGATCCTTTGAGCCCGTAGCTTGACCAAAATCTATAAAATAGAACATTGTACAAAAACGGAGTAAGCTTCTAGCTTAGTAAGTCTCAAGCAAATTCGATACACAACTAAACATTCAAGCATTTTCATAGAAATACGAATATCAATTTGAATATGATATTGAATACAATGACTTAACATAATAATTTCCCCAAGGCCGTATGTCATTATTCCCATTTACCGAATAAATAATCGCACATTTATGCATATAATCATACCTACGCAATTACTTTTCTACTTGCATGCTTTCATTTAACAAATCTCCTTCTGATATAGCTTATATACAATTTACACCTACCATATGTACCTTACTTTTCTTTCATCATTACATTTATTTATCATCATAGCACATATATGCATAACCTTAAAGTATGAATAATACATACCTTAAGTCGAACCCACAAATTCACTTTCATAGATTAAAGCTTTCTTGGTTTGTTTCATAACTTTACTATTACATAATCGAAGTTCAGGAATTGAAAAAACTAGGCATCAACCCGAATCGCACATACCGGCACTAGGCCTGCTAGACTCAAGGTCCGAGATTTTAAACACCGACATTTAGTCTGCTAGGCAATAAGCCCGAAATATTCACCGGCACAAGGCCTGCTAGGCATTAAGCCTGATATAGATCACCGGCACAAGGCCTGCTAGGCTCGAAGCCCGAAATAAATCATTGGTACAAAGCCTGTTAGTCTCGAAGCTAGAAATAAATCATCGGCACAAAGCCTGCTAGGCTTGAGGCCCGAATATCAACACAACTAATCATTCCACACACATTACTTAATACCACTACCACATGTATCACTCATTTTTCATAATTCCATCACATATCAATTTCAAGTAAGCTATTTCACATGAATAAACCAACTCAACATTATACAATTCACATTCGGAAACTATATATATATTCCCAACATTTCAATTTTCAATATTTATTAGAGTACATTGGTAATGTCTGACATATAATTGCTTAAAACTTACCTCGACTATCGACGGACAACGTAGACAGACTATTCGGTAACCTTCGCCTTTCCCCGATCCAAATCCATTTTTCTTTGTTCTTGATCTAAACACATTAAAATTTAGCTCATTCAAGCACATTTCATCATAATTTAGTCCCAAAACACATAAATGGGAAAATTATCATTTTACCCCTAATGTTTCACTTTTTTACAATTTAGTCTTATTTGCATAAAACACAAAATACACAAAATTTCACTATACCACCTAAAGGCCGAATATTCATAGGGACCATACAAGTCCATTTATTTCATTTATTTTGCATTTTAGCCTCTCAAAAATTTATTCTTTGCAATTTAGCCTAAAATACTCAAATTCACTAAATTTTCCAATACAAAACAAGCTAATCTTTAACATAACTTTAATATTTTTCCATTAAACATCATGAATTACAAACATCTAACCATGTCCGAATATCAAGCATGCTCAAATTTAAAAATTTTAACATGGGTCAACTAATGTTTGAAGCAACGATCTCAAAAATGTAAAAATTAACAAAAATCGACTAAAAACTTACCTTGAATTTGGCTTGAAAGTAACTGAAATTCAAAGAAACCTAGCTCCCTTTTCTTTCTTCAATATTCGGCCAAGAGAAAGATGAAGTAAACATGTTTATTTCTATGTTTTAATTAACATATATGTTCAGTAATTGTTTGATTACTAAATTAACCTTTATACTTTAATATATAAACAAATAATACTAAGGTTATTCTTGGTATATGCCGTCCACTAACTCTTAGGATGGGCTAATTGCCTTTTTAATACCCCATATTAAAAAGCCATAATTAATTTAGCACATTTCACTATAGCTTGCAACTTTTACATTTTACGCGATTATGTTCTTTTTCTAAATTAAACACATAAACATTTAAATTCTCCTACGAAACTTTCACACACTTTAATTCACATATAATAAGCACAAAATATATTATTTAAATATTTCTCAGACTCGGATTCGTGGTCCCGAAACCACCATTCCGATTAGGGTCAAATTCTGTCTGTTACACTAGACCACTCACTTTCTTGTGTCTAAAATCATGCACAACTAAATATAACCCTATGGCAAAATTCTAGAGTCCATTTAAAAAGAAATCCAAAATGCAAGAGCCAAGACTTGAACCTTGGACCTCCTTCCTTCCTTGTGGCGTCACCCCATTGTCTCTTATGTGGCGTCACTTTGCCACTACACCACACACTCCACTTGTCATTTTTCTCCACATTTTATTCTTAAATCCTACTACTAACTCTTAGGGTTTTATTCACCTAAAACCAAAATTTTTCCTAAGGCCTAACTTGAACCCGGGACTTCATAGAAGCCCCCTAACCTTCAAAATCACTCACCTACTATATCCAACTTGCACTAATGCCGTTCTCTTATTCTTAAAAATTTTAAACGCTCTCGTGCCCAAGGCCCATTGGGCCCTAATCCTACTAGGCCCAAATTCGGGATGTTACAGGAGTTCTGCACTTATGCCCATATAAGGCCTCATAAGGCGCCATCTTTAAGCTCGACTAAAAGCTATTATTATAGGCAGATTCTACCAATGGGAGAAACTTTTCCCAACTACGTTGGAAATCCAAACCACAACATCTGAGCATGTCATCGAGTACTTGAATTAACCTTTCTGACTGACCATCAGTCTGAGGGTGAAAAGAAGTACTAAAACTCAATTTTGTACCCAAAGCTTCTTGCAGCTTCTTCTAGAATCTGGATGTAAATCTCGGATCTCTATCTGATATAATCGATAAGGGAACTCCGTGAAGTCTTACTATTTTTGAAACATACAAGTTTGCCAACTTGTCTAGTGAGTAATCCACTCGTACAGGTATAAAGTAGGCTGACTTCGTGAGTCTATCAACCACTACCCAAACAACATCTTTCTTGCTCGGAGACAATGATAAACCCGTTATGAAATCCTTGGTGATACGGTCCCATTTCCACTCGGGGACCAAGATGGACTGAAGCAAACCCGAAGGTACGTGGTGCTCAGCTTTTACTTGCTGACAAATCATGCACTTGGAAACAAATTCTGAAATGTCTTTCTTCATTTTCGACCACCAATATTGTTGCTTTAAATCATTGTACATCTTGGTGCCACCCGGATGTATAGATAAACATCCGTTATGTGCCTCGTGCAAAATTTTCTGAATAAGCTCCTCTTTTCTTGGCACACAAACTCTATCTCTAAACATTAAATATCCATCAAAATTAATCGAAAGTTGAATTCAAAGACCGACTTGACCGAGCTCTCTTAACTTGCAATTCACTATCTTCTTTCTGAGCCTCCAAGATCTCTTGAAGGAACATTGGTCCAGCTCTCAACTCAACTAAAATAGAACCATCATCGGATAAAGATATCTTTGAATTCAATACTCTAAAGGCAAATAAGGATTTTCTGCTTAAAGCATCAGTGACCACATTTGCCTTTCTAGGATGGTAATCAATGAGAACTCATAGTCTTTTATCAACTCTAACCATCTTCATTGTCTTAAGTTCAACTCTTTCTGCGTCATCAAGTATTTCAAACTTTTGTGATTGGTAAAAACCCGACATCGTTCACCATATAATTGGTGTCTCCAAATCTTCAAAGCGAAGACTATGGCAACCAATTCAAGATCATGCGTTAGATAATTTTTCTCATGAGGCTTCAACTGTCTGGAGGCATAAGCAATTACCTTGCCTTCTTGCATGAGTACACAACCTAAGTGATAAACCATAAAAGTAACATATTTTAATCCCACGTTTAGTATGCTTTTGGATGATTTAGCTCTCAATTTATGTAAAAAGGTGCTCTTAATCCTTTCTTTTCATGTATTATACTCAGAAAAGCACTCGAGAATGAAAAGAATGAGAAACAGGCTTAAAACGGACCAAATTGGGCCAACCCAAAAAATTGGCACGGCCTAGACTTCAAGTCACACGGTCGTGCCTCGCCAATCATTCAAAGACACATCCAAGCACGATTTGCATGGCTGTGTCCCAATCGACAGACCTGAAGCACGGCCTGAATCCTGACTTACACGGCCGTGCCACGGCCGTGCCTCAATCAACAGAATCGAAACACGGCCTAAAGTTGACTTACATGGGCGTGTGCTATGGTCATGCTCCTACTATGGGAATGAGAAATTTTACTCGGATTTGGATGCTTAAAGCCAAAGAAACATACTCATATATCCACTTAAACACATTAACAGTAATTCTACTTGAAAGAGGTACTTAGGAGCCAAGTAAAGCATCTAAGGAGCCTATATAAACAACCCAAGGCAGCCATTCTAAGGGAGAGTTTTTGGGAAGAGTTTTTGCCAGAGCTTTTATTTAGGGAATTACTCGAAGATAGCAGTTGATCCATCTCAAGAAGTCGGAGTTCTACTCAAGATAGAGGATCTCCTCTTCAATTACTTCAGGAGGTTTTAAGAATTTCTTATGTTTTATTTTATCTTTTCTTTTGAGATGTTTTCTTATTTTGTTATGAACTAAACCCTTCAGATACCTGAAGGGGATGAAACCTATGACAGATTTTGTTATTTGATTTCTAAATTATATGGTAAGTACTTAGTTTGCTCTTAATTATGTTGCTTAATTTAATCTGATGTGCTTAGGTGGAGGAGGAATAGACCTTGCTTAAGAGTAGATCTAGCATAATTAAGCAGAGTTGATCGAGCGCCTAGAGATAGGGTTACGTGATTTTGCCAGATTAGGGTGAAACCTAATATGGGAGTCCATTGATCGATTTACTGCTTCCTTAGGGGGTTATTATAAGAGAATGAGGGTTCCACTAATTAACCTAAGGTTAGACATTATTTGCCTTGAAAGAGGGTTTAATATAGGTTAGGGAGTCTCACGGATCAAGCAAAGTAAAGAAGTCATATGAATTAAAAGTTAGATAACAAAATAAGTCATAGGTCGATTCTTCCTGAGGGTATCGTCGTAATCAGCTGAGTTTTTCCACAATTTTTACCAAAGTTTCGTTCTTTTTTCTTTGCATTTAGTTTAAGTATTTCATTAGTTTTTTAGATTAATAAACCAATCACTCCATATTTCAGGCTAAATAATAGAAAGAAAGTGAGTAGTAGTACTTTTAAGTTCCATTGGGTTCGATAAGATACTTTTGCCTAAACTATACTACTGTTCGATAGGTGCACTTGCCTCAATCGTTGTCATAGTTAGTCTACAGGTTCTATCAATCTTTTTATAAATATTAAAACTTGATTACTTGACACAATCAAGCTTTTGGCGCCGTTGTCGGGAACACTAAAACATTAAGAAAGCTCTATTTTTATTACTTTAGCCAATTCTTTTTTATTACAATTTATTATTATTATTACAATTTATTATCATTTTTTTTACTTTGCTAATTTTTTCCTCTATTTTTCTTTTGGCAGAAAATTTTAGTCTATGGATAAGATGGCACTGAATAATTATCAGTGGCAAGTCATGAGGACAATTCCTACTAAAATAGCCATTGTCTTCAACCTCGACGTGGTCACTAGGTTATCTAATTAGTTAGAGATGATGAATAAAAAGATTGATGATTGGTATAGTCCCTCGTAGGTACATCCAGAAATACAATATGATTTGAATCTAGGAGGCGTGGTGAATCTTGAGTACCCACCCTACGGATATGGCATGGAAAACGAGCAAGCTCACTATACAGGTAACTATTCTAGATATCAAAATAATTTTTATAGTGACACTTATAATGCAGGTTGGAAGTACGATCCCAATTTCTTGTGGGATGATCAAAATAGCCAAAGATCAGAACTTCCTCCAGATTTTCAATAACCACCTCACCAACAAGAAGAAAAGTCGAATCTTGAAGAGATGCTGATGAAATTCATGGCAGCCACAGATTCTCGTTCCAAAAGACTGAAGTAGCACTTGATGAACAATAAAAATCGAGAATAAAGTTGGAGAACTTCCTAAGTCAGTGGGACATCTCACGAAGCTAATTTCTGAACGTCAACAAGGACGTCTACCAAGCAACACAAAAATAAACCCAAAAGAATAGATACAAGCCATCACAGCTCAAGAGGGTACAAAGGTAGATGAAGCCACCACAGCACAAGAAACCAAGGAAGAAAAAGGTAAAATAGAGGCAGTACACGAAAAGCTAAAACCAATAATCAAAGAATACAAACCTTGCATACCTTATCCTGAAGCATTGAAAGGAGATAATTCATAGAAACAGTTCGGTAAGTTTCTTAAACTTTTAAAGAAATTACATATTAACTTACCCATTCTTAAAGCTCTTTACCAGATGCAGACTCGAGGATATTTTTAAGACAACTCTTGACAAACAAAGGCAAAATAGACGAAGAGCACCACATGGAACTAAACGTAACATGCTCGTCAATGTTACAAAATAGACTACCATAGAAATAAAAAGATCCAGGGAGCTTTACAATGCCATGTTTAATTGGTAGTTTAACTATTGATAATGCGTTAGCTGATTTAAAGGCAAGTATAAATGTCATGCCTTATGCATTGTTTAAACGACTAGATCTAGGGAAGCCCAAAAAAACTAGGATGATTATTTAATTAGTTGATAAAACTGTTAGAATTCCTAGAGGCATTATTGAAGATGTTCTTGTAAAAATCAATAAATTTGTGTTCCCAGTAGATTTTGTTGTTTTAGACATGGATGAGGATAATTCAATCCCCTTAATTCTAGAAAGACCTTTCCTAGCAACCGCTAGAACTAAAATTGATGTTGCCACATGTGAACTCATACTTCGCATAGGAGATGAATCGATTAAGCTTCAAGCTCTCGACTCAGCCAAAATAGAAGATGATGAAGGTAATAAAGTCACCTCAATAGATAATCAAATTGTTCAACTTTCATCGCAGGAAACACCACATAAAGACAACCCTGTGCCGACTCATAAGTCCCAAAACAACAAAGAAGAATCCTATAAAGGACAAGACCTTAGGATTGACAAGTTTGAAGTGCAAAGGACACACGTCAAAGAAGAACCACACAAAGTAAAACCAGAGGAATCACAAGAAGAGCTCGTAGAACATCAAACCACTACAAAATAGGAGACCAGGTACTGTTAGACAAAGCAGATCCCCACATCACTTCAACAAACTTGAAACCAAAGGAAGAAATTCTTCTTAAGGTACACAACATTTTCCCACACGAAATAGTCGAGGTAAGCAACTCAACATTCGACACTTCCAAGGTAAACGCTTCTCAACTTGAACTTTGTTATGAAAATAGAACTATAAGCATGAGGGAAGATGTTCAAACCTTTAAACCTCCCTGAAATTTTTTTCGAAGAGTCTAGCTTAAGACTATAAACGAGCGCTTTTCGGGAGGCAACCCGAGTACTAACAATAATTTCTATTTGGTAGTTTTAGTTTTATCCTTATCTCTATTTTCTCTTTTAGAATTCAATAAATTGAAAAATTGTAGATTGCCAGACAACATGGTCTAGCACACGACTGTGGTCGTGGTCGTGTGGGCACTCCGAATCACCGTACTGACATAGCAGAGACCGTGCGAATCCTATTCCAACCAATTGTAGAAGTCACGGGCTCACCTACCCCACCACGGCCGTGCGAGGCAGCCGTGGCTCAACACCGCCATTATAGAAATGGGCATGGCAGTAGAGACAAACAGGTGTGGCACTCTAACACACCTCCAAAATGACCGTGACGACATCAACCAGCAAAAGCAAAGACGCCTAGATACAGGCGTGGTGGGACGTCGAAGCAAAAATCTATTTAAACCCCACAACCTTTCGCCTTTTCCCCATCTTCTTTCCTTCTTCTTTTTCTTTTAATTTTTCTATCTTGTATTAGAAAAGGTGTTCAGACTCTTGAGCTACACTAAAATCATTTCGAAGAAGCGTAAGAGGCCAATCTCAATCTCTCTATGGGAGACCGATCTATATAAGTTCATGCCGGCCGCTTCATTCAAACAACAAGCCAAGGATCTTTGAGACTATATAGTTTTTATTTTCTTTTTCTCCTTTGATTCAATTTCCTACTCTTTAACAATCTTATGCTTATTTTAGTTTATTTTAATTTAGTCTCTTGGTTTTAGGTTCTAAATGTTGTTTGGGAATCACGCACTATAGCCTTAGAGGTCACACCCACCTCGCGAACCATCCAATAATAAGGACTCCTTAGTCTATTAGTCATTTCTTTCAATCTCAATTTTCTTCTTAGTCTCCTTCTCTTTATTTCCTTTATCTTTAATTATAATATTAGTATATTATTAATGGTTATTTAGATTTCTTGGCTATATCTTTGCAGGCTACCCAATTTCTTTATCTAGCACAAAGATCATCGGTAGACACCCCACCAGACCGGCCCCTCCAACTTATATTTCTCTACCATCCTCCTGAAAATTACCAAAAATTCAGGAAGTGGCACTCTATCCCTCTCTTTTAATCTTATATTAATTGTTATTACCTATCTTTGTACATTGAGGGCAATGTACATCTTAAGTGTGGGGGGATAAAAGTGCCTAACTTTTTGCATAATTCTCAAATTAATGCCTAATTTTTCATTGTTCTCAAAATCCTAAATTTTTAACTTGTTCAAAAAGTATTGTTCTCATATTACTAATTAGGATGAAATTTCTAATGATTTATGATTATTATTGATATGTTTTAGAGTAAGTCATAGTTAATTATGCATTGATGATTAAATTTGAAGAATACTAGAGAATCGAGCATGATAAGTCTACTTTCTAAAAATTAAAAATTAATAGGTCGTTGAACTGAATTTGAGTACTACCTTGAAATTTGGAATTTATAAGGATTGATGTCAAAAACACCCATATGTTTTGTGAGATTTTGAGCCTTATAGACCATATATTCTTTTTCATGCTCACTTTATTAATTATGAGTGTGTCAACTTTGAACTGTTATTCTAGAACTTGCCTCGTTTATACATGTCGAGACCACATTAATGATTTGATATACTGAGATGATAAAGGCACCTAGGTTTAACCCACTTACTCCATAAAAAGCCTACCTTCACAAATTAACCTCTAGTGAACCCCGTTGAATCCTAACAACCTTTTTATTGATGCACCCACTAATATTAACCCAAAATCTCTTTGAATTTGTTATCACCATTCTTTTGACTACCCTTTAATTGAGGTTTGATTTGATTAAATTACCGAATTATATTAGTTCAGTAGTTACATTTATCATTTATGATGTAATATTTTAGTTTGTTCTAAAAAAAATCCAAGTTTATTCAATATTAGTAGTATACAAAAGAGCTTGGATCATTTAAACTCCAATTGTTGAAGGAAAAGCTCGTATTAAAGTATTATCAAATTTTAAGTGATGAAAATACTCTTTATTATATAATAATTATCAATAGTGGTATTATTAGTTTTCATTTGATGTAAATATTCGTATTCAGTTCATTATTTTTAGATTAGGTAATTAGTTAATTCGATCTCAATTCTAACCCTCTAATTCAGCCTGTATCCACACCCTTAACCTTAGCCCCATTACAACCCTGATAAAGACCTTTTGGTCTGTGTATCATCTCATATATAGTGGTGGAGATTTGATTTTCAGGCAAGCCTATGGGATTAACTTTTCAGGTTCGACTTATGAGTGCTTATTCTTGAACCTTAAACACTTTGAGTGATTTGGGTGAACCTTTAGTGAGGATGTCAATCCTTGTCGGTTTTGAATTAAAGATAATTATTCAAATAAGGGGAGGCACCTATGTTTTCGTACTACAAAGGTATGACTTATCGTGATTGAATCTTTAGGACTATTTGAGTTGAATTATCCATGTATAAATTATCTATGAATTTTGATGAGACATTGTCAATAGGAATTATGAATTATTGAAATTTCGTTTTAATTGTAAGTTGAGAATTTTGCTTGACGACAAGCAAAAGCTTAAGTGTGGGGTATTTGATAAACCGTAAATATAACATATTTTAATTCCACATTTAGTATGCTTTTGGATAATTTAGCCCTCAATTTATGTAAAAAGGTGCTATTAATCCTTTCTTTTCATGTCTTATACTCAGAAAAGCACTCGAGAATGAAAAGAATGAGAAACGGGCTTAAAACGGACCAAATTGGGCCAACCCAAGAAATTGGAATGGCCTGGACTTCAAGTCACACGGCCGTGCCTCGCCAATCATTCAAAGACACGCCCAAGCATGATTTGCATGGCCATGTCCCAATTGACAAACCTGAAGCACGGCCTTAATCCTGACTTACACGGCCGTGCCTCAATCAACAGAATCGACACACAGCCTGAAGTCAACTTATACAGGCGTGTGCCATGGCCGTGCCCCTGCAACGAGATGAGCAATTTCACTCAGATTTAGATGCTTGAAGCCAAAGAAACATACTCCTAAGTCCACTTAAACACCTTAATAGTAATTCTACTTGAAAGAGGAACTTAGGAGCCAAGTAAAGCACCTAAGGAGCCTATAGAAGCCGGAGTTCTACTCAAGACAGAGGATCTCCTCTTTAATTCCTTTAGATGGTTTTTGGGATTTCTTATGTTTTGTTTTATCTTTTCTCTTGAGATGTTTTCTTATTTTGTTATGAACTAAACCCTTCAGATACCTGAAGGGGATGAAACCTATGACAGATTTTATTATTTGATTTCTAAATTATATGATAAGTACTTAGTTTGTTCTTAATTATGTTGCTTAATTTAATCTGATGTGCTTAAGTGGAGGAGGAATAGACCCTGCCTAAGAATAGATCTAGCATAATTAAGCGGAGTTGATCGAGCGCTTAGAGATAGGGTTATGAGATTTTGCCAGATTAGGGTGAAACCTAATATGGGAGTCCATCGATCGATTTACTGCTTCCTTAGGGAGTTATTATAAGAGAACGAGAGTTCCACTAATTAACCTAAGGTTAGACGTTATTCGCCTCAAGAGAGGGTTTAATATCGGTTGGGGAGTCTCACGGATCAAGCTAAGTAAAGAAGTCATATGAATTAAAAGTTAGATAACAAAAGAAGTCATAGGTGGATTCTTCTTGAGAGTATCGTCGTAATCAACTGAGTATTTTCACAGTCTTTTCCCAAAGTTTCATTTTTTTGTCTTTGCATTTAGTTTAAGTATTTCATTAGTTTTTTAGATTAATAAACCAATCACTCCATATTTCAGGCTAAATAATAGAAAGAAAGTGAGTAGTAGTACTTTTAGGTTCCCTTGGGTTCGATAAGATACTCCTGCCTAAACTATACTACTGTTCGATAGGTGCACTAGCCTCTATTGTTGTCATAGTTAGTCTATATGTTCGATCATTCTTTTTATAAATATTAAAACTCGACCGTTTGACATGATCACTAATCCATTTAAGGATGCATCGCTATAAATTATGAATCCTTTCCCTGCCTCGGGTTGTACTAAAATTGGAGCTTCTATCAGCATTGCTTTCAACTTCTCAAAACTTTGTTGGCACTTTTTCGACCACTCAAACTTCACATTCTTCTATAATAATTTAGTCATCGGGGTTGCAATCATAGAAAACCCCTTGACAAATCGTCTATAGTAGCAGGCTAGGCCCAGAAAACTTTTAATCTCCGTGATGTTCTTCGGTGGTTTCCAGTCTATTATAGCTGAGATCTTACTTGGATCTACTCAGACTCCATCTCTCGAGACAATATGTCCCAAGAATCCCACTTCCTTGAGCCAAAACTCACTTTTACTGAATTTGGCATACAACTGATTTTCTCGAAGAGTCTGTAAAACTATACGTAGATGATTAGCATGTTCATTCTCATCTTGGGAATAAATTAGTATGTCGTTAATAAAAACGACTACAAACTTGTCAAGGTATGGTCTGAAAATGCGGTTCATTAAGTCTATGAATACCACAGGAACATTGGTCAGCCTAAAAGGGCATGACTAAAAATTCATAATTCCCATACCTCGTTCAAAAGATAGTCTTGGATACAACTAAATCTTTCACTCTCAACTGGTAGTACCCTGAACTCAAGTCTATTTTGGAGAACACAGTCGCTCCTTTCAATTGATCAAACAAATCATCGATCCTAGGTAATGGTTACTTGTTCTTTACTGTCACTTTATTAAGCTGACGATAATCAATGCACAATCTCATTGTGCCATCTTTCTTTTTCACAAACAAAACCCGGCGCCCATGGTGAACAACTTGATCTTGCAAAGCCTTTGTCTCATCAACTCTTACAATCAGAACTTCAACTCTTTCAACTTTGTTGGAGCCATTCTATAAGGAGTAATGGATATTGGTACAGTACTGGGAGTTAGCTCAATGCTGAACTCAACTTCTCTAACTGGTGGTAATCCTAGTAATTCCTCAGGAAAAACATCCACATACTCACATACTATCGGCACTGATTCAATCTTTAACTCTATCTCTTTATCATTCAATACAAAGGCCAAAAATGCCTCATACCCTTTTCTTAGATATCTCTGCGCCATCATATGAGAAATTATTACCGACGATCTACATTGCTCATCTGATTCTACATGAAGAGTATCCCCATTATCACATCTCATCTCAATGTATTTCTCCCTACAATTTACAATTACATTATGAGTAGTCAATCAATTCATACCAAGAATGAGGTCGAATTCATCAAATCGTAACAACATAAGATTTGCTTTAAAGCAATGACATCTAATCATTAATGGACAATCTTTACAAACTTTATCAACTAGCACACTCTTGCCTAAAGGATTAGACACCTTAGTCACAAATTCCGTGGTATCTATAGGCACACCCAAACTGGGTAATAATTTCATGCAAATGTAAGAGTGTGTGGATTTGGGGTCTATTAAAGCAATAACTTTGGTATTGTAAAGAAAAAAGGTACCCGTAATAACATCAGGGGAAGATGCCTCTTCTTGAGTGCGAATGGCATAAGTCCTTGCAGGCATTCTACCTTTAGGTCTCACAGCCTGCTCTCTGGGGTTACCTCTCCACTTGCCCCTCTTCCTGAGTTCCTCTGCAGTCACCCTCTGACCATACTCCCGAATCTCGAGTTCTGAGTTCTCTCTTCTTTAGTCATCTCTGGACAATCTTTTATGAAATGGTCTTGGGAACCACATCTAAAACATACATTTCCATGTGCTCGGCATTCTCCCAAATGGCGTCTACCACATTGTGGACATTCTGGTCTGTCAGGTCTAAAATTCCCAACACTTGCAACTGAAGTCGTCTGTGCTTTATTTCCCAAATACTGCTTACTCTTGTCTTCTCTTGAAAATCCAGTGGAAGTAGCTGTTCGAGTAGAGAAATCTCTTGACTTCTTGGACGACGATTGGAACGACTTGTTCCATTGTCTCTTTCTAGAATCACGAGACTCTATTTCAAATTTTTTCTTCTCTTTTACTAGTTCTTCGGCTTTGCAAGCCCTTTCCACTAGCACAACGAATTCTTAGTTCTTCGGCTTTGCAAGCCCTTTCCACTAGCACAACGAATTCTTTTAATTCAAGGACAGCAACAACCAGCTTAATGTCTTTGATTAAACCATATTCAAACCTTTTACTCATAATGGCCTCAGTGGACACACATTCGTGAGTGTACTTGCTGAGTCGTACAAACTCTCGATCATAATCGGTTACTGACATCTTGCCTTGCCTCAGCTCTAAAAATTCTTTCCTCTTCTGGTCTACAAATATCTGGCTGATATATTTTTTCTCAAACTCTTCTTGGAAGAATTCCCATGAAATCTTTTCCCTTGGTACCACCGACACAAGGGTGTTCCACCATTGGTAAGCAGAATCTCTTAAGAGATAGAATACACACTTCATGCATTCATCATGCATTCATAGGATTGTAGATTGGAGAAACTATTATGAAATTAATTACAAAAAATAATTACTAATCTATTCGTCTCACACCCTAAATCTAGCAGAACCGATTTGAAGGCGTAAAAATGTGAAATCACTTGTTTGGCATAGTGTAGTCCAACCATTTACTATTTATTAGCGAATAAGAGTTGGCGTATGGTACCCAATAGTATAAGTAATTGAAGATTCTATCTCTGGTTATTCTGCTATTTGAAAAAATAATGTGTCAAGCAAAAAGTAAGCATGGCGTGAGTTACCGCCAAATGTATGTACGCCTAGTTTGTCTAAGCACTCTGCTAGTTTCGTTTCGTAATGTGAACTAGTTAGGAGTCAACTGAATTGACTGGTCAAATAATATTTTTACAAGGATTTTTTTTATATTTCTCTTGGACTTTGTAAGTCATTTATTAAGACAAACTTTGGATGTAATTGACACTTTTGAGTTCCATTAAATGGAAACTGAATACATATATATATTGTGAGAAGGATTAGTGTGGATGGTTTTTCTTCCTTTAAATCTACTCCCTTGGTTTTCCTCTTAGTATTTATATATTCTCTTCTCTGGAAGCTAAGGATTTTGAATTAATGAGTGGATTTCTATCTCCTAATAAGTTTAATAGCTACATATGTTAAGTTTTTGAAAGAATAAGGGTATTAAGAAACATATGAACAATGAGTTGTGATTAAGAGACCCTACATGGTGATCGTTTGTTATTAAGATGCTAGTAATTTGTTTGTAAATGAGTTTTTAATGAGAGTTATCTATTCTTTAAGCAATTATTATTGCTCGTTAGAGAGGGATGTTCGAGTTTTAGAATTTAGTCTTGGTGAGTCTCTATCCAGAATCTTGCATGTTAATTGATCAAGTAAAATATATATGATGGTAGAGTCTTGGAAAACTAGTAATTGTGTGAATCAAAGCAATGTTGATGCATATTCACTTTAGAGATAAAAGAATCATTGTATAATCATAATGATGTGAGATGTAGTCACAAATCAAATCAGGTAAGTAAAGGTGAATTTTGTTAAGAGAAAATGAGTAGATTAGGTAACAAGATGAATTGGGTAAGTGTAACCAATGTGGGGTAAATAAATATCTATTTGTGATGCCTTTTGTAAGGTAGGAATATTGCTAATTAGACAGGCATATCACATTGTAAGAAAACATTCATGGTGATCCCTCCAGTGAAATGTAGACTGGACTGGCAGATCATGACATGAAAGTATGTGTAAGACCATGTGGAGGAGAGCCATGGTATTGTATTACTTTGTAAATGCTCATGGTGATGCCTTCAGTAATATGTAGACCAGACTGGCATATTACGACATGGGAAAATGTATAAGTTAATGTAGGTGAAACCTATGACACATTCTGTGAAAGTTTGTTGAGACAGTAAAAATGTGATTTTGTATGTTGCTTGTTTGTCGTGATATGCTAAATGTTTTTTGGCATATTCTATAAATCCCTTTGTAGTCTAGTTGAACAATCCTATGTGGAAGAATCTGGTTATCTTCCTTGTGGTAAGTTTTGAGATCTCTCCAATACATGATTTTATGATAATGATATGAGACGTTCTGAAGTTAACTTGGTCGATTAGTCTTGTGATGATGTGGAATGAGTTTTGAAAGATAATTTCTGTAACACCCCAAACCCGGCCCATGAGTCCTGACCGGATCTGGTATGTCACTGGGTAAAATAATTTGGGTCAATTTGAAAGTTTGGTAAAAATTCGATAAAATTTGACTAAGGTATTAAAACGGAGTTTGAAAACTCAATTGGGCCTTTTTATAAATATAGTTGGGCTTTATAAACCCTTTTGAAAACATTTGATCATGTATATTTTAAAAACATCAAGTTGTAGTTGACTAAGTCTATTTTTGGTTACCCGATGGTAACGTCTTTGAAAACTCATAGCAGTTATTAAGTTGGAAAAGGTTACTTCTACCCGGTTTACTTTAACATTTGTAAATTTCATTTGTAATATATTATAGGTAAAATAAAAAGTAAAATAAGCATCCAAAATAATAATAGCGGCCTTATTACATTCCAAATTAAAATACTTAGGAAATATAATAATTAAACTTAGCGAAAATAAAATCTAACTCCAACAATAAGCATGGCCGCCTCGAGTCCTCTCGGCTCCATCTTCGCGATCTATTCATCGCAAAATGTTAAGGGAAAGGGTGAGTCACCAAGACTCGGTGTTTAATTCCCCTCCTAAAAATACAACTCATACACAATTCATTAATAAACATGCACATGCAACCAACTAGCCATCCATACTCCTTTTCTACCCCGTGTGGTCAAAACCATCGATGACTTAAAGTCACAATTTAAATGATGGGGCCAACCCATCGTGTGGTCAAAACCACGATGACCATAGGTCACAAATAATCAAAGTGTTGTCAAAACCATTGGTGGTACCAAACCACCGGGACTTAGTCGCAATTTATCAATCGGTGTGGTCAAAACCATCGATGACCATAGGTCACAAATAATCGATGGGGCCAACCCATCTTGTGGTCAAAACCACGATGACCATAGGTCACAAATAATCTGATGGGGCCAACCCATCTTGTGGTCAAAACCATGGCGCATATCCATAAAATCTTCCCTCCTCTCATCATTCCCACCATCACATGCTTTAATAAAATTTCCATAAATCATATCATAGAATTTAATCATCATGTGATGGCATGCAAATTGTATATCAAAAATCACAAGTGAGGGACTTACCTAAAACCATGATTATGCAACAAGCTAATCACAACCAAAAGATTAAAGGCAAACAATTAAATCATGTAAATTAATGTAGTGAGTTTCTACAACTTTTCCTAGAACTCCTAGAAAAGCCGATCTATAACGTTAGATCTCTTAACCTATAATTAGCCATTAACATAATTAGGGACATTAGGCCTATTCGCCAAACCAAGTAGTATCAAAGGACTTACCTTAAACGGATTTGATTTCCTAACAAATCCCATAGCCTAATCTAATCCCTAAATCCATGGCACACGTTAGTTTCGGCATTTAATCATAGACTTTTTAATTGAAAGGCCCTTGGCCGAATGTGCTTACCAACTCTCCTTGGAAAATAATTCCCAAAAGCTTCCTACAATCGGTTTAAAAAGTTAATAGGATTCATAGGCCATTTGGCCATAACCTTAGATCCAAAGAGAGGTGATTATCTCTTACCTTAATGATTGGTTCATCCTTAAACTCCACAAATCAGCACCACTTGGGGTTGTGAGGGGTTTGACTATTTTCAATGAAAAGAAAAGAACCAGAACAATGACTTACCTTAGAGGAAATCGGCTAATCATAAGAGGAAAAGGGTTGGAATTTTCCTCTTAAAAGAGGAAGTAGATTCGCTTTAAAGGTACAAGAAAATCTGGAAATTTTGAACAATTTTGGCTATGGTTTAAGGAAAATTTAAAGAAAGTAGAAGGAAAAGATCTGGAAATTTTGAACAATTTTGGCTTAAGAACAAGGAAGAATTTGAGAAAGTAGAAGGAAAAGATGCTAGAAATTTTGAATAGTTTTGGCTATGAAACAATGGAGATTTCAAAGAAGACAATGAAGAGAAAAAGAAAAGAGTTTGCTCGGGGTTTTGATACTTCTTTGCTATTCACAACAAATATGGATGACCCCAAGGTCTCCTAATTTTGGCAAATACTCCTCTATTTTGTGATAATTTTTCAGCCTTGAATTATCACAATTAATCTAGCTTTATCATACCTTTTAATCTCCTCATCCCTTAGCAATTTAATAGCAAACAAAACACTATTAGTCTCCCCTTTCCGGTAGATTATTAGCAAAAAAAAAAAAGCTAAATCTCTTACCAATTGAGAGTCCAAAATCGCTAACTCCCCTCCCTCACGCCAAACAACAAACAAGAGGACAAAAAATAAAGCCAAGATGTCGCTTCGTGAGTCGAACCAGTGACACGGCAAAGAAGCAGACCCTCCAACGCCCTTGCCATCTCTTCCAGCCTGACTTTCATGTCAAATTACCTCTCCATTTAATTATAAGCCTTCTTACCTGGGCCCTTTTTCCTTTTAACGCCAAAGCCTAAAAAATAAACTCCTTGCGCCTACCATGACTCGAACCCGAGTCCATGCACCAAGGTCCTTTAAGTGGCACCCCAGCCACTCGCCTCCTCGACTTTCATGTCAATAAGCCCCCGATTTAATTATAAGGCCTTCCTAGGCCTAACACTTAAAAAGCCCATAAGGAAAAATATTTCCCCCTTGTTCCTGCCGAGGCTCGAACCTCCCCCCTAGCCACTCTCTTAGGCGCACTAAGCCACTTGTACCAAGCCCATTCTTGTGTCATGCTTCTCCCAATTTTTATTTAAACCCTATCTCCACCTAGCTCCCTCCTTTTAAGTACTTTAAATTTTTTTTTAAACCCAAATCCGACCTAAATCAGGGTTATTTCTAGACCCTAAATCATGCTAAATAAAATCATATTGGTTTATTTCTTGAAGTCCACATGGAATTTATTTAATTTACAAATAACCCCTAATTCAAGGTGTTATAGTTCTACCCCCCTTAAAAAATAATTTCGTCCTCGAAATTACTTACTAACGAATAGTCGTACATCTTAACTCACCGTGCTACGCTTATGCTGCGCACTCTGATCTTAATAAAACTATCTTACTTCCTAAGCACCATCTCTAAGTTCACGTCCTTTAGAACTTATTTCTAACGTCGCGATTTAATCTGATTAAGAAGTTTTATGTATTAGTATTTCACTTGGTTATCCGAAAATAATTTTATGATAGAAGTTTAGAAGTGGTTCTTTAGTAATCAAACAAGCACACAGTCTTTCATTCATTCATTCCAATGAGACGTTGTAGTTTTCATGGTGATTGTTTTTCCACTACCCAAGGGTATTTTCGTAATTTATCCTACAGGGGTATTTTCGTAATTTTTCCAAAAATACAATTTTCGGATGATTTTGTCAAAAAGTATTTTAGAACTCTTAAATACTCAGGTATTTTAAAAAAATTTTGAAATCCGGGGGTTTTTCGGTAATTTCGAAGTTCAAGGGCATTTTAGTAATTTTCCACAAATCGGGGTGAATTTGTACAATTTAGTAAATCAGAGATATTTTAATAGTTGTAAAACTTTGAGGGATCTTTTGATAATTGCACTTTCCAAAATAGTGATGTTGCAAAATTTTGAAAGTTAGGGGTATTCTGGTAATTTTGTAGGTTAGGGACAATTTTGTAATTTTACAAAATTATGACGTTCTCGAATTTTAAGATTTTTAAGCACTTTTTATGAAATGAAATTTTGATTAAAACTGTGGGTATTTTGGGAATGTCATAAATCAAGGGCGTTTTTGTAATTTTTCCCCTAAGGGTATTTTGGTAATTTTTCACATTCAGGGTATTTTCACCAAAATGATTTTCAAAAATTTGGGTTCTAAGTGATTTCACAAAAGAAGGATATTCTGAAAATTTTTCATTTGAAAATTTTTCATTCGGAGGGCATTTTGGTAGTTTACAAGCCAGGGGTATTTTGGTCATTTTTTTCAAACTGAGGGGTATTTTGGTCCTCTTTTTAAAAGCTAAGATTTTATTTATTTCCAAAATCAAAACGGCTAGCCCCTTTCGGGTTTTAGTTATCGAGTTTAGCTTGTGAGTGTGTCGTCTCGGCTAGGATGAAGCAGATTACTACGCACTGGTAGGATTCAAGTGAGTAGGAGGTGAGTCACGAGGATCGCTTAAATACCAGGCTCCCACCGAATCCAATCCTAGACATGCATATAACGATTGCCACATCTTTTGCTCAATGACAACTCACAGGGTTTGTTTAGGGAATTTACTAAATCTTATGCCATATCTGTTGGAGTATGCTAGCCCTAGGGTTCAACAGTTTCTATTCTAGTAGTCTACGTTCCCATTTTACCCTTCTACCCCTCATCAAAAGAATTCACAAAAATTGATAGAAGTACTTACTTGGGCGGATAGGTGCCGGAGACTCGGTGCCATGCTGTTCAAGCGAAAAACAGTTTCACAAAACATTCTAATAAGGCCTACTAACAAAAACAACATTTTGGGCCTTGGGCCCCCCACAGCCGAGTTTTGAACTGGGCTTGATACCAATTTGTAACACCCCAAACTCGGCCCATGAGTCCTGACCGGATCCGATATGTCCTTTGGGTAAAATAATTTGGGTCAATTTGAAAGTTTGGTAAAATTGATAAAATTTGACTAAGGTATTAAAAGCGGAGTTTGAAAACTCAATTGGGCCTTTTATAAATACAGTTAGGCTTTATAAACCCTTTTGAAAACATTTGATCATGTATATTTTAAAACATCAAGTTGTAGTTGACTAAGTGTATTTTTGGTTACCCGATGGTAACGTCTTTGAAAACTCAGTAGCGCTTATTAAGTTGGAAAAGGTTACTTTTACCGGTTTACTTTAACATTTGTAAATTTCATTTGTAATATATTATAGGTAAAATAAAAGTAAAATAAACATCCAAAATAATAATAGCGGCCTTATTACATTCCAAATTAAAAATACTTAGGAAATATAATAATTAAACTTAGCGAAAATAAAATCTAACTCTAACAATAAGCATGGCCGCCTCGAGTCCTCTCCGGCTCCATCTTCGCGATCTATTCATCTGCAAAATGTTAAGGGAAAGGGGTGAGTCACCAAGACTCAGTGTGTAATTCCCCCTCCCGGAAAATACAACTCATACACAATTCATTAATAAACATGCACATGCAACCCAACTAGCCATCCATACTCCTTTTCTACCCCGTGTGGTCAAAACCACTGATGACTTAAAGTCACAATTTAAATGATGGGGCCAACCCATCGTGTGGTCAAAACCACTGATGACCATAGGTCACAAATAATCAAAGTGTGGTCAAAACCACTGGTGGTACCAAACCACTGGGACTTATTCGCAATTTATCAATCGATGTGGTCAAAACCATCGATGACCATAGGTCACAAATAATCGATGGGGCCAACCCATCTTGTGGTCAAAACCATCGATGACTATAGGTCACAAATAATCTGATGGGGCCAACCCATCTTGTGGTCAAAACCATCGGCGACGATCCATAAAATCTTCCCCTCCTCTCATCAATCCTACCATCACATGCTTTAATAAAATTTCCATAAATCATATCATAGCATTTAATCATCATGTGATGGCATGCAAATCATATATCAAAAATCACAAGTGAGGGACTTACCGGAAACCATGATTATGCCACAAGCTAATCACAACCAAAAGATTAAAGGCAAACAATTAAATCATGTAAATTAATAAAGTGTGTAGTGAGTTTCTACACACCTTTTCTCTGAGAACTCCTAGATCCCGAAAAGCCGATCTATAACGTTAGATCTCTTAACCTATAATTAGCCATTAACATAATTAGGGACATTAGGCCTATTCGGCCAAACCAAGTAGTATCAAAGGGACTTACCTTAAACGGATTTGATTTCCTAACAAATCCGAAGCCTAATTTAGTCCCTAAATCCATGGCACACGTTAGTTTGACATTTAATCATAGACTTTTTAATTGAAAGGCCCTTGGCTGAATGTGCTTACCAACTCTCCTTGGAAAATAATTCCCGAAAGCTTCCCTACAATCGGTTTAAACAAGTTAATAGGATTCATAGGCCATTTGGCCATAACCTTAGATCCAAAGAGAGGTGATTATCTCTTACCTTAATGATTGTTTCAGCCCTTAAACTCCACAAATCAGCACCACTTGGGGTTGTGAGGGGTTTGACTATTTTCAATGAAAAGAAAAGAATCGAGCAATGACTTACCTTAGAGGAAATCGGCTAATCATAAGAGGAAAAGGGCTAGAATTTTCCTCTTAAAAGAGGAAGTAGATTCAACTTTAAAGGTACAAGAAAATCTAGAAATTTTGAACAATTTTGGCTATGGTTTAAGGGAAAATTGACAGACAAAGTAGAAGGAAAAGATGCTGGAAATTTTGAACAATTTTGGCTTAAGAACAAGGAAGAATTTGGCGACAAAGTAGAAGGAAAAGATGCTAGAAATTTTGAATAGTTTTGGCTATGAAACAATGGAGATTTCAATGAACACAATGAAGAGAAAAAGAAAAGAGTTTCTTTGGGGTTTTGATACTTCTTTCTTTGTTCACAACAAATATGGACATGACCCCAAGGTCTCCTAATTTGACAAATACTCCCCTATTTTGTGATAATTTTTCAGCCTTGAATTATCACAATTAATCTAGCTTTATCATACCTTTTAATCTCCTCATCCCTTAGCAATTTAATAGCAAACAAAACACTATTAGTCCCCCCTTTCCAACCGATTATTAGCAAAAAAAAAAAAGCTAAATCTCTTACCAATTGAGAGTCCAAAATCTCGCTAACTCCCTCCCTCACGCCTGACAAACAAGAGGACAAAAAATAAAGCCAAGATCGCTACGTGAGTCGAACCAATGACCGGCAAAGAAGACCCCTCTAACGCCCTTGCCATCTCTTCCAGCCTGACTTTCATGTCAAATTACCTCTCCATTTAATTATAAGCCTTCTTACCTGGGCCCTTTTTCCTTTTAATGCCAAAGCCTAAAAAATAAACTCCTTGCGCCTACCATGACTCGAACCCGAGTCCATGCACCAAGGTCCTTTAAGTGGCGCCCCAGCCACTCCGCCTCCTCGACTTTCATGTCAATAAGCCCCCTGATTTAATTATAAGGCCTTCCTAGGCCTAACGCCCAAAAAGCCCACAAGGTAAAAATATTTCCCCCTTGTTCCTTCCGAGGCTCGAACCTCCCCCCTAGCAACTCTCTTAGGCGCACTAAGCCACTTGTACCAAGCCCATTCTTGTGTCATGCTTCTCCCAATTTCTATTTAAACCCTATCTCCACCTAGCTCCCTCCTTTTAAGTACTTAAATTTTTTTAAACCCAAATCCGACCTAAATCAGGGTTATTTTTAGACCCTAAATCATGCTAAATAAAATCATATTGGTTTATTTCTTGAAGTCCACATGGAATTTATTTAATTTACAAATAACCCCTAATTCAGGGTGTTACAATTTCTGAATGAAAGTATGTATCTGTATGGATAAAAAGGGAATAGCCATAGTAGTTTGTTAGTATGGAATAATGGCATATTCATAATTATGAAAGATATAAGTATTCATTGATTTGAGTTTGTCTACGCTAAGTAAAATTAGAATCTGAGTTGTCTAGTATTTTCCTTATATGAATACTATCATGTCTGTTATTAGGGTTGTTTAGAATCTGAATCATTTGCCAGTTTTGGTTTTTTTTTTTTTTGTTAGGCAACAAATGTGTTTGGAATTCTTTCGGATGAATAGAATATTTCATCATCAGCCTGAGTTGATTTGTGTTTGGTGCTAGATATGATGTAAATGGTGGTCTGATAGTTATTAAATTCAATATGTGTTTGCCCAGGATTATTATCCCTAAGTAACCATTTTAAGAAAATGTAAAGTGTAAGATTGAAGAGTAGATTTGTAGGAAGGGGTTTTATAGATATATTTTGTTGAGAAGTATCTTGGGTATTAAGAATGATTCTAATTCATACCGACTGGAAAGTTCTAGATTCAGTCAAAGTGTGAAGCATGGGTGATACAATATGTAACATCCTGAATTAATGGGCATATGTGTTTAATGTGTGTGGTTGTGCTTGTTATGCTTGATAGAATGTTTTAGGGGTCCAAATGGGCTCGAAGTTGGGCCGAGGCCTTAGTCAAATTTTCTGTTTGGACACTCTAGTGGAAAGTAAGTTAGGACAGGGCTTAAAAGACATTACCTGTGAATTAAGATACAAAAATGGGCTTGTGGCCCAGTGGTCAGTGGCGATATGCAGGGACTAGGAGTGGCGTGTCAAGCTGTTAAGGAGGTCCAAGGTTTGAGTCGCATAAAGCCCAATTCTTTTTAATTAAATTCAACTAATTTTTGGCATTTAAGTGGGTAGAGTGGGACGGCAATAAGGCTTGGAAATAGGAGGATTTATTTGAGTGGATAATGCAGATAATATTGTAGATAAAGGGAGGAAAAGGTAGTGTTATCTAGGATTCTTTTGGAGGTGTGATCAGATAAAGATAAGGGAGGAAATTTAGGATTTATCTACTGGTCACAGTGGTGGCCAAAACTCCAACACTGAGGGCGAGGAGAAATCGGTTCTGATATGATCAAGGGATGCCGAAATTTTCCTTGATTAATAGCTTAGTTTTAGTTTTAAAAAGGGGCATTTCGATTTTAGGCAGTAGGTGCCAAAATTTTGCTTAAGTATGGGGGAATATCTCTTCAATTCTGGCATTTGACCCTATTCTCTTTTTTCTTTCCTCTTATCCCCACTTCTATGCAAAAGCCAAAAATTTTATTGTTTCTTCTCTCATCCTTTCCTCCAAAAGCCAAAACTTATAACTCTTCTCATCTCCATTCTTTTCCTATAACCGAATGATCATTGTTCTTTCCTTTATTCACCCTTTTTTCGATTTCTGCATAGCCGAATCTTCATAGATCCTGTTACACTATATTTCTTTTGATCTTCTCAGAAGCTGAAATCTGTCAGGAGAAGCCGAACCTGTTGGTAAGTGCCAATTTCTTTTGATCTTTTCTCTTTCAATTTTGGGGGCCATAACCGATTGGCTAATAGGTTTTAAGGCCATCATTAATTTGATATTCTATTCACTGATCTTGTGTCCTGTTCGGGTGGCGTTCTGATATTTAAAGGAGATCTAACCACCGAGGTTTCTAGGACAAGAATTGGCAACTTCCCAATCCTATTGTCTTCTTTCGAGATTTTAAGGTAAGGATTTTAATTCTCCCTAAGTTGATCCATCGATTTCCTTTCTTTATTGTGCCTTAACCTAATGCCTCGTTAAGCAATCATTATAGTATCCTCTGACTAAGGTCATTCATGGACTTGGATGTCAATAAATTGAAGGAAGGGGTTGGATCTATAGTCCCAACCTAAAAGTTCAACAAACGCACAATATCAGCAGTACGAGATTGGCCGTCGGGTTGTGGATCAGCTTCAGAACAAAACCTTAGAAAGTTAGTCGTATCGACTTCTGATAGTGTCGACATAGAAAGTAATGTCTTGTCGGTAATCAGGTGTGTAGATCTCTATCATACTAGTTAATCTGTATTATATGTATGTTGTGGGCTAAAAGCTGGAAAATGAGGCTGTATGAACAGTCGTATTACCCAGAAAGAGTAGGCAAGGGATGCCAAGTACGTAATCATAGAAACTTCTCTATGTGTATCGAAGTATGTGAAAGTCTGTGATCTGTTTAGATAGTATAATGTTCTGATTCTTGCATGTATGTATGCATGGGATGGGATTGATATGATGAAGGGGAAGAAGGTCGCATGGCGATCGGTGGCTTTGTAACATAGGTCACACAGTGATCGGTCTTTATGATAGGCAGCACAACGTTGAAATACTACAATGTATTATTAAGGTCACATGGCGATCGATGGCTTTGCCATATAGGTCACATAGTGATCGGCCTTTATGACAGAGAGCACAACTGCCGATATGGTGTGTAGTGGATGGAGGGTTGATTGTAGAAATCCCCACGGTGTGATGGTTGGTACGGGGGTGTGTAGAGGATGGATTCTTAGGTTTGGGATGGGCCATGTTGCATGTAAATATATATTCTGTTGCCATTTTGTATGAGCCTAGGGCCCATAATGTGTTTTTGGGCCTCAATGCTTTTATGTGTTTTCGAGATTTGGACATTGAGTCTTGGTGACTCACCCTTTCATTTCTCCCAACTTTTCAGATGAGCAGTAGATCGTGGACATGGGAGCCGAGGCAGACTAGAGGGGCCATCAATTCTTTTATTTTCATAGACTATTTTTTGTTTTTCTTTAAGTTTCAATTTTGAGATTATTTTTGTAATAAGGCCTCCATAACTTAGGTTATCGAACTATATTTTTTTATGTTACATCTTATAAACTTATGTTTTCAAAGTCTTAATCATAAAGTGAAAGAAAAATTGGTTTTTCCAGCATGTTCAACTCAAATGTTAAAGTTTCTTCAAAAATGTCACAATTAATGATTAATTGATTAAAATAAACTGAGATTTTCAAAACCCTTCAAAGCAAAATTTTCAACATTCAACCCGTAGCATACCAGATCCGGTCATGACATATGGGCCAAGTTTGGGGTGTTACATTTTTAGTATCAGAGCCCAGTTCAAAACTCGGGCTGTGAAATGGGTCCAGTAGTGATTTGTAAAAGTGATGTAAGTTTAAGAAAAGTTCGGTTGAGATATGGCCTTGAGTCTACCAAGACCGATCCACGAGGTAAGTATTCTAAACTCATTATGTGATATGCATGTTGGGCTTGATGGGCTCTATAGGGACGTAGACTAGTATGCTAGAGTTTATGGACTTTAGGTTTAGTATAAATAATTCTTCAAATCTCATAAGACTTAATTTCTAATTAAACATGTTTGTGATCAAAAGGTTAGGGTGTGGTAACAGGCATACGCATGTCTAGGATTGGATCCAGGGAGAGCGTGGTATTTAAGCGGCCCTAGCGGCTCACCTCCTCTTCACTAGAATCCTACCTGGTGCGTAGTAACTGTTCACCATAGCCACGGGGACTTATTGACGGGCCAAAATTTATATATAAAACCCGAAAGGGACCAGCCATCATATTTCACAAAATTACTAAAATACCCTAGTTATGTAAAATTTTTGAAATACCCTCAATTTGTGAAATTACCAAAATACCCTCGATTTATGAAATTACCAAAATACCTTCGATTTGTGAAATTACCAAAGTACCCCAGATTTGCAAAATTATCAAAACACCCCCAGTTTGCAAAATTACCAAAATACCCCTATTTTGTAAAATCACCAAGATACCCTATTTTGGAAAATTACGAGAATACCCTTAGGTAGTGAAATGACAAAAATACGCTTATGTGATGAATGTGAGTTCATGGATGCTACTTGTATGTTGATGTGTGATGGTTGAATGTATGTGGATTCTAGAGCTAGAAATACTGACACGAGAACCGAACCTTGTAGATAGAGTTCAATTCTAAGAACTCTCGTTAAAACTTGTAACACCCCAAACCCTACCATGAGTCTGGCCGGATCGGTATGTTATGAGTAAAATAATTTGAGTCATTTTGAAATTTTGGTGAAAACTTGGTAAAATTTGGCTAAGGTATGAAAACGGGGTTTGAAAACTTAGTTGGGCTTTTTATAAATACAGTTGGGCTGAAAAACCCTTTTGAAAACATTTGATCATGTAGCAATTCAAAATCACCTGAGTTATTGGGGACTTGGTAAATTTTGTTACCCGATGGTAACTTCCTTGAAAACTCGTAGTAGTTACTTAGTTTTTTTAAAAAAAGTTTACTTTTAACCGGTTTAATTAATAATTCCATTTGTATAAGTAAAATAAAGCAATAAAATAAACATCCAACAATAATAATAGCGGCCTTATTACAATCCCAAAATAAGAACTTAGAACATAAACAACTAAAACTAAATTAAACAAGTTCCAAATATGAAAAACAAGCATGGCCGCCTCGAGTCCTCTCCGGCTCCATCTCCGTGATCTACTCATCTACAAAATATTAAGGGAAAGGGGTGAGTCACCAAGACTCAGTGTGTAAATCCCCCACCCGAAAAAGCACTCATACACAAGATATTAATTAACATGAAAATATGCAACCCAACCTAACCATCCATACTCCTCAACTACCCCATGTGGTCAAAACCATTGATGACTTAGAGTCACAATTTAAATGATGGGGCCAACCCATCATGTGGTCAAAACCATCGATGACCATCGGTCACAAATAATCAAGTGTGGTCAAAACGGTGGTACCAAACCACGGGACTTAGTCCAAATAATCAATCGGTGGTACCAACCAAACCGGGACTTAGTCACAAATAATCAATCGATGTGGTCAAAACCATCGATGACCATAGGTCACAAATAATCGATGGGGCCAACCCATCTTGTGGTCAAAACCACTAACGACAGTCCATAAAATCATCCCCCTCCTCTCATCAATCCCACCATCACATGTTTTTATATCAATTTTCATATATCATGTCATAGTATTTAACCTCATGTGATGGCATGCAAATCTTATATCAAAAATCACAAGTTAGGGGACTTACCCGGAATCCATGTTTAAGCCCACAAGCATATCATAGATCACTACCAAAATTTATACACAATGCAATAATATAGCAAGTTTATTAATAAAATGTGTAAAGAGTTTACACACCTATTTCTATCGAAATTCCTAGATCTTGAAGATCCGATCTACAACGCTAGATCTTGCCCCTATATTCGGCCAATCATCTTTGTTAGTATCAAAGGCCTATTGGGCCAAACCAAAATTATATCAAAGGGTTACACACAAACCCGAAACCTTACCTATACGTCCTTTGAACACTAACCACCTCACGATATGTAAATCTGTTTCACTTCCCTACAATCGGCAACCATTCATGTTAAAAGCCTTCGGCTTTTCGATCACTAAAAATATAGTCTATTAAAGTAGATCCTTACCACCACTTACCTTAGGAGAATAATTCCCAAAAGTTTCCCTTAATGGCTATGGCTTCCCTACAATTGATTTGATCATATTAGTAAGAATCAGAGGCCATTCGGCCATAACCTTGTACCTAAAAGAGGTGATTATCCCTTACCTAAATGATTATGCCGGCCCTTAGCACCACAAGTCAGCACCTCTTATTGTTGTGAGGGGGTTTGGCTACCTTTTAGAAGAGAAAGGAACCGAAAATAGCACCTTTTTCTGCAAGGGAGATTCGACCAATCACAAATGGAAGGGCTGGAATTTTCAAAGATAGGTTCGGCTATGTAGAAGAAAAGAAAAAGAAAGCTTTTGAAGAATTTGACAAGATAGGCTAAGGAGAATTCGGCTTGTAACAGAAGAGAAGAGATAGATAGGAGATTGAGGGAGATTCGGCAGCAGCACTTTAGAGAAGAAAAAGAAGAAATTTGCTGAATGATTTTTGGCACTCCTTTTTTAGCATTAAACCGAAAATAGATGACCCTAGAGAGTCCCTATTTCGGCCAACACCCTCCCTTTGTGATTAATTTCTAACCTTTAATTAAAGATAAAGCAAGATTTATCCTACTTTAATCTCCTATCCTCTCTTCATACAATTTAAAAGAAAACAACTTCTAATACATTCCCTTTCCAGCCAAAATTAATGTGCAAAAATTAAGCCTAATCCCATCATTTAAAGAGTCCAAATTATGCCAACACTTACTCTCCTTCACGCCAGCAGCAAAAAGGAAAAAAATAAAAATACATTTGCTGCCTCATAGGTTCGAACCTGGAACCTCATACCGCAGCCACCCTTAACGCCCCTTGCCATCTTTCCCAATTGACTTTCATGTCAATTTACCCCACCATTTAATTATAAGGCCTTCTTCTTGGCCTTCTTAATGCCAAAAAGCCCCAAAATAAAATGCTCCTTGCGTCCCTTGTGTCTCGAACCCGAGACCTGCCACTTCTAACTCTTAAATGGTGCCCCAAGCCACTCCTACCACCTGGACTTTCATGCTCAAACCTTGCCCGAAATTTCTTTAAAGCCTTCCTTAATTGGGCCCTTCCTTTAACGTCCCAAAAGAAAAAGAGAAAACATATCCCCTTGTTACTTCCACGGATCCTCCCTTGCAAACTCTCTTGACGCCCCAAGCCAACACACCAATTACTTTCTTGTGTCATGCTTCTCCTAAATTTTATTTAAGCCCTATCTTCCCCTATCTCCCTCCTTTTTAAGCCCTTAAAAAGAGATTTTTAATTCCAAATCTGACCTAATTTGGGGTTATTTCTACACCCTAAAACATGCCAAATAATCTTAGAATTTAATTCTTCAAGCACACACATGGGAAAATATTTGAATTACAATTAACCCCTAATTGAGGATGTTACGGTTCTACCCCTTAAAAAGAATTTCACCTCGAAATTACAGATCGATCAAGAGTTGGGGTATTCTTCGCCGATCACATCCTCGGGTTCCCATGTGGCCTCCTCCGTACCATGATTTCGCCATAACACCTTCACCAAAGGCACGGACTTCCTGTGAAGAACCTTGACATCCTGATCCAAAATTTGTACTGGCTCCTCCTCGAATGACAAGTCCGGGCTCACCTCAATTTCCACTACTGGCACAACGTGTGAGGGATCTGATCGATAGCGCCTCAGCATCGACACATGGAAGACATCATGAATCTGGCTCAATTCTGCCGGCAACTCAAGTTGGTAAGCTACTAGTCCCACGCGTTTCAACACCGTGTACGATCCGATGAATCTAGGGCTTAGCTTTTCCTTCTGGCCAAACCTCAGTACCTTCTTCCATGGTGATACCTTCAAGAAAACCTTATCGCCCACTGCATACTCAACCTCTCTGCGCTTAAGATCGGCGTAGGATTTTTGCCTATTCGATGCCTCCTTCAGACGAGCCCGAATCACTTTAACCTTATCCTCCGTTTCTGCCGCTAACTCTGGACCCAACATCCGACGTTCTCCTAGTTCTGTCCAACATGTGGGAGTATGGCATTTTCGACCATATAACGCCTCATACGGTGCCATCTGAATGCTCGCTTGATAACTATTGTTATAAGCGAACTCTGCCAAAGGTAGGTACTCCTCCCAACTGCCACGAAAATCCAAAACATAGCTCCTCAACATGTCTTCCAACACTTGGATTACCCTCTCAAATTGTCCATCAGACTGTGGATGGAAAGCCGTGCTAAAATTCAACTTGGTGCCTAACTCCTGATGTAAGACCTTCTAAAATCTCAACATGAACCGAGGATCCCGATCTGAGATAATGGACACTGGTACTCCATGTAACCGCACTATCTCAGCAATGTACAACTTAGCTAGTCGTTGAAGTGAGTAGTCAACCCTCACTGGTATGAAATGAGCCGACTTAGTCAACCGGTCTACTACCACCCAAACAGCATCTTTCTTACTAGGCGTAAGGGGAAACCCACTTACAAAATCCATAGTAATTTCCTCCCACTTCCTTGTGGAATCTTTACCGTTGTTATAATGATCCGATGGCAATTGATGCTCAGCCTTAACCTGCTGGCATGTCAGACACTTGCCCACCAACTCGGTTACTTCTCGCTTAAGACCCGGCCATTAAAACTGCTCCCTCAAATCTCGATACATCTTGTTGTTTCTCGGGTGCATAGCGTACGCACTACTATGAGCTTCTTTAAGAATTCACTGCCTCAACTCATCATCCTTAGGCATGCACACTCTCCCGTGAAAGTGCAACACTCCATCACTGCTCAAGCTGAAACCTTCGGCCTCACCATTCTGTACTTGTAACCTCCGAGTGCTCAAAGCTTCATCGATCAACTGCCTATCTTTGACCTCATCAATCCAAGACGACTTCACTTGTAATTCTGCCAAAAGGCTCCAATCCTCATAAATACTTAGATGAGCAAACATAGCTCGCAAATCTGCCACCACCTTTCAGCTCAATGCATCAGCTACCACATTAGCCTTCCACGGATGGTATTCAATTGAGCAATCGTAGTCTTTCAGCAACTCAATCCACCTCCGCCTCAGATTCAAATCTTTACGAGTCGAGGTACTTCAACTCTTATGATCTGTGTACACCATCGACCTTTCCCGCATGTAGTGCCTCCAAATCTTCAAAGCGAATACCACGGAGCCCAATTCCAAGTCATGTGTCGATAGTTGACTTCGTGAGGCCTCAATTGCCGTGGACGCATAAGCGACCACCTTCCCTTCATGCACCAAAGACACACCCTAATCCGATATGTGATGCATCACATTACTCAATCAGAACTCTTTTTCTACCTCAGTCAATTAAAATCGGTGCTTCGCCGTAATCCTCTTCACTTGTCGAAACTCTCTTGCTGCTTCTTGGACCACACAAATAGAACTCTTTTTCTCAACAGCTTAGTCAACGGTGTTGCGATTAAGGAGAAATTGTCCACAAATCTCCTATAATATCCGGCCAACCCTAGAAAACTTTGAATTTTCGTAACAGACTTTGGTGGCTTCCACTCCAACACCGCCTCAATCTTATGGGGATCCACCCTAATGCCCTCAGCTGAAACTACATGCCCTAGAAAAGTTACCTCCTTGAGCCGAAACTCATATTTGCTGAATTTGGCGTACAACTGCTTCTCCCTTAGAACTTTTAGAACCTCATGAAGATGTGCGTCATGCTCCTCCTCAGACTTCGAGTACACCAAAATGTCGTCTATGAAAACCACGATGAATCGATCCAGATAGGGTTGGAAAACCCGGTTCATCATGTCCATAAACGCTGCCGATGCATTCGTCAAACCAAAAGGCATTACCAAAAACTCGTAGTGTCCATAACGAGTACGAAATGCCATCTTATGAACATTAGCCTCCTTCACCTTAAGCTGATGGTACCATGACCTAAGGTCGATCTTAGAAAACACCGATGCCCCTTTAAGTTGATCAAACAGATCGTCGATCCTAGGAAAAGGATATCGGTTCTTTATAGTCAACTTGTTCAACTGTCGATAGTCGATACACATTCTTATTGTCTCGTCCTTCTTCTTGACAAATAGCACTGGAGCTCCCCACGGTGATACACTTGGTTGGATGAACCCTCTATCCAACAATTCTTGAATCTGCGCCTTCAACTCTACCAATTCCTTGGCGCCATTCGATACGGTGCTATAGATACTGGTGCGATTCTGGGTAACAGATCTATCCCAAATTCAACCTCATGGTCCGGAGGTAGACCCGGAAGCTCCTCTGGAAACACATCCACATAGTCACTTACAGTCCGAACATCTCCTACAGCAACACCCTTAGCTTCCAAAGCACAGACGAGAACCACATATGCTTCACAACCTTTCTTCACCATTCTTTCTGCCTTTAATGCAGAAACCAAGTTGGATAGGTAATCTCTCTTTTTACCTATCATCACCACCTATTCTCCTTCCTCGGTCTTTAACACCATGCGCTTAGCCGTGCAATCCAGACTAGCCTGATACTTCACTAACCAATCCATCCCGAGAATTAGGTCGAACTCTCAAAACGGTAGTTCCATCAAGTCAGCCAAGAACACGACCCCTTGAAGTTCTAGGGGTATGTCTCTATAAAGTTTACTTACTTCTACGGAGTGACCTAAAGGTCTTACTACAGTCATCTTCCTAGAAGCAAGTTCAAAGTCTAGATGCAAAGTTTCCAATACGCTACTAGCAATGTACGAGTGGGTTGAGCCAATGTCTATCAAAGTATTATAGGGCACACCAAAGATCAGGAACATACCGGTTATGATGTCCGGTGCGTCGCCCTCCTCTTGACGCCTTATGGCATAGACCAAACCAGGTTGTCTAGCCTCAAGATCGCGCAGATTTCCCTCGGTGCCCCAAGACCTCTGCCAAACACCATTACCTCCTCTTCCTACACCACGACCCCTCCGAGGCTATTGATTATCCTTCTATCCAGGTGCACGATCCTCGACCTTCCGGCCTCTCTTAGCCCTTGCCTTCTTGGACGATCTCTAACTCGATGCTCCATAGACCCACATTTGAAGCATCCACGATTACCGTTCCAATACTTCCCCTTGTGAGACTTTCCACACCGATCACACCGGGGCGGCCATTGAGAATTAGCAGCGGTGGGCCTAGCAGCTTGATCCGACCCACCAAACCTTATCCTCTTTTGCTGATTACTAGAAAACTTTGAAGGTTCCAAGCTCCTCTTATTCCAATTCTGATCTTAGTTCCGTCTGATCGACTGTCTTACCCCTTCAGCAACCTTAGATTTCTCCACTAGGACAGCAAACTCCCGTTCCTGCTGTGGAGCTATCATCATCCATAGCTCATCCCTCAGGCCATCTTCAAATCTGACACAGTGCTCATGCTCGGTACCCACAATACCACGAGCATATCTACTCAGTCGGAGGAACTCTGCCTCACACTCCGCCACCATCTTATTGCCTTGAACCAAGTTCAAGAAAGCCTTCCGCTGTGCATCCACGTAGCTAGTTCTGATATATTTCTTCTGGTAGGCATCCCTGAAGAATTCCCAAGTAAGATTTTCTGCCACAGTTCCATCCCTTACGGTGAGCCACCACTAATATGACTCATCCCGAAGCAAAGAGATAATACCCTTTAACTTCTCCTCAGCCGTGAAATCTAGGTCCCCCATAATCCTTTCAGTGGATTCTAGCCAATACTCACACGATTGGGCACCACTCAAAACTCCTCTAATACTTCTACTCGTTGGTCTTGAGTCATTCAACCATGAATTTGCGAGCTCTGCACCTCACCAAACCTCAAAGAACCTGCTCCAATACCCATAATCTGACTTGTGATACAACATTTTTACCACCGTCGATCTTGGAATTCGGTTTTCCGTCGCAGATCCCAGATCTCATTTTCGGACCCATGACCGGACCTCGCGGGCTCGACAGGTCATCCTACCCTACCATACCACGCCGCGGACGTCCATGACCTCTTGAACTCATTCTAACGATCGCGATTATCTGTTTAAGAATTTTATGCATTAGTATTTCACTTGGATATCCGCGAAGAAATTTTATGATAGGAGTTTTAGAAGTGGTTCTTTCGTAATCACACAAGCACACAGTCTTTCATTCATTCATTCCAAAGAGACATTGTAGTTTCGTTGTGACTATTTTTCCACTTTCTAGGGGTATTTTCGTAATTTGTCCTACAGGGGTATTTTCGTAATTCTTCAAAAATATAATTTTCGGATGATTTTGTCAAAAAGCATTTTGAAACTCTTAAATTTCGGTGTATTTTGAAAAAATTTAGAATTTAGGGTATTTGGTTAATTTTGAAGTTCAGGGGAATTTTGGTAATTTTTTACAAATCAGGGTGAATTTGTAAAATTTATCAAATCAGGGATATTTCAAAAGTTGTAAAATTTTGAGGGCTCTTTTTGATAATTGTATTTTCCAAAATAGTGATGCAAAATTTTGAAAGTTAGGGGTATTCTGGTAATTTTGTAGGTTAGGGCAATTTTGTAATTTTCTAAAATTATGACGTTTTTGCAATTTAAGGTTTGTGAGCACCTTTTTATGTGATGAAATTTTTAATTAAAACTGTGGGTATTTTGGAAATATCATAAATCCAGGGCGTTTTCGTAATTTTACCCCCTAGGGGTATTTTTGGTAATTTCACAAAATCAGGGCATTTTCACAAAATGATTTCCAAAAATTGGGTTCTAAGTGATTTTACAAAAGAGGGATATTTTGAAAATTCCTATTTGAAAAATTTTCATACGGAGGGTATTTTGGTAATTTACAAACTAGGGGTATTTTGGTTATTTTTTTTAAAAGCTAAAGTTTTAATTTATTTCAAAAACAAAATGGCTAATCCCTTTCGGGTTTTAGTTATCAAGTTTAGCCTGTGATCTCGTCGACTCAGCTAGGATGAACTGTTACTATGCACCAGGTAGGATTCGAGTGAGTAGGAGGTGAGTCACGAGGATTGCTTAAATACCAGGCTCCCACCGAATCCAATCCTAGACATGTATATAACGATTGCCGCATCTTTTGCTCAGTAACAACTCGCAGGGTTTGTTTAGGGAATTTATTAAATCTTATGCAATATCTATTGGAGTATGCTAACCCTAGGGTTCAACAGTTCTACTCTAGTAGTCTACGTTCCCAATTTACCCTTCTACCCCTCATCAAAAGAACTCACAAAGATGGATAGAAGTACTTACCTGGGCGGATAGGTGCCGGGGACTCGGTGCCATGCTGATCAAGCCAAAACAGTTTCTCAAAACATCATAATAAGGCCTACTAACAAAAACCAAACATTTTGGGCCTTGGGCCCCCCACAGTCGAGTTTTGAATCGGGCTCTGATACCATAAATGTAACACCCCAAACCCGGCCCATGAGTCCTGACCGGATCTGGTATGTTATGGAGTAAAATAATTTGAGTCATTTTGAAAGTTTGGTGAAAACTTGGTAAAATTTGGCTAAGGTATGAAAACGGGTTTGAAAACTTAGTTGGGCTTTTTATAAATCTGATTAATGAGAAACCCTTTTGAAAACATTTGATCATGTAGCAATTCAAAATTGTCTGAGTTATTGGGGACTTGGTAAATTTTGTTACTCGATGGTAACTTCCTTGAAAACTCGTAGTAGTTACTTAGTTTTTAAAAAAAAAAGTTTACTTTTAACCGGCTCAATTAATAATTATGAAATTCCATTTGTATGAGCAAAATAAAGTAATAAAATAAACATCCAACAATAATAATAGCGGCCTTATTACAATCCCAAAATAAAAACTTAGAACATAAACAACTAAAACTAAATTAAACAAGTTCCAAATATGAAAAACAAGCATGGCCGCCTCGAGTCCTCTCCGGCTCCATCTCCGTGATCTACTCATCTGCAAAATGTTAAGGGAAAGGGGTGAGTCACCAAGACTTAGTGTGTAAATCCCCCACCCGGAAAAGCACTCATACACAAGATATTAATTAACATGCAAATATGCAACCCAACCTAACCATCCATTCTCCTCAACTAACCCGTGTGGTCAAAACTACTGATGACTTAGAGTCACAATTTAAATGATGGGGCCAACCCATCGTGTGGTCAAAACCACTGATGACCATCGGTCACAAATAATCAAGTGTGGTCAAAACCACCGGTGGTACCAAACCACTGGGACTTAGTCGCAAATAATCAATCGATGTGGTCAAAACCACTGATGACCATAGGTCACAAATAATCTGATGGGGCCAACCCATCTTGTGGTCAAAACCACTAACGACAGTCCATAAAATCATCCCCCTCCTCTCATCAATCCCACCATCACATGCTTTTATATCAATTTTCATATATCATGTCATAGTATTTAACCTCATGTGATGGCATGCAAATTATATATCAAAAATCACAAGTTAGGGGACTTACCCGGAATCCATGTTTAAGCCCACAAGCATATCATAGATCACTACCAAAATTTATACACAAGGCAATAATATAGCAAGTTTATTAATAAAGTGTGTAAAGAGTTTACACACCTGTTTCTACCGAAATTCCTAGATCCTGAAGATCCGATCTACAACGCTAGATCTTGCCCCTATATTCGGCCAATCATCTTTGTTAGTATCAAAGGCCTATTCGACCAAACCAAAATTATATCAAAGGGTTACACACAAACCCAAACCTTACCTATACGTCCTTTGAACACTAACCACCTCACGATATGTAAATCTATTTCACTTCCCTACAATCGACAACCATCCATGTTAAAAGCCTTCGGCTTTTTGATCACTAAAAATATAGTCTATTAAAGTAGATCCTTACCACCACTTACCTTAGGAGAATAAATCCCGAAAGCTTCCCTTAATGGCTATGGCTTCCCTACAATTGATTTGATCATATTAGTAAGAATCATAGGCCATTCGGCCATAACCTTGTACCTAAAAGAGGTGATTATCCCTTACCTAAATGATTATGTCGACCCTTAGCACCACAAGTCAGCACCTCTTATTGTTGTGAGGGGGGTTCGGCTACCTTTTAGAAGAGAAAGGAATCGAAAATAGCACCCTTTTCCTCAAGGGAGATTCGGCCAATCATAAATGGAAGGGCTGGAATTTTCAGAGATAGGTTCGGCTATGTAGAAGAAAAGAAAAAGAAAGCTTTTGAAGAATTTGACA
The DNA here is from genome assembly GCA_025506655.1 of Gossypium rotundifolium. Taxonomy (NCBI): domain Eukaryota; kingdom Viridiplantae; phylum Streptophyta; class Magnoliopsida; order Malvales; family Malvaceae; genus Gossypium; species Gossypium rotundifolium. Next base: position 62,485,556 of record CP106723.1, on the reverse strand, counting down.
AGATAGGCTAGGGAGAATTCGGCTTGTAAAAGAAGAGAAGAGATAGATAGGAGATTGAGGGAGATTCAACAGCAGCACTTTAGAGAAGAAAAAGAAGAAATTTGCTGAATGATTTTCGGCACTCCTTTGTTTAGCATTAAACCGAAAATAGATGACCCTAGAGAGTCCCTATTTTGGCCAACACCCTCCCTTTGTGATTAATTTCCAGCCTTTAATTAAAGATAAAACAAGATTTATCCTACTTTAATCTCCTATCCTCTCTTCATACAATTTAAAAGAAAACAACTTCTAATACATTCCCTTTCCAACTGAAATTAATGTGCAAAAATTAAGCCTAATCCCATCACTTAAAGAGTCCAAATTATGCCAACACTTACTCTCCTTCACGCCAGCAGCAAAAAGGAAAAAATAAAAATACATTTGCTGCCTCATAGGTTCGAACCTGGAGCCTCATGCCGCAGCCACCCTTAACGCCCCTTGCCATCTTTCCCAATTGACTTTCATGTCAATTTACCCTAAATGGCCTTCTTCCTCGCCTTCTTAACGCTAAAAAGCCCCAAAATAAAATGCTTCTTGCGTCCCTTGTGTCTCGAACCCGAGACCTGCCACTTCTAACTCTTAAGTGGCGCCCCAAGCCACTCCTACCACCTGGACTTTCATGCTCAAACCTTGCCCGAAATTTCTTTAAAGCCTTCCTTAATTGGGCCCTTCCTTTAACGCCCCAAAAGAAAAAGAAAAAACATATCCCCTTGTTACTTCCACGGATCGAACCTCCTCCCTTGCAAACTCTCTTGACGCCCCAAGCCAACACGCCAATTACTTTCTTGTGTCATGCTTCTCCTAAATTTTATTTAAGCCCTATCTTCCCCTAGCTCCCTCCTTTTTAAGCCCTTAAAAAGAGATTTTTAATTCCAAATCTGACCTAATTTGGGGTTATTTCTACACCCTAAAACATGCCAAATAATCCTAAAATTTAATTCTTCAAGCACACACATGGGAAAATATTTGAATTACAATTAACCCCTAATTGAGGATGTTACAAAACTACTCTCCATAAGATTGGTCATTATTATTCAGTGGAAGAAGTTAATAATTCATAAAATTCCTAATCAGATAAACGTGAATCGGTAGAATGAGCACTAGAGACGTGGTGTGCGTGGCCAAGGTAGAGGTAGGATTGCTGTGTCGGAATCGGTAGGGACTAGTCACGAGTCGAGGAATGAGGTACTAGTGCCACCAATAGTGGAGGCAAAATTTCAAGATCAGATGAGCAGAGATGATGCGGTATCTCAGGCGATGTTGAGGGTTTTAGAGAGGGTTACTGGGGCAGGCATGGACACAGGAGCACAGAAATCTGTGTCAGAGCGATTCAGAGCTAATGGGGTAGAAGTGTTTAGGGGAAATTTTGGGATAGCCTCGAGTATAGCTGAGTATTGGTTGGAGGCAGTTGAACGCATAATGGATGATCTGGAATTCACGGAAGAAGAGAAGTTGAAAGGAGTAGTGGCCCTTCTCCAGGACGAAGCTTATCAATGTTGGCTTACTGTTAAGGATGGTACAATGGCTGACCGTATCACTTGGGATTACTTTAGAATGGTGTTCCAGAGTAAGTACATTGGAACGAGTTATGTGGATGTGCAGCGTAGAGCATTTCTGAATCTGGTTCGGGAAAGTAGGTCGATGGTGGTGTATGAAGTGGAATTCTTAAGCTTGAGCCGTTATGCTCGAGGGATAGTGGCCACAGAACATGAACGGTGTGTTCAATTTGAAGATGGCCTGAAGGATGATTTACTTGTTTTGATAGCTCCACAACGGTAGAGGGAATTTGCTGTGCTTGTGGAGAAGACTAAGATAGCTGAGGAGGTAAAGCGAATAGAAAAGTTGAATTGGGATAAAGATAGAAGTGGAAGTAGGAGGAATTTTGGATCGTCAGGAGCAGCTAGGCGTACTTAGAAAAGACCTAGGTCGGATGGGCCGAACCGAGTGGAGAGACCTGCTGCTAACCAGACATGGAGGTGTGTTTGCTGTGGTAAATTCCATGTAGGTGAGAGTTGGACAGGCAGTGGAAAGAGCTATAGATGTGGATCTTTGGACCATCAGATTAGAGACTGTCCACAGCCACGGAGCGATATAGGACCCATAGGGTAGGGAAATGCTCAGCCAGGTAGAGGAGGCCAGCAGCCGCAGAGGGGCGTGGTTCAACTAGAGATGGTAAGGTTTGATCGGGGCGTGGAACACCAGGTCGAGGGGCAGAAAACACTGAGGCGAGACAGCCGGGGTTACTCTATACTACCAGACATTGAGAGGAGGCTGACGCACCGAATTTTTGTTTGTTTGGTCCAATAAGCAACAAGAGAGTTTTGAGAAGTTAAAAAGGATTTTGACGGAGGCTCTGGTATTGATTTAGTCGGAGGCTCAAAAAGAATTCGTAATTTACTGTGTTGCGTCACACACGGGACTAGGATGCGTGTTGATGCAAGATGGAAAGGTTGTTGCGTATGCATCTCGACAGTTAAGACCGCATGGAGCAAATTATCCCACCCATGATTTGGAGTTGGCGGCGATGGTTTTTGCTTTAAAGATTTGGAGACATTATCTGTACGGGGAGAAATCTATTATTTACACCGATCATAAGAGCCTAAAATACCTTTTGACCCAGAAGGAGTTGAATCTAAGGAAGAGGAGGTGGATCGAGTTGTTAAAGGATTATGATTACTCGATCAAGTACCATCCGGGTAAAGCTAATATGGTGGTGGATGCTTTTCAGTCGTAGGGTAATCTCTGACTTGATAGCAATGTTTGCTCACCTTAGTTTATAAGATGATGGGAGCTTATTGGCTGAACTTCAAGTGAGACCCTCTTGGGTCAGTCAGGTTTAGGAGAAGTAGCAAACCGATAAGTTGCTAAAGGAGAAGTTTCATGTAGGATCAAGTGATGGATCGACAGACTTCAGTATGAATGAGGAAGGACTGTTATGTTTTCAAGGGAGAGTTTGCATGCCAAAAGTTCCAGAATTGAGGCATAGGATTTTGTAAGAAGCGCATGGAATTTTATACGCTATAAACCCCGGAGGGAGTAAGATGTATCGGGATTTTCGGGATTAGTTCTGGTGGCCGGGCTTGAAGCGAGAGGTAACTGAACTAATGAGTAAGTGTTTGGCCTGTCAGCAGGTAAAGGTGGAGCATCAGTTGTAAGAGTATGCCCAAAGATCAATCATGAGATGGTTGTAATAACATACTTGATTTACCATGGTTATTAATATAAAGCGTTGTCATTATTATTTCAGTTTTTCCTTACGTGTACAAATAAACTGTTTTATAATAATGTCCCGAGAATAATATGATTATTCTTAAAATATCCTTAGTCAAGTATTATTGTTGACTAGGACAACAATAATGCATTAAGACTAACATGTAGTTGATTGATGATAAAGAGTTGTCATTGATATGGAGTGTCAAAATCAATGCATGAATATGTGTGTTAGAGAACAACATATTGGATGACCCACTATGAGTATGTTTCTTGGATTATTATGTAATTGTCACAACATTACTCATAGTGATTAATATGTATATGATCCTTAGACTTGAGATAATCATTATCCCAACATCGTGAGTCGATATTTTGATCTGATCAAACGTATAATCAGAATCGGTTGTTCTATAAAGGCGATGTTGGATATATCACAATCAATGTAGAGGATATTATTGATCAATATAGGATAAGTCCCTCCCACATAATGGAGTAATATCTTAGGCCACTTGATTGAGTGAGACTAGAAATGCATGGCCATGCTCAAATAAGTTGACATGAGATGTCATACTAATTTGTATATCATAGTCTACTCAAGATATCAAGAAACATGGGATGGACTATACAAGTGTGACTATTCCATGACTTGTATCTATTCCGGAGATAAAGGACTTAAGGATTAATGCATGAAAGTTAATCACAAAAGTTATGTGAATCATGACTTCTTGTATCTTAGGTAGCAATGATGCATTGCTAGATGCCACTCATTGTTTGTGACATTAAAATCGTTCTAGTATTACTACTAACGTTACAAGAACCTATAGGGTCACACCCTATGGTTGAAATGAACTAATGAAACATAGTTGGTATTGTGTTTGATTGTCACATGAATTAAATTAATTAAAGAATTAATTTAATTGGGCAATTAAATATTGAATATATTATATGTACAAGGATGTTGTACACATAATGAGAATTAATATATGAATTTGGTTCAGATATAAATTTAAATAAATATAGTTTATCGAAATCCATGTTATAATTAATGTAATTATAACTTTTGGGTATAATTAATGTAATTATAATTTTGGTTAAAACATTATTATATTTATTTAATATTATTATTCACAAATGATATACTGATTATAAAAGGGTAATAAGTGAAGAAAAACCCTAAGAATTTTGCTTAAAAGGTCTAGCGGTAGTCAAGCAAAACACCTCTCTGAAAAATAGTTTTGGAGATTTCTTGCTCATAGTCAAACCGGGTGGATTACGTAGAGGCCGACATCGTAAAGGTTGTGGCTTGGTTTGACAATAGATCGATATCTTGTCGCCGAGGCGTCGCTATCTACTCGATTGAAACTTTGGTAATTTCAAAACCTTTATTTCACCCCGATTCGTTCTCTCACATGGATTCATGGTTTGGATCACGGATTAATTTTATTCATTGCTTATGGGTGCTTGCGCTCCAACATCGATTGCCATCAGGATTATTGCAGCCAGTGAAGACTCCACAATAGAAGTGGGAAAGGATCACAATGGACTTTGTTAGTGGGCTACCCCTCACACCTACTAAGAAAGATTCAGTCTGGGTCATTGTTGATCGCTTGACGAAGTCTGCTCATTTCATACCAGTATGGGTCGATTACTCTCTACAGAAATTGGCTAAGCTATACATAGCGGAGGTAGTGAGGTTGCATAGAGTACCAGTATCGATCATATCGGACAGGGACCCTAGGTTCACGTCGCGATTCTAGAAGGCGTTGCATCAAGCATTGGGTACGAAGATGGATTTCAGTACAGCGTTTCATCCTCAGACAGATGGACAGTCTGAGTGGGTAATTTAGATCTTGAAGGACATGTTGAGAGGTTGTGTCATTGATTTCAGATGTAGTTGGGAAGAATTTATACCCTTAGCGGAGTTTGCTTACAACAATAGCTACCAGATAGTATTCAGATGGCGCCTTATGAAGCATTGTACGGGTGGAAGTGTCGTACACCTACCTATTGGACGGAATTAAGGGAACGTTGGATTTTGGGTCCAAAGTTGGTTACCGAGATAGAGGAGAAGGTTGAGTTAATTTGAGCTCAACTAAAGAAAGCGTCGGACCGACAAAAGTCCTATGCAGACTTGAAGCGTAAGGACATAGAGTTTGCAGTGGGTGACAAGGTGTTCTTAAAGGTGTCGCCATGGAAAAAGTGCTGAGGTTTGGACGGAAGGGTAAATTAAGTCCCATATTTATCGGACCTTATCGGGTGTTGAAACGAGTGGGGCGGTAGCCTATCAGCTAGAGCTACCTTCTGAGCCAAGCCAGATTCATAATGTATTCCACGTTTCTATGTTAAGACGTTACCGTTTAGATCCATCCCATGTGGTGTCTGTGGGAGAAATCAAAGTGAAACCTGACCTATCCTTTGAAGAAGAACTGGTAGAAATCCTGGATCATGATGTCAAGGTATTGATAAGGAAAACGATTCTACTAGTTAACATTTTATGGCAGAATCACGGTTCTGATGAGGCTACTTCGGAACTAGAGGAAGCAATACGGCAGCAATACCCGTATATATTCTGATCAGGTAATTTCGAGGCCAAAATTTCTTTAAGGGTGGTAGAACTATAACATCCTGAATTAATGGGCCTAAGCATTTAATGTGTGTGGTTGTGCTTGTTATGCTTGATAGAATGTTTTAGGGGTCCAGAATGGGCTCAAAGTTGGGTCGAGGCCTTAGTCAAATTTTCTATTTGGACACTCTAGTATAAAGTAAGTTAGGACAGGGCTTAAAAGACATTACCTGTGAATTAAGACACAAAAATGGGCTTGTGGCCCGAGTGGTGCAATGGCGATATATGAGGAACTAGGAGTGGCGTGTCAAGCTGTTAAGGAGGTCCAAGGTTTGAGTCGCATAAAGCCCAATTCTTTTTAATTAAATTCAACTAATTTTTGACATTTAAGTGGGTAGAGTGGGATTGCAATAAGGCTTGGAAATAGGAGGATTTATTTAAGTGGATAATGCAGATAATATAGCAGATAAAGGGAGGAAGAGGTAGTGTTATCTAGGATTCTTTTGGAGGTGTGATCAGATAAAGATAAGGGAGGAAATTTAGGATTTATCTTCTTGTCACAGTGGTGGCTGAAATTCCAACACTGAGGGGAAGGAGAAATCGGTTCTGATATGATCAAGGGGTGCCAAAATTTCCCTTGATTAATAGCTTAGTTTTAGTTTTAAAAAGGGGAATTTTTGGTTTTAGGCAGTAGGTGTCAAAATTTTGCTTAAGTAGGGGGATATTTCTTCAATTCTGGCATTTGACCCTATTCTCCTTTTTCTTTCCTCTTATCCCCACTTCTATGCAAAAGCCAAATATTTCATTGTTATCTTCCTCATCTTTTCCTCCAAAAGCCGAAACTCATAACTCTTCTCATCTCCATTCTTTTCCTATAACCAAATAATCATTGTTCTTTCCTTTATTCACCCTTTTGCCGATTTCTTCATAGCCAAATCTTCATAGATCCTATTACACTATCTTTCTTTTGATCTTCTCAGAAGCTAAAATCTGTCGAGAGAAGTCGAACTTGTTGGTAAGTGTCGATTTCTTTTGATCTTTTCTCTTTCGATTTTGGAGGCCATAGCCGATTGGCTAATGGGTTGTAAGGACATCATTAATTCAATATTCTATTCACTGATCTTGTGTCCTGTTTGGGCGGCATTCCAAGAGTTAAAAGAGATCTAACCACCGAGGTTTCTAGGACAAAAATTAGTAACTTCCCAATCCTATTGTCTTATTTTGGGATTTCAAGGTAAGGATTTCAATTCTCCCTAAGTTGATCCATCGATTTCCTTTCTTTATTGTGCCTTAACCTAATGCCTCGTTAAGTAATCATTATAGTATCCTCTAACTAAGGTCATTCATGGACTCGAATGTTAGCAAATCGAAGGAAGGGGTTGGATCTGTAGTCCCAGCCCCAAAGTTTAAGAAACGCACAGTGTCAGCAGTACGGGTTTGGCCACTGGGTTGTGGACCGGCTTCAGAACAAAACCTTAGAAAGATAGTAGTCGTATCGACTTCTGATAGTGTCGACATAGAAAGTACTGTCTTGTAGGTAATCAGGTATGTAGATCTCTATCACACTAGTTAATCTGTATTATATGTATGTTATGGGCTAAAAGCCAGAAAATGAGGCTATATGAACAGTCGTATTACCCAGAAAGGGTAGGAAAGGGATGCCAGGTACGTAATCATAGAAACTTCTTTATGTGTATCAAAGTATGTGAAAGTCTGTGATCTGTTTAGATAGTATAATGTTCTGATTCTTGCATGTATGTATGCATGGGAAAGGATTGATATGATGAAGGGGAAGAAGATCGCATGGCGATCGGTGGCTTTGCCATGTATGTCACAAAATGATCGGTTTTTATGACAGGCAGTACAGCTATCGAAATGCTACAATGTATTATTAAGGTCGCATGGCGATCGGTGGCTTTGTCACATAGGTCACATAGTGATCGGTCTTTATGATAAACAGTACAGCTGTCAATATGGTGTGTAGCGGATTGAAGGTTGATTGTAGAAATCCCCACGGTATGATGGTTGGTACGGAGGTGTGTAGAGGATGGACACTTAGGTTTGGGATGGGCCATGTTGCATGTAAATATATATTCTGTTGCCATTGTGTATGGGCCCAGGGCCCATAATTTGTTTGTAGGCCTCAAGGCTTTTATGTGTTTTCGAGATTTGCACTCTGAGTCTTGGTGACTCACCCTTTCATTTCTCCCAACTTTTTAGATGAGCAATAGATCATGGACATGGGAGCTGAGGCGGACTTGAGGGGCTATCAAGTCTTTTATCTTCATAGACTATTTTCATTTTTCTTTAAGTTTCAATTTTGGGATTATTTTTTTAATAAGGCCTCCATAACTTAGGTTATCGAACTATATTTTTTTATGTTACATCTTATAAACTTATGTTTTCAAAGTCATAATTATAAAGTGAAAGGAAAATGGGTTTTTCCATGTTCAACGCAAATGTTAAAGTTTCTTCAAAAATGTCACAATTAATGATTAATCGGTTAAAATTAACTGAGATTTTCAAAACCCTTCGAAGCAAAGTTTTCAACATTCAACCCGTAGCATACCAGATCCAGTCATGACGTATGTGTCGGGTTTGGGGTGTTACACAATAAGTATGGAAATTGGTGTGTGGTGTCACATCCCATGTTACATATATTTTTTATTAATATGTGCACAAGAATGAAAACAAAGAGATGTCTAATCTAATGGTTTAACGACTCCTTAATTATTCTAATAGTCCAAGGTTCAAGTCCTAATGTTTATACTCTCCTATTTAATTTTTTTACAATTTTTCCATGTGACTTAAGTGCTTGTTGTCCACCCTTTTAGTTGCCTCAAATAATTTGATTCCCTTCCCCTTAAGTTGGGAAACATGATCCCCCTTTATGCTCTTATATTCCTCTCTTTCCTTTCACTTCATTCTTTCCTATTTGATATGATTCAATGAACTTGGTTACAGTTGACCAAGCTTACCTACCTTCTTGTCATCCATAAGACTCATTTGCTCCCATATTCTCATTTTTATTCATTTTTACCCTTTTCATTTTCTCTCCTTTTTGAAAAACAACCACCACATAAAATTCATCCACTACAAGCTATAGGTTTACCACCTCCACACCACTGCCAAATATTCTCTTCTCCTCTTTTATTTCAGACCACCCTTGGACCACTATCACCAACACTGTTTTCACCAGGATTCAATTTTCCCCTCTTTCTTTCTGTTTCGATCTATCCTATCTTCTCTAAGGATTCAATTATCCAATTTCAATTATTTTGTGTTCAAGACCCATCGATCATATATTTTTGTAGATCATTAAACCTCTCCGCTCTTTCATGAAGACTTATCAACGATCTCATAGTATTGTTGAGTAGTGTAAGCGCATGAGAGGTGTTGGGAACATTCTTTCCTCTCTTTTCTTCCTCAAAGCCAAATGGTGTTAAGACACATTTTTTTTTATATGTTAACATTTTTTTCCTATATTCTTTGAAGGACCAAACAACACCAATCTAAGTGATCCTTAGTGTGATAACGAAGGCATGGAATCTAAGTCTCGATTTAAGGGTAAGTAAATGGTGAGAATTTTTTTCAATGATTAATCTTTAAGTAATAAGACACATGCGATAGCTCTATAACTAAAATACGTGTTTGATGCGATAGATTCATATACTGGGTTTAGATCTAGGTGAGACATCTTCTAATAGGATTGTGGTAATCAGATCTTCAATATAAGGTGTGAGATCTAAATATTGAATTTGAGTATAATATGCTACTTTTATTTTAAATAAAATTCTATTAAATAATTATTTGAAAGTACACTAAGTACTCAAAGAAGAGTTGAAAAACTCATCATAGGGAAATTCCAAGTAGGTGTTCCTAAAATTATTAGATCATGAAGACTATGATTTGTGATGTGTTGATGCATGTGATGATGATATGTGTGCAAATCTCATTTCTATGTTATGTGGTACATGGCTTCATTAATATGTGATGACCTAAATATGTGTTACATATATGTGTATGATGAGATCCATGATTTAATATGAAAATATATGAAACCATGCTAAAGTGAATATTATGTGATATATGAAAATGTGAGCATGTTTACTTGCAAATCTGTAAAATTGAGAAATATGCGACTATGAGCATGACTTCATGAGAAATGCAAAAAGTGATTATATGTGTTAAATTTGAAAATGGCCATATCATATGCATGGGGTGGGTTTTGTGAAAGGTGGAAGTTATGTGGTAGTTTATCTGAGATTATGTGGTCATTATCGGCAATTATGTGGTTGCTTGTCCATAATGTGTTATGTGGTCGTTAATTAATATTTATGTCGTGGGTTGTCCAAAAATGGTGTGTTATTGGATAGGCGGGTTCTTGGGAACATGATATTGGCATGTAGCGGAGATGGGTAGGAAATTTTTCAAAATGTGCATTGTTTCATGAGCATTTCTTGATATATTCATGTATATGTGTTAATGATGATATGATATTTCTATGAAAATGGTTTACATATACGGAATTAGATGTGTTTATTTGATGTGTGAAAATGGTTTACATATATCAAATTGAGCCTTTTAAGGCTCACTCACATTTCTTGTGTGTTTCAGATAATTCTCATGGTTAGGACTCAGATTTGGTCATTAGAGAAGCTCTCGAAAATATGATTTTATAGTTATGGATTTTTAATATGATTTGGAAATTTTATGGACTTTATGATTTTTATGGATTTTATTATTGACTTTAATTTTGGTTTGTTTTAATAACTTTTTTGGACTTTATGTTAAATTGTGGATTATGGCTTGGAAAATTTCTATTTTGATATTTTGGGAAAATATTGTAATGGGTTATTTATATCATATTTTTAAATGATTGTTAAGGTTTTAACAAAGTTATTAGCCACTACAATTGTGTTCTAAAAACTAAGTTATAATACAAGTGTTTTTAAATAAAGAAGAACAAATATTTTTTATTGAAAAGAACATGATGTTTTCAAAATAACATGTTTCAAGGACAGATGAATTTTTCTTGTGGAAACGTTTTGGGCATTTTTATGGCCCATGTAATTACTTAGATTGTGCCATAACGAATAGGCCTGGTTTGAAGGGTTATATTTAGTGGTATCAAAGCCCGGTTCAAAACTTGGACTATAGGTAAAATGTTTTTGAAAAACTTCATGCACTACAAAACATTTTTTTTAGGAAAAAAAATGCCACATTTTAATTTTATTATAAAAGAAATCTGAGACTTTTCGAAGGTGATCTAAGGTAAGTGATCTTTAGACGTGAAATTATAGAATGTGAAAACTATATAAAACTTTAGATCGTGAAAACAATAAATAGTGAGACAAGTGTAAATCAATAAAATAAACTTTTGATAGGAAATGTTCAAGTAATAAAGATAAAAATTTATCTCTATTAACATCATTCATAAAACTTAAAACCAGTACCCACAGAGTCAAGGGACTCAAGTTAACTCATCCGCACCCCAATTGTGAACCCCTGAGTTTGCAGCAGAAAATGTAGGAGGTGCACCCATTATATAGGAGAGTCAGCAAGAACCTGCGAATGAGGCTGTATTACAGGCCATGTTACAAGTATTGGAATGAGTGGCAGGTGCCCAGTCTGGAGCCAATAGTCGTGGAACTATTACTGAGAGGCTACATTCGAGTAGGGCCAAGTTGTTTAGGGGTGTTGTTGGGACGACCCCGACTGTAGTTCAATACTAGTTGGAGGCTACAGAGAGGATCTTAGACAATATGGAGTGCACCCCTGAACAGAAACTTAAGGGACTTTGTTGTTGCTGCATGATGAGGCCTATCGTTTGTGGTAGGCCATTGTAAGAGGCACCCAAGCCGATTTTTTACATGGGACTACTTTCTAGAGGCCTTTTAAAAGAAATATTTGGGCACGAGGTACGTTGAGGCCAGGAGGCTTGAGTTCATTAAACTAAGGAAAGGTAACATGTTTGTGGTTGATTATAAGATAGAGTTCTTGAAGCTCAGTCGTTATGCTCCAAGTACAGTGGCAGATGAACAAGATAAGTGCGTCTAATTTGAGTTTGGGCTAAGATCTGACTTGATGATGCAAGTAGCTCTACTACAAGATAGGGTCTTCGAAGCTTTGGTGGAGAAGGCTAAGATTTAATAGGAGGTCAGACGCATTAAGCGTGAATAAAAAGTGCAAGCAATAGTTCATGCTAAGAGAGATTACGACCTTAGTGGGCAGATTCAATGCCCAGTTAAGTGGGCTAGAGATGATCGACCCGCCAGATGAAACACCCCACACCGGCCCACGAGCCTAGACTAGATCTGGTATGTTCCTCGATGTAAACCGGTTCAAAATTCTTTTGAATACTTTGAAAACTATGTGTTTTGAAGATAGTTTGTTTGTGGGTTGGGCTCGGGTTGAAAACGAGTTTATTTCATTATTAAAAATCCTTTACTTTAGGTGACAAAATGTTTGGGCTTTATTTTAAAATAAATTTACTTAATCATTTAATAAACAAAAGCAAAGTAAAGTAGTGCTACTATGGCCTTATTACATCAAATAATTCCCAAAAATAAAAATTTAAAATACTTAAAATAAAATAGTCCAAATCAAAAAAAAAAAGATGAACTTCTTGCTGAGCATGGCCATCCCTAAGCATCTGTCGGCCCGGTCCATCACCGGTCGTCACCTGAAAAGTAATCCCACAACGAGGAGAGTCAACAGACTCAATGTGTAACCAACACTAAAATTTAATAGATTTAGGCATACCATACATATCATGTTCACATAATAATTCAAGATAATGATGCAATCCCGAACCCAAACCTAGATGCCATCCACTACACATTCCCGTACCAACCTGCACACCGTGGGGACTACTAAGTTAACCCTCCATCCACTACACACCATCGAAGGCAGTCGCTGCAGTCGACGTGCTCATCGCCCATATAAAATTCGTGGCATAGCCACTAGATTAAATAGTTGTGTCATGAGACACCACATTCAGATAATGTAACCGAAGTTACCACATTCAGATAATGTGACCGAAGTCACCACATTCAGATAGTGAGACCGAAGTCACCACATTCACTTCCCCTTTCTCATATAACCCGAATGCCCCATATTATTCATATCATGCATATCATACTTAAATTCACATTCATGTCACTTTTCACATGTTAAAATATAACATATTTCGTAATCCTAGTAGGAGTATGAAACGTACCTAAGTACTTTGTACCATAACATGGTACCTTAGCCATATTCACATTCTTATAAACATGCATATATTTATTATAGCCATGAATCTTATTAAAAGTAGTGTAGGGTACACACCTGATTCGCTTAACAATTTCACTTGAAATCCTGAAATTCGATGTACTGCCTTAGATCTTTAACTCCCTACATTAGGCCCATATTAAAGGTTTAATGAGAAAACTCATTCGGCCACAAAACCAAATCCTAGTAGGATTTGTGCACTAAAACTTACCTTGGTGCCGATTTCTCTACTTATCAAATCCCGAATCGTTGAAATCCTTCTACCTTGTATTCGGCCAACATTAAATCACTTAAGGGGTTAGTTTCCAGCTTTGGAATAATTAAGAAATAGATTTATAACACCAAACATGGCATTGGCTGAATGTACATGTACACCTACCTTATAAATCTAAATCCCGAAATTGCTAATTTCTCTTGGTATCTGTCGAAACCCACATGTTAGATCAATTTCTATCATTTAATCACAAGAATAATAGCCCTTGGCCGAATATACACATGATTTTACCTTGGATATTGAATTCCCGAATAATCCTTCTTATAGTCGACTACATTGAAAATCCCAAAAATCCTTCCAAATTTTAGCAAACAAGAATATTGATGGGATTAGTTCTAGATTTTTGGCTAAAAGAAGAAGGAATGGAAATTGAATAACATCCGTTCTTACCCTTAATGTTATAGTCGACAGCACCTTTCCCTGACACCTCAAGGAGATTCGGTTTTGAAGAGTAAAAGAAGAATAGAGAAAGCTTAGGAGAATTCGTCTCTAAGGGTGTGTGAAGAAGAAAAAGATGTGAAGGAGAGAAAATAGATGTATCTAACTTTTGGCTTTTGTCAAAGAAAAAATAAGGTGCAAATTTGGCACTAATCAAGATGAAAAGAAAAGTTTTGGAAAGAGAGGATTTAGCACACCCACTAAAGCTAAATTTTGGCAAAAAGGGATTAAGGAAGGAAGAAAAAGATGGACTCTCTTCCAAAGACAATTTCGGCACCACTACTAAAGAAAGTAAGATAAACCGAAAAAGGACCTCTAATCCTTCCTTTAGTAACTCGGCTAGGACTGGAATTGATCACCAAGGAGTCCCTTACTTGGCCACCACTCTTCCTTATTTATCTCTTGAAAATAATCTAAAATAAATCTATTATTTTTCTCCTATTTAGACGAAATTTAAAGAGAATATCCCTTGGGTTCCTTAGTGCCGTCCACTTCCCTGCTCTTTGTAGCAAAAATAAAACTCCTTTGTTTGCTCCCCAAGTGACTCGAACCTAGGCTCAATACCCTTGTATGTGGCGTCACCTGCCTGGGACTCAAGTGATATCTTCAGGCCACTTTTCCAAGCCTGTTTGTGTGTCAAATTCCTCCTATTAATTTTCTTAAGGTTACCTTGTTTTAGTTTCCTCTTTTACTTAACATTTCTAAATCATTTCCTTACATTTCTAGGTTTCCAAAAATGTTCACTTTCCTATTTTAACTTGACATTTCCATGTTTCCAAAATGTTCACTTTCCTATTTTAACTTGACATTTCCAAGTTTCCAAAATCTTCACTTTCCTATTTTAACTTGACATTTCCAAGTTTCCAAAAATATTTAAAATATATTCATAACACATAAGACATGTCATTTTATACAATTAAACCAAAAATGCATAGGCCCATTTTCAAGATGTTACACCAGAACTTTGTCATAGCAGGAGAAAGAAACTGGAATTGTGCCATCTGTGGCAAGAGACATACTGGTGAGTGTTGGCAAGGCATCGATGCATGCTTAAAATGTGGGTCATTGAATCATAAGATCTGAGGTTATCCTTAACTGAATGAGTAGACATGAGCACAGGGTTAGAATCATGCACCAAATTAGAGAGCTGGTCAGCAGCTACAACGAGCTCAGGGTCAGAATAGAGGAGGTAATGTGGGTCAGAGATAGTGAGCACCGAGTTTGGATGCTATTCGAGTTTATGTGAGGCAGACGACACTTGTGTTTACGACTAGATGCTGAAATAATCATGATGGAGTAGATGTGATAGCAGGTACCTTTACTGTTAATGTTATTCCTTAGTTTGTATTGATAGATAACAACTCTACCCATTCATATGTATAATGTGTGATGGTTGAAAAATTGGGTATTCGAGTAGAGGAAATTGCTAGTGATTTTACTGTTCTTAGTCCCTTAGGACAATCTGTGCTTGTAAATAAGATCTATAAACGATGTCCGTTACAAATCCAAGGTGAAGTATATCCTTCCAACTTGATAGAACTACCCTTTGGAGAGTTTGATCTCATTTTGGGAATGAATTGGCTAAGTGAGCATCAGGTTATCTGTGATTGTGCCACTAGATGAGTTGCTCTGAGGACTTTTGCTGGGAATGAGATAATCATGGTTGAGGACCATCAAAATTAGCTTTTTAATGTGATTTCTACCTTGGTAGTAGAGAAATTATTTTGTAAAGGGTGTGACGCTTATCTCACGTACATTTTGGATACAAATGTGGATAGTGTGACATTATAAAACATTCTTGTGGTGAAAGAATGTAACAACCCATTTTGAGTGAAATCGAAATAGTGGTTTTAGGACCACAAATCTAATGTGGAAATATTTATTTTATCATTATTTTTAATGTCTATAGCATGTTGGTAGTATCGTATAAAAATTTCAGTAAGAAATTTTACCATTTGTATGCTTAATTCGATAAAAAGGACTAAATTACAAATGATGTAAAACTTGATTTCTATAAGCTAAAGGGACCTAGTGACTATGCTATTAAATGGTTGTGGGTTTTATGTGGTCAATAGACCATTAATATCATTAGTGGACTTTTATGGACATTAAACATGTGATTTTAAAGGTTAGTAATTAAGGTTAAAGTTGTAAATTAATAATTATGTGTTAGTAAAATAAAGAAAAGACAAAAGTTATCATCTTTTAACTTCTCCTTCACCAAAAATTCAAAGAAAAGAAGCCATGGGAGCATGCTAGGTTCAGCCATGAAATTTTTGTGTGTATGGTATGTGTTTTAGCTCCGTTTTTAATGATTTTTATGTTTTGGAGATCATTGTAGCTTAATCTAGCTTGCGCTTAGAGTTTTTCCATGAATGTGTTCAAGTTGCTTGTGATGTTTGATGTAAGAAGTGAATCTTTGTTGTTAGATAAAGAACTTTTGTAAAGGGATTTTGGTTGAAAATGTTAATTACGGATTTCTTTGTAAAATTTGTAAAATGTATGGTGGAATTTGTGAAATAATGGAATGTATGAGTTGTTATGGATGCATATGAAATTTGACTAGACTTGGGTAGGGATAAATTTGTATGAATTTCATTTTTCAAGCTTAAGGACTAAATTGTAAAGAAATCAAAGTAATAGGGGAAAAGTGTAATTTTTCAAAATATGAATTTGGATTGAATTGAATAGAATGGCTATTAAATTGATTGAATTTATTCATTCAGATCAAGATAGGCCTCGTACGACTTTAGATCGGGGAAAGATAAAGTTTCAGACTAATTGACTCCGTATCTACGATTTATCGTCGAGGTAAGTTCGTATGTTTAAATTGCATTTTAAATTTATGTCTTAAATACTATCATGTTATATTATCAAATTATGTTTTAGTGGAAAATCTAATGGTGTATCAACGATCATCGATCAATGAAAATGTATGGTTTTGACCATCAACTATGAAAACGAATGGTGTCGACCATCGTATATGAAAAGGGATAGTTTCGACTCGACTATATAAAGGGATGGTGACGGCCATCAACTATGAAAAGGGATGGTGACGACCATCGAATATGAAAAGGGATGGCTACAATCATCGTTAACACACTTCGTGAGATCTTTGGTAAGGGTTGTCGATGCAATTTACTTTTTTATTATGGAAACATAGAAAGTATGTGTATTCATAATTATGGATAGTATGAGTTCATATTATTTATAATTATGAAATTTATCTTGTCATGTGTTGCTATTGAATTTATGTGATTAAGCACTAATTTGGGTTATTGCTAATGTTGAGGCTTGTGCCAAGCTTGTTTTGGATTGATCCATATTTATTTTAATGGTAAGCATTGTTTATGAATTACGAACTTACTAAGCATTATATGCTTACTTTGTGTTCTTTTTCTATGTTTTATAGTTAATCAAAAGCTCGTTCGGATTGGAAGATCGTCGGAGACCTTTCAAACTATCCATCGGCTATATCGGTAAATTTTGATTTTTTTAAGTCATGGTTATAATGGCATGTATATGTGTCTTGTTTTTGATGAAATGACCAATATGTTTGGTTTGTAATTAAGGTACTTTGGTTAATGGTATTTTGATATTTTGGTGCTTGATGGCTGATGTTGAAGTGGTTAGAAATGAAATATATAGAATGACTCTTGTGGTATGCTTGAATGTGATCTTGGTATATGGCCATTATAGTAGAATTTGGAATGGAAATTGGTTGCAATTGTTGTGTAACATCCTAAGAAGGGCATATGCATTTCTGGTTTAATTGTACGAAATGACATGTCTTATGTGTTATGAATAAATTTTGAATATTTTTGGAAACCTGGGAATGTATAGAAATGTTACGTTAAAAAGAGGAAAGTGAACATTTTGGAAACCTAAGTAAAATAGGAAAGTGAACATTTTGGAAACCTTAAAATAGGAAAGTGGAAATCTAAGTTAAAGAGGAAAGTGAACATTTCGAAACTTGGAAATGTAAGGAAATGTCAAGTTTAAAGAGCTAAACGAAAATTTTGAAAACTTAGAAATGACTTAGAAATGTCGAGTTTTAAAGTTTAAAAGAGGAAATTAAGGCAACGTGGCCTTAAGAGAAAAGTATGTGAAATTTGACACACAAACCGGCTTGAAAAGTGGCTCAAGATGCCACTTAGGGCCTCTGGAAATGGCGCCACATGCAAGGGTGTTGGGCACGAGTTCGAGTCATATGGGAAGCAAATAAAAGAAATTTTATTTTTGCTTCTAGAAGCATAGAGTTGGATGGCACAAGGCTTGCAAAAGAGGAGTTTTATTCCCTTTAAAATATCGGCTAAATAGGGGATAAATGATAGATTTAATATTACATTACTTTAAGTGGATAATTGATGAGATTAAATAAAGTGATAAATAAAAGATAAAATTTATCAAGTTGTGGAGAGTTGGCTGATTAGGGACTCCTTGGATGGTATTTTTGGCCAAGGTTGTAAAGGGGGAGGCTATAGCCGAATTCTATTAAGCCAACTTGCCTCTCTTTTGCCAACTCTTTTCTCTCCAAGCTATCATCTTTTTCTTTCTTTTCGAATCGTTCTAGCCGAATTTTCCCCCTCTTCTTAGTTCACTTTTGCCGATTTCTCAAGGGACTCTCTCTCCTCTCTTTTCTTTTGCTAAACCGACAATACAAACATCTTCATAAGCCGATTCCTTGTTAAGTTCCAAAAGCCAAAAATAAATCCCCTCTAGCCCTAGCCGAATCTTTGAAGGACTTAAAGCATAAGGTTGTTGATTTGTGTATTAAGGGGTAAGGATCTAAAGATTATCATCTTATTTCTTTTCTTAGGCCGAAAATTAGAACTCTAACTCTATTAATGTCTATGGCTGACTACTTGAAGGAAGTTTTGGGAATTAGGTGCTGTCGACTACAAAGAATAAACTTTTGGGACTTCTAAGATCTAAGGTAAGCTATGAATACCATTCGGTCATAAGCTATATTATTATGATTTAATGTTAGATTAGATCTAACATATGGTTATAGGAATTTTGACAGCATTAAGGAAGCAAGGATCCAATTCGGGATTTAAAATTTTGAAGGTAAGCAAATAGGTATATTCGGCCAAGGCCTTATTTTAGTACATAGATCTATTCCCTTATTATCTTAAAAGTCGAAAACTAACCTATGTAGAGATTTAGAATTTGGCCGAATACAAGGTGAAGAAAAACAAAGTTTTCGGGATTTGAGTGATAAGCAAATTGGCATTAAGGTGAGTTTTAGTGCACAAATCCTACTAGGATTTGGTTTTGTGGTTGAATGAGTTTCTCATTAAATCTTTAATGTTGGCCGAATATAGGAAGCAAGATCTAGAGCAGCAGATTGGGATTCTTCGGGATTTCAGTGAATTTGCTATGTTAATCAGGTGTGTACCCCACACAAATCTTAATAGATTTATGGCTCTAACTTGATATATGTTGTTAATATGAAAGTGTAAGAATGTGGCTAAAGTGCCATGTAATGGTACAAAGTACTCAGGTACGTTTCCTTCTCCTACTAGGATTACAAATTATGTTATATTAACATGTGAAAAGTGACATGAATGTGAATTTAAGTATGATATGCATGATATAAATAATATGGGGCATTCGGGATATATGATAAAGGGGAAGAGTATGTGGTGAATTCGGTCCCACTATCTGTTTGTGGTGACTTGGTCACATTATCGAATGTGGTAACCGGTTACATTATCGAATGTGGTGTCACATGACACAATTATTTAATCTGGTGGCTATGCCACAACTTTTATATAGGCGATGAGCATGTCGATTGCAATGAACGCCTTGATGGTGTGTTGCGGATGGAGGGTTGACTTAGTAGTCCCCACGGTGTGCGAGGGTGCTACTGGGGATGTGTAGTGGATGGCATCTAGGTTTGGGTTTGGGTTGCATCATTATCGTGAATCATTAAATGTGAAATTATGATACGTATGAATATGATTTGTTATGCTGAATTTGTTAAGACTTAGTGTTTGTGTACACATTGAGTCTTTGACTCACCTGTTGTGGGAACATGTTTGGTGACGATCGATGATGGATCGGGTTCAGTAGAAGCTTAGGGATGGCCATGCAAAGCAAGAAATTTATAACTTGGACTTTTATTTTATTTTAAGTAATTTAAAGTTTATTTTGGTTTTAATTTTGGGAAATTATTTGATGTAATAAGGTAGTAGTAGCGTTTACTTTACTTTTATTTATTGAGCATACAATCTTTATATTTTAAAAGATTAAGTAAAATTAATTTAATTCAAAGCCCAACGTTTTGTCACCTAAATCAAAAGGATTTTTAATAACGGAATAAACCTGTTTTCAACTCAAGCCCAACCCCAAAACAAACTTTCCTTCAAAACGCTCAAGTTTTTCCTAAATACAAAGGAATTTGAAATGGTTTTCACCAGGGAACATACCAGATCCGGTCCAGGCTCGTGGGTCGGGTGTGGGGTGTTTCAATTTGGTATCTGAAACACCCCACACCCGGCGCACGAGCCTGGACCGGATCAGGTATGTTCCTCGATGTAACCGGTTCAAAAATTCTTTTGTTACTTTGAAAGCTGTGTGTTTTGAAGATAGTTTGTTTGTGGGTTGGGCTCGAGTTGAAAACAAGTTTATTTTTATATTGAAAACCCATTTATTTTAGGTGACAAAATATTTAAGCTTATTTTAAATTAAATGGACATGTTCTTTAAATACCCTAAAATCGTAACTTAGTAATTAAAACAAAAATAAAATCATCACTATGGCCTTATTACATAAAACAAAACCCAAAATAAAATTATACAGTACTTAAATAAAATAAAATGTCCATATTAAATAATTCTTCAAGCTGAGCATGGCCACCACAAGTTCGCCGTCCCGGCCCATCATCACATTCATCACCAAACATGTGCTCCTAACGGGTGAGTCGATAGACTCAATGTGTAACCAACACCAAAATATAATAGAATTAGCCATACCATACACATCATGTTCAAATAATAATTCAAGATAATGATGCAAACCCGAACCCAAACCTATATGCCATCCGCTACACTCCACCCGTACCAACCTGCACACCGTGGGGACTACTAAGCCAACCCTCCATCCGCTACACACCATCGAAGCTAGTTGCTGCAGTCGACATGCTCATCGCCCGCATAAAATTCGTGGCATAGCCACTCGGATAATTGTGTCATGAGACACCACATTCGTGATAATGTAACCGAAGTTACCACATTCGATAATGTGACCAAGTCACCACATTCACTTAGTGAGACCAAGTCATCACATTCACTTAGTGAGACCAAGTCATCACATTCACTTAGTGAGACCAAGTCATCACATTCACTTCCCTTTCTCAAATAACCCGAATGCCCCATATTATTCATATCATGCATATCATACTTAATTTCACATTCATGTCACTTTTCACATGTTAAGTATAACATATTTCGTAATCCTAGTAGGAGTAGGAAAACGTACCTGAGTACTTTGTACCATAACATGGCACTTTAGCCACATTCTTACACTTTCATATTAACATATATATCAAATTTAAGCCATAAATCATTAAGATTAGTGTGGGTACACACCGATTCACTTAGCAAATTCATTGAAATCCTCAAGAATCCCGATCTACTGTTCTAGATCTTGCTTCCTATATTTGGCCAACATTAAAGGTTTAATGAGAAACTCATTCAGCCACAAAACCAAATCCTAGTTGGATTTGGTGCCCTAAAACTCACCTTAATGCCGATTTGCTTAACACTCGAATCCCAAAAACTTTGTTTTTCCTCACCTGGTATTCAGCCAACCCTAAATCTCAACATAGGTTAGTTTTCGGCTTTTTAATAATTAAAGAACATATCTAAGTATTCATACAAGCCTTGGCCGAATGCTTTTAGGTGCTTACCTTGTGGATTTTAAATCCCGCATTTCATCGAATAACTAGGGAATACGCGGCCTATGGTGTACCTTCGGGAAAAGAACTTCTCCTTCCTTGTAGTCGACACTTAGTAATTCCTAAAAGATCTCTTCAAGGTTTTGGCAACAATATATAGAGGATATTAGGATCTTAATTTCGACACACTTAAAAGAAATAGAATGAGAATCGAGCCTAATCTTACCTTTACTGAAGAATTCGATGGAACTCTTGCTTGAATCCCTTAGTAGTATTCGACTATGGCCCTTATGTGTAACACAAGGTTTCGGCTTTTGTAACAATAAAGGAATCGGCTAGGGCTTTGCTTACTTTCAATTTTTTTTATTGTGTTTGTAATAGAAGAAGAAAAGAAAAGAAGAGAATTATGGCAGAGAGAATTCGGCTAAGGAGAGAAGAAAAGAATGGTGCTATTTGCTAGAGAATTTCGGCAGAGGTTTCCTTGAAGAGAAAAGAATGAATGAAGAATGGCCCTTATTTTCCCTCTATTGCCGAAATTCCTAGGCTAGAGTCCCCTACTTGCCCACCACTCTTCCTATGTGATAATTATCACTTTTATCAAAAGATTTAATCTAACAATTATCTCCTAATTAGCCGAAATTCTAAAGGAAATAAGACTCCTCCTTTTAGAGCCCACATGCCGTCCACCTCTCTGCTCTTGTAGCAAAATAAAATTTCTTTTATTTGCTTCCTAAGTGACTCGATCCCTGGCCCAATTACACTTGCATGTGGCGCCATTTCCTGAGGCCCTAAGTTGGATCTTCAGGCCACTTTTCCAAGCCCGTTTGTGTGTCAAATTTCACATACTTTTTCTCTTAAGGCCACCTTGCCTTAATTTCCTCTTTTAAACTTTAAAACTCAACATTTCTAGGTCATTTCTAAGTTTCCAAAAATTTTCGTTCGGCTCTTTAAACTTAGGTTTCCAAAATGGTCACTTTCCTATTTTACTTAGGTTTCCAAAATGTTAACTTTCCTCTTTTTAACGTAACATTTCCATACATTCCCGGGTTTCCAAAAATATTCAAAATTTATTCATAACACATCAAACATGTCATTTCGTATAATTAAGCCAAAATGCATAGGCCCTTTTCGGGATGTTACGTTCTACCCCTTAAAATAATTTCATCCCGAAATTTCCTAGCTAAAATAATTGAGGGTATTGTTGTTGCATTGCCTCCTCTGGTTCCCACGAAGCTTCCTCCGATCCATGGTTGTGCCATAACACTTTGACTAGAGGAACCAACTTCCTCCGTAGCACTTTTACGCCACATTCCAAAATCTAGATCGGCTCTTCCTCGTAGGTTAAGTCCGCCTTAGCTCCACTTCTTCAATTGGTACCACGTGAGAGGGATCCGATCGGTAGTGACGTAGCATGGATACATGGAATACGTCGTGCATCTCGTTGTAACTCTGGTGGCAACTCTATTTGGTATGCCCTTGGTCCCACTCACTTTAGTACTTGATAGGGCCCTATAAACCTTGGGCTTAACTTCCCTTTTTGACCAAACCTCATCACCTTCTTCCATGGCGAGACTTTAGAAACACTTGGTCTCCCACTTTAAACTCTATTTCCTTCCGCTTGAGGTCGGCATAAGACTTCTGCCTATCAAAGGCTTCCTTTAACCGTGCTCGGATTATCTCAACCTTCTCTTCAGTTTCTGCCACCATCTCTAGTCCCAAAACTCGATGTTCTCCTAACTCGGTCCAACAAGTAGGAGTACGACACTTTCAATCGTACAATGCTTCATATGGTGCCATTTGAATACTTGCCTGATAGCTGTTGTTGTACGTAAATTCAGCTAGAGGCAAATACTCTTCCCAACTTCCTCTGAAATCCATCACACATCCTCTCAACATATCCTCCAACACTTGTATTACTCGTTCAGACTGCCGGTCTGACTGTGGATGAAAAGCCGTAGTGAAGTCCAACTTAGTGCGTAAAGCTTGATGAAGTGCCCTCCAAAATTGAGACGTGAACCTTGGGTCTCTATCCGAAATAATTGACACCGGCACTCCGTGTAGTCTCATGATTTCTACCACATATAACTTGGCTAACTTCTGAAGGGAATAATCCACTCTTACCGGGATGAAATGTATGGACTTAGTCAAACGGTCCACTATTACCCATACCGAGTCCTTCTTAGTAGGCATAAGGGGAAGCCCACTAACGAAGTCCATGGTAATTCTTTCCCACTTCCACTATGGAATCTGGATTGGCTGAAGCAATCTGGATGGAACTTGATGTTCAGCCTTAACTTGCTGACACGTCAGGCATTTTCCCACGAATTTCGTAACTTCCCGTTTAAGATCAGGCCACCAAAATTGTTCTCTTAAATCTCTGTACAACTTAATGCCTCCGGGATGTATAGCATAAGGGCTATTATGCGCTTCCCAAAGAATCCTCTGTCTTAATTCCTTGTCCCTCGGCATACAGACTTTTCCCTTGTAGCACAATACTCCTTCATCATTAACCTCATAGTCCTCTAACTCTTCGTTCTGTGCTTTTTGTAACTTAACACTTAAATCCTCATCAACCAACTGTCCCTCTTTCACCTCCTTCAACCATGTTGGCTTGACTTGCAATTCAGCCAACAGGATTCCATCCTCATACAAACTTAAATGGGTGAACATTGTCCTTAGGTCTGACACAACCTTCTGACTTAGGGCATCCACTACAACATTCGCCTTGCCCGGGTGATATTCTATCGAACAGTCATAGTCCTTCAGTAATTTCACCCACCTTCGTTGCTTCAAGTTTAACTCCTTCTGAGTCAACAGGTACTTGAGACTCTTGTGGTCTGTGTAAATCGTCGACTTTTCGCCATAAAGGTAGTGTCTCCACACCTTAAGAGCGAAGACCACTGCTGCCAATTTCAAGTCATGGGTTGGGTAGTTCACCTCATGCAGCCTTAATTGCCGAGACGCGTAAGCAACTACTTTTCCATCTTGCATTAGAACACATCTTAATCCCGTATGTGAAGCGTCACAGTACACCACAAAATTCTTTCCGCCCGGGTGAATCAACACTTGGAGCTTAGTCAATACTTTTTAAGTTTTTCAAAACTATCCTGTTGCTTATCCGTCCATACAAAGGGCACTTCCTTTCTCAAAAACTTTGTTAATGGCGCGGTTATTGACAAAAATCCTTCCACGAACCTTCTGTAATAGCCTGCCAATCCTAAGAAACTTCGAATCTCCACCACCGACTTAGGTGGTTTCCAATCCAACACAGCTTCGATTTTCTTAAGATCCACCCTTATTCCCTCGGCAGACACCACGTGTCCTAAGAAAGCAACTTCCCTAAGCCAAAATTCACACTTGCTGAATTTGGAATGAATCTTCTTCTCCCTCAATACTTGCAACACAATCCGGAGATGCTCATTATGCTCATCTTCAGACTTAGAGTATACCAAAATATCGTCGATGAACATTACGACGAACCTATCTAAGTAGGGTTGACACACCCGGTTCATCATATCCATGAATGCGGCTGGGGCATTTATCAACCCGAACGACATTACCACAAACTCAAAATGGCTGTATCTTGTCCTAAAAGCTGTCTTATGGATATCCACCTCCTTCACTTTCAAGTGGTGATATCCTGACCTTAAGTCGATCTTTGAGAACACTGCCGCTCCCTTAAGCTGATCGAATAAGTCATCAATCCTAGGCAAAGGATATTTGTTCTTGATGGTCAGCTTATTCAATTGACGATAGTCTATACACATACGCATAGTTCCGTCCTTCTTCTTCACAAACAGGACCGATGCTCCCCACAGAGACACACTGGGTCGAATAAACCCACGATCCAACAATTCTTGGATTTGAGCCTTGAGCTCAACCAACTCTTTTGGCGCCATTCGGTATGGAGCGATTGACATAGGAGCTGTTCCTAGTAGCAAGTCTATTCCAAATTCAACTTCCCTATCTGGGGGTATTCTTGGTAATTCCTCTGGGAACACATCCTCAAAGTCCCTTACTGTTCTAACTCCGTTGACACCTTCCTCCTTTCCATCCAACGCACTTACAAACGCCTCGCACCCTTTACGAACCATCTTTTCAGCCTTAAGCACTGAAACTACATTAGACAAGTAATTCCTTCTTTCTCCTATCATAACGACCACCTCATCCTCAGGTGTCCTTAGTTCCATTTATTTAGCCACACAATCCAACACGGCTCGGTGTTCTACTAACCAATCCATACCAAGTATGAGGTCAAATTCTCCAAAGGGTAACTCCATTAAGTCAGCTCGAAAGCTCACTCCCTGAATTTCTAGGGATACATTCCGAAAGATTTTATTCACTACTATAGTTTGGCCTAATGGGCTTACTACCGTCATCTCCCTATCAGAAAGTTCAGAGTCTAGGCCTAGTGTTTCAACTACACTACAGGCAACATAAGAATGGGTCGAGCCCGCATCAATTAGAGCATAATAGGGTTTGCCATGAATGAGGAATGTACCGGTTATAACATCTGGCGCGTCTATCCTCCCTACGGTGAACTGCATAAACCAAACCCGACTGTCTTGCCTCAGTATTAGCAGCTCCTCTGCCTTGTGTTCCACGTCCTCTGCCAGCACCATTACCTCTGTTATTCGAACCTCGACCTCGTTGAGGCTGTTGTCCTCCCCTGCCAGCCTGATTAACATTTTGAGTTGCTGGCTGCTTTTCATCTGATATATTTGGATAGTCCTTGAGCATATGGTCCTTGGACCCACACTTAAAACATCCTCCTGTCTTTTTCTAGCACTCCCCTAAATGCTTATTCCCACAATGATCACAAGAACGATACTGCCATCTGGTACCAACTTGTTGACCCTTCGGTCCATCAGTTCTGGGCCTTTTTTACACATTTTCCGATGATCCATAACCCCTCTTGGGTCTATTCCTGTCAGAGTTTTGCTTAGTTGAGTCCTTGATTCCCTCAGCTACCTTAGCCTTTTCAACCAACGCGGAAAACTCCCGCTCCTGATGTGGAGCTATCAATAACCTTAGGTCATCCCTTAATCCATCCTCAAAACAGACATAGCGTTCATGTTCAATTGTGACTACTCCTCGAGCATATCGGCTTAACCTCAGAAATTCATCCTCATATGCTGCTACCGACTTGTTCCCTTGAACTAGTCCTAGAAAAGCTTTCTCTACTCATCAATATAACGTGTGCCGACATACTTTTTCTGATATGCCTCCTTAGCATACTCCCAGGTCAGATCCTCAGTGGTGGCTCCATCCCTCACTATTAACCACCATTGATATGCTTCATCACGTAGTAGTGCCACCATTCCTTTCAACTTCTCCTCTGGGGTCAGATCGAGCTCATCCATAATGTGCTCGATTGCTTCCAACCAGTATTCAGCTGTACTGGGTGCCACACCGGATACTCCACGAAACACCTCAGCTCTGTTGGCTCGGAGTTGCTCGGGTATAGATTTTGAGCTCTCGTATTTCCACTCGCGCCAGCCACCATTTTCAAAACTCACAGCATAGCCTGCGACACACCATCATCCCCCGTCTGAGCTTGTTGCTCGACATTAACAGCTGGGGGTGGTGGTGGTGGTAACTCATTGTCAGACCCTTGACCCAATCTAACGGGTTCTGACACAATTATTCTTCCTTTTCCGCATCCTTGACGACCGCGTCCTCTAGAACTCATCTCTAACATCGAGATCTGATTAAGAAGTTTTTATGAATTAGTACTTTTGTTTCACTTGATTACCCGCGAAGAAATTTTATGAAAAGGACTTTAGGAGTAGTTCTTTCGTATTCATACATGCACACAGTCTTTTCATTCATTCATACATCCATCAAACAATTATGAACCTTAGTTCATTCAGAGAAACGTTGTAGTTTTCATTTGTTGTTGTTTTTCCACTACCCAAGGGTTTTTCGTAATTTGTCCTACAGGGGTATTTTTGTAATTTGTCAAAATAAGGTTCCTTGATGATTTTGTCACAAAGTATTTTGGTATTTTTAAATTCTTGGGGTATTTTGTAAAATTTTTGAAATTCGAGGGTATTTCAGAAATTTTTGGACCTTGGGGGTATTTTGGTAATTTTTCCACAAATCGGGGTAAATTGTAAAATTTTAATAAATCGGGATATTTGAAGTTGCAAAACTTTGAGGGTTATTTTGAGAGATTTATTTTCCAAAACAATGAAGTTGCAAAAATTTTGGAAATCGTGGTCATTTTGGTAATTTTGGTAAGTTAGGGGCAATTTTATAATTTTCCAAAATCAAGGTATTTTTTGATAGTTTGCAAATTAGGGTTTTGAACATTTATGAAATAATGAAATTTTGGCAAAACTATTGAGTTGTTGGACATTTTATAAACCAAGGGCATTTTTGTAATTTTACCACTAGGGGTATTTTTGTAATTTTATAAATTAGAAATTTTTCGGAAAATTGTGTAGAAAAGATTGTTTCCACGAATTAAAGAGAAATGATTTTAAGAGTTTTAAAATTAGGGTTCTTATTAAAAAAAACATGGCTAGTTCTCTTTCGAGTTTTAGTTATTGGGTTTAGCCTATGACCGAGTCTTCTTTGTCAGGGTGAACCAAAGCTACGCACCAGGTAGGATTCGAGTGGAGAGGAGGTGAGTCACGCGGACTGCTTAAGTACCAAGCTCCCACTGAAACCATTCCTAGGCATGCGTACAGGGGTTGCCACACCTTAACTCAGCGACTTAACCACAGGTTTGTTTAGTTAGGCATTTAAGTCTTATGTTTTTGTTGGGGTACACTAGTCCAAGGGTTCAATGTACTTAATCTCATTCTACGTTCCATTCCATTTCTACCCCTCTACAATCCATACTATAAATCACACAATGGATAGAAGTACTTACCTAGTGGACTTCGGGTCAGAGACTTAGTGGCCATGCCATCAAACCTGCCCATTTTAAGAAATACTTCCATAAAACTCATTTGGGCTTATTTTGAAAATGTTTTGGGCCTTAGGCCACAGGGCGAGAGTTTAAAATTGGGCTCTGATACCAAACTGAAACACCCCACACCCGGCCCACGAGCCTGGACCGGATCTGGTATGTTCTTCGATGTAACCCAGTTCAAAAATTCTTTTGTTACTTTGAAAACTGTGTGTTTTGAAGATAGTTTGTTTATGGGTTGGGCTCGAGTTGAAAACAAGTTTATTTTTATATCGAAACCCATTTATTTCGGTGATAAAATATTTAAGCTTATTTTAAATTAAATGGACTTATTCTTTAAATACCTTAAAATCGTAATATAGTAATTAAAACAAAAATAAAATCATCACTATGGCCTTATTACATAAAACAAAACCCAAAATAAAATTATACAAGACGTAAATAAAATAAAATGTCCATATTAAATAATTCTTCGTCGAGCATGGCCACCACAAGTTTTGCCAGTCCGATCCATCACTTTGCTCATCACCAAACATGTGCCCACAAGGGGTGAGTCGATAGACTCAATGTGTAACCAACACCAAAATATAATAGAATTAGGCATACCATACACATCATGTTCAAATAATAATTCAAGATAATGATGCAAACCCGAACCCAAACCTATATGCCATCCGCTACACTCCACCGTACCAACACGCTAATCGTGGGGACTACTAAGTCAACCCTCCATCCGCTACACACCATTGAAGCCGATTGTTGCAATGACGGCGCCATCGCCCACATAAAATTCATGGCATAGCCACAGGATAATTGTGTCATGAGACACCACATTGAGATAATGTAACCGGTTACCACATTTAGATAATGTGACCAAGTCATCACATTCACTTAGTGAGACCGAAGTCATCACATTCACTTAGTGAGACCGAAGTCATCACATTCACTTCCCCTTTCTCAAATAACCCAAATGCCCCATATTATTCATATCATGCATATCATACTTAATTTCACATTCATGTCACTTTTCACATGTTAAGTATAACATATTTCGTAATCCTAGTAGGAGTAGGAAAACGTACCTGAGTACTTTGTACCATAACATGGTACTTTAGCCACATTCTTACACTTTCATATTAACATATATATCAAATTTAAGCCATAAATCTATTAAGATTAGTATGGGGTACACACCTGATTCACTTAGCAAATTCACTGAAATCTCGAAGAATCCCGATCTACTGTTCTAGATCTTGCTTCCTATATTCGGCCAACATTAAAGGTTTAATGAGAAACTCATTCAGCCACAAAACCAAATCCTAGTTGGATTTGGTGCCCTAAAACTCACCTTAATGCCGATTTGCTTAACACTCAAATCTCGAAAACTTTATTTTTCCTCACCTGGTATTCGGCCAACCCTAAATCTCAACATAGGTTAGTTTTCGGCTTTTTAATAATTAAAGAACAGATCAAAGTATTCATACAAGCCTTGGCCGAATGCTTTTAGGTGCTTACCTTGTGGATTTTAAATCCCAAATTTCACCGAATAACTAGGGAATACGCGGCCTATGATGTACCTTCGGGAAAAGAACTTCTCCTTCCTTGTAGTCGACACTTAGTAATTCCCAAAAGATCTCTTCAAGGTTTTGGCAACAATATATAGAGAATATTAGGATCTTAATTTCGACAGACTTAAAAGAAATAGAATGAGAATCGAACCTAATCTTACCCTTACTAAAGAATTCGATGGAACTATTGCTTGAATCCCTTAGTAGTATTCGGCTATGGCCCTTATGTGTAACACAAGGTTTCGGCTTTTGTAACAATAAAGGAATCGGCTAGGGCTTTGCTTACTTTCGATATTTTTTATTGTGTTTGTAATAGAAGAAGAAAAGAAAAGAAGAGAATTATGGCAGAGAGAATTCGGCTAAGGAGAGAAGAAAAGAATGGTGCTATTTGCTAGAGAATTTCGGCAGAGGTTTCCTTGAAGAGAAAAGAATGAATGAAGAATGTCCCTTATTTTCCCTCTATTGTCGAAATTCCTAGGCTAGAGTCCCCTACTTGGCCACCACTCTTCCTATGTGATAATTATCAATTTTATCAAAAGATTTAATCCAACAATTATCTCCTAATTAGCCGAAATTCTAAAGGAAATAAGACTCCTCCTTTTAGAGCCCACATGCCGTCCACCTCTCTGCTCTTGTAGCAAAATAAAATTTCGTTTATTTTCTTCCTAAGTGACTCGATCCCTAGCCCAATTACACTTGCATGTGGCGCCATTTCCTGAGGCCCTAAGTGGCATCTTCAGGCCACTTTTCCAAGCCCATTTGTGTGTCAAATTTCACATACTTTTTCTCTTAAGGCCACCTTGCCTTAATTTCTTCTTTTAAACTTTAAAACTCGACATTTCTAGGTCATTTCTAAGTTTCCAAAATTTTTAGTTCGGCTCTTTAAACTTAGGTTTCCAAAATGGTCACTTTCCTATTTTACTTAGGTTTCCAAAATGGTCACTTTCCTATTTTACTTAGGTTTCCAAAATGGTCACTTTCCTATTTTACCAAAATGGTCACTTTCCTATTTTACTTAGGTTTCCAAAATGTTAACTTTTCTCTTTTAACGTAACATTTCCATACATTCCTGTGTTTCCAAAAATATTCAAAATTTATTCATAACACATCAAACATGTCATTTCGCATAATTAAGCCAAAATGCATAGGCCCTTTTCAGATGTTACAATATCAGAGCCCAATTTTAAACTCTCGGCCTGTGGTCTAAGGCCCAAAACATTTTCAAATCGAGCCCAAATGAGTTTTATGGAAGTATCTCGAAAATAAGCGTGTTTTTACGGCATGGCACCTGTGTCTTTGACCCATGATCCACCGTGTAAGTACCCTAACTATCGTGTGATTATGTGAATTATAGAAGGGTAGAAAAGGAATGGAATGTAGAATAGCATGATAGGAACTTGAACCCTAGGATTAGTCTACTCAAACACAAATACATAAGACTTAATGCACTAAACAAACCTATGGCTAAGTCAATCGAGTTAGGGTGTGGCAACCATGGTACGCATGTCAGGATTGGATCCGGAAGAGTGTGGTATTTAAGGTCCTAGTGACTCACCTCCTCTCCACTCAAATCTCGCACAGTGCGTAGCTTTGGTTCACCCCGACCAAGAAGACTTTTACCATAGGCTAAACCCAATAACTAAAACCCGAATGGGAACTAGCCATGTTTTTTAATAAGAACCCTAATTTTAAAAACTCTTAAAATCATTTTCTTTAATTTGTGAAAATTATTTTTTCTACACAATGTTCAAAAATTTCGATTTATAAAATTACAAAAATACCCTAGTGGTAAAATTACAAAATGCCCTTGATTTATAAAAATGTCTAAAATACCCACGATTTTAATCAACATTTTCATTATTTCCTAACAAGTCCAAAACCCTTATTTGAAAATTATCAAAATACCATGATTTTGGAAAATTACTAAATTGCCCCTAACTTACCAAAATTTCCCAAAATGACCACGATTTCCAAAATTTTTGCAACTTCATCAGATTAGAAAATAAATTTCTCAAAAAGAACCATCAAAGTATCAAAATTTGAAATATCCTGAACTATTAAACTTTACAAATTTACCCCGGTTTATTACCAAAATACCCCAAAATTCAAAATTACCAAAATACCCCTAAAATTTCCAAATTTACCGAAAAGCCTCAGGATTTTAAAATTTCTGAAATACTTTTTGACAAAATTACCAAGAAACCCTATTTGACAAATTATGAAAAATACCTCAGAGGACAAATTACATAAATACCCCTCGGTAGTGGAAAACAACAACAATGAAAACTACAACATTTCTAAATGAACGGAAGTTCATAATTGATTGATGGATGTATGAATGTGAAGACTGTGTGCATGTATGAATACGAAAGAACCACTCTTAAAATTTTTTTCATAAAACTTCTTCATGGTTAATTAAGTGGAACCAAACTAATGTATAAAATTCTTTTAATCAAATAAACGCAAGTGGAAGTATGAATTCAAGGGGACGTGGTCGTAACGTATGTGGCCGTGGAAGAGGCTAAATGACCATGTCTAAACCCGTTAGATCGAGTCAAGGGTCTGACAATGAGTTACCACCGCCACCACCACCCCCAACTATCGCTTGTCAAGCAAAGAGCTCAGACGGGATGATGCTATATCGCAGTTGTCTTTCTCGAGTTTTGGAAATGGTGGCTGACGTGGGTGGAAATACGAGAGCTCAGAAATTTGTACCTGAGTGACTCCTAGCCAACGAGGGCTGAGGTATTTTGTGGAGTATCCAGTGTGGCACCCAGTACAGCTGAGTACTGGTTGGAAGCAACCGAGTGCATTATGGATGAGCTCGATCTGACCCCGGAGGAGAAGTTGAAAGGAATGGTGGCACTACTACGCAATGAAGCGTATCAATGGTGGTTAACAGTGAGGGATGGTGCCGCTGCTGAGGATCTAACCTGGGAGTATGCTAAGGGGGCATATCAGAAAAAGTATGTCGGCACACGATAAATTGATGAGCAGAGGAAAGCTTTTCTGGGGCTAGTTCAAAGGAACAAGCCAGTAGCAGCGTATGAAGCTGAATTTCTGAGGTTAAGTCGATATGCTCGAGGAGTAGTGGCTACGGAGCATGAGCATTGTGTGTGGTTCGAAGACGGTCTAAGGGATGATCTCAGGTTATTGATAGCTCCACATCAGGAGCGGGAGTTTTCTGCGTTGGTCGAAAAGGCTAAGGTAGCCGAGGGAATCAAGGACTCGGTTAAGCAGAGCTCTGATAGGAATAGACCCAAGAGGGGTTATGGGTCGTCAGGATCGTCAGAAAATGTGCAAAAAAGGCCCAGAGCTGATGGGCCAAGGGGTTGACAAGTTGGTACCGTAAGGCGATCGTCCTTGTGAGCATTGTGGAAAGAAGCACTTAGAGGAGTGCTAGAAAAAGACGGGAGGATGTTTTAGGTGTGGGTCCAAGGACCATATGCTCAAGGATTGTCCTAAGAAACTAGATGAAAGTCTCAGCAGCTCAGAATGTTAATCAAGCTAGTAGAGGAGGACAGCAGCCTCAACGAGGTCGTGGTTCGAATAACAGAGGTAATGGTGCTGGAAGAGGACGTGGAACACAAGGTAGAGGTGCTGCTAATATTGAGGCAAGGCAGCCGGGTTTGGTTTATACGATTCACCGAAGGGAGGATGAAGACGCACTGGACGTCATAACCGATACGTTCTTTATTTATGACAAGCCTTATTGTGCCTTAATTGATGTGGGCTCGACCCATTCTTATGTTACCGGTAGTGTAGTTGAAACACTAGGCCTAGACTCTGAACTTTCTGATAGGCAGATGACTGTAGTAAGCCCATTAGGCCAAACAGTAGTGGTGGATAAGATCTTTCGGAGTGTACCCCTAGAAATTCAGGGAGTGAGCTTTCGGGCTGACTTAATGGAGTTACCCTTCGGAGAATTTGACCTCATACTTGGTATGGATTGGTTAGTAGAACACCGAGCCATGTTGGATTGTGCGGCTAAACAAATGGAACTAAGGACCCCTAAGGATGAGGTGGTTATTATGATGGGAGAAAGAAGAAACTACCTGTCTAATGTAGTTTTAGCATTGAAGGCTGAGAAAATGGTTAGGAAAGGGTATATGGTATTTCTGGCTTTCGTTAGTGCTGTAGATGCAAAAGAAGGGGAGTTAGTAGAGTTAGAACAGTAAAGGACTTTGAGGACGTATTTTCGAAGGAATTACCAGGAATACCCCCAGATAGAGAGGTGGAATTTGGAATAGATTTGCTACCGGGAACAGCTCCTGTGTCAATCGCTCCATACCAAATAGCGCCAAAAGAGTTGGGTGAGCTCAAGGCTCAAATCTAGGAATTACTTGACCGTGGGTTTATCTGGCCTAGTGTGTCTCCGTGGGGAGCACCGGTCCTTTTTGTGAAGAAGAAGGACAAAACTATGCGTATGTGCATAGACTACCGTCAATTGAAAAAGCTGACCATCAAGAACAAGTATCCTTTGCCTAGGATTGATGACTTGTTCGATCAGTTTAAGGGGGCGGCAGTGTTTTCAAAGATCGACTTAAGGTCGAGATATCATCAGCTGAAGGTGAAGGAGGCGGATATCCATAAGACAGCCTTTAGGACAAGATACAGCCACTATGAGTTTATGGTAATGCCGTTCAGGTTGACAAACGCCCCACCCTCATTCATGGATATGATGAACCGGGTGTTTCAACCCTACTTGGATA
The DNA here is from genome assembly GCA_025506655.1 of Gossypium rotundifolium. NCBI lineage: Eukaryota > Viridiplantae > Streptophyta > Magnoliopsida > Malvales > Malvaceae > Gossypium > Gossypium rotundifolium. The sequence goes on along the minus strand of CP106723.1, from coordinate 62,450,652 downwards.
GGTTCATCGTAGTGTTCATTGATGATATTTTGGTGTACTCTAAGACCAAGGAGGAGCATGATAAGCATCTCCGAATTGTGTTGCAAGTACTGAGGGAGAAGAAGCTTTATGCCAAATTCAGCAAGTGTGAATTTTGGCTTGGGGAAGTTGCTTTCTTAAGGTATGTGGTATCCGCAGAGGGAATAAGTATGGATCCTAGGAAGATCGAAGCGGTATTAGATTGGAAGCCACCTAGGTCCGTGGCTGAGATTCAAAGTTTCTTAGGGTTGGCAGGCTATTACAGAAGGTTTGTGGAAGGGTTCTCGTCTATAGCCGCGCCTTTAACAAAGTTGTTGAGGAAGGAAGTACCCTTTGTTTGGTCAGAGAAGTAGCAGGAGAGCTTTGAGAAACTTAAGAAGGTTTTAACGGAAGCTCCAGTTTTGATTTAGCCAGAGGTAGGAAAGGAAGTCACGGTGTATTGTGACGCTTACCTTACAGCTTTGGGTTGCATATTGATGCAAGACGAAAAGGTAGTCGCATATGCATCTCGGCAGTTAAGGCCACATGAGGTTAACTACCCAACCCATGACTTAGAATTAGCAGCAGTGGTTTTCGCCCTTAAGGTGTGGAGGCACTATCTCTATGGAGAATGGTCAGTGATCTACACAGACCACAAGAGCCTTAAGTATCTGTTGACTCAGAAGGAGTTGAACTTGAGGCAGTGAAGGTGGGTGGAGTTATTAAAGGATTATGATTGCTCGATAGAGTACCACCCGAGCAAGGCGAATGTGGTAGCTAATGCCCTAAGTCGGAAGGTTGTGTCAGATCTAAGGGCTATGTTCTCTCACTTAAGTTTGTATGATGATGGAAGCCTGTTGGCAGAGTTGCAAGTCAAACCCACATGGCTGAATGAGGTAAAAAGGGACGATTGATGATAAGGACTTAAGTGCTAAGTTCTGACAAGTTCGTAATGAGAGTTAGAGGATTATGGCATTAATGATGAAGGAGTATTGTGCTACAAAGGAAAAGTCTGTATGCCGAAGGATGAGGAGTTAAGACAGAGGATTCTTCGGGAAGCGCATAGTAGCTCTTATGCTATGCATCCCGGAGGTACTAAGTTGTACAGAGATCTAAGAGAACAATTTTGGTGGCCTGATCTTAAACGGGAAGTTACTGAATTCGTGGGAAAATGTCTGACGTGTCAGCAAGTTAAGGCTGAACACCAAGTTCCATTGGGATTGCTTCAGCCAATCGAGATTCCGCAGTGGAAGTGGGAAAGAATTACCATGGACTTCATTAGTGGGCTTCCCCTTACGCCTTCTAAGAAGGACTCGGTATGGGTACTAGTGGACCGTTTGACTAAATCCGCACATTTTATCCCGGTAAGAGTGGATTATTCCCTTCAGAAGTTAGCCAAGTTATATGTGGCAAAAATCGTGAGACTACACGGAGTGCCGATGTCAATTATTTCAGATAGTGTAACATCCTCAATAGGGCCTATGCATTTCCAGTTTAATTGTATGAAATGACAAGTTTCAAGTACTATGAATAAATTTTTGATACTTTTGGAAATCTAGAAATGCATGGAAATGGAAATGAAAATGGAAATGGAAATGAAAATGAAAATGGAAATGGAAATGAACGTTTTTGGAAACCTAGACATTTTTAGAAACTTAGACATTTTTGGAAACTTAGACATTTTGGGAAACCTGAACATTTTGGAAACTTGAACATTTAGGAAACTTGAACATTTAGGAAACTTGAACATTTTGGAAACTTGAACATTTTGGAAACTTAGACATTTTGGGAAACTTAAACATTTTGGAAACCTGGAAAATACAGAGCCGCGCAAAAATTTTAGGAAACTTGAAATTGACCCCGGAATGTTGAAATTAAGAGCCCAAAAGGGAACTTAGGGCCAAGTGACCCTAAAGATATAAAGTACATGAAATTTGACCCAATAACGGGCTTGGAAATGTGGCTCAAGATGCCACATAAGGCCTTAGGAAATGGCCCACATGCAAAAGGTTTTGGGCTCGAGTTTGAGATATCCAGAAGCAAATAATGAAGGCCTTATTTTGCTTCCAAGGCTAGGAGGTGGGACGGCACAAGCATGTTGAATAAGAGGAGTTTTACTTGATTAAAACTCGTTTAATTAAGTGTTAAGTAAAGGAATTTCTTTTAATAAAATAAATAAGGAGATAAAGGATGGATAAAGTACTTATAATTTAATTAAAGTGATAATTAAATGATAATATTATCACTTGTAAGGAGTGGTGGCCAAGTCAAGGACTCTTGGCATATCAATTTCAGTTAAAAGAGGAAAATCAAGGCCATCCTCTCATCTTTCCTAGAGTGTGCCAAATTTGCATAGCTTTCCTCCTCTCTTTGTCAATTCTCCTTGAACAAAATACCATCTTCTTTTCTTCTCTTTTCCTCTGCTTCTTCTATCAAGGCCAAATCTCGCCGATTCTAAGTAAAGGAGAAGTCGTTATAACATCAAAAGGGTAAGATCTAAGATCAATCAACTTCTATTCTTTTCTTTTACCAAAATTCGGATACTAACCCTCCTCATGTTCATGGTCGAATAGCATAAGGGATTTTTCGGATTCAAAACGAGGTAAGTACATCAATGTACATTCGCTAAGAGATCCCTTTATAATCAAACAATAGATCTAATCTAACAAGTGATTTCTGCAGAATTTGAAATAAAGATCAACTTCGGGATCTAAGGTAAGAAAGTCTATACATTCGCCAAGGTTCATGTGGTTACCTAGATTAGATCCATAATTATTAGAAAGTCGAAAACTAATTTTGTGAAGTTTTAAGGTTGGTGAACAACAAGTAAAGGAAAACGAAGTTTCCGGATTTGTGTAAACACCAAATCGGCAAAGGTGAGTTTCTTTTACAAATCCTACTAGGATTTGGTTTTGTCTAAAAAAAGGTTTATTAATGTGTTCTAATTGATGGGCCGAATATAGGAATTAATAGATCTAAAAATTAGATCGGGATTCTCGAGATATCAAGGAACCTATTGTTTAAAAAGGTGTGTACCCTTACTATCCTTCGATATTATATGGCTAAATATTTTAATATATGATATGAATAATAATGTGAATGTGACTATGTACCACAAATGTGGCAAAAAGTACCTGCACGCTTCCTACTCGATAGGATTGTGAAAATGTTATTTAATAACATGCTAATATATGTATATAAACATGAAATTAATTAAGTTATGCTATATATATGTTTTGGGGCATTTGGGTTTTATGTGAAAGGGGAGAACAGGTGTTGACTTGGTCTCACCAACGAAGGTGTTGACTTCGGTCTCACCAACTAAAAATGTTGACTACGGTCACATTGCGTAAATTTTGGTAACTTCGGTTACAACAAAGGTCAAATGACACAACGCTTAAATATGATTATAGTGTCTAATGACACAACGTGGAGAGTAGCGGATGGAGGGTTGACTTAGTAGTCCCTACGGTGTGAATGGCGTGTACTGGTGGAGAGTAGCGGATGGACCATTAGGATTGGGTTTGGGTTGCATCATAATTTCATTATTATATGGACTTGATGATTTAAACGTGAATGCCCGAATTATTGATTGATAGTATTGTGTGCACATTGAGTCATTGACTCACCCCATTGTGGGAATTATTTTTCAGTGATGAGCAAGTGATTTTGACCGGCCAGTAGACCATGAGGAGGCCATGCATCACTTGAAGAATTTATTCGTAATTTGGACTTTATTTAATTTTAATACCTTTTTAATTTTATTTCGGGTTTATTTGATGTAAAAAGGCCATAAGGCCCAGTGGATTATTCTTTGTTTTTACATTACTTTTTAATATTTTGCTAAGAACTATTTTGGACATGTTACATCAAGTTGGATTTACAAGATTAAATAAATGGGTTTTCAATCTAAGCCCAACTCAAAACAATAGTTTTTCTAAAAATTTACAAATTTTCTCTAAGTATCGAATGTGTTTGAAACCGGTTTACTTTAGGAACATACCAGATCCTGCTCGTGCTCGTGGTGTGTGGGTGTTTCAATTGGTATCGAGCCCGTTTTAAACTCTCATTGGCTAAGGCCCAAAACGCTTTCAAAGCGAGCCAAATGATTTTTCTTTGAAACATAAGGTGTTTTATGGCATGGCACCTAAGTCTCCGACCAGATCCACCGGTAAGTACCCTAACTATATGTGTGACTCGTGAACTGCTTAAGGGTAGAAAAGGCATGGAACGAGAATAGCATGATAGGAACTTGAACCCTAGGATTAGTCTACTCAAACACAAATACATAAGACTTAATACACTAGACAAACCTGTGATTAAGTCACCGAGCTAGGGTGTGGTAATCACAGCGATGTCAGGAGTGGATTCATGAAGAGCTTGGTATTTAAGCGGTCCTAGTGACTCACCTCCTCTTTACTCGAATCCTACCAAAAGTGAGTAACTGCTCACCCTAATCAAGAGGACTTAGTCACTGCCAAACCCAATAACTAAAACCCGAAAGGGACTAGCCGTATTTTTATGGAAACCCAAATTTTAAAATTTCTAAATTACCTCTTGATTTGAAAAGAATATTTTTATAAATTTTCCTAAATATTTCGATTTACAAATTTACTAAAATACCCTAGTGGTAAAATTACAAAATGCCCTTGGTTTATAAAATGTCCAACTACTCAATAGTTTTGCCAAAATTTCATTATGTTATAAAATTCCAAAATCCTAATTTGTAAAATATCAAAATACCTTGATTTTGGAAAATTACAAAATTGCCCCTAACTTACAAAATTACCAAAATGACCTCGATTTCCAAAATTTTGCAACTTCATCGTTTGGAAAATAAATTTCTCAAAAGAACCCTTAAAGTTTTGCAACTTGAAATATCCCCGATTTATTAAAATTTTACAATTTACCCTGATTTATGGAAAAATTACCAAAATACCCCTGAGGTCGAAAATTACCAAAATACCCCCAAATTTTGAAATTTTTCCAAAATTACCAAGACTTCGAAATCTTCAAAATACTTTGTGACAAAAACACCAAGAAACATTTTTTTTTCTTCTGAAAAATCTCAAAATACCTTCAGAGGACAAAATTACGAAAATACCCTCGGTAGTGGAAAACAACAACAAACAACAAAAACTACAACGTTTCTCCGAATGAACTAAGTTCATATTTGTTTGATGGATGGATGAATGAATGGAAAAGACTGTGTGTTTGTATGATACGAAAGAACCACTCTAAAATCCCTTCTCATAAAACTCCTTCGCTGATAAATAAGTGGAACAAATAACTAATTCATAAAACTTCTTAATCAGATCCCGACGCTAGAAAATGAGCTCTAGAGGACGTGGTCGTCGCGGTCGAGGAAGAGGAAGGATGACAGTGTCGAAACCCGTTAGGTCGGGTCAAGGGTCCGATAATGAGATGCCACCGCCACCACCACCCCCAGCTGTTAATGTTGAGCAGCAGGCTCAGACGGGGGAAGAGGCTGTGTCGCAGGCTATTCTGCGAGTTTTGGAATTGGTGGCCGGTGCAGGAGGAAATGGAGGAAATCGAAAGTCGGTACCTGAACGGCTCCGAGCTAATGGAGCGGAAATGTTTCGAGGAGTATCCAATGTAGCACCTAGTACAGCTGAGTACTGGTTGGAAGCAACGGAGCGTATAATGGATGAGCTTGATTTGACTCCAGAGGAAAAACTGAAAGGGATGGTGGCATTGTTACGCGATGAAGCGATCGCTGGTGGTTGATTGCTCGTGATGGTACCAGAATGAAAATCGACCGGGAATTTGTTAAAGAGGCCTTTCGTAAGAAGTATGGGAACCAGTATCTGAGATGAGCAGAGGAAGGCTTTTCTAGGATTAGTACAAGGGAGTAAGTCCGTCCTTGAAATATAAGGCGAAATTTCTAAGGTTGAGCCGCTATGCTCGAGGGGTAGTGGCAATCGAGCATGAACGCCGTGTCCATTTTGAGGACGGCCGAGAGATGATTTAAGATCGTTGATAGCACCGCATCGAGCGGGAATTCTCTATTTTGTAGAAAAGGCCAAGGTGGCGAGGGATTAAGGATGCTACTAAGCGCATCAGTAGATAAAAATAAGGCCAAAAGAGGGTTTGGGTCGCAGAAAGGGTTACAAGAGGCCTAGGGTTGATGGGCCACGAAATCAACAAGTCGGGTTCAAAGTGGCGATTCGACCTTGTGAGTATTGTGGAAAGAGGCATCCGGAGTGTTGGAAAAGTTAGGAGCATGTCTTAGGTGTGGGTCCAAGGACCATATGTTTAAAGACCGTCCCAAACAATCGACGAGAATCGACCGGTAGTTCGTAATGCTAGCTGCACCCAGTAGAGGCGACAAAGAACCTCAACGGGTCGTGGTTCGAGTAACCGTGGTAGTGGTAATGTGCAGAGGCCGTGGCACATGTGGTCGAGGTACTAATGCTAATATCGATGCAAGACAACCGGTTTGGTTTATGCGGTTCGCCAAGGGAAGATGGAGACGCGTCGGACGTAATAACCAAGACGTTTTTATTTTTGACAAACCCTACTTTGCTTTGATTGATGTGGGCTCGACCCATTCCTATGTTGCAAGTAGTGTAGTGGAAACACTAGGCCTAGACTCGAACTCTCGACGAGGCGATGACCGTAGTAAGCCCATTAGGCCAAACTATAGTGGTAGACAAGATCTTTCTGAATGTACCCCAGAGATTCGTGGAGTGAACTTTTGAGCGGACTTAATGGAGTTACCCTTCGGAGAGTTTGAGCTCATACTTGGAATGGACTGGTTAATGGAACACCGAGCCGTGTTGGATTGTGCGGCTAAACGTATGGAATTAAGAACCCCAGAGGATGAAGTGGTAATAATGATCGGAGAAAGGAGGAATTATTTATCTAATGTAGTTTTGACCAAGGTCGGAAGATGGTTAAGAAAGGGTGCAAAGCGTTCTTAGCTTTTGTAAGTGCGATAGGTGGGAAGGAGGAAGGTGTTAATAGAGTTAGGACGGTAAGGGACTTTGTAGATGTGTTTCAGAGGAGTTACGGAATACCCTGCATGTGAAGGTCAAATTTGGGATTGAATTACTCTGGGGGACTCCTCGTGTCAATCGCCCATACCGAATGGCACCAAAGGAGTTAGTGGAGCTCAAGGCTCGAGATACAAGAGCCGTTGGGACGTGGGTTCATCCGACCCAGTGTGTCTCCGTGGGGAGCACCGGTCTTATTTGTGAAGAAGAAAGACGGAACTATGCGTATGTGCATAGACTACTGTCGATTAAATAAAGTGACCATTAAGAACAAGTATCCTTTGCCAAGGATCGAGGACTTGTTCGATCACCGAAGGAGCAGATGTTTTGAAGATCGATTTACGGTCGGGATACCATCGCTTGAAAGTGAAGGAGGCGATATCCATAAGACCGCTTTTAGGACAAGATATGGTCGCCTCGAGTTTGTGGTGATGCCGTTTGGGTTGACGAATGCCCCACCGCTGCTCATGGACATGATGAATCGGATTTTCCAACCCTACTTGGATAGATTCGTTGTTGTGTTCATCGATGATATTTTGGTGTATTCAAGTCGGAGGAGGAGCATGATGAGCATCTTCGAGTCGTGATGGAAGTGTTAAGGGAGAAGAAGCTTTATGCCAAATTCAAAGAAGTGCGAATTTTGGCTAAAGGAGGTGGCATTCTAGGACATGTGGTATCCGCAGAAGGAATAAGAGTGGATCCTAGGAAGATCGAGCGGTGTTGGATTGGAAACCACCTAGGTCCGTGTATGAAATCCAGGTTTCTTAGGCTTGGCAAAGCTATTACAAAAGGTTCGTGGAAGGATTCTCGTCAATAGCCGCACTTTAACCAAGTTACTAAGGAAGGAAGTACCTTGAATGGACTACTAAGCGACAAGAGAGCTTTGAAAAGCTTAAGAAGGTGCCGACAGAGGCTCCAGTGTTAATTCAAATTTTGAGGGTGAAAGGAATTTGCGGTGTAATCGTGATGCTTCAGACACGGGTTAGGTCGTGTGTTAATGCAAGATGGCAAAGTGGTTGCTTATGCGTCTCGGCAGCCTAAGGCCTCATGAGCTTAACTACCCAACTCATGACTTAGAACTAGCAAAGCAGTGGTTTTCGCCCTTAAGGTTTGGAGGCACTACCTTTATGGAGAAAGGTCATTATCTATCTGCACCACAAGAGTCTTAAGTATTTATTAACTCAAAAGGAGTTGAACTTGAGGCAACGAAGGTGGGTAGAATTGTTGAAGGACTATGACTGCTCAATAGAGTATCATCCGCAAGGCGAACGTAGTAGCCGATGCCCTAAGTCAAGGTTGTATCGGATTTACGGGCTTTGTTCGCTCATATAAGTCTCAGATGATGATGGAAGCTGTTACAGAGTTGCAAGTCGTGCCCACATGGCTAAAGGAAGTGAAGGAGGGACAGCTATCGATAATGACTTAAATACTAAGTTGCGCAAGTACAAAGAAGGGGATTAAAGGATTATGATGTCAACAATGAAGGAGTATTGTGTTACAAGGGTAAAGTCTCAGATGTCAAGAATAAGGAGTTGAGACAAAGGATTCTTCGAAGCGCATGGTAGCCCTTGTGCTATGCATCCCGAGGCATCAAGTCAGAGAGATTTAAGGAACAATTTTGGTGGTCCGACCAAGCGAGAAGTGACTAAATTTGTGGGAAAATGTTTGACATGCCGCAAGTTAAGGTGAACACCAAGTCCCATCAGATTGCTCCAACCAATCGAGATTCCCCAATGGAAGTGGGAAAGAATTACCATGGACTTCGTTAGTGGGCTTCCTCACGCCTACTAAGAAGGACTCGGTATGGGTGATAGTGGACCGCTTGACCAAGTCCGCGACTTTATTCCAAATGAATGGATTATTCTCTTGGTTGGCCAAGTTGTATGTGGCGTAAATTGTGAGATTACATGGAGTACCAAAGTCGATCATCTCCGATAGAGACCCAAGGTTTACGCCTCGATTTTGGAAAGCACTTCATCAAGCTTTAGGCACTAAGCTAGACTTCACTACGACCTTTCATCCACAATCGACAGGCGACCGAACGGGTTATACAAGTGTTGGAGGATATGTTGAGAGGTCGTAATGGAATTTCGAGGAAGTTGGGAAGATTACTTGCCTTTAGCTGAATTCGCCTACAACAATAGCTATCAAGCCAAAGATTCGAATGGCACCGCAGTCTGAAGCATTATATGGAAGGAAGTGTAGAACACCTACTTGTTGGACCGAGTTAGAGAACGCCGAGTTTTGGGTCCGAGTTGGTGGCGTAAATCAAGAGAAGGTTGAGTTAATTCGCACGGTTGAAGGAAGCCTCGATAGGCAAAAGTCGTACGCAGACCTTAAGCGGAAGGAAATAGAGTTTGAAGTGGGAGATCAAGTGTTCTTGAAAGTCTCACCTTGGAAGAAGGTAATGAGGTTTGGCCAAAAAGGGAAGCTAAGCCCAAGATTTATAGGGCCTTATCAAGTACTAAAGCGAGTTGGGCCAGTGGCATACCAATTAGAGTTGCCACCAGAATTGCAGCAAATGCATGACGATTTCACGTGTCCATGTTACGTCACTATCGATCGGATCCATCCCATGTGGTACCGGTTGAAGAGGTGGAACTAAGGCCAGACTTATCCTATGAGGAAGAACCGATTCGGATCTTGGAACGTGATGTGAAAGTACTACTAAAGAAGACAGTTCCCTAGTCAAAGTGCTATGGCGCAATCATGGAACGGAAGAAGCTTCGTGGGAGCTGTAAGAGGCGATGAGACAAAGAATACCCTCAACTATTTTAGTTAGGAAATTTCGGGGACTAAATTTTGTTTAAGGGGTAGAATCAGTAACATCCTCAATAGGGCCTATGCATTTCAGTTTAATTGTATGAAATGACAAGTTTCAAGTACTATGAATAAATTTTGATACTTTTGGAAATCTAGAAATGCATGGAAATGGAAATGAAAATGGAAATGGAAATGAAAATGAAAATGGAAATGGAAATGAACGTTTTGGAAACCTAGACATTTTTAGAAACTTAGACATTTTGGAAACTTAGACATTTTGGGAAACCCGAACATTTTGGAAACTTGAACATTTAGGAAACTTGAACATTTAGGAAACTTGAACATTTTGGAAACTTGAACATTTTGGAAACTTAGACATTTTGGGAAACTTAAACATTTTGGAAACCCGAAAATACAGAGTCATGTGAAAATTTTAGGAAACTTGAAATTGACCTTAATGTTGAAATTAAGAGCCCAAAGGGAACTTAGGGCCAAGTGACCCTAAAGATATAAAGTACATGAAATTTGACCCAATAACGGGCTTGGAAATGTGGGCTCAAGATGCCACATAAGGCCTTAGGAAATGGCCCACATGCAAAAGGTTTTGGGCCTGAGTTTGAGACATCCAGAAGCAAATAATGAAGGCCTTATTTTGCTTCCAAGGCTAGGAGGTGGACGGCACAAGCATGTTGAATAAGAGGAGTTTTACTGATTAAAACTCGCTTAATTAAGTGTTAAGTAAAGGAATTTCTTTTAATAAAATAAATAAGGAGATAAAGGATGGATAAAGTACTTATAATTTAATTAAAGTGATAATTAAATGATAATATTATCACTTGTAAGGAGTGGTGGCCAAGTCAAGGACTCTTGGCATATCAATTTCAGTTAAAAGAGGAAAATCAAGGCCATCCTCTCATCTTTCCTAGAGTGTGCCGAAATTTGCATAGCTTTCCCTCCTCTCTTTGCCGAATTCTCCTTGAACAAAATACCATCTTCTTTTCTTCTCTTTTCCTCTGCTTTCTTCTATCAAGGCCAAACTCGCCGATTCTAAGTAAAGGAGAAGTCGGTTATAACATCAAAAAGGGTAAGATCTAAGATCAATCAACTTCTATTCTTTTCTTTTACCAAAATTCAGATACTAACCCTCCTCATGTTCATGGTCGAATAGCATAAGGGATTTTTTCGGATTCAAAACGAGGTAAGTACATCAATGTACATTCGGCTAAGAGATCCCTTTATAATCAAACAATAGATCTAATCTAACAAGTGATTTCGGCAGAATTTGAAATAAAGATCAACTTCGGATCTAAGGTAAGAAAGTCTATACATTCGCCAAGGTTCATGTGGTTACCTAGATTAGATCCATAATTATTAGAAAGCCAAAACTAATTTTGTGAAGTTTTAAGGTTGGCGAACAACAAGTAAAGGAAAAACGAAGTTTCCGGGATTTGTGTAAACACCAAATCGATAAAGGTGAGTTTCTTTTACAAATCCTACTAGGATTTGGTTTTGTCTAAAAAGGGTTTATTAATGTGTTCTAATTGATGGGCGAATATAGGAATTAATAGATCTAAAAATTAGATCGGATTCTCGAGATATCAAGGAACCTATTGTTTAAAAAGGTGTACCCTTACTATCCTTCGATATTATATGGCTAAATATTTTAATATATGATATGAATAATAATGTGAATGTGACAATGTACCACAAATGTGGCAAAAAGTACCTGTGTACATTTCCTACTTCGATAGGATTGTGAAAATGTTATTTAATAACATGCTAATATATGTATATAAACATGAAATTAATTAAGTTATGCTATATATATGTTTTGGGGCATTTGGGTTTTATGTGAAAGGGGAGAACAGTGTTGACTTGGTCTCACCAACGAAGGTGTTGACTTCGGTCTCACTAACGAAAAATGTTGACTACGGTCACATCATGTAAATTTTGGTAACCGATTACAACAAAGGTCAAATGACACAACGCTTAAATATGATTATAGTGTCTAATGACACAACGTGGAGAGTAGCGGATGGAGGGTTGACTTAGTAGTCCCCACTGTGAATGGCGTGTACGGTGAGAGTAGCGGATGGACCATTAGGATTGGGTTTGGGTTGCATCATAATTTCATTATTATATGGACTTGATGATTTAAACGTGAATGCCTCGAATTATTGATTGATAGTATTGTGTGCACATTGAGTCTGTTGACTCACCCCATTGTGGGAATTATTTTTCAGTGATGAGCAAAGGTGTGACCGGCCGGTAGACCATGAGGAGGCCATGCATCACTTGAAGAATTTATTCGTAATTTGGACTTTATTTAATTTTAATACCTTTTTAATTTTATTTCGGTTTATTTGATGTAAAAAGGCCATAAGGCCCAAAGGATTATTCTTTGTTTTTACATTACTTTTTAATATTTTGCTAAGAACTATTTTGGACATGTTACATCAAGTTGGATTTACAAGATTAAATAAATGGGTTTTCAATCTAAGCCCAACTCAAAACAATAGTTTTTCTAAAATTTACAAATTTTCTAAGTATCGAATGTGTTTGAAATCGGTTTACTTTAGGAACATACCAGATCCTGCCTGTGCTCGTGGGCCGGTGTGGGTGTTTGAATAGAGACCCAAGGTTCACGTCTCGATTTTGGAGGGCACTTCATCAAGCTTTAGGGACTAAGTTGGACTTCACTACTTTTCATCCACAATCGACGGGCGATCTGAGCAGTAATCTGGTGTTGGAGGATATGTTGAGAGGTCATGTGATGGGTTTCGAGGAAGTTGGGAGGATTACTTACCTTTAGCGAGTTCGCCTACAACAATAGTTATCGGGCTAGCATTTGGATGGCACCGTATAAAGAATTGTACGGTCGAAAGTGTCAAACTCCTACTTGTTGGGTGAGTTAGGAGAACGTCGAGTTTTGGGACCAGAGTTGGTGGCAGAAACTGAAGAGAAGGTTGAGATAATCCAAGCACGCTTAAAGGAAGCCTCGATAGGCGTAAGTCTTACGCCGACCTCAAGCGGAAGGAAATAGAGTTTGAAGTGCGAGACCAAGTGTTTCTGAAAGTCTCGCCTTGGAAGAAGGTGATGAGGTTTGATCGAAAAGGGAAGTTAAGCCCAAGGTTTATAGGGCCCTATCGGGTACTAAAGCGAGTGGGACCAGTGGATACCAGCTAGAGTTACCACTGAGTTGCAGCAGATGTACGACATATTCCATGTGTCCATGCTACGTCGCTACTGATCAGATCCATCTCACGTGGTACCAGTTGAAGAAGTGGAGCTACAGCCAGACTTATCCTACTAGGAAGAGCCGATTCAGATTTTGGAACACGATGTGAAAGTGTTACGGAGGAAGCTAGTTCCTCTAGTCAAAGTGTTATGGCGCAATCATGGATGGGAGGAAGCTTCGTGGGAACCAGAGGAGGCAATGCGATAGCAATACCCTTAATTATTTTAGCTAGGAAATTTTGAGGACGAAATTATTTTAAGGGGGTAGAACTGTAACATCCTAAGAAGGGCCTATGCATTTCTAGTTTAATTGTACGAAATGACATGTCTTATGTGTTATGAATAAATTTTGAATATTTTTAGAAACCTGGGAATGTATAGAAATGTTACATTAAAAAGAGGAAAGTTAACATTTTGGAAACCAAAGTAAGATAGGAAAGTGAACATTTTGGAAACCTAAGTAAAATAGGAAAGTGAACATTTTGGAAACCTAAGTTAAAGAGGAAAGTGAACATTTCTGGAAACTTGGAAATGTAAGGAAATGTCAAGTTTAAAGAGCCAAACAAAAGTTTTTGGAAACTTAGAAATGACTTAGAAATGTCGAGTTTTAAAGTTTAAAAGGGGAAATTGAGGCAAGGTGGCCTTAAGAGAAAAAGTATGTGAAATTTGACACACAAACTGGCTCGAAAAAGTGGCCTAAAGATGCCACTTAGGGCCTTTGGAAATGGCGCCACATGCAAGGGTGTTGGGCCTGAGTTCGAGTCATATGGGAAGCAAATAAAAGAAGGTTTATTTTTGCTTCTAGAAGCACAGAGGTGGACGACACAAGGCTTGCAAAAGAGGAGTTTTATTCCTTTTAAAATTTCGGCTAAATAGGGGATAAATGATAGATTTAATATTAGATTACTTTAAGTGGATAATTGATGAGATTAAATAAAGTGATAAATAAAAGATAAAATTTATCAAGTTGTGGAGAGTTGGCCGATTAAGGGACTCCTTGGATGGTATTTTGGCCAAGGTTGTAAAGGGGGAGGCTATAGTCAATTCTATTGAGCCAACTTGCCTCTCTTTTGCCAACTCTTTTCTCTCCAAGCTATCATCTTTTCTTTCTTTTCCAATTGTTCTAGTAGAATTTTTCCCCCTCTTCTTAGTTCACTTTTGTCGATTTCTCAAGGGACTCTCTCTCTCTCTTTTCTTTTGCTAAACCGACAATACAAACATCTTCATAAGTCGATTCCTTGTTAAGTTCCAAAAGCCAAAATAAATCCCTCTAGCCCTAGTGAATCTTTGAAAGACTTAAAGCATAAGGTTGTCGATTTGTGTATTAAGGGTAAGGATCTAAAGATTATCATCTTATTTATTTTCTTAGGCCAAAAATTAGAACTCTAACTCTATTAATGTCTATGGCCGACTACTTGAAGAAAGTTTTGGGAATTAGGTGCTGTCGACTACAAAGAAGAAACTTTCGGGACTTCTAAGATCTAAGGTAAGCTATGAATACCATTCGGTCATAAGCTATATTAGTATGATTTAATGTTAGATTAGATCTAACATATGGTTATAGGAATTTCGACAGCATTAAGGAAGCAAGGATCCAATTCGGGATTTAAAATTTTGAAGGTAAGCACATAGGTATATTCGGCCAAGGCCTTATTTTAATACATAGATCTATTACTTTTTTATCTTAAAAGCCGAAAACTAACCTATGTAGAGATTTAAAATTTGGCCGAATACACGGTGAAAAAAAACAAAGTTTTCGGGATTTGAGTGATAAGCAAATCGGCATTAAGGTGAGTTTTAGTGCACAAATCCTACTAGGATTTGGTTTTGTGGTGAATGAGTTTCTCATTAAATCTTTAATGTTGGTAGAATATAGGAAGCAAGATCTAGAGCGAGAGATCGTGATTCTTCGAGATTTCGATGAATTTGCTAAGTTAATCGGTGTGTACCTACACAAATCTTAATAGATTTATGGCTCTAACTTGATATATGTTGTTAATATGAAAGTGTAAGAATGTGGCTAAAGTACCATGTTATGGTACAAAGTACTCGTGCACGCTTCCTACTCCTACTAGGATTACGAAATATGTTATATTAACATGTGAAAAGTGACATGAATGTGAATTTAAGTATGATATGCATGATATAAATAATATGGGGCATTCGAGATATATGAGAAAGGGGAAGTGTACGTGGTGACTTCGGTCCCACTATCTGAATGTGGTGACTTCGGTCACATTATCTGAATGTGGTAACTTCGGTTACATTATATGAATGTGGTGTCACATGAGACAATTATTTAATCTGGTGGCTATGCCACAACTTTTATATGGGTGATGAGCACGTCGACTGCAGCGACTGCCTTCGATCGTGTGTAGCGAATGGAGGGTTGACTTAATCCACGGTATGCAGGTTGGTACGGGGATGTGTAGCGGATGGCATCTAGGTTTGGGTTTGGGTTGCATCATTATCGTGAATCATTAAATGTGAAATTATGATACGTAAGAATATGATTTGTTATGCCCGAATTTGTTAAGACTTAGTGTTTGTGTACACATTGAGTCTGTTTGACTCACCCGTTAGGGAACATGTTTGGTGATGATAGTGATGGACCGGGTTCTAGAAGCTTAGGGATGACCATGCACAAGAAGAAATTTACGACTTGGACTTTTATTTTATTTTAAGTAATTTAAAGTTTATTTTGGTTTTAATTTTGGGAAATTATTTGATGTAATAAAGTAGTAGTAGCGTTTACTTTACTTTTATTTATTGAGCATACAATCTTTATATTTTAAAAGATTAAGTAAAATTAATTTAATTCAAAGCCCAAACGTTTTGTCACCTAAATCAAAAGGATTTTTAATAACGAAATAAACCTGTTTTCAACTCAAGCCCAACCCCAAAACAAACTTTCCTTCAAACCGCTCAAGTTATTCCTAAATACAAAAGAATTTGAAATGGTTTTCACTAGGGAACATACCAGATCCGGTCCAGGCTCGTGGGCTGGGTGTGGGGTGTTTCATGTTGAGTTGTTAAATGGCTAATTTATGCTTGTGTTTGAGTATATGCAATTGTTGGTATGGAAATTGGATGCTTGAAATGGGTGCAAATGGGTTGTATGTGTGTGCATAATTTAGGTGAAGGAAATGGCTTGAAAATGACTTGAAAATGGCCTATTTCTTGTCCACACGGGCGTGTGTCTTAGCCGTGTGTGACACATGGCCATTCGACACGGTCATGTGTCCTTTGTAGGTTTCAAAGGGTTACAAGTCAGGCAATTACATAGCCTAGCACACGGCTTGGCACGCGGGCATGTAAGGCCATTTTGAGAGTTACACGGCCTGGAACACGAGCGTGTGGCTTAGCCATGTGACCTAAGTCAAAGAGCTACAGGCACAAATACGGGCTAGGACACGATCGTGTTTCCCTACTTTGAATGCCTACACGACCTAGCCACATGGTCGTGTAACCCGTACAGTGTGAAAATTTTCAACTTTTTTTCCCAAAAATTCTATATGTTTTCGATTTAATCTCGAATCGTTTCTGAAATGTTTTTAAGGCCTTGTGGGCTTGAATAAGGGACGATTTGCATGTGTTTGAATGGAATATGACATGAATTATGAAATGTTTGAAATCAAATGTTTTAAGATATGAACTATCTGGTAATGCTCCGTAACCCTATTCTGGTGACGGATACAGGTTAGGGGTGTTATAAAGAATTTCTCGACGTCTTTCTTGAGGACTTGCTCGGTTTACCTCTAGAGTGTGAGGTTAAGTTCGAAATTGAGTTGCTGCCTTAGATAAAACTGATGTACATTGCACCCTACCGCAAGGAGCTCAAGGCACAATTACAAGAGTTACTTGATCGTGGCTTTATAAGGCCAAGTGTGTCGCTGGTGGGAGCTCTAGTACTTTTTGTGAAAAATAATGATGCATCTATGAGGCTTTACATTGATTATCATCAACTAAATATGTTGGCTGTGAAAAATAAGTATCCTTTGTCGAAGATCGATAACCTATTCGATCAATTTGGAGGTGCTACGATTTTCTCTAAGATTGATTTGAGGTTGGGATACTATCAGCTACAAGTGAAGGAGGTTGATGTGCTGAAGACTGCTTTCAGGACTTGGTATGGGCACTACAAGTTTTTAGTGATGCCCTTCGGTCTTACAAATGCTCCTGCCGCTTTCATGGGCACTATGAAGAACATTTAAGGTTAGTCCTTCAAATCATATGTGAGAAACGATTGTATGTGAAGCTTAGTAAGTGTGAGTTTTGGCTCCAAGAAGTAATGTCTTGGGGGCATATGGTATCTGCTGAAGGTATTTGCGTGGATCCGAAAAAAATCGAGGCTATCCTGGATTGGAAGCAACCCAAGAATGTAAGTGAGATTTGGAGTTTTCTC
Organism: Gossypium rotundifolium; assembly: GCA_025506655.1. NCBI lineage: Eukaryota > Viridiplantae > Streptophyta > Magnoliopsida > Malvales > Malvaceae > Gossypium > Gossypium rotundifolium. Next base: position 62,433,234 of record CP106723.1, on the reverse strand, counting down.
AGTCTTGTTGGCTATTATCAAAGGTTTGTTGAAGTATTCTCATTGATTGTGGCTCCGATGACTAAGTTATTGAGAAAGATTACACCGTTTAAATAGACTGATAAGCGGTGGCTAGCTTTAAAAAGCTTAAGGCAGTTCTGACACAGGCACCCGTGTTGACCCAACCCGAGTCTAGGAAGGATTATGTGGTCTACAATGATGCCTCTCATTCCAGTCTTGGTTGTGTGTTGATGCAAGACAGAAAATTTGTGGCCTATGTTTCGAGACAACTCAAGCATGGCGACACTATCTTTGTAGGGAGAAATGTGTCATTTGCATGAATTGGAAAAGTCTTAAGTATCTCATCACCCAAACGAAGTTGAACTTAAGTCGAGGTGTTGGATTGAACTTCTGAAAGACTATGATTGTACCATCGAGTTCCATCTAGGTAAGGCTAGTGTTGTTGTAGATGCATTGAGTAGGAAGTCCATGTTTGAGTTGAGGGAAATGTTTGCAAGGCTGAGTATATCTGATGATGGTGGCTTTCTTGTGGAGTTATAGGTGCAACCAACCTTGATTGAGGATATTAAACTGAAACAGACTTCAGATTCATCTGTGGAGCCTTATGTGAAACACGTTAAGGAGGGTAAGACTTAGGATTTCACCTTTAATTCTGAGGGAGTTTTGTGCTATCATGGAAGATTATGTGCACCTTCCAATTTGAATTGAGACAGTCCATACTTCGGGAAGCGCATAACAGCTCCTATGTTATGCATCTTGGAGGTACTAATATGTTTTGAGATCTTCGTAAGTAGTATTGGTGGTCGGGACTGAAATGTGATGTGACGGACTTTGTGGCAAGATGCTTGACGTGCCAACAAGTCAAGGCTGAGCACCAATTTCTTTCTAATTTGCTTCATCCTATTCAAGTCCCTCAGTGGAAATGGGAGTGTATCACCATGGATTTTGTTAGTGGGCTACCTTTGACGCCATCTAAAAAAGATTCCATTTGGGTAATAGTTTATCAGTTGACTAAGTCTACACATTTTTTGCCAGTGCGCACCGATTATTCTTTGTAGAGGTTGGTGGAATGATGGAAATGTACAAGTGTACACAATTGCAACAAGTAATAAAGTGACAAGTAAATGTCGAGTTATCGTACCCACAGGGACTGTGAAAAGAATTATTTATGAATGAAATTAAAAACACTTTGGTGAAGAAAAATATTTTGATTTTGAGGAAGTGATTAAAAACTAAAATTTAACTATGTAAAATAAATAAAATAAAAATAAAAGTTCCAATGCACGATTTCAAAAGATGATTTTAATCAAGATGACATAATTTTCTTAGATTAATTACATATCCTAACATAGAATTACTAAACTCATGTTCATGTTGTTGCAAATAAATTCACGAAAACTTGGTAATTTACTAACTACTGCTCATACATACCTATTAAATTAACTAATATCTTGAACATTTTCCAATGCCAATTCAAACAATTAATCAATCTTCATAAGCAGATAAAAGATTTAGTGAGGTAACAATTTATTCCTTCCTTGAAACAATTTAATCACAATAATCTTGCAAGTTATGCAAGGCTAATGTACCGTCTAATACCATCCTAATCTAACCCTCAGCTACCTTAGAAGATTAAACATGCACTGTGTAACACCCCTTACTCGTATTCAATGTCGGAACAGAGTACGAGGCATTACCAGACATACAACACAAACATTCATACAAATCAAATCATAAAATTTGCATCCAAATTAAAACCATCCACATAAGTCCCTAATATGAGCCTACGAGGCCTAAAACATGCATTGGAAGTGGTTTGGAACTAAACGAGAACTCAGGAAAGTTTTACAAAAATTAGAAAAATTTTGCTAGCTGCAGGGCTCACATGCTCGTGTGGCCTAAGGGACACGCTCGTGCTTCAGACTGTGTTCAATTTATGGTGCTCTCTAACTTGTGCCACACGGCCATGCCAGACACCCGTGTGCTAGACCATGTGCTTATTTAATTTAATTCAAATTAAGTGCAGGTTTCACATGGCCAAGACACACACCCGTGTTTGAGGCCATGTATCACACATGGCTGAGACACATGCCTATGTCTCTGCCCGTGTGCTACATTCTAGACATTCTGTTTTCCAAAATTAAGGTGCAGGGGACACACGGCCAGAACACATGCCTGTGAGGCAGATCGTGTGTCACACACGGCCAAGACTGTAACACCCGTAACCCGTATCCATTACCGAAATATGGTTAAGAGACATTACTGATCAAATCATAACATTTAACCTTCATTGTTCATACATCATAAAATCATAAACAAATAATATTACTAAATCCCATATTATGGTCAACGAGACCTTAAACACACATTGGGAAGGGGTCGAGACTAAATCGAACTTTATGAAATTTTTCCAAAAACTTAACATTTTTCAAAGCTACAGAGGTCCCGTGTGGGTAGGCCGTGTTCCTCACACGGCCTCAGACACACCCGTGTGTCCAAACCATGGCAAAACTGGGCATACATACTGACTTGTCCACATGGCCGAAGACATGCCTGTGTGCTTTACTTGTGGTCGACACTGACTTATTTCACACGGCCAGTCACACGCCCGTATGTCCAGCCCGTGTGCGAGTCTGACTTGTATCAAATTACAAACATAAGAGACACGATCGAGCCACACGCCCATGTGCTCAACCTTGTGGGAAAATATAGGCTATTTGCAAGGCCAATTTGCCACCCACACTTTGGATCACACCTACAAGCATCAAACCATAAAATTTCATACCCCAAATAGCATCCAAACATACCAAGACGTGCTCAATTTGACCTCTTAATATCATCAGTTATCTCCCTATACAAATTGAACTCAACATACTATCACAAAGTATTAATTACACATTCAAAAAAGCATATAATTTATGCATAATTTAATCCATACCATTTCATAGCATGAACATAATTCCTCCATATCACCAAAACATATAATAAAGATCATTCCCATAGAATACACATAACCATCCTTTTTACACATCCATGGCATATACCAAAATCATTAAACTATCAAGCCATATCACTTGTCAAGATTTATACACTTCAAAACATACCATAATCACTAGCCTATACATGCCATATATCAAATATACAACTTCCAAAAGTAGTAAAATAGATGGCTGATAGTGTGATTGAGTCGCTACCGATCCCCGGATTCGAGCTAGCTTTAATGACACTTTAAAATGAGATAAACTTCACACAGTAAGCTAAAAAGCTTAGTAAGTTCGTAATATAACACAATTAAATCAACAATTCAAATTCAATATACAAAATTTATCAACACCTAGTTTAATTCACCTCAAAACTCAATTCTCGTCCATAATAATTTATTCACATAACTATCAATTTATCTCAAACACAATATCATCAACCACATAGGTTATGTACGTACCTGTACAGTCACATATTAAATTACAACATTTACCATTCAATGCTCCAATCCATCACTTATTCAATCCTCTTTAAACATTTGATAAATTCGCAGACTCGGGCCGTATAATTAGCCGAAGCCACAATATCATCACGCACTTAGTGCCATCACAGTAAACCGATAATGTCTTGGTATCTCACACACAGTGGCAACTAATATAATCAATGCTTTCTTTAATTCGCACACTTAGTGCAATGCATCATAGTATCGATTCTGATTTCACACACTTAGTCCCACATCTGTCAAATCCACATTTAGCATTACTAACTCATCAACCACATTTTCATTCATTACTTAAAATATAAACATAATTAAATCAATTCGTATTATACACGAACTTAACTCGGACGTCGAAATTATAAAACAAGTCGATCAATCGAGTCTTTGCCTCGATCTCGATCCAAATATCTCTTTTCTTGATCTATATAATATTGAACTCAACTCATTCAATCACCAATTCATTCAATTTAATCCAAACACAAATATTTAGGGCATTTTACAAAATAGCCCTCACATTTTCACATTTCGACCTTTAAGTCCCTAATTCATAAAATCATCAAATACACATAACTTCACTTTATACAAGCTTAGCCTAATTTTCCTCTAGCTCATACAAGCCCACATATTTCATTTATTTCACATTTTAGTCCTCCAATTTCTCATTTTCACAATTTAGCCCAAAATAATCAAATTCATCAAAAACTCAAAGACAAAATATGTTAATCTATCACATATCTTTCATATTTCATCATCAACTATCACAAAGCTTAAGCATTCATCAATGGCACATCTCAAAATTACCATCCAATTCTAAAATTAAGACATGGGCTAGCTAGAACACAAAGCAACAATCACAAAACGTAGAAATTATCAAAAATCGATTTCAAAACATACCTTGATTGAGCTATGAATGTGCCGAAATCATGGAAGCTTCAAAACCTTATTTTTCTTTCTCAAGTTGGAAAAATAATGATGATAATGGCTTCCAAATTTATTTTATTTTAATTATAATAACTTTATTAACCAAATTACTAATTTGTCCTTAATGAATTAACATAAAATTCATTTAATACAAGCCCATTTATGACCATTTCCACTATAAAAGGTATAATTACAAGATAAGGACTTTTCATTTAAAAAGCCATGCCAAATCAGCACACAACTTTTGCATTTTATGCAATTAAGTCCTTTTTACAAATTAAGCACACAATCGATAAAATTTTCACACAGAAATTTCACACATTCTTAATCACATACCGTAAACACTAAAAATATTATTAAAATAATTTTTTGACCTCGAATTTGTGGTCTCAAAACCACTGTTCTGACTAGGGTCTAAACTAGACTGTTACATAGACACACGCCCGTGTGTCTACCCGAGTGGACAAAAATAAGGCTATTTACCAAGCCATTTGCCACCCCTTTAATGCACACACCTACATAACATAACATCGCACCAATTCAAGCTTATACATACAACCAAATCATCCACAACCAAGACAACAACACATCATTCACATGCTAACATCTATCATACATAAACATCACATAACTTATTAACTTAAATCATGAAAGTTTCCATATTCTTGAAAGGCACCATCATATGAATATATTTATACCAATATTAGCCAATTTCAAATGGTCTTATATAAAATGAACTTCTAACCAACATAAGCCAACACATTTGGCCAAATTAATTATGACACATAACAAAATGACCAAGTCCCCTATACATGCCATAACTTAAAATCTTGAATTCATTGATACCAAAGTGATTGTTGATAGTGTGTATGGATCTCCAACGATCTCTAAACCCCTAGCTAGCTTGGTGACACTATAGGACAAGGAAAAGAAAGGGGAGTAAGCTATATAGCTTAGTAAGTTCCTATGCAAATAATATGCATCATAACCACACATTTAACATACAATTAACATGATAAAAATTAGCATGAATGTTACAAAAATCTTATAATCATAACTTATGCAATCACCACTTTACCAAGGGTTCATCACATACCGAGCTCATTACTTATAAGTTTTACGTACATACCTGTACCAACTCGCATCATGGCCATATCCCTTCACAACTTTGACATTCCCATTGATCACTCGGAATATTAACGGAAACTCAGAAATTTTTCACATAAGTACCATATATGTAGCTAAAGCTACCTCATATCTCATAATACATATAGGCTCACTTTCTAGCTATTCACGGGCCTACTCACACAAGCTGTTAGTTACGACGTAGCTACAAAGTGTAGCTCACACAAGCTGTCAGTCAAGATGTAGCTACACAATGCTGCTCACACAAGCATCAGGTATCTACAACACATGCTAGACTACCCAGCCACTGGTAGGACGTACAAGACCAACACCTAGATCATATAATCGCATATAAACATGGGTTCCTAGTGACATGTCACTCGTATCCTATTCTATTCCTAAGTTCAACCGGATTTCTCGTTTGTCAAAACTTTGTCGAATACGTCCAAAGAGTCAACCACAATTCATAAAATATTAAAGAATTTAAAACATAAATATAAGAATACATTATTTACATATGAACTTACCTCGGTACAAAAATAGTAGAATTTGATGTAATCGTCAAACATTTTATTTTTCCCCCGATCTAGGTCCGAACCTCATTTTTCTTAATCTATAATAACAAATTTAACTCATTTAATACTCACGTTATTTAATTTAGCCCAAAAATCATATTATGGAAAAATTACATTTTTGCCCCTAATGTTTTAATTTTTACAATTTAGTCCCTAGCTCGTAAATTGAAATGTATTCCATTTCTTCAAAACCCGAGTCTATCCGAAATTTTCATACTCATACCAGCCCACATTTTCCATTTAATCACACTTTTTCTACTCATTTTATAACTTTTACAAATAAGTCATTTTTGACATTTTCATAAAAATTCACCTAGTAAATGTTTTTTTATCTAACGCCAAACATATATTTTCTACCATTAGACATCAAAATACACAAATATCTATCATGGATAAAATTTTAGACTTAGACAATACTTCAAAATAGTCCTTGGAAATGCTAGATTATGCTACAAGGATATCAAAAACATAAAAATCATTAAAAACGGGGCTAGAACGGACTTACAATCGAGCTTGAAAGTGGTCAAAACCCTAGTTATGTCTTCTCTTGCAATATTTGTCCATGGGGGACTAAATTGATGAAGATGAAGACTTTTGTTTAGTTATCTCAAAAATATAAAAATCATTAAAAACGGGGCTAGAATGGACTTACAATTGAGCTTGAAAGTGGCCAAAACCCTAGCTATGTCTTCTCTTGCAATATTTGTCCATGGGGGACTAAATTAATGAAGATGAAGACTTTTGTTTAGTTATTTTGGCTTTATTTACTAGATTACCAAAATGCCCTTCACCTAAACTTTGAAATTTTTCACTAACAATGCCCATTTTTGTCCATACTAAAGCATAATGGTCTAATTACCATCTAAGGACCACCAATTTAAAATTTCATAACAATTAGACACCTCTAGCTTCTAGAACACACATTTTGCCCCTATTGTAATTTAGTCATTTTAACTAAATTGAGTGCCCAATCGAAAAAAATTTCGCACAAAATTTTCATGAAATAATTCCACGAAATTGCAGACCATAAAAATATAATAAAACAAATCTTTCTATGTCAGATTCGTGGTCCCGAAACCACTGTTCCAACTAGAACCAAAATCGGGCTATTACAACTCTCCCCTCTTTAGGGATTTTCGTCCCTAAAAATCTTACCAAAAAAATGTTTGGGTACTGATTTCTCATAGCTTCCTCAGGTTCCCACGTAGCCTCTTCGACCCTGTGTTGTTGCCACAAAACCTTCACTAGGGTAATACTTTTATTTCTCAACTGTTTGACTTCCCGGGCCAAAATCTTGATCGGTTCTTCACCATACATCATATCTGGTCGAATCTCAATCTCTGTTGGAGAAATCACATGTGAAGGATCAGAACGATATTGTCGCAACATTGACACATGAAACACATTATGGATCCTTTCCAACTCTGTCGGCAAAGCTAACCGATATGCTACTGGCCCTATTCTTTCAACAACCTCATACGGCCCAATGAAACATTGACTCAACATACCTTTATGGCCCAATCTTAGGATCTTCTTCCATGAAGATACTTTCAAAAATACTTTATCACTAATCTGAAATTCGATCTCTTTTTCTTTTCAAATCTGCGTACGACTTATGTCGATCTAAAGCGCTTTCAAACAGTCACAAATTACCTTTACTTTTTCTTCGGTTTCTCTAACCAAGTCAACCCTATGAATCTGTTTCTAACCAAGTCAACCCCATGAATCTATTTCTCACTAAGCTCTATCCAATACAATGGAGTTCGACACTTGCGGCCATAGAATGCCTCATACGGTGCCATCTTTATACTCGACTAAAAACTGTTGTTATAGGCAAATTTGACTAATGGTAGAAATTTCTCCCAACTACCTTTGAATTCTAGAACACAACATCAGAGCATATTTTCAAGAATCTGAATTAGTCTTTCGAATTGACCATCGGTGTGCAGATGAAAAGTGGTACTAAAATTTAACTTCGTACCCAAAGCTTCTTGTAATTTCTTCCAAAGTATCGAAGTAAACCTCGGATCTCTATCCGAAATAATAGAAATAGGCACCCCGTGCAATCTAACAATATTGGCAATGTACAGTTCAACTAGCTTATCAAGTGAATAGTTAGTACATACCGAAATAAAATGAGCCAATTTTGTCAATCTATCAACAACGACCTAAATAACATCTTTCTTGTCGGAGTCAGAGGTAATCCAGTTATGAAATCCATCATAATTCTGTACCATTTCCATTCGAGTACCATCACTGGCTGAAGTAAACCCGAAGGCACTTGGTGTTCAGCTTTTACTTGTTGACAAATGAAACATCTCGAAACAAACTCTGAAATATCTCGTTTCATACTTGACCACTAATACAATTTCTTCAAATCATTATACATTTTCATACTACCCCGATGAGCTGATAAACAACCACTGTGTACCTTGTGTAAAATTTTCTGAATAAGTTCATCATTTTTTTGGTACACATATTCTATCTTGAAACATCACACAATCATCTGAACCAATCTGAAAGTCTGAATCACTACATGATTCACAGTGAGCTCTTTTAGCTTGCAATTCACAATCATTTTTCTGAGCTTCACAAGTTTATTGAAGAAATACCGGTCTAGCTCTCAACTCAGCTAGAACTAAACCATCATTAGATAAAGTCAACCTTGTATTCATTGTTCTAAAGGCAAACAAGGACATTACGTTTGCCTTTCCGGGATGATAGTCAATCACTAGTTCATAATATTTCAGTAACTCGAGCCATCTCCATTATCGCAAGTTAGACCTTTCTGTGTTAGCAAATATTTTAAACTCTTATGATCAGTAAAGACATGGCATTTCTCACTGTACATATGATGGTGCCAAATTTTCAAAGCAAAAACAATGACGGGCAATTCCAAATCGTGCATCGGATATTTCTTCTCGTGCGATTTCAACTATCTCGAGGCATAAGCTATCACTTTGTCGTCTTACATCAACACACAGCCCAAACCATTCAATGACGTGTCACTATAAATTACAAATTCTTTTCTCGATTTAGGTTGTACTAAAAGCGGTGCCTCAGTCAATAATGCTTTCAATTTCTCAAAAATTTTCTAATAGTTTTTGGACCATTCAAATTTAACATCTTTTTGCAACAACTTGGTCATAGGAGTAGCAATCTTCGAAAATCCTTTGACAAAAAATCGGTAATAACCACTAAGCCCAAAAAGCTTCTAAATTTAGATATATTCCTTGGCAGTTTCCAATCAACAATTGCCAAAATCTTACTTGGATCAACCCGAATACCATCACCTGAAACGATATGTCCCAAAAATCTGACTTCTCGGAGCCAAAACTCACTTTTACTAGTATTTAGCAAACAATTTCTTATCTCTCAATGCCTATAATACAGTTCTCAAGTGCTTGGCATGCTCAAACTCATCTCGAGAATAAATCAGAATGTCATCGATGAACACAACCACAAACTTATCAAATACGATCAGAAAATTCAATTCATCAAGTCCATAAAAGTAGTGGAGCATTAGTTAATCCAAAAGGCATAACAAGAAATTCATAATGCTCGTACCTTTTCCTGAAAGCGATTTTTGGCACATCCGACTCTTTAACTCTCAACTGATAGCAGCCAAATCTCAAATCAATCTTCAAGAATACAATTGCTCCTTTCAACTGATCAAACAAATCATCAATCTTCGGCAAAGGATACTTGTTCTTTATAGTCATCTTGTTGAGCTGTCAATAATCGATACAAAGTCTCATAGATCCATACAAATAACACTGGAGCACCTCCAAGAGAAAAACTTGGCATCGTAAAACCTTTATCTGTCAACTCTTGTAACAAGCTTTTAATTCTTTCAATTTAGTTGGAGCCATCCAATACAAAGCAATCGATATCGAAAACATCCCGGGTACTAAATTAATAGTAAACTCAACCTCTCTGATTAGAGGTAACCTAGGCAACTCCTCTGAAAACACATCCGGATATTCACAGACTACCGGTACTGATTCAAGTTTCAATTCAGACATCTTTGTATTCAACACATAAGCAAGATAAACTTCACAACCTTTTCTTACGTATCTCTGAGCAACTATAGATGAAATCACAATAGGCAATTCACTTGATTCACCGGTTTCAACCCGAAGAACCTCACCATTTTCACATTTCAATTCAATAGTTTTCAATCTACAATTTACTATGGCATCATGTAGTGTCAACCAGTCCATACCTAAAATAACATCGAATTCATCAAATGGCAACAACATTAAGTCAGTAGGAAAATAGTGACCTCAAATCATCAAAGGACAATTCTTGCAAACTTTATCAACAAGCACATATTTGCGTAAGGTGTTTGACACTTTAATCACAAACTCAGTAAACTCAATAGACAAACTCTTACTAGATACCAAATTCACACAAACATAAGAATGAGTCAACCCAGGATCAATCAATACAATAACATTAGTACCATAAAGATAAAATGTACCAGTAATCACATCGGGAGATGAGGCATCCTCACGAGCACGTATAGCATAAGCTCTAGCAGGTGCTCTAGCTTCGGATCTCACAACTGAATCCTTCGTCACACCTTTACTTCTAGTTCCATTCCCGATATTTCTCAGTGGCCTACCCTATTGGTAGAATTACTCGGCCTTACACTCAAAAATTGTTCTTTCTCAATCATTTTAGGGCAATCTCAGATAAAATGCTCTTGAGAACCATATTGGAAACAAGCTCAATCATTCATCCTACACCCATCGGGATATCTTCTTCCACAATGCTGACATTCAGGTCTGTTAGACCTAACATTACCTACGCTTGGCATTGAAGTAGCTTGAGATTTAAAACCCAAATATTGCTTCCCGTGGTCTCTGTGCGAATACCCAGCTGAAATATTTGAACGATAATACATTTCTCTAGATTTCTTTGACTAAAATTGACATGACTTACTCATCGGCCTTTTTCTTGCATCTCTAACGTCACTCTTGGCCTTTATTTTCTCTTTGCTTAGCTCTTTAGCTTTGCAAGCTCGTTCAACGAATACAACAAATTCTTTTAGTTCCAAGATTCCAACTAATAGTTAGATGTCTTCATTCAGTCCATCTTTGAACCTTTTACACATAACAGCCTTAGAGGAAACACACTCTCGAGAATACTTACTAAGCCTGACAAATTCTGGCTCATACTCTGTCACTGACATTCGGCCCTGTTTCAGCTCAATAAATTATTTACGTTTCTGATCGATGAACCACTGATTAATGTATTTCTTTCGAAATTCCTCTTAAAAGAATTTCCATGTAACCCTCCCTCTTGGTACCACAGATACTAGTGTCTTCCACCAGTGATATGTTGTTTCCCTCAATAATGATATAGCACATTTCAAGCATTCTTCAGGTGTACATGATAACTCATCAAATACCCTGATAGTATTCTCAAGCCAGAAATCAGCTCTCTCGGGGTCATCATCTACATTAGCCCTGAACTACTCAGCCATTTGCTTTCGAATCTTATCAACTGGAGGCTTATTCAGTCTTACCAATTTCACACCTTGAGGATCTATGGGAATCGATTAGGGATAAGGAGGGAGTGGAGGATGTTGAGCATTTGAATTTGTTCAAAAAAACTCCGAGTACCACTCGTTCATTATGTGGAGAAAGGCTTCCCTAGCCCCTCCTCCCTGACTAACCGTGGGAGGTCAACTTTTAGATGGCACTGCCCCTTGAGCGAAAGCCGGCACATTACTTTCTACTTCATGAGCTACAGCTCGGTCGTGATCCATTTACTATATGAAAACACAGTTTAAAATTGTCAGAAGTCATCACACTATCACAGTTTATATATGGCATGTATAGATAGACTCTTACACACGCTAAGTTAGTTTGAGAATAATGTAACATCCCAAAAATGGGGTTATTTGGAATTTAATTATTTTTCTTATAGACTCTTACACACGCTAAGTTAGTTTGAGAATAAACTAAATCATAGCTCTAATACCACTAAATGTAACATCTCTTACTCATTATTCAACATCGAAGCAGTACGAGGCATTACAAAACATACAACACAAACATTCACACAAATTGAATCATAAAATTTGCGTCCAAATAAAACCATCCACACTCAATCATAAAGTCCCTAATACAGAGCCTCGAGGCCCAAAATGTGCATTGGAAGTAGTTTGGGACTAAACCGAGAACTTAAATTTTTTTTAGAACGCTGACATGGAGCCTAGAGGGACTTGAGGAACCTTTAATTTTGTTATTTTAAATTTGGTTATCGGGTTGTTTTATTTTGGATGTAATAAGGCCTCATTTTACTACTTTAGTTTTTTTTTATTATGTTGATAATTTTATTTTTACTATAAATTTAAATCACGCTGCTTTATAAAATTAAAGTGACCCTAGGACACGCCGAGATAGATTTATAGGAATTTGAACCTAGATTAGATTACTCAAACACACAAGCTAAACATAAGACTTAAAGTGCTTGAGATCATGTTCAATTTAGGGTGGTCTCGACTTGTGCCACATAAGAACAACTTTTTTACAGTTTTCCAAAAAACACCAATTTTAATAACACCTCAGTGTTGGGAATTGCATAAACAACCCACTCAAATAAAGTTTTAAAATCTCTTTATTACTTAAAATACCCAGAGGAAAATGACGTAAAATACCCTGGGTTAGAAATGCGTAAATGTCCCAAGAGTGAATAGGTATGGAAAGTATTAAGGAATGGATGCAAGAACTTTGTGTGAACTAGGATAGAAGATCGAAACCTTGTTTGCACGTAAAGAATCCCTAATTAAAACTTCTTCATAAAATTTCTTCGCGAGTAATGGGTGAACAAACCACCGATACATAAAATTCTCTTAATCGATTAAAAGCGCAGAGATAGAATGAGTTCTAGAGGACGGGACGCCTGTGGACGCAGTAGGTAGGATGATTTGTCCAACCCGCCGTGGCGGGACAAGTTCTCGAACGATGTACCGCCACCACCACCTCCATGGAGCAGTAGGAGCAGGATCGACGAGGAGAGGCGATCGCCAAGACGTATTAAGTCCTTGAATGGTGGTCGGGTGGTGGAATTTAGGAGCTCTGAATCTGCCCTGAGCGGATTCGGTCCAACGGAGTTGAGGTGTTCCGGTGTGTCGAGTGGCACCAAGGTGGCGTAGTATGGTGGAATCTATGTAAAGGATAATGGATGATCTTGACCGACGAGGAGAAAAGCTGAAAGAGCGGTGTCGCTTCTAAAGGATGAAGCGCACGCTGGTAATGAAGTTCGGGATGGAGCCACAACCGATGACCTTACGTGGGACTACTTTAAAACCGCTTTTGAAGAAGTATGTGGGCACCACCTACACCGACGCCACAGAGGAAGGCTTTTCCGGTTTAGTACAAGGAACTAAGTCCGTGGGCCGAGTATGAGGCTGAGTTTTTAAGGTCGGTAGGTATGCGGAGGAATCGTAGCCACGAAAGAGCATGGCTACGCCGTCCGCTTGAGGACTGGACCCAAGATGACTTGAGGTTACCGATTGCCCCAAAGAAGTTCGTGAGTTTTCGCTCTTGTGGAAAAGGCTAAGGTAGCCGAGGGGATCAAGGAGGCCGGAGGCGCATTATAGTAGAAATAATCGGAAGAGAGGATTTGGGTCACCGGATCCAAAGGGTAATGATCGTAATAAGGCTAGCAGTGGGCCAAATCAGCAAAGAAGGCCCGTAGCTAATAATCGTGGGCCTACCAAGGTAATCGCTTGGGAAGTCCCATTGGGGAGGTTGCTTTCGACCCATATAGAGGATGTTTGAGTGTGGGTCTTTAGAACATCTGTCGTAGATTGTCCCTAAGCGAGCTCGAAATCACCGTAGGGGCGTAACTGCATCGGGACCGAAAATGGGACCTTGAGAGGGTCGTGGGCAATGGCGGAGGAAGCAATGGTCCTAACCGAGGTCGAGGAACTCGGCGAGGTTCAGTGCAACATGCAGGCTAGGCACTGGCTTAGTCTATGCTGCAAGGCGTCATGAGGAGGGTGACGCACCGGATGTCATAACCCAGACGCTTCTCGATTTTTGGTATTCCTTATTATGCATTGATTGATGTGGGGTCTACACATTCAGACGTAGCCGTGAGATGTGGTAGAGACTTTGAACCTAGACTCGAGATCGCCGCTAGGGAGATGACCTGTAGTGAGTCCTTTAGGTCACTCAGAAGTCGTGAGACAAACTTTATAGAGACGCACTTCAGAACTCCAGGGTAGTTTTCGATCTTGTCGATGGAACTACCATTCGGGAGTTCGATTTGATCCTTGGAATGGATTGGTGGCTAAGTATCAGCGATTTGGATTATGCCGCTAAGCGCATGGTTCTTAAGACTACCAAGGTGGTGAAGTGGTTATGATAGGTGATAGAAGGAATTACCTATCCAATGTGGTGTACGCCTTGAAGGCGGAAAAGATGGTCAAGAAGGGTAAGGTGCGATTTGGTTCTGAATCATGCTTTGGAAGCTAAGGAGTCGAGAGTTGGAAAGGTCCGAACGGTTGGGGAATTTGTTGATGTGTTCCGTAAGAACTCCCGTCTACTCCGGATCGGGAAGTCGAATTCGCAGATAGACGCATAACCGGAACTCGGCACCCGTGTCTATAGCACTCACCGAATGGCACCAAAGGAATTGGTGAGTCAAGGCTCAAATTCAGAGCTCTTGGATAAGGGATTTATTCGACCTAGTATATCTCCATGGGGAGCGCCTGTCAGATTGTTTGTCAAGAAGAAGGATCTCTTATGCGAATGTGCATCGATTACTGCCGCTAAACAAGTTAACGATCAAAACAAGTACCCATTACAGCGGATCGATGACTTGTTTGACCAAATAGCGGGTCGCTTGTTTTCAAGATGACCTTAGGTCTGCGTTACCATCAACTTAAGGTGAAGGGGCCGATGTTCACAAGACGCTGCGTTTAACCTTGGGATGGGCATTACGAAGTTTCTAGTGATGCCATTCGGTTATACCAACGCCACGGCGTTCATGGATCTAATGAATGTAGTTTTTCAACGAAGATTGGACCAATTTGTCGTAGTGTTCATAGATCACATATTGGTTTACCTCAAGGACGAGGAAGAGCATGACAAGCATTTACGGATAGTTCGCAAGTGTTGAGGGAAAATAGCTATATGCCAAATTCAAGAAGTGTAATTTTGGCTAAGTGAGGTGGCTTTAGGTCACGAATGTCGTGGAAGGATTAGAGTGGATCCCTCGCAAGATTGAAGCGGTATTGGAGTGGAAACCGCCTAAGCGATTAGCGAGACTGAAGTTTTACCGGTTTAGCGGTATTATCGAGATTTGTGGAAGGGTTCTCTCCGATCGCAGCCGCTGACTAAGTTGCTAAGGAAAGGTGTCTCGCGTATGGTCGGAGAAGCAAGAAGAAAGTTTTGATAGATCGAGGAAGATTCTCGACGAAGCTCGGGCTTAGTACAACCCGAGGCGTGGAAATTATTCACATCTATTGTGATGCATCTCACACCGTTGGGGTGTGTGTTGATGCAGGATGGAAGGTAGTAGCCTATGCGTCCCCGTCACCGAGACCGCATGAGGTTAACTACCCAACTCACGACGGAGTTAGCATACTACCTTCTTACATACAAAGTATGGAGACATTATCTTTATGGGGAGAAGTCGGTAATTTACACTGACCACAAAAGTTTGAGGTATCTTCCCACTCGTATAAGTTAGTTTGAGAATAAACTAAATCATAGCTCTAATACCACTAAATGTAACATCTCTTACTCGTATTCAACATCGAAATAGAGTATGAGGCATTACAAAACATACAACACAAACATTCACACAAATTGAATCATAAAATTTGGGTCCAAATAAAACCATCCACACTCAATCATAAAGTCCCTAATACGAGCCTACGAGGCCCAAAATGTGCATTGGAAGTAGTTTGGGACTAAACTGAGAACTTAAATTTTTTTTTACAAAACTTAGAAAATTTATGCTAACTGCAGGGCTCACAAGCCCGTGTGACCCTAGGACACGCCCGTGCTTCAGATCATGTTCAATTTAGGGTGGTCTCTGACTTGTGCCACATAGCCGTAACACACGCCCATGTGCTACACAATGTGCTTATTTAATTTAATTCGAATTAACTGCAAGTTTCACACAGACAAGACATACGCACGTGTTCTATGCTATTTAGCACACACGACTGAGACACACACCCATATGCTATATTCTTAGCATTCTATTTTTCAAAATTAAGGTGCAGGGGACACACGATCGGAACACATACCCATGAGGTAGACCGTGTGTCACACACAGCCTAGACACACACCCGTGTGTCTACATGTGGATAAAACTAAGGCTATTTACCAAGCCATTTTCCACCCCCATTAATGCACACACCTACATAACATAACATAGCACCAATTCAAGCTTATGCATACAACCAAATCATCCACAACCCAGACATCAACACATCATTCACATGCTAACATCTATCATACATAAACATCACATAACTTATCAACTCAAATCATGCAAGTTTCCACATTCATGAAAGGCATCATCACATGAATATACTTATACCAATATTAGCCAATTTCAAATGGCCTTATACAAAATGAATTTCTAAACAACATAAGCCAACACATTTGGCCAAATCAATTATGACAGATAACAAAATGACCAAGTCCCCTATACATACCGTAACTCAAAATGTTGAATTCATTGATACCAAAATGATTGTTGATAGTGTGTATGGATCTCCGACGATCTACGAACCCCGAGCTAGCTTGGTGAAACTATAGGACAAGGAAAAGAAAGGGGGTAAGCTAAATAGCTTAGTAATTTCCTATACAAATAATAAGCATCATAACCACACATTTAACATACAATTAACATGATAAAAATTAACATGAATGTTATAAAAATCTTATAATCATAACTTACTCAATCACCACCTTACCAAGGGTTCATCACATACTGAGCTCATTACTTATGAGTTTTATGTACATATCTTTACCAACTCGCATCATAGTTATATCCTTTCACAACTTTGACATTCCCGTTGAACACTCAAAATATTAACGAAAACTCAAAAATCTTGTACATAAGTGCCATATATGTAGCTAAAGCTACGTCATATCTCATAATACAGATAGGCTCACTTTTGAGCTATTCACGGGTTTGCCCACACAAGCTGTCAGTTAGGACGTAGCTACACAGTGTTTCTCACACAAGCTATCAAGTATCCGCAACACATGCCGGACTACCCAGCCACTGGTAGGACGTACAAGACCAGCACTCGAATCACATAATCGCATATACACAATGGTTCCTAATGACATGTCACTCGTATCCTATTCTATTCTTAAGGTTCAACCGGGATTTCTCGTTTGTCAAAATTTTGTCAAATTCATCCAAAGAGTCAATCACAATTCATACAATATTGAAGCATTTAAAGCATAAAGATAACAATGCATTATTTACATACAAACTTACATCGGTACAAAAATAGTAGAATTGGACCAAATCGTCAAACACTTTATTTTTCCTCCAATCTAGGTCCAAACCTCATTTTTCTTGATATATAATAACAAATTTAACTCATTTAATACTCACGTTATTCAATTTAGCCCCAAAAATCATATTATGGAAAAATTACATTTTTACCCCTAATATTTCATATTTTTACAATTTAGTCCCTAGGCTCGTAAATTGAAATGTATTCCATTTCTTCAAAACCCAAGCATATCCGAACCATTTTCATACTCATACCAGCCATATTTTCCATCTAATCACACTTTTACTGCTCATTTTATAATCTTTACAAATAAGTCCTTTTTAACATTTTAATCAAAAATCACCTAGTAAATGTTGTTTATCTAACGCCGAACATACATTTTCTACCATTAGACATCAAAATACTCAAATATCTATCATGGGTAAAATATTAGACTTTGACAATACTTCAAAATAGTCATTGGAAAAGCTAGATTAGGTCACAACGATCTCAAAAACATAAAAATCATTAAAAATAAGGCTAGAACGAACTTACAGTTGAGCTTGAAAATGGCCAAAACCCTAGCTATGTCTTCTCCTACAATATTCGGCCATGAGGGACTAAATTGATGAAGATGAAGCCTTTTATTTAGTGTTTTGGCTTTATTTACTAGATTACCAAAATGCCCTTCACTTAAACTTTGAAATTTTTCACTAACCATGCGCATTTTTGTCCATACTAAAGTATAATGGTCTAATTACCATCTAAGGACATCCAATTAGACACATCTAGCTTCTAGAACATTCATTTCGTACCTATTGTAATTTAGCCCTTTTAACTAAATTGAATGCCCAATCAATAAATTTTTCGAAAGAAATTTTCATGAAATAATTCCACAAAACTGTAGACCATAAAATATATAAAAAATCTTTCTACGTCAGATTCGTGGTCCAAAACTACTATTCCAACTAGACCCAAAATTGGGTTATTACAACTGATTAAGTATTGTGTCAATTAATTACAATGTCAACACGATTATAATTAATTCATTAGTTACCTTGCAATTTTAATGCAAGAATAACTTAACCATGATTTTACTTAATCAAACAACTTAGTAAGGCCTATAACAACATAAACTTATTTTTAATAACTTAAGTGGACGAAATGCAATCAACCTAATGCAAATTAAATTTAAGCCATCTTAATTAACTGAAACATATCAAAATCACAAGTATTCATATGCATGTTCATAACAAAAATAATAAAAATTAAAGGATAGGGAACTAGAATCAAATCCTGTGTTTTGCCGAAGCTTGACTAGTTTGCTCCACTCCTCCTTCTCCGCTTGTTCTTGTTGAATCGAGGCTTTTAAGAGCACTTGAATGCTGCTTCCAATGGTGGTTGAAGGGCTCTTTTCCAAGAGGAGAAATCGGTAAGGGAATGGAAGGGAAGAAGAAGAGCAAAGGAAGGGTTTTGAAAAGAGAAAGTGAGAGAGAAGTGAAGAATGAAAGGATGAGAGGAGTGTCTAAAATGAGTAGCCAAGGGGGTTATTTATAGGTTGGATAGGATGCTAAAAATAGAAAAAATCATCAAACATATAATCCTTCAATGGCCGGCCACATGTGTCAAGTTTGAAGCTTTCAAACTTGCTAAATTTAGCTAGGGGCAAATCTATAAAGGCTTGATAAGTGGAGAGGTTTCAATACAATATCAAGGAAGCTTCAATGGTTGTTTTCCAAGCCAAATAATCAGCTAAATAAGCTTATTAGGTCAGCATGTTGGATGGTTTTGGGTAGCTCAGTTTCTTAATTATATTAGCCTCTCGGTTTAGCACAATTGGGCCTCTTTTCATAATTTAATTAATAATAATTATTTAACCCAAAATAAATTGAATTAAAATTAAAATTAATTACATTATGAATTAATATTCATAATTTGGACTGTCTTAGGCTAAAAAATTAATTTGCCTCGATGCTTCAAAATTGCTTTTCGGTTTTGTGCTTCTAGTAGTGTCTGCTAAGCCATTTTTTGTCCTTTATTCGAATCTATCGAAAATAAATCAAAACTAATCAAAATTTATTATAAAATTAATTAAAATCAAACATGTTAATAATTTAAGTACAATTTAATTATTTTATAATTATTATATATTTTTTGACAATAATTACTACGAATTTGGATGAATTTGAGTTAAAAAGGGCATGAAAAAGTGTGTATACTTTCGTGTTTCCACACCCCCAAACTTAATTCATTGCTCTTCCTAAGTAATTCACAAATTGAAAATAATTTCTCAAAAACACCTTTGAAAGAAAATTCCTTCAGAACAACATTCTTCCCAAAATTATGAATTTAGTATACTTATGCTCAAGAACAAGAAATTTGATATTTATGCTACTTAAGTATACATATCATTCAAATTAATCTAAATCATTATTATGATAGAAAAAATAGACTAAATTCTTACTCAATAAAGACATGTTAAATCTGTACCAATTTGATTTTATTCCCTTATTTAAGATTTAACTATCATCAAGTTTAATTTATGTCTTCATATGTTGAACATAGAAATTCGTCTCCACTAATGTAGGTAGTATAGGAACTTAAATCAATAGGTCTTTTAAATAGGTTGTAACATGGCTAGGCTAGAGGTAGGTAAAAGATAGATAAATTTAGGCTTAAAACCCTAGACTCAACTTTAATTGGACCTTCAGGATATTTACCTTCAATATACCAACTTATTTTGCTTTCACATGCTCTTTTGTACATCTAATTTCTTTCAAGTACATATGCTCTTCTTTCTCTTTTTTTCAAGCATTTTGCTGTATGTACTACAATTTTTTATTTATTTGAGCATTTGATACTTCTTTTCAACTCCCAAAAATTTCTTTTCAAAGAATGCCTAAATAGTACTGAGTCTAGTGTTTAGGATAATTTAAAGATAATTAAGAGAAAAGTGATGGCTAAAATATTGCAAAAGTTCAAATAAATTAGGCCATATAGTCTCAAATTGGGTTTCAAGGGATAAAAATTCATCAAGGTTGGCTTGAAAGGCTCAAACGGTCCAAACAAAGGTCTGCCTAAATCATTTTCAACATTTCATGCTTCCTACGATTTCACCTCGAGAAATTACTAAGTCAATTCTAGAGACTTAAACTTTAATGCATGCCTAGATTTCCTAGGGAACTAAAATTTTACTGTATGATTTACATACTTTATTAAGAGTACATTTATGTCATAATTTAGCTAACATAACAAATATTTGAAATAATAGAACTTTATTCATACTGAAGTTTAGCATACTTAACAAAATTTCATATTTTGAACAAAATATAACCTAATCATAAAAAGAAAATTTTATTCTAAGAGGAAATAATTTCAATTTTTCTGTCCCCTACTTAAGATGAACAATGTCCTCATTGTTAGAAGTGAATAGATACTATACACTTGGTAGGACTCTATAAAAGAGAAGGTGAGTCAATTTGACTGCTTAAGTACCAAGCTCTCTCTAGATCCAATTCTAGACATGTATATATCTATTGCCACACTTCTTATTATAAAAACTTGTTCATTTTTGTTCATGATTTCCATATCTTATTTTATTATGTGAAAAATTAAAAATCCTAATAGATCCTAATCCTAATATAACCTAAGAAAGAAAATAATATAAGGTAAAGATTCCCCCTTTCTTATTTATTTATAGATCCCTCAGAATTTGACTCATCTTTTGCTCCATCATTTTGTTTTTGCATGAATTGCTTTGTCCCCCTCTCCATGGTTCAAATATAAAATTTGGAAACTCAGGCAAAAAAATAAATGGTTCATTGAATATTTTCATAAGAGCACTTCTCATTGAGTCATCCCGTATTTTTTAATATCTCTGGTAAGCTTGTTGCTTCCACTGCATATGTTGCATTATATCCATCAACTTTGACAGCTCATCTCAAAGATCTGGGCGAGGCGATTGAGTTTTGAACATTGAGGTTATCACATCATGTTCAGTTACTGGTTCCATTAGTTCTAACTTATCAGGGATTTCAACTGACTGTATTGGTTCGATCTCTATGGGATCTTCGTCATCTTCTTCTTCGGGATCCTCACTTTCTTCAACTCATTGCTGGAGAACAGAGTCTCCAGCTATTCGGTAGAGGTCCCAATTTGTGATTGTGCCCTGGCTATAACCTGTCTTCTTTACGTTTGCAAGAATTTTAGCTTTTAATCACAAAATTGTTATTGTAAAGGGAAAGTAAGCTGGGCAAAAACGTCTAGCGGCACAATTCTGCATTTATCATAGAATGATTTTTCCCACATCAATGGTCTTTGCAGTTGAAATCGAGTATAAAAATACCATTCGCTCTAATGAAATAGTAGTCCCATGTGAAATAGGCATAAGGCTAAACCGAATGAAATGGAACCATACATTCGCTAGTGGTGTCAAATATTCTCTGCGACAAGTGTGAATTCCTTGCTTTGACATGGTCCACTAAGAACTTGGAACTATAAGTTCCTTAAGAATTTCTTGTAGATTTTCAGGCCCAATATTTCTCATCAAGGAAGAATATTTGTCGTCTTCAAAATAAGGTAATTTAAAGAATTCATTATTAGCGCTTGAGTTTATTGGTACCTTGATTCCTCGAACAGAGACTTCCGTTAATTCACTTAAGGTCAAATTTGCACAAAATTCATGAACTAATTCCTCATTTGCACTAGGTATTTTCTCACAAAACAACTCCCAATTGAGAGCTTCAGCAATTTGTCGAATGCGTGGCATAAAATATACAATTGCTTTCTTTCAGTGTAAAGCCTTTTACGAGGTGCATTTGTTGATTCTTGAAAACGCTATCGTATCTCGCTTTAGCTTCTTCACAGTGAAATTTGTTTTGTGATTCATCAATTTAGACAGAGGCACGAGTTCTCTTGCGATGCATAATTAACCTGAACATAAGATGGAAACAAATATTTTCTCAAAAATTCAATTAGTATAAAATATTAACAATTCAAAATAAATTCAAAGGTTAAATAATTAAAACAAACTAAAATTTAGAAGAAAACTTTCTTACCACCTTCGTATAAAAATTAGAAACTCAAAGAAAATAAATATAAAGCAAAATAGGTCGGTTTAGGGAAGGTTGGAGGGTGTCTTGATGGTATGGTGTATTAGGCAAGGGAGTCCATCTAGCAAGGGTGCGCACGGGTTTAAAGCAACGACAAGATGGCCTTCGACCAGTGTGAGCAATTATGTCGGTTACAAAGAACTAGCGGCGTGGTAGTGCGATGGAGGCAAGTGCGTGCGAGCAGGTGTTTGGGAGCAGCGAGTTGGTGTGCGAGCAGTAGTAGCAGCATGTGGGGTGAGCTGCTGGGCACAAGTGTGCCATGTGGAGCTGGGCGATGTTGTGGCTGGAGGTTCGGGAGCTGCGACACTATGTGATTGTTAGTGTGGTTTGCTTGAGGTGATGTGAAGAAGTGTAGAAGGTGGTTGGACTTTATAGTGAAGAGGGTAGAAGTTCAATTAGAATTCTTAGAACAAATTAATAGTTAAAATATTCTAAGTTCTAATTTTACACAAAGTTAATAACAATTAATAATTAATATAATGCATATTAAATTATTGTTTGCTATTAATTTATTGAAAAAACTTTTAATTAAAATATGATCAAATTTAAACAAATCCTAATTCTATGCAAAGTTGATAATAATTAATATATATTATAATAAATATAATTTTATACTAGTTATTATCATCTTATTTATTAAAATTAAATTAAAAGCATTTATTTTACATGCCTTTGATAATGTTTCCAAAAAGAGCAACCAAATTTTGAAAATAATTCAATTAAGTACCTAGATTTAAAGAAAATTTGAAATTGAGTTGCAATTATGACTTAGATCAAAATTGACCCTTTTTATTTTAAAAACTAAAAATTTATTTTTCCATTTAAGGAATAATTTCTTGGAAGATTATGTTAAAATCAATTCCCAAGAAGGATTGAAGGGTCAAGCGGTCCCGCTTAAGTTCCAATCTCCAAAATAGAATTTATTTAAACATACTAATCTCAAAAATATACCTTAAATCATTTAATTAAAATGAAAAACAAGAAAAATTAAATATCTGATAAAATGAACGAGACTGTATCACGCTCAATTTTATCCCCTCAGTAATGTTTTAAGCGCTGAGCATTGATTCAAAAATTACTTATTTACCTTGAAGTTCGACAACTCCATATGGAAAGGCGTGGTGAATCATAAATGGACTGGACCAATGTTATTTTAACTTACTTGGAAAGAACCTTAATTTGGAATTGAATAACAAGATTTGCTGACATGCTTCAAATTCTCGAACTCGAATGTTCTTGTCATGCCATTTTTATGTCTTTCCTTGAATAGTTTGGCATTCGCTTATGAGAACATTCAAAACTCTTCTAACTCGTTGAGTTGAAGCATCCGTTTCTCTTTAGCAAGCTTTAGATCCAAGTTGAGTTGTTGGAGAGCCCAGTAAGCTTTATGTTCTAACTCCAAGGGCAGATGACATGCTTTCCGAAAAACCACCTAAAAGGTGGCATCCCTAAAGGTGTCTTGTATGTTTTCCTGTTGGCCTATAAAGCATCATCCAGTCTTTTGGACCAACCTCGTCAATTCGGGCAAACTACCTTCTCGAGTATGCCTTTGATATCATTGTTTTCCAGTTCAGCTAGCCTATTCGTTTGTTGATGGTAAGCTATTGCAACCTTGTGATTTACTCCAAGTTTGTTGAGTAACCATTTTAACCATTTTTTCATAAAATGGGACCCTTCATCACTAATGATAGCTCTTTGGGTTCCAAATATTGTGATTACAAGCTTTTCCAAAAACTTTATTGCAACCTTAGCATCATTTGTCGGATATGCCTCGCCTCAACCCACTTAGACACGTAGTCTACTGCTACCAATATGTACTTGTGACCAAAAGACGGAGGGAAAGGATCGAGCAAGTCAATACCGAAAACACCAAATAATTCTACCTCAATGATGTTTTTCAGGGGCATCTCATTTTTGTTGGTGACATTTCTAGCCCTTTGGCATCAATCACAACTCTTTACATAAGCATATACATCTTTGAATAGTGTTGGCCAAAAGAATCAGGCTTGCAATACTTTGGTCGTAGTACGTGTATGTAACACCCTAAACCCAGCCCATTCGCTACGATCGAATTTGAAATGCCACTGTGAAAACGTTTGAAAAACTTTTGACTTAGAGTTAAAAACATAAAAATTTATTGTCCTTTATACAACATTGTTTGTTTAAAATTCTATGTAAAACTTTATTATTACAAACCGTCCAATTGAAAATCAGAATGCATATTTTTAATGTATAAATTGCGAGAATAAAACATTTTCAAATAATACTTTAATCGTCAATCCACTTTAAACATAATAATAAACCTCAAATCCCTTTAAAAGGCCCTTATTACAATAAACCTTACTTAAAAATACTAAAAATATAAAATACGTAAATAATTAAAACATCTTTGCATAGGCCACCTCGTATCCACTCCAACCCAGTCCAAGCTTTATGCATCACTTGCGATGTTGGTAAAATTGGGTGAGTCAAAGCAGACTCGGTGCATAGTTATTTCACATGTCTCCACATATGGGCTTGGCCCACATCCACACAGTCTACATACATAATCATGCAACATGAAACCCAACCCAACCTAATGTCCATCCGTCACACCTACCTTGGCAGACTCGTTGCCCAAGGCCGTGGCTAATCCACCGATCAACCAAGTGATCCACATATCTTACCTTGGCACTCACAGACAAGGCCGTGGTGAGCCACCGTCACATAAGTGATCCCACATATCAATCACCCACGGTGATGCACACAACTATCAACCACGAGATGTGGCACCTAGCCAACACCTCCCTTGAAGAGGCACATAGCCAACATCAAACGCCAATGTAGCACAAGGCTAACATTAGACCACATACATAAAGTACACCTTTCCTTCGATAGTCACATCCCAAGTCCCATGCATACATATATATCATGGCAACATATCACTTGAACAATTATACATCACATACCATCACATTTCATACATATATCAAATGTAAATCAACGTCATAAATCGACTGGTTGAACGATTACCCATCATGGGTATCCACCATTTTAGCCCTTAATTCGGCTACCATTCACATCGTATCACATATACATAAATATAACACATACACACAACAAGAGAACAGTGCGATAACTACGCACCTTTTCTTTGGCACAATCGATCAAATCCCGAAACTCCATTATTCCTGTCAATTTGTCCCTAAACCATTGCACACAATCGGTCACACTAGAATACCAACTATGGCCTATGGCCGAATGTCAACACTTTCTTACCTTGCTTACCAAATCCTGAAATACTTGCTTGCTCCTTGAGACTATCAAAATCCTTGAACCCTTCACATCCCAAAAGTCTCCTACTGCTCCTTAACGTTGGCTACACATAACAGACACACATATTATGGCTTTAAAGACCATTCGGCCACCCCTAAAAATCAAGGTCCAACACTTGATTTCGACTCTTCAAAAAGAAAGTGAAACCAACTACCAAAGAATAATTTCCTTACCACCAATCCCACGTTTGAAAAGCAAGAGAGAGTTTGATTTTCGACTCTTGGTCTAAAGAATGAATCGGCTCCAAGACAAAAGTTGCAATCGGCTATGGCATCCAAATTAGGGAATGGAGTATTTGGCTAATACCAAATAAAAGAAAAAAAACTTGGAAAAAGATATAGGTTCGGTTAAGAAACAAATAGAGAAAAGAAAAATAAAACACAATGGCCTTGATGCTCTTTGAAGTTTCGGTCAACAATAAAAGAATAAACAAGCCGAAACTAAATGGCTTCCTCAAAAAGAAAATAGCACAATGAGAGAATGAGAGGAACAATTTTCGGCACAAAGAAAATAATATGAGAAAAGAACACAAGTTGTATTCCTAGTGATTTTTGGCACAACTGAATAAGATGAGAAAGAATCAATTTTGGCACACCTATCCTACTATTACTAAAACCGAAAATGCCATCCTTCCAAGCCTCAAATTTGGCCAACACCAATTTCCTCACCCAAATCCCTTAAAACATTCCTCAAATCCCTCCCCTTATCCCTCCTCCTAATTCCTTCCAAAAAAATTCGGCCAACTCCCCTTAGTCCATGAAACCGTCCATGTTCATGGACAAAATGCCATTAAAAAGTTTCCAAACCTCATCCCTTAATCCATGCCTTTTGTCCCCTTATCATACCATATTTTCTTGATTCCATACCTTAACTAATAATTTACCTTATTCCTTTAGTCTACTATCCATAAATGATAAAGTCCAACCTTATCTTAATTAGAGTTGACCGACACATGCCATACACATGCAAAATAAAAGTCACCTTGTTGCCATTCATGGATTCAACCTCTTCCTCATGCAATTACTCATGCGCCAACACCACTTTACTACTAGCTCATTTATGCTAACATTAAACACTTAAATTAACTTAAGCATCATAATCACTTGATCCACTTCACTAAATTCTCCATAATAAAAATTATTCTAAACCAATTAATTCCAAGCCTTCTCAAGACTAAATTAGGCTTACAAAAAAATCATATCCGAGCTAACACAATCAACAAGATGATACTTAAATTTTTCCTAAAGCCCAAGGCCCAATCGGCCCAATCCTACTAGGCCCAATTTTGGGATATTACAATTCTACCCTCCTTAAAAATAATTTCATCCTCGAAATTACTTACTAACGAACAATTGTACGTCCTAACTCACCACACTATGCTACTACTATGCACTCTGATCTTAATAAAACTATCATACTTTCTAGGCACATTCTCTAAGTTCACAATCAGGGTTCCATACACTTCACTAGCAACATAAGAACAAGCTGATTCTACAACGAACAAGCAATAGGTATTCCAAAAACAAGAAACTTACCGTTGTCACATCTGGCACATCATTATCCTCACGACGGCCAACTACATAAACCAACCTTGGCTGCCTTGCATCTGAACCTTCAGCACCTCCGCTTGGTGTTCCACGACCTCGGCCGGAACCATTTCCTCCATGGTTCGGACCACGACCCCTCGTCGCTTGTTGACCATTGCTACCAAGTCGCTCATAACCTCGCCTCTCGTCTGAGCCCTACTCAGATCCTGGGGACTGTCTTTAATCAAATGAGACTTGGACTTACACCTAAAGCATTCCCGTTCTCGATTCCAGCACTCGCCAATATGATACATTCCACACCGAGCACACGGACAGTCTGGATTTCCAGTAGCTGACTTAGTAACACGAACAAAATTCTCAACCTTCGTTCTTTTCTAAAAACTCTCAGTCAATTCTGACGGTCCAAAACTCCTCTTATCTCGGTTTCTATCCTTATCTCTGTTCTGTCTTACAAAGTCCTTAATTCCTTCAGCCACCTTAGCATTTTCTCCTAACACAGCAAATTTTCGCTCTTGATGTGGAGCTATCAACAACCTCAGATCGTCCCTTAATCCATCCTCAAACCGGACGCATCATTCATGCTTCGTAGCCACTACTCCACGAGCATATCGGCTTAACCTTAGGAATTCAGCATCGTACTCCGCTACGAACTTGTTCCCTTGAACCAGCCCTAGAAAATCCTTTCTCTGCGCATCAATGTAATGAGTACCAACATACTTGTTCTGGTATTCCGCCTTAACATAGTCCCAAGTGAGATCCTCCGCTGTAACACCATCCTGAACTGTGAGCCACCACTGATACGCCTCATCGCGAGGCAGCGCCACCATTCTTTTCACTTTCTCCTCAACGGTTAGATCGAGCTTATCCATAATTCACTCGGTCGCCTCCAACCAATACTCAGCGATACTGGGTGCCACACCAGATACGCCACGGAACACCTCAGCTCCATTGGCTCGGAGTCGCTCGGGTACAGACTTTCTAGCTCTCATATTTCCACCTGCTCTAGCCACCATCTCAAGAATTCGTAGCACCGCACCGCGATACAAAGATCATTCCTCATCGATCTCATCGCCAACACCAAAAGTGGTGGTGGTGGTGGCGGTGGTACCTCATTCTCAGACCCTTGTCCCAATCTAATGAGTTCTGATATGGTCATTCTGCCTCTACTGCGTCCACGACAACCACGTCCCCTAGAACTCATTTCTAACATCGTGATTTAATCTGATTAAGAAGTTTTATGCATTAGAAATTTTGTTCCACTGTTTATCCACGAGTAAATTTTATGAAAGAAGTTTTCAAAAGTAGTTCTTTCGATCAAAATTTTAGGTTCAAGTTTACTATTCTAATTCAAAGAATCACATTAACATTCATCCACAACATTCAACACATCATTATGGGCATTTCTGACCATTCCCGACCCAGGGGTAATTTTGTCATATTTCATACAGGGGTATTTTCGTAATTAATCGGGGTCAACATGAAAATAATCTTTACAAATCAAGGCATTTTGAAATCTCAAAGTCTCGAGGGTATTTTGGAAAATATTCTTCGAATCAAGGGTATTGCAGAAATTTTGGAAATCGGGGTTATTCCGGTAATTTTAGAAGTCGGGCATTTCCATAAATTCTCCAAATTAGGGTATCTTGATATTTGTAAAATGAAGTTTCGTATTTTGTAAAGTAGAAACATTTTAGCAAAAGTTGAGGGTATTTTGAAAATCTTAAAACTAAGGGTATTTTAGTGATTTACAACACAGGGGCATTTTAGTAATTTTCTCAAATCAAAGTACCTTGAATTTTCGTAAAATAGAGTTTTTGGACACTTTTGCAAAATAGAGAAATTTTGTTAAAATCAAGGGTAATATGGAAATTTTAGAAACTAATGGCATTTTCGTAATTTTACAGCTCGGGGGTGTTTTAGTAATTTTGTAAATCGGGTGTATTGCGGAAAATTTTCAAGTCTAAAAGGATATTATAAATCAGAGGGGTAATTTGGTAAATTTAAAACTAAGATCTTTATGAAACAGTATGGCTAGTCCCTTTCGGGTTTTAGTTATCGGTTTTAGCCGGTGAAAAGGTCCTCTTGGTTAGGGTGAACCGTCACTACGCACCAGATATGATTCGAGTAAAGAGCAGGTGAGTCACTAGGACTGCTTAAATACCAAGCTCTTACCGAATCCACTCCTAGACATGCGTACAATGGTTGCCACACCTTGACTCATCGACTTACTTCACAGGTTTGTTTAATTATCCTTAAGTCTTATGCATTCTATGTTGGAGTAGACTAGTCCTAGGGTTCAATAAATCCTAGTTCACTAACCTACGAGCCCAAATATGCCCATAACATTCACATATACAAATCACTTCAATAGTTAGGGGTACTTACCTGGTGGACTTCGGGTCGGAGATACAGGTGTCATGCTAGAATAACCTGAAAAATTTCGTGAAAATCCATATTTTTGAAAAGCCCATTAAAAAAAATGTTTTTGGCCCAAAACCCTCAAAGTCGAGTTTTGAACCGGCTCGATACCAAAATGTAACACCCCAAACCCGCCCATTCGCTATGATCGAATTTGAAATGCCATTCATGGAAAACGTTTGAAAACTTTTGACTTAGAGTTAAAACATAAAAATTTATTATCCTTTGTAAAACATTGTTTGTTTAAAATTCTAAGTAAAACTTTATTATTACAAACTGTCTCAATTGAAAATTGTAATGCATATTTTAAGGTATAAATTACCGAGAATAAAAACATTTTCAAATAATACTTTAATCGTCAATCCACTTTAAACATAATAATAAACCTCAAATCCCTTAAAAGGCCATTATTACAATAAACCTTACTTAAATACTAAAAATATAAAATACGTAAATAATTAAAAACATCTTCTGCATGGGCCACCTCGTATCCACTCCAACCCAATCCAAGCTTTATGCATCACCTGCGATGTTGGTAAAAATTGAGTGAGTCAAACAGACTCAGTGCATAATTATTTCACATGTCTCCACATATGGGCTTGGCCCACATCCACACAGTCCACATACATAATCATGCAACATGAAGCCCAACCCAACCTAATGTCCATCCGTCACACCTACCTTGGCAGACCCGCTGCCCAAGGCCGTGGCTAATCCACCAATCATCCAAGTGATCCACATATCTTACCTTGGCAGACCTGCTGCACAAGGCCGTGGCTGAGCCACCGATCACATAAGTGATCCCACATATCAATCAGTCCACGGTGATGCACACAGCTATCAACCGTCGAGATGTGGCACCTAGTCAACACCTTCCTTGATGAGGCACATAGCAAACATCAAGCGCCAATGTAGCACAAGGATAACATTAGACCACGTACATAAAATGCACACTTTCCTTCGATAGTTACATCCCAAGTCCCACGCATACATATATATCATGGCAACATATCACTTGAACAATTATACATCACATACCATCACATTTCATACATATATCAAATGTAAATCAACGTCATAAATACTGACCTGGTTGAACGATTACCCATCATGGGTATCCACCATTTTAGCCCTTACTTTGGCTACCATTCACATCATATCACATATACATAAATATAATACATACACACAACAAGAGAACAGTGCGATAACTATGCACCTTTTCTTTGGCACAATCGATCAAATCCCAAAACTCCCTTATTCCTGTCAATTTGTCCCTAAACCATAGCACACAATCGGTCACACTAGAATACCAACTATGGCCTATGGTCGAATGTCAACACTTTCTTACCTTGCTTACCAAATCCTGAAAAACTTGCTTGCTCCTTGAAACTGTCGAAATCCTTGAACCCTTCGAATCCCAAAAGTCTCCTACTGCTCCTTAACGTTGGCTACACATAACAGACACACATATTATGGCTTTAAAGACCATTTGGCCACCCCTAGAAATCAAGGTCCAACACTTGATTTTGGCTCTTCAAAAAGAAAGTGAAACCAACTACCAAAGAATAATTTCCTTACCACCAATCCCACGTTTGAAGAGCAAGAGAGAGAGTTTGATTTTCGGCTCTTGGTCTAATGAATGAATCGGCTCCAAGACAAAAGGTGCAATCGGCTATGGCATCAAAATTAGGGAATGGAGTATTTGGCTAACACCAAATAAAAGAAAAAAAACTTGGAAAAAGATATAGGTTTGGTCGAGAAACAAATAGAGAAAAGAAAAATAAAACACAATGGCCTTGATGCTCTTTGAAGTTTGGGTCAAAAATAAAAGAATAAACAAGCCGAAACTAAATG
Organism: Gossypium rotundifolium; assembly: GCA_025506655.1. Classification (NCBI taxonomy): domain Eukaryota; kingdom Viridiplantae; phylum Streptophyta; class Magnoliopsida; order Malvales; family Malvaceae; genus Gossypium; species Gossypium rotundifolium. The sequence continues at coordinate 62,401,393 of CP106723.1, read as the reverse complement.
GCTTCCTCAAAAAGAAAATAGCACAATGAGAGAATGAGAGGAACAATTTTCGGCATAAAGAAAATAAAATGAGAAAAGAACACAAGTTGTATTCCTAGTGATTTTTGGCACAACTGAATAAGATGAGAAAGAATCAATTTTGGCACACCTATCCTACTATTACCAAAACTGAAAATGCCATCCTTCCAAGCATCAAATTCGGCCAACACCAATTTCCTCACCTAAATCCCTTAAAACATTTCTCAAATCTCTCCCCTTATCCCTCCTCCTAATTCCTTCTAAAAAAATTTGGCCAACTCCCCCCTAGTCCATGAAACTGTCCATGTTCATGGACAAAATGCCATTAAAAAGTTTCCAAACCTCATCCCTTAATCCATGCCTTTTGTCCCCTTATTATACCATATTTTCTTGATACCATACCTTAACTAATAATTTGCCTTATTCCTTTAGTCTACTATCCATAAATGATAAAGTCCAACCTTATCTTAATTAGAGTTGACCGACACATGCCATACACATGCAAAAATAAAAGTCACCTTATTGCCATTCATGGGATTCGAACCTCTTCCCTCATGCAATTACTCATGTGCCAACACCACTTTACTACTAGCTCATTTATGCTAACATTAAACACTTAAATTAACTTAAGCATCATAATCACTTGATCCACTTCATTAAATTCTCCATACTAAAAATTATTCTAAACCAATTAATTCCAAGCCTTCTCAAGACTAAATTAGGCTTACAATAAAATCATATCTAAGCTAACACAATCAACAAGATCATACTTAAATTTTTCCTAAAGCCCAAGGCCCAATCGGCCCAATCCTACTAGGCCTAATTTCGGGATATTACAATTCTACCCTCCTTAAAAATAATTTCGTCCTCAAAATTACTTACTAACGAACAATTGAACGTCCTAATTCACCACACTACGCTACTGCTGCGCACTCTGATCTTAATAAAACTATCATACTTTCTAGGCACATTCTCTAAGTTCACAGTCAGGGTTTCATACACTTCAATAGCAACATAAGAACAAGCTGATTCTACAACGAATAGGCAATAGGTATTCCAGAAACAAGAAACTTACCCGTTGTCACATCTGGCACATCACTATCCTCGCGACGGCCGACTGCATAAACCAACCTTGGCTGCCTTGCATCTGAACCTTCAGCACCTCCGCTTGGTGTTGCACGACCTCAGCTGGAACCATTTCCTCCATGGTTCGGACCACGACCCCTTGTCGCTCGTTGACCATTCCTACCCGGCTGCTCATAACCTCGCCTCTACTATCCGAGCCCTATTCGGATCTTGGGACGATCTTTAATCAAATGAGACTTGGACTTACACCTAAAACATTCCGTTCTTGATTCCAACACTCGCCAATATGAGACCTTCCACCCGAAAGCACAGACGATCCGGATTTCTAGAGTCGACTTAGTAACACGAATGAATTCTCAACCTTCATCTTTTCTAAAACTCTCACCGATTCTAACGGCCCAAATCTCCTCTTATCTTGGTTCCTATCCTTATCTCATTACGCCTTACGAGTCCTTAATTCCTTCACCACCTTAGCTTTTTCTACTAACACAAAATTTCGCTCTTGATGTGGAGCTATCAACAACCTCAGATCATCCCTTAATCTATCCTCATACCGGACACATCGTTCAAGCTCCGTAGCCACTACTCCATGAGCATATCGGCTTAACCTTAGGAATTTAGCCTCGGACTCCGCTACAGACTTGTTCCCTTGAACCAGCCTTAGAAAAGCCTTTCTTTGCGCATCAATGTAATGAGTACCAACGTACTTCTTCTGGTATGCCGCCTTAACATAGTCCCAAGTGAGATTCTCCACTGTAACACCACCCCGACCTGTGAGCCACCACAGATACGCCTCATCGCGAAGCAGTGCCACCATTCCTTTCACTTTTTCCTCAGCGGTTAGATCGAGCTCATCCATAATTCGCTCAGTCGCCTCTAACCAATACTCAGCGATACTGGGTGCCACACCAGATACGCCACCGATCACCTCAGCTCTATTGGCTCGGAGTTGCTCGGGTACAGACTTCCTAACTCTCATATTTCCACCTGCTCTAGCCACCATCTCAAGAATTTGCAAAGACCATCGCGATACAACATCATTCCCGTCGATCTTCTCGCCAACACCAAAAGCTGCTGGTGGTGGTGGCGATGGTACCTCATTCTCAGACCCTTGTCCCTATCTAAAGGGTTCCGATATGGTTATTCTGCCTCTACCGCGACCACGACGACCACGTCCCCTAGAACTCATTTCTAACATCGTGATTTAATCTGATTAAGAAGTTTTATGCATTAGAAATTTTGTTCCACTGTTTATCCACGAGCAAATTTTATGAAAGAAGTTTTCAAAAGTAGTTCTTTCGATCAAAATTTCAGGTTCAAGTTCACTATTCTAATTCAGAGAATCACAATCACATTCATCCACAATATTCAACACATCATTATGGGCATTTCTGACCATTCCCGACCTAGGGGTAATTTCGTCATATTCCCTACAGGGGTATTTTCATAATTAATCGGGGTCAACTTGAAAATAATCTTTACAAATCAAGGCATTTTGAAATCTCAAAGTCTCGAGGGTATTTTGGAAAATATTCTTCGAATCAAGGGTATTGCAGAAATTTTGAAAATCGGGGTTATTCCAATAATTTTAGAAGTCAGGGGCATTTTCGTAAATTCTCCAAATTAGGGTATCTTGATATTTGTAAAACAGAAGTTTCTGGTATTTTTGTAAAATAGAAACATTTTAGCAAAAGTTGAGGGTATTTTTGAAAATCTTAAAAACTAAGGGTATTTTAGTAATTTACAACACCGGGGCATTTTAGTAATTTTCTCAAATCAAAGTACCTTGACTTTTCGCAAAATAGAGTTTTTGGACACTTTTACAAAATAGAGAAATTTTATTAAAATTGAGGTAATATGGAAATTTTAGAAACCAATGGCATTTTCGTAATTTTACAGCTTGGGGTATTTTAGTAATTTTGTAAATCGGGTGTATTTCGGAAAATTTTCAAGTCTAATAGGATTTTATAAATTAGAGGGGTAATTTGGTAAATTTAAAACTAAGATCTTTATGAAACAGTATGGCTAGTCCCTTTCGGGTTTTAGTTATCGAGTTTAGCAAGGTGAATAGGTCCTCTTAGTTAGGGTGAACCATCACTACGCATCAGATAGTATTCGAGTAAAGAGGAGGTGAGTCACTAGGACTTCTTAAATACCAAGCTCTTCATGAATCCACTCCGACATGCATAATGGTTGCCACACCTTAACTCATCGACTTACTTCACAGGTTTGTTTGATTGTCCTTAAGTCTTATGCATTCTATGTTGGAGTAGACTAGTCCTAGGGTTCAATAAATCCTAGTTCACTAATCTACGAGCCCAAATATGCCCATAACATTCACATATACAAATCACTTCAATAGTCAGGGGTACTTACCTGGTTGACTTCGGGTTAGAGATACAGGTGTCATGCCAAAATAACCTGAAAAATTTCGTGAAAATCCATATTTTTGAAAAGCCCATTAAAAAAATGTTTTTGGGCCCAAAACCCCCAAAGTCGAGTTTTGGACCGGGCTCTGATACCAAAATGGAACACCCCAAACGCGGTCCATTCGCTACGATCGAATTTGAAATGCCACTACGAAAAACATTTGAAAAACTTTTGACTTAGAGTTAAAAACATAAAAATTTATTGTCCTTTGTAAAACATTGTTTGTTTAAAATTCTAAGTAAAACTTTATTATTACAAACCGTCCAATTGAAAAGCGTAATGCATATTTTTAAGGTATGAATTGCCTAGAATAAAAACATTTTCACATAATACTTTAATCGTCAATCCACTTTAAACATAATAATAAACCTCAAATCCCTTTAAAAGGCCCTTATTACAATAAACCTTACTTAAAAATACTGAAAATATAAAATACGTAAATAATTAAAAACATCTTACGCATGGGCCACCTCAGTATCCACTCCAACCCAGCCCAAGCTTTATGCATTGCCTACGATGTTGGTAAAAATTGGGAGAGTCAAACTGACTCAGTGCATAGTTATTTCACATGTCTCCACATATGGGCATGGCCCACATCCACACTGATCCACATACATGATCATACAACATGAAGCCCAACCAAACCTAATGTCTATCCGTCACACCTACCTTGGCGACCACGCCCAAGGCCGGCTAATCCACCAATCAACCAAGTGATCCACATATCTTACCTTGGCGGCCCTGTCAGACAAGGTCGTGGTTGAGCCACCGATCACATAAGTGATCCCACATATCAATCACCCACGGTGATGCACACAACTATCAACCGCAGAGATGTGGCACCTAGCCAACACCTCCCTTGATGAGGCACATAGCAAACATCAGCGCCAATGTAGCACAAGGCTAACATTAGACCACGCACATAAAGTACACCCTTTCCTTCGATACTCACATCCTAAGTCCCATACATACATATATATCATGGCAACCTATCACTTGAACAATTATACATCACATACCATCACATTTCATACATATATCAAATGTAAATCAACGTCATAAATACTGACCTGGTGGAATGATTACCCATCATGGGTATCCACCATTTTAGCCCTTATTTCGGCTACCATTCACATCATATCACATTTACATAAATATAACACATACACACAACAAGCGAATAACTACACCCCTTTTCTTTAGCACAATCGATCAAATCCCGAAACTCCCTTATTCCTGTCAATTTATCCCTAAACCATAGCACACAATCGGTCACACTAGAATACCAACTATGGCCTATGGCCGAATGTCAATGCTTCCTTACCTTGCTTACCAAATCCCGAAATACTTGCTTGCTCCTTGAGACTGTCGACATCCTTGAACCCTTCAAATCCCAAAAGTCTCCTACTGCTCTTTAACGTTGGCTACACATAACATACACACATATTATGGCTTTAAAGACCATTCGGCCACCCCTAGAAATCAAGGTCCAACACTTGATTTTGGCTATTCAAAAAGAAAGTGAAACCAACTACCAAAGAATAATTTCCTTACCACCAATCCCACATTTGAAGAGCAAGAGAGAGTTTGATTTTGGACTTGGTCTAAAGAATGAATCGGCTCCAAGACAAAAGTTACAATCGGCTATGGCATAAAAATTAGAATGGAGTATTTGGCTAACACCAAATAAAAGAAAAAAAACTTGGAAAAAGATATAGGTTCGATCAAGAAACAAATAGAGAACAGAAAAATAAAACACAATGGCCTTGATGCTCTTTGAAGTTTCGGTCAACAATAAAAGAATAAACAAGCCGAAACTAAATGGCTTCCTCAAAAAGAAAATAGCACAATGAGAGAATGAGAGGAACAATTTTCGGCATAAAGAAAATAATATGAGAAAAGAACACAAGTTGTATTCCTAGTGATTTTTGGCACAACCGAATAAGATGAGAAAGAGTCAATTTTGGCACACCCATCCTACTATTTCCAAAACCGAAAATGCCGTCCTTCCAAGCCTCAAATTCGACCAACACCAATTTCCTCACCCAAATTCCTTAAAACATTCCTCAAATCTCTCCCTTATCCCTCCTCCTAATTTCTTCCAAAAAATTTGGCCAACCCCTAGTCCATGAAACTTTCCATGTTCATGGACAAATGCCATTAAAAGTTTCCAAACCTCATCCCTTAATCCATGCCTTTGTCCCTTATCATACCATATTTTCTTGATTCCATACCTTAACTAATAATTTGCATTATCCCTTTAGTCTACTATCCATAATTGATAAAGTCCAACCTTATCTTAATTAGAGTTGACCGACACATGCCATACACATGCAAAAATAAGTCACCTTATTGCCATTCATGGGATTCGAACCTCTTCCCTTATGCAATTACTCATGCGCCAACACCACTTTACTACTAGCTCATTTATGCTAACATTAAACACTTAAATTAACTTAAGCACCATAATCACTTGATCCACTTCACTAAATTTTCCATACTAAAAATTACTCTAAACCAATTAATTCCAAGACTTCTCAAGACTAAATTAGGCTTACAATAAAACCATATCCGAGCTAACACAATCAACAAGATGATACTTAAATTTTTCCTAAAGCCCAAGGCCCAATCGGCCTAATCCTACTAGGCCCAATTTCGGGATATTACAATTCTACTCTCCTTAAAAATAATTTCGTTCTCGAAATTACTTACTAACGAACAATTGTACGTCCTAATTCACCACACTACGCTACTGCTGCGCACTCTGATCTTAATAAAACTATCATACTTTATAGGCACATTCTCTAAGTTCACAATCAGGGTTTCATACACTTCACTAGCAACATAAGAACAAGCTAATTCTACAACGAACAGGCAATAGGTATTCCAGAAACAAGAAACTTACCCGTTGTCACATCCGCACATCACTATCCTCTCAACTACCGACTACATAAACCAACCTTGGCTGCCTTGCATCTGAACCTTCAGCACCTCTGCTTGGTGTTCCACGACCTCGGCCGGAACCATTTCCTCTATGGTTCGGACCACGACCCCTCTCGCTTGTTGACCATTCCTACTCGGATGCTCATAACCCTGGCCTACTATCCGAGCCCTACGCGGATCCTGGGGACAGTCTTTAATCAAATAAGACCTGGACTTACACCTAAAATATTCCCGTTCTTGATTCCAACACTCGCCAATATGATACCTTCCACACCGAGCACACGGACGGTCCAGATTTCCAGTAGCTAACTTAGTAACACGAGTAGAATTCTCAACCTTCGGTCTTTTCTGAAAACTCTCAGTCGATTCTGACAGTCCAAAACTCCTCTTATCTCAGTTCCTATCCTTATATCTGTTCTGTCTTACAAAGTCCATAATTCCTTCAGCTACCTTAGCCTTTTCTACTAACACAGCAAATTCCGCTCTTGATGTGGAGCTATCAACAACCTCAGATCGTCCCTTAATCCATCCTCAAACCGAACAAATTGTTCAAGCTCTGTAGCCACTACTCTACGAGCATATCGGCTTAACCTTAGGAATCTAGCCTCATACTCCGCTACGGACTTGTTCCTTGAACCAAACCCTAGAAAAGCCTTTCTCTGCAAGATCAATGTAATGAGTACCAACATACTTCTTCCGCATGCCACCTTAACATAGTCCCAAGTGAGATCCTCCATTGTAACACCATCCCAAACTCGTGAGCCAAGATCGACACGACTCATCGTGAAGGCGCCACCATTCCTTTCACTTTCTCCTCAGTGGTTAGATCGAACTCATCCATAATTCGCTCGGTCGCCTCCAACCAGTACTCAGCAGTACTGGGTGCCACACCAGATACGCCACGGAACACCTCACTCCATTGGCTCGGAGTTGCCGGCATGCACTTCCTAGCTCTCATATTTCCACCGCCTAGCCACCATCTCAAGAATTTGCAACACCGCTGACATAAAGATCATTCCTGCTCGATCTTGTCTTGCTCAACACCAAAAGCTGGTGGTGGTGGTGGTGGTGGCGGTGGTACCTAATTCTCATACCCTTGTCCCAATCTAATGGGTTCCGATACGGTCATTCTACCTCTACCGCGACCACGACGACCATGTCCCCTAGAACTCATTTCTAACGTCGTGATTTAATCTGATTAAGAAGTTTTATGCATTAGAAATTTTGTTCCAATGTTTATCCACGAGCAAATTTTATGAAAGAAGTTTTCAAAAGTAGTTCTTTCGATCAAAATTTTGAGGTTCAAGTTCACTATTCTAATTCAGAGAATCACATTCACATTCATCCACAACATTCAACACATCATTATGGGCATTTCTGACCATTCCCGACCAAGGGATAATTTCGTCGTATTCCCTACAGGGGTATTTTCGTAATTAATCGGGGTCAACTTGAAAATAATCTTTACAAATCAAGGTATTTTGAAATATCAAAGTCTCGAGGGTATTTTGGAAAATATTCTTTGAATCAAGGGTATTGCAGAAATTTTGGAAATCGGGTTATTCCGATAATTTTAGAAGTCAGGGGCATTTCCGTAAATTCTCCAAATTAGGGTATCTTGATTTTTGCAAAACAGAAGTTTCTGGTATTTTTTTAAAGTAGAAACATTTTAGCAAAAGTTGAGGGTATTTTTGAAATTCTTAAAAACTAAGAGTTTTTTGACACTTTTGCAAAATAGAGAAATTTTATTAAAATCGAGGGTAATATGGAAATTTTAAAAACCAATGGCATTTTCGTAATTTTCTAGCTTGGGGGTATTTTAGTAATTTTGTAAATCGGGTGTATTTTGGAAAATTTTCAAGTCTAAAAGGATTTTATAAATCAGAGGGGTAATTTGGTAAATTTAAAACTAAGATCTTTATGAAACAGTATGGCTAGTCCCTTTCGAGTTTTAGTTATCGGGTTTAGCCGGTGAATAGGTCCTCTTGGTTAGGGTGAACCATCACTACGCACCAGATAGGATTCGAGTAAAGAGGAGGTGAGTCACTAGGACTGCTTAAATACCAAGCTCTTCATCGAATCCACTCCTGACATGCGCATAATGGTTGCCACACCTTAACTCATCGACTTACTTCACTGTGTTTGTTTGATTGTCCTTAAGTCTTATGCATTCTATGTTGGAGTAGACTAGTCCTAGGTTCAATAAATCCTAGTTCACTAATCTACGAGCCCAAATATGCCCATAACATTCACATATACAAATCACTTCAATAGTCAGGGGTACTTACCTGGTGGACTTCGTGTAGAAGATATAGGTGTCATGCCAGAATAACCTAAAAAATTTCGTGAAAAGCCATATTTTTGAAAAGCCCATTAAAGAAAATGTTTTTGGGCCCAAAACCTTCAAAGCCAAGTTTTGAACTGGGCTCTGATACCAAAATGTAACACCCCAAACCCAGCGCATTCGCTACGACTGAATTTGAAATGCCACTGTGGAAGATGTTTGAAAAACTTTTGACTTATAGTTAAAAACATAAAAATTTATTGTTCTTTGTACAACATAGTTTGTTTAAAATTCTAAGTAAAACTTTATTATTACAAACCGTCCAATTGAAAATTGCAATGCATATTTTTAAGGTATAAATTGCCGAGAATAAAAACATTTTCAAATAATACTTTAATCGTCAATCCACTTTAAACATAATAATAAACCTCAAATCCCTTAAAAGGCCATTATTACAATAAACCTTACTTAAAAATACTGAAAATATAAAATACGTAAATAATTAAAAACATCTTCAGATGGGCCACCTCAGATCCACTCCAACCTAGTCCAAGCTTTATGCATCACCTGCGATGTTGGTAAAATTGGGTGAGTCAAACAGACTCAGTGCATAGTTATTTCACATGTCTCCACATATGGGCTTGGCCCACATCCACACAAATCCACATACATAATCATGCAACATGAAGCCCAACCCAACCTAATGTCCATCCGTCACACCTACCTTGGCGCACTCACGCCCAAGGTCGTAGCTAATCCAACCGATCAACCAATTGATCCACATATCTTACCTTGGCATCCTGCTGACAAGGTCGTGGTTGAGCCACCGATCACATAAGTGATCCCACATATCAATCAGCCCACGGTGATGCACACACAAGAATCAACCGCCGAGATGTGGCACCTAGCCAACACCTCCCTTGATGAGGCACATAGCCAACATCAAACGCCAATGTAGCACAAGGCTAACATTAGACCACGTACATAAAGTACACCCTTTCCTTCGATAGTCACATCCAAAGTCCCATGAATACATATATATCATGGCAACATATCACTTGAACAATTATACATCACATACCATCACATTTCATACATATATCAAATGTAAATCAACGTCATAAATACTGACCTGGTTGAACGATTACCCATCATGGGTATCCACCATTTTAGCCCTTACTTCGGCTACCATTCACATCATATCACGTATACATAAATATAACACATACACGCAACAAGAGAACAGTGCAATAACTACACACCTTTTCTTTGGCACAATCGATCAAATACCGAAACTCCCTTATTCCTGTCAATTTGTCCCTAAACCATAGCACACAATCGGTCACACTAGAATACTGACTATGGCCAATGGCCGAATGTCAACACTTCCTTACCTTGCTTACCAAATCCCGAAATACTTGCTTGCTCCTTGACACTGTCCAAATCCTTGAACCCTTCAAATCCCAAAAGTCTCCTATTGCTCCTTAACATTGGCAACAGATAACAGACACACATATTATGGCTTTAAAGACCATTCGGCCACCCCTAGAAATCAAGGTCCAACACTTGATTTCAGCTCTTCAAAAAGAAAGTGAAACCAATTACCAGAGAATAATTTCCTTTCCACCAATCCCACGTTTGAAGAGCAAGAGAGAGAGTTTGATTTTTGGCTCTTGGTCTAAAGAATGAATCGGCTCCAAGACAAAAGTTACAATCAGCTATGGCATCAAAATTAGGGAATGGAGTATTTGCCTAACACCAAATAAAAGAAAAAAAACTTGGAAAAAGATATAGGTTCGATCAAGAAACAAATACAGAAAAGAAAAATAAAACACAATGGCCTTGATGCTCTTTGAAGTTTCGGTCAACAATAAAAGAATAAACAAGCCGAAACTAAATGGTTTCCTCAAAAAGAAAGCAGCACAATGAGAGAATGAGAGGAACAATTTTCGGCACAAAGAAAATAATATGATAAAAGAACACAAGTTGTATTCCTAGTGATTTTTGGCACAACTGAATAAGATGAGAAAGAATCAATTTTGGCACACCTATCCTACTATTACCAAAACCGAAAATGTCATCCTTCCAAGCCTCAAATTCGGCCAACACCAATTTCCTCACCCAAATCCCTTAAAACATTCCTCAAATCTCTCCCCTTATCCCTCCTCCTAATTCCTTCCAAAAAAATTTGGCCTACTCCCCCCTAGTCCATGAAACCGTCCATGTTCATGGACAAAATGCCATTAAAAAGTTTCCAAACCTCATCCCTTAATCCATGCCTTTTGTCCACTTATCATACCATATTTTCTTGATTCCATACCTTAACTAAAAATTTGCCTTATTCCTTTAGTCTACTATCCATAAATGATAAAGTCCAACCTTATCTTAATTAGAGTTGACCGACATATGCCATGCACATACAAAAATAAAAGTCACCTTATTGCCATTCATGGGATTCGAACCTCTTCCCTCATGCAATTACTCATGCGCCAACACCACTTTACTACTAGCTCATTTATGCTAACATTAAACACTTAATTTAACTTAAGCATCATAATCACTTGATCCACTTCACTAAATTCTCCATACTAAAAATTATTCTAAACCAATTAATTCCAAGCCTTCTCAAGACTAAATTGGGCTTACAATAAAATCATATCCGAGCTAACACAATCAACAAGATGATACTTAAATTTTTCCTAAAGCCCAAGGCCCAATCGGCCCAATCTTACTAGGCCCAATTTCGGGATATTACAATTCTACCCTCCTTAAAAATAATTTCGTCCTCGAAATTACCTACTAACGAACAATTGTACGTCCTAACTCCCCACACTATGCTACTGCTGCGCACTCTGATCTTAATAAAACTATCATACTTTCTAGGCACATTCTCTAAGTTCACAATCAGGGTTTCATACACTTCACTAGCAACAGAAGAACAAGCTGATTCTACAACAAACAGGAAATAGGTATTCTAGAAACAAGAAACTTACCCGTTGTCACATCTGGCACATCACTATCCTCGCGATGGCCGACTGCATAAACCAACCTTGGCTGCCTTGCATCTGAACCTTCAGCACCTCCGCTTGGTGTTCCACGACCTTGGCCAGAACCATTTCCTCCATGGTTCGGACCATGACCCCTCGTCACTTGTTGACCATTCCTACCCGGTTGCTCATAACCCTGGCCTACTATCCGAGCCCTACGCGGATCCGAGGGACAGTCTTTAATCAAATGAGACTTGGACTTACACCTAAAACATTCCCGTTCTCGATTCCAACACTTGCCAATATGATACCTTCCACACCGAGCACACGGACGGTCCAGATTTCCAGTAGCTGACTTAGTAACACGAACAGAATTCTCAACCTTCGACTTTTCTAAAAACTCTCAGTCGATTCTGACGGTCCAAAACTCCTCTTATCTCGATTCCTATCCTTATCTCTGTTCTGTCTTACAGAGTCCTTAATTCCTTCAGCCACCTTAGCCTTTTCTACTGACACAGCAAATTCTCGCTCTTGATGTGGAGCTATCAACAACCTCAGATCGTCCATTAATCCGTCCTCAAATCGGACACATCGTTCATGCTCTGTAGCCACTACTCCACGAGCATATCGGCTTAACCTTAGGAATTCAGCCACGTACTCCGCTACGGACTTGTTCCCTTGAACCAGCCCCAGAAAAGCCTTTCTCTGCGCATCAATGTAATGAGTACCAACATACTTCTTCTGATATGCCACCTTAACATAGTCCCAAGTGAGATCCTCCGCTGTAACACCATCCCGAACTGTGAGCCACCACTGATACGCCTCATCGCGAAGCAGCGCCACCATTCCTTTCACTTTCTCCTCAGCGGTTAGATCGAGCTCAACCATAATTCGCTCGGTCGCCTCCAACCAATACTCAGTGGTACTGGGTGCCACACCAGATACACCACGGAACACCTCAGCTCTATTGGCTCAGAGTCGCTCGGGTACAGACTTTCTAGCTCTCATATTTCCACCTGCTCCAGCCACCATCTCAAGAATTTGCAGCACCGCCTGCGATACAACATCATTCCCCATCTGATCTTGCGGCTCAACACCAAAAGTTGGTGGTGGTGGTGGCGGTGGTACCTCATTCTCAGACCCTTGTCCCAATCTAACGGGTTCTGATACGGTCATTCTGCCTCTACCGCGTCCACGGCGACCACGTCCCCTAGAACTCATTTTTAACATCGTGATTTAATTTGATTAAGAAGTTTTATGCATTAGAAATTTTGTTCCACTGTTTATCCACGAGCAAATTTTATGAAAGAAGTTTTCAAAAGTAGTTCTTTCGATCAAAATTTCAGGTTCAAGTTTACTATTCTAATTCAGAGAATCACATTCACATTCATCCAAACATTCAACACATCATTATGGGCATTTCTAACCATTCCCGACCCATGGGTAATTTCGTCATATTCCCTACATGGGTATTTTTGTAATTAATCGGGGTCAACTTGAAATTAATCTTTACAAATGAAGGCATTTTGAAATCTCAAAGTCTCGAGGGTATTTTGGAAAATATTCTTCAAATCAAGGGTATTGCAGAAATTTTGGAAACCGGGGTTATTCCGGTAATTTTAGAAGTTAGGGGCATTTTTGTAAATTCTCCAAATTAGGGTATCTTGATATTTGTAAAACAGAAGTTTCTGGTATTTTTGTAAAGTAGAAACATTTTAGCAAAAGTCGAGGGTCTTTTTGAAAATCTTAAAAACTAAGGGTATTTTAGTGATTTACAACACAGGGGAATTTTAGTAATTTTCTCAAATCAAAGTACCTTGAATTTTCGCAAAATAGAGTTTTTGGACACTTTTGTAAGATAGAGAAATTTTATTAAAATCGAGGGTAATATGGGAATTTTAGAAACCAAGGGTATTTTCATAATTTTACAGCTCGGTGGTATTTTAGTAATTTTGTAAATCGGGTGTACCTCGAAAAATTTTCATGCCTAAAAGGATTTTATAAATTGGAGGGGTAATTTGGTAAATTTAAAACTAAATCTTTATGAAACAGTATGGCTAGTCCCTTCCGGGTTTTAGTTATCGGGTTTAGCAAGTGAATAGGTCCTCTTGGTTAGGGTGAACCGTCACTACGCACCAGATAGGATTCGAGTAAAGGGGAGGTGAGTCACTAGGACTGCTAAAATACCAAGCTCTTACCGAATCCACTCTTAGACATGCGTACAATGGTTGCCACACCTTAACTCATCGACTTACTTCACATGTTTGTTTGATTGTCCTTAAGTCTTATGCATTCTATGTTGGAGTAGACTAGTCAATAAATCCTAGTTCACTAATCTACGAGCCCAAATATGCCGATAACATTCACATATACAAATCACTTCAATAGTCAGGGGTACTTACCTGGTGGACTTCGGGTCGGAGATATAGGTGTCATGCCAGAATAACCTGAAAATTTTCGTGAAAATCCATATTTTTGAAAAGCCCGTTAAAAAAATGTTTTGGGCCCAAAACCCTCAAAGTGAGTTTTGAACTGGCTCGATACCAAAATGTAACACCCCAAACCGGTGATTCGCTATTCTGATGAATTTGGAATGCCATTACGGAAAACGTTTGAAAACTTTTGACTTAGAGTTAAAAACATAAAATTTATTGTCCTTTGTACAACATTGTTTGTTTAAAATTCTAAGTAAAACTTTATTATTATAAACTCGTCCAATTGAAAAGCTGTAATGCATATTTTTAAGGTATAAATTGCGAGAATAAAAACATTTTCAAATAATACTTTAATCATCAATCCACTTTAAACATAATAATAAACCTCAAACCCTTAAAAGGCCCTTATTACAATAAACCTTACTTAAAAATACTGAAAATATAAAATACGTAAATAATTAAAACATCTTTCGCATGGGCCACCTCAGATCCACTCCAACCCAGGTCAAGCTTTATGCATCACCGTGATGTTGGTAAAATTGGGTGAGTCAAGCAGACTCGGTGCATAGTTATTTCACATGTCTCCACATATGGGCTTGGCCCACATCCACACAGATCCACATACATAATCATGCAACATGAAGCCCAACCCAACCTAATGTCCATCCGTCACACCTACCTTGGTAGACCGTTTGCCCAAGGCCGTATAAACCATCGATCAACCAAGTGATCCACATATCTTACCTTGGCGGATCTCTTTGCACAAGGCCGTGGTGAGCCCCTATCACATAAGTGATCCCACATATCAATCATTCCACGGTGATGCACACAGCTATCAACCGCCGAGATGTGGCACCTAGCCAACACCTCCCTTGATGAGGCACATAGCCAACATCAAGCGCCAATGTAGCACAAGGCTAACATTAGACCACGTACATAAAGTACACCCTTTCCTTCGATAGTCACATCCCAAGTCCCATGCATACATATGTATCATGGCAACATATCACTTGAATAATTAAACATCACATACCATCACATTTCATAAATATATCAAATGTAAATCAACGTCATAAATACTGACCTGGTTGAACGATTACCCATCATGGGTATCCACTATTTTAGCCCTTACTTCGGCTACCATTCACATCATATCACATATACATAAATATAACACATACACATAACAAGAAAACAGTGCGATAACTACGCACCTTTTCTTTAGCACAATCGATCAAATCCCGAAACTCCCTTATTCTTGTCAATTTGTCCCTAAACCATAGCACACAATCGGTCACACTAGAATACCAACTATGGCCTATGGCCGAATGTCAACACTTTCTTACCTTGCTTACCAAATCCCGAAATACTTTCTTGCTCCTTGAGACTATCGAAATCCTTGAACCCTTCAAATCCCGAAAGTCTCCTACTGCTCCTTAACGTTGGCTACACATAACAGACACACATATTATGGCTTTAAAGACCATTCGGCCACCCCTAGAAATCAATGTCCAACACTTGATTTCGGCTCTTCAAAAAGAAAGTGAAACCAACTACCAAAGAATAATTTCCTTACCACCAATCCCACGTTTGAAGAGCAAGAGAGAGAGTTTGATTTTCGGCTCTTGGTCTAAAGAATGAATCGGCTCCAAGACAAAAGTTGCAATCGGCTATGGCATCAAAATTAGGGAATGGAGTATTTGGCTAACACCAAATAAAAGAAAAAAAACTTGGAAAAAGATATAGGTTCGGTCAAGAAACAAATAGAGAAAAGAAAAATAAAACACAATGGCCTTGATGCTCTTTGAAGTTTCGGTCAACAATAAAAGAATAAACAAGCTGAAACTAAATGGCTTCCTCAAAAAGAAAACGGCACAATGAGAGAATGAGAGGAACAATTTTCGGCACAAAGAAAATAATATGAGAAAAGAACACAAGTTTTATTCCCAGTAATTTTTGGCACAATTGAATAAGATGAGAAAAAATCAATTTTGGCACACCTATCCTACTATTACCAAAACCGAAAATGCCATCCTTCCAAGCCTCAAATTCGGCCAACACCAATTTCCTCACCCAAATCCCTTAAAACATTCCTCAGATCTCTCCCCTTATCCCTCCTCCTAATTCCTTCCAAAAAAATTCGACCAACTCCCCCTAGTCCATGAAACCATCCATGTTCATGGACAAAATGCCATTAAAAAGTTTCCAAACCTCATCCCTTAATCCATGCCTTTTGTCCCTTATCATACCATATTTTCTTGATTCCATACCTTAACTAATAATTTGCCTTATTCCTTTAGTCTACTATCCATAAATGATAAAGTCCAACCTTATTTTAATTAGAGTTGACCGACACATGCCATACACATGCAAAATAAAAGTCACCTTATTGCCATTCATGGATTCAACCTCTTCCCTCATGCAATTACTCATGTGCCAACACGACTTTACTACTAGCTCTTTTATGCTAACATTAAACACTTAAATTAACTTAAGCATCATAATCACTTGATCCACTTCACTAAATTCTCCATACTAAAAATTATTCTAAACCAATTAATTCCAAGCCTTCTCAAGACTATATTAGGCTTACAATAAAATCATATCCGAGCTAACACAATCAACAAGATGATACTTAAATTTTTCCTAAAGCCCAAGGCCCAATCGGCCCAATCCTACTAGGCCCAATTTCGGGATATTACAGTGTACCTCCGATGTTTCCCCCACTCGGAGCTGTCTGACAATGATATAAGATCTTATATACTTCATCTTTTACCACGCATCCCCTGATCATTTGATATGCACACTTTTTAAACAAATATCGCTCTTCCTAGAAATAGTACTTCACATCATGATTAAACTTTTTCTTTTGATGATACATCTTGTCAATCGGTATCAAACCATGAGCTAAATAGTTAGAAATAATCAGCAAACCAAGGGGTATTATGGATATGATTTACCTTCAGTATGTGTTCATTTGGTAATGTCTCCTGAAAGGGTATAAGTAGAGAATTCCCTTCTTGCGGCTCCAATATGTACAAGTGGTCTGCTACTTGATTTTCTACCTCTTTTCAATCTTGAATTTCTAGATCAAAATCTTGGATTATAATTGCCCATGGGATCAGTCTTGGCTTGGCATTTTTCTTGGAAAGTAAATACTTAATTGTCGAATGGTTCGTGTAGACAGTCACTTTGGTACCTACAAGATAAGATCGAAACTTGTCAAAATCAAACACAGTAAAAAGTAACTTTTTCTCTGTTACCATATAATTCAATTAAACTCATGTTCAAGTCTAACTTGCATAGTAGATGGGATGGAAAACTTTGTTCCTTTTGGCCCATGACAGCTCCTATCGCAAAGTCACTTGCGTCATACATCAATTCAAATGGAAATTCCCAAACCGGTGTGATGATAATGGGTGCCAAAACTAATTGAATCTTCAAATCATTGAAAGCTCTTAAGCACTCCTCATCATATTTGAACGTCGTATCCTTCTCTATTAATTTGCATAAGGGTTTAACATTTTGGAAAAATCCTTGATAAATCTTCAATAGAAACTAGTGTGGCCCAAAAAGCTCCTAACACCCTTCACAAATGTTGGAGGTGGGACAATCTCAATAACATCTACCTTTGCTTTATCTACCTTCGATTCTATGCCTCGTTATCTGATGCCCTAGAACAATACCTTCTCGTACCATGAAATGATACTTTTTTCAGTTGAGTATGAGGTTCGTTTCTTCGTATTGCCTTAGTAGCTTGGCTAGTTTGGCTAAGCAGTCATCATAAGTGTCTCCAAGCACTGAAAAATCATCCATAAAGACTTCCAAGTATTTCTCAACCATGTTAGAAAAATTTGACATCATACATCTTTGAAATGTAATAGGTGCATTACATAAACCAAATGGCATGCGTCCAAATGCAAATGTACCATACTGGCATGTGAATGTTATTTTTTGTTGACCCTCTAATGCTACTGTAATCTGATCATAGCCAGAGTATCCATCGAGAAAATAGTAATAGTCTCACCGTACGAGTCTATCCAGCATTTGGTACAAGAACGGTAAGGGAAAGTGTTCTTTCCTAGTCTCGTTGTTCAACTTTTAGTAATCAATGCAAATTCTACATCCCATAACCATTCTAGTCGATATCAACCCATTATTCTTGTTCTCAACGACTGTAATAGCTCCTTTCTTTGGCACGAACTAGACATGACTTACCCATAAATTATCTAAGATAGGGAAATTATACCCGCATCTCACCAGTTAATGATTTCTTTCTTTACCACGTCATTCATAATGGGATTCATCTTCGTTGTCCATCAATCATCCCTTTCTCATCATCTTCCATGTTGATCTTGTGCATGCATACAGACAGACTAATGCCACGAATATCGGCTATGGTCTATTCGATAACCATCTTGAATTGTTTCAACATTAAGATGAGTTTCTCTTCTTGCTCTTCGATCAATTCTGCTAAAACAATCATGTGCAAAGTAGAAACTTTACCTAAATAAACATATTTTAAATGTGAGGGAAGTACCTTCAGTTCTAAGTTACGAGGCTCCTCCAACGACGCTTTTGGTTGGGCATAATCCCTATTCTCAAACTCCAAAGATTCAAAACAGTTTTGTGGATTAAATTTCCTTAGATTATCTCTAGTAGAGCTAAGTATTCATTCCCCTCTTTATCACTTGGAAGACCTAATGTCAAAATTTACTCTAACGGGTCCTCAACATAGTTGAGTTCCATTTCCATGACTAATTCCTTTAAATCGGACACTGCAGAACAATTATCAAGTGTGTCTGGAAATCGTATAGACTTAAAAACATTAAATGTTACCTGATGTCTTGAACACGCATAGTAAGCTCACCTTTCTGCACATCAATAAGGGTCATTCTAGTTGCTAGGAAAGGTCTTCCTAGGATAATTGACACCTCTTTATCTACTTCAAAGTCTAGAATAACAAAGTTAGAAGGAAAAATAAATTTATCTACACGTGCCAATGCATCCTTAATTTTTCCTTTTAGATGTGCTAAGGATAGATTTGCTTATTGAAGTGTAACCATAGTAGGTCTAACTTCACCTATCCCCAGCTTTTTGAATATAGACATAGGTATCAAGTTGATGCTCGCACCCAAATCACCTAGTGTGTAACATCCTGAATTAATGGGCCTTTGCATTTGATGTGTATTATGTTCAATGTGTTAATTAGAGTATTTAAGGGGCTCAGATTAGGCCAAGGCCTTGGTTAAATTTTCTGTTTGGACACTAGAGGGTTTAAAATATGTTATTTGTGTTTTAAACACAAGTGGGCTTGTGGCCTAGTGGCAAAATGGCGCCATCTAGAGAGCAAGGAGGTGGCGTCAACTAAGGAGGCCAAAACTCAAGGGGCATAAGGCCCAATTCCTTTAATTTTAATTAGCTAAATTTTGGCATATAGGTGGGTAAGGTTGGACGGCAATAAGGCTTAGAAATAGGGAGATTTATCTGTTGAATAATATAGATAATTGTGCTGATATTAGTTATGAGTAGATTAAGAAGAAAAGATGGGAGTTATCTGTTGTAGGAAGAGTTCACGAAATTCCAACTCTAAGGGGAGGAGTTGGCCGAAATTCCAATTCTGAGGGGAGGAAGAATCAATTTTGATGTGGCATAAGGGGTGCCGAAATTCCCCATGTTTGTCAATTAGTCTTGATTTTTAGAAGAGGGCAATTCCGGCATTTGATAGATAAGTACCAAAATTCCCTATAAATAGGAGTGTATCTCTTCAAATTTCGGCATTTGAACCCTATTCTTTGTGCCAAAATTCTCAGTCCTTCTCTACACTCTCTATTCTCTTTTCTTTTCCAAAAACTGAAACCTCTCAACTTTCCTCTCATCTCCATAACAAAATACCTTTGTCTATTCCTTTTTCTCTTTGTCGATTTCTCTACTAGAAGTCGAAACCTCTTAATTCACTTTCTTTTTCCATTCTTTTCCTCTTGTGCCAATTTCTCCATAGACCGGGATTGTCTTAAAGTGCCAATTTCTCTGTAAAGGTAAGAATCAAATTTTTTTCTTTCGATTTTAAGACTATAGCCGAATGCTAGTAGATTGATAGGCTATCTTTAGTTTGACTCTTTCGTTAATCGCATGTTCTTGTGGGTGGCACTCCAGAAATCATGGTAGATCGAATCATTTAGATCTCAAAAAGTCAGAAACCATTAATCTCTAGTATCCTACCGATCTCGGGATTGCAAGGTAAGAGATTTCTTTAGATTCTTATTAATATTCACTATCATAATTGAGATAGTAACTCATATGATATGGTTTAACCCTATTTTGTTATAGTAGTCTGACAAGGACTTTTTGGATGGAATCAAATATGGATCAGGCAAAGGAGAGGGTTGGGTCCATAACCCAATCCCTAGGTTTAAGAAACAAGCAGTGTCCTCTGTTCGAGATTGGCCACCGGGTTATGGACTGACTTCTGAACAACATCTTAGGTAGATAGTAGTCGTATCGGCTTCTGACAGTGTCGACATAGAGGGTGTCGCCTTAACAATAATAAGGTGTGTAGAATCTTAACACATAAGCATTTATATATTATATGTATGCTAAGGGCTAAAAGCCGGAAAGTAAGGCTGTATGAACAGTCGTATTACCCAGAAGGGGTACACATGGGATTCTAGGTACGTACCCATAGAAACTTTTTTATGTGATTCGTAGCATGTGAAAGTATGAGATCTATTATATGGCTTGATGACTTGTTTCTTGTATGTATGCTTGCATGGGATGGGATTGATTGATGGGTTTATAGTAGGGGAGCAGGGTCGCGAGGCGATTGTGGCTTTGCCATAGGTAGCATGGCTGTCGAATACTATAATGTATTTCTGAGGTTCGCGTAAGTGATCGGTCTATATGATAGGCAGCATAGTTGTCAAATACAATAATGTATTTCTGAGGTTTGCATAAGCGATCGATCTATATGACAGGCAGCACATCTGCCGATATGGTGTGTAGCAGATGGAGGGTTGTTTGTAGAAATCCCCAAGGTGTATCGGTTGGTACGAGGGTGTTTAGAGGATGGACTCTTAGGTTTTGGGATGGGCCATGATGCATGACATAATCTGTTACCATTGCATGCTGGCCAAAGCCCATAATGTGTTTGTGGGCCCTAGACTTTTACGTGTTTTTAAGTTTTGCACACTGAGTCTTGGTGACTCACCCTTTTATTTTTTTCCACTCTACAGATGAGCAGTAGACCGTGGACACGGGAGCCGAGGCAGACTCGAGGGGCCATTAAGCTTTCATTATCGTTATGAATTATTATTGTTTTTTGGGAATATATTTTTGTAATAAGGCCCCATAACTTAGGATTCCAATTTATTTGTTACTTGTTTTGCTCTATTCTACTTTAATATGTCACATGTTTATAAACCTATGTGTGGCCAAAGTCTTATTGATAAAATGGAATGATAAATGGGCTTTTCAAATCCACTCAACATAAAAGTTTAAGTTTCTAATATTTTTTTTAAAAATAAGGACTAAATAATAAACTTTTAAATTTTTTTTAAACCCATCGAAGCAAAGTTTTCAAGTATTAAACCCGTAGCATACCAGATCTGATAATGATGTACGGGCTAGGCTTGGGGTGTTACATTTTTGTATCAGAGCCTAGTTCAAAACTCGGGCTGTGAAATGGGTCTAGTAGGAATTTATGAAAGTAATATAAGTTGAGAAAAGTTTTGGAAGATGTGGCCTTCGAGTCTACCTGCACCCGATCCACCCAGGTAAGTATTCTAACCTTTGATGTGACATGTATAATGGGTTTGATGGGCCTTATGGACGTAGACTAGTATGATAGTGATAATGGACCTTAGGCTTAGATAAAATGATACTTCAAACTTCATAAGACTTAATTTTTCTTAATTAAACATATCTGTAGACAAGTCACAGGGTGAGGGTGTGGTAACAGGCATACGCATGTCTAGGATTGGATCCAGGAAGAGCTTGGTACTTAAGCTGTCTTAGTGACTCACCTCCTCATTTCTAGAATCCTACCTGGTGCGTAGTGGCTGTTCGTCTTAGCCACGAGGACTTGTTGACAGGTCAAAATTCATAACTAAAACTCGAAAGGGATTAGTACCCTATTTTTGTAAAATGACTTGTAGTCCCTGATTTTGGTAAAATCATCCGCAATACCCTAGGTTGAGAAACTTTACCGAGATACCCTTGATTTTACAAAATGATCAAAATATCCTTGTTTGAAAAATTACCAAAGTACCCCTGTTTGAGAAATTACTGAATTACCCTAATTTATGAAAATTATCAAAATACCCCTAGTTGAAAAAATTACCAAAATACCCCTAGATTGTAAAATTACCAAAATACCCTTATTTTGAAAAATCACCAAGAAACCTTATTTTGGAAAATTACAAAAATACCCCTGTAGTATAAAATTACAAAAATACCCCTGGGTAGTGGAATGATGAAAATTCCCCTATGTGATGAATGCAAGTTCATGGATGTTTACTTGTGTGTTTGATGCGTGTATGTAGTGCTCTTCTTGATGTTGATTGATGTGAACTCTAGAATTAGAAAATACAGACTTGAAAACTGAACTTGTAGATAGAATGCGAATGCAAAAGTGAAAGAACTACTGTTAAAACTACTTTCCATAAGACTATCTGTTATTAATCAGTTGAAGAAAGAATTATTAATTCATAAAAATTTTAATCAGATAAATCACAAACGGTAGAATGAGCAATAGGGGACGTGGCGTGCGTGGCCGAGGTAGAGGCAGGTTTGCTGTGTCAGAACCCATGGGGTCTGGTCTCGAGTTAGGGAATGAAGTTCAGTGCCACCAGCTGTAGAGGCAGAGTTTTAAGATCAGATGGCCGGAGATGATGCTATATCTCAGGTTATGTTAAGGGTTTTGGAGAGAGTTGCTAGAGCAGGCATGGACACAGGAGCTCGAAAGTCTGTGCCAGAGCGATTGAGAGCCAATCGGGCGAAGGTGTTTAAGGGAATTTCGGGTGTAGCTCCTAGTACAGCTGAATACTGGTTAGAAGCAATAGAGCAGATCATGGATGATCCTGACTTCACGGATGAAGAGAAGTTGAAGGGAGTGGTGTCACTTCTCCGGGGCGAAGCTTATCAATGGTGGCTTACGATTAAGAAAGGTACCGTAGCTGTCCATATCACCTGGGATTACTTCAAGGCGGTGTTCCAGAGTAAGTATATTGGAACGAGTTATGTGGATGCACAGCGTAGAGCGTTCCTGAATCTAGTTTAGGGAAGTAGGTCAGTGGCGGCCTATGAAGCAGAATTCTTACGTCTTAGTCATTATGCTCGAGGGATAGTGGCCACAGAGCATGAGAGATGTGTTCATTTTGAGGATGGCCTGAAAGACGATCTACGGGTGTTGATAGCTCTACAGCGAGAGAGGGAATTTACTGTGCTTGTGGAGAAAGCTAAAATAGCTAAGGAGGTAAAGCGAACGGAGAAGCTGAACTACGATAGAGATAGGGTGAAGGTAAGAGAAACTTTGGATCATCAGGAACAACTAAGAGTAACCAAAAAAGACCTAAGACAGATGGACCGGGACAGGCTAAAAGACCTGCTGCTAACCAAACACGAAGGTGTGCCCGATTTGACAAATTCCATGCAGGTGAGTGTAGGGTAGGCAGTGGGAAGTGCTTTAGGTGTGGTTCTTTAGACCATCAGATAAGAGATTGACCTCAGCCACGGGATGAGGAAAGACTCGCAGGGCAGGGAAATGCTCAACCGGGTAGAAGAGGTCAGCAGCCACAGAGAGGTCGTGGTCCGACCAGAGGCAGTAATGGTTACAATCGGGGTCGTAGAACACTAGGCCGAAGGGCAGGAAGCACTAAGGCAAGGCAACCGGGTTTGGTTTAAGCTGCCAGACGTTTGGAGGAGGCTGATGCACCGGATGTCATAACCGGTACATTTTTAATTTTTGGATTGCCTTATGTTGCATTGATTGACATTGGGTTAACACATTCATATGTTGCTAGTAGTGTGTCTGAAACATTAAGTTTAGACTCTGAAGTTACCCCTAGGGCGATGACAGTAATTAGCCCATTAGGACAACCTGTGGTAGTAGATAAACTTTATCGGGAGGTACCCTTAGAAGTTCAGGGAATAGTTTTCCTGACGGATTTGATGGAATTATCGTTCGAGGTGTTTGACTTAATTTTAGGCATGGAGTGGCTAGTGAAGTATTAGGCCAATTTAGATTGTGTAGTCAAGCGAATGGTGCTAAGAACCCCCGAGGGAGGTGAAGTGTTGGTGATAGGAGAAAGGGGGAATTGTCTGTCAAACGTGGTAACTGCCCTAATAGCGAAAAGGATGGTGAGAAAAGGGTGCAAGGTAGTTTTAATGTTTTTACGGGCTTTGGAAGCCAATGACCTAACTGTTAAGGACGTTAGGACGGTGAAGGAATTTCCTGATGTCTTCCCCTTAGAGCTTCTAGGATTACCTCCAGATCGAGAAGTGGAGTTTGGAATTGATCTTCTTTCGGGAGCAGTGTCGGTATCTATTGCTCCATATAGAATGGCGCCGAAGGAGTTGGTAGAATTGAAAGCTCAAATCCATGAGTTGTTGGATAGAGGGTTTATTCGACCAAGTGTGTCGCCTTGGGGAGCGCCGGTGTTATTCGTTAAGAAGAATGATGGTTCAATGCGCATGTGCATTGACTATCGATAATTGAATAAGTTAACCATCAAGAACAAATACCGTTGCCGAGGATCGATGACTTGTTCAATCAGTTGAAGGGGGCCTCAGTCTTTTCAAAGATAGATCTGAGGTCTGGGTATCATCAGCTTAAGGTCAAGGAGGCGGATATTCATAAGACGGCTTTTAGGACTCACTATGGTCACTATGAGTTCATGGTGATGCCATTTGGGTTGACTAATGCACCAGTAATGTTTATGGATATGATGAACTGAGTGTTCCAACCCTACTTGGATCGGTTTGTCGTGGTTTTTATTGATGACATCTTTGTTTACTCAAGATCGAAATAGGAGCATGACTCACATCTACGCGTGGTTCTACGGATTCTAAGGGAGAAGCAGCTTTATGCCAAATTCAGCAAGTGCGAATTTTGGCTGAAGGAAGTTACTTTTCTAGGTCACGTGGTGTCAGTAGAGGGGATTAGGGTTGACCCTCAAAAAATTGAAACGGTGTTGGATTAGAAGCCGCCAAAGTTGGTGGTGGAGATTCAGAGTTTCCTTGGTTTAGCCAGGTACTACAGAAGATTTGTGGAAGGATTTTCTCTGATTGCAGCACCGTTGACTAAGTTGTTACGGAAAGGAGTTCTGTTTGTATGGGTGATAAGTAGCAAGATAGTTTTGAGAAGTTAAAAAGGATATTGACGGAGGCTCCGGTGTTGATTCAAACGGAGGCTGGGAAGGAATTGGTGATTTACTGTGATGCGTCACACACGGGATTAGGATGCGTGTTGATACAAGATGGAAAGGTGGTTGCATATGTATCACGATAGTTGAGACCGCACGAAGCAAACTATCCCACCCTTGATTTGGAGTTGGCGGCAGTGGTGTTTACCTTGAAGATTTGGAGGCATTATTTTTACGGGGAGAAATCTATCATTTACACGGATCATAAAAGCTTAAAGTACATTTTGACTCAGAAGGAGTTAAATCTGAGGCAGAGACGGTGGATCGAGTTGTTAAAGGATTATGACTACTCGATTGAGTATCATCTGGGTAAGGCCAACGTGGTGGCAGATACTCTAAGCCGTAAGGTGATCTCTGATTTGAGAGCAATGTTTGCTCACCTTAGCTTGTATGATGATGGAAGTGTAAGAGTATGCCCAAAGATCAATCATGAGATGGTTGTAATAACATACTTGATTTACCATGTTTATTAATATAAAGAGTTGTCATTATTATTTCAGTTTTTCCTTCTGTGTGTACAAATAAACTATTTTATAATAATGTCCTGAGAATAATATGATTATTCTTAAAATATCCTTAGTCAAGTATTATTGTTGACTAGGACAACAATAATGCATTAAGACTAACATGTAGTTGATTGATGATAAAGAGTTGTCATTGATATAGAGTGTCAAAATCAATGCATGAATATGTGTGTTAGAGAACAACATATTGGACTGACCCGCTATGAGTATGTTTCTTGGATTATTATGTAACTATCACAACATTACTCATAGTGATTAATATGTATATGATCCTTAGACTTGAGATAATCATTATCCCAACATCGTGAGTAGTATATTTTGATACGATCAAGCGTACACCGTGAATCGGTTGTTCTATAAAGGCCGATGTTGGATATACCATAATCTATGTAGAGGATATTGTTGATCAATATAGGATAAGTCCTCCCACATAATGGGAGTAATATCTTAGGCCACTTGATTGAGTGAGACTAGAAATGCATGGCCATGCTCAAATAAATTGACATGAGATGTCATACTAATTTGTATATCATAGTCTACTCAAGATATCAAGAAACATGGAATGGACTATACAAGTGTGACTATTCCATGACTTGTATCTATTCCGAGATAAAGGACTTAAGGATTAATGCATGAAAAGTTAATCACAAAAGTTATGTCGAATCATGACTTCTTGTAACTTAGGTAGCAATGATGCATTGCTAGATGCCACTCATTGTTTATGACATTAGAATCGTTCTAGTATTACGCTAATGTTACATGAACCTCTGTGGTCACACCCTATGGTTGAAATGAATGGAATGAAACATAGTTGGTATTGTGTTTGATTGTCACATGAATTAAATTAATTAAAGAATTAATTTAATTGGGTAATCAAATATTGAATATATTATATGTACAAGGATGTTGTACACATAATGAGAATTAATATATGGATTTGGTTAGTATATAAATTTAAATAAATATAGTTTATCGAAATCCATGTTATAATTAATGTAATTATAACTTTTTAGGTATAATTAATGTAATTATAATTTTCGGTTAAAACATTATTATATTTATTTAATTTTATAATTCATAAATGAAATACCGATTATAAAAGGTAATAAGTGAAGAAAAACCCTATGAATTTGCTTAGAAAAGTCTAGATGCCGTTAAGCAAATAAAACCTCTAAAAACAGTTTTTGGAGATTTCTGTCATTCCTAGTCAAACCAGGTGGATTACGTAGAGGCCGACATCGTAAAGGTTGCGGCTTAGTTTGACAGTAGGTCAGAACTCTTGCTGCCGAGGCATCACTGTCTACTTAGATTGAAATTTTGGTAATTTCAAAACCTTTATTTCACCCCGATTCGTTCCTCACACATGGATTCATGGTTTGGATTACCGGGATTAATTTTATTTCGTTGCGGCATGGGGGTGCCGGAGTTCCAACAGGAAGTTTACTAGCTGAACTTCAAGTGAAACCCTCATGGGTTAGTCAAGTTAAGGAGAAACAGCAGAGCGATGGATTACTTAGGGGAAAGTTGTAGTTGATCTCAAGTGATGAGCCAACGGAATTCAGTATGAATGAGGAAGGATTATTATGTTTCCAAGGGAGAGTGTGCATGCCAAAAGACCCTGAGTTGATGCTAAGGATTTTCCAAGAAGCGCATGGTAGTCCATACGCTATGCATCCTGGAGGGAGTAAGATGTATCGAGATTCATAGGAGTAGTTTTGGGTAGCCAGGCTTAAAACGAGAGGTGACTGAATTAGTGGGGAAGTGTTTAACCTATCAACAGGTAAAGGTGGAGCATCAGTTACCCTCAAGATTATTGCAGCCGGTAAAGATTCCCTAATGGAAGTGGGAAAGGATCAAAATGGACTTTGTTAGTGGGCTACCTCTCACGCCTACTAGGAAAGATTTAGTTTGGGTGATCGTTGATCGGTTGACGAAGTCCACTCATTTTGTACCGGTTCGGGTTGATTATTCCTTACAAAAGTTGGCTAAGCTGTATATAGCGGAGATTGTAAGGTTGCATGGAGTACCTGTGTCGATTATCTCAGACTGAGATCCTATGTTTATGTCAAGGTTTTGGAAGGCGTTCCATCAAGCATTGGGTACGAAGTTGGATTTAAATCTGACATTTCACCCTCGATCGATGGAAGACGAGTGGGTGATTCAAATCTTGGAGGACATGTTAAGGGGTTGTGTCATTGATTTCAAAGGTAGTTGGGAGGAGTTTCTGCTATTGGCGGAGTTTTCTTACAACAACGACTACCGATCTAGTATTGGATGGTGCCTATAAAGCATTATATGAGCAGAAGTGTCGTACTCCTACCTATTAGATGAAATTAGGGGAACGTCGAATTTTGGGTCTGGAGTTGGTTACCGAGACGGAGGAGAAGATTGAGTTAATACGGGCTCGACTAAAGGAAGCATCGGACAGACAAAAGTCCTATGCTGATCTGAAGCGTAGGGATATAGAGTTTGCAGTGGGTGACAAAGTGTTCTTGAAAGTGTCGCCATGGAAGAAAATATTAAGATTTGGATGGAAGGGTAAGTTAAGTCCCAGATTCATCGGACCTTATCAGGTGCTGAAACGAGTTGGACCAGTAGTGTATCAGCTAGAGCTACCTCCTAAGCTAAGCCAGATTCATGATGTATTTCACGTCTCTATGTTAAGACGATATCGTTCAGATCCATCTCATGTGGTACCTGTAGAGGAAATCGAGGTAAGACCTAACCTATCCTTTGAAGAGGAGCCAGTGGAAATCTTAGACCATGATGTCAAAGTATTATGAAGGAAGAAGATACCATTGGTTAAGGTTCTATGGTGAATTCACGGCTCTGAGGAGGCTACGTGGGAACCGGAGGAAGCGATGCGACGTCAATACCCGCATCTATTCGGATCAGGTAATTTCGAGGATGAAATTTCTTTAAGGGGGTAGAACTGTAACATCCTGAATTAATGGGCCTTTGCATTTGATGTGTATTACGTTCAATGTGTTAATTAGAGGGGCTCAGTTGGTAGAAGCCTTGGTTAAATTTTACTGTTTGGACACTAGAGGGTTTAAAAGATGTTATCGTGTTTTAAACACAAGTGGGCTTATATTGATGGCAAAATGGCGCCACTTAGAGAGCAATGAGGTAGCGTCAATTAAGGAGGCCCAAACTCAAGGGGCATGAGGCCCAATTCCTTTAATTTTAATTAGCTAAATTTTGGCATATGGGTGGGTAAGGTTGGACGGCAATAAGGCTTAAAAATAGGGAGATTTATCTGTTGAATAATATAGATAATTGTGCTGATACTAGATATGAGTAGATTAAAAAGAAAAGATGGGAGCTATCTGCTATAGGCAGAGTTGGCCAAAATTCCAACTCTGAGGGGAGGAGTTGGCTGAAATTCCAACTCTGAGGGGAGGAAGAATCGATTTTGATGTGGCATAAGGGGTGTCGAAATTCCCCATGTTTGTCAATTAGTCCCGATTTTAGAAGAGGGAAATTCTGGCATTTGATAGGTAAGTGCCGAAATTCCCTATAAATAGGAGTGTATCTCTTCAAATTCCAGCATTTGAACCCTATTTTTTGTGCCGAAATTCTCAGTCCTTCTCTACACTCTCTATTCTCTTTTCTTTTCCAAAAACTGAAACCTCTCAACTTTCCTCTCATCTTCATAACCAAATACCTTTTTCTATTCCTTTTACTCTCTGTCGATTTCTCTACTAGAAGCCGAAACCTCTTAATTCACTTTTTTTTTCCATTCTTTCCTCTTGTACCGATTTCTCCATAGACCGAGATTTTCTTGAAGTTTCGATTTCTTTGTAAAGGTAAGAACCAATTCTTTTCTCTTCCAGTTTTAAGACTATAGCCGAATGGCTAGTAGATTGATAGGCTATCTTTAGTTTGACTCTTTCGTTAATCGAATGTTCTTATAGGCAGCACTCCGGGAAATCATAGTAGATCGAATCATTCAGATATCAAAAAGCCGAAAACCATTAATCTTTAGTATCTTATCGATCT
Organism: Gossypium rotundifolium; assembly: GCA_025506655.1. Lineage (NCBI taxonomy): Eukaryota > Viridiplantae > Streptophyta > Magnoliopsida > Malvales > Malvaceae > Gossypium > Gossypium rotundifolium. Next base: position 62,371,264 of record CP106723.1, on the reverse strand, counting down.
CGGGATTGCAAGGTAAGGGATTTCTTTAGATTCCTATTAAAATGCTATCATAATTGAGATAGTAACTCATATGATATGGTTTAACCCTATTTCACTATAGTAGTCTGACAAGGACTTTTTGGATGGAATCAAATATGTAATATTCAGGAATTAGGGCTTGTGCATTTTTGCTTAATTGCATGTGCTTGTATGCCTGTGTATATTATGAATGTGCTTTATGAATTTTGGGAACAGTAGAATGTAGGGGAATGCCTTAGAAATTATTTAATTTTAAGTTTAAAAGAGGAGCTAAGCCTAAGAGGCCTTAAGAAAATTTGTAGGGAAATATGCCACTAAAATGGGCATGTTTAAGTGGCTTGGAGGCACCACTTAGGGCCTTAGTAAGTGACGCCACAAGCAAAGGGGAAGGGCCTAGGTTGAATCATAAGGGAAGCAAAAAGGAGTTTTATTTTGCTACAAGGATGAGCAATGTGGATGACATATGGACTCGGAGGAAGGAGGTATAGATTGGGTTGGAAAGAGTTAAATATTGACTAAGGTAGAGTGAAAAGGGGATTGAATGGAGAGAGGAGAGTTGGCCGGCCAAGGGACTCTCTTGGGTGGTATTTTTGGCCAAAGGGTAGAAGTGATGCCATATTCATTCTTTTCTTTTCAATTGTGCCTCTGCCGAATTCTTTAGCAAATTTTCTCTTCTTCTCTTTTATTTTGTCATGCCGAAATACCTTGTGTTCTGGCCGAATCTCCATCATCCATCTTCTCTTTCTTTTTTTGCAAATTCACTCAAGCCGAATCAAACAATAACCCCTAGCCGATTGTTCATTAAACCCCAAAAGCCGAAAACCTATTGATCTCTATCTAAGTCTACATAGCCGAATCTCTGTGGGTTCAACAAGGAGCAGTCGACTTCTTTCATAAGGGTAAGGATCAAGTACTGATTCTTTTCTTTCTTTTCTTTAGCCGAAAGATGAAATCTAACCCCATTAATGTTCATGGTCGAAACTATGAAGGAAGTTTCGGGATTTCTATTGTAGCCGATTTCAAGGAGGCAATCTTCGGGATTAGTGTGATCAAGGTAATTAATATGTGGTATTCTGCCAAGGGCCATTTGTTATGATTAAAGGTTAGGAATTGATCTAACATGTGTCTATAGGGATTTCGACAAATACCACAACCAAGGATATATTTCCGGGATTTAAGATTCATAAGGTAAGTGACTATGTACATTCGGACAAGGCCATAATTGGTGTTTCAGATCTATTTCGTATTTATTCAAAAGCCGAAACTAACCAAGTCCAGTGAACTAGTGTTGGCCAATTTCAAGGAAGAAGTATCACAGAATTTTGGGATTTGATTAGTAATCAAATTAGCAAGCAAGGTAAGATTTCGGTTACGTTAATCCTTCGGGATTTGATTATTTAGCCGAATGGCTTTTTGCTAAAGCACTAAGTGATTGGCCAAATGTAGGAACTAAGGATCTAAAGCATTAGATCGGGATTTTCGGAATTTCAGTGAGTTTATTGAGTAAACCAAGTGTGTATCCCTAACCCTAAGTTTTAATAAGATTTATGGTAATGTTTTAATAAATATGTTAATAAGAATATGAAAAATGGGGCTAAGGGTATCATGCAATGGTGCAAAGTACTCGGTATGTTAACCTACTACTCTTGTGGTTATAATATTATGAATATACATTATGGCACTCATGTGGCTAGAATTGAATGTGAATAAGGCATAAGATAAGCTATTGGCATGATTTATATGACATGGGGCATATGGGTGATATGAAAAGGGGAAGTGATTTGGTGGTTTTATACCACAATATCTGAATGTGGTGACTCATGTCACAAAAATCCGAATGTGGTGACTTATGTCACAAATAATTATCTGGTGGCTATGCCACAATATATATAAGGGCGATGAGCATGTCGTCTGCAAATAACGCCTTCGATGATGTGTAGCGGATGGAGGGTCAACTTAGTAGTCCCCACGGTGTGATGGTTGAATGCGGGTGATGTGTGGTGATGGTTATCTAGGTTTGGGTTCGGGTTTGCATCATTGATTATATATATGTTTATTATGTATGATTTGACATGCCTAAATTGATTGAGACTTGTGTTGGTTGTTACACACTGAGTCTATTTGACTCACCCCGTTGTGGGATCTTTTTCAGGTGACACTCAGTAATGGACCAGGTCGGCAGGAGCTTTATGGTGGCCATGCTCAGCTCAGAAATTATTTTGTTTTGGACTTTCAATACTTAAGTATTTTGGACTATTTGGGATTTGGTTTGATGTAATAAGGCTATAAGTATTAAAATGATTATGCATGCATTTTAATTATTTTTAGTATGGTGCGATTTGATTTTTATCAATTTTAAAGTTCAAGTAATTTTCTTAAGAACAAAGATTAAATGTTTTGACACCTAATCAACACAAATCAAGCTGTTCTTCAAAATACACAAAAATTTTGGCAAAACTTCAAATAAGTTTCGAAAGATTTTTCCCTAGAAGCATGCCAGATCCGGTCAGGGCTTGTGGGCCGGGTTTGGAGTGTTTCAGTTTGGTATCAAAGCCCGATTCAAAACTCGGTCTTGAGGGCTTTTTGGGCCCAAAACGTTTTCTTTCTTTTGAAATTGGATTTTCTAAGAAATAAGTAGGTTTTACGGCATGGCTTTGAGTCTCCTACCAAGTCCACGGTAAGTACCCCTAACTCCTCTGTGACTTATATGGGGGAAATCATAGGGACGTAGATTAGTAGATTAGGAGATATTAAACCCTAGGATTAGTCTACTTCAACACCAAGTTACATAAAACTTAAAGTCTAACCAAACTAACCTGTGTCTAAGTCGCTGATTTAAAGGTGTGGCAACCTTTGTGCACATGTCTAGGATTGGATTCGGTGGTAGCTTGGTATTTAAGCAGTCCTAGTGACTCACCTCCTACCGCTCGAATCCTACCTGGTGCGTAGTGACGGTTCACCCTAACCAAGGGGACTCAGCCACAGGCTAAACCCAATAATTAAAACCCGAAAGGGACCGTCACCCTGTTTTGTGAAATTTCAAAGTTAAACCATGATTTTAAAACTCCAAGTGCCCTTGATTTAAAGAAGACCAGAATACCCCTGGTTTGCAATTGACCTAATTACCCCTAACCTGTACAAATGAACAAAATACCCTCAGTGTGGAAAGTTACCGAAGTACCCTCAAATTAAAAATCTTTAAAAATACCCTTGTTTTGAAAAGTCACCAGGAACCATATTTTGCAAAAAATTACCGAAATGACCCTGTCTTGTAAAATTAAAAAAAATACCCCTAGTGTATAAAATTACCATTTTACCCTTGAAATTTTCTTACCAAGTATTTCAATTTTGTAAAGATACCAAAAGTCTCCATTTTGTAACATTTTTAAATACCCTAATTTGGAAAATTATCGAAATACCCCTATAGGATAAAATTATGGAAATACCCCTAGGTAGTGGAAAACAACAAACAATGACAACTATAATATTTTTCTGTAATGAACGCAAGTTCATGAGTGTGATTGAATGAATGAATTGAGAATGAATTGAGACTGTAAGTGTATGAAATCGAAAGAACTACTCCCTAGAACTGCTGAACATAAGACTGTTCGTGATAAATCAGTGGAACAAAACTAATTCATAAAATTCTTTAATCAGATAAACGCGATTCGGAAGCATGAACTCTAGGGGACGTGGTCGTAATGTGCGAGGCTGTGGTAGAGGCCGAATGACCATGTCGGAACCCGTTAGGTCAGGACAAGGGTCCGAAAATGAGATGCCCCCACCACTAGCCGCTGATGTGGAATATCAGGATCAGACGGGGGATGATGCAGTATCACAGGTAATGCTGCAAGTTTTGGAAAGGGTGGCTGGAATAGGCAGAGGCATGGGAGCTCAGAAGTCGGTACTTGAGCAACTTTGAGCTAATGGAGCTGAGTTTTTCCGTGGAGTATTCGGTGTGGTACCCAATACGGCTGAGTATTGGTTGGAAGCGACGGAGCAGATTATGGACGACTTGGACCTAACTGTCGAGGAAAAATTGAAAGGGATAGTGTCGCTACTTCGTGATGAGTCATACCAATGCTGGCTCACAATTCGGGAAGGTGCTGCCGCAGACGATCCTACTTGGGAATATTTCAAGGCGGCATATCAGAAGAAGTACATTGGAGCTAGCTATGTTGATGTGGAGAAGAAGGTGTTTCTGAGGCTGGTTTAAGGAAATAAGTCTGTAGCGGAATACGAGGCAAAATTTTTAAAATTTGGCCGTTATGCTCGAGGTATTATGTTGTGAGCATGAGTGGTGTGTCCGATTTGAGGATGGGTGAGGATGATCTAAGATTGTTGATAGCTCCATGGCAGAGCGCGAGAGTTTGCCGTGTTGGTGGAGAAGGTTAAGGTAGCGAAGGGATTAAGGACTCGGTGAGACGAGAATCTGCACGGAGTAGGCAAAGAGAGGCTTTGGATCACGGGGCCTTCAAGGAATGAGTAAAAGTGGCCTAGAGTTGATGGACCGTGAGGTCGAAGCTACTCTTGGAGGCGATTCGTACTTTTGCCCAAATGTGGAAAGATGCACTTGGGGAGTGTTGGAAAAGGGCGAGAGGATGCTTTAAGTGTGGGTCCAAGGACCACATGATTAAGGATTGTCCTATGAGAATGAAGGGGTCGACCAAGAAGCCAAGGTCCTAACCAAAGCTAGAAGAGGAGGACAACAGACCACTCTGAGGTCGTGGTTCGATTGGCAGAGTAATCGCTGTCTTGGAAGGGATAAAAACCCAGAGAGGTGTTAATAAACAGGGGCAAGGCAGATGGGTTTGGTTTATGCGGTACATCGAAGGGAGGATGGAGACGCACCGGACGTCATAACCGGTACGTTCTTTATATTTGGGAAGCCTTACTGTCATAACCGGTACGTTTCTTATATTTGGGAAGCCTTACTTTGCTTTGATTGATGTTGGCTCTACCCACTCTTATGTTGCATGTAGAGTAGTTGAAACTCTAGGAATAGCCTCTGAACTTTCTAGTAGGGAGATGACTGTAGTAAGCCCATTAGGTCAAACTGTAGTGGTGACTAAGATGTTTTGGAGTGTACCTTTAGAGCTTCAGGGAGCGGTATTTCTTATCGACTTAATGGAATTACCCTTCGGAGAAGTTGATCTCATACTTGGTATGGAGTGGCTAGTGGAGCATCGGGCTGTATTAGATTGTGCGGCTAAGCGAATGGAGTTAAGGTCACCGGAGGATAAGGCAGTAATTATGATAGGAGAAAGAAGAAACTACTTGTCTTACGTAGTTTTGGCATTAAAGGCTAATAAGATGGTTCGGAAAGGGTGTAAGGCATTTTTGGCTTTCGTTAGTGCTTTGGATGCGAAAGAAGGGGGAGTTAGTGGTGTTAGAACCGTAAGGGAGTTTGTGGATGTCTTTTCAGAGGAATTACCTGGAATACCCCCGGATAGGGAAGTGGAATACAGAATTGATTTCTTTGTTGAGTACAGCCCGCGTCAATTGCCGTCTGAGAATGGCACCCAAGGAGTTGGTTGAGCTCAAGGCTTAGATCTAAGAGTTGCTTGATCGTGGGTTTATTCGACCCAGTGTGTCTCCATGGGGAGAACCGGTCTTGTTCGTGAAGAAGAAGGAAGGAACTATGTGCATGTGCATAGATTATCGTCAGTTGAATAAGCTGACCATCAAGAACAAGTATCCATTGCCAAGGATAGACGACTTGTTCGATCAGCATAAGGGGATGACAGTATTCTCAAAGATAGATCTAAGGTCTGGATATCATCAGCTTAAAGTGAAGGAGGCTGACATCTATAAGACAGCTTTCCGAACAAGGTACAGGCATTATGAGTTCTTAGTAATGCCGTTCGGATTAACAAACGCCCCAGCTGCGTTCATAGACATGATGAACCGAGTTTTCCAACCCTATCTGGACCAGTTCATTGTTGTGTTCATAGACGATATTTTGGTGTATTCGAAGTCGGAGGAAGAACATGATGATCACCTCCGAGTTGTGTTGCAAGTGTTAAGGGAGAAAAGGCTATATACCAAGTTCAACAAATGAGAATTTTGGCTAAAAGAGGTTACGTTTTTAAGACATGTGGTATCTGTTGAAGGAATAAGGATGGATCCTCAGAAGATTGAGGCGATGCTAGATTGGAAGCCACCTAAGTCTGTGGTGAGGTTTAGTAGTTTCTTGGGTTTGGCGAGGCTACTACAAAGGTTTGTAGAAGGGTTTTCATCGATAGCTTGCACCTTTGATGAAGTTGTTAAGAAAGGAAGTACCTTTCAGATGGACAAATAAGCAACAAGAGAGCTTTGAAAAGCTTAAGAGAGTCTTGACTGAAGCTCCAGTTTTGATTCAGCCTGAGGCAGGGAAGGATTTTGTAGTGCACTGTGATGCTTCCCATACAGGATTAGGAGGTGCCCTTATGCAAGACGGGAAGGTAGTTGCTTATGCGTCTTGACAACTAAGGCCACACGAGGTTAACTGCCCGACGCATGACTAGGAATTGGCGGCAGTGGTCTTTGCTCTTAAGGTGTGGAGGCACTACTTATATGGAGAGAAGTCCGTAATCTACATGGACCACAAAAGCCTCAAATATCTACTGACTCAGAAGGAGTTGAACCTGAGACAGCGAAGGTGGATGGAATTGTTGAAGGACTATGATTGTTCCATAGAGTATCACCCGGGCAAGGAGAATGTAGTGGCAGATGCTCTAAGTTGGAAAGTAGTGTCAGATCTAAAGGCGATGTTTGCGCATCTGAGCTTGTATGACGATGGAAGTCTACTGGCAGAGTTGCAAGTTAAGCCAACGTGGTTGAATGAGGTGAAAGAGAGTCAGTTGGCTGATGTTGATTTAAGTGCTAAGCTATGGCAAGTATAGAGTGGGGAGTTGAAGGATTATGGTGTTAACGGCGATGGAGTTTTGTGTTTTAAGGGTAAGGTCTGTATGCCAAAGAATGAGGAGTTAAGGCAGAGGATTCTTCAGGAATCGCATGGTAGCCCCTATGCTATGCATCCTGGAGGTAGTAAGTTGTACAGAGACTTAAGGGAACAATTTTGGTGGCCTGGTCGTAAGCGGGAAGTTACCAAATTTGTAGGCAAGTGCTTAATGTGTTAGCAAGTTAAGGCTGAACACCAAGTTCCGTCAGGATTGCTTCAACCGATACAGATTTCACAGTGGAAGTGGGAGAGAATCACCATGGACTTCGTTAGTGGGCTTCCCCTTATGCCTACTAAGAAGGACTCTGTATGGGTGATAGTGGATCGATTGACAAAGTCCGCGCATTTCATTCCAGTGCGGGTTGACTATTCTCTCCAGAAGCTAGCAAAGTTGTATGTAGCGGAGATTGTGAGGCTGCACGGAGTGCCGATGTCGATTATCTTGGATAGGGATCCGAGGTTTACATCTCGATTTTGGAAAGCACTACATCAGGCTTTAGGCACCAGATTAGACTTCAGTACGGCTTTCCATCCACAATCGGATGGTCAATCTGAATGAGTAATCTAAGTGTTAGAGGATATGCTAAGGGGATGTGTGATAGACTTCAGAGGAAGTTGGGAAGAATATTTGCCTTTAGCTGAGTTTACGTACAATAACAACTATCATGCAAGTATACGGATGGCACCGTATGAAGCACTATATGGACGGAAGTGTCGTACCCCTGCATGTTGGACGGAATTGGGAGAACGTCAGATTTTGGGTCCGAAAATTATGGCAGAATCTGAGGAGAAGGTTAAGATAATTCGGGCACGGTTGAAGGAGACGTCTGACAGGCAGAAGTCGTATGCCGATCTCAAATAGAATGACATAGAATTTGCTGTGGGAGATCAAGTGTTTCTCAAAGTTTTGCCTTGGAAGAAGGTAATGAGATTTGGCCGCAAAGGGAAACTAAGCCCAAGGTTTATAAGACCTTATCGGGTACTGAAGCGAATTGGACCGGTGGCATACCAGTTGGAGTTGCCTTCAGAGTTGCAGCAGATGCTCGACGTATTCCATGTCTCTATCCTACGTCGTTATCGATCGGATCCATCTCATGTAGTACCAATTGAGGAGGTGGAATTAAGGCCAGATTTGTCTTATGAGGAAGAGCCGATTTAGATTCTAGAACAAGATGTGAAGGTGCTTCAGAGGAAGTCAGTTCCTCTGGTCAAAGTGTTATGGCGTAACCATGGATCGGAGGAAGCTTCTTGGGAACCGGAAGAAGTAATGCGACAGTAATACCCCCACCTATTCTAGCCAAGTAATTTCGAGGTCGAAATTATTTTAAGGGGGTAGAATTGTAATATTCGGGAATTAGGGCTTGTGCATTTTTGGTCAATTGCATGTTCTTGTACTCCTGTGTATATTATGAATGTGCTTTATGAATTTCGGGAACAGTAGAATGTAGGAGAATGCCTTAGAAATTATTTAATTTTAAGTTTAAAAGAGGGAGCTAAGCTTAAGAGGCCTTAAGAAAATTTGTAGGGGAAATATGCCACTAAAATGGGCTTGTTTAAGTGGCTTGGAGGTGCCACTTAGGGCCTCAGTAAGTGACGCCACAAGCAAAGGGGGAAGGGCCTAGGTTCGAATCACAAGGAAACAAAAGGGAGTTTTATTTTGCTACAAGGATGAGCACAAAGGATGACATATGGACTCTGGAGGAAGGAGGTATAGATTAGGTTGGAAAGAGTTAAAGATTCGGCTAAGGTAGAGTGAAAAGGGGGATTGAATGGAGAGAGGGAGAGTTGGAAGGCCAAGGGACTCTCTTGGGTGGTATTTTCGGCCAAAGGGTAGAAGTAAGGCTATATTCATTCTTTTCTTTTCAATTGTGCCTCCGCCAAATTCTTTAGCAAATTTTCTTTTCTTCTCTTTTATTTTGTCAAGTCGAAATACCTTGTGTTCTAGCCGAATCTCCATCACCCATCTTCTCCTTCTTCTTTGCAAATTCACTCAATGGTCTGAATAAAACAATAACCCCTAGCCGATTGTCCATTAAACCCCAAGAGCGAAAACACGTTGATCTCTATCTAAGTCTACATAGTCAATCTGTGGGTTCAACAAGGAGCGATCGACTTACATCATAAGGGTAAGGATCAACTATTGATTCTTTTCTTTCTTTTCTTTAGTGAAAGATGAAATCTAACCCCACACATATGTCGGCCCATTTTCAAATTAGGGTAGCTCTTGACTTGGGTCTGGGCCACAAACAGACCTGTGCTAAGTAGTGTAAACAATTTATTTTACATTAATTAGGTGTAGGGGTCACACGGCCAAGTCACAATCCTATGTGCTAGGCCGTGTGTCACACACGGCTAAGACACGCCCTATTTCTCTGCTCGTTTGAAAATACTTGGCCATTCTGTTTCTCAATTTTAAAGATGTAGGGGACACATGGCCAAACAACACGCCCTTCGCACGGCCGTGTGTCACACACGATTGAGACAGACGCCAATGTGTCTACCTGTATGGACGAAAATTGCAAATTTTCAAGGCCACTTCTCTCACCCAAATTTGCCATCAACCTACAACAACACTTGAATACATTCACACACCAATTTATGACATTAAAACCAAGCCAAAACCAATCTTATGCATGATATATCATCACTTGTATTTAAGTATTCAAACTTACCTATTTGTATAGTATAAGTTTATCAAAATTCAATCTACCATACCAAGCACATATATATTAAACATGATAGAACCACCTACACATATATTAATGAGTGAGCATATAATGCTTAGTAAGTTCTTATAATAGGAAATTAACATACCAATCATGTTTATTTAAAATAAGCTCTCATAGTATATCCGATCAATAAAATCAATAGCCTAACACATAAATCCTCATCAAACATGTTAGTTATGTAAATTCATATGAATACCAAGGAATATAGATGAGCTCATCAATATACTATTTCCTCATGTATGTATCTATCACTCCAAGTATCAAATGAATATATGAGTATCATATTCTTGTATTTCATGTATTTTTTATAATATTTTATCATGAATTCATATCATTTCATACCAAAACTTTACAGTTGAATCATTTAAAATATTGATGCATTCATGGCGAAACTATGAAGGAAAAGAACCATATACAGGTGTAAGAGCCCAAATCAGCTCGGGCCCGTGCAAACAAGATAAACCCAAAAACAAAATAAAAATCCAATCCAATTACAGTTCAAGTCTTTTTACATATAAGCCCAAATAGGAATACAAAAACCTAATAAACCTAAAGCTATAAATCCCAAACGGCCCAAAGACTTAAGCCAAGTAGGAAACCCTAGGGTTCCCTTAGCGCCGCAGCCCTCTAGCGCCGCAAGCTCCCACATCACTTATCTCCGTACGATGCATCACACCTACAAAAAGGATGATAATAACAGCAACAAAAAAAATAAAGACAGTTGTATTTTTTTTTCTTTATTAATTTTATTTTTATTTTGATTTCGACCTTTAAAAATATCAAAACAGACCATTGTAAGTTTGTAACATCCTGAAATTGGGCCTAGTAGGATTGAGCCCAATGGGCCTTAGGCGTAGTAGGGTTTAAAATTTTTAGAGAATAGGAGATCGGCTTAAGTGCAAGTTGGACCTTTAGATAAGTGATTTTGAAAGGTTAGGGGCTTCTATGAAGTCTCGGGATCAAATATTAGCTTTGGGGAAATTTTGGTTTTAGGTGAAAAAAAAAAACCACGAAAGTTGGCGGTAGGCCTTAAGAATAAAATGTGGAGGAAAATGACACAAGTGGTGTGTGTGGTGTAGTGGCAAAGTGGACGCCACAAGGAAGGAAGGAGGTCCAAGGTTCTAGTTGTAGCGTTTGCATTCCTTTTGATTATTTTTATTAAATGAATTTAGACCTTGGCCATAGGGTTATATTTAATTGCGCATGGTTTGAGGCACAAGGAGCTAGTTGGTAAAGTGGCTAGCAGGCGTGGATTATGTTATAAGGAGCCGGGTTCGAATCTCATGAGAAGCGGGGAGTATTTATTTTATGAGTGGATGGTAAGAGTTTCATTGAATTTAAACTCTACTAACGAAGGATCCCACATCGGAAAGATACAAGGAATGAAGGTGAAGAGCTAGCTATATAAAGAGCATGCGGAAGAAGGGTTAACATACCTTGGTGGGCGTTGGGCACAGGAGTGGTCGTGTGTGGTTTAGCACCAGTCTATCGGTGTGTAACTCTCTCTACTCTAGTTGTAGAGTGGCAAATGCCAAGTGATGGTCACAGTAATAGTAGCCACGAAGCGCGAAAGACGTGTAGGGCTTCAACGCGATAGTTGAGGCCATCAATAGTATTCTTGTGGGTTGGGGCTGCTTGGGCTGCGATGGGCTGAAGTGGGCCCAATGGGCCCGTAGGCCCAATTGGAATAAATTGTATGATGATATAGTATATAGTGAACTAGACTAGGTAGAACTTATATACGTGGATAGATTTGTGTTAGGTGGGCCACACGAGCGTGGGGGCCCAAATGGGCCGAAATCGAGTTTTAGGCCCAACAGTCCGACAGAGACCGAAAATGGTAGTTGAGTCGCTCAAGGCGACACTGGGCCTTCGGAAAGGCCATTCAGTCTGAAATTACAAAATACCCTTGGTGGGTAAATTACGAAAATACCCTTGGTGGGTAAATTACGAAAATACCCTTGGTGGGTAAATTACGAAAATACCCTTGGTGGGTAAATTACGAAAATACCCTTGGTGGGTAAATTACGAAAATACCCTTGGTGGGTAAATTACGAAAATACCCTTGGTAGGTAAAATTCCGCTATACCCTTAGAGGTTGGTTAGCTTGATTATGTTGTATATTATTATTCGATGGTAAGTCCGTTTCATTTACGAGTTCATTATTGATATATGATATCATGATCTCGATGTATGTGTTGTTAGATGCAATATTAACATGTTGGCATGAATTACATGATTTGCATATTGTACATGAGTCAAGATGACATGTATGGGTGATATGAGAGGAGGGGAGTATGATATCCGTGTCTTTGGGACACTGTGTCTTTGGGACACCGAGGTTTGGCACCTCCAGGTGGTTTGGTACCACAATGATATTTTGTGACTTTGGGTCACGTGAGGTTTGGCACCTCGGCCTCGTCCCAGTTGGCTTAGTACCACAATGGGTTGGCCCCACGATTGATTATCTGGGATTGACGCTTGATGATTTGGTATCACACGATGGGTTGGCCCCATCACCGGATTTGTGGCTGCGGTCACTAGTGATTTGGTATCACTTGTGTCTTTGGGACACCGGAGGTTTGGCACCTCATTGCGACACGTCCACGTGGTTTGGCACCACCGTGGGTTGGCCCCACTTATGAGATATGGGATCGTCGCTAGTGATTTGGTATCACACGATGGGTTGGCCCCATCATTGGATTATTTGTGATTTGGTCACGGTGGTTTGGTACCACAATATGGATATCGTGACTTTGGGTCACTAAAGTGGTTTGGCACCACCAATGGTTTGGTACCACGGGGTAGAAAAGGCGATATGGTTGGCTAGGATCGGTGCATTGCTTGCATTATTACGTTATGATATGTGTGTTGGCATGTTATCTAGGAGAGGGAATTACACATCTGAGTCTTGCGACTCACCTCTCCTTTGACATTTCAGTGACTCGTAGAGACGCGGACACGAGCCGGGATGGACTCGGGGTGCACATGCCATGCTTTAATAAAAGTGTTGCTCAGACTATTGAATTTGGGTACTTTAGCTTATTTACTTTACTTGGGTTTTATATTGGATTTGTAGAAGGCCTTTAATTTGTGTTTTGTGATGTTTATGTTTTAACTGGATTTTTAATATGCCTTAACAAAACAAGTTGGTATGAATTTTCCTAAAACTTGGAAAGATAATGATTTCAAAATTATAACGCAATGTGTTTTTAAACCATACCATCGGGTATCACACTAAGATTTGGAATAAAGAAGAACTCAAATGTTTTCTAACTTAAACACAATTCTCCACTAAGACAGAATGTTTTTGTAACAATGAGCAACAACTCAAACTTCTTAACGAGATAAACCTGTTTTGTCTACCCATCGAAGTAAGTTTTTAAAATTTTCAGATTTTCAACCACATCTTAAAATTTCAATCCAACCTACTCAAGTTTTCCTCAAATGCACAACCTAGCGAAGTGTTTTCACCAACTTTTAAACTCAAACCTAAACCTCTCAAAAACCTTTTTCCCTGTGACATACCAGACTCGGTCGTGGTGTGTAGACCGGGTTTGGGGTGTTACAATTGTGTTATTAGAGCCTAGGTTTCAAAAACTCTGCTGTGGGTTATGGGGTTCAAAAAAAGTTTGTTTGAAAATACATGTTGTTTGGAAGTATGGCACCTTGAGTCTCCGGCATCCAAACAGTAAGTTCCTTATTTTATGTTTGTTAAGACAATGTTATTTCTGTATTTTGGTATTTATTTTGTGTGTGCTGGTTTGGATATAGAAATTGTATGTATAAATATCGATTTGCTTTTGTGTTTAGTTGTCTAGTTATGAGAAAGAAGTTTTAGATTTGGTTTATTAGTGTTATTAGATCGAGTCTTGTGACGTGGCGTAGTGTGGTAGGTTAGGACGTGTGGTGTTAGTTAGTTGGAAATTTCGAGGACTAAATTTCTTTAAGGAGGGTAGATTTGTAACATCCCGAAATTGGGCCTAGTAGGATTGAGCCCAATGGGCCTTAGGCGTAGTAGGGTTTAAAATTTTTGGAGAATAGGAGATCGGCTTAAGTGCAAGTTGGACCTTTTAGATAAGTGATTTTGAAAGGTTAGGGGCTTTATGAAGTCTCGGGATCAAATATTAGCTTTGGGGAAATTTTGGTTTTAGGTGAAAAAAAAAAACCACGAAAGTTAAGGTGTAGGCCTTAAGAATAAAATGTGGAGGAAAATGACACAAGTGGTGTGTGTGGTGTAGTGGCAAAGTGACACCACAAGGAAGGAAGGAGGTCCAAGGTTCTAGTTGTAGCGTTTGCATTCCTTTTTGATTATTTTTATTAAATGAATTTAGACCTTGGCCATAGGGTTATATTTAATTGCGCATGGTTTGAGGCACAAGGAGCTAGTTGGTAAAGTGGCTAGCAGTGGATTATGTTATAAGGGAGCCAGGTTGAATCTCATGAGAAGGGGAGTATTTATTTTATGAGTGGACGGTAAGAGTTTGATTGAATTTAAACTCTCTTGTGAAGGATCCCACATCGGAAAGATACAAGGAATGAAGGTGAAGAGCTAGCTATATAAAGAGCATGCCAGGAGAAGGGTTAACATACCTTGGTGGGCGTTGGGCACAGGAGTGGTCGCAGCGCGGTTTAGCACCAGAGTCCTATCAGGTGTGTAACTCTCTCTCTACTCTAGTTGTAGAGCGGCAAATACCGAAGTGCTGGTCACGGTAATAGTAGTCACACAAGCGTGCGAGCGCGTGTGGGGCTTCAACGCGATAGTTGAGGCCATCAATAGTATTCTTGTGGGTTGGGGCTACTTGGGCGCGATGGGCCCAAGTGGGCCCAATGGGCCCGTTAGGCCCAATTGGAATAAATTGTATGATGATATAGTATATAGTGAACTAGACTAGGTGGAACTTATATACGTGGATAGATTTGTGTTAGGTGGGCCACACGGCGTTAGCCCAAATGGGCCAAATCGAAGTTTTAGCCCAACGGTCGGCAGTGAGACCGAAAATGGTAGTTGAGTCGCTCAAGGCTACACTGGGCCTTCGGAAAGGCCATTCCAGTCTGAAATTACGAAAATACCCTTGGTGGGTAAATTACGAAAATACCCTTGGTGGGTAAATTACGAAAATACCCTTGGTGGGTAAATTACGAAAATACCCTTGGTAGGTAAAATTACTGCTATACCTTTAGAGGTTGGTTAGCTTGATTATGTTGTATATTATTATTCTGATGGTAAGTCCGTTTCATTACGAGTTCTATTATTGATATATGATATCATGATCTATGATGTATGTGTTGTTAGATGCAATATTAACATGTTGGCATGAATTACATGATTTGCATATTGTACATGAGTCAGTATGACATGTATGGGTGATATGAGAGGAGGGGAGTATGATATCCGTGTCTTTGGGACACTGTGTCTTTAGGACACCGAGGTTTGGCACCTCCAAATGGTTTGGTACCACAATGATATTTTGTGACTTTGGGTCACCAGAGGTTTGGCACCTCGGCGTCTCGTCCAGTGGCTTAGTACCACAAATGGGTTGGCCCCACAGATTGATTATCTGGGATTGACGCCAGTGATTTGGTATCACACGATGGGTTGGCCCCATCACCGGATTTGTGACTGCGGTCACTAGTGATTTGGTATCACACTGTGTCTTTGGGACACCAGAGGTTTGGCACCTCATTGCGACTCGTCCCTGTGGTTTGGCACCACCGTGGGTTGGCCCCACTTATGAGATATGGGATAAATCGCTAGTGATTTGGTATCACACGATGGGTTGGCCCCATCATTGGATTATTTGTGACTTGGTCACGGTGGTTTAGTACCACAGTATGGATATCGTGACTTTGGGTCACCAAGTGGTTTGGCACCACCGGTGGTTTGGTACCACACGGGTAGAAAAGGCGATATGGTTGGCTAGGATCGGGTGCATTGCTTGCATTATTCTGTTATGATATGTGTGTTGGCATGTTATACCGGGAGAGGGAATTACACACTGAGTCTTGCGACTCACCCTCTCCTTTGACATTTCAGGTGACTCATAGACGCGGACACGGAGCCGGGATGGACTCGGGGTGCACATGCCATGCTTTAATAAAAGTGTTGCTCAGACTATTGAATTTGGGTACTTTAGCTTATTTACTTTACTTGGGTTTTATATTGGATTTGTAGAAGGCCTTTAATTTATGTTTTGTGATGTTTATGTTTTAATCGGATTTTAATATGCCTTAACAAAACAAGTTGGTATGAATTTTCCTAAAACTTGGAAAGATAATGATTTCAAAATTATAACGCAATGTGTTTTTAAACCATACCATCGGGTATCACACTAAGATTTGGAATAAAGAAGAACTCAAATGTTTTCTAACTTAAACACAATTCTCCACTAAGAGAATGTTTTTGTAACAATGAGCAACAACTCAAACTTCTTAACGAGATAAACTTTGTTTTGTCTACCCATCAAGTAAGTTTTAAAATTTCGGATTTTCAACCACATCTTAAAATTTCAATCCAACCTACTCAAGTTTTCCTCAAATGCACAACCTAGCGAAGTGTTTTCACCAACTTTTAAACTCAAACCTAAACCTCTCAAAATTTTTTTTTTTCATGTTTTTATTTTGATTTGACCTTTGGTGTGTAGATCAAAGCAGGGTGTTACAAAGTTTCTTCACAATTTTTGAATACAGATATATCAAAAAAGAGGTACATTTCATATTTTTATAGTCTACTTTGCTTAAAATATATTATACATATATCTAGAAATACGAAAAAGGGCATAAGTTTTCACCTTTTACGGCGATCGGAAGCCGAAGCCAAAGCATTTTCGAGCCGAAACCAAAATGTTTCTTACCCCTTTCAATTATTTTTTGAGAGGTTTTGGGTATTTCGGGGGGTAGATTTGGGCTTAGGGCACTCAAAGGGTTTCGAAACGACCATTTTTTAACCCTCTAACCACTGCGCATGACGGTAGAGCGGTGGCAAAGCACGGTGGCTCGATGGCCTGGAATTGGAGAATCAGAGAGCAAATCCCTTCTTCCCTTTTATTATGTTTTAAAAGCAAACAATAAATTATTTTTTAAACAAATTTTGCCTTTAATAGACGAGAGACACGACGCCATTTAAGCCTAAATGCAATAGCTTCAAAATGGCGCGTTGATCCGACTCGAATCCTGAGGATCCGCGTGTTTTACCTAAAAGTGGGGTATTTATGCGCGCGGCCCCTCCACTTTTGCAGCACATTGCGATTGGGTCTAGGGTTGCCTTTTGTATTATTTTTATTTTTCTAACTTGGCCATAAAGTTTTGTTTTATTGCATTTTGATCCTCCTTGAACGCCGTGTTTTAGGAACTTGGGTATTTTCACTTTTAATCCCCATTCGTTGAAGTGCGTTATATTTTAGTCCTCAATGTTGTTTTAATAATTTTACTTGTTTGTAAATTAACCCTTTGATTCTATTTTAATTCCAATTTCATCCTTTTTATCCATTTTGTGATTTTTATTACTTTATTATTATTACTTTAAATTCTCATTATTATTGATATTATTATTACTATTATTAATCAAGTATTACTATTATTATTCTTCTTGATCGCTACAAAGCAGTCTAGTTTTAATATTTATAAAGGAGTGATCGAACCTGTAGACTGACTGCGACAACGATAGAGGCAAGGGCACCTATTGGATAGTAGTATAGCTCAGGCAAGAATATCTTTATCGAACCCAAGGAACCTAAAAGTACTATTACTCACTTTCTTTCTATTATTTAGCTTAAAATATGGAGTGATTGGTTTATTAAACTAAAACAAATGAAATATTTAAACTAAATGCAAAGACAAAAGAAACGAAACTTTGGGAAAAGACTTTGAAGAAAACTCAATTCATAAAGACGATACCTTCGGGAAGAATCCACCTATGACTTCACTTATTATCTAACTTCCAATTCACATGATTTCTTTTACTTAGCTTGATCCGTGAGACTCCCTAACCTATATTAAACCTTCTCTCGAAGCGAATAATGTCTAACCTTAGGTTAATTAGTGGAACTCTCGTTCTCTTATAATAACCCCCTAAGGAAGCAGTAAATCGATCAATGGACTCCCATATTAGGTTTCACCCTAATCCGATAAAATCTCGTAACCCTATCTCTAGGCGCCCTATCAACTCCACTTAATTATGCTAGATTGACTCTTAGGCAGGGTCTATTCCTCCTCCACCTAAACACATCAGATAAATTTAAGCAACATAATTAAGAACAAATTAAGTATTTATCATATAAACCGAAAGAATTAAATAACAATTTCCATCATAGGTTTCATCCCCTTCAGGTATTGAGGGGTTTAGTTCATGATTAAACAAGAAAACATCTCAGAAGAAACATAAAACAAAACATAGGAAATCCTTAAAACCCCCTGAAGGAATTGAAGAGGAGATCCTCTATCTTGAGTAGAATTCTGACTCTTCGAGATGGATCAATTGGCTATCTTCGAGTAATTCCCTAAGTGAGTAAAGCTCTGGCAGAAAAACTCTGCTAAAACCTGACGCCCTTGAATTGCTACCTTGGATTGTTTATATAGATGTT
Organism: Gossypium rotundifolium; assembly: GCA_025506655.1. Classification (NCBI taxonomy): domain Eukaryota; kingdom Viridiplantae; phylum Streptophyta; class Magnoliopsida; order Malvales; family Malvaceae; genus Gossypium; species Gossypium rotundifolium. The sequence goes on along the minus strand of CP106723.1, from coordinate 62,352,992 downwards.
TGTGATGCTTTACTTCGCTCCTAAGTACTCGTAATTCAGGTATAATTTGTCCTAGGTGTTTGAGTGGACTTAGGATTGCATTTCTTGGGCTCCAAGCATCCAATTCGAGTGAAATTGCTCTTTTCTGTGGCAGGGGCACAACTTTGACATGCCCGTGTAAATCGTGGTCTAACCCGTGTCTCCATCCTGTCGATTTAGACACGACTATGACACGCCCGTGCAATATATTGGTAGAGGCCGTGCTTTGATTCTGCCATTTGGGAATGGCCATGTAGATCACTAGGCACGCCCGTGCATGGACTTTATCGATGGGAAAATGGCCGTGTGAATCGAGGTAAGGCCGTGGTCTAGATAAATATCGAGGCACGACCATGTGGCACAAAGTCTAGGCCGTGCTGACTTCTTGGGTCAGCCCATTTTGGTTCGTTTTATGCCCGTTTTGCATTCTTTTTATCCTTGGGTGCTTTCCTGAGTATAAGACACGAAAAGAAAGGATTAAGAGCACCTTTTTACATAAATTAAGGATAAATTCATCCAGAAGCATACTAAATGTATGATTAAATGTGTTACTTTTATGGTTTATCAAATACCCCCACACTTAAGCTTTTGCTTGTCCTCATGCAAAATTCTCAACTTACAATTAAAATGAATTTTCCAGAATTCATAATTCCTATTGATATTGTCTCATCATATTTCATAGATAATTTATACATGGATGATTTAATTGGAAGTGCCCTAAAGTTTCAATTACGATAAGTCATACCTTTTTAGCCTGGAACTGTAGGTATCTCCCCTTATCTAAGTAATTACCTTTGATTCAAAACCGACAAGGACTAGCATCCTCACTAAAGATTCACTCAAATCACTCAAAAAGTGTTAAGGTTCAAGAATAAGCACTCTAAGTCGAACTTGAAAAGTTAATCCCATAAGCTTGCCTGTAAATCAAATCTCCAACACTGTATATGAGATGATAAACTGATCAAAAGGTCTTTATTAGGGTTGTAACGGGGCTAGGGTTAAAGGTGTGGATAAAGGCTAAATTAGAAGGTTAGAATGGAGATCGAATTAACCAATTACCTAACTAGAAACAATGAACTAATATAAGTACTTACATCAATTAAAAGCTAATAGGAATACTATAATACTTCAATACGAGCTCTTCTTCAACAATTGGAATTTAGATACATGAGCTCTAAACTTTGATTTTGTTTTTTTTTAGAACAAACTAAAACATTACATCATAAATGATAAATGTAACTAGGGAACTAATATAATTTGGTAATTTAATCAAATCAAACCTCGATTAAAGGGTAGTCAAAAGGATGATGAGAACAATATAAAGGGATTTTGGGTTGATATTAGTGGGTTAATTTGTAAAGGTAGGCTTTTTAGTGGAGTGAATGGGTTAAACCTAGGTGCCTTTATCATCTCAGTATATCAAATCATTATTGTGGTCTCGACATGTATAAACGAGGCAAGTTCTAGAATAACAATTCAAAGTTGACACACTCATAATCAATAAAGTGAGCAAGAAAAAGAATATATGCTCTATATGGCTCAAAGTCTCACAAAAAATTATCGGTGTTTTTGACATCAATCCCTATAGATTTCAAATTTCAAAGTAATACTCAGGTTTAGTTCGACAAGCTATCAATTTTTATTTTGGAAAAATAGACTTATCATGTTTGATTCTCTAGTATTCTTCAAATTTAATCATCAATGCACAATTAACTATGACTTAATCTAAAACATCTCAATAAGAATCATAAGTCATTAGAAATTTCATCCTAATTAATAATATGAGAATAATTCTTAAGATCAAGACTAATTTCAGGGTTTTGAGAATTATGCAAAAAGTTACACCCCACACTTAAGATGTACATTGCCCACAATGTACAAAGATAGATAATGAAATTTATGTGCCAAATAAAAAATATAAATGGGGAAAGTAATACTCCCTGAAATCTGGATGATCCTTGGTGTCTCTGGTAGTGGTGATGGCATTTTCTATGGGCCTGGTGAAGTGGCTACCGGGAAGCAAATTACTAGATAAAGAAATTCGATAGCCTATGAAGATATAGCCAAGAGATCTAGGGAAATAATAATACTATACTAATAATATAATTAAAGATTAAGGAAATAAAATGAAGAAGACTAAGAAGAAAATTGAAATTGAAAGAAAAGACTAATGGACTAAGGAGTCCTTATTGTTGGATGGTTTGTGAAGTGGGTATGTCTTCTAAGGCTGTGGCGTGTGATTTCCTCGTAGCCTTTAGAACCAAAACCAAGAAACTAATATGAAATAAATTAATTTAAGCAGGAAATAAGTAAAGATAAGGAAAATAAAGGAGACGAGAAAATAAAAATAGAACCTAAAAGGTTTTTGAGACCTTTGGCTTGTCAATTAAGTGAAGCTATCGGCATGAACTCATGTTGAGGTTTCCTTTAAGGAGGTGATGCTTACGTTTCTTCGGCATGATCTTTGTGTTGCTCAAGTTTCTTGGATCTTTTCTATGTATAGGAAGAAAAATTTGAAAGAAAAAGGAAAGAAGAAATAAGAAAAGAGATGGGACAAAGAAGATGGGGTGTGGAGATTTAAATAGGATTTCAAATCTGGTACGTTCCCACGCCTGTGTATCGAGGGTGTGTCCTCTCACACGGCTGTCTAGCACGACCATGGCTAATGGCGTGTTGCTTCTTACATGCCCGTTTCTTAGTCAGCCACGCCTGTTTTGAGAAAGTCAGTAGCGTCGCGGTTCAAAGGCACACTCGTGTTGTTCTTATCGATGCTTGTGCTTTAGGGTTGTTGGGCTCGTGACATCGCAGAGTGGTTGGACTGGCTTGCACGACCTTACTCCTGTCAGTGTGGTGGTTTTAGTGGTCCACACGGCCACGGACACGGCCATGTGTAAGGCCGTGTGGTCTGGAAATCTACACTTTTGTGTTAGTTTCCAACTAAATACTTAGGAAAGAAGGATGGAAAGAAAAGAAACTGAAATCAAATTTGAAAATAAATAGTGTTAATGTTGGGTTGTCTCCCGAGAATCGCTCGTTTATAGTCTTAAGCTAGATTGTCCTTGTGTTTGAAAATTTTTAGGGAGGTTTAAAGGTTTGAATATCTTCCCTCATACTTACGATTTTATTTTCATGACAAGATTGTAATTGAGAAGCATTTACCTCGAATTTGTCGAATTTTGGGTTACTTACCTTGACTGTGTTGTGGTGGAAGATTTTGTGTACCTTGGTGAGGATTTCTCCCTTTGCCCTCGAGTCTGTTGAAGTGATGTGAAGCCTGGTTTTGTCTAACAGCACCTGGTCTACTATTTTAAAGTGATTGGATGTTCCTATGATCTCTTCTGGTGATTCATTAGGTTTTACATCGTGTGGATCGACTTTTCTTTGGTGTATATCTTTCGTTCTTCTAAATTATTGATCGTATGCTTCTATGTTGACTCAGTTTTGATGTTTCGTAATGTTTCCTGCGATGGAGGTTGAATAATTTGATTATCTATTGAAACGTCTTTCTTACCTTCATCTTCTGTGGTTCTAGCTGAGCCGAGAGCTTAGAGATTGACTGATTCATCTCCTACACGAAGTATGAGTTCTCATGTGGAAACATCGATTTTAGTCTTAGCAGTTACAAGAAAAGGTCTTCCTAAAATTAAAAGGATTGAATTTTCCTCATCCACATCTAAAATAACAAAATCTACTAGGAAAACAAATTTATCGATTTTGACTAAAACATCTTCAATAATGCCCCTAGGGATTTTGACAGTTTTATCAGCTAGTTGAATACTCATCCTAGTTTGTTGGGACTTCCCTAGACCTAGTCATTTAAATAGTGCATAAGGCATAACATTTATACTTGCCCCTAAATTAGCTAACGCATTATCAATAGTCAAACTACCAATTAAGCATGGAATCGTAAAACTCCCTGGATCTTTTAATTTTTTTGGTAGCCTGTTCTATAGCATAGTTGAGCATGTTGCGTTTAATTCCACATGGTGTTCTTCATCTATTTTACGTTTGTTCGTCAAGAGCTTGCTTAAGAATTTCCTTGCATCGCGCATCGAAAAAGAGCTTCAAGAAGAGGTAAGTTAATATGTAATTTCTTCAAGAGTTTTAGAAACTTCTTGAATTGTTCCTCCGAATCATCTTTTTCAATGCTTGGGATAAGGTATCACGAGGTTGGTATTCTTTGATTACCGATTTTGGCTTTTCTTGAGCTACCTCGGTCTTATCCTTCTTTTCTTACCGATGTGGGTCTATCTACTTCGGTACCCTCTTGAGTTGTAATGGCTTGGATTTGCTCTTTTGGGTTTATTTCTGTGTTGCTTGGTAGACGTCTTTGTTGGCATTCAGAAATTAACTTTGTCAGGTGTCCCACTGACCTAGTAAGCTTTCCAACTTGATTCTCAAGTCCTTTCATCGACTTTTGTTGCTCATCAAGGTTTGTATTAGTCTTTTGGAGATGAGATTCTCGTGGCTGCCATGAATTTTATCAGCATCTCTTCAAGGCTTGATTTTTTTTCCTATGGGTAGGGCTGATTTTGATAATTTGGAGGAGGTTGCTGCCTTTGAATTCCTTGATTTCCTTGTCCTCTCCATGAAAATTTTGGGTGGTTCCTGCAACCTAGGTCATAAGGATTACTATAAGGATTATTATTGGATCTGAAATTGTTACCTATATAGTTTGTCTGCTCCTGGTTGGTAGGGTGGGTACTCAGCATTTGCCACATTCCCGTTTGCTTCGCATTGCATTACTGGATGTACCTGTGAAGAACATAAATTATCAAGTTTTTTATTCATTAACTCTACCTGTGTTGACAGTATTGTCACTGCGTCTATGTTGGAAACCCCAGCTGATTTTGTCAGTTTTGCCCTTGTGATTTGCCATTGATAAGTGTTCAATGACATCTCTTCAATAAAATCATAGGCCGCTTCAGGAGTTTTGTTGTTTAGAGTTCCACCGACTGATAAATCAATCATTTGCCTTGTTGAAGAATTCACATCATTGTAAAAAGTTTGGACTTGAAGCCACAAAGGTAATCCGTGGTGTGGGCATCTTCTTAGGAGATCCTTGTATCTTTCCCATGCATCATATAATGTTTCTGCATCATTCTGCACAAAAGAAGATATGTCATTCCTAAATTTGGCTGTTTTGGCTAGTGGGAAATACTTTAAAAGAAATTTTTTGGTCATTTGGTCCCATGTAACGAGTTCAACCACTGCTTTGCTTTATTCCTTAATGAAAAAGGAAATAACCGAAGACGTATGGCATTATTAGAAACGTCATTTATTTTGAAAGTATCACAGAACTCTAAGAAATTAGGTATATGAGGATTTGGATCTTCGTCCTGCAATCCATCAAATTGAACAAACTGTTGAATCATTTGTATTGTGTTAGGTTTTAATTCAAAATTATTAGCAACTATAGCAGGCCTAACAATACTAGATTCTACTCCTGTCAAATTAGGTTTAGCATAATCATACATAGTACGCGGAGCATTTTGATCTTGCATATCAGGCGGATTATTTTCGGCCATCCCTTCAGTAGGATTGGATCTGTCTTGTTGTTCTTCTCTTTGGTAGTCTAGAGCTCGTCTAATTTCTCTGTGATTTTTGTGAGTGGTAGCTTCAATATCATTGTCGTATTCTAATGGTCCTTTAGGGTTTCTTCTAGTCATAAACTAGAGGTACCTTGCAAGTTTAATAATAAAAAAGAAGGATTAGAAAAATTAGAAATTTAATAAAAAGATAAAAATTAGAAATAATGGCTAAAGTAATAAAAATAGAGTTTTCGTAATATTTTAGAAGTTCCCCGGCAACAGCGCCAAAAACTTGATCACTGCAAAACTGTCTAGTTTTATTATTTATAAAAGAGTGATCGAACACAGAGATCGATTGCGAAAACGATAGAGGCAAGCACACCTATCGAACAAGAGTATAGCTCAGGCAAGAATATCTTTATCGAACCCAAGGAACCTAAAAGTACTATTACTCACTTTCTTTCTATTATTTAGCCTAAAATATGGAGTGATTGGTTTATTAAACTAAAACAAATGAAATATTTAATCTAAATGCAAAGACAAAAGAAATGAAACTTTGGGAAAAGACTTTGAAGAAAACTCAATTGATAAAGACAATACCTTCGGGAAGAATCCACCTATGACTTCACTTATTATCTAACTTCCAATTCACATGATTTCTTTTACTTAGCTTGATACGTGAGACTCCCTAACCTATATTAAACCTTCTCTCGAAGTGAATAACGTCTAACCTTAGGTTAATTAGTGGAACTCTCATTCTCTTATAATAACCCCTTAAGGAAGCAGTAAATCGATCAATCGACTCCCATATTAGGTTTCACCCTAATCCGGCAAAATCTCGTAACCCAATCTCTAGGCGCCCAATCAACTCCACTTAATTATGCTAGATCTACTCTTAGGCAGGGTCTATTCCTCCTTCACCTAAGCACATCAGATAAATTTAAGCAAGATAATTAAAAATAAACTAAGTATTTATCATATAAACCGAAAGAATTAAATAACAAATTCCATCATAGGTTTCATCCCCTTCAGGTATCTGAGGGGTTTAGTTCATGATTAAACAAGAAAGCATCTCAAAAGAAAAGATAAAACAAAACATATGAAATCCTTAAAACCCCCTGAAGGAATTGAAGAGGAGATCCTCCATCTTGAGTAGAATTTCGACTCGTCGAGATGGATCAATTGGCTATCTTCAAGTAATTCCCTAAACGAGTAAAGCTCTGGCAGAAAAACTCTGCTAAAACTGACGCCTTGAATTACTGCCTTGGATTGTTTATATAGACGTTTAGGATGCTTTACTTTGCTCCTAAGTACTCGTAATTTGGGTATAATTCGTCCTAGGTGTTTGAGTGGACCTAGGATTACGTTTCTTGGGCTCCAAGCATCCAATTCGAGTGAAATTGCTCTTTTCGTGGTAGGGGCACGGCCTTGACACGCCCGTGTAAATTGTGGTCTAGGCTGTGTCTCCATCCTATTAATTTAGGCACGGCTATGACATGCCCGTGCAATATATGGGTAGAGGTCGTGCTTCGATTCTGCCATTTTGGGAATGGCCGTGTAGATCACTAGGCACGCTGTATGTGGACTTAATTGATGGGAAAATGGCCGTGTGAATCGGGGTAAGGCCGTGGTCTAGATGACTATTGAGGCATGGCCGTATGGCATGAAGTTTAGGCCGTGTTGACTTCTTGGGTCAGCCCATTTTGGTTCGTTTTAAGCCCGCTTTGTATTCTTTTTATCCTTGGGTGCTTTCTTGAGTATAAGACACGAAAAGAAAGGATTAAGAGCACATTTTTACATAAATTAAGGATAAATTCATCCAAAAGCATACTAAATGTGGGATTAAAATGTGTTACTTTTACGGTTTATCACTACTATTGTAATCATTATTTTAATATTACTACTATTATTATTATTAGTATTATTATTTTTTGTAACATCCGAGATTTAAGGGTTTTGCATTTATTATGTTTCTATGTGTTGGCATGCCTTTGTTAATTTGTTAGGTTAGGGGGCCCGGGAAGGGCTCGGGGTTAAGCCAAAGCCTTGGCAAAAAATTTAGTTTTAGGCAATTTAGGAGAGAGCTGGCTGGGATAGGCTTTATGAGTTATTGCTTATGATTAGTTGACACAAGAATTGGAGTAATAAAGTGGCATGAAATGCCACTTAAGAGGAAGGAAAGTGACACCACAGGGGAGCAGCGAGGGAGCAGGTTTGAGTCGCGTAGTTTGTTTTTGGGAATTCTTTTTGGCGTCTGGATGGGAGGTGATGGATTCAGCTAGGGACCATGAAGAGTATGAGTGGACTAATTTAAATGTTTCAAATGGGAGGCCAATAGTGAAGGATGGAGTTTGAATCATTCGAACTAAATTAAATGGGTAATGGAGAGGGAAAATAGGAGAAAATCGTGGAAGGTGTTGGGGTACTAGAGTTGGCCAAATTTGGGGATTTGGTGGAGTGGAGTTTCGGCTAGGGGTGTATGGGTTAGTAAATTTTGGCATTGTGGTTGGGTGGAGCTGAAGTGAACTGTATGCCTTGTGTGGTTAGGTGCCAAAAGTCCTAAGGAGCTTTTTAGTTTCATTTTGAGGCACTTTCAGTTTCAGGTGTGTGTGTGTGTGAGCCGATTCTTCTAAAGGTATTTTTGAGAGGAGTGATAGCAATCAATCCTAGAAGTCTTTTACTCTCTTTTGAAATCGGTGAGCATTTGCTTTTCTTCTCCTAGTTACCAAACCGAAATCATCTCTTGGGGAATCTCACGTTCGGCATCCTTTCTTCTTCCAACCAAAAGCCGAAACTTCAACCCTCTCTTTTTCTATTGTTCATACTCATTTTACATTTCATATTCCCTTAGCCAAACCCTCCTATCACCTTCTCCTCTCCAATGTTTTATTCTCCTATTTCTTCTACTCAAGCCGAAATCTATTTCTCTTTTCTCCTCTTTGAATTTTACATTCACTCTTTCTCTATAGCCGAATCTCTGACTATTCATTTCTCATCATTCGTTCAGTGGATTGCCAACACTCATTCTCCTAACCCTCTCGACTGGTTCTTTTTGTTTGGGGTAAGTATTCTTCTTCTTTTCTGATTCTTCCTTATTCTCTTGCTCGTTATTAACCGAAGGGGGTTACTTGGTGATTTGGGTGTTGTGGCTGAGTGTAGGAGGGGATTGGTTTTCGTATTATTTGTACTTCTGGCTAATGTTTGAAGAATCATTGGGGATAATCGGATTTGGTCAATCAAGGGACTTTGGCGACTCCTTAATCCAAGTTTAGTAGCCTCTGATTTCTATCAATCTAAGTAAGAAACCTCTTCATCTTGAGCATATATTCTTATTTTGCTTCAATGCCTTAATCCGATTTTTTGACCAAGATATCTTTCATGGAATCGAATACCAACCATGTAAAGGAAGGGGTTGGACTCGTAGTCCCAGCCCCTAAGTTCAAGAAGCGTGCTATTTCGGCAGTACGAGACTAGCCACCGGGTTGTGGACGGGGCTGTCGTCTCTGCTAGCGAGAGTGTCAACATAGAAAGCATAGTATTGCGTGCTATAAGGTGTGTAAAATTTCAAACTCTGTTATTAATGTGTGTTATTAAGCTGTTTTTAATTTGAAAGGTCAAGTATTTGGTTAGAAAGTCATTATACCCTTGTGGGTAAAGTGGGAATACCCGTAAGTGATTATAACTTTTATTAATGGGTATGAAAATGTATCTCAGAATCATCACTTTGTTGAGAGCATGTTGCATTCATTTGATATGTATGTTTTGCATGGGTTTGGTATGTGATCCAAGGGGAAGTGTTAGAGACAGTCATAGTGGTTTGGTACCACAAGTGGGTTGGCCCCACATATATCTGATTCGGTGACCATGTCTCAGTGGCTTGGTGCCACGGTGATTTAATACCATGCATATATATATATCTATGATTCAGTGACTCGTCCCAGTGGTTTGGTACCACAGGGGGTTGGCCACACATATATTCATCAGGGATTGTCACGGTGGTTTGGTACCACGGTGGGTTGGCCCCACATATGTTAATAGTGACTCTGTCACAGTGATCTAGTATCATAGTGGTCTGAAACCACGAGTGGCTTGGTGCCACATATGAGGTGTGTAGTGGATGGAGGGTTGATTGTAGAAATCCTCACGGTATGGTATATGGTATGGTGTGTAGAGGACGGAAAATTAGGTTGGGCTGGGATACATTACATTTATATTTGTGTATGCTATGTGAGAGGGCTAAGGCCTATGTGCGATTTGGGCTTTAGGCCATTTATGTGACATAAGGGGATTTACACACTGAGTCGTGGTGACTCACCCCTCTGCTTAATTTTGCAGGTAATGAGTAGATCATGTATCTAGGAGTTGAGGCAAACTCGTGGAGGCCATAAAATGTTTCTTTTCATAAACTCATTTCCTTTATACAAATTATTTTAATTGGGGATTTTGTTATGTAAAATGCTACCCCCATAGATTGGCTAGCACTCGTATCTATGAAGAAAATCTCGATCAGAGATCATAATACAATGAGTGTTGGTGGTTATCTAACAAGGAGGCTTGGTTATGGTAGAGTAAAATGAAAGGAGAAAGAGGAATGATATCAAATAAAAGCGAACTCCTTCCTTACTAACTGAGGAACCGCACAACAACCAATTTTCCCTCGAGTCAGAAATAAGTTGTGAGAGCAACAGAGATTTAGTCTAATATTCAAATGTTACTCTTAAATATTTCGACTTAAGAGAGAAGAGCAAAGAAAAAGAGATGATGAAGGAAAGATTGTGTTACCTAATATTCGAAAGAAACCTAAATAGGAGATTTGACACCTAACACCAATGATGAATCAAATGGAAAGATATGATTCGACAACTAACGAACCCTCAAGCTTTAGTCCACCAAATGATTGGCTAATGGTGAAAGGTATAGAAATAAATAAAAAGAGAGAATGCTAAGAAGTAAGTTTCGCCAAAAAAATAGAATAAGAAGAAACCAAACGAAAAGAAAAGCAAATGGGTTAGCTGAGGTTCGGCTATAGAGAAAAGGGTGTAGAAAGAGAGTGATTCGGCTAAGGTATAGGGAGTCAAATAGAATGGAAGGGTGTGGAATAAAATGATTTGGTCAAGAGAAGAAAGAAATAGAGGTGCTACGAAGAAAAGAAAGAAACAAAAGAAGTAGGATAAGAGTTGAAATTCGACTATAATACAAGTGAAAAGAAAGATGGAGAGAAAAGTTGGAGAGATTCGGCACAAGCACAAACAAGATGAGTAGCAAACCCAAAATGCCTTCAGAGTAAAAACACCAAATCGACAAAAAGAAAAGCTAAAAAAAGACTATGGCATTGGAAACATCACTCTAAATGGTTCGGTTGCTACTACACTACCAAAAATGCCGAAATTCCCTAGCCAACTACATCTTATAGCCGAAATTCTCCCCCCACAACTCCCACATTCGGCCAACTCTCCTCCCCCTCACCAAATCCCTTGTTTGGCGCCACCAAACCCTCTCCATCACCCTTTTAAATTTGTTTGACCACTTCAACTCCTCAATCTCCTCTCCACCACCCGTTTTGAACTGGTTGACCAATTCAAACTCTTCCTAGAAGAGTTCAACGCTAACTCCACCACCTTCTCTTCCTAGCACCAAAAAGAAACTCCCAAAATGCAACATGTGGGATTCAAACCCACACCCCTTTAATGCTCCCCTATAACGCCAACCACTAGGCCAACCTACAACTTGTGACATCAAATTACAATCAACCATACTTAAAGCCTGCATCCACAAGCTCTCCCCCTAGAGTGCCCTAAAAAGCAAAATTCCAAAGCACTGACATGAACTCGAGCCTCTCTAGGACCCCCAAACACACCTAACTAGCAAGCTAAGCGATCCAAACACATAGCATAACACAAAACACAGAACCCCTAATTCTAGGATGTTGCAGTTCTACCTCATTTAAAGAAATTTCGGCCTCAAAATTTACTTTGTCAAAAGAGATGAGGGTATTGTTGCCACATTGCCTCCTCCGACTCCTACGTGGCTTCCTCTGAAACGTGATTACGCCATAAAACTTTAACCAGTGGAACCGATTTCCTTCTCAACACCTTAACATCTCGATCTAGAATCTGCACTGGCTCTTTTTGAAATGACAGATAAGGTCTAACCTCAATTTCTTCCACTGACACTACGTGAGATGGATCCGAACGATAGCACCTTCACATAGAAACATGGAATGCACTATGGATCTGACTCAACTCCGGAGGTAACTCAAGCTGATAAGCTACTAGTCCCACACGTTTCGACACTCGATAAGGCCCGATGAATCTAGGAGCTCAACTTGCCTTTTCGTCCAAATCTTAGAACCTTCTTCCAAGGTGAGACTTTCAGAAAGACCCGATCACCCACTGAGAATTCTATTTCTCTATGCTCCAGATCTACATATGATTTTTGCCTATCGAAAGCTTCTTTCAACTGAGTACGAATCAACTTTAACTTTTTCCCCAGTCTCTGAGATCAATTCTGGACCCAACAACTGTCGTTCACCCAACTCTGCCCAACAGGTAGGGGTACGAAACCTACGTCCATACAACACCTCGTAGGGTGCCATCTGAATGCTGGACTGATAGCTGTTATTGTACGCGAATTCAGCCAAAGGAAGAAAATCCTCCCAACTACCTCTGAAGTCGATTACACAACCCCTTAACATGTCTTCCAGAATCTAAATTACCCTTTCTGACTGACTATCAGTCTGTGGGTGAAACGCTGTGCTGAAATCTAGCTTTGTACTCAAAGCTTCATGCAACGCCTTCCAGAACCGTGATGTAAACCTACGATCCCTGTTTGATATGATAAACACAGGTACCCCATGAAACCTCACAATTTCTGCCACATACAGCTTGTCTAACTTCTGCAATGAATAGTCGGTATGAACTGGTATGAAGTGTGTTGACTTCATCAACCGATTGGCAATCACCCACACTAAATCTTTCGTAGTAGGCGTCAGAGGTAGCCCACTAACAAAATCTATCGTTATCCTCTCCCTCTACCAAAGTGGAATCTTCACCGGTTGTAGAAATCCCAAAGGCAATTGGTGCTCGCCTTCACTTGCTGACAAGTCAAAAACTTACCCACAAACTCGGTAACTTCCCACTTCAACCCTGGCCACCATTACTATTCCCGTAAGTCTTGATACATTTTACTTACACCGGAATGCATAACGTATGAGCTATTATACACTTATCATCAGTCTCAGCTCTAAATCCCTCGGCATACAAATTCTTCCATGAAAACACAATACCCCTTCACTGTTCAGACTAAAATCCCATGGCTCTCCACCTTCCACTTGCTGGAGTCAAGTACTTAACACTTCGTCTAATAGTTGCTTCTCTTTAATCTGACTTACCCAAGTTGGTTTCTCCTAAAGTTCGGCCAACAAGCCACCATCTTCATACAAACTAAGATAAGCAAACATTGCCCTCAAATCTGATATCACCTTACAACTCAACGCATTTGCCACTACATTAGCTTTACCTTGGTGATATTCGATCGAGCAGTCATAGTCCTTCAACAACTTAATCCACCTCTACTACCTTAAATTCAACTCCTGTTGGGTAAGGAGATATTTCAGGCTCTTATGATCCGTATAGATAACCGACTTTTCCCCACATAGGTAATGTCTCCATATCTTCAGGGTGAACACTATAGTAGCTAATTCCAAGCCATGAATGGGATAATTCGCTTTATATGGCATTAATTGTCGAGACACATATGCTACTACCTTCCCTTATTGCATTAGCACACATCCCAAACCTGTGTGCGATGCATCACAATAGATGACAAATTTTTTCCCAGCCTCAGGTTGAATCAACACTGGTGCCTCAGTCAAGATCTTATTTAGCTTTTCAAAGCTTCCCTGCTACTTATCGGCCCAAACAAATGGTACCCTTTTTGCAATAACTTGGTAAAGGTGCAGCAATCAACGAAAACCCCTCAACGAATCTTTTGTAGTATCTAGCCAAACCCAGAAAACTTAAAATTTCTTACACTAACTTCGGTGGTTTCAAATCCAATACAATTTTAATCTTCGGGATCAACCCTAATCCCCTCAACAGAAACAACATGCCTAAAAAGGTCACTTCCTTCAGCAAAAATTCACACTTGTTGAATTTGGCATATAGTTGCTTCTTCCTCAAAATCTGTAGAACCACCCGAAGATGCAAATCATGCTCCTCCTTAGTCCTTGAGTACACCAAGATGTCATCTATGAATACCACCACAAATCGGTCCAGATTGGGTTGGAAGACCCGGTTCATCATATCCATAAAAGTAGCTGGTGCATTCGTCAATCCGAACGACATCACTAGAAACTCGTAATGCCCATAATGCATTCAAAAGTAGTTTTATGAATATCTGCCTCATTGACCCTTAACTGATGATACCCTGATCTCAGATCTATCTTTGATAAAATTAAAGCTCCTCGCAACTAATCGAACAAGTCGTCAATCCTTGGTAATGGGTATTTGTTCTTGATAATCAACTTGTTCAGTTGGCGATAGTCAATGCACATTCGCATCGACCCATCCTTCTTCTTAATGAACAATATCGGTGCTCCCCACGGAGACACACTTGGTCGGATAAAACCACGGTCCAACAGCTCCTGGATCTGAGCTGTAAGTTCTACCAGCTCTTTCACGCCATCCTATATGGGGCGATGGACACCGGAGCCATTCCTAGCAACAGCTTAATGCCAAATTCGACCTCTCGATCTAGAGGCACACCCGAAAGCTCTTCAGGAAAGACATCCGAGAATTCTTTCACCATTCTAACATCCCCTACAGACACTTCCTCAGCATCTAGAGCGCTAATGAAAGCTAGGTACACCTCGCACCTGTAACAACCCGATTTAGGGCCTAGTCGGGATAGTGGTGCGAGGCCATGAACCCGAGGTAAAATTATGAGTTTTCCAGGTTTATGCCATGTTTGCATACTAGTATGAAAGTTTTGTAAAGCAATTTTATTAAGTTAAGGTCAATTGGTCCAAAAAGGACTAAATTGCAAAAGTTTCCAAAATATAAGTTTCTAGAAGCTTTTTATATGAAATAGCTCAAGATTAATAATTGAGAGTCCTTAAGTAGCAATTTTCCCAAAATTTAATTTTTTGACAAAATTGGCCTTAAGAGACTATTATGGAAATTTTTAAGAGGAAGGGCATTTTGGTCATTTGGCCTCATTAGTGATTAAAATATGATAAAGTTGAGAAAAATTCACACATCTTCTTCCTTGTTGCTGTCGAAAATTTGGAGACACCATAGCTAGGGTTTTTCATTTTTTTTTCAAGCTCATAGTAAGTTCATCTTAGCCCCGTTTTTAATATTCTTCCTATTTTTGAAGTACCCGTATTATGAATTAGCTAATTTTAGCTATAAAATGAGCAAAGATGCATGTTCAAAAATTTACCCTTGAATGACATGCTTGTTAAATGATGTTTTATGGTAGTTTAAGAGAGTTTGATGTTAGATAAACATCTTTTCCTTAATGAATTTCATGAAAAATGGTAGTAGGGACCATTTTATAATGATTATAAAATTGGTCATACCTACTAGAAATAGTGAGAATTGATGATTGTTATAGAAGAGAAAATGATTCAGTTGAGCATGAAGTTTAAGAAAGTTGCATGAAAATCATTTTATGAGAATTGGGTCAAAAGTGCAAATATTAGAAGTATACGGGCAAAATAGTAATTTTTCCAAAGTATGAGTTATGAGTCAATTTAGTCAATATGGTTATTAAATGATCTATTTATAATTATAGATCAAGAAAAATGAAGCTCGGGTCAAAACCGAGGCAAGAACAAAGTCGAGGACTAAATTGCACATTTACATACATTTTGTATATTAAGGTAAGTTTGTATGATTTTTAAGCTTTATGATTATTATCATTAAATTGCTTAATATAATGTACAATAATCGTATGAAATGATTATGTTATGTTCAAGCAAGAAATCATGATGATAAGTTCGAGCAAGACCCGACGGGAGATGAATTTCCCAGGATACTCGATCTACCACACAAGTTATCATGTAAGTCCAAGGCAAGCTTGGCATTGGTCAAGATATCATGTAAGTTCAAGGCAGGCTTGGCATTGATCAAGATATCATGTAAGTCCAAGGCAAACTTGGCATTGATCAAGTTAGCAAGCAAGTTATCATGTAAGTCCAAGGCAAGCTTGGCATTGATCCAGATATCATGTAAGTCCAAGGCAAGCTTGGCATTAATCAAGTTAGCAAGCAAGTTATCATGTAAGTCCAAGGTAAGCTTGGCATTGATCAAGATATCATGTAAGTCCAAGGCAAGCTTGGCATTGATCAGGTTAGCAAGCAAGTTATCATGTAAGTCCAAGGCAAGCTTGGCATTGATCAAGTTAGAAAGCAAGTTATCATGTAAGTCCAAGGACTCAAGCTTGGCATTGAGTATGTTATCAAGAGCAAGACTTCATATAAGTCCATTTCAAGACATGGCCTTGAAACCAAGATGAGATAACCCATGTAAGACCATGTCTAGGATATGGCTTTGGCATCATATTATGTGGGAAGAGATTTAGTATCTTCGGTTATTCACAGAAATTCATCGGGCAAATGAGTAAGCTAAAAGGAGATAGCAAGAAAGCTAAGAAAGTAAAGTTAGTATCAAGATGAAGTTAGATGAAGTTGAGTATTATTCATGTTGTGAATGAGAAAGTAGATATCATGATTATTATTATAGTATACTGATCAATGTGATCAAGTGATATAGGTATCATGGTTACCTTACAAGTATGATAATAGTAAGTGTCATGAGACATGTAAGAATCTATATGAGTAAGTAGGCTCTTTAGCTGAAATTCATGATACCATTGTTTATGTGAAATGGTTTATATTAAGCAATGATGATGCTTAGAGTTGTTACATGCAAACTTACAAAGCTATATGCTTACGTTACGATTCTTTCTTTCTATGCAGTCCCGCCAAGCTAACTCGTGGATCATTAAAGTCGGAGCTCCCAACACACTATCAACTCTTATTTTGGTATAGCCAAGTTACTTTACTAAGTATGGCATGCATAGGAAACATTCATTTTGTGGACATGTTTTAAGAAGGGCCTTTGTAAAAGCTATCAAGTTTATTATTCTTTTGTATATGGCTAAGTGATTAGCCAAAGTTGACTAAGCATGTATGCTTATTAAGATCAATAAAGCATGTAGTAGTATTCATAAAATTGGGTTGTTAATGCATCGTTGAATTGTGTATGGATATTATCTTCATTTTAGGGTGGCTAACGGCTTGGTAAATAGCCTGTAAGTGCCCACACGGTTGGACACACGGGCGTGTGTCAAGACCGTGTTAACCCTGCACCTTAGTATTATTAATCGAATAGGCCATGGGCAAATCCCACGTGTGTGTGTGTGCTGTGTAAGACACACTTTGGACATGGGCATGTTCCTGCACTGTGTTGATTTAGTCAAGATATCAAGGATTAGCACACGGTCTAAGCTCACTGTGCATGTCATGGCCATGTGAAATTAGTCAGTAGCCTCCTATGGTTGAAAGACACGAGTGTGTCTAAGTAGTGTGGAAATAGTCAGTAGCTCCCCATTGTTTGAGGGCATGGGCGTGCTTAAGGATACACGGGCGTGTTTCAAGTCACACGGGCATGTAAACCCTGCTTGAAAAAAAAAATGATTTATTTGATTTAGTTGCGAAGTTTTTAAGTCAGAACGAAATTTTATAGCCCGTAAGTACATGTTTAAGTGAGCTCAAGTAATGTCTCGTATCCATACCTAGCCTCGATCTTGGGTGCATGTGGTGTTACAAAGACTTTTCGTATCATCCTTTCAAATTTTTAGTTTGAAACCACATTGGACAAGTAATTTCTTCTTTCTCATATCACCAGTATCTCCTTGTCCTCAGAAGTCTTCAATATCATGTGCTTAGCAGTGCAATCCAAGTTTGCTCGATGCTTAACTAGCCAGTCCATGCCTAAAATCAAATCAAACTCGCCGAACAGTAGTTCCATCAAGTCAGTCGGAAATATTACCCCTTGAGCCTTTAAAGGCACTTTCCTAAACAACTTGTTCATTACCACAAATTGTCCTAGAGGGCAAACCACAGATATTTCTCTAGAAGCAATCTCAGATTTAATGCCCAAAGTCCCAGATACAGTACAAGCAACATGAAACACCCCAAACCCAAATTTCACAAGCCCTCGACGGATCCGCATGTTTCTCAAATAAAACGTAGTTAAGTTTGAAATAACATTTTGAAAATCGTGGTGGTTTTGTAGAAAAGTTTATTCGAGTTGTAATTTAATTTGGTGCTAAATTGATAAATTTTATTTTTCAAGAGTCACAAGTACTTCATTATTATTGTAACTTGAAAAACCGTAGGTAATTGAGTTTCAAAACATTTAATGTTGTTTGTATCATATCGAAAAATTAAAAACGCATAAAACAATTAGGTATAATGGCCTTATTACATCAAATTATAACCCAAAACAAACCAAAAATAACTAAATAATAAAACTGAAGAAAACTTTAGCTGTGCATGGCCACTCCTAAGCTCCTGCCGACTCGGTCCATCTATCGAGTTCCATCTCGCAAAAGTTAGCTCACGTAAGGGTGAGTCAAAGACTCGGTGTGTAACAACCAACACAAACTCCCAAACGACTTAGGCATATCGATCATACATAACAAATATAGGCAATGATGCAATCCCTAACCTAAACCTATATAACCATCCTCTACACATCACCCGTACCACCAATCACACCGTGGGATTACTAAATCGACCTCCATCCGCTACACACGATCGGTATCAGCGTAGCATCAATCGTGGAACACATCGTGCATCTGCTTCAACTCGAAGGCAATTCTAAGCGTCACGCTCTTGGTCCACCTCGCTTCAATACCCGATAAGATCCCATAAACACAGGACTTAACTTCCTTTGCGACCAAATCTCATTACCTTTTCCAAGGTGAAACTTTAAAAACACATAATCTCCCGACAAACTAAATCTCCTTAGCTTAAGATCTGCGTATGACTTACGCCTATTAGATGCCTCCTTTAACAGTGCTCGAATTACCTTAACCTTCTCTTGATTACGCCACAATCTGGACCCAAAACTTGGCGTTCCCTAATTTAGTCCAACACGTAGGAGTGCGACACATTCGTTCATCTGATAGCTTCATACGGTGCCATCAGAATCTTGGCTTGATGCATTTGTATTGTATGCAAATTCCGCTTAAGGAAAATATTCTTAGAACTTCCTCTGAAGTCTATCACACATCCCTCGGCATATCCTCTAACACTTGGATCACTTTCGCTCGGTGGCGGTCCATTGCGGATGAAATCTTGTCTTGAAGTCCAATCGGTGCCTAAAGCTGATGTAGTGCTTTCCAAAACCGTCGTAAACCTTGGATCCCTATCTGAAATAATCGACCATAGGCACTCAAATGCGACCTCACAATTTTCGCAACATACAACCTTGCCAATTTACAGAGAATAGTCAACCCACATCGGGATAAAATGTGCGATTTGGTCGGTAGATCCACTATCACCCATCTTGAGTCCTTCTTAGTAGGCGTAAGGGAAGCCCACTAACGAAGTCCATGGTGATTCTCTCCCACTTCCATTCTTGAAATCTTTATCAATTTGAAGCAATCTGATGGAACTTGGTGTTCGACCTTGACTTGCGACACGTTAGGCACTTCCTACAAATTACAGTAACTTCCGGCTTAAGACCGGGCCACGGCTATTTCCGTTAATCCTTGTACAACTTACTTCCTCCGGGATGCATAGCATAAGGGCTACTATCACGATTCGAAGAATTCTCTGCCTTAACTCCTCATCCTTTGGCATCTGAGACCTTGCCATGAAAACCTGACACTCAATCCTTTGTTTACACCAAAATTTTCCAATTCCCCACTCTACACTTGTCGCAACTTAACACTTAGATCCTCATCATGGCTGTCTTTCTTTCGCCTCATTCAACCATGGCTGGCTTGACTGCAACTCTGCCCGACAAACTTCCATCACCATCGAGGCTCAAATGTGCGAACATTGCCCTTAACTCCATCACTACTTTCCGACTTAGGGCATACGCCACCACATTCGCCTTGCCGGGTGATACTCTATAGAACAATCATAATCTTTCAATAACTCCACCCACCTTATTTGTCTCGGGTTCGACTCTTTCTAAGTCAACCAAATACTTTAGGCTCTTATGGTCCGTGTAGATCACCGACCTTTCCCCACACAAGTAGTGCCTCCACACTTTAGAGCGAATACAAGCTACGCCAATTCAAATCATGTGTCGGGTAGTTAACCTCATGTGGCCTTAATTGTCAAGACGCATAAGCAACTACCTTCCAATCACGCATCAAAACACATCCCAAACACTGTGTGAGAAGCATCACGGTACACCACAAAATCCTTTCACCTCAAAGTGAATCAAAGCGGAGCTTGATTAAGACCCTCTTAAGCTTCTCAAAGCTCTCATTGCTTATCTAACCATCTGAAAGGTACCTCCTTTCTTAACAACTTAAATCAAAGGTGTGGCTATTGATGAGAACCCTTCCACAAACCTTACAGTAGCCTACTAATCCCAAGAAACTACGAACTTACGCCACAGACTTAGGTGGTTTCCAATCCATCTTGCCTCAATCTTGAGAATCCACCCTTATTCCTTGGCGGACACCACGTGCCCTATAAGTAACTTCCTTAAGCCAAAATCCACACTTGCTGAATTTGGCATATAGCTTCTTTTCCATTAACACTTGCGGCACAATTTGAAGGTGCTCGTCATGTTCTTCTTGGACTTAGAATACACCAAAATATAAATCTATGAGCATAACAACGAAGCTGGTCTAGATAGGGTTGGAAAACACGGTTCATCATTTCCATGAAGCGGTGAAGTTTGTCAATCAAATGGCATTACCAAGAATTCATAATGCCCGTACCTTGTGGAAAGGCATCTTATGGATATTTGCCTCCTTCACCTTAAGGCGATGATATCCGGACCTTAGATCTATCTTTGAGAATCTGGTGGCCCCTTAAGGTGATCGAACAAGTTGTCTATCCTTGGCAACGAGTACTTGTTCTTAATGGTCGACTTATTCAGCTGACGATAATCTATGCACATACGCATAGTTAAGTCCTTCTTCTTCACAAACAAGACCGGTGCTCCCCATAGAGACACCTGGGTCGAGATAAACCCACGATCAAGCAACTCTTGGATCCGAGGCCTTGAGCTCAACCAACTCCTTTGGTGCCATTATATGCAGGGCAATTGACACAGGAGTTGTACCTTAACTTCCTTTGCGACCAAATCTCATTACCTTTTTCCAAGGTGAAACTTTAAGAAACACATAATCTCCCACAGCAAACTAAATCTCCTTCCGCTTAAGATCTGCGTATGACTTCTGCCTATTAGATGCCTCCTTTAACCGTGCTCGAATTACCTTAACCTTCTCTTCGGATTCTGCCACAATCTCTGGACCCAAAACTTGACGTTCCCCTAATTTCGTCCAACACGTAGGAGTGCGACACATTCGTTCATACAGCGCTTCATACGGTGCCATCCGAATACTGGCTTGATAGCTGTTATTGTATGCAAATTCCGCTAAAGGAAAATATTCTTCCGAACTTCCTCTGAAGTCTATCACACATCCCCTCAGCATATCCTCTAACACTTGGATCACTCGCTCAGACTGGCAGTCCGATTGCGGATGAAATGATGTACTGAAGTCCAATCTGGTGCCTAAAGCCTGATGTAGTGCTTTCCAAAACCGATACGTAAACCTTGGATCCCTATCTGAAATAATCGACACCGGCACTCCGTGCAGCCTCACAATTTTCGCAACATACAACCTTGCCAATTTCTGTAGAGAATAGTCAACCCACATCGGGATAAAATGTGCAGATTTCGTCAGCCGATCCACTATCACCCATGCCGAGTCCTTCTTAGTAGGCGTAAGGGGAAGCCCACTAACGAAGTCCATGGTGATTCTCTCCCACTTCCATTGCGAAATCTTTATCTTGAAGCAATCTGATGGAACTTGGTGTTCACCTTGACTTGTCGACACGTTAGGCACTTCCTACAAATTTCAGAACTTCCGCTTAAGACCGGGCCACGTAATCTGTTCCGTTAATCCTTGTACAACTTACTTCCTCCAGGATGCATAGCATAAGGGCTACTATGCGATTCCCGAAGAATTCTCTGCCTTAACTCCTCATCCTTTGGCATACAGACCTTGCCATGAAAACACAGCACTCCGTCACTGTTTACACCAAAATTTTCCAATTCCCCACTCTACACTTGTCGCAACTTAACACTTAGATCCTCATCTGCCAACTGTCTTTCTTTCGCCTCATTCAACCATGACGGCTTGACCTGCAACTCTGCCAGCAAACTTCCATCACCATCGAGGCTCAAATGTGCAAACATTGCCCTTAACTCCATCACTACTTTCCGACTTAGGGCATCTGCCACCACATTCGCCTTGCCCGGGTGATACTCTATAGAACAATCATAATCTTTCAATAACTCCACCCACCTTCGCTGTCTCAGGTTCAGCTCTTTCTAAGTCAGCAAATACTTTAGGCTCTTATGATCCGTGTAGATCACCGACCTTTCCCCACACAAGTAGTGCCTCCACACTTTAAGAGCGAATACAATTGCCGCCAATTCCAAATCATGTGTCGGGTAGTTAACCTCATGTGGCCTTAATTGTCAAGACGCATAAGCAACTACCTTCCCATCACGCATCAAAACACATCCCAAACACATGTGAGAAGCATCACAAGTACACCACAAAATCCTTTCACCCTCAGTGAATCAAAGCGGAGCTTGATTAAGACCCTCTTAAGCTTCTCAAAGCTCTCCTGTTGCTTATCTAACCATACAAAAGGTACCTCCTTTCTTAACAACTTCGTCAAAGGTGTGGCTATTGATGAGAACCCTTCCACAAACCTTCTGTAGTAGCCTACTAATCCCAAGAAACTACGAACTTCTGCCACAGACTTAGGTGGTTTCCAATCAAATACTGCCTCAATCTTCCGAGAATCCACCCTTATTCCTTTGGCAGACACCACATGCCCTATGAAAGTAACTTCCTTAAGCCAAAATCCACACTTGCTGAATTTGGCATATAGCTTCTTTTCCATTAACACTTGCATCACAATTTGAAGGTGCTCGTCATGTTCTTCTTCAGACTTAGAATACACCAAAATATCGTCTATGAACATAACAACGAACTGGTCTAGATAGGGTTGGAAAACCTGGTTCATCATTTCCATGAACGCGGCTGGGGCGTTTGTCAATCCAAATGGCATTACCAAGAATTCATAATGCCCGTACCTTGTCTGGAAAGCTGTCTTATGGATATTTGCCTCCTTCACCTTAAGCTGATGATATCCAGACCTTAGATCTATCTTTGAGAATACTGTGGCCCCCTTAAGCTGATCGAACAAGTTGTCTATCCTTGGCAACTAGTACTTGTTCTTAATGGTCAGCTTATTCAACTGACGATAATCTATGCACATACGCATAGTTCCGTCCTTCTTCTTCACAAACAAGACCGGTGCTCCCCATAGAGACACACTGGGTCGGATAAACCCACGATCAAGCAACTCTTGGATCTGAGCCTTGAGCTCAACCAACTCCTTTGGTGCCATTATGTACGGGGCAATTGACACAGGAGTTGTACCCGACGATAAGTCAATTCAAACTCCACTTCTCTATCCGGGGTATTCCGGTAACTCCTTGAAAAACATCCACAAATTCTCTTCTTGTTCTAACTCCACTAACTCCCCTTTCTTTGCATCCAACGACTAACAAAGGTCAAAATGCCTTGCACCCTTTCCGAACCATCTTATTAGCCTTTAAAGCAGAGACTACGTTAGACAAGTAGTTTCTTCTTTCTCCTATCATAATTATCGCCTTATCCTCCAGCGTCCTTAACTCCATTCGCTTAGTTGTGCAATCCAATCTGTACCGATGTTCCACTAGCTATCCATGCCAAAGATGAGATCAAATTCTCCGAAGGGTAGTTCCATCAAGTCGGCAGGCAATACCACTCTCTGAAGATCTAGAGGTACATTTGAAATATCTTATTCACCACTACAGTTTGACCTAATGGGCTCACTACAGTCATCTCCCTATTAGACCGTTCAGAGGCTATGCCTAGTGTTTCAACTACTTTACATGCAACATAAGAGTGGGTAGATCCAACATCAATTAAAGCAAAGTAAGGCTTGTCGGCTATAAGGAACGTACCGATTATGACGTTCGGTGCGTCTCCATCCTCTCTTCGGTGAGTTGCATACACCAGACCCGGCTGCCTTGCCTCTGTATTACCAACACCTCTGCCCGGTGTTCCCCATCCTCTTCAAACCTTTGTTACCGCTAATCGGACCCACGGCCCATGGTGGGCTGCGCCCACCTCTTCACTGATTAAAACCACGACTCTTTGGTTGGCTCCCATCTATTTTCATAGGATAGTCATTAATCATGTGGTCCTTGGACCCACACTTGAAACATCCTCCCGTCTTCTTCCAACACTCTCCCAAGTGCATCTTTCCACACTGAGCACAAGTGCGGTGCTGTCTTCCCGTAGCAACTTGCTAACCTCGCGACCCATCCGTTCTAGGTCTCTTCTAAACATTCCGATATGACCCTGATGATCCAAGACCTCTCTTTTGCTTATTTCTGTCCGTGTTCTGTCTCACAGAATCTTTAACTCCTTCAGCAACCTTTGCCTTTTCCACCAACACAGCAAACTCCCACTCCTACTATGGGGTAATCAGCAATCTCAGGTCATCCCTTAGTCCGTCCTCAAACCGGACACATCGTTCATGCTCCGTAGCCACTATACCTCGAGCCTATCGGCTCAACCTTAGGACCTGCCTCATACTCCGCTACGGACTTATTTCCCTGAACCAGCCTCAGAAATGCCTTCCTCTGTGCATCAATGTAACTAGTCCCAATGTACTTCTTCTGATATGCCGCCTTAAAGTACTCCCAAGTGAGATCATCTGCGGTAGCACCATCCCAAACAGTGAGCCACCATTGATATGACTCATCGCAGAGGAGCGATACTACCCCTTTCAGTTTCTCCTCGGCGGACAGGTCCAAATCATCCATAATTTGCTCCGTCGCCTCTAACCAATACTCAGCCGTATTGGGCGCTATACCGGATATACCACGGAAAAACTCAGCTCCATTAGCTCGAGGCGCTCAGTCTGGACTTTCGAGCTCCCATGCCTCCACCACCCTTTTAGAACGAACTTGCAGATCGCTGTGATCTTGCATCATCCGTCGATCGATATTCCACATCAGCGGCTGGTGGTGGTGGCATTTCATTTTTAGCCCCTTGACCAGACCTAACGGGTTTCGACACGGTCATTCGGCCTCTACCACGGACACGCACATTATGACCACGTCCCCTAGAGTTCATGCTTCTGAATCGCGTTTATCTGGTTAAAGAATTTTATGAATTTTATTGAATTTTGCCTGTGATTGAGTCCTCTTGGTTAGGGTGAACCGCCACTACGCACCAGGTAGGATTCGAACGGAGAGGAGGTGAGTCACTAGGACTGCTTAAATACCAAGCTCCCCTTGAATCCAATCCTAGACATGCGCACAACGGTTGCCACACCCTTAACTCGGTGACTCAGTCACAGGTTTGTTTGGTTAAACTTTAAATTTTATGTATTTCGGTGTTGGAGTAGACTAATCCTAGGGTTCAATAATTACTAATATACTAATCTATGTCCCTATAATTTCCCACATACAAATCACAAAAGGGTTAGGAGTACTTACCTGGTGGACTTGAATTCAAGACTCGGTGCCATGCTAGGAAGACCCTCATTCCTTAGTAAAATCCAATTTCAAAGGAAAGAAAACATTTTGGACCCAAAAAGCCCTCAAGGCCGAGTTTTGAATCGGGCTCTGATACCAAACTAAAACACCCCAAACTCGACCCACAAGCCCTGACCGGATCTGGCATGTTTCTCAAATAAAACATAGTTAAGTTTGAAAGAACATTTTGAAAATCGTGGTGGTTTTGTAGAAAAGTTGATTCGAGTTGTAATTTAATTTGGTGCTAAATTGATAAATTTTATTTTTCAAGAGTCACAAGTTAAACCAAATTTTAGAACTTCATTACTATTGTAACTTGAAAAACCGTAGGTAATTGAGTTTCAAAACATTTAATGTTGTTTGTATCATATCAGAAAATTAAAAATGCATAAAACAATTAGGTATAATGGCCTTATTACATCAAATTATAACCCAAAACAAACGAAAAATAACTAAATAATAAAACTGAAGAAAACTTTAGCTGTGCATGGCCACTCTTAAGTTCCTGCCGACCCAGTCCATCTACTGAGTCCCATCTGCAAAAAGTTAGCCCACGAAGGGTGAGTCAAATAGACTCAGTGTGTAACAACCAACACAAACTCCCAAACGACTTAGGCATATCAGATCATACATAACAAATATAGGCCATGATGCAATCCCGAACCCAAACTTAAATAACCATCCTCTACACATCACCCGTACCAGCCAATCACACCGTAGCGATTACTAAATCGACTCTCCATCTACTACACACCATCGAAGGCAATCGCTGCAGACAACTTGCACATCACCCTTATAAATCGTGGCATAGCCACTAGATAATGTGATAGAGTCACCAAATAATAATATGTGACATAAGTCACCACATTCAGATCATGTGACATGAGTCACCAGATATTGTGGTAAAAACCACCAGATCAGTTTCCTTTTCATAATCACCCATGTGCCCCATGTGTCATATAAATCATGCAGAGATCATGCTATATACCTTATTCCACATTCATAACGAATTCACATATGAGTCATATCCAATGTTCATAACATTATTAACAAAGTAGTAAAGGTTAACGTACCTGAGTACTCTGTACCATTGAATGGTACCCTTAGCCACATTTTTTTATATTTTCATTATCACATTCATAATGTTACCCCCATAAATCTATCAGAAATTAGTGTAGGGCTACACACCTGGTACTAACGCTTTTACTGACTCCCAAAAATCTACTAAAATAGATTGTACTCCTCCTTAAAAAACATAGTTAGAATCGGTTGGTCACTAACACTTAATATGGCCTTGGCCGAATATTAACACTTCCTTACCTTGTGAATCTAAATCCCAAAATTCATCTCTTGGCTATGGAGATGTCGAAATACCTATAAGCCTTATGTTAGATTTAGTCTTAACATTTATTGAACTAAAGCAGATGGCCTTCGGCCTAAATCACACTTGCCTATCTTATATCTCAAAATCCCGAATAATCTCCTCCTTGTAGTCCACAACAACCAAATCCGAATTCCTTCTTCAAGGTTTTGGCCAAAGAAAGTAAAAGAGATTAGATTCCAACTTTCAGCTAATCTAAAAGAAAAAAATGAAAATGAAACAATGGTTGATCCATACCCTTACTGCTGAAATCGACTGCACCCTTGCTTGAACCCACAGAGATATTCGGCTTTAACAAATGGGAAGGAAAAGAGAGGAAGTTCACAAAGGTTCGGCAGTGGTGGTGTTTTGATCTAAGAATTTCGGTAATGAAAAACTTTTGGGAGTGAGAAATTCGGCCTAAGTAGAATAGAAAGAAAAGATAAGAAGGAAAGATGGTAGATTCGTCTTACCTTAAACAAATGAGAAAAAGAAATTGACCCTAATGGTCGTGGGATGATTCGACCAAGGTCTAAATGAAAGGAAAAGAGTGATTTTGGTGAGGTTTGATTATGGAAGAAAAAGGGTTGAAAGTTTATGAGAGAGTGGAACAAATTTCGGCAAAAGAAAATGGCCAAAACGTCACTTTGATAGCCTTAAACTTTCGACACATAGCCCCCCTTACATGACCGAATGCCTCATCTCACTCCCCTCTCTTGAATTCAGCTAACACTCAAGCACTAGCTTATCCTTGCTTTTCTCCTATTTTTCCTCTTCTTTGCTCATTTAAAATAATTTGAATGAGTCAAGCATTATCCTTACCCTTAACCAAAATTTTAAAAAGAAATTGACCACATCTAGAGCTCATCTCCTTAGTGTTTGGTCTTGTCTAACTCCCTCTAGCTTTGGCCTTAAAACAACTCCAAAAGTGCTCCCTTCTTTGCTCGAACTGAGCCCTTCTCCATTGCTTGAGGCATCATTTACCAAGGCCCTAAGTGGCGCCTCCTTGCCACTTTAACAAGCCCACTTTTATGTCCAATTTCCCCTTCAAATTCTCTTAACGCATTATTTGCCTAGCTCCCCCTTTAAGGCTTAAAATCTAATATTTTCTAAGGCACTTACCTACACTCTAAAGTTCTCAAAATCTACAAGACACATTCAAAAATACACACAGGCATGTTTCTACATATATTTAGGCAAAAATACACAACCCCTAAATCCCGGATGTTACACAACATATGAATGTGTAGACCCAATATCTATCAAAGTTGTAAAGGGTGTATCAAATATAAGAAACGTACCGGTTATGATGTCTGGTGTATCGCCATCCTCTCGACGTCTGGCTGCATACACCAACCCAGGCTGTCTTGCATCTGTATTACCAACACCTCTGCCCAGTGCTCCATGTCCTCGACCAAATCCATTTCCTCCTCTGACCGGACCACG
This sequence comes from Gossypium rotundifolium, assembly GCA_025506655.1. Classification (NCBI taxonomy): domain Eukaryota; kingdom Viridiplantae; phylum Streptophyta; class Magnoliopsida; order Malvales; family Malvaceae; genus Gossypium; species Gossypium rotundifolium. The sequence continues at coordinate 62,324,757 of CP106723.1, read as the reverse complement.
ACCTCTCGATGGCTGCTGACCACCTCTTCCTGGCTGTACAAATCCCTAACCTACCAACCGCGCCCTAGCTAACTCCTGTGGGCAGTCCTTTATTAGATGATCCATAGATCCACACTTGAAACATCCTCCAGTTCTTCTCCAACACTCCCCCGTATGTATTTTCCCACACCGAGCACACGGTTGAGATTGACCAACAGCAACAAGCATCGCAACTCGACCTAGCCCCTCAAACCTAGGCCTCTTTTGGAAGCCCCAGCAAATCCTGACAACCCAAAACTCAGTTTATTCTTACCCCTATCCTTATCCCGATTCTACCTCTCAGACCACTTTACCTCTTCAGCTATTTTTCTTTCTCAACTAGAATAGAAAAATCTCTTTCCCAGTGTGGGGCTATCAGAACCCGTAGCTTGTCCCGCAGGCCATCCTCGAACCGAACACAACGCTCATAGTCAATCACAACTATTCCTAGGGCGTAACGACTTAAACGCAGAAATTTTGCCTCATATTCAGCCACGGATTTATTCCCCTGGACTAAATTCAGGAATGCTTTTCTCTGGGCGACCACATAGCTCGCCCCAACAAATTTTCCTAGAATGATGTCTTAAAGAAATCCCGGTAATCTGCCAGTGTACCTTCCCTCACTGTAAACCACCACTGGTACACCTCATTCCGTAGAAGAGACACTGCTCCCTTCAATTTCTCCTCCTCTATGCAATCTAGATCGTCCATGTAACACCTCTTACACATATTCAATGCCAGAATAGGGTACAGGGCATTACAAAAACACATACACTTACAAACGTATTAAACTGAGTCATAAAATTTCATCCAAATTATACAAAATGAACTGCTAAATATTAAAGGCCAACATTTTAGGCCAAACCAATTATGACATATACAAATGACTAATTCTCCTATACATTCCATAAACTTATGAGGTTTGTATTCACTTTTACCCTACGATGATAGTTTGATAGTGTGATTACATCTCCGGCGATCCCCAACTCAAGTTCGCATACAACCTTATAAGATATGGGAAATGAAGGGAAGTAAGCTACAAAGCTTAGTAAGTAAGTATGTAAATAATAAGTGATTTATTAACAGGCTTTTATAAATCTTCACAATATGTTCTCAAGATAATACAATCATAAGTGCACATAGTTCCACTTTTTATTCATGTTCATCTCAAGCTGTCTACTCAAGTCACTATCACTAAATCATTTATATCTTGAGCTACGGAACTCCAAATTAAGATCCGTAAATTTTCCCTGAAAGTAGACTCAATATCTTGTTACCATAAAATTTTAATAATTTTTGGTTTAGCCAATTAGTACAATTTATTCTTAAAAGTTTCCCCTATTCTACTATCCGATAGTTCCAACCATTCTTCGCTAAAGTTTAATTATCTGTTTGTATAGAATTCAAATGATGTTATAGCTTGTTTTTCTAAAAATAGACTCATTAAGGAATCTAACCATATAAATTATGTCCCAAAATTAATTTTGTACAAGTTTTAATGATTTTTCCAAGTCAGAACAGGGGATCTCGAAATCACTCTGAACCAGTCTCACAAAAATCTAAATATCTCAAAATACAGATTTTTTTTTTTCTTTGTTTCTTTCATATGAAAATAGACTCAATAATATTTAATTTCATATTTCACTAAACTACTAATTTCATTTCTACCATTTTTGGTGATTTTTCAAAATTACTCTACTGCTGCTATCCAAAACTATTTTATTTCTAAATTTACTCTTTCATAATTTCACTTACTCAATTTCATCTTACCGAAAGTTTGCTCAAATATCGAGCACATTGTTCATAAATTTTCACACTTATACCTGTACTTATCCATCACTTAGTCACATTCAACTACACTTAGTTGTTACATGATTACATGTATCTTCACTTGGTCAATTTCCCGTTGAACTCATCGGAATAATAATAGATACACGGTGGCCTGCACATAGTACCACCCTTGTAGCCGAAGCTATATGATACACATAGTAGCCTACACTTAGTGCTACACATGTGACAAAAACCATCACTTACACATAGTGTCCTGCACTTAGTACCACACATGTGATCAAAACTATCAGGTACGCATAGTAGTCTGCACTTAGTATTACACATGCGACCTATCCATCTGGTACACGTAGTAGCTTGCACTTAGTACTACACACGTGACCTAAAACCATATCATAGCTCTCATGTACACATATTGGCCTACACTTAGTACCACACATGTGACCTAGCTACCTCATTCGTATCTTTTCTATTCTGAAGGTTCAACAAGGAATTCTCACTTTTCATCATTTTAGCAATTCATCCATAATTAATCACAATTCATAATTTGCACCAAGTAATTACTCCATATTCAACTATACCTCATATAATATAACCAAAATATTAAAACAGAAATAAAAATAATGTATTATTTACTTACAAACTTACCTCGAAAGTAAAATCGGTGAAAATAACTTATTCGTCAATTACTCGTTCTAGTTCCAAACCTCATTTTCCTTGATCTATAACAACATATTTCACTTTTTTTAATTAATGCACTATTCAAAACAGTCCTTAACTCAACTTTTGCAAAATTATAATTTTGCCCCTAAACTTTTACATATTTACACTTTTCCCCAATACTCGAAAATTAAACTTCAACTCTTACTCTTATGTTTTATAACATACTGATCATTTTTCCCTCTATGGAAACATCAAATTCTTACTCTATCATAAACTTATGAATATTAGGTATTTTTACCGATTATGTCATTTTACTCGTTTTCACTTAAAATCGCTTAAGAAAAGTTCTTTAACATAATTTCAAGCTTCATAATCTACCATAAAACATCAAAATACACACTTTTCACCTATGGGTAATTTTCCAAAGATGAACCCTAGTATGAATTATTGGTAGCATGAGCTAAATCGAGCTACCGGGACTCCAAAACCGTAATAACTTGAAAAACAGGGCTAGAACAGACTTCCATGAGCTTGGAAAGTTGAGAAAACCCTAGCCATGTCTTCTATTGGTGAATTTTGTCCATATGAAGAAGATGGACAAATTTGGCATTTTAATTTTTTTAATTCATTTAATTTACAAAAGGACCAAAATGTCCTTACAAAAAAATATCTTATCTAACATATACCATATCCATTTTTCTCCAACAATTTAACCAATGGGATAATTACCATTTAAGAACCTCTACTTTAAAATTTCATAGCAATTTGACACCTCTAACCTCTAGAACTCAAGTTTTGCACTTTTTATAACTTAGTCCTTTTGACTAAATCGAGTGGCCAAACATCAAAATTTTCGAACAAAATTTTCACGAAATCGATCTGTGAAATTGCAGACCATAAAAACATAATAAAAATAAATTTTCTTATGTCAAATTTGTGGTCCCGAAAATACTGTTCTGACTAGTCCCTAATTCGGGATGTTACATTTGTCCCCCTTTTAGGATTTTCGTCCTCGAAAATATTACTAGAAGAGTAGTTTAGTATCTTTCTCTTAATTTCCAACATCACTAAATAATCTTTTCCAAGTCGATACTTTCAGAAACACTCTATCATCGATCTGAATCCTAATAGAACTTAGTGAATTCTGTCAAACAAAGAATCGATACATATTGAAATTATTATGCTAATTCCATCAAACGTTCGAAAACAACCCACTAGCATTTCTCTTGGCTTCCCACGGATCAATCGATAATCACTCACAATCTTTCAATAGCTTAATTCATAACCACTGTCTTAAACTCAAATTTTGCTATGCCATCAGATATATTAAACTCTTGAAACCAGGAAACATATGATAATCCTCGTTAAACAAACAGTGTCATCAAATTTTTCAATACAGACATAATAATAACCATCTATAAATCACTAGTCGAACAGTTCTTTTTAATGTGACATTAACCAAATGAAAACATGAACCATCACTTTATATTCTAGCAATAAAACTCATTCTAATCCGTTCACTAGTGCATCATTGAAAAAAAATCATAAACTCATTACTCAATTCCAACTGAACTCAAAACTAGAGCTTCGGTTAATAATACCTTCAATTGCTTTAAGTTTGTTAGTATACCCAGACCATTCAAAATTTCACAAATGTGATAACTTTTCCAATCAGAACAACTTTAACTTATAATAACATCATCCGGTTAGAATAATCCAATAAGTATAACTCTGTATTATGCTTTCTAGAATATAATTTATTCATTCAGACTATCCATCTTCATACTCGTGAATACACAAGATTTATTCTCTTAATTGAGGCATGAAATATACTTAACTCAAATCATATCTCAACAAATCAGTTCACTCATATAAAAACAACTGAGTTGATTTCAACTATCGAATAATAACATATCAATATACTCTTTTCTTTATGCTGAGGACACAACTCAAATACACAATCTTTCAAAATTATTTTAGCATGCAAATCAAAGATCTTTTAAACCGTATTAGCTCGAGGAAATAGATATCCTGATTGAACTCATTAACTTTAATCAAACTTACCTGAGGAAAGAAAATTGCTATATAATTTAAGCTTGTGTTCTTACCATTTATACCCTTGTCAATATCAATTTCTTCCATGAAAATTTGAGAAACCTTGATACCAGAATCACCACATTCCTATTATCGAATCCAAAAATACAATCATACTAAACATAGTCATCATAGACCAAAGAACATACTTTAAGGATGAGCCATGTTTGATAATTTGCACAATAAGGGCGATAAGAAAACCCCAAATACGATACTATTCCAGAAATCTGAGAACATAACTCACAAGAAGATAACAGAGATCATGATGATTCCTCCGAGAAACCCAACAGAAAAACAATGCTTATCGACTCTGGACTTCAATCATAACAGAGATAATATATTTTTCGTATATAAAAAACATGACCATAATCAATAGAAATATAAGAATAGTCTCACATAAATTTTTTACCATTGACTTTATTCTAACATATTTAAATAGAATTCTGAAGAGATAAAGAAATACCAATCATAAACCGACCAAACCAATAGGGCATTCATCTAACATCATAGTTAGCTTCTCACAACATAAGAACTCCATCAGAAAGTGAACAATCACATACATATCTCTGAGGATAAGAGAATATATAAAATACATAGAAAAGATCATCATATTCATTTCAACTGTAACTGTCACACACACAGACATCTTTACTACTCAAATATCATTTCTTTGACTAATTCTGTCATCATGAACCTCGTATTATTCCACTCACTAATGAAAATCAATTTGGGAAAAATTCAGCAAACACATATTTTAGACATCATATCTGAATAAGTCAATTAGCTAAGACTAACTACTCCTTTATCCGTGACATTGTATAATCTATATAATCTTTAAAACATTCCAATATCCTTCCAAAATTGTTTCCACATTCCAAACTATTTTTATCTCTATATGCATTACTAAGTATTTCACCACTAAACTTTTTAGTTTCACATCTATGGACTTATTCCACATGGTTCTCGTGAATTTTTGTTATAAAACAACACTGGTAAGGGGGTGAGGTCGTAAAGCTTCTGAATTGTAATATCCTAGGATTTTGGGGCTGGTGCATTTTGCTTATATATATATATATATATGGAAGCAGGTCTGTGTGTATGTGGAAAGTATTTTATGAATTTTGTGAACCTTGGTGTGTAGGTAAATGCCTTAAGAATTATTTTACTTTAAATTTCAAAGAGGGGGCTAAGCTTGTTAGGCCTTAAGAAAATAAGTTGGGGAAAGATGACACAGAAATGGGCTTGATTAAATGGCATGAAGGCGCCACTTAGGGCCTTAGAGTGTGACGCCACAAGCAAGGGGAAAGGGCTTGGGTTCGAGTCACAAGGGAAGCAAATAGGAATTTTATTTTTCTTTGCCGAATGAGCGATGATGGGTGGCACTAAGACACTAAAGGGATGAGCTTTAGTTGTGATTAAATCCTTTTTAAAAATTTGACTAAGATAAGATATAGATGTGGAATTGTTTCTATTATTTTAAATGAAGTGATAAAGAGGGAAATAAGGGATTAGATAGGGGAAGAAGAGTGTGGCCGGCCTAGGGACTCCTTTAAGGTGATTTTCGGCCAAGTATTGTAAGGGGGATAGCAGAATTTCATTAAACAAGTTAGTCTCTCTTTTGTTTTCTCTTTTCTCTCCAAAGCCATCACTATTATCTTCTTTTTCTTATTCTAGCCGAAACCCTCTCTAAAGATCACCATTGTCGATTCTTCCTGAGTTTCATACCCTTCCTTTTCACTCTTGTTGAAGTCGATTTCTTGGTAAGTTCCAAAAGCCGAAATCTATTAATTAACATCTAGACATAGCCGAATTTCTCTGTGGATTCAAGTGAAGGTGCAGTCGACCACAGTACTAAGGGTAAGATTAGTTGATATTCAATTTTATATTCTTTTAGCCGAAACTTAAGGACTAATCTATTATTGTTCTTGACCAAAACTTTGAAAGATCTTTCGGGATTTCTATAGTAGCCGACTACTAGGGAGATCATTCGGGATTTCAGATCTAAGGTGAGAGATTAGGCTGAAGGCCATGTATTCAAATGTTGGAATTGGATCTGACATAGTACTTGTAGGGATTTGACGAGACCAAGGACAAGTGATATTTCGGGAGTTGGATTCACAAGGTAAGTACATGTGATATTAACCAAGGCCTATTTAGTGACTTAGATCTATTTCTTATTTATTCAAAAGTCGAGAACTAATCTGTGAAGTGATTTAGTGCTAGCCGATTGAAAGGAGGAAACACTACAAAGTTTCAGGATTTGATTAGTAATCAAATCGGCAAGAAGGTAAGATTTTGGTTGCGATAATCCTTCGGGATCTGATCATTTGGTCGAATAGGCTTTTGCTAAAATACTAAGTGTTGACCAAATGTAGGAACTAAGGATCTAAAGCGTTAGATCGGGACTTTTGGGATTTCAGTGAAAACATTAAGTAAACCAGGTGTGTACCCCACACTAACTTTTAATAGATTTACAGCATCAATTTAATATATGTGTTTATAATGATGTGAAATGTGGCCAAAGGTACCATGCAATGGTACAAAGTACTCAGGTACGTAACCTTAACATTATGTTAATAAATGATAGGAATATTTGGAATATGGCACATATGTGAATATCGATAAGAATGTGAAATAAGGCATAAGGCATGATGTTGCATGATTTGTATGACATGGGGCATATGGGAAATTGTTTAAAGGGAAGTGATCGGTGGTTTATACCACAACATCGAATGTGGTGACTCATGTCACAAAATCCGAATGTGGTGACTTATGTCACAAATAATTATCTGGTGGCTATGCCACAATATATATAAGGCGATGAGCATGTAAATCTGCGACTATCTTCGATGATGTGTAGCGGATGGAGGTTGACTTAGTAGTCCCCACGGTGTGATGGTTGGTACGGGTGATGTGTAGCGGATGGCTATCTAGGTTTGGGTTCGATTTGCATCATTGATTATATGTGTTTCATATGTGTGATTTGACATGCCTAAATTGATTGAGAGTTTGTGTTTGGTGGTTACACATTGAGTCTGTTTGACTCACCCCATTGTGGGATCTTTTTAGGTGACACTCAGTAATGGACCGGGTCGGCAGGAGCTTTATGGTGGCCATGCTCAGCTCAGAAATTATTTTGTTTTGGACTTTCAATACTTAAGTATTTTGGACTATTTCGGGATTTGTTTTGATGTAATAAGGCTATAAGTATTAAACTGATTATGCATGCATTTTAATTATATTTAGTATGGTACAATTTGATCTTTATCACTTTAAAGTTTAAGTAACTTATATTAAAAATAAATGTTAAATGTTTTGACACCTAATCAACACAAATCAACTGTTCTTCAAAAACACACAAAAATTTTGGCAAAACTTCAAATAAGTTTCGAAAGATTTTTCCCTAGAAGCATGCCAGATCCGGTCAGGGCTTGTGGGCGAGTTTGGGGTGTTTTTGCTTGGTATCAGAGCTCGGTTCAAAACTCAGCCTTGAGGGCTTTTTGGGCCCAAAACATTTTCTTTCTTTTGAAATTGGATTTTTCCTAAGAAATAAGTATGTTTTCTAGCATGGCACCTAAGTCTCTGGCCCGAAGTCCACCAGGTAAGTACCCCTAACTCCTTTTTGACTTGTATGGGGGAAATCATAGGGACATAGATTAGTAGATTAGGAGATATTAAACCCTAGGATTAGTCTACTTCAACACCAAGTTACATGAAACTTAAAGTCTAACCAAACAAGCCTGTGTCTAAGTCGCTAAGTTAAAGGTGTGGCAACCGTTGTGCGCATGTCTAGGATTGGATTCGGTGGGAGCTTGGTATTTAAGCAGTCCTAGTGACTCACCTCCTCACCGCTCGAATCCTACAGTGTGTAGTGGCGATTCACCCTAACCAAGAGGACTCGACCACAGGCTAAACCCAATAATTAAAACCCGAAAGGACCGTCACCTGTTTTGTGAAATTTCAAAGTTAAACCATGATTTTAAAACTCCAAGTGCCCTTGATTTAATGAAGACCAGAATACCCCTGGTTTGCAATTGACCAATTTACCAGTAACTGCATACAAATGACCAAAATACCCTCAGTGTGGAAAGTTACCGAAGTGCCCTCAAATTAAAATTTCTAAAAATACCATTGTTTTGAAAAGTCACCAGGAACCATATTTTGCAAAAAAAATTTTTACCGAAATGCCTCTAGTTTGAAAAATTACGAAAATACCCTCAGCTTATAAAATTACCATTTTACCCTTGAAATTTTCTTACCAAGTATTTCAATTTTGTAAAGATACCAAAAGTATCTATTTTGCAACATTTTCAAATACCCTAATTTGGAAAATTACAAAAATACCCCTATAGGATAAAATTACGAAAATACCCCTAGGTAGTGGAAAACAACAAACAATGACAACTACAACATTTTTCTGTAATGAACGCAAGTTCATGAATGTGATTGAATGAATGAATTGAGACTGTATGTGTATGAATTCAAAAGAACTACTCCCTAAAACTATTGACCATAAGACTGTTCGTGATAAATCAGTGAAACAAAAACTAATCTATAAAATTCTTAAATCAGATAAACGCGATTCAAAAGTATGAACTCTAGGGGACATGGTCGTAACGTGCAAGGCCGTGGTAGAGGCCGAATGACCGTGTCAAAAGTCGTTAGGTCAGGACAAGGGTCCAAAAATGAGATGCCACCACCACCAGCCGCTGATGTGGAATATCAAGATCAGACGGGGGATGATGCACTATCACAGGTGATGCTGTGAGTTTTGGAAAGGGTGGTGGAGTAGGCAGATGCATGGGAGCTCGAAAGTCGGTACCTGAGCAACTTCGAGCTAATGGAGCTGAGTTTTTCTGTGGAGTATCCGGTGTGGCACCCAATACGACTGAGTATTGGTTGGAAGCGACGGAGTGGATTATGGATGACTTGGACCTAACTGCCGAGGAAAAATTGAAAGGGATAATGTCACTACTTCATGATGAGTCATACCAATGGTGGCTCACAGTTTGGGAAAGTCTTTGCCTTGCAGATGATCTTACTTGGGAATATTTCAAGGCGGCATATCAGAAGAAGTACATTGGAACTAGCTATGTTGATGTCACAGAGGAAGACATTTCTGAGGTTGGTTCAAGGAAATAAGTCTGTAGCGGAATATGAGGCGGAATTCCTAAGGGTGAGCCATTATGCTCGAGGTATTGTGTCGATGGAGCATGAGCGGTGTGTCCTGTTTGAGGACGAACTGAGGGATGATCTAAGATTATTGATAGCTCCATAGTAGGAGCGAGAGTTTACTGTGTTGGTGGAGAAGGCTAAGGTAGCCGAGGGGATTAAGGACTCGGTGAGGCGACGAATCTGATCCGGAGTAGGCAAAGAGGCTTTGGATCATCAGGGCCTTCAAGGAATGAGCAAAGAGGCCTAAAATTGATGGATCATGAGGTCGACAAGTCGCTCTTGGAGGCGAGCATCATACTTGTGCCCAGTGTGGAAAGATGCACTTGAGGGAGTGTTGGAAAAAGACGGGAGGATGCTTTAAGTGTGGGTCCAAGGGCCACATGATTAAGGATTGTCATATGAGAACAGAAGGGGTTCGACCAGTAAGCCAAGGTCCTACCCAGGTTGGAAGAGAAGGGCAGTAGCCACCTCGAGGCCATGGTTCGATTGGCAGAGGTAACGGTGCTGAAAGGGGACGAGGAACCCCGGGCAGAGGTGTTAATAATACAGAGGCAAGGCAGCCGGGTTTGGTTTATGCGGTACATTAGAGGGAGGATGGAGATGCATCAGACGTCATAACCGGTACGTTCCTTATATTTGGCAAGCCTTACTTTACTTTGATTGATGTTGGCTCTACCCACTCTTATGTTGCATGTAGAGTAGTTGAAACTCTAGGAATAGCCTCTGAACTTTCTAGTAGGGAGATAATTGTAGTAAGCCCATTAGGTCAAACTGTAGTGGTGAATAAGATGTTTCGAAGTGTACCTTTGGAGCTTCAGGGAGCGGTATTTCTTGCCGACTTAATGGAATTACCCTTCGGAGAATTTGATCTCATACTTGGTATGGACTGGCTTGTGGAACATCGGGCTATATTAGATTGTGCGGCTAAGCGAATGAAGTTAAGGTCGCCGGAGGATAAGGCGGTAATTATGATAGGAGAAAGAAGAAACTACTTGTCTAACGTAGTTTTGGCATTAAAGGCTGATAAGATGGTTCAACAAGGGTGCAAGGCATTTTTGGCCTTCATTAGTGTGTTGGATGCAAAAGAAGGGGGAGTTAGTGGAGTTAGAACCGTAAGAGAATTTGTGGATGTCTTTCCGGAGGAATTGCCAGGAATACCCCCGGATAGGGAGGTGGAGTTTGAATTGACTTGCTGCCAGGAATAGCTCCTATGTCAATTGCCCCGTACAGAATGGCACCAAAGGAGTTGGTTGAGCTCAAGGCTTAGATCCAAGAATTGCTTGACCGTGGGTTTATTCGACCCAGTGTGTCTCCATAGGGAGCACCGGTCTTGTTTGTAAAGAAGAAAGATAGAACTATGCGCATGTGCATAGATTATCGTCAGTTGAATAAGCTGACCATCAAGAACAAGTATCCATTGCCAAGGATAGACGACTTGTTCGATCAGCTTAAGGGGGCGGCAGTATTCTCAAAGATGGATCTAAGGTCTAGATATCATCAGCATAAAGTGAAAGAGGCTGACATCCATAAGACAGCTTTCCGAACAAGGTACGGGCATTATGAGTTCTTAGTAATGCCGTTTGAATTGACAAATGCCCCAGCCGTGTTCATAGACATGATGAACCGGGTTTTTCAACCCTATCTGGACCGGTTCTTGTGTTCACAGACGATATTTTGGTGTATTTGAAGTCGGAGGAAGAACATGATGATCACCTCCGAGTTGTGTTGCAAGTGTTAAGGGAGAAAAAGTTATATGCCAAGTTCAGAAAATGCAAATTTTGGCTGAAAGAGGTTACGTTTTTAGGACATGTGGTATCTGGTGAAGGAATAAGGGTGGATCCTCGAAAAATTGAGGCAGTGCTAGATTGGAAACCACCTAGGTTGGTGGCTGAGGTTCGTAGTTTCTTGGGTTTGGCAGGCTACTACAGAAGGTTTGTAGAAGGGTTTTCATCAATAGCTGCACCTTTGACGAAGTTGTTGAGAAAAGAAGTACCTTACGTATGGACAAATAAGCAACAAGAGAGCTTTGGAAAGCTTAAAAGAGTCTTGACTGAAGCTCTAGTTTTGATTCAGCCTGAGGCAGGGAAGGATTTTGTAGTGTACTGTGATTCTTCCCATACAGGATTGGGAGGTGTCCTTATGCAAGATAGGAAGGTAGTTACTTATGCGTCTCGACAACTAAGGCCACACGAGGTTAACTACTCGACGCATGACTTGGAATTAGCTGCAGTGGTCTTTGCTCTTAAGGTGTGGAGGCACTACTTAAATGGAGAGAAGTCCATAATCTACACAGACCACAAAAGCCTCAAATATCTGCTGACTCAGAAGGAGTTGAACCTGAGACAGCTAAGGTGGGTGGAATTGTTGAAGGACTACGATTGTTCTATAGAGTATCACCGGGCAAGGCGAATGTAGTGGTAGATGCTCTAAGTCAGAAAGTAGTGTCAGATCTAAGGGCGATGTTTACGCATCTGAGCTTGTATGACGATGGAAGTCTACTGGCAGAGTTGCAAGTTAAGACGACGTGGTTGAATGAGGTAAAAGAGAGTCAGTTGGTAGATGATGATCTAAGTGCTAAGCTACGGCAAGTGCAGAGTGGAGAGTTGAAGGACTATGGAATTAATGGCGATGGAATATTGTGTTTTAAGGGTAAGGTCTGTATGCTAAAGAATGAGGAGTTAAGGCATAGGATTCTTCAGGAATCGCACGGTAGCCCCTATGCTATGCATCCTGGAGGTAGTAAGCTGTACAAAGACTTAGGGGAACAATTTTGGTGGCCTGGTCTTAAGCGGGAGGTTACCGAATTTGTAGGCAAGTGCTTAACGTGTCGGCAAGTTAATGCTAAACACCAAGCTTCAACCGATATAGATTCCGCAATGGAAGTGGGAGAGAATCACCATGGACTTCGTTAGTGGGCTTCCCCTTACGCCTACTAAGAAGGACTCAGTATGGGTGATAGTGGATCGATTGACAAAGTCCGCGCATTTCATTCCAGTGCAGGTTGACTATTCTCTCCAGAAGTTAGCAAAGTTGTATGTGGCGAAGATTATGAGCCTGTACGGAGTGCCGATGTCGATTATCTCGGATAGGGATCCAAGGTTTACGTCTCAATTTTGGAATGCACTACATCAAGCTTTAGGCACAAGATTAGACTTCAGTACGGCTTTCCATCCACAATCGGACAGTCAATCTGAACGAGTAATCTAAGTGTTAGAGGATATGCTAAGGGGATGTGTGATAGACTTCAGAGGAAATTGGGAAGAGTATTTGCCTTTAGCGAAATTTGCGTACAATAACAGCTATCAGGCCAGTATTAAAATGGCACCGTACGAGGCATTGTATGGACGGAAGTGTCGCACTCCTACGTGTTGGACAGAATTAGAGGAACGTCAGATTTTGGGTCCAAAAATTGTGGCAGAATCGGAAGAAAAGGTTAAGGTAATTCGGACACGGTTGAAGGAGGCATCTGACCGATAAAAGTCATACGCAGATCTCAAACGGAAGGAAATAGAATTTAATGTGGAAGATCAAGTGTTTCTTAAAGTTTCGCCTTGGAAGAAGGTGATGAGATTTGGTCGCAAAAGGAAGTTAAGTCCAAGGTTTATAGGACCTTATCGGGCATTGAAGCGAGTTGGACCAGTGGCATACCAGTTAGAGTTGCCACCAGAGTTGAAGCAGATGCACGATGTATTCCATGTTTCGATGCTACGTCGATATTGATCGGATCCATTTCATGTAGTTTCGGTTAAAGAGGTGGAGCTAAAGCCAGATTTGTCCTGCGAGGAAGAGCCGATTGATTTTAGAACGAGATATGAAAGTGCTACAGAGGAAATCAGTCCCTCTGGTCAAAGTGCTATGGTGTAATCATGGATCGGAAGAAGCTTCATGGGAGCCGAAAGGAGTGATGAAATAGCAATACCCCCACCTATTTTAACCAGGTAATTTTGAGGTTGAAATTATTTTAAGGGGGTAGAACTGTAATATCCGGGATTTTAGGGCTGGTGCATTTTGCTTATATATATATGGAAGCAGGTCTGTGTGTATGTGGAAAGTGTTTTATGAATTTTGTGAACCTTAGTGTGTAGGTGAATGCCTTAAGAATTATTTGATTTTAAATTTCAAAGAGGGGGCTAAGCTTGTTAGGCCTTAAGAAAATAAGTTGGGGAAAGATGACACAGAAATGGGCTTGATTAAGTGGCATGAAGGCGCCACTTAGGGCCTTAGAGTGTGACGCCACAAGCAAGGGGAAAGGGCTTGGGTTCGAGTCACAAGGGAAGCAAATAGGAATTTTATTTTGCTGCCAGAATGAGCAGTAGTGGACGGCACTAAGACACTAAAGGGATGAGCTTTAGTTGTGATTAAATCCTTTTTAAAAATTCGCTAAGATAAGAGATAAATGTGGATTTATTTCTATTATTTTAAATGAAGTGATAAAGAGGGAAATAAGGGATTAGATAGGGGAAGAAGAGTGTGGCCGGCCTAGGGACTCCTTTAAGGTGATTTTCGGCCAAGTATTGTAAGGGGGATAGCCGAATTTCATTAAATAAGTTAGTCTCTCTTTTGTTTTCTCTTTTCTCTCCAAAGCCATCACTATTATCTTCTTTTTCTTATTCTAGCCGAAACCCTCTCTAAAGACCACTATTGCCGATTCTTCCTGAGTCTGATACCCTTCCTTTTCACTCTTGTTGAAGCCGATTTCTTAATAAGTTCCAAAAGTCAAAATCTGTTAATTAACATCTAGCCATAGCCGAATTTCTCTGTGGGTTCAAGTGAAGGTGCAGTCGACTACAGTACTAAGGGTAAGATTAGTTGATATTCGATTTTCAATTCTTTTAGCCGAAACTTAAGGACTAATTTATTATTGTTCTTGACCGAAACTTTGAAAGATCTTTCGGGATTTCCATAGTAGCCGACTACTAGGGAGATCATTCGGGATTTCAGATCTAAGGTGAGAGATTAGGTCGAAGGCCATGTATTCAAATGTTGGAATTGGATCTGACATAGTACTTGTAGGGATTTCAACAGAGACCAAGGACAAGTGATATTTCGGGAGTTGGATTCACAAGGTAAATACATGTGATATTTGGCCAAGGCCTATTTAGTGACTTAGATCTATTTCTTATTTATTCAAAAGCGAGAACTAATCTGTGAAGTGATTTAGTGCTAGTCGATTGAAAGGAGGAAACACTACAAAGTTTTGGGATTTGATTAGTAATCAAATTGGCAACAAGGTAATATTTTGGTTGCGATAATCCTTCGGGATCTGATCATTTGGTCGAATAGGCTTTTGCTAAAATACTAAGTGTTGACCGAATGTAGGAACTAAGGATCTAAAGCATTAGATTGGGACTTTTGGGATTTCAGTAAAAGCATTAAGTAAACCAGGTGTGTACCCCACACTAACTTTTAATAGATTTACAGCATCAATTTAATATATGTGTTTATAATGATGTGAAATGTGGCCAACGGTACCATGCAATGGTACAAAGTACTCAAGTACGTAACCTTAACATTATGTTAATAAATGATAGGAATATTTGGAATATGCACATATGTGAATATCGATAAGAATGTGAAATAAGGCATAAGGCATGATATTGCATGATTTGTATGACATGGGGCATACGGGAAATTGTTTAAAGAGGAAGTGATCTGGTGGTTTATACCACAATATCTGAATGTGGTGACTCATGACACAAAATTCGAATGTGGTGACTTATGTCACAAATAATTATCTGGTGGCTATGCCACAATATATATAAGGGCGATGAGCATGTCGTCTGCAGCGACTGCCTTTGATGATGTGTAGCAGACGTAGGGTCGACTTAGTAGTCCCCACGGTGTGATGGTTGGTACGGGTGATATGTAGCGGATGGCTATCTAGGTTTGGGTTCGGGTTTGCATCATTGATTATATGTGTTTCATATGTGTGATTTGACATGCCTAAATTGATTGAGAGTTTGTGTTTGGTGGTTACACATTGAGTCTGCTTGACTCACCCCATTGTGGGATCTTTTTCGGTGACACTCAAGAATGGACCGGAATTGGCAAGAGATTTATGGTGGCGTGCTCAAATTTCGAAATTATTTTTTTGGACTTTCAATACTTAAGTATTTTGGACTATTTCGGATTTGTTTTGATGTAATAAGGCTATAAGTATTAAATTGATTATGCATGCATTTTAATTATTTTTAGTATGGTACGATTTGATCTTTATCACATTAAAGTTTAAGTAACTTATATTAAAAATAAATGTTAAATGTTTTGACACCTAATCAACACAAATCAACTGTTCTTCAAAAACACACAAAAATTTTGGCAAAACTTCAAATAAGTTTCGAAAGATTTTTCCCCAGAAGCATGCCAGATCCGGCTAGGGCTTGTGGGCTGGGTTTGGGGTGTTTCATGAATAACTCTCATAAATACATACATATGTCTTTGTATTCATCACCAACATCATATAATCACAATTACATAATTCACTTCAAGCTAATTAACATAAATAGTCATGTTACATGAACTTTTTCGATTATCTTATTCAAACAAGTGTACATAAACACACATTCTGTCAATTTGAGTAAATTTACTTATCGTATTCACTTAATCAAATATGTTGGGCACATAACATCATATGCATGCCAAACAAACATGGATGGGCTTATCACCATATAAGCTTTCATTTCATTCCACTTTTCACATTTCTCAACTTATGGTATCGTGAACTTCTATTCATACCTTTCCAAATTTTGACACATCATAAGCACGTCTCAATCATTTTAATATCATTATCAGAATTATCAAAAAATAGCTCGGTTGGAAGTCATCTCTGTCTTAACAAAACAATTTCGTCAGAGTGGGAGATATCACACTATCACAAGTAGTAATATGTCATGTATAGCTAGACTCACATACGCTATGTTAGTTTGAGAATCAACTAAATGATAGCTCTGATACCACTAAATGTAACTCCCCTTACCCGTATTCAATGCCGAAATAGGGTACGAGGGATTACCAAAACACATACACTTATAAACGTATTAAACTGAGTCATAAAATTTCATCCAAATTATACAAAATAAACTGTTAAATATTAAAGGCCAACATTTTAGGCCAAACCAATTATGACATATACAAATGACTAAGTCTCCTATACATGCCATAAACTTAAGAGGTTTGTATTTACTTTTACCCCACGATGATAGTTTGATAGTGTGATTACATCTCCGGCGATCTCCAACTCGAGTTAGCATACAACCCTATAAGATATGGGAAATGAAGGGAAGGAAGCTACAAAGATTAGTAAGTAAGTATGTAAATAATAAGTGATTTATTAACAGGCTTTTATAAATCTTCACAATATGTTCTCAAGATAATAAAATCATAATTGCACATAGTTCCACTTTTTATTCATGTTCATCTCAAGCTGGCTACTCGAGTCACTGTCACTAAATTATTTATATCATGAGCTATGAAACTTCAAATTAAGATCCATAAATTATACCTGAAACTAGACTCACATATCTTGCTACCATAAAATTTTCATAATTTTTCGTTTATCCAATTAATACAGTTTATTCTTCAAAATTTTCCCTGTTCTGCTGCCTGACAGTTCCAACCATTCTTTGCTAAAATTTAATTATCTATTTGTACAGAATTAAAATGATGTTATAGTTTGTTTATTCTAAAAAAAGACTCATGAAGGAATCTAACCATATAAATTATGTCCCAAAATTATTTTTGTACAAGTTTTAATGATTTTTTAAAGTCAGAACAGAGGATCTCGAAATCACTCTGAACCAGCCTCACAAAAATCTAAATATCTCAAAATATAGAATTTCTTTGCTTTCTTTGTTTCTTTCATATGAAAATAGAATCAATAATATTTAATTTCATATCTCACTCAACTACTAATTTAATTTCTACCATTTTTGGTGATTTTTCAAAATTACTCTACTACTGCTGTCCAAAACTGTTTTATTTATAAATTTACTCTTTTATAATCTTACTTACTCCATTTCATCTTACCGAAAGTTTGCTCAAATATCGAGCACATTGTTCATAAATTTTCACACTTATACCTGCACTTATCCATCACTTAGTCATATTCAATTACACTTAGTCGTTACATGATTACAAGTATTTTCACTTGGTCAATTTCCCGTTAAACTCATTGGAATAATAACAGATACACGGTGGCCTGCACATAGTACCACCCTTGTAGCCGATGCTATATGGTACACATAGTAGCCTACACTTAGTACTACACATGTGACAAAAACCATCACTTACACATAGTGGCCTGCACTTAGTACCACACATGTGATCGAAACTATCGTGTACGCATAGTAGTCTGTACTTAGTACTACACATGCGACCTATCCGTCTGGTACATGTAGTAGCCTGCACTTAGTACTACACACGTGACCTAAAACCATATTGTTGCTCTCTTGTACACACAGTGGCCTACACTTAGTACCACACATGTGACCTAGCTACCTTATTCGTATCTTTTCTCCGAAGGTTCAACCGGGAATTCTCACTTTTCATCCTTTTAGCAATTCATCCATAATCAATCACAAATCATAATTTGCATCAAGTAATTACTCCATATTCAACTATACCTCATATAATATAACCAAAATTTTAAAACATAAATAAAAATAGTGTATTATTTACATACAAACTTACCTCGAAAGTAAAATCGGTGAAAATGACTTATTCGTCAATTACTCCTTCTAGTTTCAAACCTTGTTTTCCTTGATCTATAACAACATATTTCACTTATTTAATTAATGTACTATTCAAAACATTCCTTAACTCAACTTTTGAAAAATTATAATTTTCCCCTAAACTTTTACATATTTACACTTTTGCCCCAATACTCGAAAATTAAACTTTAGCCCTTATTCTTATGTTTTATAACATGATGATCAATTTTTTGTTGTATGGCAACATCAAATTCTTACTCTATCATACACTTATGAGCATTAGGTATTTTTGCCGGCTATGTCGTTTTACTCGTTTTCACTTAAAATCGGTTAAAAAAGTTCTTTAACATAATTTAAAGCTTTATACTCTACCATAAAACATAATAATAAACACTTTTAACCTATGGGTAATTTTCCAAAGATGAACCCTAGCATGAATTATTGGTAGCATAAGCTAAATCGAGCTACCAGGACTCCAAAATCGTAAATAACTTGAAAAACGAGGCTAGAAAAGACTTACCATGAGCTTGGAAAGTTGAGAAAACCATAGCCATTTCTTCTCTTAGTAAATTTGGCATTTTAATTTTGTTTTTAATCCATTTAATTTACAAAAGGACCAAAATGCCTTACAAAAAACATATTATATAACATACACCATATCCATTTTTGTCCAACAATTTAACCAATGGGCTAATTACCATTTAAGAACCTCTACTTTAAAATTTCATAGCAATTTGACACCTCTAACTTCTAGAACTCAAGTTTTGCATTTTTTACAATTTAGTCCTTTTAACTAAATTAAGTGGCAAACGTCAAAATTTTCAAACGAAATTTTCACGAAATCGTTCCGTGAAATTGTAGACCATTAAAATATAATAAAAATAAATTTTCTTACGTCGAATTTGGGGCTTCAAAACCACTATTCTGACTAGGCCATAATTCGGGATGTTACAGTCCATAATTCGCTCAATGGCCTCCAACCAGTATTTAGCTACATTTGGGGCCACACCAGAAATACCTCTAAATATCTCAGTCCCATTTGCTCGAAGTCATTCAGGAATAGATTTTCGAGCTACCGATCTAGTACTCGCTCCAACAACCCGCTCCAGAACTCCCAGCATAGCTTGGGACAAAGCATCGTCCCCCTAGCTCGATCATGGGACTCCGCCTCGGTCACTGGTGATGTAGGTGCTTCCATTTCAGGCATGTGCCCCGATGCCTCAATTCCAACCCCAACACCTTGGCCTCTACCATGGTCGCGTGTGCCACGTCCACGTCCTCTTGCGCTCATGTTAACAGAATCGACGTAATCTAATTACAAGTTTTATGAATTAGTATATCATTCCAATGTTATTAACAAATATCTTATAAAGGTAGGTTTAAAAGTGGTTTTCACGTATCGAATTCCTAATGTCTCGGTCTCTACAGTCTTATAACTAGTAGCCATGATACACTAACTCAAAAATAATTTCATAACATCAGACAGAATCAAAGACTTATGAATTTGGTGCCGGAGACTTAGGGTGCCATACTTCCAAAAAGACATATATTTCTTAAACCATATTTTGAAAAATATTTTTGAATTCATTCCACAGCCGAGTTTTACAACTAGGCTCTGATACCACTACATGTAACACCCCAAACTCGGCCTAGACATTATGACCAGATTTAGCTTGTCACATGGAAAGGTTGTAAAAGATACTTTGTGATCGTTAAAGATTTTGAGTTTTGTTTCCATTTTGAAAATCAGATTTGTTTTAAGACTTTCTTTCTTTTTGTTGTTAATACCCCTAACACCGAAAACTTGGTTTTCTAACCCATAAAATAGTTTTAAGGGATTCCGAAAATGTGACGTTTTGGAAACAATTTTGTAGGTTTGAAAAAATCCCGGGTTTAATTATTTATAGTTGTGAACCGTTCGTTAATATGTTGGAAAACAGTTATTAAAGTTTAAGGAGAATCCCGTTTGAATGTCTAATAATAAGCAAAATCCAAATTAAAGTTAATATCCAAATAAAATACCAGAGGCCTTATTACAAAACATAAACCCAAATTAAAGTAATTATTTAAGGTGAAGTAAAGCGAAATTTACTAAAGTAATGACGTATGGCCACCCCAAAGTCCATCTCGGCATCCAAATCCTCAGTGCTGGGAATTACCTGCAAAATTAAAGCAGATGGGTGAGTTACGAGAACTCAGTGTGTAATTCCCAAGCGAATGAAATCTAGGACTAAGCCCACCAAAGCAAATTGGGCCTTTGCCCACATGATAACCAATTGGTCGGAGCCCATATGGATTGAAATAGGCCGTAGCCCTGGCAACATGGCATATCCGACAGTGAATGCAATGCAACCCAGCCTAGATTAGTATTCCATCCACTACACACCACTCCGTATCCAACCTATCACACCTGTAGGGATTTCTACAATCAACCCTCCATCCACTACACACCTCATTGGCAGTCATGTTGATAGTCATGCTACTCAAAGCTGAAATAATGTGACAGAGTAACCAATATATGTGGCATAGCCACTGAAATAATGTGACCGAGTCACTGAAATATGTGGCATAGCCACCTAAATACACTACCCCTTTTCATCAGTATCAAATCCCAATCCCATGCAACATATATCAGTGTACATCGGATAATCGGAGCATACATATATTCATGCTAAGTTATTAAATGACATAGTCATAAAGGTTACTGACCTGGTGTCTCCAATCTTACCCCTAAGGGTATCTCAACTATCGTTATAGTTATTTGACTTTTAATCCATACACATATTTATCTCTAAATAAACAAATGAAGGTGTGGGAGCTACACACCTGATTACGAAGGACTAAACACTCCTGATCACCGTTACTCTCACTAGTGGGGATAACCACTATCTGTCCATCCCAAATGGATGTCGGCTCTCTACCACCACCCGCGAAAAGTCTCGAACCGTTGACACCTCATGTCATTTGAACTTGGGAGCAGAAACTACAATTCCAGTCCCCTCCAGCTCCTTTAATGCTACCCCTTTAGATTGGCTAGCACTCGTATCCATGAAGAAAACTCGATCAGATATCGTAATACAATGAGGGTTGGTGGTTATCTAAAAAGGAGGCTTAGTTATGGCAGAGTAAAACGAAAGGAGAAAGAGGAATGAAATTGAATAAAAGAGAACTCCTTACCTTGCTAACTGAGGAACCGCACAACAACCGATTTGCCGTCAAGTCAGAAATGAGTTGCGAGAGCGACAGAAATTCGGTCTAATATTCAAAGGTTACTCTTATATATTTCAAATTAAGAGAGAATAGCAAAGAAAAAGAGATAATGAAGGAAAGAATGTGTTACCTAATATTTGAAACAAACCCAAATAGGAGATTCGGCACCTAACACCAATGATGAATCAAATGGAAATATATGATTCGGCAACTAATGAACCCTCAAGCTTCAGTCCACCAAATGATCGGCTAATGGTGAAAGGTATAGAAAAAGATGCAAAAAGAGAGAATGTTGAGAAGTAAGTTTCAGCCAGAAGAATAGAACAAGAAGAAACCAAATAAGAAGAAAAGCAAATGGGCAAGATGAGGTTCGGCTATGGAGAAAATGGTGTAGAAAGAGAGTGATTTGACTAAGGTATAGGGAGTCAAAGAGAATGGAAGGGTGTGGAAGAAAATGATTCGGTCAAGAGAAGAAAGAAAAAGAGGTGCTAAGAAGAAAAGAAAGAAACAAAAGAAGTTGGAGAAGAGTTGAAATTCGGCTATGACACAAGTGAAAAGAAAGATGGAGAGAAAAGTTTGAGAGATTTGGCACAAGCACAAACAAGATGAGTAGCAAACCCGAAATGCCTTTTGAGTCAAAACACCAAATTGAAAAAAGAAAAGCTAAAAAAAGACTATAGCATTCGACACATCTCTCTGAATGGTTCGGTTGCTACTACACTACCAAAAATGTCGAAATTCCCTAGCCAACTATATCACATAGCCGAAATTCTCCCCCACAACTCCCACATTCGGCCAACTCACCTCCCCCTCACCAAATCCCTTGTTTTGTGCCACCAAACCCTCTCCATCACCCTTTCAAATTTGTTTGACCACTTTAACTCCTCAATCTCCTCTCCACCACCCATTTTGAACTGGTTGACCAATTTAAACTCTTCTTAAAAGAGTTCAACGCTAACTCCACCACCTTCCTTTCTTGGCACCAAAAAAAAACTCCCAGAATGCAACATGTGGGATTGAACCTACTTCCCTTTCCATGCTCCCCTGTGACGCCAACAACTAGGCCACCCTACAACTTGTGACATCAAATTACAACCAACCATACTTAAGGCCTGCATCTACAAGCTCTCCCCCTAAAATGCCCTAAAAAGTAAAATTCCAAAGCAGTGAATCGAACCCAAGCCTCTATAGGACCATCAAACACAACTAACTAGCAAGCTAAGCGAGCCAAACACATAACATAACACAAAACGCAGAACCCCTAATTCTAGGATGTTACAAAAGGCCCAATAGTTAACAATGAGGATGATAAGGAAGACTTCATTTATCCCTCTAGTTGCACCCCAATAAGTGCCCTAACTCAAGCAGGCACATATTCCCATGGGATACCCATCATTATCAAACCCCGATATCAAACTAATACCTCATCATTGTCGAACTTCCTGATGGACTCAGGCTTTAACCCAGAAGATGATCAAGCCAAACCGTTTGTTCTGATAGAAACAAAGGAAAGAGGAGAGTGGACTTCAAAGGCCCCAAAGAGAAAAAAACAAGGATGTGAATAATACGAGTGGGTATAACAAGGGCCATTCAAAGCTGATTATAATAAGCCAGCCAAAGATGGTAACTACTAGCCAACAGGTCTCCCCAAGGCAAAAACCCAATCCAAAATCGAATTTAGAAAAACCCAGTGCACACCTATTCTAATGACTTATAGGGAGTTATACCAGAGCTTATTTGATATGCATGTTGTAGCTTCTCATTAGCTGAAACCATTGTAACACCCATACCCTAAATGGTATGATTCGAATGCTCAATGTCAGTACCATGCCGAGATTATAGGACATTCAATAGAAAATTACCTTACTTTCAAAAAGCTGGTTGAAAGATTCACCAAAATAGGAGTTATATGATTCATCGATCCTGTAACGCCCTAAACCCGGTCTAGACGTTACGACCAGATCTAGAATGTCACAGGGAAAAGTTGAAAAAATAAATTTTAAAATCTTAAGAAAATACCGCAAAATTGAAAACTTTTCATCTAGGGTGATATTTTGAAAACAGTGGTTTGCAGTTTAAGAAAAATTCCCGAATTGAGTTAAAACGATCATTCATTATCTTTGTTGGCACTTGAGATAAAATGGTTATTTTATGTTACTTATGTTTTGAAAATTTCATCTTAACTTTCATGTTAAAATATAATAATGTCATATCTTAAAT
Organism: Gossypium rotundifolium; assembly: GCA_025506655.1. Lineage (NCBI taxonomy): Eukaryota > Viridiplantae > Streptophyta > Magnoliopsida > Malvales > Malvaceae > Gossypium > Gossypium rotundifolium. The sequence goes on along the minus strand of CP106723.1, from coordinate 62,300,881 downwards.
TAATAATAAATAAGAAAAACCAAATATTAACTTAATAATGCCTTATTACATAAAAAAAAGCCCCAATTAAAATAATTTGTAGAAAGGAAACGAGTTTACGAAAAGAAACATTTTATGGCCTCCACGAGTCTGCCTCAACTCCCAGATCCACGATCTACTAATTACCTGCAAAATTAAGCAGAGGGGTGAGTCACCACGACTCAGTGTGTAAATCCCCTTATGTCACATAAATGGCCTCAAGCCCATATTTGCACATTGGCCTTAGCCCACTCAACATAGCATACACAAATATGAATGTAATGTGTCCCAGCCCAACCTAATTTTCCATCATCTACACACCACCCGTACCAGCCCATCACACCTTGGGGATTTTTATAATCAACCCTCCATCCTCTACACACCTTATATGTGGCACCAAGCCACTCGTGATACTAGATCACCGTGACAGAGTCACTATTAACATACGTGGGGCTAACCCACCGTGGTACCAGACCACCGTGACAATCCCTAATGAATGTATGTGGGGCCAACCCACTGTGGTACCAAACCACTGGGACGAGTCACTAAATCATAGATGTATACACGTGGTATTAAACCACCGTGGCTCCATGATCATGTCAAACAGTCGAGTTTTAATATTTATAAAAGAATGATCGAACCTATAGACTATCTATGACAATGATAGATGCAAGTGCACCTATCGAACAATAGTATAATTTAGGCAAGAGTATTTTTACGAACCCAAGGGAACCTAAAAGTACTACTACTCACTTTTTTCTATTATTTAGCCTAAAATATGGAGTGATTGGTTTATGAAACTAATGAAAAAAAAAACTAAACTAGATGCAAAGACAAAACAATGAATTGGAGAAAGACTTTAGGAAAACTAGTTGATGAAGATGATACCCTCAAGAAGAATCCACCTATGACTTCACATATTATTTATTCCCCAAACCATATGATTTCTTTACTTAGCTTGACCCGTAAGACTCCCTAACCTATATTAAACCCTCTCTCGAGGTGAATAATGTCTAACCTTAGGTTAATTAGTAGAACTCTCGTTCTCTTATAATAACCCCCTAAGGAAGCAGTAAATCGATCAATGGATTCCCATATTAGGTTTCACCCTAATCCAGCAAAATCTCATAACCCTATCTTTAGGTGCCCAATCAACTTCGCTCAATTATGCTAGATCTACTCTTAGACAGGGTCTATTCCTTCTCCACATAAGCATATCAGATTATATTAAGCAACATAATTAAGAATAAACTAAGTACTTATCATATAATTTAGAAATCAAATAACAAAATCCATCATAGCTTTCATCCCCTTCAGGTATCTAAAGGGTTTAGTTCATAACTAAATAAGAAAACATCTCAAGAGAAAAGATAAAACAAAACATAAGAAATCCCTAAAACCCCCTGAAGGAATTGAAGAGGAGATCTTCTTTCTTGAATAGAGTTCTGATTCTTGAGATGGATCAACTGGCTATCTTCAAGTGATTCCCTAAAAGATGAAAGCTTCGGCAAAAGCCTCTACCAAAAAGCTCTTGTTTCAGCTTCTGTCGAACTCTCCTTTTAGTTGCTACCTTGGGTGTTTATATAGGCTTTTATATGCTTTACTTTGCTCCTAAGTATCCTAATTCAAGTAGAATTTCTCCTAGGATGTTTAATTAGACTTAGGAATGTCTTTCTTTGCCTCCAAGCATCCAAATCCGAGTGAAATTGCTCTTTCCCGTGGTAATGGCACGACCATGGTACACACCATGTAAATGTCTTCGTAGTGTCTCGATTACATCGATTGGGGCATGTAGTGTAAATCGTGGCATGGCTGTGTGAAGTAATTTGACGAGGCACGGCCATGTGGCTTGAAGTCCAGGCGTGTCAATTTCTTGGGTTGGCCCAATTTGGTCCGTTTTAAGCCTATTTCTCATTCTTTTCGTCCTCCTGTGCTTTCCTAAGTATAAACATGAAAAGAAAGGATTAAAAGCACCTTTTTACATAAATCAAGGGCTAAATCATCCAATAGCATACTAAATATGGGGTTAAATTATGTTACTTTTACAGTTTATCAAATACCCCCACACTTAAGCTTTTGCTTGTCCTCAAGCAAAATTCTCAACTTACAATTAAAATGAACTTTCCATAATTTATAATTCCTATCGAAAATGCCTCATCATAATTCATAGATAATTTATACATGGATAATTTAACTCAAAGAACCCTAAAGATTCAATCAAGATAAGTCATACCTTTGTAGTACGAAAACATAAGTGTCTCCCCTTATCTAAGTAATTACCTTTAATTCAAAACCGACAAGGATTGACATCCTCACAAAAGATTCACTCAAATCACTCGAAGTATTTAAGGTTCAAGAATAAGCACTCTAAGTCAAACCTGAAAAGTTAATCCCATAGGCTTGCTTGAAAATCAAATCTCCACCACTATATATGAGACGATACACAAATCAAAAGGTCTTTAATTAGGGTTGTAACGGGGCTTGGGTTAAAAGGTGTGGATAAAGGCTGAATTAGAATGTTAAAATCGAGATCGAATTGACAAGTTACCTTAAGTAGAAACACTGAACTAAATATGAATATTTACTTCGAATTAAAACTAATAATACCACTATTGATAATTATTCTATAATAAAGAGTATTTTCATCACTTAAAATTTGATAATATTTTAATACGAGCTTTTTCTTCAATAATTGGAGTTTAAATGCTCTAAGCTCTTGTATATACTACTAATATTGAATAAACTTGGATTTTTTAATTAAGAACAAACTAAAATATTGCATCATAAATAATAAATGTAACTACTAAACTAATATAATTTAGTAATTTAATCAAATCAAACCTCGATTAAAGGGTATTCAAAAGAATGGTGATAACAAATTCAAAGGGATTTTGGGTTAATATTAGTGGGTGAGTCAATAAAAAGGTTGTTAGGATTCAACAGGGTTCACTAGGGGCTACTTATGTAGGTAGGCTTTTAGTGGTGTGAATGGGTTAAAACCTAGGTGCCTTTATCAGGTATATCAAATCATAGATGTGGTCTCAACATGTATAAACGAGGCAAGTTCTAGAATAACAGTTCAAAGTTGACACACTCATAATCAATAAAGTGAGCACGAAAAAGAATATATGCTCTATAAGGTTCAAAATCTCACAAAAATTATGGGTGTTTTTGACATTAATCCCTGTAAATTTCAAACTTCAAAGTAATACTAAAATTCAGTTCAATGACCTATTAATTTTTAATTTTTAGAAAGTAGACTTATCATGCTCGATTCTCTAGTATCCTTCAAATTTAATCATCAATGCACAATTAACTATGACTTACTCTAAAACATATCAATACAAATCATAAATCAGCAGAAATTTCATCCTAATTAGTAATATGAGAAAAATACTTAAAAACAAGACTAAATTTAGGATTTGAGAATAATGCAAAAAGTCAGGTACTTTTATCCCCCCACACTTAAGATGTACATTGCCCTTAATGTACAAAGATAGATAAATAATTATGTAATAATAAAGTCAAAAGAGAAGGGAAGAAGTAACACTTCCTGAATTTTTGGATGAAGTCTATGAAAAGGAACCGGATAAGATTGGAGGTGAACGTGTAGAAGCGTCTCGAACCATTTGAAATTGAATCCTCGAAGTAGCCGGCTTGGTTTTATTGTATCCTAAGCTAAATCTAAATATCAATAAAGAATAAGAAGAATAAAATAAAATAAAATAAAATAAAAAATAATGATGAAATAAAATAAAAACAAAAATAAATAATGGAAAATGAAAGACAACTAGAAAAATTGGAATGAGGTTTAAATAGAGATGTAGCCCGTGTTTTGGGATTTTGAATTTTGAACGCATTTAGGGTGTTCAGGCATGGCCGTGGGTGTCGTGGCATGCCCGTGTCTTTTTCACACGGTCATTCAATATGGGTGTGCTCCTCCCGTGTTTGATAAGTCTGAATGTTGGCGCGGTTGAAAGGCATAGCCGTGTTTAGCTCGTGCTTGACAAGTCAGTAACCTCGCGCGGGGCGTCGGTACAGGCGTGGACTATTATCGCTACCCATTTTGGGAAAATAAATTTTTCTATTTCGTGCACGACTACTGGCACGCCCATGGTTCATCCCCTGGCTTCCACACGGCCACGAGCATGCCCGTGTGTAGAGCCGTGTGGCCTAGAAATCTGCTCTTTGGTTAGTTTATGGTTAGGTTCTAAAAAAAAAAAGAAAAAGAAGAGAAAAAATAAAAAAATAAAAAAATTTAAAAAAATGGGGTTAGTGCTCGGGTTGCCTCCTAAGAAGTGCTCAGGTTGCCTTCCGGGAAGTGCTCGTTTATAGTCTTAGCTAGACTTTACCTCTCATTCATATGGTCATGGTGGTTTGAGAAGGTGAAAATCCTTTCTCATGCAATCACTTTGGTTATGGATATATAGTTTAAGTCAAGTAATGTTTACCTCAAAAGTGTCGAATTTAGGATTGCTGACCTCGACTGTGCCGTATAGAAAGACATTTAGTACCTCAAAAGTGATTTCTTCATTTGTCTTGAGGACTGAATTGGTGATTCGAGGGTCTTTCTTATTCAACAATACCTGATCCTCTACTTTGATGTGATTTGTTGTTCCTATCAGCTCATCTGGGGTTTCTTTCGGTTTCACTTCATGTGGTTCTAGTTCCTCATGTAATTCTTCTTTATTAGCACGAGGTCTATGATCTGGCTCAGGTTTGTAGCTTTGTGGTGTTTCCTACAATGAAGGTTGAACAGTTTGGTTATCAACTGATTTTAATTTCTCACCTTTATCACTTGATGTTCTGGCCGAGTCAAGAGCTTGACTAGTGACTATCTCGTCGCCTACACGAAGTATGAGTTCTCCTGCATAGATATCAATTTTAGCTCTAGAAGTTGCTAAAAAGGGTCTTCCTAAAATTAAGGGGATTGTATTGTCCTCATCCATGTCTAAAACAACAAAGTCTACTGGGAATAAGAATTTATCAATTTTGATTAGAACATTTTCTATTATACCCTTAGGAATTCTTATAGTTTTATCAATTAATTGAATGCTCATCCTAGTTTGTCTGGGTTTCCCTAGACCTAGTTGTTTAAAGATTTTGTAAGGCATAACATTGATGCTTGTCCCTAAATCTGCTAACGCATTATCAATAGATAAACTACCAATTAAACATGGAATTGTAAAACTCCCTGGATCTTTTAATTTTCATGGCAGTTTATTTTGTAGAATTGCTGAGCACATTGCGTTTAGCTCCACGTGGTGTTATTCGTCTAATTTGCATTTGTTGGTCAAGAGCTGTCTTAAAAATTTTCTCGAGTCTGGTATCTAAAAAAGAGCTTCAAAGAGAGGAAAGTTAATATGTAATTTCTTTAAGAGTTTAAGAAACTTACCGAACTGCTCCTCTGAATTGTCTCTTTTTATTGCTTCGGGATAAGGTATGCGAGGTTGGTACTCCTTGATTACTGGTTTTGGCTTTTCTTGTGTTACCTCTACATTACCTTCGTCTACCTTGTTTTCTTGTATTGAGTTTGGTTCATCTAACCCTTCTTGTCTTGGTGAGATGGCTTGAATTTGCTCCTTTGGGTTAACCTCATGTTACTTGGTAGGCGTTCTAGCGGTCGTTCTAACATTAGCTTTGCGAGATGTCCCACTGACCTAGTAAGTTCTCCAACTTGATTCTCGATCCATTTGATTGATTTTTGTTTCTCATCAAGTGCTGCTTCAGTCTTTTGGAAACGAGAATCTGTGGCTGCCATGAACTTTATCAGCATCTCTTTAAGATTCGGCTCCTCCTCTTGTTGGTGTGGTGGTTTTTGAAAATATGGAGGAAATTTCGATCTTTGGCTATTTTGATCATCTCACGAGAAATTCAGATGGTACTTCCAACCTACATTATAAGTGTCACTATAAAAATTATTTTGATATCTTGAATAGTTACCTGTATAGTGAGCTTGCTCATTTTCCATGCCATATCCGTAGGGTGGGTACTCAAGATTCACCATGCCTCCTAGATTCAAATCATATTGTATTTCGAGATGTACCTGCGAAGGACTATACCAATCATCAATCTTTTTATTCATCATCTCTAACTGATTAGATAACCTGGTGACCACGTCGAGGTTGAAAACACTAGTTGCTTTAGTAGGAATTGCCCCCATGCCTTGCCACTGATAATTATTCAGTGCCATCTTTTCCATAGACTAAAATTTTCTACCAACAGCAAAATAGAGAAAAAAAAAGCAAAGTAAAAATAATAATAAATAATAATAAATTGTAATAAAATAAAATAAAAATTTGGCTAAAGTAATAAAAATAGAGCTTTCTTAATATTTTAGAAGTCCCCGACAACGGCACCAAAAACTTGATCGTGTCAAACAGTCGAGTTTTAATATTTATAAAAGAATGATCGAACCTGCAGAATAAATATGACAACGATAGAGGCAAGTGCACCTATCGAACAGTAGTATAGTTTAGGAAAGAATATCTTATCGAACCCAATGGAACCTAAAAGTACTACTACTCACTTTCTTTCTATTATTTAGCCTGAAATATGGAGTGATTGGTTTATGAAACTAATGAAAAAAAACCAAACTAGATGCAAAGACAAAAGAATGAATTGGAGAAAGACTTTAGGAAAACTCAGTTGATGAAGACGATACCCTCAGGAAGAATCCATCTATGACTTCACTTATTATTTATTCCCCAAACCATATAATTTATTTACTTAGCTTGACCCGTGAGACTCCCTAACCTATATTAAACCCTCTCTCAAGGTGAATAATGTCTAACCTTAGGTTAATTAGTGGAATTCTCATTCTCTTATAATAACCCCTAAGGAAGCAGTAAATCGATCAATGGATTCCCATATTAGGTTTCACCCTAATCCGGCAAAATCTCGTAACCCTATCTCTAGGCTCCCGATCAACTCCACTCAATTATGCTAGATCTACTCTTAGGCAGGGTCTCCACCAAAGCACATCAGATTAAATTAAGCAACATAATTAAGAACAAATTAAGTACTTATCATATAATTTAGAAACCAAATAACAAAATCCATCATAGGTTTTGTAACACCCCAAACCCTGTCAACACACCACGACCGAATTCAATATGTTATAGAGTGAAAATAATTTGAAGAAAACAAGTGCTGGTTTACTTTTGTGAAAAGTGTTATTGAAAACATTTATATCGTTTTGAGGTTGAAAGAAAACTCCCTTGAGAAGATCGTTTGCCATTTCTAGTTTTGGAAAGTCGTTTGGTTTTATGAAAACCCAAGTGAGTTTAGAATAATTAAGTTAAAAACCATTTGTATCTGAACATAAAAAAAACTTAGTTTGGAGAAAGTCTGAGTTAGTTTGTTGACTTCATTTGTTTAGTATTACCTGATGGTAAAGTTTGAAAAACCCAATATGTTGTACAATTTTTGAAAACGTTGATTTTACAGGTTATTAGAGCATGCAATATTATTTAACTTAAGCATAGTATGATAAAACTCAAATCAGATAATCAAAAACCGAAATAATAAAAATTTAATGGCCTTATTACAAATCGAAAACCAAATTTAAAAGTAAATTAACCCAAAATAGTAATTGAAATAAAACCCAAAAACCTAGTGCATGGCCACCTCGAGTCCACCACGGCTCCACATCCGCGATCTAAGCCTCATCTGCAAAATGTAAGGGAAGGGGTGAGTCCCGAGACTCAGTGTATAAATCCCCATCTCGATAATAATAAGGCACTTACACATTTCATATGTCAATATGCATATCATGCAAACCCAACCTAACCAACCGAACTCTTGTGTCTACCCCGTGTGGTCAAAACCACTGGTGGTCAAAACCACTGGTGACCATAGTCACAAATCATATAAGTATGGTCAAAACCACTGGTGACCGTAGTCACAAATCATATGGTGGGGCCAACCCACCGTGTGGTCAAAACTACTGATGACAATCCCGTAATCAACATGTGGGGCCAACCCACTGTGGTACCAAACCACTGGGACGAGTCACAATAATCCATGTGTGGTCAAAACCACTGGTGACCGTAGTCACAAATAATATACGTGTGGTCAAAACCACTGGTGGTCAAAACCACTGGTGGTCAAAACCACTGAGACTAGTCACAATTAACAAGAAAAGCGGGGCCAACCCACTATGTGGTCAAAACCACTGGTGACAGTCTAAATCATCCTTTCCACTCCACTCAACATACCCATCATCATGAACACATTTTTCGTGGCATATTAACATGTTTGTAATGCAAGTATCGCATAGCATAGCATAATCAAATAGTATAACATCATATATCGATAGCCAATCCATAGGGGACTTACCCGGAGTCTACGCTCACCCGCAAGGGTAACACACCGATTTCAATAGCTATTTTGACTTTTAACAATAAACATAATTAGCAAATTAACTAATGTAGTGTGCAAGTGTTACACACCTGATTATGCACAAAACTACACTTTCTACGTTGGTACAGTCGTTAATCGACACTATCGCTATCATCTCTTGCTTTGCTCGATCTAGCCCACACCAGTGACCAATCACGAGTACCGAAATCGCCTCTTCTTGAACTTAGGGTGGGGTTCCAGATCCAACCCCACCAAGCGATTGATTAGCCTTCGAGTCCATCACACACCTTAGTCACTAACCGAATCAAAGTAGTGAAACAAATTGTAAGAAATCAAGACCCGAAATTAAATCCCTTACCTAAATCGACAAAACCCCGAGGCTCTAAGCGTGACTCACAATTGACGAATCTCAGAAGTCTCCACAAAATGACGTCACCAGCCCCTTACATTCGGCCAAACATAACATACACTAGATCCCTACCTTCGAAACATAACGAAGTAAGAGATGATTGGTGACAGGGACACCTACCACAATACTAGCAAACCATTGGAAAAAAAAGGAAGAATAACCAATGATGCTCTGCTGCCATAAAACCCAAAAGAACACTTATCAGTGCCAAAGAAATCCAACTTCTCTTTCTATAGAAAATGATAGAGAGAAGGGATAAGAGATAAGAGAGATTCGGCCAAAGTGCCAAGAACTTACCTCCACTTACCGAGGTTGACCTGCGAAGCAAAGAAAAGATGAAGAGAGAGTGATCTCTAACAGTTGATATTAGGCAAAGGTGTTGGAAAAGAAAAGAGAAAAGTAGCAGAGGTTTTGGCAAGGAATGAAGCTTCAAGAAGGGTTTGGCTAACAATAATGAGAATAGAAAGTGGAAAAAAACGAAGAGGAGGAATGGCTTATAAGATTTTGGTTCTTAAGGTTTGGCAAAAAAATGAATCGCAACTGTTGAGTGGTGGGCAAGGTGGATTCGGCCAAGCACTAAAGAAGCAAAGAAGTGAAAAAGAAAAACAAATGAGATGAGAGCTAGGGAAAAAGGTTTCGATTTTGGTACCTGAGAAACAAAAATGCAACAAGGATACTACGGGTCTTTCAGTTTTGCCAAAAAGAAAAGAAATAGCTAACTGCCTTCTCTAGCTGGCCAAAAATGCTCCCCTAAAACTATAAATGAAATTCGGCACACCCCTAGCTACCCAAACCGATTTTCCCACACTCTTAGAGTTTACCGTTCGGCCAACTCTAAGCTCCCATGCCCAACTCCACAAATTCTTCCTAACCACTCATTAAAATTCATTTGAATGAGTCAAATTCCTAAATTTCCTCTCTTCCACCCATTTGAAACTGTTGACCCTTTCAAACTCCTCCATCAGAGTCCCACTTGAACACAACTTCCCTTAGTCTTGGCGTCAAAATAACAAGCAGAAAGGGATTTCGCTGCTCGAACCTAGGCTCCCTTGCTCCCCCTTGAGGCGTCACTTCTCCAAGCCCTAAGTGGCGCATCCTTGCCACTTTTTCAAGGCACTTCTTGTGCTAGAACTCGCTACCAATTATACCTAACCCCTAGCTCAATCAGCTCCCTTCCTTTAGAAGCCCAAAACATAACTTTTTGCTATAACTCTGGCCTATCCCTAGCTCTAGCCTAGACCCTAAAATAGTCCATACCAACATACATACCATACCATATACATACAAACACACGAAATGCAAAGGCCCGATTTAATGATGTTACAGTTCTACCCCCTTAAAAAATTTGACCTCAAAATTACAGTCAAAAGAGTTGAGGTATTCTTCGCCACATCACATCCTCTGGTTCCCACGTGGCCTCTTCCGTACCATGGTTCTGCCATAATACCTTTACCAGTGGAACCAACTTCTTACGTAGAACTTTGACATCCCGATCCAAAATCCACACTGGTTCTTCTTCGAAGGACAAATCTAGACTCACCTCAATTTCCTCCACTGGCACAATATGCGACGGATCTAATCGATAGCTCCTAAGCATGGAGACATGGAATACATCATTAATCTAACTCAACTTTGACGGCAACTCGAGCTGGTAAGCTACCGGTCCCACTCGCTTCAACACCGTATACTGCCCAATAAACCTAAGGCTTAGCTTGCCCTCTCTACCAAATCTCAGCACTTTCTTCCACGGCGATACCTTCAGAAAGACCTTGTCACCCACTGCATACTCCATATCCCTACGTTTAAGATCGGCATAAGACTTCTGCCTGTCTGAAGCCTCCTTCAGATGAGCCCGAATCAGCTTAACCTTATCCTCTGTTTCAGCCACTAGCTCTGGACCCAACAACTGAAGCTCTCCCAACTCTATCCAACACGTGGGGTACGACACTTTCGTCCATACAGTGCTTCATACGGTGCCATCTGGATACTTGCACAGTAGCTTGTTGTTGTACACTAATTTCGCCAGCGATGAGATATTCCTCCCAACTACCTCTGAAATCCAAAACACAACCCCTCAGCATATCTTCTAAGATTTGAATTACCCTTTCTGACTGTCCGTCTGATTGTAGATGAAAAGCTGTGCTGAAATCCAACCTCGTTCCCAATGCCTAATGCAAAGCTTTCCAGAACCTTGACGTGAATCTGGGATCCCTATCTGAAACAATCGACACCGGCACCCCATGTAACCGTACTATCTCGCTATATACAACTTTGCCAACCTTTGGAGCGAGTAATCCACTCTAACCGGTATAAAATGAGTCGACTTAGTCAAACGATCTACTATCACCCAAACTGAATCCTTTTTGCTAGGCGTAAGAGGTAACCTAGTGACGAAATCCATCGTAATTCTTTCCCACTTCCACTGTAAAATCTTTACCGGCTGCATCAGACCTGACGGCAACTGATGCTCAGCTTTGACTTGTTGGCATGTCAGACACTTACTCACAAACTCAATTACTTCCCTCTTCAAACCCGACCACGTAAGCTGTTCTCAGTAAATCCGATACATCTTGTTACCTCCAAGATGCATAGCGTATGAAATTGCTATGAGCTTCCTAAAGAATTTCTTGTCTCAACTCAACGTCCTCAAGATACACACTTTCCCTTGAAAACACACACACCCTCACTGCTCAAGCTATAACCTCCAAACCACCATTCTGCACTTGCAACCTCCGAGCACTCAAAACCTCATCCACTAATTGTCACTCCTTAACATGATCCACCCACGTTGGCTTTACTTGCAATTCTGCCAATAGACTCCCGTCGACATACAGATTGAGACGAGCAAACATTGCTCTCAGATCTATTACCACCTTCTGACTCAATCGTCGACCACTACATTAGCCTTACCCGGATGGTATTCAATCGAGCAGTCGTAGTCCTTTAACAACTCGATCCACCTATGTTGCCTCAAATTTAATTCTTTTTGTGTCAACAGATACTTCAAACTCTTGTGATCCGTGTAGACTATCGACTTCTCCCCACACAAGTAATGCCTCCAAATCTTCAGGGCAAAGACCACCGCAGCCAATTCCAGATCATGTTTCGGGTAGTTACCTTCATGAGTTCTCAATTGCCGAGATGCATACGCCACCACTTTCCCCTATTGCATCAGCACACACCCAAACTAGTATACGATGCATCACAATAAACCGTGAACTCCTTCCCTGCCTCATGTTGAATCAAAACTAGAGCTTCTGTTAGAACTTTCTTTAACTTGTCGAAACTTTCCTACTGCTTATCAGACCACACAAATGGAACCCCTTTCCATAACAACTTAGTTAACGGTGCTGCAATCAAAAAAACCCTTCCACGAATCTTCTGTAATATCCTGCCAAACCCGAAAACTACGAATCTCGCCATCGACTTAAGTGGCTTCCAATCCAACACCGCCTCAATCTTTCGAGGATCCACTCTAATTCCCTCAGCTGATACCATGTGACCCAATAAAGTTACCTCCTTCAACCAGAACTCGTATTTGCTAAACTTTGCGAATAATTGTTTCTCCCACGAAATTTGTAGAACCACCCATAGATGCACGACATGTTCCTCCTCAGATTTTGAGAATACCAAAACGTCGTCTATAAACACCACGACGAACCAGCCCAAGTACGACTGAAACACCTGATTCATCCTATCTATGAACGCTGCCAGCGTATTAGTCAACTCAAACGGCATTAACAAAAACTCGTAGTGCCCATAACAAGTACAAAACGTCATTTTATGGATATCCACCTCCTTCACTTTGAGTTGATGATACCCCGACCTAAGATCTATCTTAGAGAAAATCGATGTACCCTTAAGTTGATCAAACAAGTCGTCTATCCTGGACAACGGATACATGTTCTTGATCGTCAACTTATTCAGCTGGCGATAGTCTATACACATCCGCATTGTACCGTCTTTCTTCTTAACAAAGAGCACATGCACTCCCAAGGTGATACACTCGGTCGGATGAAACCACGGTCCAACAATTCTTGAATCTGTGTCTTCAGTTCCACCAATTCTTTCGGTGCCATCCTGTATGTGGCAATAGAAACTGGCGCGGTTCGGGTAACAAGTCTATACTGAACTCAACTTCACGGTCTAGAGGCAGACCTGGAAGTTCCTCTGGGAATACATTGACAAATTTCTTCACCGTTTGGACATTCCCCACAACTGATTCCTTGGCCTCCAAGGCACAGACATGTACCATAAACGCCTCACAACCCTTCCTCACCATTTTCTTGGCCTTCAGAGTAGACACAACATTAGATAGATAATCTCTTCTATTGCCTATCATTACCACCTCTTCACCTTCTACTATCCTCAAAACCATGCGCTTAGCTGCGCAATCCAAACTGGCCTGGTAATTTGCTAGCCAATCCATCTCGAGAATCAGATCGAACTCCCCGAATGGTAGTTCCATCATATCGATGAAAATACTACCCTTAAAATTCTAGGGGTACACCTCTATCTGATTTATTTACTTCTCTGAGTGACCTAGAGGGCTTATTACTGTCATCTCCCTAGAAGTAATCTCAAAGTCTAAGTTCATAGTTTCCACTATTCTACTGGCAACATACGAGTGCGTCGAACCAACATCTATCAAAGCAATATAAGGCAGTCTAAAAATTAAGAACGTACCAGTTATGATGTCCGGCGCGTCGCCCTCCTCTCGACGCCTCACTGCGTAGACCAACCTAGGCTATCTCGCCTCTGTGCTCCCAGCACTTCTACTCGGTGCTCTGCGGCCTCGTCCCGAATCGTTACCTCCCCTGGCCGAATCGCGACCCCTCTGTGGTTGCTATCCATCCCTCCTAAACTGTGTACGACCCTGATTCCTTAGAATGAAGCCTAGCTGACCTCTGCGGACAATCCCTCACTTGGTGTCCCATTGACCCACACTCAAAACACCCTCTGTTTTCAGCCTAACATTCCCCCATGTGAGACTTCCACATCGAAGCGGGCCAGTGGCGACCATCGAGTAGTAGCAAGAAGCAGCCTCATTTGCTTAATTTGGGCCACCATATCTAGCCCTTTTCTGCTGATTCTCGACATACCTGGATGACCCAGAATTCCTCTTATTCAAACCCTTATCTTGATTCCGTCTCACTGGTAGTTTCACTTCCTCAGTAACTTTGGCCTTCTATACTAAGACTGCAAATTCTCTCTCCTACTGTGGAGCAATCAACATCTGCAGCTCATCTCTCAGCCCATCTTGAAATCTAACATGGTGCTCATGTTTCGTGCCCACAATACCGATTTAACTGAAGAAATTCTACCTCATACTCTGATACTGACTTATTTCCCTGAACCAAATTTAGGAATGCCTTACGCTGCGCATCGATGTAACTAGCCCCAACGTATTTCCTTTGATAAGCTGCCCTAAAGAAATCACAAGTGATGTCGTCGGCCATTGCTCCATCCCTAACCTGGGCCACCACTGATATGACTCATCTTGAAGAAGATATACTATACCCTTAGCTTCTCCTCAGCCGTAAAATCCAAGTCGTCTATGATACGTTCTGTCGCCTCCAGCCAATATTTCACCGTACTAGGAGCCACACCAGATACACCTCTAAATACCTCTGTGCCATTAGCTTGAGTCGTTTGAGCCTGATTTTGAGCTCCCATTCGATGCTCGCACCGTAACTCTTTCTAGAACCATTGCATCTCTTGTGACACTGTGTCATCACCAACCGTCGATCCACGAAATTTTGCGCCCCTGGCTGGCGGTGGTGGTACCTCGTTCTTGATCCATGACCGGACTCTACCGGTTCCGACACTATCGTCCTACCCCTACCTCGTCCACATAAATTACGCCCACATCCTCGTGCACTCATGACTGCCAATACGAATTGATTTGATTAACAGTTTTATGCGTTAGACTTATTCCACTGTTATTAAAACACAGTCTTATGAATAGTTTAATATGGGGATTATTTTCGTAAGTTCACACAATCCTACGGTTTAAGTCTTTAAAGTAATTTCCTATTACTACTAGTCATAACATCATCATTACAACCATATTAACACAAATAGGGGTACTTACCTGCGTGGATCGATGCCGGAGACTCGGTGCCATGCTTTTCCAACCGTGCCTTTCCTACAAAAACCTTTCATAACCTATTTTTAAAACATTTTTGGGCCTCGAGCCCACAGCCGAGCTTTTGAATTTGGCTCTGATACCAAAATTGTAACACCCCAAACCCGGTCAACACACCACGACTGAATTCAATATGTTACAGAGTGAAAATAATTTGAAGAAAACAAGTTACTGGTTTACTTTTGTGAAAAGTGTTATCGAAAACATTTATGTCATTTTGAGGTTGAAAGAAAACTCCCTTGAGAGGATCGTTTGCCGTTTCTAGTTTTGGAAAGTCGTTTGGTTTTATGAAAACCCGAGTGAGTTTAGAATAATTAAGTTAAAAACCATTTGTATCTGAACATAAAAAAAACTTAGTTTGGAGAAAGTCTGAGTTAGTTTGTTGACTTCATTTGTTTAGTATTACCCAGTGGTAAAGTTTGAAAAAACCCAATAAGTTGTACAAATTTTGAAAACGTTGATTTTATAGGTTATTAGAGCATGCTATATTATTTAACTTAAGCACAGTATGATAAAACTCAAAGCAGATGATCAAAAACCCAAAATAATAAAAATTTAGCGGACTTATTACAAATCCAAAACTAAATTTAAAAGTAAATTAACCCAAAATAGTAATTGAAATAAAACCCAAAAACCTAGTGCATGGCCACCTCGAGTCCACCCTGGCTCCACGTCCCAATCTAAGCCTCATCTGCAAAATGTAAGGGAAGGGGTGAGTCACCGAGACTCAGTGTATAAATCCTCATCCCGATAATAATAAGGCACTTACACATTTCATATGTCAATATGCAAATCATGCAAACCCAACCTAACCAATCGAGCTCCTGTGTTCACCAGGTGTGGTCAAAACCTTTGGTGGTCAAAACCACCGTGGTAGTAGTCACAAATCATATAAGTGTGGTCAAAACCACGATGACAATCCCATAATCAACATGTGGGGCCAACCCTTCGTGGTACCAAACCACAGGGACGAGTCACAATAATCCATGTGTGGTCAAAACCACTTTGGTGACTGTAGTCACAAATAATATCTGTGTGGTCAAAACCACTGGTGGTCAAAACCACTGAGACTAGTCACATATAATAACAAAAGCGGGGCCAACCCACTGTGTGGTCAAAACCACTGGTAACAGTCTAAATCATCCTTCTCCCTCTACTCAACATACCCATCATCATGAACACATTTTCCGTGGCATATTAAGATGTTTCTAATGCAAGTATCACATTGCATAGCATAATCAAATAGTATAACATCATATATCGATAGCCAATCCACAGGGGACTTACCCAGAGTCCACGCTCATACCCCAAGGGTAACACACCGATTTCAATAGCTATTTCGGCTTTTAACAACAAACATAATTAGCAAATTAACTAATGGAGTGTGTAAGTGTTTCACATCTGATTACGTGCAAAACAACACTTTCTACGCCGGTACAGTCATTAATTGACACTACCGCTATCTGCTATAGCTTTGCTCCGATATCGGCCCATACCCAGGCGGCCAATCACGAACAGCCAACACTGCCCTCTTCTTGAACTTAGGGCTGGGGTTCCAGATCCAACCCCACCAAGTGATTGATTAGCCTTCAAGTCCATAACACACCTTAGTCACTAATCGAATCAAAGTAGTGAAACAAATTGTAAGGAATCAATACCCGAAATTAAATCCCTTACCTAAATCGACAAAACCTTGAGGCTCTAAGCGTGACTCACAATCGATGAATCTCGGAAGTCTCCACAAAATCACTTTACCAGCCCCCTACATTCGGTGAAACATCACATACACTAGATCTCTACCTTCGGCACATAACAAAGTAAGAGATGATTGGCGACATGGACACTTACCACAATACTAGCAAACCGATTGGAAAAATAAAGAAGAATAACCAACAACGCTCTGCTGCCATAAAACCCAAAAGAACACTTATCAGTGCCAAAGAAATCCAGCTTCTACTTCCATAGAAAATGATAGAGAGAAGGGATAAGAGATAAGAGAGATTTGGCCAAAGTGCCAAGAACTTACCTCCACTTACTGAGGTTGACCCGCGAAGCAAAGAAAAGATGAAGAGAGAGTGATCTCTAACTGTTGATATTCGGCGAAGGTGTTGGAAAAGAAAAGAGAAAAGTAGCAGAGGTTTCGGCAAGGAATGAAGCTTCAAGAAGGGTTCGGCTAACAACAATAAGAATAGAAAGTGGAAAAAATGAAGAGGAGGAATGGCTTATGAGATTTCAGTTCTTAAGGTTAGGCAAAAGAATGAATCGTAACTACTGAGTGGTGGGTAAGGTGGATTCGGCCAAGCACTAAAGAAGTAAAGAAGTGAAAAAGAAAAACAAATGAGAAGAGAGTTAGGGAAAAAGGTTTTGATTTTGGTACCTGAGAAACAAAAATGCAACAAGGATACTACGGGTCTTTCGATTTTGCCAAAAAGAAAAGAAATAGCTAACTGCCTTCTCTAGCTTGCCGAAAATGCTCCCTAAAACTACTAATGAAATTTGAAACACCGATAGCCACCCAAACCAGTTTTCCCACACTCTTAGAGTTTTCCATTCGGCCAACTCTAAGCTCCCATGCCCAACTCTACAAATTCCTCCTAACCACTCATTCAAATTCGTTTGAATGAGTCAAACTCCTAAATTTCCTCTCTTCCACCCATTTGAAACTATTGGCCCTTTCAAACCTCCTCCATCAGAGTCCCATCTGAACACAACTTCCCCTGGTCTTGGCGTCAAAATAACAAGTAGAAAGGGAATTTCTTGCTCGAACCTAGGCTCCCTTGCTCCCCCTTGAGGCATCACTTCTCCAAGCCCTAAGTGGCACCTCATTGCCACTTTTCCGAGGCACTTTTTGTGCCAGAACTCGCTACCAATTATACTTAACCCCTAGCTCAATCAGTTCACTTCCTTTAAAAGCCCAAAACACAACTTTTTGCTATAACTTTGGCCTATCCCTGGCTCGAGCCTAGACCCTAAAATAGTCCATACCAACATACCAACCATACCATATACATGCAAACACACGAAATGCAAAGGCCCCGATTTAAAGATGTTATAGGTTTCATTCCTTTCAGGTATCTGAAGGGTTTAGTTCATAACTAAATAAGAAAACATCTCGAGAGAAAAGATAAAACAAAACATAAGAAATCCCTAAACCCCCTGAAGGAATTGAAGAGGAGATCCTCTATCTTGAATAGAGTTCTGACTTCTTGAGACGGATCAACTGGCTATCTTCAAGTGATTCCCTAAAATATGAAAGCTTCGGCAAAAGCCTATTCCAAAAAGCTCTTGTTTCGGCTTCTGTTGAACTCCCCTTTTAGTTGCCACCTTGGGTGTTTATATAGGCTTTGAGATGCTTTACTTAGCTCCTAAATATCCTAATTCAAGTAGAATTTCTCCTAGGATGTTTAAGTAGACTTAGGAATGTGTTTCTTTGCCTTCAAGCGTCCAAATCTGAGTGAAATTGCTCTTTCCTGTGGCAAGGGCGCGGCCATGATACACGCCCGTGTAAATCGTCTTCAGGCCGTGTCTCGATTCTGTCAGTTGGGGAACGGCCGTGTAAATCGTGGCATGGCCGTGTGAAGTAATTTGATGAGGCACGGTCGTGTGGCTTGAAGTCTAGGCCATGTCGATTTCTTAGGTTAGTCCAATTTGGTCCGTTTTAAGCCCGTTTCTCGTTCTTTTCGTCCTCGAGTGCTTTCTTAAGTATAAACATGAAAAGAAAGGATTAAAAGCACCTTTTTTACATAATCAGGGCTAAAACATCCAAAAGCATACTAAATATGGGGTTAAAATATGTTACTTTTACGGTTTATCACTCCAAGCCACCGAGACATGGTCACTAAATCAGATATATGTAGGGCCAACCCACTTGTAGTACCAAACCACCGTGACAGTCTCTAATACTTCCCCTTCCGCATAAGAACCCAACCCATGCAGAACATACAAATCAAATGAATGCACATGCTCTCATCATAATAACAGATTACAACATACATTTTCATACTCATTACTAGAACGTTATAGTCACTTACTTGGTATCCCCAGCCTTACCCACAAGTGTAACAACTTACTAATCAATCATTTCATCTTTTCAGCCCCAATAGCTAATAACACATATAAATAGCAAAGTGTGCATATTTACACACCTATAAACCTGAAGGACTAAACTATCGATCTCGCTAACGTCCACACTTGCAGGAATCATAGCAATCTGCTTATCCCTTTATGAATCCTGCCAATAACCCGGTGGAAAATCCTGGACCGCTGACACAGTTCATTTCTTAAACTTTGTATAGGAGTTACAAATACACTTTCCTCCCTGGCTTGACTGTTTCTTGCATCCATGAACAGAATTGATCATAGGTTAGAGATATACGTCGTTGTCTAAAATAGGGAAAGTTGATTAAGGCACTAAAACCAAGAGGAACGTTAACTATGGAATATACTAAGATAATCCCCTTACCTTGTTTACTGATGATCCGCACCACAACTACCTCACCCTCAGACTGAGATGGTTTGAGAGAGAGAGAGGTTTTTGACCTAACAAACATAAGAAACCTTGAATATTTGGCTAATCAAAAGGATATTGAAAACCAAGGGTACCAACCATATTTACCTTACGTTGAAATAGATGAAGAAAACTCAAGCAGTTTCGGCAAAGCTCAACCCTTCACACCCTAGGCTTCAACGCCATTGGTTTGGCCAGAGCAGATGAAACAAATATCTAATTAGTGAAAGAAAATATTTATTGTGAGGTTTAGAGAAGAAAAGAAGTAGGTGCTACAAGCAAATGAAGAAGGAGAGATTTGGCTTTTGCACTACTAGAGAAAAAAACCTTACCTTTAATGTCCCTCGGTAGGATGGAGTCAATTCAAAAGACCAAAGGGCTATTCGACTATGAGAGAAAGAGAACAGAGCTTGAAGGAGAACTATAGTTTTAGCTTAAGAAAAGAATAGAGATAGAAAATGGAATTCTAGGAGGTGATATAGTGTTTTTGATTGTGAAGATAAGAAAATAGATTGCAAAGAAATGGTGTGGTGCTATAGATGGTGAGGTTTAAAAGTATGAGTAGAGAGAAAAAGAGATTCGGTAGAGGCTCAAGGGGTTTCGGCTTAAGAGTCTAGGTGAAAAAGAGAAAATGAAGAAAAAGAATCAAAGAGAATGCACTAAAGGTCTCTCCAATTTCGGCTAAATGGTCAAAGAAGAAAAGAAGTAAAAGTTGCTACACTTTCAGCATAAAAGGAGTAGGAACTCAAAGGGAATTAAAGAACACAAAAAGAGCTCAAAAGAGGTCTCCACAAAACGGCACTCCACTCACCCTTAATGATCGAACCTACTCTAAAGAAAAATAAGAAAAGCCTAATACCCCTAAATGATTTTCAGCACACCCTACTAGCACAAAACCGAATGCCTATCCCACCTAACACCACTTAAAAATTTGGCCAACACCCTTCTCCACCTTCATCCTCTTGATTCTCTCCTATCTTCACTCACAACCTCCCATTTGAATTGATTTGAACAAGTCAAATCCCACCTTTCTCTCATGGCTTCCAATTCAAAGTATTTGACCAATTCCATACCCCCTCTTCAAGGTCCCTTGCTGAAACCAACTCTACTTATCCTGACGCCAAATTAAATTCCCAAAAATGTAATCCATGCTACTCGAACCTGCTCCCTCACTGCTCCTTGTGGCGTCACCTCAAGCACACTAAGTGGAACCTCTATGCCACTCTTCCCACTCTTTACTTGTGTCATCAAAACAAAATTAAAAACCCTTAAAGCCTACCTCAGCTAGCTTCCCCCATAGTGCCCAAAATTAAAAATTTTGGCCAAGGCTTTGGCTTAACCCCAAGCCTTCCCGAGGACCTCAAACACACTCAAACACTAGATAAGGCAACCCAAACACACTGGATTAACACACAGAGCATAGCATACCCACACAACACACATTAAATGCAAATCCCCAAAATTCAGGATGTTACAATCCCTCTAGTGCAAAAAATCTGTTACTCAACCATGATGTTAAAAGGGTAACTATTGTGAGTACCATGATGAATGGGGCCATGAGATTAGGAGTACATCAAGTTCAGGGCTCTAGTGCAAAACCTGATAGTGGCGATTTTGAACATTAACAACATATTTGAAGAGAGAACCAAGGAATAGACTCTTCCAAGCTTCTGCCTTTATATACATTAGAGTGTTTTGAACAATAGGACTCTGGAAGATACATGTATTTTTAACGCTAATCTAGAGTAATATTCAAAACACACTTATATCTTTCAGCCTAGAAGTAATAAGAGTTATTTTATGAAATAGGCTTGTGTTCAAAATATTTATTTCAATAAAATGCATTTTTTAAGAAAATATTTTTCAATTCTTTCTATTTATAGATTCTTTTGTACTTTGGATTACTATTCAAATATTCTTTCATTCTTTATTCATGATCATACCATACAAACAATTGTTCTTGGAATCATTTTTCTCTAGAATTTACCTTCGTACTCACAATGGGTCCCCAGATATCAATGACATGGATGACGCTGTTACTGACTCCCTTTTTGAATGAAATATGGGTCTAAGGGATCTCAGGACTTTGAAGTTGAAAGAAATTGTAACCTATCTTCTGATTTGTTAATATTGGATGAAAAATAGATCCTACGTCGTGAGCCAAGGAAGGAGATGAAAATTAAAGGCTTGCTCAATGCAGAAATAAGATTTCTTATATGTGGGGCATGGATGTTATCAAACCAGTCTTATCAAAAGTTTCTGGCCAACATCGATTCATTTTCGTGGATGTCGGTTACTTCACTAAGTTGTTAAAAGTCACTTCATATGCCAATATTGCAAAGTCGATAGTCATCAAAACAAAAAAGAGAAAAAGAAAGAAAGAATACCAAAAAAAAAAAGATATCGAAAAGATTATATTTAACCGCACAATGTCAAAAGTTCGCGGTCTTTTCAAAGATTAGGTGCCAAATCATAGTGCAACAAAGGTAGCCAAAAAGAAAAACAAAGGATCATAAAAAAAAAAAGACCGAAACTTGTAAATATTGGCATATAGAAGTTACTATTTACCCTATATGCTTATCAAACATTAGCCAGGACTGTCACCGGGGCAACACATTTCTCATTGGTTTCGGCCATTGAAGTCAAAATTCCTTTTTCTGAGTTTTATTAGAATTGAAGTTGGATGAGGTAGAACGGATCCAATCTCGATGTGATCAATCAAATTTGTGAGGGAAAGTTAATAGCTATCCGTTACAGTCAGATGATGCGGGTTTGCAACAAAGAGGTTTATCCTAGAAAATTCTCAAAGGGGGACCTGATATTGAAGAAGATCTTTCATATACAAAAGGATGTCAGAGAAAGTTGGAGGCCAAACTAGAAAAGACTTTATGTAGTAAAAAGTCTATTCTAGAAACATTGACCAAAATGGATGGCAGGCATATGCCTAATCTGGTGAATTCAGTCAAGAAGTATTTCACTTAAAAAGGAGAAGCCAATGTGAAAACCCACAAAGGCCACCTTGAAGAATTTTTTTAAAAACTCCAATCAAAAAGAAAGAAGAAGGAGTGGCTCAAGGCGAAAACCAGCAAAGGGTGCTTTGAGACCAAAGGGGATTTAAGCTGAAAACCTGAAAAGGGTGGCTCAAATTTTGATCAAAATTAGGGTGTACAGCAGTCTTACTATGCTTGAATTAAAAATGAAGAAGTATGCGACGTCTTGGGGCATTGAAAAAGTACTCCAGATCCCCTAAACACATATTGAGCTTAAAATGGTCCTCAAGAAGTTTGAATAGAGAAGCTCAAGCTATAATATCTAGGGCACCTAGTTTGTAACATCCTAAAAATTGAGTATCGATATGTTGCATGTTTTTGGTGCTTAGCTTGTGAATGATTCAATTTGTGTGCTTAATATAGTCTTGAGAAAGCTTGAGATTTATTCAGAATTAGAATTAATTTTAGTAATGAGTACTTTATTGAAGTGGTTCAAGTGACCTTGATGTTTAAGGAAAATTAAATGTCAAAAACTAGCACAATATGAGCTAGTAGTAAAGTGGAGTTGGCGCCATAAGTGTTGCTTGAGGGGAGAGGTTCGAATACCATGAATTGCATTTTGGTGACTTTTATTTTTGCACCTTTATTGCATGTGTCGGTCAAGCCTTATTTTTGGTAAGGTTGGACTATTTCTTTTATGGCAAGGTGGCTAATGGTTAAGGTAAGCATAGAACTTGGGGAAAGAAATCCTAAACTTATGGAATGTAGGGGAACACAAGGCACTTCGAAGGGATGTGTTTTGGAAAGTTGAATGGCCAAGCACGTCCATGAACTTGGACAGTTTTGTGGACTAGGGGGTGGCTGAATTTTTTGTGGTAGACTTTGGTAAGGATGTGCAGTTAGTGTGTAATCCCATTTGGTCATTTTTGTTCTCCCAAAACACCTTTTCTTTTCATCTTTTTCTGTCATAGCCGAATGTGCTTGATGCTTTGGGTAAACATATTTGTTTTTCTTCTTTTTGTCTTCTCCTTTTGACCATTTGGTCATATTTTCCAACCTCTCAAGTGCTTCATTTTTTGCTTCTCTCCTAGTGCCGAAAATATCAAACACAAAAGCCATTTCTTTTTCTTCTTTCTTCCTCATTGCCGAATGCACCATTATCCCAAACTCTATTCCTTGCTCTTCTTTTACCTTTGAAAACTGAATCATAAACCTCTCATCATTATTCTCTTTCTTTCTCCATTTTTCTCATCCTTTAAACACATTTCTTCTTTCATATTTCTTCCATGGCCGAATGTTAGAGACCATCACCATAGCCGAATCTTTTTCCTTTCTTTTATATATATCATAGCTGAATCTTCCCTTCCTCATAGATTTATTCTCAATCATTTCTTCTATTCAAACTTTGGATCATCAGTAAGAATCATCTTCTTTGTTTTCTTTTTTCTAATTGGTCACCTTAGCCGAATCTATAGGTTGTCTTGGAAGAGTCTTTTAAATCGAACAATCATTCATTCTCTTAGACAATTTCTTACGTTATTTTTTAGTGAATTAGTGAAGAGCAGGATCATTATCTCTTCGAAGTCATCTTGAAATCATTCGAATTTGGATCATAACTTTCAAGGGATTCTTTTGGAATCATTCGAAATATTAAGGTAAGCCAAATTCACCCTTTTAAACCAATGGTCTTAAATTCTGATATATTGTTAGAACTAATAATCTTTTGTCAATGGAGGCAAACAAGATAGGGTCGAAAAGATTGGTGAATAGTGTTTGAAAGAGGGGTGAATCGCTATTCCCTCTAGATTCAAGCGAAGGGCTGTTTTGGCAATCTGAGATTTTCCACCGGGTTGTGGACCCTCCTCTGGTGAAAATCAATTATTTGAAGTCATTCGTACTCCTGAGCCATTGACTGTTCGTGGTTCTTAAAAGGGTTATGAACCATCAATTGGGGAGAAACCACCAATAGTTGTTGTTTGAAATTTCGAGGGTAAAGATCTAGATCGCTTATCTTTAGTATATATTTATATTAAGTATTAGTGTTCTAATCAAGCATGTCACGTATTTAGGTATCGACGAGTGGGAAAGTATAGTTCTCACCGTAATCAGGTGTGTAATTTCACATTTATCTCATGGGTTATATATTATATCGTAAACATTAGAATAAAAATCGTAAAGTTGGTAAAGTCAGAAAAATACGATATATTAACACTTTCTGTGTAAATGCATTAAATTGGTATTAAAGTTGTGGAAATTATAGAATTGCCCTTAATGGGATATTATGTTAAAAAGTGATATTTTGGGCCTCATGTGACAAATGGGCCGTCCGAGTTATTTGATAAATTGGCCAAGTGTGAGAATTGTGAAAAGGGCCTCATATGACAAATGGGCCATACGAATTATTTGATAAATTGGCCAAGTGTGAAAATTGTGAAAATGGCCTCATGTGATTAATGGGCCAATTTGCTCGATTAATGGGCCAAATTGTTAAGATCGATTAATGGGCCAAATTGCTGATTGCTTAATGGGCTAACTTGTATTATGGGCCTTATGTTGAAATTATTATATGAATATTGCTATGCTTTGTATATGCATACATGATTGCATGGGTTGGGATAAAATTGAAGAGAAGTTCTGGTGGCTCTGCCACAATCTAGTTCGGGTGACTCTGCCACAATCTAGTTCGGGTGGCTCAGCCACAAACATTTTAAATGGCTTTATGCCTGCGATTGGTGTGTTGGCGGGGTGGGTTGACTTGATCCCCACAGGTGTGTTGGTTGGCACGGGTGGTGTGTAGCGGATGGAAATTAGGCTTGGTTGGGATTTGCATATCACATGCATTTTATATTTGGTATATATTGTACATTTGTAAATGGGCTCAAGCCCAATTAAATGCTTATATGGTTTTGGCCCAGTGGACACGGTAAGTGGGTTACACACTGAGTTCTAAGTAACTCACCCCGCTTTCTTACCCTTCTCAGGTAATGATAATTGATAGAGGCTTGGCCTAGGGATGACTTCGCGTGGAGGCTATACTACGAATGATGAGTTATATAAACTCTGAACTTCTTTTAAGTATTTTTATTTAAGAACTATTTCAATTGCGATGTAATAAAGCCTCTGGTATTATTTTTATGGATTTTTATTCGTGGATGAATTTTAATATGTTTTAAATACTAAAAGGGGACTATTTTAATTTTATAATGTTTTCCTTAATTTTTCGTATAAAAGGGGTTTTTTCTTAAATATTTCAAACTCGTAAAAATGTCTGTGAAATCTCTTTTATAAATTTTGTTTCCAAATCTCTTGTGAATTTAGTTTTAAACTTCTTTAAAAATTTAACCAATTATTTCTCAGAGATCAATTTTTAAACTCTTATGCCCTAAAAAAACATAGATTTCAAATTAACCTTGGTTTTTGATGAACTTCACCTCCAAAATAGTTTTTAGAAATCTGTTTTCTTTAAATCATTGATTACTAGATGGATGTTCAATTTGTGTGCCATGCCAAGTCTGGTCTTAACGCATAGGCTGGGTTTGGGGTGTTAAATTTTATGATATCAGAGGCCAATTTCAAAACTCGGCTGTGGTTTGGGTTCAATTAAATTTCTAGACTTTATGTTTTAAGGGTAGTATGGCACCACGAGCATCTAGCACCAAGTCAAGTAAGTATTTGTATATTGAATGTTTATTATTGTGATATGATCATAGGAACACTCTAGAACTTCTAGTTTTAAGTGTTGAAAACGGTCGAGACTATAAGATGTGATTACGAAAACAACTCTATCTCTTATAACTCATAAAATATCGTTAATAAACACTGAAATAGTATTCTGATTCATAAAACTTGTAATCAGATTAAACCGAATTAGTCATTATGAGCACTAGAGGGCGTGGACGTGGTAGACGTGGCCGTGGTAGAGGACGAGGTGCTAGGGTTGCATCTGAAGCGTCGGGTCATATGCTAGAAATGGACGCACCTACATCACCCGGGAGTGAGACTGGATCACATGACCATACGAGAGAGGACAATGCTTTGACTCAAGCAATGTTGCGAGTCTTAGAAAGGGTCGCTGGGACTAGAACTGGGCCAACAGCTCGTGGATCTATATTGGAACAACTTAAATCAAGTGGTGCTGAAGTTTTTAGAGGTGTCTCCGGTGTAGCTCTGATTGTTGCAGAATATTGGCTCGAGGCAGTGGAACGAATCATGGATGATTTGGAGTGCACCATCGAGCAGAAGCTAAGAGGAGCCATGTCCTTGTTAAGGGACGAGGAGTATCAATGGTGTCTTACTGTTTGAGAAGGCACTGAGGTTGCATTGGTTACTTGGGATTTCATCAAAGCTGCTTTCCAATAAAAGTATGTTGGGACAAGTTATGTGGATGCCCGGAGGAAAGAATTCCTGAATTTGGTTCAAGGAAATAAGACGGTGGCATCTTACGAGGTAGAATTTCTTTGCTTGAGTCGTTATGCTCGTACAATAGTGCCGACTGATCATGAGCACTGTGTACGCTTTGAAGATTGGCTGAATGATGAGTTGCGGGTACTGATAGCCCCACAACTAGTACGGACTTTTGCATTGCTTGTGGAGAAAGCTAAGATAGCCGAAGAGGCTAAGAACTCATAACGCTAGAACCGGAAAGAGTCAGAGGAAAGAGGGATTTTAAGTACACAGGTTCTGCTAAAAGGTTCCAGAAGAGGCCTCGAAATGATGAGCCAGCTCGAGCTAGAGCACCTGTGACTACCAATCAGAGTCGAGACTATGCTGACTATGGGAAACGACACTCCAGGGAATGCTATAGGAGAACTAGTAGATGTTATAAATATGGTTCCAAGGATAATCAGTATAAGAATTACCCTCGACGGACTGCTCCGACTCAGGAAGCTCAGAACCTCGATGCACTGACCACCAGAGGGCGCCAATGACCACCAAGAGGTCATGGACTAGGTCGTGGTGGTAATGGTGTTGGACGTGGTCAAGGTACACCGGTCGAGGTAATGGCTTTAGAGGTAACGCGGTGGCAAGACAGCCGGGGTTGGTCTATGTAGTCAGGCATCGAGAAGATGGCAATGCACCTGTTGTGATAACTGGTACGTTCTTCATCTTTGATGTACCTATTACTACTTTGATAAATATTGGGTCTACCCACTAGTATGTTGGTAGTACCATATCTGGAAACCTGAATATTAGATCTGAGATTACTGATAGAGAGATGACGGTAATTAGTCCTTTACGAAAGTCTGTAATCGTGAATAAATTGTTTAGAGACATGCCCTTAGAAATCCAAAGAGAAATATTTTTAGCGGATTTGATAGAATTGCCTTTCGGCGAGTTCAATCTTATTTTGGGCATGGATTGGTTGGTGAAGCACCGGGCGCAATTGGATTGTGCTGAAAAGCGGGTGTCAATAAGAACTGTGGATGATAAGGAGGTAGTGACGATAGGTGAGCGAAGGAACTTCTTGGCAAATGTGGTATCTACTTTGAAGGCATAAAAGTTGGTGCGAAAAGGGTATGGAGCGTTCCTAGCCTTTATTAGTGTTTCGGATGCCAAGGAATTATCAGTGGAAGGTGTGAGAATAGTGAAAGAATTTTCAGATGTCTTTCCCGAAGAACTTCCTAGTCTACCACCAGATCGAGAAGTAGAATTTGGCATCGAGCTTTTACCCGGAACGGCTCCAGTGTCTATTGCTCCTTATAGAATGGCGCCGAAGGAGTTAGCGGAGCTTAAAGCTCAAATTCAAGAATTGTTAGATCGGTGATTTATCTGACCGAGTGTGTCTCCGTGGGGAGCACCGATTTTTTTGGTCAAAAAGAAGGATGGGTCGATGCGTATGTGCATTGATTTTAGGCAGTTGAATAAACTGATGATCAAGAATAGGTATCCATTGTCGAGAACCGATTACCTATTTGATCAATTTGGAGGAGCTTCAATTTTCTCCAAGATTGATTTGAGATTGGGTTATAATCAACTTAAGGTAAAAGAGGCAGATATTCATAAGACGGCATTAGAACTCATTATGGACATTATGAGTTTTTGGTGATACCGTTTGGTTTGACCAATGTACCAGTTGCATTTATGAACATGATGAATTGAGTCTTTCAACCCTATCTAGACCGGTTCATAGTGGTGTTCATAGATGATATCTTGGTATATTCGAGGAATGAGGAAGAGCATGACTCATATTTTGTACATTGTGTTACAAATTTTGCGAGATAAGCAACTTTATTCCAAATTCAGTAAATGCGAATTTTGGTTGAAGGAAGTGACTTTCTTGGGTCATGTGGTGTCAGCCGAAGGAATAAGAGTTGATCCCCGGAAGGTAGAGGCTGTGTTAGAATGGAAACCACCGAAGTTAGTGGCTGAGGTTCGGAGTTTCTTGGGTTTGGCTGGTTACTATAGACGCTTTGTTGAGGGGTTTTCGTTGATTGCTGCACCCCTAACTAAGCTATTGCGAAAGGGAGTGTCGTATGTGTGGACCAATAAACAACAAGAAAGTTTCGAAATCGAAGAAGATTTTGACTAAACATGAGATCGATTCAACCCGAGGTGGAAAAGAGTTTATCGTTTACTGTCATGCGTCACACACGGGTTTAGGATGTGTGTTGATGCAAGGAGGAAAAGTGGGGGCTTATGCTTCTCGTCAGTTAAGGCCGCACGAAGTTAACTATCCTACTCATGACTTGGAGTTGGCTGCGGTGGTGCTTGCTTTAAAGATTTGGATGCACTATCTCTGTGGTGAGAAGTGGATCATTTATACGGACCATAAGAGTCTTAAGTACCTCCTTACCCAAAATGAGTTGAACTTGAGACAACAGAGATGGGTGGAGTTGTTAAAGGACTATGATTTCTCAATCGAGTACCATCCTAGAAAGGCTAACATGGTGGAAGATACGTTGAGTCGTAAGGTATTATCGGAGTTAATAGCAATGTATGCTCATCTCAGTTTGTATGAGGATGGCAGTCTGCTAGCGGAACTTCAGGTGAAGCCATTGTGGTTAGATCAAATCAAGGAAAAGCAGTTATCAGATGAAAAAGTGGGTCCTTTAATGCAACAAGTTGAAAATGGTATAATAGGGGACTTTGGATTGAACAAGGATGGCGTGCTGTGTTTTCGTGGAAGAGTTTATATGCCGATGGATTCGGATTTAAGACAAATGATTTTATGAGAGGCGTATAGTAGCCCTTATGTTATGCACCCCAAAAGAAATAAGATGTACCGGGATCTCAGTGAGTAGTATTGGTGGCCAGGGTTGAAGCGAGAGGTTACTGATTTTGTGGGTAAGTGCTTGACTTGTCAACAAGTGAAGGCGAAACATCAATTACCATCGGGATTATTGCAACCGATAAAGATTCCTCTATGGAAATGGGAGCGGATAATGATGGATTTTGTTTGTGGGTTACCCTTAACACCTACTAAGAAAGATTCCGTTTGGGTACTAGTTGATCGATTAATGAAGATTGCTCATTTTCTACCAGTTCGTATGGATTACTCGCTGCAGAAGTTGGCTAAGCTGTATGTATCTGAGATCGTGAGGTTGCATGGGGTACCAGTGTCTATTATTTCAGACAGGGATCCTAGGTTTACATCACGATTTTGGAAAGCTTTACATGAGGCTTTGGGAACAAAGTTAAACTTCAGTATGGCTTTTCATCCTCAGTCAGATGGTCAGTCAGAAAGAGTAATTCAGATTTTGAAAGACATGTTAAGGGGCTGTCTGATCGACTTCAGAGGTAGTTGGGAGGATGTAACACCTTACCCAAACCTTCTTAGGAGTTAGTATGGGGCATTACTAGTCTTGACTACTAGTTTGGGGCATGAAAATTTAAAGCTGTCCAACTGCATCAGGCTGACTAAATTTACCATAACTCGAGTTACAAAACTCAAAATTTAGATCCGTAAATTTTATTGAAACTAGACTCATATAACTTTTACCATAATTTTTCCAGAATTTTCATGTGGCCAATTAGTACAGTTTATTCATCAAAGTTACCCTTATTTCACTGTTTGATAATTCTGACCTATCTTTACAAAAACTCAGTTATCTCACTGCACAAAATTTCAATAATGTCCTTGTATATTCCAATAAAAATAGACTCATTAAGGATTCTAAACATATAAACTATACTACATAATTATTTTTGTACAATTTTTAACAATTTTTCTAAGACAGAACAGGGACTCACGAATTCATTCAGGACAAGTCTCACTAAAACTTAAATATATCATTATATATAATTCCTTTGCCTAACTTGTTTCTTTCATATCAAAATAGACATAATAAAATTTAATTCTATGTCTTATTCACTTTCTAATTCAATTTCTCCTATTTTGGTGATTTTCAAAATCACATCACTGCTGTAACTAAAAACTGTTTCACAACAAAAATAGTCATGAAACATATTCTTTACATATCATTTAGCAACCAAGCTTATATAGCCAATACTCAATCAAATACATATCCATCATTTTACCTCATTATCATGCCAAATTATACCATTTCTCCTTCTTAAAATACATACACAAAATCAATCACTTAACTACATATTAGGTCTTCCTAGATAATCTCAATACATAACATATACTATACCATATACTCAATAATAAGAATCTAATACTTTGCTGAATCATGAATCCAACATTATCAATGTATATACCATATATTAAGCTCATCAACATGAACCAATTAATAAGTCTTTCCTATCATAATCTAACATGCACAAATAATAATACCACTCTCACACATGATTAAACCATAATCAAGCATAAATAATAGTTCATGGCATGATGAAACAATATCATCAAAACACGAAACAAGTTATCTCAAAATAGTTAGCCATTTTCGCATGGCTAGCATATTTACACTATTACAAAACATTAGTTATATGGTTCAATCTAGCCTATACATGCCCTTTTAAATAACAAACCAAGTTTTCAATACCCAAAAGAAAGTAGATAGTGTGGTTGACTTCATGGATGATCCTTGAGCACGTAGTTGATTCAAGATCTATAAAACAAAGGTAGACAAAACACACACACATTAAGCTTACTAGCTTAGTAAGTCCCAAGCTCAAAATGATACTACATTCAATTACTTAATCATTTAAATCATTTATCTCAACCATGTTAACATATTAAAATTTCTTACACCTTTAGCACTACTATTAGGAAACCAAATATTCATTATAGCACATTCAAGCTCAAACTCGGTCACATAATACTTGTGTACATCAATCGTAAACTCAATATACATATCACTTTGTACTCATGGCATTAAATAAACTCTAGCAACATTAAAACATATCAAACCTTACTTACTTATCGAGCCTTTACTAAGCACATTAGTTACGATTTACGTTGAACCACAATTTGGTTTCTCCTTGGTAAAACACATCAAGGCATAAAGCACAGTAGGCATTAAAGCCGAAATCAAACAAGCACAAGGCTTGCTAGGCACGAAGCGAATATGTCACCCAAGCACTAAGCACGCTAGGCACGAAGCTTGAATATGTCACCGGCACTAAGCACCTAGGCACGAAGCCGAATATGTCATTACCAACTTATACACCTTACAATAATGCTGCCCAAAATAGCATAAAATACACATTATTCAAGTCACTTTAACATGCCAACTCGTTTAGAGATATAACAACATTTCATTTCAAATTCACTATCACTTATATAAAATTTCAACCAATCCCATACCAATACTTTCACATTCGCTAACATAAGAGTTTATAGAAAACTTTATTTAATAACATCATTTAGTACATTCATAATAATTCGATAATGTATACTTGCTTAAGGACTTACCTCGGTTGTCGATAGTAAAATGCGAATCGGCTATTCGAGAACCTTCGACTTTCCCGGTCTAATTTCGTTTTCTTTGCTCTTGATCTAAAACACATTAAAGTTTATTTCATTCAACCACAATCCATCTCAATTTAGTCCCTAAGCACATAAATGGGCAAATTACTATTTTACCCTAGAATTTCACAACTTTGCAATTTAGTCCTATTTGCATAACACACAAAATACACCAAATTAGCCAAAACTATGCAAGGGCCGAATGTTCCTAGGGACCTTACAAGTCCTCACATTTCATTTATTTTGCAAATAGGCCCTCTAAAAATTTATTTTACAATTTAACCCTAAAAACTCAATTTCATCAAAACTTCCAACACAAAACATATTAATCCTTTACATATCTTTCATCTAAAACCATCAAATATCAAAATCCACATGAATATAACAATGGCGAACATCAAGCATGCTTAGATTCAAAAATTACCACATGGGTGATTCTGGTTCAAGCAACGATCTCAAAAATGTAAAATTACTAAAACCAAATCAAACTAACCTTGAAATCAAGCCTCAAATTGCAAATTTGAAGAACAAAACCCTTTTATCTTTCTTAACTTTCGGCCTTAAGAGAATGGATGATAACATGGCTTTATTTTATGTTATTATAACATATAATAAAGAAATTTATTAATTTACTTATATAACCTTTAATATAAAATAAAACCAATATATATACTATGGATATTTTTGTCAAAAGCCATCCACTAACTTTAAAATGGGTTATTTACCCATTTAATGCTTCATATTAAGCCATGCTCAAATAGGCACTTTACACTCTAGTATGCCACTTTTACATTTTACGCGATTAAGTCCTTTTTGTCTAATTCGATACTCAAACGATAAAATTTTTCTTCAAAACTTTCACACACATAAATTCATATATAATAAGCACTAAATATAATATTTAAATATCTCTAGGGTTCGGATTCGTGGTCCGAAACCACCGTTCGATTAGGGTCATATTCGATTCATTACAACTCTCCCCTTAAGGATTTTCGTCCCGAAAATCTTACCGTTAAACAACGTCGGATATTGTTGCCTCATTGAATCCTCGAGGCTCCCACGTAGCCTCTTCAACTCGTGGCGATTCCATAGAACCTTCACTAACGGAATTCTTTTATTTCTCAACTCTTTTATTTCCGAGCTAGAATACAGATCGGCTTTTCCTCATCGTCATATCGATGTATCTCAATCTCGACGAGCAATCACATGTGACGGATCGCTCAGTATCTACAGACATAGAAACATGAAATACATCGTATCTTGTCTAATTCAGGAGGTAGCTTCAATCTATAAACAACAGCCCAATACGTTCAATGATCTCATACGGTCCAATGAACCTCAGCTCAACTTGCCTTTCCTACCAAAGCGGAGCACTTTCTTCCATGGTGAAGC
Source organism: Gossypium rotundifolium (assembly GCA_025506655.1). Classification (NCBI taxonomy): domain Eukaryota; kingdom Viridiplantae; phylum Streptophyta; class Magnoliopsida; order Malvales; family Malvaceae; genus Gossypium; species Gossypium rotundifolium. Next base: position 62,267,182 of record CP106723.1, on the reverse strand, counting down.
CTTTAAAAAGACTCGATCTCGATCCGAATTCAATATCTTTACATTTCAAATCAGCATAGGACTTTTGTCGATCTGATGCAGCTTTCAAATTATCTTTGATTATGGCCACTTTCTGTTCAGTCTCTTTAATCAAATCAACCCCGTGTATCTTATTTTCACTAAGCTCAGTCCAGTATAATGGTGTTCGACATTTTCGCCCGTATAAGGCTTCATAAGGTGCCATTTTGATACTTGATTGAAAGCTATTATTATAAGCAAATTCAATCAAAGGTAGGTATCGTTCCCACGTACCTTCAAACTCGAGAACGCAACATCTCAACATGTCCTCAAGTATTTGGATAGTTCGCTTGGACTGACCGTCTGTCTGCGGATGGAAGGCTGTACTAAAATGAAGTTTAGTACCTAAAGCTTCTTGCAACTTCTTCCAAAACCGTGATGTGAATCTCGGGTCTCTGTCTGAAACAATGGAACTCGGTACACCATGCAATCTCACAATCTATGATACATACAATTCAGCAAGTTTATCAAGTGAATAGTCTGTACGTATTGGCACAAAATGAGCTGATTTAGTCAGTCTATCAACTATCACCCATATCGCATCTTTCTTACTCGGTGTCATAGGAAGATCGGATACAAAATCCATTGTAATTTTATCCCATTTCCACTCGGTATCATGATCTATCAAGCAACCCGAAGGCACTTGATGCTCGGCTTTTACTTGTCGACAAATTAGGCACTTTAAAACAAATTGAGATATATCTCGTTTCATACCAGCCACCAATAGAACTGTTTCAAGTCGTTATACATTTTCGTGCTACCCGGATGTATCGATAGTCGGCCACTATGAGCCTCACTCAAAATCATCTGTATCAAATCTGAGTTCTTTGGAACACATATTTGGCTTTTAAAATTCAAACAGTCATTTGCATCAATCTGAAAATCTGACTCTGCACCTTTTTCACACTGAATTCGTTTAGCAATCATATTCTTGTCAACTTTCTGTGCATCACAAATTTGCTGAATAAACATCGATCTTGCTCGTAACTTCACTATGATCGAACCATCACTAGACATAGCCATCTGCATTCAATGCACGAAGAGCAAATAATGATTTCCGACTTAATGCATCCGCAACAACATTAGCTTTTCCGGGTGATAGTCAATCACCAATTCATAGTCTTTCAACAATTCTAGCCACTGCGTTGTCTCAAATTCAGTCTTTACGAGTCATTAGATACTTCAGACTTTTATGATCCGAGTAAACATGACATTCTCGCCAAATAAGTAATGACGCCAAATCTTGATCCGAACACAATGGTCGCAAGCTCTAAATCATCGAGGGTAATTTCTTTCATGCGGCTTCAATTGTCTTGAAGCGTAGGCTACAACTTTGCCTTCTGCATCAAAACACAGCCCAAACCATTTAAAGAAGCATCGAGTACACAACAAATTCTTTACCCGATTAATTTGAACTAATACTAGAGCTTCTATCAAAAGGGCTTTCAACTGATCAAAACTTTTTGACATTTTTCTGACCATTCAAACCGGACATCTTTCTGCAGTAACTTTGTTAACGGGGTTGCTATCATAGAAAAATCTTTCACAAATCGTCGATAGTAACCTGCAAGTCCTAGAAAACTTCGAATCTCGTAAACATTTTTCGGTGGCTTCCAATCAAGTATAGTCGAGATTTTGTTCGGATCAACTTGAATGCGATCTTTGAAACCACATGTCCCAAAAAGTGACCTTTTCATCCGAACTCACACTTACTAAACTTCGCATACAGCTGATGATCTCGCAAAGTTTGTAGCACTAACCTCAAATGTTCAGCGTGTTCAACTTCATCTTTGGAGTAGATCAATATGTCATCAATAAATACCACCACAAATCGATCCAAAAACTGTCTAAAACCCGATTCATCAAATCCATAAAAATAGAGTGCATTAGTAAGCCCAAAAGGCATTACCAAAAACTCAAAATGTCCGTACCTCGTCCTAGAATACGTCTTTGGCACATCTCAGTATCTCGACTCAAGAATCGATAATAACCCGATCTCAAATCTATCTTGAAAATCTGAAGCCCTTTCAATGATCAAACAAATCATCAATCCGAGGTAACGTATTTATTCTTTATAGTCACCTTATTTAGTTGCGGTAATCAATACACATTCGCATCGTTCCATCTTTCTTTCTCACAAAGAATGGTGCACCCCAAGGAGAGAAACTTGGTGGTGCAAAGCCCTATCTGTTAACTCTTGCAACTGTGCTTTCACTCTTTTAGCTCGATGGGTGCCATCCGATATGGAGCTATTGAGATCGAGTCGTTCGGAGCTAATTCAATGCCAAACTCAATCTCTCGTATAGGGGTAAACCTGGTAGTTCTTCAGAAACACATCCGAGTATTCACATACAATCGATGCAGATTCAATCATTTCTCGACACTTTATTATCCAACACATAAGCCAAATAAGCTCACACCCTTTTCTCACATACTTTTGAGCTAACATCGATGATATAACCAGAGAAACCCACGAATCACTGGATTCGATTCTAATGATCTCACCATTCGGTGTCTCAAATCGATAAGTTTTCTTTTGCAATTCACCACCGCATCATGCGAAGTTAACGATCCATTCCGAATTATATCAAACTCATCGAAGGCAATGACATTAAATTAATCGGGAAACAAAATCCCGAATCATCAATGGGCAACTTTTACACACTTTATTAACAAACACACATCTACCCAAAGGGTTGGATACGAATCACAAACTCATGAGACTCAATGGCGAGTCTTCTTGAATACCGAGTTTCACATACATATGAATGGGTCGAACCGGGATCAATCAATGCAATCACGGTAGTATCATAAAGGGTGAAAGTACCGAATGACATCCGGAGAAGCGGATCCTCTCTAGCTCGAGTAACATAAGCTCTTCTTTGGAGCTCTAGCCTCGATCGATCTGTTGTGTTCTTTGTCCCTCTCGACTACCACCTACATTGCAAGAATGTGCGGGTGGTCCATCTGCATCTTGATGCACTACTTGGTCTAGAGTTTCGTCTTTGTATTCGACTCGATTAACATCGGGCACTCTCGAATAAAATGGTGCGAGGATCCACATTTAAAACAAGACCGGTCCACGAACTCTACAACTCCCGAATGCCATTTTCCACAATGTTTGCATTCAACTCGATTCGTGGGATGTTACCAACACTAGCCATCGAGGTAGCTCGGGAACCCATCGGAGGTCGATCACGTCTAAATGAATCAAGTAGTTTTGTGTCGATGAAGTCATCTCTAAACTTTTAGATGTGGAATGAAAATTCTTACAGACGATCTTTTACGGTGTCTCTAGCTTCGTCTCGACCTTTCTTTTCTCTTTCCCAAGCTCTTGACTTTGCAAGCTCGCTCAACTAGTGTCACAAATTCTTTGATCTCAAGAATGCCAACTAGTAACTTCAAATCTTCATTCAAACCGTCTTCAAACCTTTTGCACATAATGGCTTCAGATACACACTCCGGGCATATCGGCTCAATCGACAAATTTTCGCTCATATTCGATCAACGACATTTGCCCTGCTTTAGTTCAAGAAATTCTTTACGTTTACGGTCGATGAACCTCTGGTGATATATTTCTTGCGAATTCATTCGGAAGAAATCCACGTCACTTTTTCTTTTGGAACCACGATACTAGTGTATTCCACCGGTGATAGGCGGTGTCCGAAGCAAAGATATAGCACATTTCAAACATTAAATGCAGAGTGCAAGAGAGCTCATCAAGTACCGAATAGTGTTATCAAGCCACATTTCACTCGCTCTGCATCATCATCATCATTAGCCTTGAATTCTTACCCCAAATTTCCTAATTTTATTAACGGAGGCCTACTAGATCTCATTGGATCTATCATCGAAGTCTTTGAAGGTCTGGGAGTTGGATTATTCGGGGTGGAGGTTGTTGTACTGTTGGATTATTCTCGAACAAATGGGTAAACCATTCATTCATCATTTGGTAGAAGGCTTGTTTAGCCTCTCCTCGTGGTTACCGTGAATCGGTTGAGAGTCTAGTGGCACCGATCCATGTGCGAGACCAGGCGCGACACTCTCCACATCATCGGCTACGGCTCTATCAGGATCAGAATCCATTTACTATATAAAATACAATCGAAATTGTCAGAAGTCACCACACTATCATATATACAATTTAAAGGCATGTATAGCTAGACTCTTTCATACTACGGTAGTCCTAGAATCGACTAAACCGTAGCTCGATACTAATAAATGTAACACCCTTACCCAAACCTTTGCGAGTCTAGTATGGGGCATTACTAGTCTTGACTACTAGTTTGGGGCATGAAAATTTAAAGCTGTCCAACTGCATCAGGCTGACTAAATTTAGCATAACTCGAGTTACAAAACTCAAAATTTAGATCTGTAAATTTTATTGAAACTATACTCATATAACTTTTACCATAATTTTCCAGAATTTTTCATGTGGCCAATTAATACATTTTATTCATCAAATTTACCCTTATTTCACTGTTTGATAATTCTGACCTATCTTTACAAAAACTCATTTATCTCACTGCACAAAATTTCAATAATGTCCTTATATATTCCAATCAAAAATAGACTCATTAAGGATTCTAAACATATAAACTATACTCCATAATTATTTTTGTACAATTTTAACAATTTTTCTAAGACAGAACAGGGACTCACGAATTCATTCAGGACAAGTCTCACTAAAACTTAAATATCTCATTATATATAATTCCTTTGCCTAACTTGTTTCTTTCATATCAAAATAGACATAATAAACTTTAATTCTATGTCTTATTCACTTTCTAATTCAATTTCTCCTATTTTTGGTGATTTTCAAAATCACATCACTGCTATAACTAAAAACTGTTTCACAACAAAATAGTCATGAAACATATTCTTTACATATCTTTTAGCAACCAAGCTTATATAGCCAATACTCAATCAAATACATATCCATCATTTTACCTCATTATCATGCCAAATTATACCATTTCTCCTTCTTAAAATACATACACAAAATCAATCACTTAACTACATATTCGGTCTTCCTAGATAATCTCAATACATAACATATACTATACCATATACTCAATAATAAGAATCTAATACTTTCTTTGAATCATGAATCCAACATTATCAATGTATATAACATATATTAAGCTCATCAACATGAACCAATTAATAAGTCTTTCCTATCATAATCTAACATGCACAAATAATAATACCACTCTCACACATGATTAAACCATAATCAAGCATAAATAATAGTTCATGGCATGATCAAACAATATCATCAAAACACGAAACAAGTTATCTCAAAATAGTTAGCCATTTTCGCATGGCTAGCATATTTACACTATTACAAAACATTAGTTATATGGTTCAATCTAGCCTATACATGCCCTTTTTAAATAACAAACCAAGTTTTCAATACCCAAAAGAAAGTAGATAGTGTGGTTGACTTCACGGATGATCCTTCGAGCCTGTAGTTCGATTCAAGATCTATAAAACAAAGGTAGACAAAAACACACACACGGTAAGCTTACTAGCTTAGTAAGTCCCAAGCTCAAAATGATACTACATTCAATTACTTAATCATTTAAATCATTTATCTCAACCATGTTAACATATTAAAATTTCTTACACCTTTAGCACTACTATTAGGAAACCAAATATTTATTATAGCACATTCAAGCTCAAACTCAGTCACATAATACTTGTGTACATCAATCGTAAACTCAATATACATATCACTGTACTCATGGCATTAAATAAACTCTAGCAACATTAAAACATATCAAACCTTACTTACTTATCTGAGCCTTCACTAAGCACATTAGTTACGATTTACCTTGAACCACAATTTGGTTTCTCCTTGGTAAAACACATCACCAGCATAAAGCCTGCTAGGCATTAAAGCCCGAAATCAAACACCAGCACAAGGCCTGCTAGGCACGAAGCCCGAATATGTCACCGGCACTAAGCCTGCTAGGCACGAAGCCCCGAATATGTCACCGGCACTAAGCCTGCTAGGCACGAAGCCCGAATATGTCATTACCAACTTATACACCTTACAGAATGCTGCCCAAAATAGCATAAAACACACATTATTCAAGTCACTTTAACATGCCAACTCGTTTAGAGATATAACAACATTTCATTTCAAATTCACTATCACTTATATAAAATTTCAACCAATCCCATACCAATACTTTCACATTCGGCTAACATAAGAGTTTATAGAAAACTTTATTTAATAACATCATTTAGTACATTCATAATAATTCGATAATCTATACTTGCTTAAGGACTTACCTCGGTTGTCGATAGTCAAATGCGAATCGGCTATTCGAGAACCTTGACTTTCCAGGTCTAATTAGTTTTTCTTTGCTCTTGATCTAAAACACATTAAAGTTTATTTCATTCAACCACAATTCATCTCAATTTAGTCCCTAAGCACATAAATGGGCAAATTACTATTTTACCCTAGAATTTCACAACTTTGCAATTTAGTCCTATTTGCATAACACACAAAATACACCAAATTAGCCAAAACTATGCAAGGGCGAATGTTCCTAGGGACCTTACAAGTCCTCACATTTCATTTATTTTGCAAATAGGCCCCACTAAAATTTATTTTACAATTTAACCCTAAAACTCAATTTCATCAAAACTTCCAACACAAAACATATTAATCCTTTACATATCTTTCATCTAAAACCATCAAATATCAAAATCCACATGAATACAACAATGGCCGAACATCAAGCATGCTTAGATTCAAAAATTACCACATGGGTCGGTTACGGTTTGTAACACCCCAAACCCGGTCTATGCGTTGAGACTAGATTTGGTTTGTTACATGATTCGAGCTATTCTTAAATCTTTAATGAGTTGAAAACTACAATTTTATATCTGAGGTTTAAAATTTGAAGAGTATTTGATTTTGATAAATATTTGAAACATTAGTTGAAATTCATTGTATTATTAAAAACCGTTAGGAAATTTGTTAAAGAGTTAACAATAAAAAGAAATATTTATAAAAGAATTTCATATACTTGAAAACCCAAATTTATTTTAATAATGCATCATATAATCAAAGCCCATGATTTAAAAGTCCAAAATGTAGTTTAAATTCCAAACACATATAAAATCCATAAGTTATTTATAGAGGCCATTTATTACAACATCCCAAAATAGTAAAAAATAATTATTAAAAGTTCAGAGTTTAATAACCCATATTTAGCAGTATGGCCTCCACGAAGTCATCCTCGGCCCAAGTCCACATCAATTTCCATTACCTGAGATGGAAAAATAAAAAGGGGTGAGTTACTTAGAACTCAGTGTGTAACTCACTTACCACCATTATTGGGCCAGATTGTCAAGATATTATGCTGGGCTTGAGCCCAATTCAGAATTCAACAATATATCATGAATTAAAACAATTAATAATGCATGTAAAAAAATGTAATTCCCAACCCATGCCTAATATCCATCCGCTAACACCCCCGTACCAACCATCACACCTGTGGGGATCAAGTCAACCCACCCCGCCATCACACCAATCGTAGGCATTAAGCCTTTTTATAATTGTGGCATAGCCACCGAACTAGAGGCAATAAGCCGATATTGTGGCAGAGCCACCGAACTAGAGGCAATAAGCCGATATTGTGGCAGAGCCACCGAACTAGAGGCAATAAGCCGATATTGTGGCAGAGCCACCGAACTAGAGGCAATAAGCCGATATTGTGGCAGAGCCACCGAACTAGAGGCAATAAGCCGATATTGTGGCAACTGGCCATTCTTCTCTTCATATATCCCACCCATGCAATTATACATGTACTTTAAAATATAAAATTTATTAACAATACATAACATGGTGGGTTTATCAATAACATTTCATTTGGCCCATAATTACGAGAATTTGTCTATTTAGCAGTTTAGTGGGCTTTGGCCCATTTACCAAACTAGAGTGTTTTGGCTAAATTTTAACGAACTAGAGTATTTTGGCCCATTTTCACGAACTAGAGTATTTACGGCCCATTTTCACGAACTAGAGTATTTACGGCCCATTTTCACGAACTAGAGTATTTACGGCCCATTTTCACGTACTAGAGTATTTACGGCCCATTTTCACGAAACATCCAATTTTTCATAATAACAATTAATTTCTCGAGGGCGTTTTCGTAATTTTCACGATTTAGTCGTTTTTTACGCATTTTCGTCAAAATATAAATTTTTACGTTTTTACCGATCCAATCGTTTTTACGATTTACTTCCATACCGAAATTTGACATCCAACCGAGAAAATAATGAGTGCGAAATTACACACCTCGATACCGTGAGTACTAACCCTTCTCGCTCCTCGGCACCTAAAATATATTTTGATTCGTTAGACAACTAATTCGTAAAAATAATCTTAATCGATAATGGATCCAAAATCTTACCCTCTTGATTTTGAATCACTTCGATTTTCGGCTTTGCCTCGTGTATCGATTCACTAGCCACCGAGAATCCACCAACGTATAACGGCTCGGAGGTTCGTACTACTTCGAATAATGGACTTCTTTCGAAAGATGGCCCACAACCCGGTGGAAAATCCTGGACTGCCGAAATCGCTCTTCGTTTGAATGGGGGATTTACGGATCCGCCCCTCTTAACGTGACTAACCACCGCCTTTTCTTCCCTATTTTGACGGTCTTCAAGATCCAATGAAATTTAGTTAGATCTAAAATAATATCAAATGTTACTAGAGATTTAAAGAGATTTGATTTCCTTACAAAGTAAACGTTTCCAACGTTTCTACAATTCTCCGATCACTTGAATTCCAATCTCGTTATTGCACTAAATAATAACGAAAGAAAGCGTTATTAGTATGAACGCTATATCAATCCAAAAGACCCTCAATAAACCAATGATATTCGGCCATAATATCACTTATTAAAACGAAAATGAAAAAGAAGAACCCCTACCTACTTCCCACGGTCGAAAGGAAAGAATGGAGAATGGTGTCTAAATGATGAAGGATTCGGCTATGTATGTTCAAGGAAAAGAAAAATAATTGGGTTTATAGGCACAATAGCATTCGGCCAAGAGAGTGAAGATGGAGAGAATTTTCGATTGAAAATGAAATAATATAAGAACGAAAGGATGATGGTGATGTTGTTGCTTGATGTCAAAGAGAAAAGAAGAGAAGGAAAAAAAATGAACTTTAGGTGCTGGTATATTCGGCCATGGCAAAAGAAAGAAAAAAAATGATTCTTTTTGGTATGGATGATTTCGGCACAAGAAGAAAAGGCACAAAGAATTGGCTATCGAGATAAGCAAAAGGAATAACCAAATGGTCACAAAATTTGAGCTTTACTAATGCCCTATTCGGCCAAGATGAGAGTTTGAGAGGAGAAAACAAAGAAAAATCTGCACAATGTGCAAAGAATGACCAAAGAGAAAAGAATGAGATTTTTAGCCAAACTAACAAAATTTTGGCTCCTTCCCTAAACCAATGTTGCCGTCCAGCACATGGTCAATTGGCCATGATTTTGTTTCCAAAAATTCCCCTTGATATGTGCCTTATGTCTCCCCTCTCTTTCCTTAAGTCTTTGATTCCATGCCATAAGTTAGTTGTTTCCTTAATCCTTTGATACACTAACCAAAAATACATGGTCAACACCTTCCTTATAAGCTCCTTGCCGACACTTCCTAGTCATGAGCAGAAAATTAAAAGCAAAAAAATTCATTTAGGTGCCATACAAGGGATTCGAACCTCTTCCCTCTTACTTGAACCCATGCGCCAACTCCACCTTACCATGTACTCACTTATAACACTCTTTAGCACATAATTTAGCTTAAGTCTTAATCACCTTTGTTTCACTTCAATAAATTCTCAATTAATAAATTTTATTCCTTCTTCAAATTATACTTTACCCTCTCTAGGACTTCAATAAGCACTAAAATAAAATAAGAGATTTTTCCTAAAAAGAAAATCTAAACACCAATTCATGCAATTTAATTACTCAAATTTTTAGGGTGTTACACGGTTCGAAGCAACGATCTCAAAAACATAAAAATTACTAAAAACCGAAATCAAACTAACCTTGAAATCAAGCCTCAAATTGCCGAAATTTGAAGAACAAAACCCCTTTTTATCTTTCTTAACTTTCGGCCTTAAGAGAATGGATGATAACATGGCTTTATTTTATGTTATTATAACATATAATAAAGAAATTTATTAATTTACTTATATAACCTTTAATATAAAATAAAACCAATATATATACTATGGATATTTTTGTCAAAAGCCATCCAATAACTTTAAAAATGGGTTATTTACCCATTTAATGCTTCATATTAAAGCCATGCTCAAATAGGCACTTTACACTCTAGTATGCCACTTTTACATTTTCTGCGATTAAGTCCTTTTTGTCTAATTCGATACTCAAACGATAAAATTTTTCTATTAAACTTTCACACATAAATTCATATATAATAAGCACTAAATATAATATTTAAATATCTCTCAGGTTCGGATTCGTGGTCCCGAAACCACCGTTCCGATTAGGGTCAGATTCGGTCTGTTACAGAGGATTTCCTACCGTTGGCAGAGTTTGCGTATAATAACAGTTACCAATCGAGTATCCAAATGGCGCCCTATGAAGCTTTATATGGTCGTAGGTGTCGTACCCCTACTTGTTGGACTGAATTGGGGGAACGATAGTTGTTGGGTCCTGAATTGATAACTGAGACGAAAGAAAAGGTAAAGGCGATTCGAGCGCGGTTAAAGGAAGCTTCGGATAGAAAAAAGTCGTATACGGATCTGAAGTGTAAGGATATTGAGTTTGCGGTGGGAGATCAGGTCTTTCTGAAGGCCTCACCTTGCAAGAAGATTTTTTAGATTTGGAAGGAAGGGCAAGTTGAGCCCTAGGTTCATTGGACCGTACCGTGTGTTGAAGCGTGTAGGACCAGTGGCCTATCAGGTTGAATTACCTCCGAAGTTGAGTCAGATTCATAGTTTCTTCCATGTTTTTATGCTGAGGCGTTATAAATCAGATCCGTCTCACATAGTACCGGTAAAAGAAGTGGAGTTAAGGCTAGACTTGTCTTTCGAGGAGGAACCAGTGAAAATCTTAGACCGTGATGTTAAGGTGCTAAGAAAGAAGACTGTGCCGTTGGTTAAGGTTCTATGGCATAATCACGGAGCGGATCAAGTTACGTGGATCCTCACCTCTTTTAACCAGGTAAATTTCGAGGATGAAATTTTCTTTAAGGGGGTAGAATTGTAATATCCTAAAAATTGAGTATCGATATGTTGCATGTTTTTGGTGCTTAGCTTGTGAATGATTCAATTTGTGTACTTAATATAGTCTTGAGAAGGCTCGGGATTTATTCAGAATTAGATTAAATTTTAGTAATGAGTTCTTTATTAAAGTGGAGCAAGTGACCTTGATGTTTAAGGAAAAATTAAGTGTCAAAAACTAGCAAAAGATGAGCTAGTAGTAAAGTGGAGTTGGTGCCATAAGTGTTGCTTGAGGGGAGAGGTTTGAATACCATGGATTTCATTTTGGTGACTTTTATTTTTGCACCTTTATAGCATGTGTCGGTCAAGCCTTATTTTTGGTAAGGTTGGACTATTTCTTTTATGGCAAGGTGGCTAATGGTTAAGGTAAGCATGGATCTTGGGGAAAGAAATCCTAAACTTATGGAATGTAGGGGGAACACAAGGCACTTTTTAAGGGATGTGTTTTGGAAAGTTGGAATGGCCAAGCTTGTCCATGAACTTGGACGGTTCTGTGGACTAAGGGGTGGCCGAATTTTTTGTGGTAGACTTTGGTAAGGATGTGTAGTTAGTGTGTAATCCCATTTGGTCTTTTTTGTTCTCCCAAAACACCTTTTCTTTTCATCTTTTTCTGTCATAGCCGAATGTGCTTGAAGCTTTGGTTAAACATCTTTGTTTTTCTTCTTTTTGTCTTCTCTTTTTGACCATTTGGTCATATTTTGCCAACCTCTCAAGTGCTTCATTTTGTGCTTCTCTCCTAGTGCCGAAAATATCAAACACAAAAGCCATTTCTTTTTCTTCTTTCTTCCTCATTTCCGAATGCACCATTGTCCCAAACTCTATTCCTTGCTCTTCTTTTACCTTTGAAAACTGAATCATAACCCTCTCATCATTATTCTCTTTCTTTCTCCATTTTTATCATCCTTTAAACACATTTCTTCCTTCATATTTCTTCCATGGCCGAATGTTAGAGACCATCACCATAGTCGAATCTTTTTCCTTTCTTTTGTATATATCATAGCCGAATCTTCCCTTCCTCATAAATTTATTCTTAATCATTTCTTCTATTCAAACTTTGTACCATCGGTAAGAATCATCTTCTTTGTTTCTTTTTTTCTAATTGGGCACCTTGGCAGAATCTATAGGTTGTCTTGGAAGAGTCTTTTAAATCGAATAATCGTTCATTCTCTTAGATGATTTCTTACATTTTTTTAGTGAATTAGTGGAGAGTCGAATCATTATCTTTTCGAAGTCATCATGAAATCATTCAAATTTGGATCATAACTTTCAAGGATTCTTTTGGAATCATTCGAATTTTAAGGTGTTTAATTCACCCTTTTAAACCAATAGTCTTAAATTCTGATATATTGTTAAGACTAATAATCTTTTGTCAATGGAGGCAAACAAGATAGGGTCGAAAAGAGTGGTGAATAGTGTTCGAAAGAGGGGTGGATTCGCTATTCCCTCTAGATTCAAGCGAAGGGCTATTTTGGCAATCCGAGATTTTTCACCGGGTTGTGGACCCTCCTCTGGTGAAAATCAATTATTTGAAGTCATTCATACTCCTGAGCCATTGACTATTCGTAGTTCTTCAACGGGTTATGAACCATCAATCTGGGAGAAACCACTAATAGTTGTTGTTCAAAATTCCGAGGGTAAAGATCTAGATCGCTTATCTTTAGTATAAATTTATATTAAGTATTAGTGTTCTAATCAAGCGTGTCACGTATTTAGGTATCGACGAGCGGGAAAGTATAGTTCTCACCATAATCAGGTGTGTAATTTCACACTTATCTCATGGGTTGGATATTATACCGTAAACATTAGAATAAAAATTGTAAAGTTGGTAAAGTCAGAAAAATACGGTATATTAACACTTTCTGTGTAAATGCATTAAATCGATATTAAAGTTGTGGAAATTACGGAATTTCCCTTAATGGGCTATTATGTTAAAAAGTGATATTTTGGGCCTCATGTGACAAATGGGCCATACGAATTATTTGATAAATTGGTCAAGTGTGAGAATTGTGAAAAGGGCCTCATGTGACAAATGGGCCATACGAATTATTTGATAAATTGGCCAAGTGTGAAAATTGTGAAAATGGCGTCATGTAATTAATGGGCTAATTTGCTAGATTGATTAATGGGCCAAAATGTTAAGATCAATTAATGGGCCAAATTGCTAGATTGCTTAATGGGCTAACTTGTATTATGGGCCTTATGTTGAAATTATTATATGAATATTGCTATGCTTTGTATATGCATACATGATTGCATGGGTTGGGATAAAATTGAAGAGAAGTTCTGGTGGCTCTGCCACAATCTAGTTCGGGTGACTCTGCCACAATCTAGTTCGGGTGGCTCTGCCACAATCTAGTTTGGGTGGCTCAGCCACAAACATTTTAAATGGCTTTATGCCTGCGATTGGTGTGTTGGCGGGGTGGGTTGACTTGATCCCCACAGATGTGTTGGTTGGTACGGGTGGTGTGTAGCGGATGAAATTAGGCTTGGTTGGGATTTGCATATCACATGCATTTTATATTTGGTATATATTGTACATTTGTAAATGGGCTCAAGCCCAATTAAATGCTTATATGGTTTTGGCCCAGGGGACACGGTAAGTGGGTTACACACTGAGTTCTAAGTAACTCACCTCGTTTCCTTACCCTTTTCAGGTAATGATAATTGATGGAGGCTTGGGCCGGGGACGACTTCGCGTGGAGGCCATGCTACGAATGATGAGTTATATAAATTCTGAACTTCTTTTAAGTATTTTTATTTAAGTACTATTTCAATTGTGATGTAATAAGGCCTCTGGTATTATTTTTATGGATTTTTATTCGTGGATGGATTTTAATATGTTTTAAATACTAAAAGGGTTCTATTTTAATTTTATAATGTTTTCCTTAATTTTTCGTATAAAAAGGGGTTTTTCTTAAATATTTCAAAATCGTAAAAATGTCTGTGAAAACTCTTTTATAAATTTTTTCCAAATCTCTTGTGAATTTAGTTTTAAACTTCTTTAAAAATTTAACCAATTATTTCTCTGAGATCAATTTTTAAACTCTTATGCCCTAAAAAAAACATAGATTTCAAATTAACCTCGATTTTTGATGAACTTCACCTCCAAAATAGTTTTTGAAAAATCTGTTTTCTATAATCATTGATGACTAGATGTATGTTCGATTTGTGTGGCATGCCAAGTCTGGTCTTAACGCATAGGCCGGGTTTGGGGTGTTACATAGTTTCCATTTTACCCATTTTAAATTTGTTATTTGTGATTATATTATTATTTTCAAAATATGTTCACAATAAATTTCCTTCTTGATTGCGATTGCTATCTTTGCTTAACTTATTGGTTGCGAGTTATGCTCCTAATTAATTTCCTTCTTGTCCATTGTTATGATCTTTTTCAAGCATTTTGCATTGAAATAATGATTAGTGGACTAATAATAATTCCATAAGGAGTTTCGCATATTACTCTGGAAGCTTCTGAATAATACAAGAACTTGAAATAGGACTATTGTTTAAAACTCACCAAGTTTAAGGAAGAGTCTAAACAGAGACTATCTCTCCAGATTTTTGTCAAAAATGGTGATTGAACAAAATGACAAGCTATTGCATCGATGATACAATCTTGACGAAAAATGGGAAATGTTAACCCATGTGTAAAAGGGGAATCACTCGTGAGAAAAAATGGTATTCTGTATCCATGTAAATATCATGCATACACATTTGGTTAGGTCACCTGGGGAGTGATCATTGATTGAACAAGTTACAATCCTCTACCCTTGAGTTACGGTGGTATGGATGGAAAATGATACAAGTCATGTACCATTGAATAGCAATGGGATGGATGGGAAAAGATTCATATCCTATACCCTTAAGTCACAATGAGATGAACCCTGAAGTTACAGTGGGGCAAATTTGTTGAGCAAGATATTTGTTTTCTTGGGTTTTCTATCAAGAATACCAACCGAACAATATGGTAGCATAATATGTCAGTGATAAAGCCCTGATAAACAATGAGCGGTAACAACCCTAAGCATTTAAAAATGGATCATTCTCATGAAATTCTGCATTCATGCAAAACACATTTAGTTAGGAGCATTCATTCATTCTGATCATTACATTCTAATCATCATACTTTAAAAAAAGATCATTCTCATGACATTTTGCACGTAACACCCCAAACCCGGTCTATGCGTAAAGACGAGATTTTGGTTTGTTACATAGATCGAACTATCTTAATAATTAAGGTGAATCGGAAATTTCAAAATCATCATTTTATTTATAAAGTTTAATAAAAACCAAAAGAGTATTTTAAATTTGATGAATATGAGAAAACATTAGTTGAAAATATCATTAATACTAAATTGTCAAAATCCTTAAAGTAATTTGATAAGAGTTTCAAATATTTACAATTTTAAATATTTAGATAAAGGAATTTCATATATTTGAAAACCCAAATTATTTTAAGAAAACAAAATAATTATAAGCCCATATTAATAGTCCAAAACATAATTTAAATCCATCCACACATAAAATCCATAAAACATTTATAGAGGCCTTATTTGTAGTATGGCCTCCACGAGGTCATCCTCGCCCAAGTCCACGTCAATTTCCATTACCCGAGATGAAAATTTGAGGGAGTGAGTTACTTAGAACTCAGTGTATAACTCACTTACTTATTCATTGGGCCAGATCATCAAATCATTATTTTGGGCTTGAGCCCGTCAATAGGTTTAACAATATAAATAATAATATGTATGCAAAATGAAGTTCCCAACCCCATACCTAATTTCCATCCACTACACACCCCGCACCAACCATCACACTGTGGGGATCAAGTCAACCCACCCCGCCATCACACCAATCGTAGGCATTAAGCCATTTTATATTTGTGGAGAGCCACTGAACTAGATTGTGACAAAGTCACCGAACTAGAGGCATTGAGCCATTAATATTTGTGGCGAGCCACCGAACTAGAGGCAAATAGCCATTTAATTCTTTTGTGGCGAGCCACCAAACTAGATTTTGGCAACAGCCTTTCTTCTCTTCATCATTAATCCCAACCCATGCAACATGTATGCAAAAATTTGTCTATGTTCATATGATGATTTTATCAAAAGACTTAAATAACATAAGAGTCAATATTTCTAGTTTTGTTAAGGCCCAAAGTTTCAAAATAGCATTTAGCCCATTTAGCAATCTAGCATCTTAAACCCAATTTACGATCTAGCTAAGAGTTTGGCCCATTTAACAATTTATCAGGCTTTTCGGCCCATTTAACAATTTATCAGGATTTTCACTCGCTTATCAATCTAGCGTAGATTTCGCCCATTTATCGATCAGATTTCGCCCATTTATCGATCTAGCAGAGATTTCGGCCCATTTATCGATCTAGCATATTTTTCGGCCCATTTTTACGAGACATAAAATTTATATATTAACAACTAACTTCTCGAGGGCATTTTTGTAATTTTCACAAATTTAATCGTTTTCATGTATTTTCACTGAGATACCAATTAATACGTATTATAACAATTTAGTCGTCTTTACAATTTTACTCAATACCACGAATGACATCCAACCCGAGAAAAGTGTGAAGTTACACACCTTGATATCGTGAGTACTAAACCTTCCCGCTCTTCAACACCTAAACATAATACGATCTATTAGAACACTATCATTTATCAAAAATATACTATTGGTATTCGATCCAAATCCTTACCCCTTTGATTTTGAATCACTTCTATTTTTGGTTTCTCCTCGTTTATCGATTCGTTGCTCGCTGAGAATCCACTAACGAACAAAGGCTACTTCAAATAATTGATTCTCCTCGGTTGATGGTCCGCAACCCAGTGCAAAATCCTGGACTCTAGAAACAGCCCTTCGTTTATATTTAGGGGGAATAGTGGAACCGCCCCTCTTACGAAGACTATGGACTGCCCTTTTCTGCCCTATCTTGAATGTCTCTAAAGACATAAGATTATTAGTTTGACTTATTAGTATCGAAATATGATTAACGTTTACAAGACTTGGGATTTGACTTACCACGATTTGTCTTCGTTCCTCGAGAAACGATCGAGTGCTAGCATCCCTAAAATGAAATCGATTAATACTATACTAATATAATAAATATAAATCCTTAAGGGAAAACTCCTTACCTTGATTCTTGAGATTGATTCCAAAGTTCCAAAATTCTAAAGATCTCCTTGAGTTTCTACCTTCCAAAGTTTCACTAATATCCACGATTGAAATAGAAATTGAGTAAGAATAATTCGGTATGATCAAAGAAAATGAAAGAAATTTTTGACAAAGATTGGGTTAACATTCGGCCATGGATGATATAAAATTGAGGAAAATTTTAATGAAGAAGAAAAATGAAGAAAAGGAAGATAGGATGGTATGGTTCGGTTTCAAGAGAGAAAGAGAGAAAGAAAGAAAAAGAAAGGAGAAAGAAAAGAGAAGAAAAAGATATTTAGTTTGGAAGAAAATGCATTCGGCATAGGAGGAGAAAATGGGAAAATGAAAGGAAGAAATATTTGTTTGTCTATGTACTTTCGGTCACAAAGAGAAAAAGGATTTGGGAGAGAAAAAGTTTCAAACCGAAATGGTCACAAGAGATTGGCTCAAAGAAGAAGAAAAATGAATTTTGTACTCAAATGTGTTGGAAATTTTCGGCTAGAGAGAATATGGGTGGAGGAAAAATGCTTTGTTAAGAAAATGACCAAAATGAAAGAGTTTCTTCTAACATTCAAGCTACCATACTCTCAACCAAAATCGCCACCCCTTTTGCCTCATTGTCGTCCAAATACATGGGTCAAATGGCCATTAGGAAGTTTCAAAACATCTTCCTACTCTTAAGCCTTTTTCCCTCCTTTTCCTTAAGTTGATGAAACACAATCCCCATTTCAAGCCCTTATCCTTAGCTTTCCAAATACTTAGTGTTCTTACCAAAAATAAAACATCCCAACTCATCCTAGCCTTATCTCTTTGCTTGACACATACTCAAGCTAAAGCAAAAAAATAAAATTCTAGTTGCATGCTAGGTGATTCAACACCTTCCCTCATGGTAATACATATGGCGCCAACTCCACTTTACTACTAGCTCAATTTGTGCCATCTTTTGGTACTTAATTAATTTAAGTCTTAAGGTCATTTAATTCCTTTACTCTAAAGAACACTTAAATAATAATATTTATTCTAACTCCAAGTAACCCGAACCAACATTTAGCAACATAATGATACTCAATTATTTAGGATGTTACAATTCTACCCCTCTTAAATAAAATTTTGTCCTCGAAATTTACCTGATTAAAAGAGGTGAGGATATTGCTACCGAATAGCTTCCTCAGGCTCCTACATAGCTTCCTCTGCTCCGTGATTATGCCATAAAACTTTGACCAACAGTACAGTCTTCTTTCTTAGCACCTTAACATCCCGGTCTAAAATTTCCACTGGTTCTTCTTCAAAAGACAAGTCTGAATTTAATTCCACTTCCTCAACCGGTACTATATGAGATGGATCCGATCTATAGCGTCTCAGCATGGAAACATGGAAAACATGATGAATTTGACACAATTCTGGAGGTAATTCAATTTGATAAGCCACTGGGCCAACACGCTTCATCACACGATATGGCCCGATGTACCTAGGGCTCAACTTGCCCTTCTTTCCGAATCTGAAAATTTTCTTCCAAGGTGAGACCTTGAAAGACACGATCTCCCACAACAAACTCAATATCCTTTCGCCTGTGTCCGCATCACGAATTTCGCTCTATCTGAGGCTTCCTTTAACCGTGCTCGAATAACTTTTACCTTTTCCTCTGTTTCAGATATCATCTCAGGACCCAACATCTGCCGTTCGCTCAATTCAATCCAATAGGTAGGAGTACGACACCTACGACCATACAATGCCTCATAGGGTGCCATCCGAATGCTAGACCGATAGCTATTGTTATACGCGAATTCACCAATGGTAGAAAATCCTCCCAACTACCTCAAGTCGATCACACATCCCTTAACATGTCTTCCAATATCGAATTACTCTCTCCGATCGACCATCGACCGAGGATAAAAAGCCGTCATCAAGTTCAACTTTGTCCCCAAGGCTTCATGCGAGCTTTCCAAAATCGTGATGTAAATCTAGGATCCCGTGTCGATATAATAGACATTGGTACCCCATGCAACCTCACGATTTGGATACATACAATTTTAGCCAATTTCTACAACGAATAATCCGTATTTAATTGGAAGAAAATAAGCAGTCTTCGCCAAACGATCAACTATTACTGTAATATCTCGGGTTAAGGGCTATTTTATTTTGGCATTGCTTGCATGTTATTGGCTTGCTATGTTGTTGTCTGTGTGGTTTCGAGGCTTAGTTGTAGGCTAGGAGTGAGCCTTGAGTAGGTGGGAAAATTTTAGTTTTGGGCTTTAGGTGATAGGAGTGAAGGAGCTGGGTCTTACGTAGTTTATTTGCTAAATTGTTGCACAAGTGAAGAGCTAGCAAAGTGGCAAGCATGCGCCACTTGGAGCATGTGTATGGCGTCAATTGCAAGGGGTGAGGTCCTGAGTTCAAGCTGCGAAAATCCCACACTTTTGTTTCATTTTGACGGCATGGAGGGGAGGAGTTGTAGGCAGTTCAAACTCTGCCTTGGACTAAGTCTTCTCATTTGAATGGTGGGTGGAGAGCAAATTGTGGAGGAAGACTTGGTCATAGTCATTTGAATTAGTGGCTTGGGAGTGATTGGGGGGAGGTTGGCCGGTTTTGAGGAGATTTTGGGGGAGATTGGCTGGTTGGTAAGTGTTGTGAGAGAGTGGGAGTGTGCCAAATTTTGGCATTTGGTAAGTGTGCATATTCGGTCATAGGGGGATAGCAAATTAAGATCTTCTTTTGGTTCTTTGGTAGGCCAATTTTCTTTTAGTCAAGCTAGTTAAAAACTTCAAAGTGTAATTCTTCTTTTGCTCTCCTTAAGCCGAAAGTCCAAGGTCTCTTTTTGCCAAAAGGTTGCCTCGTTTTCTTTTGATTCTCTTTGGTAGCCGAATGATTGTTTCCACCCTTCTCTTATTTGCATCTTGTGTAAGCCAAAATTTGTAACATTTCTCTTCATACATTATTTCCCATCTTCCAAGTTGGTCTTAGAACTTGCATACTCCATTTCTTTTCTCCATTGCTTGTGAACCAAACTAGTCCCTCTCTCCTTCTTGACCAAAACACCATCCTCCAAAAACTCCATTCTCCATCCTCTTTTTCTTTAAACCGAAAGCACCACCCCTTTCATCACCTTTTATTTTCTTTCTCTTCCTAAACTTGTTAGCCGTTGTCACCATTTATGTTACCCATTTCTCTCAAGCGAAACTCAACTTGTCCCTTCAAACCTCTTATTCCTCTCTCTAACCTCCGTTGTCGCAACTTCATTTCTTTTCAGCCTACTCTCCCTTTTTCTTCCCACACAAAGACGTGCATAGGGTGTATGCACTTTGGCCGAACCTTTCCTCTCCTAGTAGTGGTCTTGTGGCCGAATCTTTCTTCTCTCCTAGTGGTTTGGTTGGCCGATTTGTGGTTGGTGTTGGGGTAAATTCTTGGCCGAATGGCCATTTCTCTTTTTCTCTCTAGTGCTATGATTGATTTCGGTTTGGTTAGGCCTATGTGGGTTTTGGTTGGAGTTAACCATTTGTTTAAACATCTCATTATAGGGCTTTCGGGATTCCAAGCAGTCAGCAAAACTTTTTATCTGAATTCGATTGTTTGGTAAGTGATGGTGAAATGGTTGCTCATGGTTTATTTGTTTAGTTTCGATTAAGTCTAAGGTTTCAAAGGATTAATTGTTCTCTTTTATGGTGTAGTCGATTAGTGGAGAAACCACTTTGTTGGTTCGAGACTTGGTTGGTAACCGATTCAAGGCGGGTAAGAGATCAAGTTAAACCCTTTTTGTGTAAATGGTTATGACCGAGTGGTATGATGATTAACCCATTGTTGGCCAATTATAGGATCGGGGTTGTCGAGATAATCAAGGGACTTAGACCGGTTCTTAGGATTTAACCTTCTCTATCTCAGGTGTGTAAACCAACACACTTTCTTAATCGAGTAATGTGATAACTTTGTTTGTGTAAATGAAACAAAGTGTGGTTGACTATTTTGGTGCCCATTGAGGTATGGATACGGATTCGGGTAAGTCCATTTCATTATAAGATATGTGATGGTATGTGATATTATGATTATTGATGTATATACGTTGGGATGCCTTATTAAGCATGTGAGCATGATAGCATGATGGCACGATTTTGCATTTAGTATGATATGCTATTGGGTGATATGAGAGGAGGGGAGTATGATATCCGTGTCTTTGGGACACTGTGTCTTTGGGACACCGGAGGTTTGGCACCTCCAAGTGGTTTGGTACCACATATTTTGTGACTTTGGGTCACAGAGGTTTGGCACCTCGGCGTCTCGCCCCGGTGGCTTAGCACCACGGTGGGTTGGCCCCAGATTGATTATACGGATTGACGCCATGATTTGGTATCACACAATGGGTTGGCCCCATCATCGATTTGTGGATTGCGGTCACTAGTGATTTGGTATCACACTGTGTCTTTGGGACACCGAGGTTTAGCACCTTATTGCGACTCGTCCTCGTGGTTTGACACCACCGTGGGTTGGCCCCACTTATGAGATACGGATTGTCGCTAGTGATTTGGTATCACACGATGGGTTGGCCCCATCATTGGATTATTTGTGACTTGGTCACCGGTAGTTTGGCACCACATTATGGATATCGTGACTTTGGGTCACCGGTGGTTTGGCACCACCAAGTGGTTTGGTACCACACGGGTAGAAAAGGAGATATGGTTGGCTAGGATCGGTGCATTAATTGCATTATTTTGTTATGATGTGTGTTGGCATGATATACCGGAGAGGGATTTATACACCGAGTATTGCGACTCTCTCTCTCCTTTGACTTTTTAGGTGACACTTAGACGCGGACATGGAGCCGGATGGACTCGAGGTGCTCATGCCATGCTTAAATAAAGATTTGCTCGGACTTTTATAAAATTTGGTACACTAGTGATTTATTTCTATTTTGTTATATTTGGGTTTGTAAATGGCCTTTTAAAATTATGTTTTGCTATGTTTATGCTTAAAGTAGATTTTTAATATGCCTTAACAAATTAATTGGGTTAAAATGTGCTAAAATTTGGAAAGACAACAATTTCAAAACTACAAAAGCGATATTTTTAAGCTATACCATCGGGTATCACACTATAATCTGGGATAAAAGAACTCAAATGTTTTTCTAACTTAAACTCGATTTTCTACTAAGTCAAAATGTGATAATAATAATGAGAGACAACTTAAACTTCTTAACGAGATAAACTGTTTTACCTACCCATCGGAGTAAGTTTTAAAATTTCGAGTTTTCAAATACATCATCGATTTCAATCAAACCTACTCAAGTTTTTCTTCAAATACACAATTTAGCGAAGTGTTTTCCTCAAACTTTTAAACTTAAACCTAAACCTCTCAAAACCCTTTTTCCTGTGACATACCGATTCGGTCATGGTGTGTTGACCGGGTTTGGGTGTTACAATTGTGGTATCGAGCCAAGTTCAAAGGCTCATTTGTGGGCTCGAGGCCCAAAATGTTTTCAAAAGTTTATTTTAAGTGTTTTGTTTTAAAAGTATGGTTTGAAAGGCATGGCACCGAGTCTCCGCACCAATCGCTTGAGTAAGTACCCGTACTATTGTTTGTGATAATGATATTGATGAGATGTGATTGAATGGCTAGTGATAGTAAGACTACCTAGAGACTGAAATCGATAGGACTCGTGGACTCATGAAACGAAACTTCTTTAATAAGCAATATTCATAAGACTTTGCTTTTAAGCATTGGAATAAATCTTGATACATAAAATTCTTTAAATCGGATGAGATTTAGTCATGAGTACCCGAGGTGGACGTGGTCGTGGGACAGGTCGCGGAGGATGACGGTTTTGAGCCCCAGGTTACAGTCGGGTCGAAAATGAGATACGGTTCCGCCACGGTGGAGGTGGTGAGTTTCAAGAGCGGTGGGGATGACGCATGTCATCTGAGCGATCTTTGCGAGTGTTAGAAAGGGTAGCTGGAGTAGGTGGAGGCGTAGGAGCTAGGAAATCGTGCTGGCGACTTGACAAGTGAAATTTGAATTTTTCGGGGTGTCTCGGTGTTGCTCCTAGCACTTCTTGAATATTGGTGGAAGCGACAGAGCGGATCATGGACGATCTAGACCTAATCTATTTGAAGAGAAATTAAAGGGATAGTATCACTTCTCGAGATGAGTCATACTAGTGGTGGCTTACTTGTTCGGAGAAATACTGCAGCAGAAGATCGACTTGGGACTATTTTGGCTACTTATCAAAAAAGTATGTGGGAGCTAACTACATTAATGAGCAATGAAAGCATTTCGAGGTTAGTTCAGGGAGCAAATGCGTCGTCGAGTCGAGGCGAGTTTACGAGGTCGAGTCGGTATGCGGTATGGTGGCTCTTGAACATGAGAGGTGCGTTCATTTCGAGGACTACTGCGAGATGAATTAAGGTCATTGATTGCGCCTCGGCGAGAACGTGAATTTGCTGATTCGGTTGAAAAGCGAAAGTAGCCGAGGTATTAAAGAGTCCGTGAGGCAAGGTATGGATAGGAACCAAACACAAAGGAGTTTTGGATCTTACGGGTCATCGAATAATCGTGAGAAAAGGGCTAGACCGAGTGGGTCAAATCAGTCGGGTAGGTTTGTTGCTGCTAGGCAAGGACCGCCGCAATGTAGCCGTTGTGGGAAAGCTCATTGGGGAGGATGTTGGGTGATGGTAGAAATTTGTTTTGAGTGTGGCTCGCTGGACCACCATGTGAGGGATTGTCCGCGCAAGTTGGCTAGGATTCAGTTAGAGAGTCAGGGCCGTACTCAGGACAGGAATAACGGACCACCACCGCAGAGGGGCCGAGGTAATGGCAAAGAAGGTAATGGTTACGGTGGGCCGTGGAGCACCGCGGAGGTGCAGTAGTTCGAGGCAGACGGTAGGGGTTGGTGTATCTTGCGGCGTCGAGAGGAGGCGACACCGGACGTCATTACCGTGACGTTTTTAATCTTTGGTTCTCCATTTCTTGCTTTGATTGATGTGGGATCAACACATTCAGTATGTTGCAAGTAGCATAGTGAAGACCATGGATTTAGACTCTGAGATATCTTCTAGGCAGATGACCGTAATAAGCCCTCTAGGTCACTCAGTAGTTGTAGATAAGCTGTATAGAGACGTACCTCTAGAACTCCAAGGGGTAGTATTCGTGGTCGATCCGATGGGCGCCTTTCGAGAGTTCGATCGATTCTCGGAATGGATTGGCTTGTTAAGTACCGAGCAAAGTTAGATTGTGCGGCTAAGCGTATGGTTCTGAAAACAGCTATGAGTGATGAAGTAGTTCTGATCGGTAATAGGAGAAATTATCTATCCAATGTGGTATCTGCTCTGAAAGCCGAGAAGATGGTCAGAAAAGGATGTGAAGCATATGTGGTTCATGTGTATGCCTTGGAGGCTAAAGAGTCTGCTTTGTGGAGACAGTTCGGACGATTAGGAATTTGTTGATGTGTTTCGAGGAGCTTAGGGTTTGCCACCGGATCGCGAGGTAGAGTTGGGATAGATCTATTACCTTAAGCTGCGCGGTGTCCATTGCTCCGTCATGAGGATGGCACCTAAAGAGTTAGTGGAGCTTAAGGCCCAAATCCAGAGTTGTTGGGTGAGGATTTATTAGGCCAAGTGTTTACGCCTTGGGAGCGTCGGTACTCTTTGTCAAGAAGAAAGCGGTACTATGCGGATGTGTATAGACTACGCTAACCGAATAAGTGACGATCAAAAACAAGTATCTGCGCCTCGGATAGATGACTTGTTTGATCGGCTAAAAGCGCGTCGGTTTTCTCGAAGATCGACTTAAGGTCCGGTATCACCGTTAAAGGTGAAGGAGGCAGATATCTGTAAGACGGCATTTCGTACTCGGTATGGGCACTTTGAGTTCTTAGTTATGCCGTTTGGGTTGACTAATGCAATCGCGACCTTCATGGATCTAATGAATAGGGTGTTCCAACGGTATTTGGATCGACCAGTAGTGGTTTTATCGGCGACATCTTGGTATATTCAAAGGCGAGGAGGAACATGATGCGCATTTTGGTGGTATTGCAGATTTTGAGGAGAAATAGCTTTATCTGAAGTTCGATGAATCGAGTTACGGCTTAGGGAGGTGGCGTTCTTGGGTCATGTAGTATCGGTTTGAGGGATTAGAGTGGATCCTCGAAAGATTGAAGCGGTTTTGGATTGGAAGCCGCCTAAGTTAGTAGCCGAGATTGAGTTTTACGGGTTTGGCGAGGATACTCTAGAAGATTTGTAGAGGTTTCTCGTGATCGCAACACCGATGACTAAATTATTAAGAAAAGGGTTCCGTTCATTTGACCGAGAAGCAACAGGAAGCTTCGACAAGTTGAAGAAGATTTTGACCAAGCTTGGTTACGATTCAACCCGAGGTCGGTAAGGAATTCACGATGTATTGCGGACGCTTCACATCTGAGTTTGGGTTGTGTCTTGATGCGGGAAGGAAGGTTGTGGCTTACGATCTCGGCGGTTGAGGCCACATGAGGTAAATTATCCAACGACGATCTGGAGCTTGCATTTGTAGTCTTTGCCTTGAAGATTTGGAGGCATTACTTGTAACGGAGAGAGATCGATAGTCTACACGGACCATAAGAGTCAAGTACCTTGACTCAAAAGACTTGAATCGAGGCAGTAGCAGATGGATTGAGTCATGAAAGACTACGATTGCTCAATTGAGTATCATCTGGGCAAGGCTAACGTTGTGGCGTACGCGTTGAGCCGTAAGGTTGTTTCGGATTTAAGAGCGTTGTTTGCCTACTTGAGTTTGTATGACGACGGGAGTATCCTGGCAGAACTACAAGTTAAGCCTACTTGGGTTGAGCAGATCAGAGAAAAACAGTTGTTGGATGAGGTTCTGAGTGCGCAGAGGACACAAGTGCAGAACGATGGTTTGGAGGGTTACAGTGTACCGGGTGATGGAGTGCTGTGTTTTCAAGGGAAAGCTTGTATGCCGAGAGATACTGAGTTAAGGCAAAAGATTCTTCGGGATGCACATAGCAGCCCTCACGCTTATGCATCCTGGAGGTAGCAAAATGTATAGGGATCTCGAGAACGCCGGTGGCCAAGATGCGAAAAAGGAAGTGCGAGTTTATAGGGAAGTGTCGACATGTCGTGAGGTCAAGGTGAGCATCGATTGCCGTCGTGGTTGCTTGACCGGTGAAGATTCCTCGATGGAAGTGGGAAAGGATAACTATGGATTTCATCGGTGGTTTACCGCTTCGCCAAGCAAGAAAGATTGATTTGGGTAATTGTAGATTGGTGACTAAATCAACTCACTTTATCCGGTGAGGTGGACTACTCACTTGAAGTTGGCGGCTATATGTGTCGAGATAGTGAGGCGCGGGGTGCCAATGTCGATCATCTCGATAGGGATCAAGATTTACGTCAAGGTTCGGAAGGCATTGCATCGAGCTCTGGGGGTACAGTTGATTTCGAAGACGGCATTTCATTCGCATGATCTGTTGGCGGTCGGAAAGGGTTATCTGATCTTGGAGGACATGTTATGAGGTTGTGTATTGGACTTGAGGGTAGTTGGGAGGAGTATCTACTGTTAGTGAGTTCGCCTACAACAACGATTACCAAGCAAGCATCAAGATGGCACCTTATGAGGCATTGTGCGGTAGGAAGTGTCGCTCACCTACTTGTTGGACGAGTTAAGTGAACGTCGATTCTTTGGGACGAGTTGGTTCTTTGAGGATCGAAGACAAGGTTAAGTTGATTCAGAGCTGATTGAAAGAAGCTTTGGACGGCGAAGTCTTATGCCGATCTTAAACGAAGGGATATGGAGTTTGCTTGTGGGGATCAATTTTTTCTGAAGGTCTCGCCATGGAAGAAAGTATTAAGGTTAGGGAGGAAAGGCAAGCTAAGTCCGAGGTTTATTGGGCCGTATAAGGTATCGAGACGAGTGGGACCGATTGCATATCATCTCGAGTTGCCAGCAGAGCTAAGTCAGATTCACGACGTGTTCCACGTTTCGATGCTTAGGCGATATCGCTCCGATCCGTCACATGTGGTAACAGTAGGAGAGATTGAGGTAAACCCAGATATGACCATAGAGGAAGAGCCTGTACAGATTTTAGATCGGGATGTGAAGGTTCTGCGCAAGAAGTCTGTGCCTTTGGTTAAGGTTCTTTGGCGGAATCATGGCGTGGAAGAAGCTACGTGGGAACCCGAGGATATGATGAGACAGCAATACCCGCAACTCTTCTGACCAGGTAATTTCGAGGCCGAAATTATTTTTAAGGGGGGTAGAACTGTAATATCTCGGGTTAAGGGCTATTTTATTTTGGCATTGCTTGCATGTTATTGGCTTGCTATGTTGTTGTCTGTGTGGTTTCGAGGCTTAGTTGTAGGCTAGGAGTGAGCCTGAGTAGGTGGGAAAATTTTAGTTTTGGGCTTTAGGTGATAGGAGCTGAAGGAGCTGGGTCTTATGTAGTTTATTTGCTAAATTGTTGCACAAGTGAAGAGCTAGCAAAGTGGCAAGCATGCGCCACTTGGAGCATGTGTATGGCGTCAATTGCAAGGGGTGAGGTCCTGAGTTCAAGCTGCGAAAATCCCAAACTTTTGTTTCATTTTGACAGCATGGAGGGGAGGAGTTGTAGGCAGTTCAAACTCTGCCTTGGACTAAGTCTTCTCATTTGAATGGTGGGTGGAGAGCAAATTGTGGAGGAAGACTTGGTCATAGTCATTTGAATTAGTGGCTTGGGAGTGATTGGGGGGAGGTTGGCCGGTTTTGAGGAGATTTTGGGGGAGGTTGGCCGGTTGGTAAGTGTTGTGAGAGAGTGGGAGTGTGCCGAATTTTGGCATTTTGTAAGTGTGCATTTTCGGTCATAGGGGGATAGCAAATTAAGATCTTCTTTTGGTTCTTTGGTAGGCCGATTTTCTTTTAGTCAAGCTAGCTAAAAACTTCAAAGTGTAATTCTTCTTTTGCTCTCCTTAAGCCGAAAGTCCAAGGTCTCTTTTTGCCAAAAGGTTGCCTCGTTTTCTTTTGATTCTCTTTGGTAGCCGAATGATTGTTTCCACCCTTCTCTTATTTGCATCTTGTGTAAGCCGAAATTTGTAACATTTTCTCTTCATACATTATTTCCCATCTTTCAAGTTGGTGCAGAACTTGCATACTCCATTTCTTTTCTCCATTGCTTGTGAACTGAAACTAGTCCCTCTCTCCCTTCTTGACCGAAACACCATCCTCCAAAAACTCCATTCTCCATCCTCTTTTTCTTTAAACCGAAAGCACCACCCCTTTCATCACCTTTTATTTTCTTTCTCTTCCTAAACTTGTTAGCCGTTGTCACCATTTGTGTTACCCATTTCTCTCAAGTCGAAACTCGACTTGTCCCTTCAAACCTCTTATTCCTTCTCTCTAACCTCCATTATCGCAACCATTTCTTTTCAACCTACTCTCCCTTTTCTTCCCACACAAAGACGTGCATAGGGTGTATGCACTTTGGCCGAACCTTTCCTCTCCTAGTAGTGGTCTTGTGGCCGAATCTTTCTTCTCTCCTAGTGGTTTGGTTGGCCGATTTGTGGTTGGTGTTGGGGTAAGTTCTTGGCCGAATGGCCATTTCTCTTTTTCTCTCTAGTGCTATGATTGATTTCGGTTTGGTTAGGCCTATGTGGGTTTTGGTTGGAGTTAACCATTTGTTTAAACATCTCATTATAGGGCTTTCGGGATTCCAAGCAGTCAGCAAAACTTTTTATCTGAATTCGATTGTTTGGTAAGAGATGGTGAAATGGTTGCTCATGGTTTATTTGTTTAGTTTTGATTAAGTCTAAGGTTTCAAAGGATTAATTGTTCTCTTTTATGGTGTAGTCGATTAGTGGAGGAACCCTTGTTGGTTCGAGACTTGGTTGGTAACAGATTCAAGGTCGAGTAAGAGATCGAAGTTAAACCCTTTTGTGTAAATGGTTATGATCGAATGGTATGATGATTAACCCATTGTTGGCCGATTATAGGATTGGAGTTGTCGAGATAATCAAGGGACTTAGACCGGTTCTTAGGATTTAACCTTCGCTATCTCAGGTGTGTAAACCAACACACTTTCTTAACTAGTAATGTGATAACCTGTTTGTGTAAATGAAACAGTGTGGTTGACTATTTTGGTACCCATTGAGGTATGGATACGGATTCGGGTAAGTCCGTTTCATTATAAGATATGTGATGGTATGTGATATTATGATTATTGATGTATATCGTTGGGATGCCATATTAAGCATGTGAGCATGATAGCATGATGGCACGATTTTGCATTTAGTATGATATGCTATTGGGTGATATGAGAGGAGGGGAGTATGATATCCGTGTCTTTGGGACACTTGTGTCTTTGGGACACCGAGGTTTGGCACCTCCGGTGGTTTGGTACCACATATTTTGTGACTTTGGGTCACGGAGGTTTGGCACCTCGGCGTCTCGTCAATGGCTTAGCACCACGGTGGGTTGGCCCCACGATTGATTATCTGGGATTGGCGCTTGATGATTTGGTATCACGATGGGTTGGCCCCATCATCGGATTTGTGATTGCGGTCACGGTGATTTGGTATCTGCTCGTGTCTTTGGGACACCGGAGGTTTGGCACCTCATTGCGACTCGTCCACGTGGTTTGACACCACCGTGGGTTGGCCCCACTTATGAGATACTGGGATTGTCGCTAGTGATTTGGTATCACACGATGGGTTGGCCCCATCATTGGATTATTTGTGACTTGGGTCACCGGTGGTTTGGCACCACATTATGGATATCGTGACTTTGGGTCACGGTGGTTTAGCACCACCGGTGGTTTGGTACCACGGGGTAGAAAAGGAGATATGGTTGGCTAGGATCGGTGCATTACTTGCATTATTTTGTTATGATGTGTGTTGGCATGATATCTAGGAGAGGATTTATACACTGAGTCTTGCGACTCACTCTCTCTCCTTTGACTTTTTAGGTGACACTTAGACGCGGACATGGAGCCGGGATGGACTCGAGGTGCTCATGCCATGCTTAAATAAAGATTTGCTCAGACTTTTTATAAAATTTGGTACACTAGCTGATTTATTTCTATTTTGTTATATTTGGGTTTGTAAATGGCCTTTTAAAATTATGTTTTGCTATGTTTATGCTTAAAGTAGATTTTTAATATGCCTTAACAAATTAATTGGGTTAAAATGTGCTAAAATTTGGAAAGACAACGATTTCAAAACTACAAAAGCGATATTTTTAAGCTATACCATCGGGTATCACACTATAATCTGGGATAAAAAGAACTCAAATGTTTTTCTAACTTAAACTCGATTTTCTACTAAGTCAAAAATGTGATAGTAATAATGAGAGACAACTTAAACTTCTTAACGAGATAAACCTGTTTTACCTACCCATCTGAGTAAGTTTTAAAATTTAGGGTTTTCAAATACATCATCGATTTCAATCAAACCTACTCAAGTTTTTCTTCAAATACACAATTTAGCGAAGTGTTTTCCTCAAACTTTTAACCTTAAACCTAAACCTCTCAAAACCCTTTTCCTGTGACATACAGTTATTTACGTGGTGTGTTGACCGGGTTTGGGGTGTTACAATTACCCATACGGAATTTTTCTTAGTAGGTGTTAAAGGTAACCCACTAACAAAATCCATATTTATCCGCTCCTATTTCCAAAGAGGAATCTTTACCGGTTGTAACAATCCTGACGGTAATTGATGCTCCACCTTCACTTGCTGACAAGTCAGACATTTTCCTACAAACTCAAAAATCTCACGCTTCAACCCTGGCCACCAATACTGTTCACGGAGATCTCGATACATCTTATTTCCTCCGGGGTGCATAGCATAAGGGCTATTATGTGCCTCACGTAGAATCATTTGTCTCAATTCTGAGTCTTTAGGCATACAAACCCTTCCACGAAAACACAGCACTCCATCCGTGTTTCTACCAAAATCCTCGATTTCACCTCTTTCAACCTGCTGAAATAAAAGTCCCAACTTTTTATCTGATGTCTGCTTTTCCTTGATTTGTTCCAACCACAGAGGCTTCACCAAGTTACGCTAATGACTACCATCCTCACTAAACTCAAATGAGCAAACATTGCTCTTAAATCGAATCTTGCCTTACAACTTAACGCGTCGGCTACCACGTTAGCCTTTCGGGATGATATTCTATTGAGAAATCATAGTCTTTTAATAATTCCACCCATCTTCTTTGTCTCAAATTCAACTCCTTTTGGGTAAGGAGGTACTTAAGACTCTTGTGATCCGTGTAGATGATAGATTTCTCACCGTAGAGATAGTGCCTCCAAATCTTTAAAGCAAAGACCACTGCAGCCTAACTCCAAATCATGAGTAGTGTAGTTTACTTCGTGCGGTCTCAATTGACGAGAAGCATAGGCCACCACCTTTCTATTTTGCACCAGCACACAACCCAAACCCATGTGAGACGCATCACAATAAATAGTAAATTCTTTTCCGACCTCCTTTGAATCAAAGCCAGTGCTTGATCAGAATCTTCTTCAATTTTTGAAACTTTCTTGTTGTTTTTGGTCTAAATATCTGAAACTTCCTTCATAGCAGTTTAGTTAGGGTGCGACAATCAACGAAAACCCTTAACAAACGTCTATAATAACTAGCCAATCCCAAGAAACTCCAATTTCAGCCACCGATGTTGGTGGTTTCCAATCCAAAATAGCCTCAATCTTCCGAGGATCCACCCTTATTCCTTGATTGATACCACATGACCCAAGAAAGTCACTTCCTTTAGCCAAAATTAGCATTTCTTGAATTTGGCATAAAGTTGCTTATCACGTAAGTAGCTGCAATACAATATGCAAATCGTGTCATGCTCCTCATCATTTCTTGAATAAACCAAAATGTCATCTATGAACACTACCACAAACCGGTCTAAGTATGGTTGAAAGACTAGGTTCATCATGTTCATAAATGCATTTGGTGCATTGGTTAATCCAAGCGGCATCACTACAAACTCATAATGTCCATAACGAGTTCTAAATGCCGTCTTAAAAATATCTGCTTCTTTTACCTTAAGCTGGTGATAGCCTGATCTTAAATCAATTTTGGAGAAAACTGAAGCTCCCTTCAATTGATCAAATAGGTCATCAATTCTCGGCAAAGATACCTATTCTTGATCGTCAATTTATTCAATTGTCTATAATCAATGCACATACGCATCGATCCATCCTTCTTCTTGACGAACAAAACTGGTGCTCCCCACGGAGACACACTCGGTCGTATAAATCCCCGATCCAGCAATTCTTGAATTTGAGCTTTAAGCTTTGCCAACTCCTTCGGTGCCATTCTATAAGGAGCAATGGACCTTTGGAGCTATCTCGCATAAGCTCGATACCAAATTCTACTTCCCGATCCGAGGTATACCGGAAGTTCTTCGGGAAATATATCCGAAATGCCTTCACCATTCTCACATCATCCACAGATAACTCTTTGGCATCCAAAGCACAAATAAAGGCTAAGAATGCTCCATACCCTTTTCACACCAACTTTTTTGCCTTCAACGCCGATACCACGTTCACCAAGTAGTTCCTTTGTTCACCAATCATTATGACTTCCTTATCATCCGAGGTTCTTATTATCATCTGTTTTTCAGCACAATCCAAATGCGCCCGATGTTTAACCAACCAATCCATGCCCAGAATAAGATCGAACTAGCCGAAAGGCAATTCCATCAAATTTGCCAAGAATACCTCATCTTGAATTTCTAAGGGCACGTCTCTAAACAGTTTATTTACAATTACCGACTGTCTTAAAGGACTAATTACTGTAATCTCACTATCGGTAATTTTAGATTCTAGATTTAGGTTTCTAGATATGGCGCTAGCCACATACAAATGGGTAGAACCAATATCTATTAAAGCGATGAATAGTACATCGAATATGAAGAACGTGCAGTTATTACATCAGTGCATTGCCATCCTCATGGCGTCAATTGCATAGACCGATCTGGCTGTCTTGCATCCGTGTTTCCTCTAGGACCATTGCCTCGACCCGGTGCACCTTGACCACGTCCAGCCCCATTACCACCACGACCTGGTCCACGACCTCTCGGTGGCTGCTGAGTACCTCTGGCCGGCTATGTATCATTATTACGAACTTTCTAAGTCGTATCCATACGTCGAGGACAATTTCTATGCTGGTGATCCATTGAACCGCCCGTTTTCCACCAACACTCTCCGGAAAGACTTTTTCCACATTCGGCACAATCTCGACCTCGATTATTAGTTACAGGTGCTCTACCTTGAGCTGATTCATCATTCTGAGGCCTCTTCTAAAATCTCTTTGAAGAACTCGACTACTGTGTCTCTCTCTTGTTTCTAAATCTTTCCCGATTCGACGTTACGAGTTCTTAGCCTCTTGGTTATCTTGGCCTTCTCCACAAGCGTGGAAAAAGTTCTAACTTGTTGTGGGGCAATCAGAACCCTCAACTCATCATTTAGCCCATCCTCGAATCGCACACATTGTTCATGATCTGTTGACACTATTGTCCAAGCATAGCGACTCAAGCGTAGAAACTTCGACCTCATCACGCCTTTGTCTTACTCCCTTGGATAAGATTCAGAAATTCCTTCCATCGAGCGTCTACATAACTTGTTCCAACATATTTCCCTTGGAAGGCGACTTTAAAGAATTCCCAAGTAATCAGTGCGACTTGGTGCCTTCTTGAGCGATAAGCCACCAGCGATCGCCTCGTCTCTTAACAAGGACACACTCCTTTCGGTTTACGCTCAACGATTGCATTCCATATCATTCATAATTCGCTCCACGACTTCGAGCCAATATTCAGCCATATTCAGAGCTACACCGAAAACTCCTCTAAAAACCTCTGCATTATTTGACTTGGGTTTTCTATCAAGAATACCAACCGAACAATATGGTAGCATAATATGTTA
Organism: Gossypium rotundifolium; assembly: GCA_025506655.1. NCBI lineage: Eukaryota > Viridiplantae > Streptophyta > Magnoliopsida > Malvales > Malvaceae > Gossypium > Gossypium rotundifolium. Next base: position 62,232,805 of record CP106723.1, on the reverse strand, counting down.
GTGATAAAGCCCTGATAAACAATGAGCGGTAACAACCCTAAGCATTTAAAAATGGATCATTCTCATGAAATTCTGCATTCATGCAAAACACATTTAGTTAGGAGCATTCATTCATTCTGATCATTACATTCTAATCATCATACTTTAAAAAAAGATCATTCTCATGACATTTTGCACGTAACACCCCAAACCCGGTCTATGCGTAAAGGCGAGATTTTGGTTTGTTACATAGATTGAACTATCTTAATAATTAAGGTGAATCGGAAATTTCAAAATCATCATTTTATTTATAAAGTTTAATAAAAACCAAAAGAGTATTTTAAATTTGATGAATATGAGAAAACATTAGTTGAAAATATCATTAATACTAAATTGTCAAAATCCTTAAAGTAATTTGATAAGAGTTTCAAATATTTACAATTTTAAATATTTAGATAAAGGAATTTCATATATTTGAAAACCCAAATTATTTTAAGAAAACAAAATAATTATAAGCCCATATTAATAGTCCAAAACATAATTTAAATCCATCCACACATAAAATCCATAAAACATTTATAGAGGCCTTATTTGTAGTATGGCCTCCACGAAGTCATCCTCGGCCCAAGTCCACGTCAATTTCCATTACTTGAGATGAAAAATTTGAGGGAGTGAGTTACTTAGAACTCAGTGTATAACTCACTTACTTATTCATTGGGCCAGATCATCAAATCATTATTTTGGGCTTGAGCCCGTCAACAGGTTTAACAATATAAATAATAATATGTATGCAAAAATGAAGTTCCCAACCCCATACCTAATTTCCATCCACTACACACCCCCGTACCAACCATCACACCTGTGGGGATCAAGTCAACCCACCCCACCATCACACCAATCGTAGGCATTAAGCCATTTTATATTTGTGGCAGAGCCACCGAACTAGATTGTGACAAAGTCACCGAACTAGAGGCATTGAGCCATTAATATTTGTGGCAGAGCCACCGAACTAGAGGCAAATAGCCATTTAATTATTTTGTGGCAGAGCCACCGAACTAGATTTTGGCAACAGGCCTTTCTTCTCTTCATCATTAATCCCAACCCATGCAACATGTATGCAAAAATTTGTCTATGTTCATATGATGATTTTATCAAAAGGCTTAAATAACATAAGAGTCAATATTTCTAGTTTTTGTTAAGGCTCAAAGTTTCAAAATAGCATTTAGCCCATTTAGCAATCTAGCATCTTAAACCCAATTTACGATCTAGCTAAGAGGTTGGCCCATTTAACAATTTATCAGGCTTTTCGGCCCATTTAACAATTTATCAGGCTTCTCGGCCCATTTATCAATCTAGCAGAGATTTTGGCCCATTTATCGATCTAGCAGAGATTTCGGCCCATTTATCGATCTAGCATATTTTTCGGCCCATTTTTTACGAGACATAAAATTTACATATTAACAACTAACTTCTCGAGGGCATTTTCATAATTTTCACAATTTTAATTGTTTTCATGTATTTTCACCGAGATACCAATTAATACGTATTATAACAATTTAGTCGTCTTTACGATTTTACTCAATACCACGAATGACATCCAACCCGAGAAAAGTGTGAAGTTACACACCTTGATATCGTGAGTACTAAACCTTCCCGCTCTTCAACACCTAAACATAATACGATCCATTAGAACACTATCATTTATCAAAAATATACTATTGGTATTCGATCCAAATCCTTACCCCTTTGATTTTGAATCACTTATATTTTTGGTTTCTCCTCGTTTATCGATTCGTTGCTCGCTGAGAATCCACTAACGTACAGAGGCTCGGGAGTACGAACTACTTCAAATAATTGATTCTCCTCGATTGATGGTCCGTAACCCGATGGAAAATCTCGGACTCCAAAAATAGCCATTCGTTTATATTTAGGGGGAATAGGGGCGGTTACGAAGACTATGGACTGCCCTTTTCTGCCCTATCTTGAATGTCTCTAAAGACATAAGATTATTAGTTCGACTTATTATTATCGAAATATGATTAACGTTTACAAGACTTGGGATTTGACTTACCACGATTTGTCTTCGTTCCTCGAGAAACGATCGAGTGATAGCGTCCCTATCGATTAATACTATACTAATATAATAAATATAAATCCTTAAGGGAAAACTCCTTACCTTGATTCTTGAGATTGATTCCAAAGTTCCAAAATTCTAAAGATCTCCTTGAGTTTCTACCTTCCAAAGTTTCACTAATATCCACGATTGAAATAGAGATTGAGTAAGAATAATTCGGTATGATCAAAGAAAATGAAAGAAATTTTTGACAAAGATTGGGTTAACATTGGCCATGGATGATATAAAATTGAGGAAAATTTTAATGAAGAAGAAAATGAAGAAAAGGAAGATAGGATGGTGTGGTTCGGTTTCAAGAGAGAAAAGAGAAAGAAAGAAAAGAAAGGAGAAAGAAAAGAGAAGAAAAAGATATTTAGTTTGGAAGAAAATGTATTCGGCATAGGAGGAGAAAATAAGAAAATGAAAGGAAGAAAATACTTGCTTGTCTATGTACTTTCGGTCACAAAGAGAAAAAGGATTTGGGAGAGTAAAAGTTTCAAACCGAAATGGTCACAAGAGATTGGCTCAAAGAAGAAGAAAAATGAATTGTGTACTCAAATGTGTTGGAAACTTTCGGCTAGAGAGAATATGGGTGGAGGAAAAATGCTTTGTTAAGAAAATGACCAAAATGAAAGAGTTTCTTCTAACATTCAAGCTACCATACTCTCAACCAAAACCGACCACCCCATTTTGCCTCATTGCCGTCCAAATACATGGGTCAAATGGCCATTAGGAAGTTTCCAAAACATCTTCCTACTCTTAAGCCTTTTTACCCTCCTTTTTCCTTAAGTTGATGAAACACAATCCCCCATTTCAAGCCCTTATCCTTAGCTTTCCAAATACTTAGTGTTCTTACCAAAAATAAAACATCCCAACTCATCCTAGCCTTATCTCTTTGTTGACACATGCTCAAGCTAAAGCAAAAAAATAAAAATTCCTAGTTGCATGCTAGGTGATTCGAACTCCTTCCCTCATGGTAATACATATGCCGCCAACTCCACTTTACTACTAGCTCAACTTATGCCATCTTTTGGTACTTAATTAATTTAAGTCTTAAGGTAATTTAATTCCTTTACTCTAAAGTACACTTAAATAATAATATTTATTCTAATTCCAAGTAACCCGAACCAACATTTAGCAACATAATGATACTCAATTATTTAGGATGTTACGTTGCATTCATGCAAATGTCATCCATAATACATTTAGTTAAGAGCATTAGATTCA